>OZ018377.1:54530347-57030347 GCA_963969555.1 Polydrusus pterygomalis | reverse complement strand
CCGTGACATTTGCAATAACAAATAAACACAACAAAATCAAAAACTCTTTAATTTTTAAAATCCCTGTGAACGGGCCTTGTTTCACGGAGAGCAAGTAATTAGGCCAATCCATTTAGGGTGTACAGTCCGAGCAAACAAAGACATCCTGGTCATCAGCTGTGAATCCAATCGCCAATGATTTCCGCTTCACATAATTTACAAAACCAACTTTCTAGAGCCTGTATATTTTCTTTAGATGTGGATGGAATGGACTTCGATTCAAAGATTTAAATTTTTTTTTCTCTTTCTGATTTGTCACTTTTTTTAATACTGACTTGACACTAGTGATACAAGGTATAATAAAAAATATGAAGTAAGAAAATTGTTTTTTTTGTTTTATTAGTAGAAAAGTTTTTTATAATCAGGCAAATATAATAATTATTGTGATTTTTCTTACCTTAAGATATCCATTTTTAGTGTCTGAGCACTTCCACGGCTTGTCTGTTACATCGACTTCAGTCATTGGAACAGGTGAAATATATTCTGAACTGGTTTTGTGCATTTAAAGGTAATTCTGTGTAGTGAATGTTACATCTGCAAAACAAAATCAGTGTATTTAATGTGGAAATAATTTAAACTTTTTTCTAAAAGATAGATATTTTATTTTCGATTTTAATTTTTTTTTATATTTGTTATCTTAATAAATATATGGATGAAGTTCTGATAGACAGGTCCGAAGTGGGTTACTTTTGACTTTCCTTCTTGAGAAAAAAAAACAATTATTATCGTCTATAATAGCATAAGGGAGAAAATTTTCGACTGGTATGAAAGTTTGGTGCTTTTGCGAATGAAATTTTTGTCAAAAATTTCATGAGCGAAATTACCAAAAAGCAACAAAATTAAGTAGAAAGTAGAAGTTGCTATGATATTTTGCCAGTATAAAACACTGTAGTGAAATAGTCGTGAAAAATTACTTTTTAAGATCTTATAGTAGTAGTAGTAGTAACAAGATTTATTTAGCAATGTGCTACAATTTAACAAGTTATACAAAATATTAGAACTAATTTAACAATATCATCTGTAAAAAAATTTTATCAGTCACTATTTTGTTTTTTAAATAAATAATTTTTCAATGATTTTTTAAAATTTTTCAAAGAGGTCTGTGATTTAATTAAAATATTCAAGTTATTATATTCACTTAATCCTTTATAGAAAACCGATTTATATGTCAAATGTTTTGATACCCTACCTAGACAAAAATCTTTATTATACCTGGTTGAATAGTTATGATTTTCAAAATTTTGAGTTATAAAATCTTTCAAATGAGAAGGCAGGAAGTTATGTTGTATTTTAAAAATAAAAGTACAAATCAAAAAAAATATTAAATTTTTAACATTTAACCCAGAGAACACACAGCCAACGAGAAGCGACAGCTCGGCGTTTTGCGGGTCCTGTTTTGGTACGCGCATGTCGCAAAGATGTTGTGTATCGCTAAAAAACATGTGCTCGTCTAAATTGTGTTTAGTCCGCGAGCTGACGTTGCGCCTAGCTAATTGTGATATTATTTTGATTTCGTTCTGTGTTGTAAAAGGTCTGGATATTATTGTGCCTACCCGTATTGTTCAGTCAAAACCGGCCAAGGATTAAGTTTATTTAGTTTTCCAAAGGAGTACGAACGGTAATTATTATGATAATCAATTAATTATAATATGAATAATAGATTTAAAATTTTTAATCTTAAATTTTTTTGGGATGTAGGTACATATTTTTAACAGGCTTGATAAATAAAGATGGAGCTTATTAGTTTCCTTATGTTTTTATGTTTAATCGCGAATAATTGTTGATATGATAAATAAAATAATAAGATATAAGTTGTAAAGGTCTGGTTAAAATAGTTTTTGGGTAGATTTATTTCAAAAGGGGTAGAAATAATGGATATTATGTTGCTTTAAATACAATATTTTGTTATAGTGCAAAATTGTGGATAGGCGCCTGCAGTAGGCCACATTTATTGCCAAAGATTATAAATGCACATAAAAAATATCGGCTTTGTGAAAACCATTTCGAAGAAAAATATTTTTCAAGAAGTGCAACTATTAAAAAAACCTTATTTCCGCAAGCAGTACCCACAAAGTTTTCTAACCTTTCGCCAACATGTGAAGAAATGCCTGAAGAAATTATTCCTTCATTAGGAGAGCCTCCCAAAAAAATTATTATATTGTCAGGTTTGTATGCTTATGCTTTATACAGTGACCAGCAGAAAGTTCGCACCAAAGGGTTTTTTTTTATTTAAAAACTTACCAAATTTTTTTGGCGGTTGAAAAGTTCGGCATGTCCTTAAGCAAAAAAGAGCATAGACAAAACTAGTAAATATTGCGCCGTATACGAGGAAGAGGTGAAAACGTTAAATTCACTCAAGAATAAATTGCCCTTATTTTTCACTGTGGAATTTTTTTTTTTATTAGGAAATGTTGTTTGCACTTAAAACTTATCCAAATATACCAAATTTTAGCTCGGTAGCACAAATATAAATATTTTTCATGGCTACTAGATTTAAATGAAAAAGAATTTTATTGTAAGAGTTTAAACACCAGAAAAGTTGAATTATTTTTGACGTTATTTTATTAAACGTCCAGTTCTCGCGTATTTAAACAAATTTAAGTAAGTTATGTGTCTAATTGCCCAAGAGGTGTTAAAAAATTGAATTTATAGGTTGCATAGCTTCTATCGATTCGTTATACGAGGGGGCGTAAAAAAAAGTAAAAACACTTTTTTTGTGGTACCGAGCTGAAATTTGGTATTTATGGATAACTTTTAAGTGCAAACAACATTTCCTTATAACAAAATTTTCTACAGTGAAAAATAAGGGCACTTTATTCTTGAGTGAATTTAACGTTTTCACCTCTCCCTCGTATACAGCGCAATATTTACTAGTTTTGCCTATGCTCTTTTTTATTTAGGGACATGCAGAACTTAAAAAGTTATACGAAAGCTACGAATTTTATCACATATATAAGTTTTTTTAAATAGGCAAATGTAAAACAATAATATTGTTGTTTTTTATGTTTTTATGTAATTATTATTCCTCTAGTAATTTCAGAATTAACATGTATTTCTGAATAAAATTTTTGTTTTTTTACAACAGCTTTTTACTTATTCAGGGTGAATTAACTGTTTTTTAATCCCCGAAGGACCACATTTTTTTTATCCATGGGTAAGTAACTGTGACACTAAAGCAATTGTCAAAAACGTCACTGTAGTTTTTAAAGCGCAAAAAACTGTGTAACAAATTACTGACGTTTTAATAAAATGATATTTATCTCATGCCACCCCATATCTACGTATACCTAGTCACGATATATTTTGACGTACCTAATAGTGTTCTATAATTTATGTTATAACATGTTTATAATATATAAGTACATATTTTTGCCCGTCACAAATCGAAGGAAACTCAAACAAATCTGTAAAAGCGTTAGAAATTTAAAAGTTTTTTAATATAATAATTTTTTTCATTTTCTACTTCAATAATATTCTTAATTCCCAAGACTAACAAATTTACAACTTTTTTTAGGTTTTTATGCTTGAAAAAAAAAATCAATTTATAACATTTGCACCTGTACTAAAAAGTAATGTCGTTCAGTGTAGAAGATAAGCAAGTTTTCTCGGAGTATTAAGTTGTGGATCGACCGTTATCGTTGTGTGAAGGTCACTGAAAAACGACCAGTCGATATCAAAGGTACCGACAGGTATTGTCGCTTCTGCTTGCTGTTAATATTCTGTGATTTAACCACTGAAGTTTCTCTAACATTAAATTTATTTTCGTATATTTATCCACATTTAAAATTATACGCATAGCTTTATTTTGCAAAACTTGGAGTCTATTAAAGACCCCATCATTTGCTGTGTATAAAATAGTTGAACAATATAAAAAATGAGGTAAAATTATATGATCTTGTTTTGGGGTCTAGAGATCACAAAGAGCATGTTTTCTATTTCCGTGCACTTATCAATCAATCTATGTCTGTCTGTTCTCTTGGCAGTGCTTAGGCTATTTTTTAAGAGGGGTTCTCGAGTTTACCCTCTTTACCTCGAAATTAAATATTCTTTAATTTTATTCTTTGATTATTATACATGTTTATATTATTCACAAGAATTTATTTGTGTTGTGTTTGTTCTTTAATAAGTTGGGTTTATGTACACTGCATGATTAAGAAATTATGAAGTTTAAAACAAATTTTTTTTTTGTATCTTTGACTTTACAGTTTCGTTTATACAATATACCATTTATTATGTATTTTAACAAACCCGGTATTGAGGAACCGATGCTTTAAATGAACACCAAATTTGTGGAAGGGCAAATAGAATTTTGGAAAGGACATTAATGTACTTGGATTATTGTACGTACCTATATCTCTCATATAAGATCAATTATTCTGGAATTCTCAAACATCGTTTGGTCACCATACTATCAAATTCACGTTAGACTTAAAAATGTCCTACTTAAACTTATAAAATTGTCCAAATACCATCTGCTTAGAAGATATATCAACTTAAATGATTAAATTATCAAACTACACTGCGCGGCATATTTATCGCATTACGAAAAAATTGCCTCAATTTTGATGTTATATATTTTCCAAATTTGTGGTTCGTTTTTATTGATTTTTTTTTCTAATTGTAGGTTTTTCCTTATACATATCACTGCCTTTGTTGTTTTGCTTAAAAAAGTAATTTTGGTATTATACCGGATGTTATAAAACTGTTATTTTTTTTTTTACGAAAATTCAAAACACCCTGTGGGATTTACTAGCCTTTGCAAGTTGTCGCAATTACAGCCAAATGAAAGTACCATGTTTTCTTTACATTTTCTTTTTTGATTCATTGGTTTATTTATGTTAATAAATACAAAATAAACGAAATGCTTTGATTAATGCACCAGCAAGAAAAAACAAATTATAAAGTAAATAAAAAATCTATATATCTGGTAATAATTAATTTTATTGAATCCACAAAACACTGCAAAAAAATTGTAATTTCTAAAGGTATTCAAAAAAATTAAAAAGAGTTGTACAAAATTATCTCCATGAAACAGAAATTTTAACTTTGCCTTGGCCAGCAAGAAGCCCTGACATTAATCCTATTGAGCATTTATGGGATAACATAGGGCGACATCTTAGAGCCATGTGAATCCTCCTCCTAGAAACTTAAATGATCTGTCATTGAGGCTTATGGAAATATGGAATCAGATTAATCAAGATGAAATCCGAAATCTGATTTTAAGTATGCCAAGAAGATGCGAAGTAGTCATTAGAGCAAGGGTAGGCAATACTCCCTACAGGGCCGTTTCTGGCCTGTTGGCCGCCCTTGTGCGACATATGAACTGGCTGCCCTTTAAATCAAATCAGTTACTATTTTACAATTACCTACCTGAAATTATGGCGCAAAGCAATTGTCAGAAAAATAAATCTTTAATAGGTGTCTATTTTTAATATTTTTCTTTTATTCATACTTACCTACAGAGGGGCTCAGCAATTTGGCTTTCAATGGCGATAAGGGCCAAGCCCCTAATCCATTCTTGGGACATAATTGACCGCAAGTAATTTTTAATTAATTTTAACTTTGAAAAACTACGTTCGATAGATGCAACAGTAACCGGCAGAGTAATAAAAATTCTCAGCGCAACACAAAGATTTGGAAATGATGAGATTAAATCTTTTTCAGCTATGAATTTTAGCGTATCTACAATTATTATTTTGTACGTTTTATTGGAAAAATTTCTCGGAACGACAAAATTTCCTGGTCGAGCTCTGAGCGATCAATATCTTTGTTTGTGGGACTTCCTTGCTATTGAAGCGCTATATCGAGATCTTTGCAGGATTTTAACAATTTCTCGTCATTTATGGCATTAGCTTTATAGAAGTTCGACAAAAACCCAAAAGTTTCATTACACTTATTAAGTGAAACGAATCTCTCCTTAATTGATTCTATCACAATATCCAAAGAACAAGTAACCGGTGCCCATAAAGGGTTTCCTCCCTGGCAAAAAAAAAATATATCCAAAATCGAAAAATAAAAATTCACATTGAAACTCTGTTTGGCCTCGACGATGGGGTCATCTTTTAATTCGTAATCAAAATGTCTGGGTACTTTTTTTCGGCGTCGGAAAAGTTATTTCTAACAGTTTTTGAAACCGGACATCGGCGGCAAATTTAAATAGGGTGCGTTCTTTTGCCCTGTGAGTATTTGTGCCCCCACCTACCCTACTACAAAATTAATAAGACCTATAGTTAAATTCACATAAAGTTTTAATGCCAAATGTCAAGACTTGTCATTGTCTAGTTACTTTAGATTTCACCAACTTACTAAATTTCTTATACAGCGGAGATTGGTCAGTGTTTTTTCTTTTTCTTTTCTGGAATTGTTCGGCCAACTCTTTTTATTTCTATCTCTTTTTAATCGTATGAAATAATACAAGATAGACATACTTTGTGTGCAGTACAATTATACTAATTAAATTTAGCCATATGAAATTTATATTTTATGAGTTGCTGCAGTATTTGACAAGTATGACAGAACTGAAATGTCACGGCATTAAAAGTTTATGTGAATTCAACTATACCTACATAATTATTCAAATAATATCAATTAGCATTAATTTTTTGAGTAAACCTAAGACAAAATGTAATTGACGTGGGTTGCAGGGCGGCCACCTCCGTTGAGAATTATTTTTATTTTTCCGATACTTATCTATCTAAAAAGAAATCTCTAATTAACACAAAGGGCGGCTGCCTCATTCTTGACAGCTACTGCATAATTTTTTTTTGAAAACTAAATTTACCATTCTTATTTGACCCTTCATATTTATGAAAACTCCTAGAATTTTTTTTACGTCTAACACTTTTTTCTGTGAAACTGCAGGCGGCTTTCGCCGCCCTATAACTTTGGCCGCCCTTGTGCGGGGGCACTCCTAGCACACCACTCAGAAACGGCCCTGACTCCCTACTAATTATTCATATTTAATTTTTTTGAATACCTTTAGAAATGACAATTTTTTTCCCGGTATTTTTTTGCCCTGTTTTGTGGATTCAATAAAATTAATTAATACCAATTGATTCCTTATTTACTTTATAATTTGTTTTTTCTTGCTGTTGCATTAATCAAAGCATTTCGTTTATTTTGTATTTTTTAACTAAACATTTTTTTATAAAATCACGTTGAACTAAAAATTGAATATTTCATGAAAAAACATAGATAAACCAATGAATCAAAAAAGAAAATGTAAAGGAAACATGTGACTTTTATTTGGCTGCAATTGCGGTGACTTGCCATGGCTAGTAAATCCCACAGGGTGTTTTGAATTTCCATAAAAAAAAACATAACAGTTTTATAACACCCGGTATAATACCAAAGTTACTTTTTTAAGCAAAAACAACAAAGGCAGTGATATGCTTAAGGTAAAAACCTACAATTAGAGAAAAAAATCATTGAAAACGAACCAGAAATTTGGAAAATATATAACATCAAAATTGAGGCAATTTTTTCGTTATGCGTTAAATATGGCGCGCAGTGTATGTCCTACCTATAGATCTATGTTATGCTTGTTTTTCTTTTAAAGTAAGTATTAAAATAATAACTTTGAACGTTTAAACTACTCTAAACTGTCTATTTTTATTTCAGTCCCAACATATTAAACTCGTAACCATTCCCTAATACATGTCTCCTACTAACTGCCGTAGGTACATGGTGTTTATTGCATAGTCCAATAAATAGGGTTTCAACCACAGTCAACACATAATTTGATAGCCGAGAACTAATTGGTGGATCCTAGAATAACTTTAAATCACCTGTGAGGAGTGTTGTTTTAGGTTAATGTATCAATAACTTTGTTAATATAACTTGATTAATTTTATATAAAATATAACTTGGAAGATGTTGTTACCGTTAAGAAATAAATAAAATTATATAACTTAATTAGGTCACAATTAATAAAATTCAATAAAATCACAGATAACCTAATACAGATTATTTATGTCTTGCGAAAACTACAGGAAAAAAAATGTTTCCGGCAGGTTTTCGATGGTCTAAAGGCGGGTCGCGACAGTCAGTTCGTAATCGTATCGCTGTATTTTATTATTTTCTTGAGGTCTCACACTTTTTTTACGTTTACTTGAGTTGAAATCTATTGGTTACTAAGCACAAAATAACGAGTGTTTGTTAAAAAGATACCCTACATGCAAAAAGTTATTTTTATTAAAAAATAATGTTTATGACGTTAATATCTTATCCTTATGGAAAACACCATTGTATTAAAAAAAACAACAGATTGAGAATATAATAAAAACAGAGGCTTTTAAAATATCGAGAAGTTAATAAAAATATAGATACTACGGGGTACGTTCAAAAAATTAAATTAAAAACTGTAATTTTTTCCAATCGACGTTCATACCTTATGAAAAGCACTATTGTATAAAAACACAACAGATCAAGAAGTTAATAAAAAATAGAGACTATGGGGTATTTAAAAACTGTAATTTTTACCAATCAACGTTTAAACCTTATGAAAATGACAATTTAGTGCGACACAACAAATTAAATCTTTGTCAACTTTTTTTTTATCAATAACCATAATATTTACCAATCCGTGAATACTTTATAACAATATTATATAATATTATACCTATTGCATTAAGAAACACAAAACATATTCAACGAGTTACAAGTAGGTAGGTACCCCATAATCTCGATTTTCGACAAATAAATCAATCAGTTGTAAGTTTTGATGTAGTTTTTAAAAAAAATAAATTCTCAAACTGTTGTGTTTTTTAATATAATATTAACCTAACCTAATTAAAACAATACAAACATAGGTATTAAAAAAAAAAATTAATAAAAGTCAAATTTAAAAAACTATTTCTTCAAATGACAGCACGTTTTGGGGTAAATGTTTGTGGGCAAGTCAGAGACACAATATTATTCAAACAATTTTCGAAATGGAGTGCAGGTAGGTACGTGGTAGGAGCTTAACACAACTTTTTTTTGAAGTACCCATATTAAAGGCTTTCATTAAAAATTTGATTCGATATAAAAGAATTAAAAAATTGCTCATAAATTCGGATCCATTCAAAATAAATTTTTCAAAAATTTAGGTAGAGTTCGAAATTTGTGATTTCGAAAAAATTTGTTAAAAAAAATGTTTCGGGGTATTTAGTTTTCAAACATCTAATAATTTCCTTTCAAAGCTTGTTTTAAAATTGTTGATTATAGAATATCTGTTGGATTCACAAAAATGTAACCATCTACTGAGCATTATTAGAAAATATGCTAGGAAAATAGATACAATATGTTGACAGTTAAGATTTGCGATTATAATGAAAAATAGTAACAGCACGTAAGCTCTATAATAGAAAGGGGTACCTTCAAAACAGTAATTTAAATCGCATTTCAGTACAAAACTTTTAATAGAAAATGCTAAAATACAATATTTCCAAAAACAAATTATAAATACATAATAGAAACAGATATATATTAAAAAAATTAATTTACTTACCTTCCGCTTTTTTAGCTAGGAAAGTAAACCTAAACAACGAAGGGATTCTAGGTTAAAATTTTCGTCCACACTCGCTTCAATTGTAGTTTTCAGGAAACTCAGCTGAAAATACGGCAGTGTTGTCAAATCGATAACTGCTGCACTTCTGCTGGGCTTTGCAGGAACTACCTTAAATTTCAGTAAAACGGTATGGTTTAAACCACCTGTAAGTCGGCAACTATCGCTGAAATATACGAATTTCCCCGAGCGGAAAATTTCTCTCCGTGAAAGAAAATCCTTTGGTCTTTTCAGCATACAGCGTGTTCCTTTGTTACATTGGACAAGTAATTACAAATGTTTATGTATGGGAAATTGGTGTGTATTCATGTCTTCACCTATAATGAATGTTTACTTTTTCGCAAAAAATAATGTGTAAAGGTGAAAAGGTTTTGGTTTATATGTAAAACTTTAAAACTACATAGGTACTGAAGAAATGTTTAGAACAAAAACAAATTTAGATTGGATATTTGTTTTTGGACTAATAAACGAAAATTGTTTAAACATTTTTAAAGTGTAGTAAAGCATAGGGTGATTATCGCTGTAATTAGTTTATGATAGGTCGAATGAAAATTAAAATACCGAAAATCTAATTATTATTTTTTGGAATTGCAAATTTGACCAAGGAAGGCAGTAATTTTAATAAGGGACTTGAGCCCTGTTCTTTAATAATTGACATTAGAAAAGTTGTTTTTCGGAACTGTATATATTTTTTAAAAGAGTCTAACGTTAGTTTTACCCGCGACATGCATTACTCAAAACTCTCTAAACCTATTGAATTAATTTTAAGTTATATGTGTTTATTTTGAAATATTAAAGTAGTTTTTGTACATTTGGCTTTTATACCGTGCGAGCAAAAATTATTTGCATCAAAGAGGGCTTGGATTAAAAACCGTAGGGCTTGGTTTAGATCACAATGATATGGGTACACAACAAACTAATGAGTAATAAAATAAGTAGACAAATACAAATTTATTTTTGTTGTTTACAAAATTAACAAAGTAAGAATATGCACAAAGAAAAAAAAAATTACATAAATTGCTGAAATTGGCCACCGCAATGCTCCAAGCATAAATTCACACGCCTCTTCATATTTTCGAAAGTGTTGACCAGCATCTCTGGAGAAATATTACCACATTCTTGGATAATCCTTTCTTGTAATTGTTCTAAATTTGCAACTGGGGTGTATTAAAAATAGTGTTCTTTAAATGAGGAAAAACGAAGTAATCCATAACCGTTAAACAAGGTGATCTAGGTGGGAATTCAATGTCTGATCGAAAACTGATCAATCTGTCGTCGAAAAAATTGCGTAAGTAGTTAATAGTTTCGGCGGCAGTATGGACGGTTGCACCGTCCTGTTGAAAATATCCAAAACGTAGTTCGTTGTCAAGTAATTGCTCCACAAATGGATTTAAAATATTGTCTCTATACCGCTGTGCTGTAAATGTGTCATAAAAAAAAATAGGACCAACAATTCTTCTTCGGGAAACAGCTAACCAGACACCAATTTATTGAGGGTGCAATGTGGACTCTACAAAAAATGGGGATTTTCACTACTCCACATGCGTGTATTCTGAGAATTCACATAACCGGAGAGGTGAAACCAGACTTCATCCGCAAAAAATGTCAGGTCTAATAAATCATTTCTTTCCAATAAATTTACATCTTACAGATGATCTTTCTGCTCCTTTTTTGTGTTGTATAGAACCTGTTTCCCTAAACAGAGCCACGATTTACCAGGACTACAAATAGAAGTAAAACAATTATAGACCTTATTATCACAAATGAACATTCTCTAAATTCTGGGATAATGAATGTTCCGAAACTAAGCGATCATGACTGGACATTTGTTCAAATTGAAAATATTACTGAAGATGAAAAACAAATAACAAAAATGACATTTATTGACTATGAAAAATTATCAAAGGAACTTATTTTGTACAATTGGAACTATACTATTACAGATGTCAATATTATATTTGAAAACCTGATAACCAATGTACAGATTGCAATTAATAAAGTAAAAGAAGAAAAAACTATATTTCTAAGAAGACATCCAACACCTTGGTTTAATAAAAAAATTATGGACATTAGAAAAAAAAGAGATAATGCATACAAGAAATTTTCAATTTCAAAAAGTGAAGAGGATTGGAATGTTTATAAGAAAAATCGCAACATTTGTGTTTCAGTATTAAGAGAAGAAAAAACAAATTATTATGAAAAACAAATAGATATTAATAAAAAAAACAGTAAGAAAATGTGGAAAACCTTAGGGAATTTAGTTAAACCAACTACAAAAATAGATATTAAAGAAATAATATTTGAAGAAGGTAAAATATCAACCAGGAATATCATTGCTGAAAAATTAAACTCATATTATGTTCAGAGCGTTGAGGATATTATTGCCTCAATAAATGTTGGAAACCATTCTATAATATGTCCTAAAATTTCTAGAAACAAAAACATTATGGAAAATTTTTCTAAAGTATCTCTTAATCATTTAAGAAAAATTATAAATGATTTAAATTCAAATAAAAATTACAACGAGGTTTCAACTAAGAAATTGATGAAAGAAACATTTGCAGTTATTGGATATTATCTTCTTTACTTTATTGAAGTTTGTTTAAACAAAGGAGAAATTCCATTAGAACTTAAATGTTCATATATTACTCCGGTTCCAAAGATTAAAAATTCAAAACAATGAAATGAAATGAGACCAATAAATGTATTATGGGATATAAAAAAATTAATAGAAGAAGTAGTTTATGAACAAGTTATGGATTTTTTGAATAAAAACAAAATTTTTATTTATTCTCAAGCTGGGTTTCGAAAAGGATATTCTAGTGAAACAGCCATACAATATGTAGTAGAAAATTGGAAAAGAGCCTTGGAAAGAGAAGAATATGTAATAGCAGTATTTCTTGATTTTAAGCGAGCTTTTGAAACGATTAATAGAGATATATTATTAGAAAAATTATTTGAATATGGTATAAGGGGTAAAGTTTATCAATGGTTTCAAAGTTATTTAAATAATAGATCACAGAAAACTAAATTTGGTAATTTTTTTTCAACAAAGAAATTTAATAACATAGGAGTACCTCAAGGAAGTATTTTGGGGCCTTTACTTTTTATTTTATATATTAATGACATGCCGTTAGTCCTAAAATTTCTTAAAATACAAATGTTTGCTGATGATACTCTTATCTATATAAGAGGTAAAAATCTTTTGGAAATTTTGAAAATTTTAAATTCAGAACTGATTCTGTTGTCAAACTGGTTAAAAGTTAACAAATTAAAATTAAATGTTTCTAAAACAAAATGTATGGTTATGGGTGTAAATTTAAATAATTATACAAATATAAATATTTTAATTGATGGTGATAAACCAGAAATAGTCAATTCTTTTAAATATTTAGGTATATTGATTGATTCAAAATTAAAATTTAATAACCAATTCGAAAATGTAATTTACAAAATTGCCGAAAAAATTAGTTGCTTTAAAAGAATAAGTTTAAATTTAAAATTTTATTCAAAAAAAATTGTATACAATACTTTATTTTACCACATTTTCTTTATTGTTCTACAATTTTGTTTATGGCGGATGAAGGTGTAATAAATAGATTACAAATTTTACAAAATAAAGCAATGCGAATTTTACTTAATATGGATAGATATACAAAAATTAATGTGATGTTAAAAAAATTAGAATGGTTAAATGTAAAAAATTTAGTATTATTTTTGGTTCTAATATTTATTTTTAAAATTCAAAATGATTTGTTACCGCCACATTTAAAGCAATTGACTGTTCTAAATAGTGATCAACATAATTATTTAACACGAAATAACAATAATTTTTTTTCTTAATAATATTTCAAAAAATATTGCATATAAATCAGTTTTTCATAAGGGTCTTATTGAATTTAATAAATTAAACAAGTCAATTAAAAATCAAAAAAGTTTAAAATCTTTTTAAAAAAGTTTTAAATCTTTCTTATTAACTCAACAGGACAAATAAAGTTTCAAAAGGTCATTTAATTCAAAAAATAAATAAAAAAAAGGGTATAAACTTGTTAAAATGTACCATGTAGCCACGTGCTAAATAAATCTTTTTACTACTACTACTACGATTCTTTTCAAGCAATGATAAAAATTCCCAGCAATAAAAGCAACGTTAGGTAAATGTTCGTGAAAATCGTCCATGCACAAACCCGGATTGTATTGCCACTCACCATTTACTCTAACCCCATTTCGAAAATACGCTTCAACCATAAATGTTTTGTGCTGTTCTGTAAAGCCCATTGTGTGAATTGTTCAAGAAATTGGAAAAATTAGCGATGAATCAAATTACTTGTAACGACTGTCAACAGGTATTAAGCTCTACGGCTAAGCATTACGTCCTTAGATGCAAGGCCCTCTTTTATGCAAATAATTTTCCCTCGCACGGTACTATTAACAATAACCAAGATAAATATTTCAAAAAAGTTGCAGGTGTCTGCTGTTATCATATATCACCAGCAAAATTTAATTAAACAGGTATAAATTTGGTATAGTGTTTCTTAGGTCAATTTAATGACATAAAACATTATGAAACTCCTAACCATAGGCGTCCCAAACAAAAAATTAAAATGCGTGGGGTATTGTTTGTATTGTTTAATATGATAATAATATTATAAATAAAGTAACTTTAATACGTAACACGTTTTAAACAAACATTATTGATTCAAAATGTAGTGACAATTTATTTGCTTTTTTTTTCGATGAGAATCTTCAAAAGACTGACCCCTGTGGTGATACTTACAGAGGAGTGTCGGATTCAACCCCTCGTAGGGGGGGGGCGGCCTACCGACTAAACTCACCGTGCTTCTGCGGTTTTCGCGCCATAGGCGTATAAACCTTCAGACCACTCGGTTCGATATTTCGGCTCTGCACGCCTAATGCGTGCTTTGCGTCTTACTCGCCAGCGCTTTGGGTACTCGGTGTACTTAGGCTGGCTTTATCGTCTAACTACTCTAGCTAAGTAATAAGCTTACTGTGTTAGTGTTTGTGTTTGCGATATTTGTGCTCAGATCGTCTGAGCAGTAACCAGTAGCAAGCTGTTGCTTACTGTGTTGGTATTTGTGTTCGCGATGTTGTGTTGTTTGTGCCCAGCTGAGATTGTTGTGTGCCCACGCATGATGATTTTAATTAATTCCTTTTTGACTGGAATCCTTTCAGGAATATCCATATTTTTATTTCTTATAAACTTTAGAATATCTTCACATTGGCCATTGCAAAAATACCTCTGCACTTTTTCATGAACAGTTATTCTCCCATAAAACACCTAGCTGTATAAAACCAAATTCAAGGTTATAAAAAATCATCCCTCGTCTACTTGTATAATACAAGGTCATATATTACATGTATAATACAAGGTCATATAATATCACCATTTAACACCTGCATCCAATTATAAAAAAACACCCACGTATTCATGGTTACAGATTAAGGTTTATACGAGAAATCATCACAAATTATAAAAATGTATCACCCACGTAAGCAAACAAGGTCACTCCTCCCGGGTTACCCGAGAAATCCTTGGAAATAATTTTAAAAAGAGCCTCACACCTGGGCGAACAAAGGGATTAAAAATCGGTTTACGCCAAAAGTCAATAGGCTTAAAAAAAGGGACCGCCCACGTGGGCGATTGCCGCTGTCTGGCCCCAGTGCACCTATTTACTACTGCACATCACCTTGATCAGCAGTTTCAAATGGCCGCCAAACAGTCATTGCTGCTAATAAAATATATTAAGTAATAAAAACCTTACTCTTTCTTCACAGTTACAAAGCAAAATTAAATACGTAAATTACAGCAAATTAAACCACCTACTACACTGTCCTATTCACTTAAATCTAACGCAACAGTGATTGATGGCTTAATTATCTCGCTGGGACCGCGCCGCCGCTTTGTATCGTGCCGCGCCGCTTCCGGCATCGGAGATACATTTTGTGCGCTTGCCAAATCTTTCAAATTTTCGATTTGTAAATACAATAGGTATATAAGTATAGGTGAAACAAGGGTTTGTTAATTAGTTGTTTTTTAACACTGAAGGACTAAAGAATGTATTATTATAACAATGAATGGCTTGTTATTTTTTTCTGTCACACTCAAAACTCCTCGGTTTAAAGTATATTTGCAAATTAGCTTTCAAAGAAAGTTACTGACTAACAATTGAATACTGATATAAAAGAAACATTTTTAATAAAAAAAACTTAACGAATTGAAGAAGAAAGATCTGACAACCCTGTGTGATAAGGACTAAAGTTCGCCGCACGGTTTTAGAGCTACTAAAAGAAAACGGATCATAGATAGTTATCTTTAGATAAGCAAACAATAATCACGAAACTTATGGCCTCGCGCATGTAAACAAAGCTACACACGATTAGACATGCGCACTGCAGCATTATCATTTGACAAAAATGGGAAAAAAGACAGGTCCGGGCTTAAAAATTTAAGTTCTTGCTCAAGAAATTATTAAAGTTGATCAATTTATTTTTACGTGTAAACAGCCCCAAATTCTTGCCACAAAAATGGAATTTCTTCTCAATTTTTGATCAAGTTGGGAAATAAGAAAGTAATTTCCTGGCATTTTTAGTAGTTGCAAACTTATTAGATTTTGAGGATAGAAAATAGTATTTAAGGGTTTGTTTCTCAAATTTGTTTAAAAATGATTCGTCGTCGGGTTTTTAATTCAAAAAGGAAGAGATAACAAGTCAATTAAACTAAAAACTTAGAAAATCGAATATAAAAAAACAAACAAAACCAGCAAAATAACCAATCTTCGATGTTAGCGCGCTTCTTGATATTCCCCTGCATCATAAAAAGCTATTTAAGCGATCTTTCTCTTATTACGCTGCAAACCTAATGAACACCAATACCCCAACCGACCTCTCGCTGAGCTGCCAGACAAAACTCAAATTGTTATCTGCCCAAGTGTGATTTATCTTTTTCTTCTTTTTCTTTTTTTTTTGATCATGTGTCTTGAGAGTTGCCTGGTTTTTCTTTTTCTCTTTTCATCCAACAACCTATCTTTCTTTTCTCACTTTTCTTTGCTTGCAGACTTTTTATTTTTTATTTTAATGCAATAGTATATAACTTACCTATAATTTTTCTGTCTCTTATTTTAGTGATGGATAGTACGCGTTGTCTATTTCATTTTTTCATGTTTGTTAAGGTTTTTTATATATATTTCTATGTTACTATTCTATTGACTAGACTTAATTATTTTATAGATTTAAGTATACAAAGGCCGCAACAGCCCCCCGACAACCTGTTGGGAAAGCTGATACAACGGCCTATTAGTCCGTATAATCTAAAGTTGTTATAACTGTTATAGTTTATTTGTTATTCTCGTTATTTATCAACTTTTGTGATTTTTACAATTTGGCAAAAACTTGGGTACGTGTAAAACATTTTCAAGCACAATTTCTTGTTCAAAAATTTGAAAAAGTGTTTGCCCGAGAACTTGACCCGTGGAGTAATATAAACTACCTAGGCATTTTTTTTTTATAAATATAGATATAAACTTTTTGAAGCAATATATTGCCTAAAAAATTGGCGTACCTACCTAATTGGATTGCAGGGCTGCAAATAAAATATACCAAAACATGTACCTATCGGAATAATCTGTCTTGGTAGGTGTTTCCCTTTATTTTCGTACCTTGTTTGTGTAGCCTAGGCCTAGTTTAATGTGTTTCAATTAACCATATTAAAATAAAGTTATATATCAAAATACATCACTACTCCATACTTACTAAAAATACGAGATACCAGTTATTTTACCCCTATTTGGGCATAATAAAATCATACAACGGCTGTTATATACTAGTCATTGCTTATATTCCAATACGAGTCATTAAAAGCACAAACACAATTCACTAAACGACGCAAAAACTAGAAATCCGTAAATATTAAACATCCACAATAGAAAACAGCAAGGTATCCAAAACTGAAAACACACCAAAAAAAATGGCGCCGAGCTGGTTCTGGAGTGTATCTTGAGCATGTCGATAAAGAAGGACAGGCCGCTAATAAGAGGTTTGTGCGCATGCCCAATTCTGCTGAGAGATAAGGCATCTGAACGGCGAGCGTGCTCTCGGACGTAATTTTTTACACATAAAACTTAACTTTTGTTTGCGCACGAGATAAGCTGTATAGTACGTACCTAAAGGTAAATTTCTATGATACGGATGTGAAACATTTGTTGTTGTAATAATGGTTTCTCTCACTTCTAATGAACATCTAAATTATGGTGTATGCTAATCTAATACTACTAACTATTTTACTTTTTAGTTTAAAACTATTTTTTTGACATTTTATCTTTTTGCCTCTTCATACGTTGTAGCTTTAGAACCGTGTGGTAAACTATACATAAAATACCATCGGTTTAGAAGTGTTTGACTGCTGGATAGCGGATAAAATATCCGACTGCAACATTCTTGTCGCTGAAATTTGCATATAGGCGCTTACAAAGCCACATGCAAACACAGTAGTTCCACATAGACATGTTAAACATCCAGGTAACAAATACCATTAGATACATATATCGTTACGCTATACAGGAAAGACAATTGTTATTGTTATAGAAATGTATGTCGCATCCACTATCTGTAAGGTTCACCTATGAAGCGTTAATAAAATACAGATATTTTTTAAAAATATAACCGTATACCGTATTCACTGAAGAGGTTTTAATCCGAGCTAGTTCAATAAAAACAAGTTAATTAAGTTTTGTTACGTGCTGACTTTTTTGGATTTTCTTTAAAATTATTTAAAAAAAGCATCTGCAAAAAGAAATTGTTGCAAAAATATTAAAAACTCTCGCGAGAACGAAACGAGAAACAGCGAGACGAGAGTAATAATAATAATAATACTAATAAAGGTTTATTTAAATATTATTTTTGACATTTAATGCTAATATACCGGGTGTTTCTCAAAAGACGTTCACCCCTATAACTTTTTTGTATTTATAGATATTAAAATGAAATTTTGAGATTATGCATAAGAGATGAGTCTGCATTTATTGGCATAATTTTCAATTTGTTAGCACTTCCGGTTAGACCGGAAGTGACCTTGACTTTGATGTTTACACTGGGACATCTTGTATATTTTTACTTATTGAGATTCAGCATATTAAGTTATTTGGATTTACAGATGACTTTCTAACTTTTTGTACGTCGTATTTATTAGACCGAACTCAGTACGTCCAGTACAATGGATATAAATCCTCGCCATTTCGAGCCACCTCGGGCGTTCCTCAGGGTTCTAACTTGGGACCATTATTGTTTTTGATTTTTATTAATGACATATCAGCGGTTATTAATGTCGAATACGAAATTTTTGCAGATGACTTAAAGCTATATAAATCTATTAGGAGCCCTGAGGACTGTCTGAGGTTGCAACACGCAATAAATGCAATTCAACGGTGGTGTGTAAAGAATAAACTGCTTCTCAACTATAATAAGTGTTCGGTGATGTCCTTAACCAAAAAACGTTCTCCAACCCTATATGACTACTCTATTGACCAGAACATATTGCTACGAGTGGACAGTGTTCGTGATCTAGGTGTCTTATTAGACTCTAAACTAACTTATAGCGGTCATATAGAAAAGACAGTGTCAGAGGCTACTCGAATGTTAGGATTTATATTAAGAAACTGCAAGTCATTTACCAATATCGATGCATTTAAAACCTTGTTTTTTACGCTAGTAAGAAGCAAATTGGAGTATGGATCATTGATATGGTCCCCAATTTACTCAAAATATATTACGATGGTGGAACAAGTCCAAAGAAAGTTTTTGAAATTTTTATCGTTTAAAGAAGATGGAGTGTATCCTCAGAGGGGGATGGATAACAACCACTTGTTACAAAGATTTGAAATCGAAAGCCTGCAGAAACGCAGAGACATGACAGCAGTGATATTGTTATTTAAAATCATTAATGGTGTTACAGTTTGTCCATCCCTCTTGGAGCAACTAAATTTCTTAATACCTAGGATTTCTACTAGAACTAGCACTTGTTTTTACTTGCCAGCAGCTAAAACAAATATAATGTTGACCGCTCCAGTCTACAATATGTGTTCCAGATATAATAGAGTAGCAAATTACTGTGATCTAGATATGTCCTTAAGTACTTTTGTTCGAACCGCCCTAGCGCACTTGTGATAAATCGAAAAATTTAAGTTAATATCAAATTATTTAATGTAGTTATAGATTTTATTAAATTATGTAAATTGTAATTGTTATATCGGCCCTATTAATTACATTTTTGTTGGGCCTAAATGTATTAAATAAATAAATAAATAAATTAAATAACATTTTGAGTGAAATTACACCTCACTTGTCATTTTTTGACGTGTTATAACATTTTTGTGTTTATTTTTTATTTTTAATCTAGAGCGCTACAAATTGATTAAATCTGTTAATTTATAGTCAAGTAGTATATAAAAATTAAAATGATGTCATATTAATTGACTTTCTAAGTTTCACAAGCGTTTAAAGAATGAAATTTTGTTTTCATGACGTTTACTCCATTTTTCCAAATGGAACGATGGTGGTTCACTAGGATATTTAAAACGAACATTTTTTTCCAACAATTTGATACCATTCATACACATCTATGCTATTTTAAAATTGACACTGAAAAATTTGCCTTAAATCCCAATCGCAAATTTAAAAGCGTTATGCATTATTACCGCTCTCACAATACATACAATCTTGCGGCTTCAGAATAATTTTTCTGGTCACTCCAAAAATTAGGAGCATATCAATTTGTTCATTTCTAGTAAAACTAACCATTTTATCTGTTTTACAATGTAAATTTAAGAAACCAATGACATTACAACTTTAAATTAAAGCCATATTGGTTTTCAAAACCATTCCAATATTTTTCAAAGCCGCCTTTATATTTCTTTTGAAAAGAGACGGCGGTAACAATGCATAACGCTTGCTTTTAAATCTGCGATTGGGAATTAAGGCAACTTTTTCAGTGTCAATTTAAAAATAGCATAGGAGTGTGTGGTATCAAATTGTTGAAAAAAAAATGCTCGTTTTAAATATGCTAGTGAACCACCATCGTTCCATTTGGAAAAATGGAGTAAACGTCAAAAAAACAAAATTTCATTTTTTAAACGCTTGTGAAACTAAAAAAGTCAATTATTATGACATAATTTTAATTTTCATATAAGGTGCAGTGGGGTAAGTGGGGATCTGGGGCAAGTGGGTTTTTTGGAAATATTTTTGAATTCAATTATGAAAAAAATCCAAAATTATAATAAAATAGTTTTCACAGCTGTATAGGCCCCAATATATTGTTAAAAATGCATAGATATTTATTTCTTCAGGTTACACTGCTTTATTTAAAATGTGTCCAATCTTTATCGATTATGTTAAGTTACGGAATAAAATTTTAAAAAATTGTATCTCTACTAATTAACAATCTAAAATTAAAATTTTTACATTCTTAAAGATGTAATCACTTATGTTATCCCTTATATTTTTTCAACAGTTTTATTTTTCACGGTTTTCGTTTTAGGTCCATAGTGCCCACTTGCCCCGCTTTTCCTACTAGCGGGGTAAGTGGGCACTACTGTTTCAGGGAAAGTGGGGATTAGTTCCTAACTATAACCTAAGCTAGATCAAGCTTATATTTGCGTTCTTTTTGATACCTATATGTAAACCTAACTTTTTCTTGTTTAAGACTCCACTTTAAATTGTTCTTATGTTCAACAATAACATAAATAACACTTTTTTTAGGTTTGTTGTGTAATTTTTTTTTTAAATTCCTTAAAAAGTTCGTAACTTCTGTATTTTAAGACTTTTTTTTATATCTGAAAAAGTTTCCTGTGGATGACGATGTATAGGTCGACCCACTTGCCCCTGTTTAATATAACGCTGCTCAAACGTGATTTGAAAATCAAAAAACCCACTTGCCCCAGTACCTGGGGCAAGTGAGTACTATGGGTAGATTTTAACGAAATTTTTTTTTTCTTTAATGTTTTTTTCGTAAATAGGTTAACAATATTAGGATATATTGTAAACATAACTAACTAATTCCTGTCTAAAGCGCACCTCTGTATCTCGATTTTTCGTAAAGATATATGGTTTTAAAGTCGATCTTTCATATTTGTAGTACCCACTTACCCCGACAATAAATTAACAGATTTAATTAATTTGTAGCGCTCTAGATTAAAAATAAAAAATAAACATAAAAATGTTATAACACGTCAAAAAATGACAAGTGAGGTGTCATTTTACTCAGAATGTTATGCTGATTCCCAATAAGTAAAAATATACAAGATGTCCCATTTAAAACATCAAAGTCAAGGTCACTTTCGGTCTAACCGGAAGTGCTAACAAATTGAAAATTATGCAAATAAATGCAGACTCATCTCTTATGCATAATCTCAAAATTTCATTTTAAAATCTATAAATACAAAAAAGTTATAGGGGTGACGTCTTTTGAGAAACACCCGGTATAGTTTTTTTGTATAAACTTTCAATTCCGAACTCTGAAGTAAAATACTTGTTTTGACTTAAATAATATAATATTTATTGTCAAGAATATATTTTATAATTTAGGCCTAGTTGTGCCTATTATATATTATTATTATTATATATATGAACGAATTTTATTGGTATATTTATATCACTACAGTATACAGGGTGGGCCACTGAAAACTTACAATGGCTATAATTTTTAAACCAAAAAAGATATTAAAAAATAAAAAAATACCATTTCTATAAAATCAAGGGGGAATACATATGACGTATTTTTCAAACCACCCCGACCTACCCCTTAGGCGCCACCCCTACTCACTTGAAAATCTTAAATGGCAACACCCCACCTGTGGCACCTTTTTGGAAAGCTCATGAAAAATGCTAAGCGATGATCATAACATTTTTAGGGTGAAATTGAAAAACTACCCTTCGCACAGGTGGACATAAATTGAACAAAAAAAAAGTGATTTTTTTCAGCATAAGTTACAAATAGAGACCCAGCTAAATTTAAAATCAGGTATTTTTCAAACCACCCCGACCCACCCCTAGGTGCCACCCCTACTCACTTCAAAATCTAAGATAGCGATACCGCACTTGTGGCACCTCTATGGAAAGCGTATAAAAAATGCTAAACGACCGTCATTAGAACTTCACGATGCAATAGAAAAATTTACCTAAAAATAAAAATAAAAAGTCAAAATCAATAAAATGAATAGTTTTTGTATCCATGCAGAACATACAAAGTACCTACTCAAGATCCTACCTGTGTATGTAAAAGATCAATGCCGCCTATTGAAACGCCTAAAATGAGAGGCTAAAAGAAATGTAGATAATAAAAAAAAAAACAACAAAAAGATGTTTTACTACTTAATTTCGTTCAGCCTAATTTTGCGATAACACAACTTACTTATCAATTTTTAGTCGTTTGCAAATTTCGTGACGATATTTTATACCTTAATTGGATTTCATTATTTAAAACTTGGAAAAATGGTTTATATTGTGGAAGAAAGAATTCAAATAGTTTTTCTTTATGGTGCTGAAGGTATGTGCTATTTGAGAACAGCCCGTACTTTCAATGAGAGAAATCCGGACAAAAACATTAGTCACGTTTATGTTAGGGATTTGATTGAAAAGTTTCAACAATCGGGATCGGTCAAAAATAAAAAAAGGGAAGGGCCCAGGGTACTGAATGAAGAAATGCAGATGGAAGTTATTGGTCAGGTATCGGTCAATCCAGAAACATCAACGCGCCAGTTGGCATCAATAACAGGCATAGCCCGAACATCTGTGAGAAGAGTATTGAAAATGCAATAAATTTCACCCCTACAAAACGAAGATTCTGCAGGAACTTGGCGACGACGATCCAGATAAAAGGACCCAGTTCTGCGAACTAATGACGGAGGAAATTCGAAAGAAACCTTCACTCACTACAAATATTTGTTTTAGTGATGAGAGCGCATTTCTTCTAAATGGAAATGTGAATAAGCAGAACTGCAGATACTGGAGCGACTGGATGCTTATGTGGAACTGCTGAACAATTTGATAGAGAAAGCCATTGTACATGAGGTCGAAAATCAAAGAGATTTGGAAGGAAATTTGAATCTTAATGAAGACCTCATACACTTTCAGCAAGATGGAGCCCCTCCGCATTATGCTATTGTCACAAGGCTGTGGTTAGATAGATGTTATCCAAGGCAACGGATTGGCAGAAGGGGTCCAATCGAGTGGCCGCCAAGGTCACCTGACCTCACTCCTTTAGACTTCTTCTAGTGGGGTTACATTAAATCCATAGTCTACAAGACAAAACCAGCTTCGTTGCAAGAATTGCGGCAGAGGATAATTGAAGCATGTCGAAATATTCCGAGAGAGATTTTCCAAGAAGTAAGAAAAGAATTTGAAAATCGTTTGTATTTTTGTATGGAACAAAACTGCTGTCATTTTGAGCATTTGTTAAAATAAATCATCTAGATAATTTTTAATTTGGTTCCTTTTTTTCAAATTGTCACACCTACATTTCTTATTTACCAGTAATTTTCTTAATTTTCTTAATTTTTCCCGAAAAAAGTTTTAGAAAAGTAGATAGGTAGGTAATACGATTTCTTATAAAATAGGTTAGGTTAAAATCTTTATGACCATCGTTTAGCATTTTTTATACGCTTTCCATAGAGGTGCCACAAGGGGTATCGCTATCTTAGATTTTGAAGTGAGTGGGGGTGGCGCCTAGGGGTAGGTCGGGGTGATATAAAAAATACCTGATTTGAATTTAGCTGGGTCTCTATTTGTAACTTATGCTGAAAAAATCACTTTTTTTTTGTTCAATTTATGTCCACCTGTGTGAAGGGTAGTTTTTCAATTTCACCCTAAAAATGTTATGATCATCGCTTAGCATTATTCATGAGCTTTCCAAAAAGGTGCCACAGGTGGGGTGTTGCCATTTAAGATTTTCAAGTGAGTAGGGGTGGCGCCTAAGGGGTAGGTCGGGGTGGTTTGAAAAATACGTCATATGTATTCCCCTTTGATTTTATAGAAACGGTATTTTTTATTTTTTGATATCTTTTTTGGTTCAAAAATTATAGCCATTGTAAGTTTTCAGTGGCCCACCCTGTACAAAGATACAATACGTCATGTATATAATATATTTATTTATTTTATTCATTATAGCTTGGTATATTTATTATTTATTAATGACGTTCTTGAATATACCTCTTGGATTCGATAATATCCAATTTTTAATTTTATTTCTATAATTATTTAATGATTTAATTATTTTAATTGACTGTGGCAGCATATCAAAAATATATGGATTGATGTTTAAAAAATGTTTGTGTGCCTTTGTTTTGTTTACTCTATTTTTATATGTTATTGTATTTTTATAACGAGTTTCATGTGTGTGATTAATATAGTTTGCAAATATATATTAACCTGTTTTAAGAAAATATTTGTTTAATATCCATTTTTTAATCTATCTTTAAAAAGTAAATCAAAAGAGTATTGGTGGTCTGTTTCGTAAATAATTTTCAAAATGTATTTTTGAATAGTTTCAATATTATTAAGATAATTCTTATTTATTCCTCTTCATCCTAGTATTCCATAATTTAAATGGGTTTGTACTAAAGAATAATAAAATATTTCTAATTTCTTATATTTAAAAATTGTTTAAGGTGTTTAAATTTTGGTATAAGAATTCTTAGTTTTTTTTTACAATGTAGTTACTATGTAAATCCCATTTTAATTGTTTAACATCAAAAATTATTCCTAGATATTTAATATGTTCACCTTCCTTTATATTAATATTATTATTACATATTATTGGATCAATATTTGGAAGTTTATTTTTGTATGAAGTAAATGGAATGTATGTTGATTTGTTATAATTTATAGTTAATAACTTTTTATTAAACCAGTTGCTTCTTTTTATAAAATCTTTTTCAATAGTAGGCATTTTTTTAAATATTCCAATTTAGACCTTCATAAAAAATTACCGTATCATCAGCATAACTATGTACTTTTCCTTGACAGTTTAAATTAAAAATATCATTTAGATAAATATCAAAAATTATTGGTCCTAGGACTGTAACCTTGGTACTCCATAATTAAATATTTTTGGTGAACTAACATTTTCACCAATTTTTACATGATGTACTCTGTTATATAAATAGTTTTTAAATAAAGTTAATATTTGACCACGAAATCCAAGTTTTTCTAATTTGTTAATAAGAATTTTATGACTGACAGTATCAAAGGCTTTAGCTGAATCTAAAAATATGCATATACTGTTCATTTTATTATCGATTGAATTAAATATTTGATTTGTTAGGTGACAAATTGCATCTTTTGTAGATGTATTTTTTTGAAATCCAAATTGTTTGTCTGATAGGATTTTATTATTATTTAGGAAATTTTCTAATTTTTCTTTTAAAACTTTTTCGAAAACTTGGTTTTATTATACCTATTTTAAAAGCAGATGGATATATATTCTTGTTTTAAAGATGGTATTAATTAAATAAGTTAATGGTTTACAAATGTATGAATTTATTGATATTAAAATCTCAGATGTGATACCATCAATTCCAGGAGATTTTTGAGGTTTTAAGCTATTAATACATGATAATTATAGTTTCGTTTAGATAACAAGAGTTTAAATTATTTTGAACAGTTTCACCCAGCACGTGAAAAAAAAATGAGTAAAACACTAATTAGAATATAAACATAAATTTTTGGAAAATATAAATATACCTTAGGTCTTTATAGATTAACAGTTGGCTCTAGATGGGGTAACTTGTGTATGCATTTAATAACTTTATTTTGCAACTTTTGTAACGGTTTTATGTTTGATAAGCAAGCAGATCCCCATGCAGAAGCCAAATATTGTAATTAATAATGAAAAATATAGGTACACTTTTAAAGTATTTTAAAGGAATGAAAAATCTATACTTTCTATACAAAACAGATCTCAAGGAAGATAGCAAGTTTATAATATACTGGATATAGTTTTTCCATGATTTTAAATTTTCGTCTAAAACTAATCACTAGACCGTAGAAGAATCTTGACAGTTCATTCAAACCAGCCACTGCTGTTAATAAACTTAGTGGGTCGACCCAGTTGCAAGCTGCTCACTTCCTCCAGATCGTTAAAGAATAGTTCGCCCAAGGCAAAGAAAATTTATAGGGTTAGAAATGTTAACTCCTTGTTAAAAAATCGCAACACAGTAGAGGGAGAAAGAAGAGAGAGAGGGGCGTTAGTGTGCCCGCCGGCCATCAGAGGCACAATGGCGGGAAATTTGAACAGCGGTTTTAGGACTTTTCAATTTAATTATTAACTTTTGAACGAGTTTTTATTGATTTAATTTGTGATTCAATATAAATATTATTAAATCACAAATTAAATCAATAAAAAGACGCAGAAAAGTTTTTATTTTATGGAATAAATAATGCACATTTTTATATTAACCAAGATTTAGAAAATAAAGATGGAAGCACTTTATCGTAAATAATGTTTTCTACGTTTATTTATAAATAAAAACTGCATTGTCAACCATAACAAAAAATAACTGTTTAGAATAGTAATGTCCTTAGGTTACGTCTCACAGGTCTCACTCATCTGGAATTGTCTCAATTCATATAATATTATCACAAATACTGTATAAACACAAGCACTAGGATGCATTGATGAGACACGTACTAAAAGATCCATAAACTATCAGGTGATTCTTACAGCGTTCTCTGAAACAAAAGAAACAGTATCGGGTAGACATTAAATTTCTCTGTAAAATATGGCCGATGGCCAAGTATCTACTTATCGAGTTAGCTCAAACCATTATCTTTGTGCCATTATGTTATAATTTTTAATCCACTCAGTAAAACAAAAATGTTAAAATTATCATTTCAAGAGACTAAACTTATCTGTTCGTAACTGATAGATTGTTAGGTATTACCTCGGGCACAATGTGTTGCAGTTATCTGCAGGTTGCCCAGTGATATTTTGTTAAGATTGGCTTGTTAACCAACACCTATTATGTATGTGAAACATTTCATGTTAATTTAATTATTGTAAACTACATTTCCTATATTCCTATATAAAAAATAGGTAAGGATGTGTAAAATCAATTTGATAAACAATAAAAAATAATTGCCTGCATAGTAGGCTGAAATAATAACTGAAAGATTACACACATCGGCGAAGTTTTCTAGAATAGAAACTAATAGAATTGTATATTAAAATGATAATAAAAAATTAATTAATTTCCTCAGAAAAAAACGTGGACAAGAAAAATTGACAGTTGTGACATGGATGGATGGCGGGCTGGCGGCTGGCTGGTTTGTTCCAATTAGCACCTGGCGCAGTTTGGGAACCGTTACAGTAGGTTAGAATATAACTGTCCTTCTCTTCTATACGCCAAAAATATGCGACAGAACCCGGTTACACGGCCAGCTGGCGACAACAGCGCTAATTTGCCCTGATGGCCGGCGGGCACACTAACACCCCTCTCTCTCTCTCTTCTTTCTCTTTCTACTGTGTTGCGAAGTCGTCCATTTAAGCTTCACCGGGGTGGCCCAAGGTATTGAACCTTCTTCTCGCGAGGCCGGGGCATTTAGACAAGAAATGCTAAATACTTTTCTCCTCTTCTTCATCTCTGCAACTTCTGCAGAAGCCGTTGGCTGGTATTTGCATACGTTCGGTGTGTCTACCGAAAAGGCAATAAAGAAAATGCTAGAAAGCAACGTAAAAAGAAATATTGTAATATGTAAATAATGTTTATCGTATTAGGGAAGAACAGATATATCGACACCCCGTCCATGCATGGCCTCCTTTATATATTTCGATTTGAAATTTAATTTTCTACAAAAACAGATTCCTGTACAAACCTCGGATTTTGCTTTCTTTTCGAGTTATTTTGAAAAAACCAAAAAAATTGCCATTTTCGGTCTGCTCTCAAAAACGCACCCCTGAATTTAGTAGCACTTTGTGATTTTATCACTTTTAAGTGCCCATAATAACACATTAAACCATAAAAACCCCACAACGCAATAATTGTTCCTTACTCAAAGACATGTTCAATAGCCTAAAGACCTTCCATTGTCAAATTCGCACAATTTGCCAAAATTTTGTAAAGTTTTTCTGTTGCCCCCGTATTATTTGTTACAAAATTTTCTTTTTGTCTGTAGCGGTAATGACTAACTTGTAAATATTTAGTGTAATAACACTTTTGCCAGGCAGAAAAACAATTATAATTACCTTACTACCTTTTAACATCTAGACCCTCGATGGTAAAATGGTTTATCCTTTTTCCTAAATTCAATTTTGGCTGTTCCCTTAGGGCGGAAAAGGACTCCATTAGCTGGTGTAGAAAGCGTAAGTATAGTATGTTTGTTTATTTCATTACCCTAACAAAACCTTCTCTCTCATTAAGCCGTTTGCATAAACATTTTCGACCTAATTTTTTTAGTCAGCTGTTTTGATTACGTCGAAATTTTACAAAATTACTACGTTAAGGTACAGGTACCTACTGTATATTGTTAAAATAATCAAAATATATAGAGATGAGAAGTGGAGGAGGAAAAAGGGTAATTTAAAGTTAACCTAGACCCGCCCATTTCTTTAAAAAAAAGGTCCTTTATGGAAGGTAAGTTGGATCTGCAGGGTCGAAATAAACAAAAAAAATACGCAATGGATAAAACCAATAGAAATTCCATAAAGGTATATAACTTAAATTAAAATTATTGCATTTTTGTCTCGGTTTTTTAGTCATATATCTCAGTTATTAATTAAAATAGCAGAACATCGCGTCGAAAAGGTGAAACATTTTTACATAATTTTGCTACTAAGCAATTTTTGTTAGGACCAATAAATTTGATAGTAGGTAAGTATATAATAAATATAGTCCGGATATTAGATAGTGAAAGGACCAAAACCCAGAGGCGGCATGAGGACTAAATGGAAAATATTATTTACGTACCTAAGTTATTTAAAACTTAATATATCGGGTGTTTCTCAAAAGACGTTCACCCCTATAATTTTTTTATATTTATAGATATTAAAATGAAATTTTGAAATTATGCATAAGCCTTAAATACCAATTGCAAATTTAAAAGCGTTATGTATTATTGCCGCCCTCTCTTTTCTAAAGAAATATAAATGCGGCTTCGAAAAACAATGGAATGGTTTTGAAAAGCAATATGGCTATAATTTAAAATTGTAATGTCATTAGTTTATAAAACATACAACACATACAGTCTTGCGGCTTCAGAAGAATTTTTCTGGGCACTCCAAAAATTAGGAGCATATCAATTTGTTCATTTCTAGTAAAACTAACAATTTTATTTGATTTACAATGTAAGTTTAATAAACGAATGACATTACAATTTTAATTTAAAACCATAAATATATTGGTTTTCAAAACCATTCCATTGTTTTTCAAAGCCACCTTTATATTCCACCTTATATAGAAAAGAGAGGGCGGCAATAATGCATAACGCTTTTAAATTAGTGATTTCAATCAAATTCAATTCAAATTGTTGGAAAAATATGCTCGTTTTAAATATCCTACCATCGTTCCATTTGGGAAAATGGAGTAAACGTCAAGAAAACAAAATTCAATTTTTTAAACGCTTTTGAAACTTAGAAAGTCAATTATTATGACGTAATTTTAATTTTCATATACTACTTGACTATAAATTAACAGATTTAATTAATTTGTAGCACTCTAGATTAAAAAAAATAAACATAAAAATGTTATAACACATCAAAAATGACAAGTGAGGTGTCATTTTACTCAGAATGTTATGCTGAATTTCAATAAGTAAAAATATATAAGATGTCTCATTTAAAATACCAAAGACAAGGTCACTTCCGGTCAAACTGGAGGTGCTAACAAGATGAAAATTATGCCAATAAATGCAGACTCATCTCATGCATAATCTCAAAATTTCATTTTAATATCTATAAATACAGAAAAGTTATAGGGGTGAACGTCTTTTAAGAAACACCCAGTATATAAAACGGTAAAACATTTTTCCCTCTAGACATTCATTTTAGTTAATATATTGCTAAAGTTTAGGTTTTTTAAAAGGTTTGGAATTATACCTCCACCTTTTCTGTTGGTATTCTATCAACTGCTTCAAATTCATATAAACAAGAATAGTTATTCCTTAAATTCTAATTTTCATAACTACTCAACTGACTTAATCAGACCTAAAAAATTTTGCTACAGGAAGGGCAAGGATAATTATATTAATATATCATTATATCATGCACTGCCTGAAAATTTAAAGCTGCTTTTAGTTATTTAAAATTCAAATCTATGATTAAAAAATATTTTCGCCGTCACTGTTTTTATTCAGTACGGGAATATGGACACAGCCACAGCCACAGCGGATGGGTTGTTTTAACAATTTTTTCCTGTTGTGGTGTGAGAAATATTTAAATATATTAATAAATTTAAAGATGTAATTAATAAACTTCTTGAATCCCATGCTTTTTGCTCAGTGTGGTTAGTTAGTTAGTATCTCTAACCGTTTTCAAGTGTAAACTAAATTATAATTATAAGGCTACTGTCTTAAATACTATTCATGTGTAATGAAGCTTAATGACTTCGCCTACATGCTTATTGGAGTGTGAAGTTTGAGCTGTTGGTTTTGGGAAAGAAGAGGCTTCCAGATATTGGGGAAATCTATACTTGGTTTACTACATATATGGGTATTTTGATTTAGGACAGCTGCTTCTTTGAATTTTTGTTTCCTCCAGTGCTGTTCCGTGTCCAAAACCTTGGCTTCTGACCACTGTATATTATGTTGGTTGGTCCATACATGTTCCGCTATACCTGATCTGGAAGTTCACCTCTGAGTATATTTCAGATGTTCTTTAACTCGTACGGGAAGAGGTCTTTTTGTTTCTCCAATGAAGGATTCGCCACACTCGCAAGGGATTTGATAGATACAATTTTTTGTGTTTTCATTACAAAGGTTTGAGTTTTGTAAGAAAGCTTCTAAGCGTATTTCCGGATTTGAAGGCTGTTTTGATATTAAAGTTTTTGGTTATTCTTCCAATCTTTTCAGAAATCCCCTTAACATATAATAAGGTATTGTAAGAAATGGTTGCTCCTCTTTCGTTTCTGTATTAGTTTTTACTTTGCGATTTTTATGTTTTGTGATGGTATTAGTTACAGGGTAACCATTCTGTTTTAAATCTTTTTTGATATTTGAAATTTCAATATTAAGGTCCTCCGGATGGTTGCAAACGTTAGATGTTTTGTGATAAAGAGTTTGAATTATGCCCTGTTTTATGGAGTTTGAATAATTCGATCCGTGATTAACGTATTGCCCCGTGTGAATGGGGTCTCCTGTACCTACGCTGAAGTTTTTATGTTTTTAGCACTTCGTTTGACGAGAACATCGAGAAAAGGTAGAGTGGAATATTTTTCTGCTTCCATGATAAATTTAATGGACTGTTTTATACTATTAATATGTTCCAAAAACCGTATCATAATCATCAGTAATTTTTTTGGAAGTTAGTTTTGTTAACGTTCGACTAAGTTAATTATGATTCTAATTTAAAAATAAAAGAAATACCTCCACTTTTTAGCTATTTGCCATACCATTTTACCTTAGAAAACGTAATGTGACGTAAGTAAACTGGAAGGTTATAAAATGTCAACTTAAATATTTGACATAATAAATAGTTTTTGAAAATGAAATAAAAAATATTGTACTTACATAAAAACCCATTTTTTATGTGGGCAGTCTATATTTATCTACTTTTACCAGCACTTATATTTAAGGGAGGAAGCTCTAAAGTTATACATGGTAAGCTATTTTTTCTTTGCTTTGATGAATACATTATTATTTCTAGAATTACTTTTGATGTTATATAATGTTCTTTAGTTGCAATTAAGGAGTAAATAATAATATATTCTTAAAATCATTAGGGGGAGTTGGGGCACATTGATGCAATTTTTTTTGGGAGGAAAAAAAAGGTCTAATCCAGTGAAAGAAAGTAAAAGTAATATGTTAGATTTAAAGACTTGTGATTTTATTCCTATATATTGATTAAATATTGGCTTTATTTTAATAATAATAGATGCCACGCGACATCATTTATGAAGTGGGATTTGAATCAATGTGCCCCAGGAGGGGGTAGAGAGATACAGGCATGAGGCACATTGATACACCATCCTTTAACATTTATTATATCACAAATTACGGACGTTAGTTTAAAAAAAAATAAACACAATATATTTGAATATTTATTAATACAATCGGAACGAAATAATCATAACTTAAAATACATAGAAGTGTAACTAAATTCTAAAACCTTATATCTACAAATTGTAAGAGAAAAGTTTAATTTTAAAATTAAAAAGAGACGCTGTTCTGTTGGTACCATTGGTAATGGTTGGCATTGGCAGCTGTAGTATTATATCAGATATCTTAACTGAGGCTTCATCCTTCGCATCTGGAAAGACAAAGCTACCTGACGGTTTTTTTCTCAGATACGAAACTTGGTATTCGCTGTTATCATATTTTAAAAGAATTTTACCAACATAGTGTTTAATGCCTTTCTTATTTTCAAACTTAATAAGGATAAAATCTCCTTCTTTTAAATTTTCGGGCTTTATTTCAATAGGCGTCAGTTGATTATCAGAACCTTCGTCTTCAGATGGGCAAAAGTTTGAGTCTGATGAAAAATCTTTAGCTTCAAAATCACTGGTACAACTTAAGGAACTACTGCTTACTTCAGACAGCTTTCTCTTTTTTATTTTGTATGCGAGCATCAGATTCTGGACAAAAACCTAGTAACTTTCTTGCTGTTTTAAGTTCTTTTGCCCGTTGCATCTGTTCTGTTTTATTCCTTTTTAATTCTTTTATTTTTGCCAATTCCTCAAGCCTCTCTTTCTCTGGCATATTAGTGTAGATTCTTGGTTTTACCTATTCTCTTCCCTTCCTCTTTAGAACTTGATGTTGAGGGTATTGGTTCAGGTAAAAAAACACATTTATAATTAAACTATATACCTCATGGGGTACATTGATACGTATCAATGTGCCCCATATCCAATGTGTCAATGTGCCCGAAGAGGCCATATTGAAAAAAACACACTGTCATCCACAAAACAAAACAAGCTAAAGTAAAATTCGATATGGTTTAGTGAAATATAAACAATGATATTAATTCAGGTAGCTTAAGTATTTAAAACATCCCAAAAATTACACTTCAAAGTCAAATCAACAAATTTACTTAAGATAATGCAGAACACGTGCGAAGCGATCGACAATGAGGCGGTCACTGATAGAGCGCCAAAAATGTATGGTCATTTTGGCTCTACCAGCCCCAACTACGAGTGAATAGACAAACGTCTCAGATAATTCCTATTTAGAGTTGGAGGAGATGTATCAATGTCCCCCGTGTATCAATATCCCCCAACTCCCCCTACCTATAATTCAGTGGCGGCTCGTCAGGAGAGCCAGCTACCCTACCACCTACAAAAAAATTGTATACAGACCTATACCTGCATTACATAACAATATTTTAATTTTAAGGTAAATACACCGACAACATACAAAACTACCATCTTGCAGTACCGCATAAGGCAACGGTAGATGGCGAATTTTCCAGTTTTCATCTGCCACATTTCCATGACCATGATCCAACGTTATTTAAAAAACGTCGAAAGCGCGAACTTTCAGATCCAGATATGGTTAATTATGGTTTGTATAATGTTAATGTTAATGTTGTTAAAAATTATAATGAACTGATATCAGATCTGGTGACAACGAAATGACTACCCAACTGCCACGTCCTTATAAAATGATGATAATGAAATTTTTGTTATGTTATATGGTTGCACTACTGAGCGCACATTTTCAGTATTCAAACGTCTGACTCTCACTTGTGGTTGAACCGGAAGTGCACACAACTTTAAATAGAATACCCTAAATATCTTTAAAAATATGTATTCTACGAAGAATTCTAAGCATAAAACATATATCATATCCTATAACTACCTATCTAAGACAGTTTCCGTGTTCCGTTTAACCAGACGTGCTGTAAAATGCTAAAAAAGCTATATCTTTAATAGCTTTCTCTGTACTTTCCAATCGTTGGGCGACATTAATGAAGTCTTCAGGAGGTTCCACGCTTTTGTTAATTGCCTTGGTTTTTCTTCCCGATTTCTTTGGTCGCGACATATCTTAATCTTAACATAGTATAAAACAAAGTCGCTGTCGCTGTCGCTGTCTGTCCCCTACCAGCTATATATGCTTAAATCTTTAAAACTACGAAACGGATTTTGAAGCGGTTTGTTTTAATAGATAGAGTGATTCAAGGGGAAGGTTTTTATGTATAATAGCGACCCGCCCCGGCTTCGCACGGGTGCAATTTCAGAAAGTGGCATGCCGGGTACTAATATATCGGGTTTGTTCGGGTTTGTATTTATACCAGCGAGTTGCAATGCATGCCGGATACACGCTAGTTAAATATATACCTATTTACGATTCTCAAACTACCGACTGCGCCATGTTAAGTTTATAAATTATATATGAATAATTATTTAATAATAACTTTTTTCTTCAAACGTCAATAAACTTGACGTTTTTTTACTAATTTTTTGACGTTAAAGTTCTACTTTTTCGTCAGAAGGCGGTTGCTTTTGGCAACGGAAGAAAAAGTATTTACTTTTTCTTCCGTTGCCAATAGCAGCGGAAGTAAAAGTATGACTATGTTCTCATGACTAAATATATATTAAATAATACCAGAAAGTTATAAACATACTTTATTTATTTTAATAAAAATAAAGTACAGCAATGTGACTTAGGGTAAATGTACTTTTAGGGTAATAGCACTAGCATTTAAAAACTATGTTAATCCCTATTATAATAAATAATAATAATAAAGTTAAATTTGTTTAAGGAGGTGCGTTTACCCATATTGGCCCTACATAACTATTTAAATACAACATTAAAAGTACAATTATTAATTGTAGCCCCAGAAAAATTAAGACTGCTTGTTACGATGGCCTATTGGTTGGTTGTTTCGATATTTTCTAGTGTTGAACTCTCAGTGAAACCACTTTCTGTCGAATTTATTGCAGTATTTAAATTATTAGTAATTGATTTATTATTATTTGGTTGTAAAATTTTTTTTGCAATATCTTTCTTATTGGTCATCGATTCGTCGATGTACCCTTCAGCTACAGTACTCGATTTCCACCCCCCGTGGTGCTTTAAACACGTAATGTCTGCCCCTGCATCTACAAGCAGTGTAGCTGAAGTTCTCCTTAGACAATGGCCGGTGTACTCTATTGCACCTGGTAGTTTTAAAAACACTGCTGCTTCCTTAGGAACAGCACTTATTTTATGAATTCCCATTACCATGCGACAACACCGACCATTTACAAATTTAAAAAAAAATCTCTTCTCGCGTAATGATGCATAGTTTTTATAAATGCTTAAATATTGCTCCCCAACAATAGTAAATGACCGCGGTTTCCTAGTTTTATTATTAGGAATTCTTATGTGAATCGCAGATCCTAAGTCTTGTATGTCATCAACGACCATTTTCACCATTTCTTCACATCGGCATGCACCCGATATTCCAATAACCAAAACAATCTAAAAATTATATATATTACCTTTATAAATAATTTGTATACTTTGAGGTAATACCTAAATTTACCTTAATTCCCAAATATTGCTGATTAGGAGCTTCAGATAGAAATTTTTCAAACTGTTCCCTGGTGAATACTTTAGCTTTTTTGGGAATGTAGCCTTCGTTTTGCTTCTTTAAAAAAGCTCGTAGCTTCAAATACTTGCTTATGTCTATTCCTTGTCTGATATTTAGCATTGATCTTAACATAGAATAATGTGACCAAATTGTTGAACCTTTCATTTTTTGATTGCTCGCTAGTTCCGAAAAATATGCCAAGAGTACATTTTCAGAATTATTTTTGGTGTTTTTCTCATTGCACCATGCCTGGAATCTTTTAAACGCAGCTTCGTAAACACCACTGGATTTTGTTGGCAGCAAATTGTTCGCAACATTTGCTGCAATTTTGGCAACCTCCGGGGGCGTACAGGTAAATTCTGAGTCTGACATTTTAATTTGAAGTAAATGTAGTTTTAAAAAATTCTATTTTTAAAAGGATAAAAATTAAATAAAGTTACGCAATAATGAATGCTGACACTTGTCAAATCGAATGACACGTAGCTATCAAACAATATAATAATAAATCCATAGTAACGCTAGCCCCTTCTCAAAACTTAAAATTTTTAAATAAAACAATTAAAACATTTTGTATCTTTGTGTTTTCATATTTAAACAACGTCTGAAGAAAAAAAAGTATGTTTTATTCGGAGTAAAAGCAACTTCTTATGACTCGTCCGTAATTGCCGGACTCATTTTGTTCGTCCGGCAAACCTACAGACTCGTCAGAAAAGTATCGCTTTTACTCCTAATAAAACAATATACTATTTTTTTATATATTTTACAAATCAATCATAAAATGACAATGACAATCTTTCACCTGTCCAGGTAAGACTTCAGGATCTGTCACAAGCCATATTTTTATCTTTCCCGCACATATGCTGGTACAGTTTAATACAGAGAGAGAGAGAGGTACAGAATGTTGGCCATGCTCATTCTAAATGAATATTCTGTTCCTACCAACGTTAGGAGATAAACAACCTTATAAAACAAAATTCCTACAATAGCGCCACCAGCGACCGGAGGCTAAATTAAACGAACAGGGGACGACCTTCACCATTTAAGTTATCCTAGCCTGATTCTAATGAATTCTCCAGCCGATTGCAAGCCCTTTTATAGGAATCCGTTGCTACATACATTGTTTATTATAGAGGGAATCCAGAAAAACGTCTGTCTTACAGGGATTTGTTGACGTTTTGTCCAAATGTTAATAAATTGGGCTATATTTATTTAGGAGGGAAACAGAAATTTAATAATAGTGACATTACGTCAGAAGGTTAATAAAATGGGTTATACTTAATTTACGAGGGAAACAAGAACTAAATAATAATAACGACAATTTAAACATATAAAATGCAACGAACAGGTAAGGAAATTGGAAGTGTCGTTACAATACATATCTAAAAGAAAGTATAAAACAAATTATATTTTTTACTTATTTCTTTTTTTTTGGAAGAACAATAAAATGTGTGGCCTATTTGACAATTTCCATCGTCATTTTCTCGGAGATACAGTATGTTCTATTTAAAATAACAAAATTGTGTGCACTTCCGGTTCAACCGGAAGTAACAGTTACGTTTTTAACTACTAAAAATGTGCGCAAAGTGCAACCATAATTTCATAATAATATTTTATTTTATAAGGACGTTAATTTTAGTCTCTTTAATAATAAATAATATTTTGCAATGAGTCCTCATACCGACTCTGTTTTAAAGGTCGTTTCACTATCTGTTATCGAGACTTTAATTATTACTACTCTGGTTATTGCATTTTAGGTCTTTATGTCGACGGTGAATTGCATCATATAGAACTGTGGCCCAACAGGGATTTTATACACCCACATCTATTAATTGAAAGACGAGATCCAACGTTACCGGTGCACAAAAGAGATGTCAGAGGTATAGACAGTCTTAAAAAAATGTGTTACTATTCGGGAAGGGTTCGAGGAGTAAAACCTTCTAGAGCTGCCATAGCAACTTGTGACGGTCTGGTAAGTTGTGTTTGAATCACAGGCTTATACCGTGCGAGCAAAAATTATTTGCATCAAAGAGGGCTTGGATTAAAAAACGTAGGGCTTGGTTTAGATCACAATGATATGGGGACGATCTATCTAACCAAATATAGGTTAACATTTTGTCAAATTCATATTATGACATGATATGCCAAACTAATGAGTAATAAAATAAGTAGACAAATACAAATTTATTTTTGTTGTTTACAAAATTAACAAAGTAAGAATATACAGAAAGAAAAAGAAAAATAATTACATAAATTGCTGAAATTGGCCACCGCCATGCTCCAAGCATAAATTCACACGTCTCTTAATATTTTCGAAAGTGTTGACCAGCATCTCTAGAGAAATTTTACCACATTCTTGGATAATCCTTTCTTGTAATTGTTCTAAATTTGCAACTGGTGTTTTAAGAATTGTGTTCTTTAAATGAGGAAAAACAAAGTAATCCATAATCGTTAAACAAGATGGTCTTCCTGCTCCTTTTTTTATTGTATAGAACCTGTTTTCCTAAACACAGCCACAGTTCTTTTCAGGAAATGATAAAAATCCCCAGCAATAAAAGCAACGTTAGGAAAATGTTCGTGAAAATCGTCCATGCACAAACCCGGATGTATTGCCACTCACCATTTACTCTAACTCCGTTTCGAAAATACGCTTCAACCATGAATGTTTTGTGCTGTTCCGTAAAGCCCATTGTGTGAATTGTTAAAGAAATTGGAAACATTAGCGATGAATCAAATTACTTGTAACGACTGTCAAAGATGACGGAATAACTGATTAATTGTTAATTCAGGTAGTTACTGACACCCAACAGGTATTAAGCTCTACGGCTAAGCATTACGTCCTTAGATGCAAGGCCCTCTTTGATGCAAATATCATTTACGTGGTTATACGTGATTAAGTAAAATATTTATTATTGTCTCTCGCCTAAAATTTGATCAATTTCATTCGTTAATAATAACATTATTCATTCAAATATTTTCTTACAACATGTGAATATATATTTTTAAACATAAAAATATAATCAATTATATTAATCACACACATGAAACTCGTCATAAAAATACTATTACATATAAAAATAGAGTAAACAAAAAAATGGCACACAAAATTTTTTAAACATCAATCCATATATTTTTGATATGCTTCCACAGTCAATTAAAATAATTAAATCGTTGAATAATTATAAAAATAAAATTAAAAATTGGATATTATCTAATCCAAGAGAATATTCAAGAACATCATTAATAAATAATGAATAAAATAAATAAATATATATATTATATACATAACGTATTGTATCTTCGTATATTATAGTGATATAAAATATACCAATAAAATATATATTGTCATATTCGTTTTATATTATAATCTAGTTGTGCCTGAATTATGAAATATATTCTTAACAATAAATATTATATTATTATTTAACTTTAAATTTATATTCAACTTATTACATATCGCCCCTTTCGAGCGATATGTATATCTCCTCCTACATTTGAAAATGTTCGAGGGTTGTCGTCGTACCCGATTTTTGAAATCACGATTTTTGACATTTTCGATTTTTTTTCTCTAAAGTGGTACATTTCGCACTGATTTTGATTATTTGGTTTTATAGAGGAATAACGGGGGCACATTTTGTGAAAAATTTTAAATATACAGGGTGTACCGAAAAAAAGTTATTAAACGTCAAAGTCGGAAAATATGCGAAATCCGCTGTAACGCATTTCAGGTCGCAAAAATTATTTTTTTCGATTTTCATTTCTGGAGGTTGGAGAGATCCGTCAAATAAAGAGCAAGTTCGTAGATGAAGGATATCGGAAATTGAGAAGTAATTTTTTTGATTTTTTTAAAGTCAAAATTTGGTCGAAAATGGTACCTCTTGGATCGCTAATAAGTCGAATTGGGTGCATCCAATCGACATGCGGTTTGGATAATCGGTTAGGCCATCTCAAAATCTACCTTTTTCCAATATATCGTTCTATACCTAACTGGAATGGAAATTGCCGAAAATTGTAAGAAAGTGGAAATCATAAAGTTAGGCCTGATTTTTTCACGGTTTTTATTTTTTTTCGTACTGAAAACGACTTTTGATAGAAACGTTGTGAACTTTAGCGGATAGAGCTCGTCAAATTGTATTTAAGAGATATCTTTTCGTTTCTTTATCTTTAATACGGAAAAAACGGCAGCTTTTTTTTTTACTATATCGACTGTAGCTTATTCAATTTTTAACAAAACCGTTTTATTTTTTTCTCAAAAAATGCGCTGATTACTTCGCAACACCTCTACATATTCAAAATCATTAAAATATATTCGCAAAATTGAGAAAAGTCGCTTTTTTGGGTGCGGAAACAGGCACAATTTTCAAATTCTAACACCATTCGATTTAGAAAAAGTTGGCCATGGTTTTACCACGTGCGTTTTCCTGAACTTTAACTTTTATACCATCTGTCAAAAATAGGTGAAAAATGCGATTTCCAAATTGATTTTTTAGAGGAATAAGAACATTTAGACTATGTCTTTTGTGGGAAATACCTACCTTGAACCTTTATCTTTTTCGTTTGACCAAAAATAAGGGGGAAAATATCGCATTTATACGCGTACTTGTAATAATAAAAATAGCTTGCAGGAGGCATATTAACTTCAATTTTTATACTTTTTATAATATTCGGAGAGTATTTAATGTATGAAATACCTGTCTTGGACCTTTTTCTTTGCGGTTGACCAAAAATAATTGAAAAAAGTGTATTATTTGTGTGTATCTTCAATACTCAACGTTCTATGTAATATCGAATACGTCATTAATATCCTATTTACCACAAATCAATCTGCAAGCTTCGGTGGCGTAGTACTAAAGACTGTTGATTTTGGAGACGAAGGTCGAGGGTTCAAGCCCCAGTGTTTTTTTTTCTTTTTTTTTAATTTTTTTTTTAATGTCGTTATTTTAGGTACTGAAATTTTTTTAAATTTTGGATTCTTACAGCTATAATAATCCATACGAAAAAGCTAAAAAAAAATTACACTTACCTGTCAAAATCTGACAGCTGTAGTATAGAACTTTGTTATTTAGGTACTGAAATTTTTTTAAATTTCGGATTCTTACAGCTATAATCCTAGATACAAGAAAAGCTTAAAAAAAACTTGATATTTACCTGTCAAAATGACAGCTGTCGTATAGAACTTTGTTATTTAGGAACTGAGAAATTTTTTAATTTAGGATTCTTACAGCTATAACCCTCGTTACAAAAAATCTAAAAAAAAATTGACACTTACCTGTCAAAATTTGACAGCTATCGTATAAAACTGTGTTATTTAGGTACTGACAAATTTTTAAATTTAGGACTCTTACAGCTATAACCCTCGTTACAAAAAATCAAAAAAAAAAATTGACACTTACCTGTCAAAATTTGACAGCTATCGTATAGAACTTTGTTATTTAGGGACCTGATAATTTTATAATCTCGGACTCTTACAGTTATAACTCTCGCTACGAAAAAGCTAAAAAAAAATTGACACTTTACTGTCAAAATTTGACAGCTATCGTATAGAACTTTGTTATTTAGGTACTGAAAATTTTTTCAATTTGGCATTGCCGTATTTTGTTTCGTATCATATGATGTCGTCAGAATTCAAGTAAAACGTTTCGTCATCTAGATACCATCATCAGGTTTTTATTTTTAAATATAAACTTGTAATTTTTATTGCAGTTTCGTAAATCTTGCTTCTTCTAACGTTTTTGTGCAATATTGCTTTAAAAATATTTTAAAGTTTCGAGCCTATAAAACATCTTCAAATTTTATGTTCTTATATTTGGGTTTGTGACCTTCTTTGAAAGGATAAAGAAAAAATAATTTAACTTTGGCATTGCCGTATTTCGTTTCCTATCATATGATGTCATCAGATTTCGAGTAAAACGTTTCATCATCTAGATACCATCATCAAGTTTTTATTTTTAAATATAAACTTGTAATTTTTATTGCAGTTTCGTAAATCTTGCTTCTTCTAACGTTTTTGTGCAATATTGCTTTAAAAAAATATTAAAGTTTCGAGCCTATAAAACATCTTCAAATTTTATGTTCTTATATTTGGGTTTGTGACCTTCTTTGAAAGGATAAAGAAAAAATAATTTAACTTTGGCATTGCCGTATTTCGTTTCCTATCATATGATGTCATCAGATTTCGAGTAAAACGTTTCGTCATCTAGATATCATCATCAGGTTTTTATTTTTAAATATAAACTTGTAATTTTTATTGCAGTTTTATAAATCTTGCTTCTTCTAACGTATTTGTGCACTATTGCTTTAACTAAATATCAACGTTTCGACCCTATAAAACATCTTTAATCTTTATATTCGGAGAAATATGATAGTTATGAAATTTAAAATGGACTGCTATTATTGTCTTGGAAAAACGAATATATCCGAAGAAGTAAAAGCATAAATTGAAAACTACTTATCTGGTCTGAACAAAATTTGGCATACGAATGAAAAATGAGTTATTGTGTGGAACAAAGATTTTGTATGTTGAAAAAGAGGTTGTTTCTTTCTAGCTGTCATTTTGACAATTTCAAAGTTCAACTATTTCAAATAAACTATTTAATATTAAGTGTTAATTTTGTGACACATAAATAAAAAGGATAAAAATAAAATACACGCGTTACAGTATTATTAGTTATATATTGACAGCTGTCATTTTGACATTTTTTATGTGTAATAATCGCGTTTATAAAAAAATATTTTGTTGTTTTAGTGTAGTTCTCATATTAAGATTAAAATATCAAATGAAATATTTGTAAATATTTCTTGACAGGTGTTATATTGACAAATTAGGCGATATGTTTTCACATCACAGTCCGAAGGAGTGTGATACAAAAGTAAATAATATAGTAAAACAGAATATTTAAAAAAAAAATTATAAAAAATGAAAAAAAAATTAAAAAAATTAAAAATTCAAATTTTTTTAAATTCTTTTATGTAATGACTTTTACCTTTAGAGTCACGACAGTGACGATCAGGCGATATGCAGCTTTTACATATCGCGCTACACCGCGATATGTTATACGGCGCTTCGGTGAAAATAATGTATGTATGTTGTCGGCGTCGTCGTCGTCGTCGTCGTCGTCACTTTCGACATTTTCACATTTGCGATTTTTTTTCTCGGAAACGGTTAGAGTGGGACGATTGAAACTTTTTGGGTTTACAGAGGAATAGTGGGGGTACGTTGTGTAAAAATTTGGAATATACAGGGTGTGCCGGAAAAAAGTTATTAAACGTCAAAGTCGAGAAATATCGGGATCTCGTTGAAATTCGATACAGGCCACAAAAATTAGTTTTTTCGATTTAAACTTTTTCGACGCGTAGGCGACCGTGGGCTACAGAACCCTATTGTTTGTGAGCGCGATCAAAAGTTTGGAAATAATTTTTTTTATTTTTTAAAAGTCAAAATTTGGTCCAAAATGGTACCTCTTGGATCGCTAATAAGTTGAATTGGGTGCATCCAATCGACATTCGGTTTGGATAATCGGTTAGGCCATCTCAAAATATACCTTTTTCCAATATATCGTTCTATACCTAACTGGAATGGAAATTGCCGAAAATTGTAAGAAAGTGGAAATCATAAAGTTAGGCCTGATTTTTTCACGGTTTATATTTTTTTTCGTACTGAAAACGACTTTTGATCGAAACGTTGTAAACTTTAGCGGATAGAGCTCGTCAAATTGTATTTAAGAGATATTTTTTCGTTTCTTTATCTTTAATACGGAAAAAACGGCAGCTTTTTTTTTACTATATCGACTGTAGCTTATTCAATTTTTAACAAAACCGTTTTATTTTTTTCTCAAAAAATGCGCTATTTACTTCGCAACACCTCTACATATTCAAAATCATTAAAATATATTCGCAAAATTGAGAAAAGTCGCTTTTTTGGGTGCGGAAACAGGCAATCTTTACAAATTCTAACACCATTCACTTTTGACTAAGAGTGCCTTGATATTGATGTATCTAAATTAATTATTAATTCTAAAAATCCGGCTGTCAAAAATGGCGAAAAATGGGTGTTTTCAGCGTGACTTGCTAGAATAATAAGAACATTTCCAGATTTTAAATCGGGTGGAATATCTACCTTGAACCTTCTTCTAATTTTATTGACCAAAATATTTGCCCAAAATGTTTCAGAAATGGTTGTAATCTCGATTTTAAAGATGGCGTTTCGACATTGATTATCCGTCGCCACGTGGTAGAAGGTTATTCGACATTTCGATATTCGCGAATTTTTTTTTCGGAAACGGTTAGAGCAAAACGATTCAAACTTTCTGGACGTAGAGAGGAATAGTCGGGGCACGTTCTGGGAACAATTTCAAATATACAGGGTGTACCGGAAAAAAGTTATTAAAGTCAAAGTTAAAAAATATGTTTTTTTTCGTTGTAGGGCGATACAGGTGGCAAAAATCATTTTAATCGATTTAAACTTTTTCGACATGTAGACGACGTTGGGCTACAAAACACTGTTGTTTGCAAACGCAATCGAAAGTTGGGAAGTAATTTTTTTGATTTTTTTAAAATCAATGTAGGGTCATATTGGATCGTTAATAAATCGAATTGGGTGCGTCCGATATAATTTTGGTTTAGATATTCGTTTAGGTCATCTCAAATACTACTTTTTTCAAATATATTGTTCTATACCTAAACAGCATAGAAATGGTAGCAAATTATAAAAAATAAGAATTACTATTTAAGTATATATAATTTGACAGCTGTCGTATAGAACTTTGTTATTTTGGTACTGGAAATTTTTTTAAATTTAGTTTTATTACAGCTTTAACCCTCGCTACGAAAAAAGTTAAAATAAATTGACACTTACCTGTCAAAATCTGACAGGTATCGTATAAAACTTTGTTATCTAGGTACTGAATTTTTTTTAAATTTCGAATTCTTACAGCTATAATCCTAGATACAAGAAAAGCTTAAAAAAAACTTGCAATTTACCTGTCAAAATGACAGCTGTCGTATATAACTTTGTTATTTAGGAACTGAAAAATTTTTCATTTAGGATTCTTACAGCTACAAATCTCGCTACGAAAAATCTAAAAAATTTTTTTTAACTTACCTGTCAAAATTTGACAGCTGTCGTATAGAACTTTGTTATTTAACTACTGAATTTTTTTTAAATTTTGGATTCTTACAGCTTTAATCCTAGATACAAGAAAAGCTTAAAAAAAATTGACATATACCTGTCAAAATGACAGCTGTCGTATAGAACTTTGTTATTTAGGATCTGAAAAATTTTTCACTTTAGGATTTTTACAGCGATAACCCTCGCTACGAAAAGGATAAAAAAAACTGACTCCTACCTGTCAAAATTTGACAGCTATCGTATAAAACATTCTTATTTAGGTACCTGAAAATTTTTTAATTTCGAATTCTTACGGCTATAACCCTCGCTACGAAAAAGCTAAAAAAAATGACACTTACCTGTCAAAGTGACAGCTCTCGTATAATTAAACGAACGAAGTAGAACAGTGCCGTGCCCGAAGGGCTCGGCACAATAATATTTCTACAAATTTATTAGCTGATAATTGATAGCTTCCATGTAAGAATAATTTTTTGCTTATGTTTTAACCGATTGAATACTTATATATTTTTATAGAGCAAATATGGAAAGTATATCCCACATTGCACAAAGGTGTGCGAGTTTAAAGAGCACCTATACGGCGCCGTCTCAGAAAACTACCTACCTATACGAGAAAACGAAAATTTTGCACAATTGTGTAGTTTTAGTCAGTTGTTATAATGACAATTTGGCGATATGTTTTCCCTTCACGTTCCGCAGGAAGGTGAGGCAAAAAAAGCAATAGTAAATAGAAAAAAAGAAAAGAAAAGTATTTTTTTATTGTAAATTTTTGTAAATCTTTTTAGTACTAATATTAGATGCACTCTCGGCTGACGATTAGCGATATGTACCCAGTCTAGTTACATATCGCGCAAACACGCGATATGTTATACGGCGCTTCGGCGCGAAATCACGACAATCCTGACTGCTCTTGATACTCCGCCTATATAGGCGCTTCGGTGAAAAAAATGTATGTATGTTGTCGCCGCCGCCGTCTTTTTCGACATTTTCACATTTGCGATTTTTTTTCTCAGAAACGGTTAGAGTGGGACGATTGAAACTTTTTGGGTTTAGAGAGGAATAGTGGGGGTACGTTGTGTAAAAATTTCGAATATACAGGGTGTACGGGAAAAAAGTTATTAATTTTTAAAGTCGAAAAATATCGGATTTTCGTTGAAATTCGATACAGGCCACAAAAATTAGTTTTTTCGATTTAAACTTTTTCGACGCGTAGACGACCGTGGGCTACAGAACCCTATTGTTTGTGAGCGCGATCGAAAGTTTGGAAGTAATTTTTTTGAATTTTTCAAAGTCAAAATTTGGTCGAAAATGGTACCTCTTGGATCGCTAATAAGTCGAATTGGGTGCATCCAATCGACATGCGGTTTGGATAATCGGTTAGGCCATCTCAAAATCTACCTTTTTCCAATATATCGTTCTATACCTAACTGGAATGGAAATTGCCGAAAATGGTAAGAAACTGGAAACCACAGTGTAAGGCGTGATTTTTTCCTCCGTTTTTATTCCGTTTATTTTTTTTCGTACGGAAAACGACTTTTGATTGAAACGTTGTATACTTTAGCGGATAGAGCCGTCAAATTGTATTTAAGAGATATTTTTTCGTTTTTTTATCTTTAATACGGAAAAAACGGCAGCTTATGAACTTTTTCCCGTAATTTCTGTTGGCGTTGCACTGGTTTGCTTAAATAATTCTGCAAGTGTCTATAATATATAACATTTTGAATTTTTTCTTGGTACACTATATCAACGGATAAAGAAGCTTTAATTTGTATTATAAGCGATCTTTGGGAAAACATATTTTGTGGCTCAAAAAAATTAATTTATGATTTTTTTATAGGTTCCTTCACCAGAGGTTTTACTATATCGACTGTAGCTTATTCAATTTTTAACAAAACCGTTTTATTTTTTCTCAAAATATGCGCTGATTACTTCTCAATATTCCTGCATGTCCAAACTTATCAATATATATTCGCAAATTTGAGCAAAGTTGCTTTTTTGGGTGCGGAAACAGTCACAATTTTCAAATTCTAACACCATTCGATTTAGAAAAAGTTGGCCATGGTTTTACCACGTGTGTTTTCCTGAACTTTAACTTTTATACCATCTGTCAAAAATAGGTGAAAAATGCGATTTCCAAATTGATTTTTTAGAGGAATAAGATCATTTAGACTACGTCTTTTGTGGGAAATACCTACCTTGAACCTTTATCTTTTTCGTTTGACCAAAAATAAGGGGGAAAATATCGCATTTATCCCGTACTTGTAATAATAAAAATGGCTTGCAGGAGGCATATTAACTTCAGTTTTTATAATATTTGGAGAGTATTTAATGTATGAAACACCTGTCTTGGACCTTTTTCTTTGCGGTTGACCAAAAATAATTGAAAAAAGAGTATTATTTGTGTGTATCTTCAATACTCAACGTTCTATGTAATATCGAATACGTCATTAATATCCTATTTACCACAAATCACTCTCAAAGCTTCGATAGCGTAGTAGTAGAGGCTGTTGATTTTGGAGACGAAGGTCGAGGGTTCAAATCCCAGTGTTTTTTTTTCTTTTTTTTAAAGTTTTTTTTTTAATGTCGTTATTTAGGTACTGAAAATTTTTTAAATTTTGGATTCTTACAGCTATAATAATCTATACGAAAAAGCTAAAAAAAAATTACACTTACCTGTCAAAATCTGACAGCTGTAGTATAGAACTTTGTTATTTAGGTACTGACATTTTTTTAAATTTCGGATTCTTACAGCTTTAATCCAAGATACAAGAAAAGTTAAAAAAAAAATTGATATTTACCTGTCAAAATGACAGCTGTCGTATAGAACTTTGTTATTTAGGAACTGAGAAATGTTTTAATTTAGGATTCTTACAGCTATAACCCTCGTTACAAAAAATCTAAAAAAAAAAATGACACTTACCTGTCAAAATTTGACAGCTATCGTATAAAACTGTGTTATTTAGGTACTGACAAATTTTTAAATTTAGGATTCTTACAGCTATAACCCTCGTTACAAAAAATCTAAAAAAAAAATTGACACTTACCTGTCAAAATTTGACAGCTATCGTATAGAACTTTGTTATTTAGGGACCTGATAATTTTATAATTTCGGATTCTTACAGCTATAACTCTCGCTACGAAAAAGCTAAAAAAAAATTGACACTTAACTGTCAAAATTTGACAGCTATCGTATAGAACTTTGTTATTTAGGTACTGAAAATTTTTTCAATTTGGGATTCTTACAGCTATAATCCTCGTTACGAAAAAACTTTAAAAAAATTGACACTTACCTGTCAAAATTTGACAGCTGTCGTATGGAACTTTGTTATTTAATCACTGAAAAATTTTTAAATTTCGGATTTGTACAGCTATAATCCTCTATATGAAAAAAGATTTAAAAAATTTACACCCGCCTGTCATAATTTGACAGCTGTCGTATAGAACTTTGTTATTTTGGTACTGAAAATTTTTTTAATTTAGGATTATTACAGCTATAACCCTCGCTACAAAAAAGCTAAAAAATAATTGACAATTACCTTTCAAAATTTGACAGCTGTCGTATAAAACTTTGTTATTTAGGTACTGAATTTTTTTTTAATTTAAGATTTTTACAGCTATAACCCTTGCTACGAAAAAGCTAAAAAAAAAATTACACTTACCTGTCAAAGTAACAGCTGTCGTATTATTAAACGAACGAACTAGAACAGTGCCGTGCCCGAAGGGCTCGGCACAATAATATTTCTACAAATTTATTAGCTGATAATTGATAGCTTTAATGTATATTTTTATAGAGCAAATATGGAAAGTATATCCCACATTGCGAGTTTAAAGAGCACCTATAAATATCAATATCATAATATTAAATATCATATATCTCCGTAACGAAAAGTCGTAGCGAATCGAGCGAGGCGGCATTGGAAATGGAACGTTGAGCACTATACGGCGCCGTCTCCGAAAACTACCTATCTATACGAGAAAACGGAAATTTTGCACCATTGTCTAGTTTTGGTCAGTTGTTATAATGACAAATTGGCGCAGGAAGGTGAGGCAAAAAAAGCAACAATGTATATAACTAATAAGTAGCATCTTTATGAGATCTTCACTTTAAGTTCTTAGAAATTTTTTGTAGGTCTTATAGTTTTTGAGATATGGAATTAAAAGTGGTTTTCATGTATTTGCCAATATCTCGAAACTGATAGAACTTAGATAGAAACTCTTTAAATAAAAAAGTTGCCTTTTTCTATTGTCCAGATAAAACGTTATATTAACTTTTGTTTCAAAGGCCGTAATAAGGGACGTATTGAGGAAACTGTGAAAACCGACCAAAAAATCCGAGTTTTCTGGATTTTTTTTTAAAATTCATAGAATTGTTATTTATCATATTTTCTTCGCTATTTTCGGGTTTTACGTTATTTTTGATGGAAATGTACCGAAAAATTGACATATTTGCGAATTTTAAATTTTGGCATTTTTTCCATCTCAGGAAAATGCTATGAAATCCATAAAAGACCATTTTCCTCGGAAACTGAAAGAGATACGGCAACAATGTATATAACTAATAAGTAGCATCCTTAAGATATCTTTACTTTAAGTTCTTAGAAATTTTTTGTACGTCTTATAGTTTTTGAGATATGGAATTAAAAGTGGTTTTCATGTATTTGCCAATATCTCGAAACTGATAGAACTTAGATAAAAACTCTTCAAATAAAAAAGTTGCCTTTTTCTATTGTCCAGATAAAACTTTATATTAACTTTTGTTCCAAAGGCCGTAATAAGGGACGTATTGAGGAAACTTTGAAAACCGACAAAAAAATCCGAGTTTTCTGATATTTTTTTAAAAATTCATAGAATTGTTAATTATCATATTTTCTTCGCTATTTTCGGGTTTTACGTTATTTTTGATGGAAATGTACCGAAAAATTGACATATTTGCGAATTTTAAATTTTGGCATTTTTTCCATGTATGCTAAGGAAAATGCTATGAAATCCATAAAAGACCATTTTCCCCGGAAACTGAAAGATATACGGCAACAACGTATATAACTAATAAGTAGCATCCTTAAGAGATCTTTACTTTAAGTTCTTAGAAATTTTTTGTAGGTCTTATAGTTTTTGAAATATGGAATTAAAAGTGGTTTTCATATATTAGCCAATATCTCGAAACTGATAAAGCTTAGATAGAACCTCTTCAAATAAAAAAGTTGCCTTTTTCTATGGTCCAGATAAAAGGTTATATTGATTTCTATTCTAAAAGCGATAATAAGGGACGTATTGGCTCGGCACAATAATATTTCTACAAATTTATTAGCTGATAATTGATAGCTTCCATGTAAGAATAATTTTTTGCTTATGTTTTAATCGATTGAATACTTACATATTTTTATAGAGCAAATATGGAAAGTATATCCCACATTGCACAAAGGTGTGCGAGTTTAAAGAGCACCTATACGGCGCCGTCTCAGAAAACTACCTATCTATACGAGAAAACGGAAATTGTGCACCATTGTGTAGTTTTGGTCAGTTGTTATAATGACAATTTGGCGATATGTTTTCCCTTCACGTTCCGCAGGAAGGTGAGGCAAAAAAAGCAATAGTAAATAGAAAAAAAGAAAAGTATTTTTTTATTGTAAATTCTTGTAAATCTTTTTAGTACTAATATTAGATGCACTCTCGGCTGACGATTAGCGATATGTACCCAGTCTAGTTACATATCGCGCTGCACCGCGATATGTTATACGGCGCTTCGGTGAAAAAAATGTATGTATGTTGTCGCCGCCGCCGCCGTCGTCGTCTCTTTCGACATTTTCACATTTGCGATTTTTTTTCTCAGAAACGGTTAGAGTGGGACGATTGAAACTTTTTGGGTTTAGAGAGGAATAGTGGGGGTACGTTGTGTAAAAATTTCGAATATACAGGGTGTGCCGGAAAAAAGTTATTAATTTTTAAAGTCGAGAAATATCGGGATCTCGTTGGCATTCAATACAGGCCACAAAAATTAGTTTTTTCGATTTAAACTTTTTCGACGCGTAGACGACCGTGGGCTACAGAACCCTATTGTTTGTGAGCGCGATCGAAAGTTTGGAAGTAATTTTTTTGATTTTTTCAAAGTCAAAATTTGGTCGAAAATGGTACCTCTTGGATCGCTAATAAGTCGAATTGGGTGCATCCAATCGACATGCGGTTTGGATAATCGGTTAGGCCATCTCAAAATCTACCTTTTTCCAATATATCGTTCTATACCTAACTGGAATGGAAATTGCCGAAAATGGTAAGAAACTGGAAACCACAGTGTAAGGCGTGATTTTTTTTCTCCGTTTTTATTCCGTTTATTTTTTTTCGTACGGAAAACGATTTTTGATTGAAACGTTGTATACTTTAGCGGATAGAGCCGTCAAATTGTATTTAAGAGATATTTTTTGGTTTTTTTATCTTTAATACGGAAAAAACGGCAGCTTATGAACTTTTTCCCGTAATTTCTGTTGGCGTTGCACTGGTTTGCTTAAATAATTCTGCAAGTGTCTATAATATATAACATTTTGAATTTTTTCTTGGTACACTATATCAACGGATAAAGAAGCTTTAATTTGTATTATAAGCGATCTTTGGGAAAACATATTTTGTGGCTCAAAAAAATTAATTTATGATTTTTTTATAGGTTCCTTCACCAGAGGTTTTACTATATCGACTGTAGCTTATTCAATTTTTAACAAAACCGTTTTATTTTTTTCTCAAAATATGCGCTGATTACTTCTCAATATTCCTGCATGTCCAAACTTATCAAAATATATTCGCAAATTTGAGCAAAGTTGCTTTTTTGGGTGCGGAAACAGGCACAATTTTCAAATTCTAACACCATTCGATTTAGAAAAAGTTGGCCATGGTTTTACCACGTGCGTCTTCCTGAACTTTAACTTTTATACCATCTGTCAAAAATAGGTGAAAAATGCGATTTCCAAATTGATTTTTTAGAGGAATAAGACCATTTAGACTACGTCTTTTGTGGGAAATACCTACCTTGAACCTTTATCTTTTTCGTTTGACCAAAAATAAGGGGGAAAATATCGCATTTATCCCGTACTTGTAATAATAAAAATGGCTTGCAGGAGGCATATTAACTTCAGTTTTTATAGTTTTTATAATATTTGGACAGTATTTAATGTATGAAACACCTGTCTTGGACCTTTTTCTTTGCGGTTGACCAAAAATAATTGAAAAAAGTGTATTATTTGTGTGTATCTTCAATACTCAACGTTCTATGTAATATCGAATACGTCATTATTATCCTATTTACCACAAATCAATCTGTAAGCTTCGGTGGCGTACTACTAAAGACTGTTGATTTTGGAGACGAAGGTCGAGGGTTCAAACCCCAGTGTTTTTTTTTCTTTTTTTTTAAGTTTTTTTTTTAATGTCGTTATTTAGGTACTGAAAATTTTTTAAATTTTGGATTCTTACAGCTATAATAATCTATACGAAAAAGCTAAAAAAAAATTACACTTACCTGTCAAAATCTGACAGCTGTAGTATAGAACTTTGTTATTTGGGTACTGAAAAATTTTTTAATTTAGGATTATTATAGCTTTAACCCTCGCTACGAAAAAAGTTTAAATAAATTGACACTTACCTGTCAAAATTTGACAGCTGTCGTATAAAAGTTTGTTATTTAGGTACTAAAAAATTTTTAAATTTCGGATTCGTATAGCTATAATCCTCTATATGAAAAAAGCTTAAAAAAATTTACACCCGCCTGTCATAATTTGACAGCTGTAGTATAGAACTTTGTTATTTAGGTAGGTATTGATTTTTTTTTAATTTCAGATTCTTACAGCTATAACCCTCGCTACGAAAAAGCTAAAAAAAAATTACACTTACCTGTCAAAATTTGACAGCTGTCGTAAAAAACTTTTTTATTTAGGTACCTGAAAATTTTTTAATTTCGAATTCTTACAGCTATAACCCTCGCTACCAAAAAGCTAAACAAAATGACACTTACCTGTCAAAGTGACAGCTCTCGTATAATTAAACGAACGAACTAGAACAGTGCCGTGCCCGAAGGGCTCGGCACAATAATATTTCTATAAATTTATTAGCTGATAATTGATAGCTTCCATGTAAGAATAATTTTTTCCTTATGTTTTAATCGATTGAATACTTACATATTTTTATAGAGCAAATATGGAAAGTATATCCCACATTGCACAAAGGTGTGCGAGTTTAAAGAGCACCTATACGGCACCGTCTCAGAAAACTACCTATCTATACGAGAAAACAGAAATTTTGCACCATTGTGTAGTTTTGGTCAGTTGTTATAACTAGACTGGGTACATATCGCTAATCGTTAGCCGAGAGTGCATCTATTATTAGTACTAAAAATTTGTATTTAAAAAAAATTTTTCTTAGCTTCTTTTTTCTATGTTTTCTATTGCTTTTTTTGCCTCACCTTCCTGCGGAACGTGAAGGGGAAACATATCGCCAAATTGACATTATAACAACTGACAAAATTATTTATATAATACTATTGCTTTTTATACCTCACCTTCCTGCGGAACGTGAAGGAGAAACATATCGCCAAATTGTCATTATAACAACTGACAAAAACTAAAAAATAAAAAACGGGAGCAAAATTTCCGGTTTCTCGTATAGATAGGTCGTTTTTGGAGACGGCATCGTATAGTGGTCGACGTCCTATTTCCAATGCCGTCTCGCTCGATTCGCTACGACTTTTCGTTACTAAAATATATGATATTAACTATTCTTACATAGATAGCTGATAAATTGGTGAAAATTTTATTGTGCCGAGCCCTTTGGGCACGGCACTGTTGGAGTTCGTTCGTTTCATTTTATACTTTTGACAAAACCATTTGTTAGCAACCTCTAATTTTGAAACATTTCAATTCATGATAAAAAATAAATTTAGTTTCTTCACAAACCTAGTTGATTTTTTTCGTACCAAGGATTGTCGCTGTAAGATTCCAAGATTGAAAAATTTTTCAGTTCCTAAATAACAAAGTTCTATACGACAGCTGTCATTTTGACAGTTAATTTTCAATTTAGGATTAAAAGATAGTAATTCTTACTTTTTTATAATTTGCACCCTTTATATTACCAGTAGGTATAGAACAATATAATTGAAAAAAGTAGTATTTGAGATGACCTAAACTAATCTCTAAACCAAAAGTGTGTTAGACGCACCCAATTTGATTTATTAACAATCCAATATGACCCTACATTGATTTTAAAAAAATCAAAAAATTGACTTCCCAACTTTCGATCGCGTTCGCAAATAACAGTGTTTTGAAGCCCAACGTCGTCTACATGCCAAAAAAGTTTAAATCGATTAAAATGATTTTTGCCACCTGTATCGCGCTACAACGAAAAAAAAACATATTTTTCAACTTTGACTTAAATAACTTTTTTCTGGTACACCCTGTATATTGGAAATTGTTCCCAGAACGTGTCCCTACTATTCCTCTCTACGTCCAGAAATTTTTTATCGTTTTGCTCTAACCGTTTCCGAGAAAAAAATTCGCGAATATCGTAATATCGAACAGCCTCCCACCACGTGGCGATGCATTTTCAATGTCGGAACGTCATCTTTAAAATCGAGATTACAACTATTTCTGAAACATTTTGGGCAAATATTTTGGTCAATAAAATTAGAAGAAGGTTCAAGGTAGATATTCCATCCGATTTAAAATCTGGAAATCTTCTTATTAGTCTAGCAAGTCAAGCTCAAAACACCAATTTTTCGCCATTTTTGACAGCCGGTTTTTAGAATTAATTTACTTACATTAACCAAAGCAGTCAAAGCACTCTAGTCAAAATTGAATATTAGAATTTGCAAATTTTGCTTGTTTCCGCACTCAAAAACTCGATTTTTCTTAAACTTACGAATATATTTTTATAAGTTTGAATATGTAGAGGTGTTGAGACTAAATCAGCGCGTCTTTTGGGAAAAAATAAAACGGTTTTGTTAAAAATTGAATAAGCTAGTCGATATAGTAAAACGTCGGATAAAAATATCTCTTGATAAATCGTAAATTAATTTTTTTGAGCCGCAAATGATGTTTTTTCAGAGCGCGTTTACTATGCAAACTTAAGCTTGTTTATCGGTTGATATGGTGGATCAAGAAAAAATTTAAAAAGTTATATTTATAGACACTGCAGAAGTATTTAACAAACCAGTGCGACGCCAACAGAAATTACTGGAAAAAATTCATAGGCTGTCGTTTTTTCCGTAATAAAGATAAAGAAACGAAAAATATCTCTAAAATACAATTTGAAGAGCTCTATCCGCTAAAGTATACAACGTTTCGATCAAAAGTCGTTTTCCGTACGAAAAAAAATAAAAACTGCGAAAAATCACGCCTTCCAGTTTCTTACAATTTTTGATCATTTCCATTCCAGTTAGGTATAGAACGATATATTGGAAAAAGGTAGTTTTTGAGATGGCCTAAACGATTATCAAAACCGAATGTTGATCGGATGCACCCAATTCGACTTATTAGCGATCCAAGAGGTACCATTTTTGATCAATTTTCAACTTTAAAAAAATCAAAAAAATTACTTTCAAACTTTCGATCGCGCTCACAAACAATAGGGTTCTGTAGCCCACGGTCGTCTACGCGTCGAAAAAGTTTAAATCAAAAAAACTCATTTTTACGAACTGTATCGAATCCCAACGAGAATCCGATAATTATCGACTTTAAAAATTAATAACTTTTTTCCCGTACACCCTGTATATTCAAAATTATTACACATTGTACCCCCACTATTCCTCTTTAAACTGAAAAAGTTTCAATCGTCCCACTCTTACCGTTTTCGAGAAAAGAAATCGCAAATGTGAAAATGTCGAAACTGACGACGACAACTTATTAACATATCGCTTTCCGCGATATGTTATTCGTCGCCTTCACGCGGAATCACGGCAACCCCGACTGCTTCCCGAAAATTTTGCACTATATCGTCTGCTTCATTTGAAATATGTGCGTATGTTGTCCGTGTCGGCGGCGTCGGCGTAGTCGTCGTCAGTTTCGACATTTTCACATTTGCGATTTTTTTTCTTTTACTATATCGACTAGCTTATTCAATTTTTAACAAAACCGTTTTATTTTTTCCCAAAAGACGCGCTGATTTAGTCTCAACACCTCTACATATCCAAACTTATAAAAATATATTCGTAAGTTTAAGAAAAATCGAGTTTTTGAGTGCGGAAACAAGCAAAATTTGCAAATTCTAATACCATTTAATTTTGACTAGAGTGCTTTAACTGCTTTGGTTAATGTAAGTAAATTAATTCTAAAAAACCGGCTGTCAAAAATGGCGAAAAATTGGTGTTTTGAGCTTGACTTGCTGGACTAATAAGAACATTTCCAAATTTTAAATCGAATGGAATATCTACCTTGAACCTTCTTCTAATTTTATTGACCAAAATATTTGCCCAAAATGTTTCAGAAATAGTTGTAATCTCGATTTTAAAGATGACGTTCCGACATTGAAAATGCATCGCCACGTGGTGGGAGGCTGTTCGATATTTCGATATTCGCGAATTTTTTTCTCGGAAAAGGTTAGAGCAAAACGATAAAAAATTTCTGGACGTAGAGAGGAATAGTAGGGGCACGTTCTGGGAACAATTTCCAATATACAGGGTGTACCGGAAAAAAGTTATTTAAGTCAAAGTTGAAAAATATGTTTTTTTTTCGTTGTAGCGCGATACAGATGGCAAAAATCATTTTAATCGATTTAAACTTTTTTGGCATGTAGACGACGTTGGGCTACAAAACACCGTTATTTGCGAACGCGATCAAAAGTTGGGAAGTCAATTTTTTGATTTTTTTAAAATCAATGTAGGGTCATGTTGGATCGTTAATAAATCGAATTGGGTGCGTCTAACACACTTTTGGTTTAGAGATTAGTTTAGGTCATCTCAAATACTACTTTTTTCAATTATATTGTTCTATACCTACCGGTAATATAAAGGGTGCAAATTATAAAAAAGTAAGAATTACTATCTTACGTTTTAATCCTAAATTGAAAATTAACTGTCAAAATGACAGCTGTCGTATGTTATTTAGGAACTGAAAAATTTTTCAATCTTGGAATCTTACAGCGACAATCCTTGGTACGAAAAAAATCAACTAGGTTTGTGAAGAAACTAAATTTATTTTTTATCATGAATTGAAATGTTTCAAAATTAGAGGTTGCTAACAAATGGTTTTGTCAAAAGTATAAAATGAAACGAACGAACTCCAACAGTGCCGTGCCCAAAGGGCTCGGCACAATAAAATTTTCACCAATTTATCAGCTATCTATGTAAGAATAGTTAATATCATATATTTTAGTAACGAAAAGTCGTAGCGAATCGAGCGAGACGGCATTGGAAATAGGACGTCGACCACTATACGATGCCGTCTCCAAAAACGACCTATCTATACGAGAAACCGGAAATTTTGCACCCGTTTTTTTATTTTTTAGTTTTTGTCAGTTGTTATAATGACAATTTGGCGATATGTTTCTCCTTCACGTTCCGCAGGAAGGTGAGGTATAAAAAGCAATAGTAAATTAAAAAAAAGTACAAGAAAATTATTTTTTTAGTACTAATATTAGATGCACTCTCGGCTGACGATTAGCGATATGTACCCAGTCTAGTTACATATCGCGCTACACCGCGATATGTTATACGGCGCTTCGGTAAAAATAATGTATGTATGTTGTCGCCGCCGTGGCAGTCGTGGCCGTCGTCTTTTTCGACATTTTCACATTTGCGATTTTTTTTCTCGGAAACGGTTAGAGTGGGACGATTGAAACTTTTTCAGTTTAGAGAGGAATAGTGGGGGTACGTTGTGTGAAAATTTCTAATATACAGGGTGTGCCGGAAAAAAGTTATTAATTTTTAAAGTCGATAATTATCGGAATCTCGTTGAAATTCGATACAGTTCCTAAAAATGAGTTTTTTTGATTTAAACTTTTTCGACGCGTAGACGTCCGTGGGCTACAGAACCCTATTGTTTGTGAGCGCGATCGAAAGTTTGGAAGTAATTTTTTTGATTTTTTCAAAGTCAAAATTTGGTCGAAAATGGTACCTCTTGGATCGCTAATAAGTCGAATTGGGTGCATCCAATCGACATTCGGTTTGGATAATCGGTTAGGCCATCTCAAAATCTACCTTTTTCCAATATATCGTTCTATACCTAACTGGAATGGAAATTGCCGAAAATGGTAAGAAACTGGAAACCACAGTGTAAGGCGTGATTTTTTTCTCCGTTTTTATTCCGTTTTTTTTTTTTCGTACGGAAAACGACTTTTGATTGAAACGTTGTATACTTTAGCGGATAGAGCCGTCAAATTGTATTTAAGAGATATTTTTTCGTTTTTTTATCTTTAATACGGAAAAAACGGCAGCTTATGAACTTTTTCCCGTAATTTCTGTTGGCGTTGCACTGGTTTGCTTAAATAATTCTGCAAGTGTCTATAATATATAACATTTTGAATTTTTTCTTGGTACACTATATCAACGGATAAAGAAGCTTTAATTTGTATTATAAGCGATCTTTGGGAAAACATATTTTGTGGCTCAAAAAAATTAATTTATGATTTTTTTATAGGTTCCTTCACCAGAGGTTTTACTATATCGACTGTAGCTTATTCAATTTTTAACAAAACCGTTTTATTTTTTTCTCAAAATATGCGCTGATTACTTCTCAATATTCCTGCATGTCCAAACTTATCAAAATATATTCGCAAATTTGAGCAAAGTTGCTTTTTTGGGTGCGGAAACAGGCACAATTTTCAAATTCTAACACCATTCGATTTAGAAAAAGTTGGCCATGGTTTTACCACGTGCGTGTTCCTGAACTTTAACTTTTATACCATCTGTCAAAAATAGGTGAAAAATGCGATTTCCAAATTGATTTTTTAGAGGAATAAGACCATTTAGATTACGTCTTTTGTGGGAAATACCTACCTTGAACCTTTATCTTTTTCGTTTGACCAAAAATAAGGGGGAAAATATCGCATTTATCCCGTACTTGTAATAATAAAAATGGCTTGCAGGAGGCATATTACCTTCAATTTTTATAGTTTTTATAATATTTGGAGAGAATTTAATGTATGAAACACCTGTCTTGGACCTTTTTCTTTGCGGTTGACCAAAAATAATTGAAAAAAGTGTATTATTAGTGTGTATCTTTAATACTCAACGTTCTATGTAATATCGAATACGTCATTAATATCCTATTTACCACAAATTACTCTCTAAGCTTCGGTAGCGTAGTAGTAGAGGCTGTTGATTTTGGAGACGAAGGTCGAGGGTTCAAACCCCAGTGTTTTTTTTTCTTTTTTTTTAAATTTTTTTTTTAAGGTCGTTATTTACGTACTGAAAATTTTTTAAATTTTGGATTCTTACAGCTATAATAATCTATACGAAAAAGCTAAAAAAAAATTACACTTACCTGTCAAAATCTGACAGCTGTAGTAAAGAACTTTGTTATTTAGGTACTGAAATTTTTTTAAATTTCGGATTCTTACAGCTATAATCCTAGATACAAGAAAAGCTTAAAAAAAACTTGATATTTACCTGTCAAAATGACAGCTGTCGTATAGAACTTTGTTATTTAGGAACTGAGAAATTTTTTAATTTAGGATTCTTACAGCTATAACCCTCGTTACAAAAAATCTAAAAAAAAAATGACACTTACCTGTCAAAATTTGACAGCTATCATATAAAACTGTGTCATTTAGGTACTGACAAATTTTTAAATTTAGGATTCTTACAGCTATAACCCTCGTTACAAAAAATCTAAAAAAAAAATTGACACTTACCTGTCAAAATTTGACAGCTATCGTATAGAACTTTGTTATTTAGGGACCTGATAAATTTATAATTTCGGACTCTTACAGCTATAACTCTCGCTACGAAAAAGCTAAAAAAAAATTGACACTTAACTGTCAAAATTTGATAGCTATCGTATAGAACTTTGTTATTTAGGTACTGAAAATTTTTTCAATTTGGGATTCTTACAGCTATAATCCTCGTTACGAAAAAACTTTAAAAAAATTGACACTTACCTGTCAAAATTTGACAGCTGTCGTATGGAACTTTGTTATTTAATCACTGAAAAATTTTTAAATTTCGGATTTGTACAGCTATAATCCTCTATATGAAAAAAGATTAAAAAAATTTACACCCGCCTGTCATAATTTGACAGCTGTCGTATAGAACTTTGTTATTTGGGTACTGAAATTTTTTTTAATTTAGGATTATTACAGCTATAACCCTCGCTACAAAAAAGCTAAAAAATAATTGACAATTACCTTTCAAAATTTGACAGCTGTCGTATAAAACTTTGTTATTTAGGTACTGAATTTTTTTTTAATTTAAGATTTTTACAGCTATAACCCTTGCAACGAAAAAGCTAAAAAAAAATGACACTTACCTGTCAAAGTAACAGCTGTCGTATTATTAAACGAACGAACTAGAACAGTGCCGTGCCCGAAGGGCTCGGCACAATAATATTTCTACAAATTTATTAGCTGATAATTGATAGCTTTAATGTATATTTTTATAGAGCAAATATGGAAACTATATCCCACATTGCGAGTTTAAAGAGCATCTATAAATATCAATATCATAATATTAAATATCATATATCTCCGTAACGAAAAGTCGTAGCGAATCGAGCGAGGCGGCATTGGAAATGGGACGTTGAGCACTATACGGCGCCGTCTCCGAAAACTACCTATCTATACGAGAAAACGGAAATTTTGCACCATTGTCTAGTTTTGGTCAGTTGTTATAATGACAAGTTGGCGCAGGAAGGTGAGGCAAAAAAAGCAACAATGTATATAACTAATAAATAGCATCTTTATGAGATCTTCACTTTAAGTTCTTAGAAATTTTTTGTAGGTCTTATAGTTTTTGAGATATGGAATTAAAAGTGGTTTTCATGTATTTGCCAATATCTCGAAACTGATAGAACTTAGATAGAAACTCTTTAAATAAAAAAGTTGCCTTTTTCTATTGTCCAGATAAAACGTTATATTAATTTTTGGTCCAAAGGCGGTAATAAGGGACGTATTGAGGAAACTGTGAAAACCGACCAAAAAATCCGAGTTTTCTGGATTTTTTTTTAAAATTCATAGAATTGTTATTTATCATATTTTCTTCGCTACTTTCGGGTTTTACGTTATTTTTGATGGAAATGTACCGAAAAATTGACTTATTTGCGAATTTTAAATTTTGGCATTTTTTCCATGTATGCTCAGGAAAATGCTATGAAATCCATAAAAGACCATTTTCCTCGGAAACTGAAAGAGATACGGCAACAATGTATATAACTAATAAGTAGCATCCTTAAGAGATCTTTACTATAAGTTCTTAGAAATTTTTTGTACGTCTTATAGTTTTTGAGATATGGAATTGAAAGTGGTTTTCATATATTAGCCAATATCTCGAAACTGATAAAGCTTAGATAGAAACTCTTCAAATAAAAAAGTTGCCTTTTTCTATGGTCCAGATAAAAGGTTATATTGATTTCTATTCTAAAAGCGATAATAAGGGACGTATTGGCTCGGCACAATAATATTTCTACAAATTTATTAGCTGATAATAGATAGCTTCCATGTAAGAATAATTTTTTGCTTATGTTTTAATAGATTGAATACTTACATATTTTTATAGAGCAAATATGGAAAGTATATCCCACATTGCACACAGGGGTGTGAGCTTAAAGAGCACCTATACGGTCTCAGAAAACTACCTATCTATACGAGAAAACGGAAATTTTGCACCATTGTGTAGTTTTGGTCAGTTGTTATAATGACAATTTGGCGATATGTTTTCCCTTCACGTTCCGCAGGAAGGTGAGGCAAAAAAAGCAATAGTAAATAGAAAAAAAGAAAAGAAAAGTATTTTTTTATTGTAAATTTTTGTAAATCTTTTTAGTACTAATATTAGATGCACTCTCGGCTGACGATTAGCGATATATTAGATTACGACTTTTGGTCACGATGATTCCGGGTTCAATTCCAGGCGCGTCTTTTTATTTTTTTTAATATTTCGTTATTTAGGTAGGTAGGTACTGAAAGTCTTTTAAATTTTGGATTCTTACAGCGACAATCCTCGGTACGAAAAAAATCAACTAGGTTTGTGAAGAAACTAAATTTATTTTTTATCATGAATTGAAATGTTTCAAAATTAGAGGTTGCTAACAAATGGTTTTGTCAAAAGTATAAAATGAAACGAATGAACTCCAACAGTGCCGTGCCCAAAGGGCTCGGCACAATAAAATTTTCACCAATTTATCAGCTATCTATGTAAGAATAGTTAATATTATATATTTCAGTAACGAAAAGTCGTAGCGAATCGAATGAGACGGCATTGGAAATAGGACGTCGACCACTATACGATGCCGTCTCCAAAAACTACCTATCTATACGAGAAACCGGAAATTTTGCACCCGTTTTTTTATTTTTTAGTTTTTGTCAGTTGTTATAATGACAATTTGGCGATATGTTTCTCCTTCACGTTCCGCAGGAAGGTGAGGTATAAAAAGCAATAGTAAATAGAGAAAAGGAAAAGAAAATGATTTTTTTAGTACTAATATTAGATGCACTCTCGGCTGACGATTAGCGATATGTACCCAGTCTAGTATTATATACGGCGGCTACATTTAAAATAAGTTGTCGTCGTCAGTTTCGACATTTTCACATTTGCGATTTCTTTTCTCGGAAACGGTAAGAGTGGGACGATTGAAACTTTTTCAGTTGAGAGAGGAATAGTGGAAGTACAATGTGTAAAAATTTTGAATATACAGGGTGCACGGAAAAAAAGTTATTAATTTTTAAAGTTGATAATTATCGGAGTCTCGTTGTCATTCGGTACAGGCCACAAAAATTAGTTTTTTCGATTTAAACTTTTTCGACGCGTAGACGACCGTAGGCTACAGACCCCTATTGTTTGTGAGCGCGATCGAAAGTTTGGAAATAATTTTTTAAATTTTTTCAAAGTTAAATATGGGACTAAACAGGTACCTATTGAATCGTTAATAAGTCGAATTGGGTCCATCCGATCGACATTCGGTTTGGATAATCCTTTAGGCAATTATTAAAGGTTGCTAACAAATGGTTTTGTAAAAAGTATGAAATAAAATAAACGAATTGGAACAGTGCCGTGCCGGAAGGGCTCGGCAAAATAAGCTTTTGAACTAATTTATCAGCTATCAATGTAAGAATAGTTTCTTTACTTATGTTTAAATTGATTGAATACATATTTTTATAGGACACACTTGGAAATTATATTCCACATTGATACGTTTGCTGTGCGATTTTAAAAAAAGCCGGTGCTGATGGGTTCAATGTTAATATCAATATCATAATATTAAATATCATATATTTCCGTAACGAAAAGTCGTAGCGAATCGAGCGAGACGGCATTGGAAACGGGACATCGAGCACTATACGATGCCGTCTTCAAAAACTACCTATCTATACAAGAAAACGGAAATTTTGCACCCGTTATTTTTATTTTTTAGTTTTTGTCAGTTGTTATAATGACAATTTGGCGATATGTTTCCCCTTCACGTTCCGCAGGAAGGTGAGGCAAAAAAAGCAATAGAAAACATAGAAAAAAGAAACTAAGAAAAATACTTTTTAAATACAATTTTTTAGTACTAATAATAGATGCACTCTCGGCTGACGATTAGCGATATGTACCCAGTCTAGTTACATATCGCGCTACAACGCGATATGTTATACGGCGCTTCGGTGAAAATAATGTGCGTATGTTGTCGGCGTCGTCGTCGTCGTCGTCGCCGTCAGTTTCGACATTTTCACATTTGCGATTTTTTTTCTCGGAAACGGTTAGAGTGGGACGATTGAAACTTTTTGGGTTTAGAGAGGAATAGTGGGGGTATGTTGTGTAAAAATTTCGAATATACAGGGTGTGCCGGAAAAAAGTTATTAATTTTTAAAGTCGAGAAATATCGGGATCTCGTTGGCATTCAATACAGGCCACAAAAATTAGTTTTTTCGATTTAAACTTTTTAGACGCGTAGACGACCGTGGGCTACAGAACCCTATTGTTTGTGAGCGCGATCGAAAGTTTGGAAGTAATTTTTTTGATTTTTTCAAAGTCAAAATTTGGTCGAAAATGGTACCTCTTGGATCGCTAATAAGTCGAATTGGGTGCATCCAATCGACATGCGGTTTGGATAATCGGTTAGGCCATCTCAAAATCTACCTTTTTCCAATATATCGTTCTATACCTAACTGGAATGGAAATTGCCGAAAATGGTAAGAAACTGGAAACCACAGTGTAAGGCGTGATTTTTTTTCTCCGTTTTTATTCCGTTTATTTTTTTTCGTACGGAAAACGATTTTTGATTGAAACGTTGTATACTTTATCGGATAGAGCCGTCAAATTGTATTTAAGAGATATTTTTTGGTTTTTTTATCTTTAATACGGAAAAAACGGCAGCTTATGAACTTTTTCCCGTAATTTCTGTTGGCGTTGCACTGGTTTGCTTAAATAATTCTGCAAGTGTCTATAATATATAACATTTTGAATTTTTTCTTGGTACACTATATCAACGGATAAAGAAGCTTTAATTTGTATTATAAGCGATCTTTGGGAAAACATATTTTGTGGCTCAAAAAAATTAATTTATGATTTTTTTATAGGTTCCTTCACCAGAGGTTTTACTATATCGACTGTAGCTTATTCAATTTTTAACAAAACCGTTTTATTTTTTTCTCAAAATATGCGCTGATTACTTCTCAATATTCCTGCATGTCCAAACTTATCAAAATATATTCGCAAATTTGAGCAAAGTTGCTTTTTTGGGTGCGGAAACAGGCACAATTTTCAAATTCTAACACCATTCGATTTAGAAAAAGTTGGCCATGGTTTTACCACGTGCGTCTTCCTGAACTTTAACTTTTATACCATCTGTCAAAAATAGGTGAAAAATGCGATTTCCAAATTGATTTTTTAGAGGAATAAGACCATTTAGACTACGTCTTTTGTGGGAAATACCTACCTTGAACCTTTATCTTTTTCGTTTGACCAAAAATAAGGGGGAAAATATCGCATTTATCCCGTACTTGTAATAATAAAAATGGCTTGCAGGAGGCATATTAACTTCAGTTTTTATAGTTTTTATAATATTTGGACAGTATTTAATGTATGAAACACCTGTCTTGGACCTTTTTCTTTGCGGTTGACCAAAAATAATTGAAAAAAGTGTATTATTTGTGTGTGTCTTCAATACTCAACGTTCTATGTAATATCGAATACGTCATTAATATCCTATTTACCACAAATCAGTCTCTAAGCTTCGGTAGCGTAGTAGTAGAGGCTGTTGATTTTGGAGACGAAGGTCGAGGGTTCAAACCCCACTGTTTTTTTTCTTTTTTTTAAAGTTTTTTTTTTTAATGTCGTTATTTAGGTACTGAAAATTTTTTAAATTTTGGATTCTTACAGCTATAATAATCTATACGAAAAAGCTAAAAAAAAATTACACTTACCTGTCAAAATCTGACAGCTGTAGTATAGAACTTTGTTATTTAGGTACTGAATTTTTTTTAAATTTCGGATTCTTACAGCTATAATCCTAGATACAAGAAAAGCTTAAAAAAAAATTGATATTTACCTGTCAAAATGACAGCTGTCGTATAGAACTTTGTTATTTAGGAACTGAGAAATTTTTTAATTTAGGATTCTTACAGCTATAACCCTCGTTACAAAAAATCTAAAAAAAAATTGACACTTACCTGTCAAAATTTGACAGCTATCGTATAAAACTGTGTTATTTAGGTACTGACAAATTTTTAAATTTAGGATTCTTACAGCTATAACCCTCGTTACAAAAAATCTAAAAAAAAAATTGACACTTACCTGTCAAAATTTGACAGCTATCGTATAGAACTTTGTTATTTAGGGACCTAATAATTTTATAATTTCGGACTCTTACAGCTATAACTCTCTTTACGAAAAAGCAAAAAAAAAATTGACACTTAACTGTCAAAATTTGACAGCTATCGTATAGAACTTTTAAAGAGCACCTATATGGCGCCGTCTCAGAAAACTACCTATCTATACGAGAAAACGGAAATTTTGCACCATTGTGTAGTTTTGGTCAGTTGTTATAATGACAATTTGGCGATATGTTTTCCCTTCACGTTCCGCAGGAAGGTGAGGCAAAAAAAGCAATAGAAAACATAGAAAAAAGAAACTAAGAAAAATACTTTTTAAATAAAATTTTTTAGTACTGATAATAGATGCACTCTCGGCTGACGATTAGCGATATGTACCCAGTCTAGTTAACATATCGCTTTCCGCGATATGTTATTCGTCGCCTTCACGCGGAATCACGGCAACCCCGACTGCTTCCCGAAAATTTTGCACTATATCGTCTGCTTCATTTGAAATATGTGCGTATGTTGTCCGTGTCGGCGGCGTCGGCGTCGGCGTCGTCAGTTTCGACATTTTCACATTTGCGATTTTTTTTCTCGGAAACGGTTAATGTGGGACAATTGAAACTTTTTGGGTTTACAAAGGAATAGTGGGGGTACGTTGTGTAAAAATTTCGAATATACAGGGTGTGCCGGAAAAAAGTTATTAATTTTTAAAGTCGAGAAATATCGGGATCTCGTTGGCATTCAATACAGGCCACAAAAATTAGTTTTTTCGATTTAAACTTTTTCGACGCGTAGACGACCGTGGGCTACAGAACCCTATTGTTTGTGAGCGCGATCGAAAGTTTGGAAGTAATTTTTTTGATTTTTTCAAAGTCAAAATTTGGTCGAAAATGGTACCTCTTGGATCGCTAATAAGTCGAATTGGGTGCATCCAATCGTCATGCGGTTTGGATAATCGGTTAGGCCATCTCAAAATCTACCTTTTTCCAATATATCGTTCTATACCTAACTGGAATGGAAATTGCCGAAAATGGTAAGAAACTGGAAACCACAGTGTAAGGCGTGATTTTTTTCTCCGTTTTTATTCCGTTTATTTTTTTTCGTACGGAAAACGACTTTTGATTGAAACGTTGTATACTTTAGCGGATAGAGCCGTCAAATTGTATTTAAGAGATATTTTTTCGTTTTTTTATCTTTAATACGGAAAAAACGGCAGCTTATAAACTTTTTCCCGTAATTTCTGTTGGCGTTGCACTGGTTTGCTTAAATAATTCTGCAAGTGTCTATAATATATAACATTTTGAATTTTTTCTTGGTACACTATATCAACGGATAAAGAAGCTTTAATTTGTATTATAAGCGATCTTTGGGAAAACATATTTTGTGGCTCAAAAAAATTAGTTTATGATTTTTTTATAGGTTCCTTCACCAGAGGTTTTACTATATCGACTGTAGCTTATTCAATTTTTAACAAAACCGTTTTATTTTTTTCTCAAAATATGCGCTGATTACTTCTCAATATTCCTGCATGTCCAAACTTATCAAAATATATTCGCAAATTTGAGCAAAGTAGCTTTTTTGGGTGCGGAAACAGGCACAATTTTCAAATTCTAACACCATTCGATTTAGAAAAAGTTGGCCATGGTTTTAACCACGTGCGTTTTCCTGAACTTTAACTTTTATACCATCTGTCAAAAATAGATGAAAAATGCGATTTCCAAATTGATTTTTTTGAGGAATTAGACCATTTAGACTACGTCTTTTGTGGGAAATACCTACCTTGAACCTTTATCTTTTTCGTTTGACCAAAAATAAGGGGGAAAATATCGCATTTATCCCGTACTTGTAATAATAAAAATGGCTTGCAGGAGGCATATTACCTTCAATTTTTATAGTTTTTATAATATTTGGAGAGAATTTAATGTATGAAACACCTGTCTTGCACCTTTTTCTTTGTGGTTGACCAAAAATAATTGAAAAAAGTGTATTATTTGTGTGTATCTTTAATACTCAACGTTCTATGTAATATCGAATACGTCATTAATATCCTATTTACCACAAATCACTCTCTAAGCTTCGGTAGCGTAGTAGTAGAGGCTGTTGATTTTGGAGACGAAGGTCGTGGGTTCAAACCCCAGTGTTTTTTTTTTCTTTTTTTTTAAATTTTTTTTTTAATGTCGTTATTTAGGTACGGAAAATTTTTTAAATTTTGGATTCTTACAGCTATAATAATCTATACGAAAAAGCTAAAAAAAAATTACACTTACCTGTCAAAATCTGACAGCTGTAGTAAAGAACTTTGTTATTTAGGTACTGAAATTTTTTTAAATTTCGGATTCTTACAGCTATAATCCTAGATACAAGAAAACCTTAAAAAAAACTTGATATTTACCTGTCAAAATGACAGCTGTCGTATAGAACTTTGTTATTTAGGAACTGAGAAATTTTTTAATTTAGTATTCTTACAGCTATAACCCTCGTTACAAAAAATCTAAAAAAAAAATTGACACTTACCTGTCAAAATTTGACAGCTATCGTATAAAACTGTGTCATTTAGGTACTGACAAATTTTTAAATTTAGGATTCTTACAGCTATAACCCTCGTTACAAAAAATCTAAAAAAAAATTGACACTTACCTGTCAAAATTTGACAGCTATCGTATAGAACTTTGTTATTTAGGGACCTGATAATTTTATAATTTCGGACTCTTACAGCTATAACTCTCGCTACGAAAAAGCTAAAAAAAAATTGACACTTAACTGTCAAAATTTGACAGCTATCGTATAGAACTTTGTTATTTAGGTACTGAAAATTTTTTCAATTTGGGATTCTTACAGCTATAATCCTCGTTACGAAAAAACTTTTAAAAAATTGACACTTACCTGTCAAAATTTGACAGCTGTCGTATGGAACTTTGTTATTTAATCACTGAAAAATTTTTAAATTTCGGATTTGTACAGCTATAATCCTCTATATGAAAAAAGATTAAAAAAATTTACACCCGCCTGTCATAATTTGACAGCTGTCGTATAGAACTTTGTTATTTGGGTACTGAAAAATTTTTTAATTTAGGATTATTACAGCTTTAACCCTCGCTACGAAAAAAGTTTAAATAAATTGACACTTACCTGTCAAAATTTGACAGCTGTCGTATAAAAGTTTGTTATTTAGGTACTAAAAAATTTTTAATTTCGGATTCGTATAGCTACAATCCTCTATATGAAAAAAGCTTAAAAAAATTTACACCCGCCTGTCATAATTTGACAGCTGTAGTATAGAACTTTGTTATTTAGGTAGGTATTGATTTTTTTTTAATTTCAGATTCTTACAGCTATAACTCTCGCTACGAAAAAGCTAAAAAAAATTACACTTACCTGTCAAAATTTGACAGCTGTCGTAAAAAACTTTTTTATTTAGGTACCTGAAAATTTTTTAATTTCGAATTCTTACAGCTATAACCCTCGCTACGAAAAAGCTAAAAAAAATGACACTTACCTGTCAAAGTGACAGCTCTCGTATAATTAAACGAACGAACTAGAACAGTGCCGTGCCCGAAGGGCTCGGCACAATAATATTTCTATAAATTTATTAGCTGATAATTGATGGCTTCCATGTAAGAATAATTTTTTCCTTATGTTTTAATCGATTGAATACTTACATATTTTTATAGAGCAAATATGGAAAGTATATCCCACATTGCACAAAGGTGTGCGAGTTTAAAGAGCACCTATACGGCGCCGTCTCAGAAAACTACCTATCTATACGAGAAAACGGAAATTTTGCACCATTGTGTAGTTTTGGTCAGTTGTTATAATGACAATTTGGCGATATGTTTTCCCTTCACGTTCCGCAGGAAGGTGAGGTAAAAAAAGCAATAGTAAATAGAAAAAAAGAAAAGTATTTTCTTATTGTAAATTTTTGTAAATCTTTTTGGTACTAATATTAGATGCACTCTCGGCTGACGATTAGCGATATGTACCCAGTCTAGTATTATATACGGCGGCTACATTTAAAATAAGTTGTCGTTGTCAGTTTCGACATTTTCACATTTGCGATTTCTTTTCTCGGAAACGATAAGAGTGGGACGATTGAAACTTTTTCAGTTTAGAGAGGAATAGTGGAGGTACGTTGTGTAAAAATTTCGAATATACAGGGTGTGCCAGAAAAAAGTTATTAATTTTTAAAGTCGATAATTATCGGATTCTCGTTGGGATTCGATACAGTTCGTAAAAATGAGTTTTTTTGATTTAAACTTTTTCGACGCGTAGACGACCGTGGGCTACAGAACCCTATTGTTTGTGAGCGCGATCGAAAGTTTGGAAGTAATTTTTTTGATTTTTTTAAAGTTGAAAATTGATCAAAAATGGTACCTCTTGGATCGCTAATAAGTCGAATTGGGTGCATCCGATCAACATTCGGTTTTGATAATCGTTTAGGCCATCTCAAAAACTACCTTTTTCCAATATATCGTTCTATACCTAACTGGAATGGAAATGATCAAAAATTGTAAGAAACTGGAAGGCGTGATTTTTCGCAGTTTTTATTTTTTTTCGTACGGAAAACGACTTTTGATCGAAACGTTGTATACTTTAGCGGATAGAGCTCTTCAAATTGTATTTTAGAGATATTTTTCGTTTCTTTATCTTTAATACGGAAAAAAAGACAGCCTATGAATTTTTTCCAGTAATTTCTGTTGGCGTCGCACTGGTTTGTTAAATACTTCTGCAAGTGTCTATAAATATAACTTTTTGAATTTTTTCTTGGTCCACCATATCAACCGGTAAACAAGCTTAAGTTTGCATAGTAAACGCGCTCTGAAAAAACATCATTTGTGGCTCAAAAAAATTAATTTATGATTTATCAAGAGATATTTTTATCCGACGTTTTACTATATCGACTAGCTTATTCAATTTTTAACAAAACCGTTTTATTTTTTCCCAAAAGACGCGCTGATTTAGTCTCAACACCTCTACATATCCAAACTTATAAAAATATATTCGTAAGTTTAAGAAAAATCGAGTTTTTGAGTGCGAAAACAAGCAAAATTCGCAAATTCTAATACCATTTAATTTTGACTAGAGTGCTTTAACTGCTTTGGTTAATGTAAGTAAATTAATTCTAAAAAACCGGCTGTCAAAAATGGCGAAAAATTGGTGTTTTGAGCTTGACTTGCTAGACTAATAAGAACATTTCCAAATTTTAAATCGGATGGAATATCTACCTTGAACCTTCTTCTAATTTTATTGACCAAAATATTTGCCCAAAATGTTTCAGAAATAGTTGTAATCTCGATTTTAAAGATGACGTTCCGACATTGAAAATGCATCGCCACGTGGTGGGAGGCTGTTCGATATTTCGATATTCGCGAATTTTTTTCTCGGAAAAGGTTAGAGCAAAACGATAAAAAATTTCTGGACGTAGAGAGGAATAGTAGGGGCACGTTCTGGGAACAATTTCCAATATACAGGGTGTACCGGAAAAAAGTTATTTAAGTCAAAGTTGAAAAATATGTTTTTTTTTCGTTGTAGCGCGATACAGATGGCAAAAATCATTTTAATCGATTTAAACTTTTTTGGCATGTAGACGACGTTGGGCTACAAAACACCGTTATTTGCGAACGCGATCAAAAGTTGGGAAGTCAATTTTTTGATTTTTTTAAAATCAATGTAGGGTCATGTTGGATCGTTAATAAATCGAATTGGGTGCGTCTAACACACTTTTGGTTTAGAGATTAGTTTAGGTCATCTCAAATACTACTTTTTTCAATTATATTGTTCTATACCTACCGGTAATATAAAGGGTGCAAATTATAAAAAAGTAAGAATTACTATCTTACGTTTTAATCCTAAATTGAAAATTAACTGTCAAAATGACAGCTGTCGTATGTTATTTAGGAACTGAAAAATTTTTCAATCTTAGAATCTTACAGCGACAATCCTTGGTACGAAAAAAATCAACTAGGTTTGTGAAGAAACTAAATTTATTTTTTATCATGAATTGAAATGTTTCAAAATTAGAGGTTGCTAACAAATGGTTTTGTCAAAAGTATAAAATCAAACGAACGAACTCCAACAGTGCCGTGCCCAAAGGGCTCGGCACAATAAAATTTTCACCAATTTATCAGCTATCTATGTAAGAATAGTTAATATCATATATTTTAGTAACGAAAAGTCGTAGCGAATCGAGCGAGACGGCATTGGAAATAGGACGTCGACCACTATACGATGCCGTCTCCAAAAACGACCTATCTATACGAGAAACCGGAAATTTTGCACCCGTTTTTTTATTTTTTAGTTTTTGTCAGTTGTTATAATGACAATTTGGCGATATGTTTCTCCTTCACGTTCCGCAGGAAGGTGAGGTATAAAAAGCAATAGTAAATTAAAAAAAAGTACAAGAAAATTATTTTTTTAGTACTAATATTAGATGCACTCTCGGCTGACGATTAGCGATATGTACCCAGTCTAGTATTATATACGGCGGCTACATTTAAAATAAGTTGTCGTCGTCAGTTTCGACATTTTCACATTTGTGATTTCTTTTCTCGGAAACGGTAAGAGTGGGACGATTGAAACTTTTTCAGTTTAGAGAGAAATAGTGGGGGTACAATGTGTAAAAATTTTGAATATACAGGGTGTACGGGAAAAAAGTTATTAATTTTTAAAGTTGATAATTATCGGAGTCTCGTTGTCATTCGGTACAGGCCACAAAAATTAGTTTTTTCGATTTAAACTTTTTCGACGCGTAGACGACCGTAGGCTACAGACCCCTATTGTTTGTGAGCGCGATCGAAAGTTTGGAAATAATTTTTTAAATTTTTTCAAAGTTAAATATGGGACTAAACAGGTACCTATTGAATCGTTAATAAGTCGAATTGGGTCCATCCGATCGACATTCGGTTTGGATAATCCTTTAGGCAATTATTAAAGGTTGCTAACAAATGGTTTTGTAAAAAGTATGAAATAAAATAAACGAATTGGAACAGTGCCGTGCCGGAAGGGCTCGGCAAAATAAGCTTTTAAACTAATTTATCAGCTATCAATGTAAGAATAGTTTCTTTACTTATGTTTAAATCGATTGAATACATATTTTTATAGAACAAACTTGGAAAGTATATTCCACATTGATACGTTTGCTGTGCAATTTTAAAAAAAGCCGGTGCTGATGGGTTCAATGTTAATATCAATATCATAATATTAAATATCATATATTTTCGTAACGAAAAGTCGTAGCGAATCGAGCGAGACGGAATTGGAAACGGGACATCGAGCACTATACGATGCCGTCTTCAAAAACTACCTATCTATACAAGAAAACGGAAATTTTGCACCCGTTATTTTTATTTTTTAGTTCTTGTCAGTTGTTATAATGACAATTTGGCGATATGTTTCCCCTTCACGTTCCGCAGGAAGGTGAGGCAAAAAAAGCAACAATGTATATAACTAATAAATAGCATCCTTAGGAGATCTTTACTTTAAGTTCTCAGAAATTTTTTGTACGTCTTATAGTTTTTGAGATATGGAATTAAAAGTGGTTTTCATGTATTTGCCAATATCTCGAAACTGATAGAACTTATATAGAAACTCTTTAAATAAAAAAGTTGCCTTTTTCTATTGTCCAGATAAAACGTTATATTAACTTTTGTTCCAAAGGCCGTAATAAGGGACGTATTGAGGAAACTGTGAAAACCGACCAAAAAATCCGAGTTTTCTGGATTTTTTTTTTAAATTCATAGAATTGTTATTTATCATATTTTCTTCGCTATTTTCGGGTTTTACGTTATTTTTAATGGAAATGTACCGAAAAATTGACTTATTTGCAAATTTTAAATTTTGGCATTTTTTCCATGTAGCTCAGGAAAATGCTATGAAATCCATAAAAGACCATTTTCCTCGGAAACTGAAAGAGATACGGCAACAATGTATATAACTAATAAGTAGCATCCTTAAGAGATCTTTACTTTAAGTTCTTAGAAATTTTTTGTATGTCTTATAGTTTTTGAGATATGGAATTAAAAGTGGTTTTCATGTATTTGCCAATATCTCGAAACTGATAGAACTTAGATAGAAACACTTCAAATAAAAAAGTTGCCTTTTTCTATTGTCCAGATAAAACGTTATATTAACTTTTGTTTCAAAGGCCGTAATAAGGGACGTATTGAGGAAACTTTGAAAACCGACAAAAAAATCCGAGTTTTCTGGATATTTTTTTAAAAATTCATAGAATTGTTAATTATCATATTTTCTTCGCTATTTTCGGGTTTTACGTTATTTTTAATGGAAATGTACCGAAAAATTGACTTATTTGCAAATTTTAAATTTTGGCATTTTTTCCATGTATGCTCAGGAAAATGCTATGAAATCCATAAAAGACCATTTTCCTCGGAAACTGAAAGAGATACGGCAACAATGTATATAACTAATAAGTAGTATCCTTAAGAGATCTTTACTTTAAGTTCTTAGAAATTTTTTGTAGGTCTTATAGTTTTTGAGATATGGAATTAAAAGTGGTTTTCATATATTAGCCAATATCTCGAAACTGATAAAGCTTAGATAGAACCTCTTCAAATAAAAAAGTTGCCTTTTTCCATGGTCCAGATAAAAGGTTATATTGATTTCTATTCTAAAAGCGATAATAAGGGACGTATTGGCTCGGCACAATAATATTTCTAGAAATTTATTAGCTGATAATTGATAGCTTCCATGTAAGAATAATTTTTTGCTTATGTTTTAATCGATTGAATACTTACATATTTTTATAGAGCAAATATGGAAAGTATATCCCACATTGCACAAAGGTGTGCGAGTTTAAAGAGCACCTATACGGCGCCGTCTCAGAAAACTACCTATCTATACGAGAAAACGGAACTTTTGCACCATTGTGTAGTTTTGGTCAGTTGTTATAATGACAATTTGGCGATATGTTTTCCCTTCACGTTCCGCAGGAAGGTGAGGCAAAAAAAGCAATAGTAAATAGAAAAAAAGAAAAGAAAAGTATTTTTTTATTGTAAATTTTTGTAAATCTTTTTAGTACTAATATTAGATGCACTCTCGGCTGACGATTAGCGATATGTACCCAGTCTAGTATTATATACGGCGGCTACATTTAAAATAAGTTGTCGTCGTCAGTTTCGACATTTTCACATTTGCGATTTCTTTTCTCGAAAACGGTAAGAGTGGGACGATTGAAACTTTTTCAGTTTAAAGAGGAATAGTGGGGGTACAATGTGTAATAATTTTGAATATACAGGGTGTACGGGAAAAAAGTTATTAATTTTTAAAGTCGATAATTATCGGATTCTCGTTGGGATTCGATACAGTTCGTAAAAATGAGTTTTTTTGATTTAAACTTTTTCGACGCGTAGACGACCGTGGGCTACAGAACCCTATTGTTTGTGAGCGCGATCGAAAGTTTGAAAGTAATTTTTTTGATTTTTTTAAAGTTGAAAATTGATCAAAAATGGTACCTCTTGGATCGCTAATAAGTCGAATTGGGTGCATCCGATCAACATTCGGTTTTGATAATCGTTTAGGCCATCTCAAAAACTACCTTTTTCCAATATATCGTTCTATACCTAACTGGAATGGAAATGATCAAAAATTGTAAGAAACTGGAAGGCGTGATTTTTCGCAGTTTTTATTTTTTTTCGTACGGAAAACGACTTTTGATCGAAACGTTGTATACTTTAGCGGATAGAGCTCTTCAAATTGTATTTTAGAGATATTTTTCGTTTCTTTATCTTTATTACGGAAAAAACGACAGCCTATGAATTTTTTCCAGTAATTTCTGTTGGCGTCGCACTGGTTTGTTAAATACTTCTGCAGTGTCTATAAATATAACTTTTTAAATTTTTTCTTGATCCACCATATCAACCGATAAACAAGCTTAAGTTTGCATAGTAAACGCGCTCTGAAAAAACATCATTTGTGGCTCAAAAAAATTAATTTATGATTTATCAAGAGATATTTTTATCCGACGTTTTACTATATCGACTAGCTTATTCAATTTTTAACAAAACCGTTTTATTTTTTCCCAAAAGACACGCTGATTTAGTCTCAACACCTCTACATATTCAAACTTATAAAAATATATTCGTAAGTTTAAGAAAAATCGAGTTTTTGAGTGCGGAAACAAGCAAATCTTGCAAATTCTAATATTCAATTTTGACTAGAGTGCTTTGACTGCTTTGGTTAATGTAAGTAAATTAATTCTAAAAACCGGCTGTCAAAAATGGCGAAAAATTGGTGTTTTGAGCTTGACTTGCTAGACTAATAAGAAGATTTCCAGATTTTAAATCGGATGGAATATCTACCTTGAACCTTCTTCTAATTTTATTGACCAAAATATTTGCCCAAAATGTTTCAGAAATAGTTGTAATCTCGATTTTAAAGATGACGTTCCGACATTGAAAATGCATCGCCACGTGGTGGGAGGCTGTTCGATATTACGATATTCGCGAATTTTTTTCTCGGAAACGGTTAGAGCAAAACGATAAAAAATTTCTGGACGTAGAGAGGAATAGTAGGGACACGTTCTGGGAACAATTTCCAATATACAGGGTGTACCAGAAAAAAGTTATTTAAGTCAAAGTTGAAAAATATGTTTTTTTTTCGTTGTAGCGCGATACAGGTGGCAAAAATCATTTTAATCGATTTAAACTTTTTTGGCATGTAGACGACGTTGGGCTTCAAAACACTGTTATTTGCGAACGCGATCGAAAGTTGGGAAGTCAATTTTTTGATTTTTTTAAAATCAATGTAGGGTCATATTGGATTGTTAATAAATCAAATTGGGTGCGTCTAACACACTTTTGGTTTAGAGATTAGTTTAGGTCATCTCAAATACTACTTTTTTCAATTATATTGTTCTATACCTACTGGTAATATAAAGGGTGCAAATTATAAAAAAGTAAGAATTACTATCTTTTAATCCTAAATTGAAAATTAACTGTCAAAATGACAGCTGTCGTATAGAACTTTGTTATTTAGGAACTGAAAAATTTTTCAATCTTGGAATCTTACAGCGACAATCCTTGGTACGAAAAAAATCAACTAGGTTTGTGAAGAAACTAAATTTATTTTTTATCATGAATTGAAATGTTTCAAAATTAGAGGTTGCTAACAAATGGTTTTGTCAAAAGTATAAAATGAAACGAACGAACTCCAACAGTGCCGTGCCCAAAGGGCTCGGCACAATAAAATTTTCACCAATTTATCAGCTATCTATGTAAGAATAGTTAATATCATATATTTTAGTAACGAAAAGTCGTAGCGAATCGAGCGAGACGGCATTGGAAATAGGACGTCGACCACTATACGATGCCGTCTCCAAAAACGACCTATCTATACGAGAAACCGGAAATTTTGCTCCCGTTTTTTATTTTTTAGTTTTTGTCAGTTGTTATAATGACAATTTGGCGATATGTTTCCCCTTCACGTTCCGCAGGAAGGTGAGGCAAAAAAAGCAATAGAAAACATAGAAAAAAGAAGCTAAGAAAAATTTTTTTTAAATACAAATTTTTAGTACTAATAATAGATGCACTCTCGGCTAACGATTAGCGATATGTACCCAGTCTAGTATTATATACGTCTCTTCCGCGCGGAATCTCGAAAACCCCGATCAGCTCTTGAACAATTTCGTCTATGTAAGACATTTTCACAGTTGCGATTTTTTTTCTCGGAAACGGTTAGAGTGGGACGATTGAAACTTTTAGGGTTTAGATAGGAATAGTGGGGGTACATTGTGTAAAAATTTCGAATATACAGGGTGTGCCGAAAAAAAGTTATTAATTTTTAAAGTGGAGAAATATCGGGATCTCGTTGGCATTCGACACAGGTCGTAAAAATGAGTTTTTTTGATTTAAACTTTTTCGGCGCATAGACGACCGTCGGCTACAGAAGCCTATTGTTTGCCAAGGCGATCGGAAGTTGGGAAGTCAATTTTCTGATTTTTTTTAAAATCAATGTAGGGGCATGTTGGATCGATAATAAATCGAATTGCGTGCGTCCCACATATTTTTGGTTTGGAGATTCGCTTAGGTCATCTCAAATACTACTTTTTTCAAATATATTGTTCTAATTGACACTTACCTGTCAAAATTTGACAGCTATGGTATAAAACTTTGTTATTTAGGAACTGAAAAAATTTTCAATTTAGGATTCTTACAGTAGTAACTCTCGCTACGAAAAAGCTAAAAAAAAATTGAAACTTACCTGTCAAAATCTGACAGCTGTCGTATAAAACTTTGTTATTTAGATACTGAAATTTTTTTTAATTTCGGATTCTTACATCTATAATGCAAGATACAAGAAAAGCGTTAAAAAAAAATTACAGTTGCCTGTCAAAATGACAGCTGTCGTATAAAACTTTTAAAAAGCACCTATATGGCGCCGTCTCAGAAAACTACCTATCTATACGAGAAAACGGAAATTTTGCATCATTGTGTAGTTTTGGTCAGTTGTTATAATGACAATTTGGCGATATGTTTCCCCTTCACGTTCCGCAGGAAGGTGAGGCAAAAAAAGCAATAGAAAACATAGAAAAAAGAAACTAAGAAAAATACTTTTTAAATACAAATTTTTAGTACTAATAATAGATGCACTCTCGGCTGACGATTAGCGATATGTACCCAGTACGATTTTATGAATTTTTAAAAAAATACCAAAAATCTAATATTTCTGCCAGTTTTTACATTTTCCTCAATACGTCCCTTACTATCGCTTTTAGAATAGAAATTAATATAACTTTTTATATGGAGAATAGAAAAAGGCTACTTTTTTATTTAAAAAGTTTTTATCTAAGTTTTATCAGTTCCGAGATATTGCCAAATATATGAAAACCACTTTTAATTCCATATCTCAAAAACTATAAGACCTACAAAAAATTACTAAGAACTTAAAGTGAAGATCTCGTAAGGATGCTACTTAATAGTTATATACATTGTTGCCATATCTCTTATACTTTCCGAGGAAAATGTTACCTTATTGATTTCATCAAATTTTCATGACTATATACATGAAAAAATTTCAAAAATTTAAAATTCGAAAATATGACAACTTTTCTATAAATCTTCATCGAAAATAACGTAAAACTCACAAATAGCAAAGAAAATATACAAAATAACGTTTTTATGAATTTTTTAAAGAAAATCAAAAATTATACGTAATTGATAAGACCATCCTTGGTTGTGAAAAAACTATGCCTAATCTTTGGTTGTGAAAAAACTGTGCCTAAACTTTGGTTGTGAAAAAACTATGCCTAATCTTTGTTTGTTATAAAACTATGCCTAATCTTTGGTTGTGAAAAAACGATGCCTAAACTTTGGTTGTGAAAAAACTATGCCCAATCTTTGGTTGTGAAAAAACTATGCCATAATATTTGTTTGTCATAAGACTATGCCAAAATCTTTGTTTGTCATAAGACTATGCCATAATCTTTGTTTGTCAGAAGACTATGCCTTAAACTTTGTTTGTCATAAGACTATGCCGTAATCTTTGTTTGTCATAAGACTATGCCTTAAAATTTGTTTGTCATAAAAATATACATAATCTTTGGTTGTTATAAAAACTATGCCATAATATTTGTTTGTCATAAGACTATGCACTAATGTTTGTTTGTCATAAGACTATGCGAAAATCTTTGAATGTCATAAAACTATGCCATAATCTTTGTTTGTCATTAGACTATGCCTTAAACTTTTTTTTGTCATAAGACTATGCCATAATCTTTGTTTGTCATAAGACCATGCCTTAAAATTTGTTTGTCATAAAAATATACATAATCTTTGGTTGTTATAAAACTATGCCATAATATTTGTTTGTCATAAGACTATGCACTAATGTTTGTTTGTCATAAGACTATGCCAAAATCTTTGTTTGTCATAAGACTATGCCTTAAACTTTGTTTGTCGTAAGACTATGCCTTAAAATTTGTTTGTCATAAAAATATACATAATCTTTGGTTGTTATAAAACTATGCCATAATATTTGTTTGTCATAAGACTATGCCAAAATCTTTGAATGTCATAAGACTATGCCATAATCTTTGTTTGTCAGAAGACTATGCCTTAAACTTTGTTTGTCATAAGACTATGCCGTAATCTTTGTTTGTCATAAGAATATGACTTAAAATTTGTTTGTCATAAAAATATACATAATCTTTGGTTGTTATAAAACTATGCCATAATATTTGTTTGTCATAAGACTATGCACTAATGTTTGTTTGTCATAAGACTATGCCAAAATCTTTGTTTGTCATAAGACTATGCCTTAAACTTTGTTTGTCATAAGACTATGCCATAATCTTTGTTTGTCATAAGACTATGCCATAATATTTGTTTGTCATAAGACTATGCCGCAATCTTTGTTTGTCATAAGACTATGCCTTAAAATTTGTTTGTCATAAAAAATATGCCATAATCTTTGTTTGTCATAAGACTATGCCATAATCTTCACCGATCTTTGGTTGTGAAAAAACTATGCATAATCTCTGTAGTAATAATGATAATATTGTGTGAAATAACTAAGTACGTCGTAAAACATATAACGTAATATGAAAATGTACTTTATACCGCCGTTAGGCGGTATGACCCCACAAATAAAACTATACATATAGGTGGACAAAGAGATTGCAATATGGCCGACAGACGAGCGAGGCGGCATTGGAAACGGGACGTTGAGCACTATACGGCACCGCCTCCGAAAACTACCTATCTATACGAGAAAATGGAAATTTTGCACCATTGTCTAGTTTTGGTCAGTTGTTATAATGACAATTTGGCGATATGTTTCCCCTTCACGTTCCGCAGGAAGGTGAGGCAAAAAAAAAAGCAATAATTAAGTAAATAAAAAAAAAGAAAAGAAAAGTATTTTTTTATTCTAAATTTTTTTTTAGTACTAATATTAGATGCACTCTCGGCTGACGATTAGCGATATGTACCCAGTCTAGTATTATATACGGCGGCTACATTTAAAATAAGTTGTCGTTGTCAGTTTCGACATTTTCACATTTGCGATTTCTTTTCTCGGAAACGATAAGAGTGGGACGATTGAAACTTTTTCAGTTTAGAGAGGAATAGTGGAGGTACGTTGTGTAAAAATTTCGAATATACAGGGTGTGCCAGAAAAAAGTTATTAATTTTTAAAGTCGATAATTATCGGATTCTCGTTGGGATTCGATACAGTTCGTAAAAATGAGTTTTTTTGATTTAAACTTTTTCGACGCGTAGACGACCGTGGGCTACAGAACCCTATTGTTTGTGAGCGCGATCGAAAGTTTGGAAGTAATTTTTTTGATTTTTTTAAAGTTGAAAATTGATCAAAAATGGTACCTCTTGGATCGCTAATAAGTCGAATTGGGTGCATCCGATCAACATTCGGTTTTGATAATCGTTTAGGCCATCTCAAAAACTACCTTTTTCCAATATATCGTTCTATACCTAACTGGAATGGAAATGATCAAAAATTGTAAGAAACTGGAAGGCGTGATTTTTCGCAGTTTTTATTTTTTTTCGTACGGAAAACGACTTTTGATCGAAACGTTGTATACTTTAGCGGATAGAGCTCTTCAAATTGTATTTTAGAGATATTTTTCGTTTCTTTATCTTTAATACGGAAAAAACGACAGCCTATGAATTTTTTCCAGTAATTTCTGTTGGCGTCGCACTGGTTTGTTAAATACTTCTGCAAGTGTCTATAAATATAACTTTTTGAATTTTTTCTTGGTCCACCATATCAATCGATAAACAAGCTTAAGTTTGCATAGTAAACGCGCTCTGAAAAAACATCATTTGTGGCTCAAAAAAATTAATTTATGATTTATCAAGAGATATTTTTATCCGACGTTTTACTATATCGACTAGCTTATTCAATTTTTAACAAAACCGTTTTATTTTTTCCCAAAAGACGCGCTGATTTAGTCTCAACACCTCTACATATCCAAACTTATAAAAATATATTCGTAAGTTTAAGAAAAATCGAGTTTTTGAGTGCGGAAACAAGCAAAATTTGCAAATTCTAATACCATTTAATTTTGACTAGAGTGCTTTAACTGCTTTGGTTAATGTAAGTAAATTAATTCTAAAAAACCGGCTGTCAAAAATGGCGAAAAATTGGTGTTTTGAGCTTGACTTGCTAGACTAATAAGAACATTTCCAAATTTTAAATCGGATGGAATATCTACCTTGAACCTTCTTCTAATTTTATTGACCAAAATATTTGCCCAAAATGTTTCAGAAATAGTTGTAATCTCGATTTTAAAGATGACGTTCCGACATTGAAAATGCATCGCCACGTGGTGGGAGGCTGTTCGATATTTCGATATTCGCGAATTTTTTTCTCGGAAAAGGTTAGAGCAAAACGATAAAAAATTTCTGGACGTAGAGAGGAATAGTAGGGGCACGTTCTGGGAACAATTTCCAATATACAGGGTGTACCGGAAAAAAGTTATTTAAGTCAAAGTTGAAAAATATGTTTTTTTTTCGTTGTAGCGCGATACAGATGGCAAAAATCATTTTAATCGATTTAAACTTTTTTGGCATGTAGACGACGTTGGGCTACAAAACACCGTTATTTGCGAACGCGATCAAAAGTTGGGAAGTCAATTTTTTGATTTTTTTAAAATCAATGTAGGGTCATGTTGGATCGTTAATAAATCGAATTGGGTGCGTCTAACACACTTTTGGTTTAGAGATTAGTTTAGGTCATCTCAAATACTACTTTTTTCAATTATATTGTTCTATACCTACCGGTAATATAAAGGGTGCAAATTATAAAAAAGTAAGAATTACTATCTTACGTTTTAATCCTAAATTGAAAATTAACTGTCAAAATGACAGCTGCCGTATGTTATTTAGGAACTGAAAAATTTTTCAATCTTGGAATCTTACAGCGACAATCCTTGGTACGAAAAAAATCAACTAGGTTTGTGAAGAAACTAAATTTATTTTTTATCATGAATTGAAATGTTTCAAAATTAGAGGTTGCTAACAAATGGTTTTGTCAAAAGTATAAAATGAAACGAACGAACTCCAACAGTGCCTTGCCCAAAGGGCTCGGCACAATAAAATTTTCACCAATTTATCAGCTATCTATGTAAGAATAGTTAATATCATATATTTTAGTAACGAAAAGTCGTAGCGAATCGAGCGAGACGGCATTGGAAATAGGACGTCGACCACTATACGATGCCGTCTCCAAAAACGACCTATCTATACGAGAAACCGGAAATTTTTCCCCCCTTTTTTTATTTTTTAGTTTTTTTCAGTTGTTATAATGACAATTTGGCGATATGTTTCTCCTTCACGTTCCGCAGGAAGGTGAGGTATAAAAAGCAATAGTAAATTAAAAAAAAGTACAAGAAAATTATTTTTTTAGTACTAATATTAGATGCACTCTCGGCTGACGATTAGCGATATGTACCCAGTCTAGTATTATATACGTCTCTTCCGCGCGGAATCTCGAAAACCCCGATCAGCTCTTGAACAATTTCGTCTATGTAAGACATTTTCACAGTTGCGATTTTTTTTTCTCGGAAACGGTTAGAGTGGGACGATTGAAACTTTTAGGGTTTAGATAGGAATAGTGGGGGTACGTTGTGCAAAAATTTCTAATATACAGGGTGTGCCGGAAAAAAATTATTAATTTTTTAAGTCGAGAAATATCGGGATCTCGTTGGCATTCGATACAGGCAACAAAAATTAGTTTTTTCGATTTAAACTTTTTCGACGCGTAGACGACCGTCGGCTACAGAAGCCTATTGTTTGTGAGCGCGATCGAAAGTTTGGAAATAATTTTTTTTATTTTTTTAAAGTCAAAATTTGGTCCAAAATGGTACCTCTTGGATCGCTAATAAGTCGAATTGGGTGCATCCGATCGACATTCGGTATGGATAATCGGTTAGGCCATCTCAAAAACTACCTTTTTCCAATATATTGTTCTATACCTAACTGGAATGGAAATTATCAAAAATTGTAAGAAACTGGAAACCACAGAGTAAGGCGTGATTTTTTCGCCGTTTTTATTTTTCTTCCTTTCGTTTCCTACGGAAAACGTTTTTTAATCGAAACGTTGTATACTTTAGCGGATAGAGCCGTCAAATTGTATTTAAGAGATATTTTTTCGTTTCTTTATCTTTAATACGGAAAAAACGGCAGCTTATGAACTTTTTCCCGTAATTTCTGTTGGCGTTGCACTGGCTTGCTTAAATAATTCTGCAAGTGTCTATAATATATAACATTTTGAATTTTTTCTTGATCCACCATATCGACGGATAAACAAGCTTTAGTTTGCATAGTAAGCGCACCCTGAAAAATCATATTTTGTGGCTCAAAAAAATTAATTTATAATGTTTTTATAGGTTTCTTCACCAGACGTTTTACTATATCGACTGTAACTAATTTAATTTTTAACAAAAACGTTTTATTTTTCTCTAAAAACACGCGTTGATTTCTTCTTAATAACTCTTCATATCCAAACTTATCAAAATATATTCGCAAAGTTGAGAAAAGTCGCTTTTTTGGGTGCGGAAACAGGCACAATTTACAAATTCTAACACCATTCCCTTTTAACGAGAGTGCCTTGATATTGATGTAAATTATAATTCTAAAAATCCAGCTGTCAAAAATGGCAAAAAATGGGTGTTTTGAGCTTGACTTGCTAGTCTTATAAGAACATTTCCTGATTTTAAATTAGATGGAATATCTACCTTGAACCTTCTTCTAATTTTATTGACCAAAATATTTGCCCAAAATGTTTTAGAAATAGTTATAATCTCGATTTTAAAGATGGCGTTCCGACATTGATAATCCGTCGCCACGTGGTAGGAGGTTGTTCGACATTTCGATATTCGCAAATTTTTTCTTCGGAAACGGTTAGAGCAAAACGATTCAAACTTTCTGGACGTAGAGAGGAATAGTCGGGGCACGTTCTGGGAACAATTTCCAATATACACGGTGTACCGGAAAAAAGTTATTAAAGTCAAAGTTGAAAAATATGTTTTTTTTCGTTATAGCGCTATACAGGTGGCAAAAATCATTTTAATCGATTTAAACTTTTTTGGCATGTAAACGACGTTCGGCTACAAAACACTATTGTTTTCGAACGCGATCGAAAGTTGGGAAGTCAATTTTTTGATTTTTTTAAAATCAATGTAGGGTCATGTTGGATCGTTAATAAATCGAATTGGGTGCATCTGACACACTTTTGGTTTGGAGATTCGTTTAGGTCATCTCAAATACTACTTTTTTCAAATATATTGTTCTATACCTACCGGTAATATAAAGGGTGCATATTATAAAAAAGTAAGAATTACTATTTAAGGCACGATTCTTTTACGGTTTTCATTGTTTTTCGTACGAAAAACAACTTTTCATCGAAATGTTATATAATATGGAAAGTATATCCCACATTGCACAAAGGTGTGCGAGTTTAAAGAGCACCTATACGGCGCCGTCTCAGAAAACTACCTATCTATACGAGAAAACGGAAATTTTGCACCATTGTGTAGTTTTGGTCAGTTGTCATAATGGCAATTTGGCGATATGTTTTCCCTTCACGTTCCGCAGGAAGGTGAGGCAAAAAAAGCAATAGTAAATAGAAAAAAAGAAAAGAAAAGTATTTTTTTATTGTAAATTTTTTTTAGTATTAATATTAGATGTACTCTCGGCTGACGATTAGCGATATGTACCCAGTCTAGTATTATATACGTCTCTTCCGCGCGGAATCTCGAAAACCCCGATCAGCTCTTGAACAATTTCGTCTATGTAAGACATTTTCACAGTTGCGATTTTTTTTTCTCGGAAACGGTTAGAGTGGGACGATTGAAACTTTTAGGGTTTAGATAGGAATAGTGGGGGTACATTGTGTAAAAATTTCGAATATACAGGGTGTGCCGAAAAAAAGTTATTAATTTTTAAAGTGGAGAAATATCGGGATCTCGTTGGCATTCGACACAGGTCGTAAAAATGAGTTTTTTTGATTTAAACTTTTTCGGCGCATAGACGACCGTCGGCTACAGAAGCCTATTGTTTGCCAAGGCGATCGGAAGTTGGGAAGTCAATTTTCTGATTTTTTTTAAATCAATGTAGGGGCATGTTGGATCGATAATAAATCGAATTGCGTGCGTCCCACATATTTTTGGTTTGGAGATTCGCTTAGGTCATCTCAAATACTACTTTTTTCAAATATATTGTTCTAATTGACACTTACCTGTCAAAATTTGACAGCTATGGTATAAAACTTTGTTATTTAGGAACTGAAAAAATTTTCAATTTAGGATTCTTACAGTAGTAACTCTCGCTACGAAAAAGCTAAAAAAAAATTGAAACTTACCTGTCAAAATCTGACAGCTGTCGTATAAAACTTTGTTATTTAGATACTGAAATTTTTTTAAATTTCGGATTCTTACATATATAATGCAAGATACAAGAAAAGCTTTAAAAAAAAATTACAGTTACCTGTCAAAATGACAGCTGTCGTATAAAACTTTTAAAGAGCACCTATATGGCGCCGTCTCAGAAAACTACCTATCTATACGAGAAAACGGAAATTTTGCATCATTGTGTAGTTTTGGTCAGTTGTTATAATGACAATTTGGCGATATGTTTTCCCTTCACGTTCCGCAGGAAGGTGAGGCAAAAAAAGCAATAGAAAACATAGAAAAAAGAAACTAAGAAAAATACTTTTTAAATACAAATTTTTAGTACTAATAATAGATGCACTCTCGGCTGACGATTAGCGATATGTACCCAGTACGATTTTATGAATTTTTAAAAAAATACCAAAAATCTAATATTTCTGCCAGTTTTTACATTTTCCTCAATACGTCCCTTACTATCGCTTTTAGAATAGAAATTAATATAACTTTTTATATGGAGAATAGAAAAAGGCTACTTTTTTATTTAAAAAGTTTTTATCTAAGTTTTATCAGTTCCGAGATATTGCCAAATATATGAAAACCACTTTTAATTCCATATCTCAAAAACTATAAGACCTACAAAAAATTACTAAGAACTTAAAGTGAAGATCTCGTAAGGATGCTACTTAATAGTTATATACATTGTTGCCATATCTCTTATACTTTCCGAGGAAAATGTTACCTTATTGATTTCATCAAATTTTCATGACTATATTTATTACATGAAAAAATTTCAAAAATTTAAAATTCGAAAATATGACAACTTTTCTATAAATCTTCATCGAAAATAACGTAAAACTCAAAAATAGCAAAGAAAAAATACAAAATAACGTTTTTATGAATTTTTTTAAGAAAATCAAAAATTATACGTAATTGATAAGACCATCCTTGGTTGTAAAAACTATGCCTAATCTTTGGTTGTGAAAAAACTGTGCCTAAACTTTGGTTGTGAAAAAACTATGCCTAATCTTTGTTTGTTATAAAACTATGCCTAATCTTTGGTTGTGAAAAAACGATGCCTAAACTTTGGTTGTGAAAAAACGATGCCCAATCTTTGGTTGTGAAAAAACTATGCCATAATATTTGTTTGTCATAAGACTATGCCGTAATCTTTGTTTGTCATAAGACTATGCCTTAAAATTTGTTTGTCATAAAAATATACATAATCTTTGGTTGTTATAAAAACTATGCCATAATATTTGTTTGTCATAAGACTATGCACTAATGTTTGTTTGTCATAAGACTATGCCAAAATCTTTGAATGTCATAAGACTATGCCATAATCTTTGTTTGTCATAAGACTATGCCTTAAACTTTTTTTTGTCATAAGACTATGCCATAATCTTTGTTTGTCATAAGACCATGCCTTAAAATTTGTTTGTCATAAAAATATACATAATCTTTGGTTGTTATAAAACTATGCCATAATACTTGTTTGTCATAAGGCTATGCACTAATGTTTGTTTGTCATAAGACTATGCCAAAATCTTTGTTTGTCATAAGACTATGCCTTAAACTTTGTTTGTCATAAGACTATGCCTTAAAATTTGTTTGTCATAAAAATATACATAATCTTTGGTTGTTATAAAACTATGCCATAATATTTGTTTGTCATAAGACTATGCCAAAATCTTTGAATGTCATAAGACTATGCCATAATCTTTGTTTGTCAGAAGACTATGCCTTAAACTTTGTTTGTCATAAGACTATGCCGTAATCTTTGTTTGTCATAAGAATATGCCTTAAAATTAGTTTGTCATAAAAATATACATAATCTTTGGTTGTTATAAAACTATGCCATAATATTTGTTTGTCATAAGACTATGCACTAATGTTTGTTTGTCATAAGACTATGCCAAAATCTTTGTTTGTCATAAGACTATGCCTTAAACTTTGTTTGTCATAAGACTATGCCACAATCTTTGTCATAAGACTATGCCATAATATTTGTTTGTCATAAGACTATGCCGTAATCTTTGTTTGTCATAAGACTATGCCTTAAAATTTGTTTGTCATAAAAAATATGCCATAATCTTTGTTTGTCATAAGACTATGCCATAATCTTCACCGATCTTTGGTTGTGAAAAAACTATGCATAATCTTTGATTGTTAAAAAACTATGCATAATCTCTGTAGTAATAATGATAATATTGTGTGAAATAACTAAGTACGTCGTAAAACATATAACGTAACATGAAAATGTACTTTATACCGCCGTTAGGCGGTATGACCCCACAAATAAAACTATACATATAGGTGGACAAAGAGATTGCAATATGGCCGACAGACGAGCGAGGCGGCATTGGAAACGGGACGTTGAGCACTATACGGCACCGCCTCCGAAAACTACCTATCTATACGAGAAAATGGAAATTTTGCACCATTGTCGCCTTTGGTCAGTTGTTATAATGACAATTTGGCGATATGTTTCCCCTTCACGTTCCGCAGGAAGGTGAGGCAAAAAAAGCAATAGTAAATAGAAAAAAAGAAAAGAAAAGTATTTTTTTATTCTAAATTTTTTTTTAGTACTAATATTAGATGCACTCTCGGCTGACGATTAGCGATATGTACCCAGTCTAGTATTATATACGGCGGCTACATTTAAAATAAGTTGTCGTTGTCAGTTTCGACATTTTCACATTTGCGATTTCTTTTCTCGGAAACGATAAGAGTGGGACGATTGAAACTTTTTCAGTTTAGAGAGGAATAGTGGCGGTACGTTGTGTAAAAATTTCGAATATACAGGGTGTGCCAGAAAAAAGTTATTAATTTTTAAAGTCGATAATTATCGGATTCTCGTTGGGATTCGATACAGTTCGTAAAAATGAGTTTTTTTTATTTAAACTTTTTCGACGCGTAGACGACCGTGGGCTACAAAACCCTATTGTTTGTGAGCGCGATCGAAAGTTTGGAAGTAATTTTTTTGATTTTTTTAAAGTTGAAAATTGATCAAAAATGGTACCTCGTGGATCGCTAATAAGTCGAATTGGGTGCATCCGATCAACATTCGGTTTTGATAATCGTTTAGGCCATCTCAAAAACTACCTTTTTCCAATATATCGTTCTATACCTAACTGGAATGGAAATGATCAAAAATTGTAAGAAACTGGAAGGCGTGATTTTTCGCAGTTTTTATTTTTTTTCGTACGGAAAACGACTTTTGATCGAAACGTTGTATACTTTAGCGGATAGAGCTCTTCAAATTGTATTTTAGAGATATTTTTCGTTTCTTTATCTTTAATACGGAAAAAACGACAGCCTATGAATTTTTTCCAGTAATTTCTGTTGGTGTCGCACTGGTTTGTTAAATACTTCTGCAAGTGTCTATAAATATAACTTTTTGAATTTTTTCTTGGTCCACCATATCAACCGATAAACAAGCTTAAGTTTGCATAGTAAACGCGCTCTGAAAAAACATCATTTGTGGCTCAAAAAAATTAATTTATGATTTATCAAGAGATATTTTTATCCGACGTTTTACTATATCGACTAGCTTATTCAATTTTTAACAAAACCGTTTTATTTTTTCCCAAAAGACGCGCTGATTTAGTCTCAACACCTCTACATATCCAAACTTATAAAAATATATTCGTAAGTTTAAGAAAAATCGAGTTTTTGAGTGCGGAAACAAGCAAAATTTGCAAATTCTAATACCATTTAATTTTGACTAGAGTGCTTTAACTGCTTTGGTTAATGTAAGTAAATTAATTCTAAAAAACCGGCTGTCAAAAATGGCGAAAAATTGGTGTTTTGAGCTTGACTTGCTAGACTAATAAGAACATTTCCAAATTTTAAATCGGATGGAATATCTACCTTGAACCTTCTTCTAATTTTATTGACCAAAATATTTGCCCAAAATGTTTCAGAAATAGTTGTAATCTCGATTTTAAAGATGACGTTCCGACATTGAAAATGCATCGCCACGTGGTGGGAGGCTGTTCGATATTTCGATATTCGCGAATTTTTTTCTCGGAAAAGGTTAGAGCAAAACGATAAAAAATTTCTGAACGTAGAGAGGAATAGTAGGGGCACGTTCTGGGAACAATTTCCAATATACAGGGTGTACCGGAAAAAAGTTATTTAAGTCAAAGTTGAAAAATATGTTTTTTTTTCGTTGTAGCGCGATACAGATGGCAAAAATCATTTTAATCGATTTAAACTTTTTTGGCATGTAGACGACGTTGGGCTACAAAACACCGTTATTTGCGAACGCGATCAAAAGTTGGGAAGTCAATTTTTTGATTTTTTTAAAATCAATGTAGGGTCATGTTGGATCGTTAATAAATCGAATTGGGTGCGTCTAACACACTTTTGGTTTAGAGATTAGTTTAGGTCATCTCAAATACTACTTTTTTCAATTATATTGTTCTATACCTACCGGTAATATAAAGGGTGCAAATTATAAAAAAGTAAGAATTACTATCTTACGTTTTAATCCTAAATTGAAAATTAACTGTCAAAATGACAGCTGTCGTATGTTATTTAGGAGCTGAAAAATTTTTCAATCTTGGAATCTTACAGCGACAATCCTTGGTACGAAAAAAATCAACTAGGTTTGTGAAGAAACTAAATTTATTTTTTATCATGAATTGAAATGTTTCAAAATTAGAGGTTGCTAACAAATGGTTTTGTCAAAAGTATAAAATGAAACGAACGAACTCCAACAGTGCCGTGCCCAAAGGGCTCGGCACAATAAAATTTTCACCAATTTATCAGCTATCTATGTAAGAATAGTTAATATCATATATTTTAGTAACGAAAAGTCGTAGCGAATCGAGCGAGACGGCATTGGAAATAGGACGTCGACCACTATACGATGCCGTCTCCAAAAACGACCTATCTATACGAGAAACCGGAAATTTTGCACCCGTTTTTTTATTTTTTTATTTTTGTCAGTTGTTATAATGACAATTTGGCGATATGTTTCTCCTTCACGTTCCGCAGGAAGGTGAGGTATAAAAAGCAATAGTAAATTAAAAAAAAGTACAAGAAAATTATTTTTTTAGTACTAATATTAGATGCACTCTCGGCTGACGATTAGCGATATGTACCCAGTCTAGTATTATATACGTCTCTTCCGCGCGGAATCTCGAAAACCCCGATCGGCTCTTGAACAATTTCGTCTATGTAAGACATTTTCACATTTGCGATTTCTTTTCTCGGAAACGGTAAGAGTGGGACGATTGAAACTTTTTCAGTTTAGAGAGGAATAGTGGGGGTACAATGTGTAAAAATTTTGAATATACAGGGTGTACGGGAAAAAAGTTATTAATTTTTAAAGTTGATAATTATCGGAGTCTCGTTGTCATTCGGTACAGGCCACAAAAATTAGTTTTTTCGATTTAAACTTTTTCGACGCGTAGACGACCGTAGGCTACAGACCCCTATTGTTTGTGAGCGCGATCGAAAGTTTGGAAATAATTTTTTAAATTTTTTCAAAGTTAAATATGGGACTAAACAGGTACCTATTGAATCGTTAATAAGTCGAATTGGGTCCATCCGATCGACATTCGGTTTGGATAATCCTTTAGGCAATTATTAAAGGTTGCTAACAAATGGTTTTGTAAAAAGTATGAAATAAAATAAACGAATTGGAACAGTGCCGTGCCGGAAGGGCTCGGCAAAATAAGCTTTTGAACTAATTTATCAGCTATCAATGTAAGAATAGTTTCTTTACTTATGTTTAAATTGATTGAATACATATTTTTATAGGACACACTTGGAAATTATATTCCACATTGATACGTTTGCTGTGCGATTTTAAAAAAAGCCGGTGCTGATGGGTTCAATGTTAATATCAATATCATAATATTAAATATCATATATTTCCGTAACGAAAAGTCGTAGCGAATCGAGCGAGACGGCATTGGAAACGGGACATCGAGCAGTATACGATGCCGTCTTCAAAGACTACCTATCTATACAAGAAAACGGAAATTTTGCACCCGTTATTTTTATTTTTTAGTTTTTGTCAGTTGTTATAATGACAATTTGGCGATATGTTTCCCCTTCACGTTCCGCAGGAAGGTGAGGCAAAAAAAGCAACAATGTATATAACTAATAAGTAGCATCTTTATGAGATCTTCACTTTAAGTTCTTAGAAATTTTTTGTAGGTCTTATATATTTTATAGTTTTTGAGATATGGAATTAAAAGTGGTTTTCATGTATTTGCCAATATCTCGAAACTGATAGAACTTAGATAGAAACTCTTTAAATAAAAAAGTTGCCTTTTTCTATTGTCCAGATAAAACGTTATATTAACTTTTGTTCCAAAGGCCGTAATAAGGGACGTATTGAGGAAACTGTGAAAACCGACCAAAAAATCCGAGTTTTCTGGATTTTTTTTTTTAATTCATAGAATTGTTATTTATCATATTTTCTTCGCTATTTTCGGGTTTTACGTTATTTTTGATGAAAATGTACCGAAAAATTTACTTATTTGCGAATTTTAAATTTTGGCATTTTTTCCATGTATATGCTCAGGAAAATGCTATGAAATCCATGAAAGACCATTTTCCTCGGAAACTGAAAGAGATACGGCAACAATGTATATAACTAATAAGTAGCATCCTTAAGAGATCTTTACTTTAAGTTCTTAGAAATTTTTTGTAGGTCTTATAGTTTTTGAGATATGGAATTAAAAGTGGTTTTCATATATTAGCCAATATCTCGAAACTGATAAAGCTTAGATAGAACCTCTTCAAATAAAAAAGTTGCCTTTTTCTATGGTCCAGATAAAAGGTTATATTGCTTTCTATTCTAAAAGCGATAATAAGGGACGTATTGGCTCGGCACAATAATATTTCTACAAATTTATTAGCTGATAATTGATAGCTTCCATGTAAGAATAATTTTTTGCTTATGTTTTAATCGATTGAATACTTACATATTTTTATAGAGCAAATATGGAAAGTATATCCCACATTGCACAAAGGTGTGCGAGTTTAAAGAGCACCTATACGGCGCCGTCTCAGAAAACTACCTATCTATACGAGAAAACGGAAATTTTGCACCATTGTGTAGTTTTGGTCAGTTGTTATAATGACAATTTGGCGATATGTTTTCCCTTCACGTTCCGCAGGAAGGTGAGGCAAAAAAAGCAATAGTAAATAGAAAAAAAGAAAAGTATTTTTTTATTGTAAATTTTTGTAAATCTTTTTAGTACTAATATTAGATGCACTCTCGGCTGACGATTAGCGATATGTACCCAGTCTAGTATTATATACGGCGGCTACATTTAAAATAAGTTGTCGTCGTCAGTTTCGACATTTTCACATTTGCGATTTCTTTTCTCGAAAACGGTAAGAGTGGGACGATTGAAACTTTTTCAGTTTAAAGAGGAATAGTGGGGGTACAATGTGTAATAATTTTGAATATACAGGGTGTACGGGAAAAAAGTTATTAATTTTTAAAGTCGATAATTATCGGATTCTCGTTGGGATTCGATACAGTTCGTAAAAATGAGTTTTTTTGATTTAAACTTTTTCGACGCGTAGACGACCGTGGGCTACAGAACCCTATTGTTTGTGAGCGCGATCGAAAGTTTGAAAGTAATTTTTTTGATTTTTTTAAAGTTGAAAATTGATCAAAAATGGTACCTCTTGGATCGCTAATAAGTCGAATTGGGTGCATCCGATCAACATTCGGTTTTGATAATCGTTTAGGCCATCTCAAAAACTACCTTTTTCCAATATATCGTTCTATACCTAACTGGAATGGAAATGATCAAAAATTGTAAGAAACTGGAAGGCGTGATTTTTCGCAGTTTTTATTTTTTTTCGTACGGAAAACGACTTTTGATCGAAACGTTGTATACTTTAGCGGATAGAGCTCTTCAAATTGTATTTTAGAGATATTTTTCGTTTCTTTATCTTTATTACGGAAAAAACGACAGCCTATGAATTTTTTCCAGTAATTTCTGTTGGCGTCGCACTGGTTTGTTAAATACTTCTGCAGTGTCTATAAATATAACTTTTTAAATTTTTTCTTGATCCACCATATCAACCGATAAACAAGCTTAAGTTTGCATAGTAAACGCGCTCTGAAAAAACATCATTTGTGGCTCAAAAAAATTAATTTATGATTTATCAAGAGATATTTTTATCCGACGTTTTACTATATCGACTAGCTTATTCAATTTTTAACAAAACCGTTTTATTTTTTCCCAAAAGACGCGCTGATTTAGTCTCAACACCTCTACATATTCAAACTTATAAAAATATATTCGTAAGTTTAAGAAAAATCGAGTTTTTGAGTGCGGAAACAAGCAAAATTTACAAATTCTAATATTCAATTTTGACTAGAGTGCTTTGACTGCTTTGGTTAATGTAAGTAAATTAATTCTAAAAACCGGCTGTCAAAAATGGCGAAAAATTGGTGTTTTGAGCTTGACTTGCTAGACTAATAAGAAGATTTCCAGATTTTAAATCGGATGGAATATCTACCTTGAACCTTCTTCTAATTTTATTGACCAAAATATTTGCCCAAAATGTTTCAGAAATAGTTGTAATCTCGATTTTAAAGATGACGTTCCGACATTGAAAATGCATCGCCACGTGGTGGGAGGCTGTTCGATATTACGATATTCGCGAATTTTTTTCTCGGAAACGGTTAGAGCAAAACGATAAAAAATTTCTGGACGTAGAGAGGAATAGTAGGGACACGTTCTGGGAACAATTTCCAATATACAGGGTGTACCAGAAAAAAGTTATTTAAGTCAAAGTTGAAAAATATGTTTTTTTTTCGTTGTAGCGCGATACAGGTGGCAAAAATCATTTTAATCGATTTAAACTTTTTTGGCATGTAGACGACGTTGGACTTCAAAACACTGTTATTTGCGAACGCGATCGAAAGTTGGGAAGTCAATTTTTTGATTTTTTTAAAATCAATGTAGGGTCATATTGGATTGTTAATAAATCAAATTGGGTGCGTCTAACACACTTTTGGTTTAGAGATTAGTTTAGGTCATCTCAAATACTACTTTTTTCAATTATATTGTTCTATACCTACTGGTAATATAAAGGGTGCAAATTATAAAAAAGTAAGAATTACTATCTTTTAATCCTAAATTGAAAATTAACTGTCAAAATGACAGCTGTCGTATAGAACTTTGTTATTTAGGAACTGAAAAATTTTTCAATCTTGGAATCTTACAGCGACAATCCTTGGTACGAAAAAAATCAACTAGGTTTGTGAAGAAACTAAATTTATTTTTTATCATGAATTGAAATGTTTCAAAATTAGAGGTTGCTAACAAATGGTTTTGTCAAAAGTATAAAATGAAACGAACGAACTCCAACAGTGCCGTGCCCAAAGGGCTCGGCACAATAAAATTTTCACCAATTTATCAGCTATCTATGTAAGAATAGTTAATATCATATATTTTAGTAACGAAAAGTCGTAGCGAATCGAGCGAGACGGCATTGGAAATAGGACGTCGACCACTATACGATGCCGTCTCCAAAAACGACCTATCTATACGAGAAACCGGAAATTTTGCTCCCGTTTTTTATTTTTTAGTTTTTGTCAGTTGTTATAATGACAATTTGGCGATATGTTTCTCCTTCACGTTCCGCAGGAAGGTGAGGTATAAAAAGCAATAGTATTATATAAATAATTTTGTCAGTTGTTATAATGTCAATTTGGCGATATGTTTCCCCTTCACGTTCCGCAGGAAGGTGAGGCAAAAAAAGCAATAGAAAACATAGAAAAAAGAAGCTAAGAAAAATTTTTTTTAAATACAAATTTTTAGTACTAATAATAGATGCACTCTCGGCTAACGATTAGCGATATGTACCCAGTCTAGTATTATATACGGCGGCTACATTTAAAATAAGTTGTCGTCGTCAGTTTCGACATTTTCACATTTGCGATTTCTTCTCTCGGAAACGGTAAGAGTGGGACGATTGAAACTTTTTCAGTTTAGAGAGGAATAGTGGGGGTACAATGTGTAAAAATTTTGAATATACAGGGTGTACGGGAAAAAAGTTATTAATTTTTAAAGTTGATAATTATCGGAGTCTCGTTGTCATTCGGTACAGGCCACAAAAATTAGTTTTTTCAATTTAAACTTTTTCGACGCGTAGACGACCGTAGGCTACAGACCCCTATTGTTTGTGAGCGCGATCGAAAGTTTGGAAATAATTTTTTAAATTTTTTCAAATTTAAATATGGGACTAAACAGGTACCTATTGAATCGTTAATAAGTCGAATTGGGTCCATCCGATCGACATTCGGTTTGGTTAATCCTTTAGGCAATTATTAAAGGTTGCTAACAAATGGTTTTGTAAAAAGTATGAAATAAAATAAACGAATTGGAACAGTGCCGTGCCGGAAGGGCTCGGCAAAATAAGCTTTTAAACTAATTTATCAGCTATCAATGTAAGAATAGTTTCTTTACTTATGTTTAAATCGATTGAATACATATTTTTATAGAACAAACTTGGAAAGTATATTCCACATTGATACGTTTGCTGTGCAATTTTAAAAAAAGCCGGTGCTAATGGGTTCAATGTTAATATCAATATCATAATATTAAATATCATATATTTTCGTAACGAAAAGTCGTAGCGAATCGAGCGAGACGGAATTGGAAACGGGACATCGAGCACTATACGATGCCGTCTTCAAAAACTACCTATCTATACAAGAAAACGGAAATTTTGCACCCGTTATTTTTATTTTTTAGTTTTTGTCAGTTGTTATAATGACAATTTGGCGATATGTTTCCCCTTCACGTTCCGTAGGAAGGTGAGGCAAAAAAAGCAACAATGTATATAACTAATAAGTAGCATCTTTATGAGATCTTCACTTTAAGTTCTTAGAAATTTTTGTAGGTCTTATAGTCTTATAACTCTCGGCTGACGATTAGCGATATGTACCCAGTCTAGTTTTAAATGTAGCCGCCGTATATAATACTAGACTGGGTACATATCGCTAGTCGTCAGCCGAGAGTGTATCTAATATTAGTACTAAAAAGATTTACAAAAATTTACAATAAAAAAATAATTTTCTTTTCTTTTTTTCTATTTACTATTTCTTTTTTTGCCTCACCTTCCTGCGGAACGTGAAGGGAAAACATATCGCCAAATTGTCATTATAACAACTGACCAAAACTACACAATGGTTCAAAATTTCCGTTTTCTCGTATAGATAGGTAGTTTTCTGAGACGACGCCGTATAGGTGCTCTTTAAACTCGCACACCTTTGTGCAATGTGGGATATACTTTCCATATTTGCTCTATAAAAATATGTAAGTATTCAATCGATTAAAACATAAGCAAAAAATTATTCTTACATGGAAGCTATCAATTTTCAGCTAATAAATTTGTAGAAATATTATTGTGCCGAGCCCTTCGGGCACAGCACTGTTCTAGTTCGTTCGTTTAATTATACGAGAGCTGTCACTTTGACAGTTAAGTGTAATTTTTTTTAGCTTTTTCGTAGCGAGGGTTAAAGCTGTAAGAATTCGAAATTAAAACATTTTCAGGTACCTAAATAAGAATATTTTATACGATAGCTGTCAAATTTTGACAGGTAGGAGTCAGTTTTTTTTATCCTTTTCGTAGCGAGGGTTATCGCTGTAAAAATCCTAAAGTGAAAAATTTTTCAGATCCTAAATAACAAAGTTCTATACGACAGCTGTCATTTTGACAGGTAAATGTCAATTTTTTTAAAGCTTTTCTTGTATCTAGGATTAAAGCTGTAAGAATCCAAAATTTAAAAAAAATTCAGTAGTTAAATAACAAAGTTCTATACGACAGCTGTCAAATTTTGACAGGTAAGTTTAAATTTTTTTTTAGATTTTTCGTAGCGAGATTTATAGCTGTAAGAATCCTAAATGAAAAATTTTTCAGTTCCTAAATAACAAAGTTATATACGACAGCTGTCATTTTGACAGGTAAATTGCAAGTTTTTTTTAAGCTTTTCTTGTATCTAGGATTATAGCTGTAAGAATTCGAAATTTTAAAAAAATTCAGTACCTAAATAACAAAGTTCTATACGACAGCTGTCAAATTTTGACAGGTAAGTTTAAATTTTTTTTTTAGATTTTTCGTAGCGAGATTTATAGCTGTAAGAATCCTAAATGAAAAATTTTTCAGTTCCTAAATAACAAAGTTATATACGACAGCTGTCATTTTGACAGGTAAATTGCAAGTTTTTTTAAGCTTTTCTTGTATCTAGGATTATAGCTGTAAGAATTCGAAATTAAAAAAAAATTCAGTACCTAAATAACAAAGTTCTATACGACAGCTGTCAGATTTTGACAGGTAAGTTAACATTTTTTTTTTAGATTTTTCGTAGCGAGATTTATAGCTGTAAGAATCCTAAATGAAAAATTTTTCAGTTCCTAAATAACAAAGTTATATACGACAGCTGTCATTTTGACAGGTAAATTGCAAGTTTTTTTTAAGCTTTTCTTGTATCTAGGATTAAAGCTGTAAGAATTCGAAATTTAAAAAAAATTCAGTTCCTAAATAACAAAGTTCTATACGACAGCTGTCAGATTTTGACAGGTAAGTGTCAATTTTTTTTTAGCTTTTTCGTAGCGACGGTTATAGCTGTAAGAATCCCAAATTTAAAAAAAAATTCAGTACCTAGATAACAGAGTTTTATACGATACCTGTCAGATTTTGAGAGGTAAGTGTCAATTTATTTTAACTTTTTTCGTAGCGAGGGTTAAAGCTGTAATAAAACTAAATTAAAAAAATTTTCAGTACCAAAATAACAAAGTTCTATACGACAGCTGTCAAATTACATATACTTAAATAGTAATTCTTATTTTTTATAATTTGCTACCATTTCTATGCTGTTTCGGTATAGAACAATATATTTGAAAAAAGTAGTATTTGAGATGACCTAAACGAATATCCAAACCAAAAGTATATCGGACGCACCCAATTCGATTTATTAACGATCCAATATGACCCTACATTGATTTTAAAAAAATCAAAAAAATTACTTCCCAACTTTCGATCGCGTTCGGAAACAACAGTGTTTTGTAGCCCAACGTCGTCTACATGTCGAAAAAGTTTAAATCGATTAAAATGATTTTTGCCACCTGTATCGCCCTACAACGAAAAAAAACATATTTTTTAACTTTGACTTTAATAACTTTTTTCCGGTACACCCTGTATATTTGAAATTAGTCCCAGAACGTGCCCCGACTATTCCTCTCTACGTCCAGAAAGTTTGAATCGTTTTGCTCTAACCGTTTCCGAAAAAAAAATTCGCGAATATCGAAATGTCGAATAACCTTCTACCACGTGGCGACGGATTATCAATGTCGGAACGCCATCTTTAAAATCGAAATTACAACTATTTCTGAAACATTTTGGGCAAATATTTTGATCAGTAAAATTAGAAGAAGGTTCAAGGTAGATATTCCACCCGATTTAAAATCTGGAAATGTTCTTATTATTCTAGCAAGTCACGCTGAAAACACCCATTTTTCGCCATTTTTGACAGCCGGATTTTTCGAATTAATAATTAATTTAGATACATCAATATCAAGGCACTCTTAGTCAAAAGTGAATGGTGTTAGAATTTGTAAATTTTGCCTGTTTCCGCACCCAAAAAAGCGACTTTTCTCAATTTTGCGAATACATTTTAATGATTTTGAATATGTAGAGGTGTTGCGAAGTAATCAGCGCATTTTTTGAGAAAAAAATAAAACGGTTTTGTTGAAAATTGAATAAGCTACAGTCGATATAGTAAAAAAAAAGCTGCCGTTTTTTCCGTATTAAAGATAAAGAAACGAAAAAATATCTCTTAAATACAATCTGACGAGCTCTATCCGCTAAAGTTTACAACGTTTCGATCAAAAGTCGTTTTCAGTACGAAAAAAAATAAAAACCGTGAAAAAATCAGGCCTAACTTTATGATTTCCACTTTCTTACAATTTTCGGCAATTTCCATTCCAGTTAGGTATAGAACGATATATTGGAAAAAGGTAGATTTTGAGATGGCTTAACCGATTATCCAAACCGAATGTCGATTGGATGCACCCAATTCGACTTATTAGCGATCCAAGAGGTACCATTTTCGACCAAATTTTGACTTTGAAAAAATCAAAAAAATTACTTCCAAACTTTCGATCGCGCTCACAAACAATAGGGTTCTGTAGCCCACGGTCGTCTACGCGTCGAAAAAGTTTAAATCGAAAAAACTAATTTTTGTTGCCTGTATCGAATGCCAACGAGATCCCGATATTTCTCGACTTTAAAAATTAATAACTTTTTTCCGGCACACCCTGTATATTCGAAATTTTCACACAACGTACCCCCACTATTCCTTTGTAAACCCAAAAAGTTTCAATTGTCCCACATTAACCGTTTCCGAGAAAAAAAATCGCAAATGTGAAAATGTCGAAACTGACGACGACGACGCCGACGCCGCCGACACGGACAACATACGCACATATTTCAAATGAAGCAGACGATATAGTGCAAAATTTTCAGGAGTCAATCGGGGTTGCCGTGATTCCGAGTGAAGGAGACGAATAACATATCGCGTGTTCGCGCGATATGTAATGACAATTTGGCGATATGTTTTCCCTTCACGTTCCGCAGGAAGGTGAGGTAAAAAAAGCAATAGTAAATAGAAAAAAAGAAAAGAAAAGTATTTTCTTATTGTAAATTTTTGTAAATCTTTTTGGTACTAATATTAGATGCACTCTCGGCTGACGATTAGCGATATGTACCCAGTCTAGTATTATATACGGCGGCTACATTTTAAATAAATTGTCGTCGTCAGTTTCGACATTTTCACATTTGCGATTTCTTTTCTCGGAAACGGTAAGAGTGGGACGATTGAAACTTTTTCAGTTTAGAGAGGAATAGTGGAGGTACGTTGTGTGAAAATTTCGAATATACAGGGTGTGCCGGAAAAAAGTTATTAATTTTTAAAGTCGATAATTATCGGATTCTCGTTGGGATTCGATACAGTTCGTAAAAATGAGTTTTTTTGATTTAAACTTTTTCGACGCGTAGACGACCGTGAGCTACAGAACCCTATTGTTTGTGAGCGCGATCGAAAGTTTGGAAGTAATTTTTTTGATTTTTCTAAAGTTGAAAATTGATCAAAAATGGTACCTCTTGGATCGCTAATAAGTCGAATTGGGTGCATCCGATCAACATTCGGTTTTGATAATCGTTTAGGCTATCTCAAAAACTACCTTTTTCCAATATATCGTTCTATACCTAACTGGAATGCAAATGATCAAAAATTGTAAGAAACTGGAAAGCGTGATTTTTTCGCAGTTTTTATTTTTTTTCGTACGGAAAACGACTTTTGATCGAAACGTTGTATACTTTAGCGGATAGAGCTCTTCAATTTGTATTTTAAAGATATTTTTCGTTTCTTTATCTTTAATACGGAAAAAACGACAGCCTATGAATTTTTTCCAGTAATTTCTGTTGGCGTCGCACTGGTTTGTTAAATACTTCTGCAAGTGTCTATAAATATAACTTTTTGAATTTTTTCTTGATCCACCATATCAACCGATAAACAAGCTTAAGTTTGCATAGTAAACGCGCTCTGAAAAAACATCATTTGTGGCTCAAAAAAATTAATTTATAATTTATTTTTTTTTTATCAAGAGATATTTTTATCCGACGTTTTACTATATCGACTAGCTTATTCAATTTTTAACAAAACCGTTTTATTTTTTCCCAAAAAAAGCGCTGATTTATTCTCAACACCTCTACATATCCAAACTTATTAAAATATATTCGTAAGTTTAAGAAAAATCGAGTTTTTGAGTGCGGAAACAAGCAAAATTTGCAAATTCTAATACCATTCAATTTTGACTAGAGTGCTTTGACTGCTTTGGTTAATGTAAGTAAATTAATTCTAAAAAACCGACTGTCAAAAATGGCGAAAAATTGGTGTTTTGAGCTTGACTTGCTAGACTAATAAGAAGATTTCCAGATTTTAAATCGGATGGAATATCTACCTTGAACCTTCTTCTAATTTTATTGACCAAAATATTTGCCAAAATGTTTCAGAAATAGTTGTAATCTCGATTTTAAAGATGACGTTCCGACATTGAAAATGCATCGCCACGTGGTGGGAGGCTGTTCGATATTTCGATATTCGCGAATTTTTTTCTCGGAAACGGTTAGAGCAAAACGATAAAAAATTTCTGGACGTAGAGAGGAATAGTAGGGGCACGTTCTGGGAACAATTTCCAATATACAGGGTGTACCGAAAAAAAGTTATTTAAGTCAAAGTTGAAAAATATGTTTTTTTTTCGTTGTAGCGCGATACAGGTGGCAAAAATCATTTTAATCGATTTAAACTTTTTTGGCATGTAGACGATGTTGGGCTACAAAACACTGTTGTTTGCGAACGCGATCGAAAGTTGGAAAGTCAATTTTTTGATTTTTTTAAAAATCAATGTAGAGTCATGTTGGATCGTTAATAAATCGAATTGGGTGCGTCTAAGAACACACTTTTGGTTTGGAGATGAGCTTAGGTCATCTTAAATACTACTTTTTTTCAAATATATTTTTCTATACCTACCGGTAATAAAAAGGGTGCAAATTATAAAAAAGTAAGAATTACTATTTAAGAAACGATTCTTTTACGGTTATCATTGTTTTTCGTACGAAAAACAACTTTTGATCGAAATGTTATATATTATAGTATTTGTAGAATTATACCGTTTTAATCCTAAATTGAAAATTAACTGTCAAAATAACAGCTGTCGTATAGAACTTTGTTATTTAGGAACTGAAAAAATTTTCAATTTAGGATTCTTACAGCTATAATCCTCGTTCCGAAAAAGCTAAAAAAAAATTGACACTAAACTGTCAAAATCTTACAGCTGTCGTATAAAACTTTGTTATTTATTAACTGAAAATTTTTTCAACTTAGGATTCTTACAGCTATAGCCCTCGCTATGAAAAAGGTTAAAAAAAAATTGACGCTTACCTGTCAAAATTTGACAGCTGTTGTGTAGAACTTTGTTACCTCTGAAATTTTTTTAAATTTTGGACTCTTACAGCTATACTCTCAGATACAAAAAAAGCTTTAAAAAACTTGACTTTTACCTGTCAAAATGGTAGCTGTCGTATAAAACTTTCTTATTTACCAAAATAATCATAAATATGATTGAATTTCAGATTCTTACAGCGTCAATCATCAGTACGAAAAAAACGAACTTGAGCAGTAAAAAATTACACATACTTATATTTTTATTGCGACCTGAGTTGTGAAGAAATTACACATATTTTATTGAACACGAATCGAAGTGCTTAACAGTTAGGGCTTGCTAACAAATGGTTTTGTCAAAAGTATAAAATTAAATGAACGAACTCGAGCAGTGCCGTGCCCGAAGGGCTCGGCACAATAATATTTCCACAAATTTATTAGCTGATAATGTGATAATGAAATATGAAAAGTATATCCCACATTGCACAAAGGTGTGCGAGTTTAAAAGCACCTATAAATGTCCATATCAATATCATAATATTAAATAACATATATTTCAGTAATGAAAAGTCGTAGCGAATCGAGCGAGACGGCAATGGAAATAGGACGTCGAGCAATATACGATGCCGTCTTCAAAAACTACCTATCTATACGAGAAACCGGAAATTTTGCATCCGTTTTTTTTATTTTTTATTTTTTGTTAGTTGTTATAATGACAATTTGGCGATATGTTTCCCCTTCACGTTCCGCAGGAAGGTGAGGTAAAAAAAGCAATAGTAAATAGAGAAAAGGAAAAGAAAATAATTTTTTTAGTACTAATATTAGATGCACTCTCGGCTGACGATTAGCGATATGTACCCAGTCTAGTATTATATACGGGGGCTACATTTAAAATAAGTTGTCGTCGTCAGTTTCGACATTTTCACATTTGCGATTTCTTATCTCGGAAACGGTAAGAGTGGGATGATTGAAACTTTTTCAGTTTAAAGAGGAATAGTGGGGGTACAATGTGTAAAAATTTTGAATATACAGGGTGTACGGGAAAAAAGTTAATAATTTTTAAATTCGATAAATATCGGAGTCTCGTTGTCATTCGCTACAGGCCACAAAAATTAGTTTTTTCGATTAAAACTTTTTCGACGCGTAGACGACCGTAGGCTACAGACTCCTATTGTTTGTGAGCGCGATCGAAAGTTTGGAAATAATTTTTTAAATTTTTTCAAAGTTAAATATGGGACTAAACAGGTACCTATTGAATCGTTAATAAGTCGAATTGGGTCCATCCGATCGACATTCGGTTTGGATAATCCTTTAGGCAATTATTAAAGGTTGCTAACAAATGGTTTTGTAAAAAGTATGAAATAAAATAAACGAATTGGAACAGTGCCGTGCCGGAAGGGCTCGGAAAAATAAGCTTTTAAAATAATTTATCAGCTATCAATGTAAGAATAGTTTCTTTACTTATGTTTAAATTGATTGAATACATATTTTTATAGGATAAACTTGGAAAGTATATTCCACATTGATACGTTTGCTGTGCGATTTTTAAAAAAGCCGGTGCTGATGGGTTCAATGTTAATATCAATATAATAATATTAAATATCATATATTTCCGTAACGAAAAGTCGTGGCGAATCGAGCGAGACGGCATTGGAAACGGGACATCGAGCACTATACGATGCCGTCTTCAAGAACTACCTACCTATACAAGAAAAAGGAAAATTTGCACCCGTTATTTTTATTTTTAGTTTTTGTCAGTTGTTATAATGACAATTTGGCGATATGTTTCCACTTCACGTTCCGCACGAAGGTGAGGCAAAAAAAGCAATAGAAAACATAGAAAAAAGAAACTAAGAAAAATACTTTTTAAATACAAATTTTTAGTACTAATAATAGATGCACTCTCGGCTGACGATTAGCGATATGTACCCAGTCTAGTATTATATACGTCTCTTTCGCGCGGAATCTCGAAAACCCCAATCAGCTCTTGAACAATTTCGTCTATGTAAGACATTTTCACAGTTGCGATTTTTTTTTCTCGGAAACGGTTAGAGTGGGACGATTGAAACTTTTAGGGTTTAGATAGGAATAGTAGGGGTACGTTGTGTAAACATTTCGAATATACAGGGTGTGCCGAAAAAAAGTTATTAAACCCCAAACTCGAAAAATATCGGATTCTCGTTGAAATTCGACACAGGTCGTAAAAATAAGTTTTCTCGATTTAAATTTTTTCGACGCGTAGACGACCGTCGGCTACAGAAGCCTATTGTTTACCAAGGTAATCGGATGTTGGGAAGTCAATTTTTTGATTTTTTTTAAATCAATGTAGGGACATGTTGGATCGTTAATAAATCGAATTGGGTTCGTCCCACATATTTTTGATTTGGATATTCGTTTAGGTCATCTCAAATACTACTTTGGATCATAAAAAAAACTACAATAAAAAGTTTTTTTTTTGTTTCTTTATCTTTAATAAGGCAATAATATTCTATATTGTTTTCAAAGTGGTCGGTGGCCTAGTGGTATATATTAGATTACGACTTTTGGTCACGATGATCCCGGGTTCAATTCCAGGCGCGTCATTTTATTTTTTTAATATTTCGTTATTTAGGTAGGTAGGTACTGAAAGTCTTTTAAATTTTGGATTCTTACAGCGACAATCCTCGGTACGAAAAAAATCAACTAGGTTTGTGAAGAAACTAAATTTATTTTTTAACACGAATTGAAATGTTTCAAAATTAGAGGTTGCTAACAAATGGTTTTGTCAAAAGTATAAAATGAAACGAATGAACTCCAACAGTGCCGTGCCCAAAGGGCTCGGCACAATAAAATGTTTACCAATTTATCAGCTATCTATGTAAGAATAGTTAATATCATATATTTCAGTAACGAAAAGTCGTAGCGAATCGAGCGAGACGGCATTAGAAATAGGACGTCGACCACTATATGATGCCGTCTCCAAAAACTACCTATCTATACGAGAAACCGCAAATTTTGCACCAGTTTTTTTATTTTTTAGTTTTTGTCTGTTGTTATTATAATGACAATTTGGCGATATGTTTCTCCTTCACGTTCCGCAGGAAGGTGAGGTATAAAAAGCAATAGTAAATAGAGAAATGGAAAAGAAAATTATTTTTTTAGTACTAATATTAGATGCACTCTCGGCTGACGATTAGCGATATGTACCCAGTCTAGTATTATATACGTCTCTTCCGCGCGGAATCTCGAAAACCCCGATCGGCTCTTGAACAATTTCGTCTATGTAAGATATTTTCACATTTGCGATTTTTTTTCTCGGAAACGGTTAGAGTGGGACGCTTGAAACTTTTTGGGTTTTAGAGAGGAATAGTGGGGGTACGTTGTGTAAAAATTTCGAATATACAGGGTGTGCCGGAAAAAAATTATTAATTTTTAAAGTCGAGAAATATCGGGATCTCGTTGGCATTCGATACAGGCCACAAAAATTAGTTTTTTCGATTTAAACTTTTTCGACGCGTAGACGACCGTCGGCTACAGAAGCCTATTGTTTGTGAGCGCGATCGAAAGTTTGGAAATAATTTTTTTTATTTTTTAAAAGTCAAAATTTGGTCCAAAATGGTACCTCTTGGATCGCTAATAAGTCGAATTGGGTGCATCCGATCGACATTCGGTATGGATAATCGGTTAGGCCATCTTAAAAACTACCTTTTTCCAATATATTGTTCTATACCTAACTGGAATGGAAATTATCAAAAATTGTAAAGAACTGGAAACCACAGAGTAAGGAGTGATTTTTTCGCCGTTTTTATTTTTCTTCCTTTCGTTTCCTACGGAAAACGTTTTTTAATCGAAACGTTGTATACTTTAGCGGATAGAGCCGTCAAATTGTATTTAAGAGATATTTTTTCGTTTCTTTATCTTTAATACGGAAAAAACGGCAGCTTATGAACTTTTTCCCGTAATTTCTGTTGGCGTTGCACTGGCTTGCTTAAATAATTCTGCAAGTGTCTATAATATATAACATTTTGAATTTTTTCTTGATCCACCATATCGACGGATAAACAAGCTTTAGTTTGCATAGTAAGCGCACCCTGGAAAATCATATTTTGTGGCTCAAAAAAATTAATTTATAATGTTTTTATAGGTTTCTTCACCAGACGTTTTACTATATCGACTGTAACTAATTTAATTTTTAACAAAAACGTTTTATTTTTCTCTAAAAACACGCGTTGATTTCTTCTTAATAACTCTACATATCCAAACTTATCAAAATATATTCGCAAATTTGAGAAAAGTCGCTTTTTTGGGTGCGGAAACAGGCACAATTTACAAATTCTAACACCATTCTCTTTTAACGAGAGTGCCTTGATATTGATGTAAATTATAATTCTAAAAATCCGGCTGTCAAAAATGGCAAAAAATGGGTGTTTTGAGCTTGACTTGCTAGTCTTATAAGAACATTTCCTGATTTTAAATTGGATGGAATATCTACCTTGAACCTTCTTCTAATTTTATTGACCAAAATATTTGCCCAAAATGTTTTAGAAATAGTTATAATCTCGATTTTAAAGATGGCGTTCCGACATTGATAATCCGTCGCCACGTGGTAGGAGGTTGTTCGACATTTCGATATTCGCGAATTTTTTTCTTCGGAAACGGTTAGAGCAAAACGATTCAAACTTTCTGGACGTAGAGAGGAATAGTCGGGGCACGTTCTGGGAACAATTTCCAATATACAGGGTGTACCGGAAAAAAGTTATTAAAGTCAAAGTTGAAAAATATGTTTTTTATCGTTATAGCGCGATACAGGTGGCAAAAATCATTTTAATCGATTTAAACTTTTTTGGCATGTAAACGACGTTCGGCTACAAAAGACTATTGTTTTCGAACGCGATCGAAAGTTGGGAAGTCAATTTTTTGATTTTTTTTTAAATCAATGTAGGGTCATGTTGGATCGTTAATAAATCGAATTGGGTGCATCTGACACACTTTTGGTTTGGAGATTCCTTTAGGTCATCTCAAATACTACTTTTTTCAAATATATTGTTCTATACCTACCGGTAATATAAAGGGTGCAAATTATAAAAAAGTAAGAATTACTATTTAAGGCACGATTCTTTTACGGTTTTCATTGTTTTTCGTACGAAAAACAACTTTTCATAGAAATGTTATATAAGTATAGCATTTGTAGAATTATACCGTTTTAATCCGAAATTAAAAATTACCTATCAAAATGACAGCTCTCGTATAGAACTTTGTTATTTAGGAACTGAAAAATTTTTCAATTTAGGATTCTTACAGCTATAACTCTCGCTACGAAAATGATAAAAAAAAATTGAAACTTATCTGTCAAAATCTGACAGCTATCGTAAAAAACTTTGTTATTTAGGTACTGAAAAAGTTTTTAATTTAGGATTTTTACAGCTATAATCGTCGCTACGAAAAAGCTAAAAAAGAATTGACTCTTACCTGTCAAAATTTGACAGCTATCGTATAAAACATTCTTATTTAGGTACCTGAAAATTTTTTAATTTCGAATTCTTACAGCTATAACCCTCGCTACGAAAAAGCTCAAAAAAATGACACTTACCTGTCAAAGTGACAGCTCTCGTATAATTAAACGAACGAACTAGAACAGTGCCGTGCCCGAAGGGCTCGGCACAATAATATTTCTACAAATTTATTAGCTGATAATTGATAGCTTCCATGTAAGAATAATTTTTTGCTTATGTTTTAATCGATTGAATACTTACATATTTTTATAGAGCAAATATGGAAAGTATATCCCACATTGCATAAAGGTGTGCGAGTTTAAAGAGCACCTATACGGCGCCTTCTCAGAAAACTATACCTATCTATACGAGAAAACGGAAATTTTGCACCATTGTGTAGTTTTGGTCAGTTGTTATAATGACAATTTGGCGATATGTTTTCCCTTCACGTTCCGCAGGAAGGTGAGGCAAAAAAAGCAATAGTAAATAGAAAAAAAGAAAAGAAAAGTATTTTTTTATTGTAAATTTTTGTAAATCTTTTTAGTACTAATATTAGATGCACTCTCGGCTGACGATTAGCGATATGTACCCAGTCTAGTATTATATACGTCTCTTCCGCGCGAAATCTCGACAACTCCGATCGCCTCTTGAAAATTTTCGTCTATGTAAGACATTTTCACATTTGCGTTTTTTTTTCTCAGAAACGGTTAATGTGAGACGATTGAAATTTTTAGGGTTTAGAGAGGAATAGTGTGGGTACGTTGTGTGAAAATTTTGAATATACAGGGTGTGCTGAAAAAAAGTTGTTAAACCCCAAAGTCAAAATATATCGGTTTCTCGTTGAAATTCGATACAGGTCGTAAAAATAAGTTTTCTCGATTTTAACTTTTTCGACGCGTAGACGACCGTCGGCTACAGAAGCCTATTGTTTGCCAAGGTAATCGGAAGTTGGGAAGTCAATTTTTTGATTTTTTTTAAATCAATGTAGGTGCATGTTGGATCGTTAATAAATCGAATTGGGTGCGTCCCACATATTTTTGATTTGGAGATTCGTTTAGGCCATCTCAAATACTACTTTGGATCATAAAAAAAACTACAATAAAAAGTATTTTTTTTTTGTTTCTTTATCTTTAATAAGGCAATTATATTCTATATTGTTTTCAAAGTGGTCGGTGGCCTAGTGGTGTATATTAGATTACGACTTTTGGTCACGATGATCCCGGGTTCAATTCAAGGCGCGTCTTTTTATTTTTTTAATATTTTGTTATTTAGGTAGGTAGATACTGAAAGTTTTTTAAATTTCGGATTCTTCAGCGACAATCCTCGGTACGAAAAAAACCAACTAGGTTTGTGAAGAAACTAAATTTATTTTTTATCGCGAATTGAAATGTTTCAAAATTAGAGGTTGCTAACAAATGGTTTTGTCAAAAGTATAAAATGAAACGAACGAGCTCCAACAGTGCCGTGCCCAAAGGGCTCGGCACAATAAAATTTTCACCAATTTATCAGCTATCTATGTAAGAATAGTTAATATCATATATTTCAGTAACAAAAAGTCGTAGCGAATCGAGCGAGACGGCATTGGAAATAGGACGTCGACCACTATACGATGCCGTCTCCAAAAACTACCTATCTATACGAAAAAATGGAAATTTTGCACCATTTTCTGGTTTTGGTCAGTTGTTATAATGACAATTTGGCGATATGTTTCCCCTTCACGTTCCGCAGGAAGGTGAGGCAAAAAAAGCAATAGTAAATAGAGAAAAAGAAAAGAAAAGTATTTTTTTATTGTACATTTTTTTTTAGTACTAATATTAGATGCACTCTCGGCTGACGATTAGCGATATGTACCCAGTCTAGTATTATATACGTCTCTTCCGCGCGGAATCTCGAAAACCCCGATCGGCTCTTGAACAATTTCGTCTATGTAAGACATTTTCACATTTGCGATTTTTTTTCTCGGAAACGGTTAGAGTGGGACGATTGAAACTTTTTGGGTTTAGAGAGGAATAGTGGGGGTACGTTGTGTGAAAATTTCGAATATACAGGGTGTGCCGAAAAAAAGTTGTTAAACCCCAAATTCAAACAATATCGGTTTCTCGTTGAAATTCGATACAGGTCGTAAAAATAAGTTTTCTCGATTTAAATTTTTTCGACGCGTAGACGACCGTCGGCTACAGAAGCCTATTGTTTACCAACGTAATCGGATGTTGGGAAGTCAATTTTTTGATTTTTTTAAAATCAATGTAGGGACTGTTGGATCGTTAATAAATCGAATTGGGTGCGTCCCACATATTTTTGATTTGGAGATTCGTTTAGGTCATCTCAAATACTACTTTGGATCATAAAAAAAACTACAATAAAAAGTATTTTTTGGTTTCTTTATATTTAATAAGGCAATAATATTCTATATTGTTTTTAAAGTGGTCGGTGGCCTAGTGGTATATATTAGATTACGACTTTTGGTCACGATGATCCCGGGTTCAATTCCAGGCGCGTCTTTTTATTTTTTTAATATTTCGTTATTTAGGTAGGTAGGTACTGAAAGTCTTTTAAATTTTGGATTCTTACAGCGACAGTCCTCGGTACGAAAAAAATCAACTAGGTTTGTGAAGAAACTAAATTTATTTTTTATCACGAATTGAAATGTTTCAAAATTAGAGGTTGCTAACAAATGGTTTTTCTCAAAAGTATAAAATGAAACGAACGAACTCCAACAGTGCCGTGCCCAAAGGGCTCGGCACAATAAAATTTTCACCAATTTATCAGCTATCTATGTAAGAATAGTTAATATCATATAGTAACGAAAAGTCGTATCGAATCGAGCGAGACGGCATTGGAAATAGGACGTCGACCACTATACGATGCCGTCTCCAAAAACTACCTATCTATACGAGAAACCGGAAATTTTGCACCCGTTTTTTTATTTTTTAGTTTTTGTCAGTTGTTATAATGACAATTTGGCGATATGTTTCTCCTTCACGTTCCGCAGGAAGGTGAGGTATAAAAAGCAATAGTAAATAGAGAAAAGGAAAAGAAAATTATTTTTTTAGTACTAATATTAGATGCACTCTCGGCTGACGATTAGCGATATGTACCCAGTCTAGTATTATATACGTCTCTTCCGCGCGGAATCTCGAAAACCCCGATCGGCTCTTGAACAATTTCGTCTATGTAAGACATTTTCACATTTGCGATTTCTTTTCTCGGAAAAGGTAAGAGTGGGACGATTGAAACTTTTTCAGTTTAGAGAGGAATAGTGGGGGTACAATGTGTAAAAATTTTGAATATACAGGGTGTACGGGAAAAAAGTTATTAATTTTTAAAGTTGATAATTATCGGAGTCTCGTTGTCATTCGGTACAGGCCACAAAAATTAGTTTTTTCGATTTAAACTTTTTCGACGCGTAGACGACCGTAGGCTACAGACCCCTATTGTTTGTGAGCGCGATCGAAAGTTTGGAAATAATTTTTAAAATTTTTTCAAATTTAAATATGGGACTAAACAGGTACCTATTGAATCGTTAATAAGTCGAATTGGGTCCATCCGATCGACATTCGGTTTGGATAATCCTTTAGGCAATTATTAAAGGTTGCTAACAAATGGTTTTGTAAAAAGTATGAAATAAAATAAACGAATTGGAACAGTGCCGTGCCGGAAGGGCTCGGCAATATAATCTTTTAAACTAATTTATCAGCTATCAATGTAAGAATAGTTTCTTTACTTATGTTTAAATCGATTGAATACATATTTTTATAGAACAAACTTGGAAAGTATATTCCACATTGATACGTTTGCTGTGCAATTTTAAAAAAAGCCGGTGCTGATGGGTTCAATGTTAATATTAATATCATAATATTAAATATCATATATTTTCGTAACGAAAAGTCGTAGCGAATCGAGCGAGACGGAATTGGAAACGGGACATCGAGCACTATACGATGCCGTCTTCAAAAACTACCTATCTATACAAGAAAACGGAAATTTTGCACCCGTTATTTTTATTTTTTAGTTTTTGTCAGTTGTTATAATGACAATTTGGCGATATGTTTCCCCTTCACGTTCCGCAGGAAGGTGAGGCAAAAAAAAGCAACAATGTATATAACTAATAAGTAGCATCTTTATGAGATCTTCACTTTAAGTTCTTAGAAATTTTTTGTAGGTCTTATAGCTTTTGAGATATGGAATTAAAAGTGGTTTTCATGTATTTGCCAATATCTCGAAACTGATAGAACTTAGATAGAAACTCTTCAAATAAAAAAGTTGCCTTTTTCTATTTTCCAGATAAAACGTTATATTAACTTTTGTTCCAAAGGCCGTAATAAGGGACGTATTGAGGAAACTTTGAAAACCGACAAAAAAATCCGAGTTTTCTGGATATTTTTTTAAAAATTCATAGAATTGTTAATTATCATATTTTCTTCGCTATTTTCGGGTTTTACGTTATTTTTGATGGAAATGTATCGAAAAATTGACATATTTGCGAATTTTAAATTTTGGCATTTTTTCCATGTATATGCTCAGGAAAATGCTATGAAATCCATAAAAGACCATTTTCCTCGGAAACTGAAAGAGATACGGCAATAATGTAATAAGTAGCATCCTTAAGAGATCTTTACTTTAAGTTCTTAGAAATTTTTTGTAGGTCTTATAGTTTTTGAGATATGGAATTAAAAGTGGTTTTCATATATCTCGAAACTGATAAAGCTTAGATAGAACCTCTTCAAATAAAAAAGTTGCCTTTTTCTATGGTCCAGATAAAAGGTTATATTGATTTCTATTCTAAAAGCGATAATAAGGGACATATTGGCTCGGCACAATAATATTTCTACAAATTTATTAGCTGATAATTGATAGCTTCCATGTAAGAATAATTTTTTGCTTATGTTTTAATCAATTGAATACTTACATATTTTTATAGAGCAAATATGGAAAGTATATCCTACATTGCACAAAGGTGTGTGAGTTTAAAGAGCACCTATACGGCGCCGTCTCAGAAAACCACCTACCTATACGAGAAAACGGAAATTTTGCACCATTGTGCAGTTTTAGTCAGTTGTTATAATGACAATTTGGCGATATGTTTTCCCTTCACGTTCCGCAGGAAGGTGAGGCAAAAAAAGCAATAGTAAATAGAAAAAAAGAAAAGAAAAGTATTTTTTTATTGTAAATTTTTGTAAATCTTTTTAGTACTAATAATAGATGCACTCTCGGCTGACGATTAGCGATATGTACCCAGTCTAGTTACATATCGCGCTACACCGCGATATGTTATACGGCGCTTCGGTGAAAAAAATGTATGTATGTTGTCGCCGCCGCCGCCGCCGTCTTTTTCGACATTTTCACATTTGCGATTTTTTTTCTCAGAAACGGTTAGAGTGGGACGATTGAAACTTTTTGGGTTTAGAGAGGAATAGTGGGGGTACGTTGTGTGAAAATTTCGAATATACAGGGTGTACCGGAAAAAAGTTATTAATTTTTAAAGTCGAAAAATATCGGATTTTCGTTGAAATTCGATACAGGCCACAAAAATTAGTTTTTTCGATTTAAACTTTTTCGACGCGTAGACGACCGTCGGCTACAGAAGCCTATTGTTTGTGAGCGCGATCAAAAGTTTGGAAATAATTTTTTTTATTTTTTAAAAGTCAAAATTTGGTCCAAAATGGTACCTCTTGGATCGCTAATAAGTCGAATTGGGTGCATCCGATCGACATTCGGTATGGATAATCGGTTAGGCCATCTCAAAAACTACCTTTTTCCAATATATTGTTCTATACCTAACTGGAATGGAAATTATCAAAAATTGTAAGAAACTGGAAACCACAGTGTAAGGCGTGATTTTTTTCTCCGTTTTTATTCCGTTTATTTTTTTTCGTACGGAAAACGACTTTTGATTGAAACGTTGTATACTTTAGCGGATAGAGCCGTCAAATTGTATTTAAGAGATATTTTTTCGTTTTTTTATCTTTAATAAGGAAAAAACGGCAGCTTATGAACTTTTTCCCGTAATTTCTGTTGGCGTTGCACTGGTTTGCTTAAATAATTCTGCAAGTGTCTATAATATATAACATTTTGAATTTTTTCTTGGTACACTATATCAACGGATAAAGAAGCTTTAATTTGTATTATAAGCGATCTTTGGGAAAACATATTTTGTGGCTCAAAAAAATTAATTTATGATTTTTTTATAGGTTCCTTCACCAGAGGTTTTACTATATCGACTGTAGCTTATTCAATTTTTAACAAAACCGTTTTATTTTTTTCTCAAAATATGCGCTGATTACTTCTCAATATTCCTGCATGTCCAAACTTATCAAAATATATTCGCAAATTTGAGCAAAGTTGCTTTTTTGGGTGCGGAAACAGGCACAATTTTCAAATTCTAACACCATTCGATTTAGAAAAAGTTGGCCATGGTTTTACCACGTGCGTGTTCCTGAACTTTAACTTTTATACCATCTGTCAAAAATAGGTGAAAAATGCGATTTCCAAATTGATTTTTTAGAGGAATAAGACCATTTAGATTACGTCTTTTGTGGGAAATACCTACCTTGAACCTTTATCTTTTTCGTTTGACCAAAAATAAGGGGGAAAATATCGCATTTATCCCGTACTTGTAATAATAAAAATGGCTTGCAGGAGGCATATTACCTTCAATTTTTATAGTTTTTATAATATTTGGAGAGAATTTAATGTATGAAACACCTGTCTTGGACCTTTTTCTTTGCGGTTGACCAAAAATAATTGAAAAAAGTGTATTATTTGTGTGTATCTTTAATACTCAACGTTCTATGTAATATCGAATACGTCATTAATATCCTATTTACCACAAATTACTCTCTAAGCTTCGGTAGCGTAGTAGTAGAGGCTGTTGATTTTGGAGACGAAGGTCGAGGGTTCAAACCCCAGTGTTTTTTTTTCTTTTTTTTTAAATTTTTTTTTTAAGGTCGTTATTTACGTACTGAAAATTTTTTAAATTTTGGATTCTTACAGCTATAATAATCTATACGAAAAAGCTAAAAAAAAATTACACTTACCTGTCAAAATCTGACAGCTGTAGTAAAGAACTTTGTTATTTAGGTACTGAAATTTTTTTAAATTTCGGATTCTTACAGCTATAATCCTAGATACAAGAAAAGCTTAAAAAAAACTTGATATTTACCTGTCAAAATGACAGCTGTCGTATAGAACTTTGTTATTTAGGAACTGAGAAATTTTTTAATTTAGGATTCTTACAGCTATAACCCTCGTTACAAAAAATCTAAAAAAAAAATGACACTTACCTGTCAAAATTTGACAGCTATCGTATAAAACTGTGTCATTTAGGTACTGACAAATTTTTAAATTTAGGATTCTTACAGCTATAACCCTCGTTACAAAAAATCTAAAAAAAAAATTGACACTTACCTGTCAAAATTTGACAGCTATCGTATAGAACTTTGTTATTTAGGGACCTGATAATTTTATAATTTCGGACTCTTACAGCTATAACTCTCGCTACGAAAAAGCTAAAAAAAAATTGACACTTAACTGTCAAAATTTGACAGCTATCGCATAGAACTTTGTTATTTAGGTACTGAAAATTTTTTCAATTTGGGATTCTTACAGCTATAATCCTCGTTACGAAAAAACTTTTAAAAAATTGACACTTACCTGTCAAAATTTGACAGCTGTCGTATGGAACTTTGTTATTTAATCACTGAAAAATTTTTAAATTTCGGATTTGTACAGCTATAATCCTCTATATGAAAAAAGATTAAAAAAATTTACACCCGCCTGTCATAATTTGACAGCTGTCGTATAGAACTTTGTTATTTGGGTACTGAAAAATTTTTTAATTTAGGATTATTACAGCTTTAACCCTCGCTACGAAAAAAGTTTAAATAAATTGACACTTACCTGTCAAAATTTGACAGCTGTCGTATAAAAGTTTGTTATTTAGGTACTAAAAAATTTTTAATTTCGGATTCGTATAGCTACAATCCTCTATATGAAAAAAGCTTAAAAAAATTTACACCCGCCTGTCATAATTTGACAGCTGTAGTATAGAACTTTGTTATTTAGGTAGGTATTGATTTTTTTTTAATTTCAGATTCTTACAGCTATAACTCTCGCTACGAAAAAGCTAAAAAAAATTACACTTACCTGTCAAAATTTGACAGCTGTCGTAAAAAACTTTTTTATTTAGGTACCTGAAAATTTTTTAATTTCGAATTCTTACAGCTATAACCCTCGCTACGAAAAAGCTAAAAAAAATGACACTTACCTGTCAAAGTGACAGCTCTCGTATAATTAAACGAACGAACTAGAACAGTGCCGTGCCCGAAGGGCTCGGCACAATAATATTTCTATAAATTTATTAGCTGATAATTGATGGCTTCCATGTAAGAATAATTTTTTCCTTATGTTTTAATCGATTGAATACTTACATATTTTTATAGAGCAAATATGGAAAGTATATCCCACATTGCACAAAGGTGTGCGAGTTTAAAGAGCACCTATACGGCGCCGTCTCAGAAAACTACCTATCTATACGAGAAAACGGAAATTTTGCACCATTGTGTAGTTTTGGTCAGTTGTTATAATGACAATTTGGCGATATGTTTTCCCTTCACGTTCCGCAGGAAGGTGAGGTAAAAAAAGCAATAGTAAATAGAAAAAAAGAAAAGTATTTTCTTATTGTAAATTTTTGTAAATCTTTTTGGTACTAATATTAGATGCACTCTCGGCTGACGATTAGCGATATGTACCCAGTCTAGTATTATATACGTCTCTTCCGCGCGGAATCTCGAAAACCCCGATCAGCTCTTGAACAATTTCGTCTATGTAAGACATTTTTACAGTTGCGAATTTTTTTTCTCGGAAACGGTTAGAGTGGGACGATTGAAACTTTTTGGGTTTACAGAGGAATAGTGGGGGTACGTTGTGTAAAAATTTGGAATATACAGGGTGTGCCGGAAAAAAGTTATTAATTTTTAAAGTCGAATATTATCGGATTCTCTTTGAAATTCGATACAGTTCGTAAAAATGAGTTTTTTTGATTTAAACTTTTTCGACGCGTAGACGACCGTGGGCTAGAGAACCCTATTGTTTGTAAGCGCGATCGAAAGTTTGGAAGTAATTTTTTTGATTTTTTTAAAATCAATGTAGGGACTGTTGGATCGTTAATAAATCGAATTGGGTGCGTCCCACATATTTTTGATTTGGAGAATCGTTTAGGTCATCTCAAATACTACTTTGGATCATAAAAAAAACTACAATAAAAAGTATATTTTGGTTTCTTTATCTTTAATAAGGCAATAATATTCTATATTGTTTTTAAAGTGGTCGGTGGCCTAGTGGTATATATTAGATTACGACTTTTGGTCACGATGATCCCGGGTTCAATTCCAGGCGCGTCTTTTTATTTTTTTAATATTTTGTTATTTAGGTAGGTAGGTACTAAAAGTCTTTTAAATTTTGGATTCTTACAGCGACAATCCTCGGTACGAAAAAAATCAACGAGGTTTGTGAAGAAACTAAATTTATTTTTTATCACGAATTGAAATGTTTCAAAATTAGAGGTTGCTAACAAATGGTTTTGCCAAAAGTATAAAATGAAACGAACGAACTCCAACAGTGCCGTGCCCAAAGGGCTCGGCACAATAAAATTTTCACCAATTTATCAGCTATCTATGTAAGAATAGTTAATATCATATAGTAACGAAAAGTCGTAGCGAATCGAGCGAGACGGCATTTAAAATAGGACGTCGACCACTATACGATGCCGTCTCCAAAAACTACCTATCTATACGAGAAATCGGAAATTTTGCACCCGTTTTTTTATTTTTTAGTTTTTGTCAGTTGTTATAATGACAATTTGGCGATATGTTTCTCCTTCACGTTCCGCAGGAAGGTGAGGTATAAAAAGCAATAGTAAATAGAGAAAAGGAAAAGAAAATTATTTTTTTAGTACTAATATTAAATGCACTCTCGGCTGACGATTAGCGATATGTCCCAGTCTAGTATTATATACGGCGGCTACATTTAGAATAAGTTGTCGTCGTCAGTTTCGACATTTTCACATTTGCGATTTCTTTTCTCGGAAACGGTAATAGTAGGACGATTGAAACTTTTTCAGTTTACAGAGGAATAGTGGGGGTACAATGTGTAAAAATTTTGAATATACAGGGTGTACGAGAAAAAAGTTATTAATTTTTAAAGTCGATAATTATCGGATTTTCGTTGTCATTCAATACAGGCCACAAAAGTTAGTTTTTTCGATTTAAACTTTTTTGACGCGTAGACGACAGTGGGCTACAAACCCCAATTGTTTGTGAGCGCGATCGAAAGTTTGGAAATAATATTTTTAATTTTTTCAAAGTTAAATATGGGACTAAACAGGTACCTATTGAATCGTTAATAAGTCGAATTGGGTCCATCCGATCGACATTCGGTTTAGATAATCGTTTAGGCCATCTTAAATACAACCTTTTTCCAATATATTGTTCTATACCTAACTGGAACGGAAATTATCAAAAATAGAAGAAACTGGAAATCATAATTTTATGCCTGATTTTTTCACGCTAAAAACTAAAAAAAAATACACTTACCTGTCAAAGTGACAGCTGTCGTATAATTAAACGAACGAACTAGAACAGTGCCGTGCCCGAAGGACTCGGCACAATAATATTTCTACAAATTTATTAGCTGATAATTGATAGCTTCAATGTAATTATTTTTTGCTTATGTTTTAATCCATTAAATACTTACATATTTTTATAGAGCAAATATGGAAAGTATATCCCACATTGCACAAAGGTGTGCGAGTTTAAAAAGCACCTATAAATGTCCATATCAATATCATAATATTAAATAACATATATTTCAGTAATGAAAAGTCATAGCGAATCGAGCGAGATGGCAATGGAATAGGACATCGAACACTATACGATGCCGTCTTCAAAACCTATCTCTCTATACGAGAAACCGGAAATTTTGCACCCGTTTTTTTATTTTTTAGTTTTTGTCAGTTGTTATAATGACAATTTGGCGATATGTTTCCCCTTCGTTCCGCAGGAAGGTGAGGCAAAAAAAGCAACAGTAAATAGAGTAAAAGAAAAGAAAAGTATTTTTTTATTGTAATTTTTTTTTTAGTACTAATATTAGATGCACTCTCGGCTGACGATTAGCGATATGTACCCAGTCTAGTATTATATACGTCTCTTCCGCGCGGAATCTCGAAAACCCCGATCGGCTCTTGAACAATTTCGTCTATGTAAGACATTTTCACAGTTGCGATTTTTTTTTCTCGGAAACGGTTAGAGTGGGACGATTGAAACTTTTAGGGTTTAGATAAGAATAGTGGGGGTACGTTGTGCAAAAATTTCGAATATACAGGGTGTGCCGAAAAAAAGTTATTAAACCCCAAACTCAAAAAATATCGGATTCTCGTTGAAATTCGACATAGGTCGTAAAAATAAGTTTTCTCGATTTAAATTTTTTCGACGCGTAGACGACCGTCGGCTACAGAAGCCTATTGTTTACCAAGGTAATCGGATGTTGGGAAGTCAATTTTTTGATTTTTTTTAAATCAATGTAGCGACATGTTGGATCGTTAATAAATCGAATTGGGTTCGTCCCACATATTTTTGATTTGGATATTCCTTTAGGTCATCTCAAATACTACTTTTGATCATAAAAAAAACTACAATAAAAAGTTTTTTTTTTGTTTCTTTATCTTTAATAAGGCAATAATATTCTTTATTGTTTTCAAAGTGGTCGGTGGCCTAGTGGTATATATTAGATTACGACTTTTGGTCACGATGATCCCGGGTTCAATTCCAGGCGCGTCATTTTATTTTTTTAATATTTCGTTATTTAGGTAGGTAGGTACTGAAAGTCTTTTAAATTTTGGATTCTTACAGCGACAATCCTCGGTACGAAAAAAATCAACTAGGTTTGTGAAGAAACTAAATTAATTTTTTAACACGAATTGAAATGTTTCAAAATTAGAGGTTGCTAACAAATGGTTTTGTCAAAAGTATAAAATAAAACGAATGAACTCCAACAGTGCCGTGCCCAAAGGGCTCGGCACAATAAAATTTTCACCAATTTATCAGCTATCTATGTAAGAATAGTTAATATCATATATTTCAGTAACGAAACGTCGCGTAGCGAATCGAGCGAGACGGCATTGGAAATAGGACGTCGACCACTATATGATGCCGTCTCCAAAAACTACCTATCTATACGAGAAACCGGAAATTTTGCACCCGTTTTTTTATTTTTTAGTTTTTGTCAGTTGTTATAATGACAATTTGGCGATATGTTTCTCCTTCACGTTCCGCAGGAAGGTGAGGTATAAAAAGCAATAGTAAATAGAGAAAAGGAAAAGAAAATTATTTTTTTAGTACTAATATTAGATGCACTCTCGGCTGACGATTAGCGATATGTACCCAGTCTAGTATTATATACGTCTCTTCCGCGCGGAATCTCGAAAACCCCGATCGGCTCTTGAACAATTTCGTCTATGTAAGACATTTTCACATTTGCGATTTTTTTTCTCGGAAACGGTTAGAGTGGGACGATTGAAACTTTTTGGGTTTAGAGAGGAATAGTGGGGGTACGTTGTGTGAAAATTTCGAATATACAGGGTGTGCCGAAAAAAAGTTGTTAAACCCCAAATTCAAAAAATATCGGTTTCTCGTTGAAATTCGATACAGGTCGTAAAAATAAGTTTTCTCGATTTAAATTTTTTCGACGCGTAGACGACCGTCGGCTACAGAAGCCTATTGTTTACCAACGTAATCGGATGTTGGGAAGTCAATTTTTTGATTTTTTTAAAATCAATGTAGGGACTGTTGGATCGTTAATAAATCGAATTGGGTGCGTCCCACATATTTTTGATTTGGAGATTCGTTTAGGTCATCTCAAATACTACTTTGGATCATAAAAAAAACTACAATAAAAAGTATTTTTTGGTTTCTTTATATTTAATAAGGCAATAATATTCTATATTGTTTTTAAAGTGGTCGGTGGCCTAGTGGTATATATTAGATTACGACTTTTGGTCACGATGATCCCGGGTTCAATTCCAGGCGCGTCTTTTTATTTTTTTAATATTTCGTTATTTAGGTAGGTAGGTACTGAAAGTCTTTTAAATTTTGGATTCTTACAGCGACAATCCTCGGTACGAAAAAAATCAACTAGGTTTGTGAAGAAACAAAATTTATTTTTTATCACGAATTGAAATGTTTCAAAATTAGAGGTTGCTAACAAATGGTTTTTCTCAAAAGTATAAAATGAAACGAACGAACTCCAACAGTGCCGTGCCCAAAGGGCTCGGCACAATAAAATTTTCACCAATTTATCAGCTATCTATGTAAGAATAGTTAATATCATATAGTAACGAAAAGTCGTATCGAATCGAGCGAGACGGCATTGGAAATAGGACGTCGACCACTATACGATGCCGTCTCCAAAAACTACCTATCTATACGAGAAACCGGAAATTTTGCACCCGTTTTTTTATTTTTTAGTTTTTGTCAGTTGTTATAATGACAATTTGGCGATATGTTTCTCCTTCACGTTCCGCAGGAAGGTGAGGTATAAAAAGCAATAGTAAATAGAGAAAAGGAAAAGAAAATTATTTTTTTAGTACTAATATTAGATGCACTCTCGGCTGACGATTAGCGATATGTACCCAGTCTAGTATTATATACGTCTCTTTCGCGCGGAATCTCGAAAACCCCGATCAGCTCTTGAACAATTTCGTCTATGTAAGACATTTTCACAGTTGCGATTTTTTTTTCTCGGGAACGGTTAGAGTGGGACGATTGAAACTTTTAGGGTTTAGATAGGAATAGTAGGGGTACGTTGTGTAAACATTTCGAATATACAGGGTGTGCCGAAAAAAAGTTATTAAACCCCAAACTCGAAAAATATCGGATTCTCGTTGAAATTCGACACAGGTCGAAAAATAAGTTTTCTCGATTTAAATTTTTTCGACGCGTAGACGACCGTCGGCTACAGAAGCCTATTGTTTACCAAGGTAATCGGATGTTGGGAAGTCAATTTTTTGATTTTTTTTAAATCAATGTAGGGACATGTTGGATCGTTAATAAATCGAATTGGGTTCGTACCACATATTTTTGATTTGGATATTCGTTTAGGTCATCTCAAATACTACTTTGGATCATAAAAAAAACTACAATAAAAAGTTTTTTTTTTGTTTCTTTATCTTTAATAAGGCAATAATATTCTATATTGTTTTCAAAGTGGTCGGTGGCCTAGTGGTATATATTAGATTACGACTTTTGGTCACGATGATCCCGGGTTCAATTCCAGGCGCGTCATTTTATTTTTTTAATATTTCGTTATTTAGGTAGGTAGGTACTGAAAGTCTTTTAAATTTTGGATTCTTACAGCGACAATCCTCGGTACGAAAAAAATCAACTAGGTTTGTGAAGAAACTAAATTTATTTTTTAACACGAATTGAAATGTTTCAAAATTAGAGGTTGCTAACAAATGGTTTTGTCAAAAGTATAAAATGAAACGAATGAACTCCAACAGTGCCGTGCCCAAAGGGCTCGGCACAATAAAATGTTTACCAATTTATCAGCTATCTATGTAAGAATAGTTAATATCATATATTTCAGTAACGAAAAGTCGTAGCGAATCGAGCGAGACGGCATTAGAAATAGGACGTCGACCACTATACGATGCCGTCTCCAAAAACTACCTATCTATACGAGAAACCGCAAATTTTGCACCCGTTTTTTTATTTTTTAGTTTTTGTCTGTTGTTATTATAATGACAATTTGGCGATATGTTTCTCCTTCACGTTCCGCAGGAAGGTGAGGTATAAAAAGCAATAGTAAATAGAGAAATGGAAAAGAAAATTATTTTTTTAGTACTAATATTAGATGCACTCTCGGCTGACGATTAGCGATATGTACCCAGTCTAGTTATTATATTTAACTCAATACAAGTATTTTACTTCTGAGTTCGGAATTGATAGTTTATCCAAAAAAATATATATTAGCATTAAATGTAAAAAAAAACATTTGAATAAACTTGTAAATATGTGTTTATATGTAAATCGTGCGGAAAAGTAACTTTTCAGGACTACTAGCACTAGTAACTTTTCCGCATGATTTGTTAAATTAATGAATACCTTATTTAAAACACTCAATAAAGTGAAATACTTGCAAAATAATTTTTTTTTTGCCAGAAGCTCAATAATTTTTGTAATTACAGTATATTATTACGAACCTAATTGACGTTTATCTGAGAACTATATCGATCGTAGGAAAACTTTTGTACCTAACACATGCGGAAAGTGTCTTTTCCGCCCTTAACGTGCGGAAAAGAACCACTTTCCGCACTTGTTAGGTAAATAACTAATATGGAATAGTAAATTAGCGTTTATAAGTTTTGATAACATAATTAATCGTATATTGACTAATACAGTTTTTTACCCAATATATTTTAACAGGCTGGTTCTATAAGAGTTGGAAATAAAGTATTTTTCATCGAACCCGTTCGGGAACACTCACCCAATGCAAACGGTCATCATTTACACGTGGTGTACGAGAATCATCCTTATGCTACCAAGAACTATTGTGCTGTAAAATCTTCCCCAGATAATTGGAAAAGATCTATTGAAGACAGACTACGGTAACGATAGTAGATAAAGTCTATACGAAGTCAGTGTGAACAGCATAAAACTAAAACTGATATTATTAGCGGCATATCCTTTATGAAATAAAGCATGGGTTGCGCGACTGTAGAAATGAAAAAATATTTTACTGAATTAATTATTATTATTATTATTTTATAGATACATTATATTTTAAATATTTGTCGCGATTGTGTTAACAACGCACAAATAATTTTTTTTAAATTTCAGTAATATTTAAAAAGGTAACATTTTGCTTTATTCACCTGAGAATTTCATGTCAATCATCATGTCTATCTGAATCTTTAGCTGGAATCTAAATTTGGCGTTATTTATTGAGTCAATGGACGGTAAAATCCAATATTCAGCCTTTTTTCTATAACATGCCGGACACATTTGATCCAAATTCCACTAGCATTTACTTTATATACAACTGTCCTTATATTTCCTAGTACGAAATCACACAAAGCAATTACTTAACACCAATAACCAAACAAACTTGTCAAAACACTAACACCACGCGGCACAGCACTAACTTTCTAGTAAAAATTAAATAATTTAAATGCTCCCTATTTTAAAAGAACAAACCCTTACAGAAGGAATTTCGGCAGCCAGAAATCAAATGCATTAGGCTTCTAGTCCTGTCCACATATTTTCGTGTCAGACACATCAACATAGACTACCGACGAGGCACAGTCAATAAAATAATCTGCTTTTTATTTCAATGCAAAGCCCTAGTATTTTGATCGTACCCCAAGTTCCTTGCTTTGAATTCAATTCAATTCAACAAAATCTTTATTAATTCTCCATAATTTGTGTTCATCAAGAATTTTAACTTATTACATAATATAGTATAAGTATATAATACATAAATACAATATATATGTAATATGTATTGGTCGTCCGTAGGTCAGGTCAGTTTTGTAAAACTGTCACTGCCCAGGACACTTCACTGGCGGACGCCAGCGGGGTTGGTGTTAGCCCTAGGTTAAAGTTACTTGATTTATCATTATGTACTCGGTTTGGTCGGTTCCGTGACTACTCCACCGCCATAAGGGAATTTATTTTATGCAATGATTTCAAAGGATATGTAGCGCTGTTTTAAGGTGAAATTTTGATATAACTATTTACTGGAGAAGCATTATTGAAAAAACCAGCTTAATTTTTTGTTACATTGTCCACAAAAATAGGTAGGTTTGTATTGGGAAAAAATGGTATGTAGGCAGTATATAGGTTAAATAGGGGAATTGCTAAATTCGTACCCTGCTGAAGGCCGGCATGCAGAGCTACTAGTTCAGAGAAATCGAGAGAAATTTCCTTGCTGTTAACACTGACTTCGTATAGACTTTAACAGCAAATTGATCGAAATACTTTAAATAAAAAATACTGAATACCTACTGAAACAAAGAGCAAATTTAAGTAGCTTGTCAAATCAGTAATAATATTAAGTGTGTTATATTTAAAAAAATACTGATGGTAATTTTTTCAAGCTACTACAATAATTGTATTTTTAATTTACCCTGTATTATTGCAACAAAAAATTGGGCATATGGTAAAAAGCCGTAGTATCATTTAAGTCCTTTCAATATCTAAATGTTTTAACACCCGTATTCACTAAAGAGTTTTAAATTTAGTCCGTGAAAATCAGGCACGTAGCTAGAGGGGGGCCCAGGGGGCCCGAGCCCCCCCCCCGAATCTCGAGACCATACTTGAATTTTATGCGAAATATCCATATATTATTATTATTAGAGCTCTGATTTCAACAATATAGAGAACACCTTAAACATTTCCTATACTATTAAATTTTCTTCGTGACAGTTTGTCATGTATACCTAGTATGGTACCTATAGGTACAGTATGGTTGTTTAAGTGTGCAACATATTATGGGCATTTTTTTTATTACCGATTTCTCAGAAAATTTTATTCTTGATAAAAGTTGGTACATGTTCGATAACATATTGGGTGCACTTGGAATGGTTGCAAGTCAAACGGCGTACAGGGTAGGCCAAAAAATATAAAACATGCACAAGAATAAAGTTTTTTAATAAACATTTAAAACTAAAATTTTGCACGTTAAATGATAGTTTTTTTAAATAGCATATTATCATTACTAATGTTTTGTCTTGTTAAAACGAATTTTTAGGATATTTTAAAGTTCTGTTTAATATCGTTGCAACAAACATGAAGTTTTTGATTCCTTAATAAATTAAAAATTCAAGTAAATTTTACAAATATGCTTGAATTTGAACAAAGATAATAATATGTGAAATCGATTTCATTTTGATTAATTTATGAAGGTCTTTATGGTGAATATAAAAAAAAAATTTGGCAAGTTATTAATGTTTTTAAAAAAAATATATTTTTTATTTTAGATCACGTTTTTGAATCTATGCATAACTTTTAATTCTAAACAACTTTTCTTAATAACATTTTGCTGAATTTTCTGAAATAGGGGTACTTTATTCTTTTACAAGTTTTATATTTTTTGGCCTACCCTGTACGCCGTATGACTTACAACAAGTGCACCTAATATGATTATTGAACATGCACCAACTTTTATCTAGAATCAAATTTTCTGAAAAATCGGTAGGTAATAAAAAAAATTCCCATATGTTGCATGCACACTTAAACAACCACACTGCAAGGGCGGATCCAAAAATTAATTGTGGGGGGGTCACGAAGGGGGTCAAAAATAGCGCCGCAGGTGAAAATTTTTAGAGGTTTTTAGAGGAAGAAGATGAAACAATTAAAAATATGATAAACCTTATTTGTGCCGAAGCTAAAATGATATCCGCACGCCGACCATTCGTTAAGAATCCCTTCGGTTCAGAGGAAGTGTCCAATTTTGCGACATCCGTGTGTGATTGCTGGCCTTTAATTCAAGAAATTTCATATATTGATACTCCCGACCAGACTTGCTAATAAATTAAGAAAACTTATAGTTTGCACTAAGGATATAATACAAAAGCTTTTAGTCTCGTTATTGCTAATAAGTCCTCATTCAATGACTACTGAGAGGATTATTTCCCATTACAACAAATTAAAAACGCCAGGAAGAATTTCATTAAATGAAGATACAATGAATGATCGCCTCTTAGTGTCATTGAATGGAGTTGGAACAGCCCATTTTGATCCAAGACCGGCAGTCGCCGAGTTTTTAATGAAAAAAGAACGTAGGTTTAGAGAACCAACTCCTGAAATATATAAAACTAGAGATTTTATTAGTACATTTTTTAGGGATAATCCTAAATTATAATCTTATTAATGAAGTTCCTTTTACAATGAAAATGAGTAGGTAACGAGTTCCTTTTTGCACGACGCCGTAAAATAACAGTGTTTTCAATTTGTAGAAAAAATGTGCACTGGGTTATGAACTCACTCTTTTTGACTCCACAATAGTTTTTACGTATGTTGAAATGTAAACCGCCCAGGGGGGGGGTCATGACCCCCATGACCCCTCCCTGGATCCGCCCTTGCCACACTGTATAATAGTAAAAATACATATTTGTTTAAAATTTTAATACAAAATAAACCCAATACGAAAAAAATCATATTTTTTTAATGCAGGCGTGAGTATAGGGGGGGTGGGGGCAATTGCCCTACAGACCCAAGCACCTCAATTATTACCGGGTTTGTTTTTGTGCTTTTCTTGAGGATTTTGTGTTGTTTTTTATTTTTCCCACTTGAAAACCAACACCATGATTCAAGAAAGGGCGTGGCACCCAAAAAAATTTTTCGCCTGCGGCGCTTTTTTTTTGCGCGGTCTCGATGCCCCCCCCCCCCGACTTCTCGGAATTTCTTCAATTCTTGGCTACGTGCCTGGTCAAAATATTTAGATATGTTGGGTTGCACAAGAGTATATTACAATACAAGTACGGTAGGTACGTCTTTACCGCATGTGCGTGATGTTTAACAAAACGAGCCGAAGGCGAACGTTCGTCACAACTATTATGTACATAATTTTTGCAAAAATAATAATATTATATGTGGCTATCTTCACGACAGTTAAAATAATAAAACTATGTTTCTTTTCTCCGGGTATATTGATACCTACATAATCTCACAACATTTTGATAAGCTCTGGAATTTTCGAATTGATTCATATGATCGGTGACCTTTGAACCCGCACGATAAGACCAGATTTGACTTTATCATTAAATTAATTTGTTTTCAATTAAATCAGTTTACCGATAAATAATTTTGCCAGGATATTGTTGCCAAAATGTAACTTTAATTTTTAATTTTATTAAAAGATACAGTGCGTATCAAAAAACTTTTACTCTATGAATTTAAAGAAAAACCAAAAAAAAACTTACAATACTTAGTTGACTTATTATGATACTCACTTGTCAGTTGAAACCTAGAACTGTTAATTTAGGATGGTTTTTAATTTAGACTCCTTTAGTGAATGCGGTTTCTCCTAGAGTTGAATATCAGCATTTTTAAAGTAACGTTTTCTGCCAAAACAATGGTAATTAATTACTTTACAAACGGTAAGAAAAAACTATAGAATAATGTAAAGAACGTTGTTTATAAATTAAAAGGGAGTTTAAAAATAAAATAATATACAGGGTGTTCCATTATTTAAAATATTTGAGTGGCTACTACTGTTTAGCAGAAGTGACAAGATTGCACTGTTAAAAATAATTAGACACAATTTTAGAATATTTGTTTATTTAAACTAAATGTTAAAGGTTTAGGTTTTTTTGTACCTACCTACTTTTAAAATAAAAAAAAATCTTCTTATTGGTCATACTCAATTAAATGAAAATTATTTTAAATATTTTTATTTATTTATTATTTAACATTTTAGGCAAGATTTTACACATGACAAAATTCTTTTTAAAAAATCAGCTGAAACTTTTGAGGTTGTTCCTCAGTGGATACAAATGATGATTACAGGAGATAAAAAATTTGTAAACAGGCACAAAGGAAAAAGAGATATACTACAATATATTTTAACACTATTAAATATAGTAAGTAGCTTCAGATGTCCGCCCAATCTTAATCAATATTATATGATACGCTAATGATACAGTACTGATCTTGAACGATGATAACTTGGCAGGGGGTGAAAGAGAGGGCTGAACTTGGTGTTTGCATGGTGAAAGATGGGCTGGATTTTAATGAGCTAACTCTTAACGTAGATAAGTCCAAATATATTGCGTTCTCTCTTACTAATGTAAATAGGCCTGATCTCGGATCTCTGCAGCTACCAAGGACAGAACTGAAAATTAGCGAAGTTAATACCATCAAGTGTCTAGGCATTAGAGTTGACAAAAATTTAAAGTGGGCAAATCACGTTTACAATTTGTGTGTGGAAACAAGGCAACTTGTGTACAAATTTTAGGAACTAAGAAAATGTAGAATTATGAATCAAAAGCTCCTTCTAACAGTGCTGTAAAGTTGTTCAACTAAACGTGACTCGTGAAAACGCGGCTTTAATAAAAATGATTTAAAATATAGGGTAATCCATTTAAAAAAAAATGAACAAAAGAGTTTTGACTTTTGCCCTACTCTGTACATATATAAGTACAAATTCAAATGGGTACTAAAAATTATCAAACTAGACCAAATGTTATAAATTTTATAATGACAAAATAAATTTCTTATTACAATTTATTTACAATTTACCACAAGGATACAGCCCACAGTGGACTCATAACAATTTTGGCCATAAATTCTAAAGTATCCTGTATATATTAATAAAACCCTATATATATCAGAAGACTGATGAAAGTAAGCGGAATTTAATTAAAAAATGTATGTATAGTCGGATCTGGTCTTATCGTGCGGGTCATACGATTCAAGAAAGACATACTCTCAGTTTTTGTTTTCTTTACTTGCGTTTAATTTTACCCTCTAAATAAAATACGTAAGATAAATGAGACAGACTTATTCCATTTTGACATGAAAGAAAAGGATATGTATTTACTTTCCAGCGATTCTAAAAAAGCTTATAATAGCACCAGCTACGTTTTATTTTAAATATGCCAGTTTTGTGACAAAATGAAACAATTTTCTGGGTTTTTGCATCCCCAATCAAAAAAAATGGTACTTAATCTGATAAACTATTTCGAAAATGAAAGAAAAAGTGAAAATTCGCCAACCAATATTCAGGAAACAGTAGCCAAAGCACTGGGGAATTAGTTTAAGAACTGTGCAGAAAATTGTGCATGAAACAAAACATAACATAATACCCAAGAATACTAAAAAGTGTAAACGAAGAAAGCCAAAGACTGAGGATTTAAGCGAAAATATTAAAATGGGAGTTCGAAATGTGATTTACGATTTATACAAATCAAAATCCAATGTAACTCTTCCAGTTTTACAAAAAACATTAAAAATTCGGGGTGTTTTGGAAATTGGACTTGAAGCGTTATCAAAATTAATAAAAAATTTAGGTTTTCGCTATAAAAAAGACTGTAACCGAAGATTTTTATGTGAGCAGCCACATATAGTGAGTCAGCGTGTTCAGTTTTTAAAAAAATATACGGACAATTACAAATCGAAATTTAGAAAAGTGGTATTTTTAGACGAAACGTGGATATTTTCGAATGGAAGTGGTTCAAAATCTTGGCAAGATGAGTCTGTAAAAAGTGTTAAAAGGAAAGAGGGGTGCGGTACGGAAAAGCGTTTTATTATTTTGCATGCCGGTTGTGCAACAGGATATGTTGCAGGTGCGAGTTTAATTTTTTCTTCAACATCAAAAAGTGCTGACTATCATGATAATATGAATTGCGAAATGTTTGAAAAATGAAAAATGGTTAAAAGTTCAGTTGATACCAAATTTGGATGTTCCGTCTTTAATTGTATTAGATAATGCATCATATCATTCAAGAATTTTAAATAAACAGCCTACTTCATCTTGGAGGAAAAGTGATATTTATGAGTGGCTGGAAAAACACAACCAAAATCCTTTACCAAATATGCTTAAATCGGAACTCCTATCAATAGCAAAGTCTCTTTAAAAACCCAAAATATACGCGGTAGCTGAAATACTGCGTGAATATGGTCATGAGGTTCTACGACTGCCGCCATATCATTACCAGTTTAACGCAATAGAATTAATATGGGCTGGTGCAAAGTCTTATTATGAAAAACATGTAGATGATGGTCTTAAATCCGACCAAGTACAAATAGTTTGGCAAGATTCGTTAGATCATATTACACAAGAGTACTGGAAGAAATCGGTGAAACATACAGAAATATTAATACGGGATTGGTGGGATCGAGACCAAGTACTATATAGATGTCGAAGTAGCGCCAATGATAATTGCTCCATTCGAAGACGACTCAGACGACGAGGACTTTTCAGATTTTATAAGTGACGATGAGAGTTTTTAGGCTATAATTATAAACAGTGTTTTTCGTTTACATTTTTTAGTATTCTTGGGTATTATATTATGCTTTTTTTTCATGCATATTATTCTGCATAGTCCTTAAACTAATTCCCAGTGTTTTCATTACGGTTTCCTGCATATTGGTTTGCGAATTTCCACTTTTTCTTTCATTATCGAAATAGTTTATCAGACTAAATGCCATTGTATTTTTAGGTTTTAGTAGTAAAATTGTTAAAATAAATTGCACTGTTTATTATTGTCGTTTTTAATTAAAGGGTACAGTAGGTTTAACGATTATATAATTTTTTTGTAACTTTTTCAACTCCCCTGTACATAATTTTTACAAAACTAATAATATTAGGTATATGTGGCTATCTTCGCGATAGCTAAAATGAAACTATTTTTCCTTCCTTCGGTATATTTGTAAATAATCTCACAACATTTTGATAACCTCTGTGTTGTCTGATTTGACGCATATGATCAGTGACCTTTGGACCCGCACGTTAAGACCAGATCTGACTTATATTATTTGGCCTCGATTTACGAAAGATGCAAAATATTTTTAAAACGTACTCCTTGAGATCCTGTACAACTTTTAACACGATTTTATTAGCTTCACCTGTATGTTTGTATGTTTGTTTGTTTGTTTGTAACCGACTTCTTTGAACCCGATTTTGACCCACTTTAAACGATCAGATTTAATTTAAATTTTGTAGACTTATCAAGAACCGCTGACAATACAATAATCTACACGCAAAAAATTCTCCTGTCAAATTTTGACAGCTGTCAGATATAAAACGAAGAAGCGATTTTGACGAAACAAATTATGGGGTCGTATAGTATTCGATGCGGATACTTCGGAAAAATAAGCAAAAAATTCTCCTGTCAAAATTTCCCAGCTGTCAATATGTCAAATCGTTTTAAAAAAATGATATTAATGAAAAACTATAAGGTCATATGGATATTGACGATGGAAAGTTGAAAAAAATACGCAAAAAATTCTCTTGTAAAAATTTGACACCTGTCATATGTCAGAATTATTGCAATAACCGATAGTAATGAAACAAACGTGGGGTCGTATAGATATTATCGCTAAGAATAGAGAAAAATTATAAAAATTCTACCCGTCAAACTAAAATTTTGACAATTTTTTTAAAAAAATATGTATGAAAAATGTCGGTAAAAAATTTGCAAATATCGTTCTTTTCTTATAATTCGGAATAGACGATCGGGTTTGTTCGGGTTTCTATGTATGTTTGTTTGTAACCGACTTCTTTGAACCCGATTTTGACCCACTTTAAACGGTCAGATTTAATTTAAATTTTGTAGACTTATCAAGAACCGCTGACAATACAATAATCTACTAATCTAGCTCAATCTTCTCAAAAATTTTTTTTTTCTTAACAATAACTCAAACTAAAAAATAAAAAATAAATATAATAAATAAAAAATAAATATAGTTTAAAAGAACTAAAAAAACACGCTTTAATAATTAATCAAACTAAAAAGCGGAAAATAAATATAGTTTAAAATAATTCTTGAAATTCTTAATAGGTATAGGCAGAAAATAATAATGAACGATAAACGAACGATTGTGAGAAAAGCCTGCGTGCTCGATATACGAAAAATTTAGCACAAAGCGCCCCACGCTTTTTTCACAATCGCTCGTTTATCGTTCATTATTATTTTCTGCCTATATTAAGAATTTCAAGAATTATTTTAAACTATATTTATTTTCCGCTTTTTAGTTTGATTAATTATTAAAGCGTGTTTTTTAGTTTTTTAAACTATATTTATTATAATTACTTCTTTTTTTATCCGACGTCATAAGAGAGTTATTAATTGTACTTTGTCGTACTATTGGGGTATAGAAAAGTTTTAACCCCATATTTTAGGCAAGAGACTTGTATGCCGACGAAACTATGACTGCTTACATTACGCCAGTTGTTATAAGAATAATTTTGTTGGAAAAAGAGGAAGATGAGATAGATTTGGATATAAGTTGGAACATCGACACAACTTTGAAGAGTTTTTGCGCTTGGTCTCTGAAATTGCAGCAACCCAATGGAACTGTGCATCATTTTGATACTTCGCTACTGTTAACCGAGTAAGATTAAGTTAGTTAGTAGAAAATATTAATTCGCAAACATTTTACGATATTGTAGAATTTAATTTAATTTAATTTAAGTTTATCATATTTTTTTACGACGACAAATTTTTAGTGCAGTTTAGGGATTCCACATTTAGATGAGTTTACAACATTTTTTGCGGTCTTTTGATTTCCAGTCTCCATTGGTCTCGGTCCTCCCATAAGTTCTCGTTTAGCCTTCTTGCTTCGAAGTCCTTACCTATTCCCACTCTCCAACTAAGTTTTTCTCTCTTTCTTCTTTCTTGCGGTGTCCAACTTAGTACTTGTAAGGTAAACGACCCAAATTCAGACACTTTAAGCATACTATGTACTGTTTTTAGGCAGAATTGTACCTAAATCACTTTTTGGAGTTACTTTGGTATATTTCCGAAAAAGTTTGATCCTATTAAAATTTATTTTCATAAAATTTTTTAACCAAACATAAAAAAGAAACCACAAAAATAATTATTTTATCTTTTTGTCCATCTGAACATAAATCCGACATTGCAAAAAAGAAATTGTCCATAAATCTGACATTGTCATGACCGTTGTTCAGACAGTTGCTTTAAATCCGTCATTTTAAGAACAATAATCTGACACATGAATAAAAGCATGTACTTACTTACTCACCTAAGTACCAAGTACGTACCTATATTCACTTAGTTACTTATACACTTAAAAATCTAAAAATATATTTTTAAATAAAACTAAAATTACATGTTATTATTTTTATTAGGTTAAATATGAAACAAAAAACCACATTACTCATAAAACATTAAAATATATTTTGGATTCTTATAAAAAAATGTTCAATATAAAAAAACAGACTCCTCAAATGGTGTAGTCGGCTATCTTATTATTAATAATTTCTAGATATAATTCATTCTCAAAGTTGACAATAACATAATTAGTGTTTGTACTAATATCATTGGTAGTATAATTTTTCTTAAAATTGTTAATACTTTCATCTTCTTTGGATATTTTCTTGCGTCCTTTTTTGGTATCGTCTTGATCTTGTTTGCTTTTTTTCTTACGTAATTTTTGAGCTAGTCTTCTTTTTCGATGTTCTTTTGTTTCTTCTATTTTGTTTTGTCGTTCTTTTTTATTAATGAAATATTCTTTCCAAGCATCTGATGTTCCTACAGAAGGAGGCTTTTATTAGTCTTTTAATTGTACTAGTCTTTTTGTTTGTCGATGGTTCAGGCCAAAATAGCGATTTCTTAAAAGGAGTAGGAATAGTTACCCCTGGAAGAATACTGGAAAAACTGTCTTCTTGTGTTTCATTTGGTTCAGTTAATGATTTTTTTTTGTTCGCATTATCGCATTATTCATCCTCTTTATTTTTTTCTATTAGTTCATTTATTGGGTTTTCTTTGTTTTCCTTCTGATTTTTTGTTGTTTTAACATTCGTGTTTTTCAATAAGTCTTTTGTTTGTTCTGGTATTACTTCCTTTTTTTATTGATTCTTTGATGGATTATTGTTAATTTTTTTCTGGTGTCATTTCGTTTTCATACTGACTTTGGAGTTAAAATATTTTTTGTTTTAGTATTTGGTAATGTCAAAATTTTTAGTTAATTATAATTAATTAAAATAAATATAAATTATAATCTCATTTGTACTTTCTTATGATTAGATTAGGTAACAATTTAAGTGAGCTCTGCTTAACCTAATTTCGACACTTTGTGTACATAAATCCGACACCCCTGTCGGACTTATAGCAAGTGAATAAACACGCACTATCAAATGCAATGAAGGATAGAGCATACTTTATAATTAAAAATTAAAGAGAAAAAATATATATTTTGCCTATTGAACATTGTACCTAATTTCGACACCTATGTCTGAATTAGGAAACTATTGTTTGAGTGTACCTAAATCCGACACCCTAAAAATATTTAAATCTCTTTAAAATTTTAACTAATCTTCATTTTAAATCATATTTTTAAATCCTATTAAACGCATAACTCAAATATTCCACCATTTTTTTTTAAACTAATTAATATATAGTACAACTAAATCATAGCAAATGTGGCTTACCTTATAACAAAATCAACACGTTGTTGTATCGACTACGAGTGCACTGACGTGTGCTTGTTTTAGGTTATTTTTCACTATTACAATTTTCAGATAAAGAAGAAAACTTTATTCACAAGCACCGGTAACAGTTTCCTCTTTGGGCTAAAATATTAGTTAGTTTATTTTTTTTTACAGATTTCTTATTTTTATTAATTTTTTAAATATATGTCGGAATTATGGACGCTGTCTGAATTTGGGTCATTTACCTTATTTGAAGTATATTTTTTTTCCATCATCTAACTTGATTTATCCCGAAGTCCTCCATTATCTTGTGTTTAACATTTCCATTTTTTTTTTGCTTTATGTGGCTTTATTGCTCTTTTCTTTAATGTCCATACTTCATTAGCGTAGGTGACGATGCTTTTAACTAGATAATATTATGTTTGTTGTTTTTGAATATTGGCTTGTCCCAAAGGATACCTACTGTTGCCTTATCTAACGGCTTATCTTCCCTGGTTATTTGTGTGATTTTATTGCGTCATCAATGATCCCGTCAGTTGTAAAAGGTTGATGCCAAGGTATTTATATTTAGTGCAGTGATTTATCTCTTGTTATTCAAGAACTAAGTTGCTCTATTTTCCGCCCATACTCTACACTTCCTTTTCCACTCAATCAAAGCTTGTTCCAGATAAACTTTAAATTGCGTTGAGGACATGCAACAACCCTGTTTTAGACCTATGTTAATACTAAATTCTTTTCATGTCTTCTGGCCCTTCCTTATTTTGCTTGTGTTATTTTTATATAGTTCTTGGATTGGAGTAATGTTGATTTTGGTTTTCTCGAAAGTTTCCTACAGTTACTGTTGGGGTGCGCTATCATATGCTTTCTTGAGATCGACATATATTATATCAACTTCTTGGTTTCATGCCTCTTCTAAATTATCTGTTTTATGGTAAATAGGTGGTCAACTGTATATTTATCCTCTCTAAAGCCTGTTTGTTCTGCAGCCTTCATATCACCATATTCGTTTTTAATCTTTTCTTTCAGCAACATTCCGTATACTCTTGAGATACTGCTAAGCATAGGTATAGCAATTCCTCGATAGTTATCGCAGACGTGTTTATTTCCATTTTTATATATCGTAGTTATATAGCTACTAAGATCACCATTCCTCAAGGATGCTCTCTCCATTGAGGCACTTTTGGAAAATCTTAGCAAGATGCTTGTTTGCGACGTATTTAAACGGTTCTGGAGTGATGTTACAGGACCGGGGATTATATGATTTTTTAATGTTTGACATCTGTTTTCCTCGTTGCACTCCTCTTTTAGATTTGAGTAAAACAGTAAAAATTAGAGATCAGGGTAAACAGAATCGTATAGTTTTGTTATAGGCCATTAATATTAGTATTAAAATAGCCAAATAGAAGAAATAAATTATAAACTGTTGCCACTTTGGAATTAAACTTGTCAAGGGATGTACTTTAAAAATCAAAAAAGTTCCTAAGACCTAAGGGCGAGCTTCATCCCCTAAACCCACCCCTAACGTGCAATTTGTCAGTTTTTTTCCTTTTTCTCGAATACCGTTCATCCCACAAAAAAAATTTACTCACCAAACATGTTCCCCATAGAGTTCTGCATAAAAAAGGTTCTATAATCTAAATTGTTTAAACCAGAGGTTTTCGAGAAATCAGTCATTAAATTTAGGGGTTGTTTAACATGGACCAACGAACACGGTATAATCACGTAATTTACTTTTAATTTCGAAATTATGTGATTTCATGAACGTTGAATTAGGGTGGAGAAGGGATTTTTAAAAAAGTTTTACGACTAATACAAGAGCACTCGTATCCACACCACCATTGAGGTAGAGTTATCGGCGCGTTTTTTTTTTAAATGGTTTCTCCTGAAGACCTAATCCACTAAGTAAAAATAAATCATACTTCTTCTGTAGTATCCACATCATCTGTAAAATCTCTATTGATACAGCTCTGGCCACGGCAATTTGTGCACATCGTTGTGCAATGTAAGCCTGCCTTAGTACAGCTGCATCTATTTCCACAACCTTGTTTACAACTGCAGGTAATTAATTTTAAAATAGAAGCTGGGGCGGGTGGCTCAGTGGTATAGATAGGTGACAGTGCATTATAGTTTTTTTTTCACCCCCATAACTCAGGCTGCAAATGTTGTCCATGCCATATTTGCACTTGAAGGTAACTACGACGGGAATGCTGTTGTAGTGCTGCCGACGTTGGAGGTAATTTCGAAAGAAACACGGCTTTGCCCGCTTGGGCAACAAATTTATTAAAATAAGCAAATCTTTGCTCACTGAGACTGCCCTCTAATAATTTAGCCTTATAAAGCTCCATTATAAATCTTTCCCCAGCTTGCTCAATTTGGTCTGGAGTTGACTCAGCGTTGTTGAAAATCTGAATTACACTATCGAGGTCTTTTTTGTGATTAAATAGTTGTACAAATTGTTGTTTGCCCTTTCCAAAGAATCCTGACGTGGTATCGCAATCACTTATTGCATGAATGAGTAAGGTAGATTATTTACAATTGCGGACAATATTAGATGACTGTAAGTTCTTCGAACTATACAGCCGTTTTTTAACATTACCTTGAGCCTCCTTTTGGAATATGATATCTGTGTCCTCTGGGGTAAGTGCAATTATTAAAACAAGTAGGTCGACGTCTTGACCAACCACTACGACTTGTTCGTTTTCCTGTGATTTTTTTATAGCAGTGGTAACAATTTCGACATCAGCATCATCTACTGCAATACATTTGCCTACATTTTGGTTTTCCAGATGTTCAGCAAGCTGTGAAATAAGTCGTTCCTTATTGTTAAGATTAGTTAAACATTTACTTTGCGTTTCAACTAATACCGTGTTTTTGTTAAAAAGAATATCAGGCGCAGGGCGTTTTAACATTCTTCTTTGACGTTCAACACTTTTTGTGCTGACACTATTTTCGGAGTAACCGTCAAATACAACAGTAACTTTGTTGCCATAGCGTTTATGAATAAAATTGGTATATGCAGAGTAGACATCTCCAAAGGTACCTTCTTTTGGCCAAACCATGCGATGAAGAAGGCAACCACCATCAAGAACGAAATGGTAACTTGCTGTGCTTATTTCTTGCTCAGCGACTTTGTTAAAAATATCGTAGAGCGACGATTTTTTTAATTATTTTATTATTTTATTAATTATTTTTTAATACGTGATTATACCGTGTTCGTTGGTCCATGGTTAACAACCCCTAAACTTAATGACTGATTTCTCGAAAACCTCTGGTTTAAACAATTTAGATTATAGAACCTTTTTTATGCAGAATTTTATGGGGAATATGTTTAGTGAGTAAATTTTTTTCTGTGGGATGAACGGTATTCGAGAAAAACGGAAAAAACTGACAAATTGCACGTTAGGGGTAGGTTTAGGGGATGAAGCTCGCCCTTAGGGCTTGGGAACTTTTTTGATTTTTAATGTACATCCCTTGACAAGTTTAATTTCAAAGTGGCAACAGTTTTTCTCCTATTTTTCCTAATATCAATGGCCTATTAACGAATGTATGAAAAATGTCAGTGGTTAAGGGTTGTCTAGTAGTAGTAGTAGTAGTAGTAAATTGGAGGCTTTAGCGCCAAGCAAGTAGGCCAGTTCGACCCTTTTTGCCAACCCCATTTTACGTCTGGGTAATGTCAGCCAGACGGGACCTACAGTTTTACGTGGGTTTCGAACCACAAATTTACCGGCAGATGTTATTCTCGGCATAGTTTTACGGTCTTGTCTACCACAGACCTCGACGGAGTTAGCCTATTACGTGTCCGTGGTGCGACTTGAAGGATCTTGCCGCAGAGCCCCCTAATCCATCGGGATTCAGTATCAGCAGGAATGTCACTCCACGGGTCACACCGTCCGTATTACCAAACTCTCTGATTCATTGAGGGCGTCCCCCAATCCGTCCGGATCGGTATCAGACATGCGTTTCTTTCGTGGGTCACTAGATCCGCACCGAATCCGTCACTTGGTTCAGGAGTAGCTGACTTCTCGACAACATGCCGAAGGAACACCCGCATGATACCGGAGGAGCCCGAAAGCCCCACAACTGTATCGTATCAAGGTCGCCTTTTACCTTCAGTGTTTATTTTGCCATTAAGAATGCCAGTGTGTGTCACAATGCAAAACTACGAAGTACGCTGGCCTGGTCAAGCAAACTAAATAAGTCCGCCAAACCTGACTGGGATCGAACCAGGTACCTTCGGCATGCAATGCGTGAACGCCATCGCTGCACTAGGTTGCCACCAAGAGTTGTCCAACGAACTAAAAAAAATTGGTTTGTTTGAAATGTCTTTCATTTTCAGTGTAAATCAAGAAAAAAAATTACATTGAGACAATAATATCCTACATTTTAAAGACCTACAAGTTAGTACTTACCCTCCTGACAACTATTAAAAATAAATTTAGAAAAATTTGAAATCAGAAATTAATGTTTGGTTGCCTCCCTGGAATCACGTATAGTGTGGGAAAAATGGAAAAGACTGGCGCCCCATAACGACTCCACGCAGCTCTTAGACCTCATGAGTGCCAGTGAGTAATACAAGAAATAACATTTTTGTGTATATTTTTTACAGATGGGATTTCTGTCATGATAATCCAGATGGTGGTGAGAAGGACTGTGGTGTGCAGGGAATAGGCATGGTGGGGCAAGCATGCGGAAATACGCCATGTCAGTTAAACGAAGACAAGGGTTTTATGACTGGTGTAACTGTTGCGCACGAACAGGGACATTTGTAAGTATCTAAGATTTAAAATAATAACTCGTTTCACTTACTAAACGAGTTTTTTTTAAATATCATTAGCATACAAGTGACATTTCCTTTTCCTTGATGATTGGAATGGTGACACTAGTTTACAGCCAATTTGGGACTGTAATGTAAAAGGTAGTTTTTTGTTAATTTTTGGCGTCTGAATGTTAAAATTTTTTTGAGTTGAGTATTTTAATAACACTCTTTTAAATAGTAATTTATAATATACCGGTTCCCTAAGTTAGGGAAATTTTGCACAATCTGGCAACACCGCGTCGGGGTGTATAAGGATGACACCTCAACCACAAAGCCTTAACCCCCTAGGGCTTAAAATAACGGTAGTATGTACAGGGTTATCCAACCAAGACTAGACAAGGCGATTTTTTAACTTTTCCTGTACTTTTATAAAAAAAACTGAAATAGCCATCTTAAGTCATTTTCTCCCGCGAATTCGAATATCTTCAGCAAAAAACAATTGAACATCAAACAAAAGTACTAGGGGTCACTTTGATATTTTTTTAAATGGGATGCCGTATTTTTAATGAGCTTATCCGATTTCTCATATAAATTTTGATCTAAAATGTTGGATTTTTAATTCAAAAACGCCTTTTTTCTCAGTTTTAAATTCGGAAAATGTTCGTCTACCGTACGATTAATACCTGATAGATGGATACCCGTTTCACCTGTTCACCCTTTAACCTGCTTTAAAGCTTCCGTCAGTTAGAGAGAAATCGGATAAGCTCATTAAAAATACGGCATCCCATTTAAAAAAATATCAAAGTGACCCCTAGTACTTTTGTTTGATGTTCAATTGTTTTTTGCTGAAGATATTCGAATTCGCGGGAGAAATTGACTTAAGATGGCTATTTCAGTTTTTTTTTATAAAAGTACAGGAAAAATCAAAAAATCGCCTTGTCTAGTCTTGGTTGGATAACCCTGTACCTATTTACCTATACGTATAATACTCCAGTCATATAAGGATTTATCTACGAAAAAAATCCAAGTGAGCTGAAATTTTACATACACCTTTACTTTTATTATACTAATAATGTGTCAAAAGTCCCCAGCGATATCTTGTTTGCGTTTCAAGTTATTCAAGGTCAAATATCACATAAATTGTTTTTTCGCAAATATTTCGTTTCCTGTATGCCCTATGACTTTTTTGACTATTACAAAAAATAGAGATTAAAAAATTCTCTTCAAAAAGTGTTATATATATATATATATAACGTAAAACTAACCGTATTCACATTATACGCCAGGGAAACACTGGGTAGCACTACATCCGTTTCCACACCACCCCAGAGGCAGGATGCAAGGCGCGTTTTTTTACATGGTTTCCCCAGTGGGCCTAATCCATGATTTTACTTGTTTTTGTAACTTCTACAGCTCATCCTGAATCTCGTAATCTATCCCCTCTTCCACGTCTTCGTCCTCTGTTATCTCCTCCAGGTTGTCGTCCTTTATCCCCTCCTCCAGATTTTCGTCGTCTTCCCCAACATTTTCTTTTACTTCTGTTATATTTTGTGTCAATAGATCAACAGGATCAAACTGATGATCTTCTTCATCATGAATGTTTTCTTCGGTAACGCTATCGACATTTGCGTTGAGACATGACTGACCGTGACAATGGCCGCAAAGTACTGAACAGGACATTCCAACTTTTCTGCACCCGCTATTTGTGTTACATCCTTTAGTACAGTTGCAAAATATAGTATTTAAAAGTACATCTGGTGCAGGTGGCAATAAAGTCCTAAAATGGGCTCCAAAATATTATTATTTATCGTCCATCCCCATTGTTCAGGATTTAAATCATTACCAAGCCAAATCTGTACTTGGTAATACACTCGACTTAGATATTGGCATGCAGCTGCGGCAGTAGGAGGGAGTGACGACAATTTCACTGCGGTGTTAAGTCTAGTTGACTTCGCAAATGTCATGTATCGATAGTTTTTAATGGATAATTCTGTTTTAGGGGCTCTATAGATTGCCAGAAAAATGCGTAATCCATTTTCCATAATCGTCTTTACTGTGCAATTTTCCTGTTTGAAAACTTCCGCAAATTGATGCAACTCGGGGCGCCTCTAGAACATTTTAAAAACTTTTATTTTTCCTTTATTAAAAAGCGCAGAGTTGCGTCGCGGCCAGTAATTGCATGTAGTAACAACAGATGCTTTTTACAATTTGGATATTTATTTAGGCTGGAAGAAGAGTATGCTTTTGATTTTATTTTCCCTTTCTCTGGTGTAAACAAGAAAAACTTCTTGTTTAAAGGAGCTCGTCCTATTAAAAGAACTAAGAGATCCACATCTTCCCCAACGATAATAGTGATGTTGTGTTGTGATTTCTCAAGTGCCGTCTCTACTATTAAAGCGTCGGCGTCGTCTCTAGCTTGTTTCACAGTTATGTTGATAGATTGTAGTTTATACATTAGCATTGATATTAATCTAGTTTTCTTTGCGTGATTGGATAGGAACTTTTTTTGGCCAAGTTTCACTTGCATTGCTTCGTCAAAAATGACCTTTACGGATTCTGAAGTTAAAGCACTTCGTCGAAGTTGTTCCATTGCTTTTATACTCTTGCTATTGTCACTGTATTTATCAAATACAACCGTAATGTCAGAGCCAAATGTTCTTGTTGATAATATATCTTTTAATTATACACTCAAAAGTATCATCTTTTTGCCATATTACACGGTGCAGCAGGAATCCACCATCAATGACGTAAGCAACGTTATCAGCTGGTATTTCATCACACCGAGGCTCGAAGCATTTATAGAGCATTGATTTAGCAGTTTTCCGCATGCCTGCATTATCAAATAATGCTGTAGGATAAGGGCTTAACTCGTACTGCATAATATATTCTTTCAGGTTTTTGTCAAATTTCTTGTATAAACTGATTATTTGAAAGAGCAGCAAAGGATTTACAGCAAGGTTAACGTCATGAACTTTAATACAGCTGCTGACTGACAGAAGCGGAAGGACCCTGTTTGCACGTTTAAATTTTATGCCACTAAATTTTAGCCCAACGATATTTTGCACTGACTGAAGGCCAATTTTGTATGCATCGTAACAGTTTATTTTTTCAGTACCGACCACACCCGTAGCTAGCGATATAAGTTGATTTGTTTTTGGAAAAGGATTATAGGAACTAAACCAGTCAACCAATCTTTTTACGTCTGCATTATCTCTCTTAATGCTTGAGTCTCTCGCATCAACATGTTGATCAGCGGTATCCAAAGATACCTGGCAAAATTTTTCAATTGCTTCGCAGACCGAATTCATTGCATGCATGCCATACATCCATTTTCCAGCATAATTTAGCCGTATGTTATTAGTTTTACGGAAAAAACGCATATAACCTTTTTTTGTAGAGAATTCCCTGTTCTTTATTTTTTGTAATTACCCAAAAATTCCTACAACTTATGGAAAGCGAGATATTAATAAGAAAATAAGAGTTTTATGGTCCTTCACCTTAAATGACTAAAAACGCAAGCGCGATATTGATGGGGACTTTTTAGACATTGCTTACAAAGTCAAAATAAAGGTGTAAACAAAATTTAGGCTCACTTGCATTTTTTTAGCAGATGCTGCTTTTTCCGGCCTAATATGACTGGAGTATAGGTAAGTGACAAATATGTGGTGACCTAAAAGTCATAGGACTATTACTAAAGCTTCAGCGTGGATTTACGAAGAATCGTTGTTTTCTTTGTCCTTGGGATAGTAGCTCTCCTATCTAGCAACAGAGAGCCATTACCAAGTGAAATAATGGCTTCCGAGACATAAATATATCTAACGTAAAAAATATACCTCTTGTTGATCCCAAAAAAGTTCTCCATAGTGTCCGACCGAAACAAGATTTTCAGTTTCGGCCGAAACCGAATCTTCGGCCTTGCTCTCAGTTTCGGCCAAAACAGAAACCGAAACTTATTTATACATGTTAAAAATTTTATTGTATACCTACTGAAATTTAATTTATTTTATATAGGACGAGATCGATTTTAGGAACGAATTGAACCCTAAACCACTAAAAAACAAAACAAAAGGTCGACAGAGAAAAAATCTATTTATATAGACAACACTGCCTACCCAATGTTAGCCGAACGGTGCGCGACAATTCACGAACACTGAGTTTCGGCATGGTCGAAGGTTCGGCCGGTTTTTGGTCGAAACTACAACTGTCACCAAAACTAGAGTTTTTGGCTGAAACTAGCCGAAACCGAAACCGAACCGTCGGTCGCTCTCTAGTTCTCCATTATACATCAACTGGGATTAATGAAAAATGTCGGTAAAGAATTAGATAAAGATATAGATACATTTAAATACCCTAAATACATTTTTCCTAAACTAAGGGATGTTAAGCTTAAGGAAAGAACATTTTGTTGGACCACCAAATTAGAAAAATTTTAAAGGATCAGCAGTTTGATCAAAAATTAAGTGATGTGGAAGTAGCTGCTTGGAGTTGTTTTAAAAGAATTGTTTCGGAGTTTTTAGGAAACAAAAAGCAGAACACTACGAAAAACTTAAAAGCTACTGCAAAATGGGCTGTCGTATATATCTCTTAAAATACACTTATTGAACTCAAAGAAAATTTGGAGCGGTTAGTAATGAAAAAGAAGAAAGATTCGACCAAGATATACTAACAATAAAGCAACGCTATCAAGGCAGATGGGATTTAGCGATGATGGGGGATTATTGTTGGTTTCTTATGAGAGAAAGCGATTAGGGATATAAACGAAAGTCAGCATTTGCAAAAAAAAATTATGTACGAAAGACTTCCTTACTAAAATTGTATTTTTATGTACATTTTTGTAAATAATTCCTGTTATCCTTAAAATATATTTTTTTTTCCTTGGTTTGAACTTATGTACCGGCCATATCTCGGAAACTACTAAACATAGAAACTTGGGGAAAAAAATATTATTAAAGCGGTCATGCGAAAATTCTGGAAATTACTTTTAAGTTCCGCATTTTGCCGCAAGGGTGCACAATTCAATTTTTTTTTAATTCTAAATTTTTCCTAAAATTCCCATATTAAGGTATAACACTGATTACATCATCGAAAAGTTAGACAATTCTGCATCATTTTGGTTTAAGGCTCGTTGGCGTACCGACCTTGATAAGAGTGGGGAAAGCTATCGAATGTGTAAACATTAAAATCACTGTACGACTTATCCGATCTTACTAAATTTAAACTTATTTGGAAGGGAAAGGTAAGTACCTTCAATCGCCGTATCCAACAGTATACGATAGTGTTTAATAAAATTGCTAGAGGGCGCAATTTGTATATAATAAGAGTTTTTTCGATTTTATCCCGAAAATTCAAATTATACAATATTACTGACATCATAATCGAAAAGTAGATTAAATTTGCAAGAAAAAATGTTCAGACCGCAGTTCGATATCTTTGTTCGTTTTAGAGTTATTGCCAAGAAAATAATTTTTAATACAAATTGCGCCCTCTAGCAATTTTATTAGAGTATTATTAGTAAGTATTATTGGGTACGACAATTGAAGGTACTTACCTTTCCCTTCAAACAAGCTTAAATTTAGTAAAATCGGGTAAGTCGTTTAGAAGTTACAGCGATTTTATTGTTTACACTTTCACTTGATAAGAGTGGGAGAAGCTATTGAAAGTGTAAATATTAAAATCGCTTTAACTTGTAAACGACTTTCCCGATTTTACTAAATTTAAGCTTGTTTGGAAGAACCTTCAATTGTCGTATCTAATGGTACACGATAGTTTCTAATAAAATTGCTAGAGGGCGCCATTTGTATTAAAAATTATTGTTTTGGCAATAACTCTAAAACGAACAAAAATATGGAACTGCGGTCTTCACAACTTTTCTTGCAAATTTCATCTACTTTTTGATTATGATGTCATAGTTATACCGTATGGTTTGAATTTTCGGGATAAAATCGAAAAAACTCTTATTGTTATAAATTGCGCCCTCTAGCAATTTTATTAAACACTATCTTGTACTGTTGGATATGGCGATTGAAGATACTTACCTTTCTTTTCCAAACAAGCTTAAATTTAGTAATAGCCATATTTTTGCAAAATTGTCGTGAATTACGTCATTCTCATAATTAAGCTAAACATCAATACACGTACAGCAATTATAACATCAGTCGCAATATTTTTTTTTGGATTTGTTGACTAGTGTAATTAAAGAATCACAATAAAAACTTTTATTATCCAAAGTTTTTGGATTGCTGCTTGAAATTCCAGATTTAATTGTTTTTGTGATAGTGACATTTAAAAATTACTTTTATTAGCTGTGAGAGGCCATGGCCATAAAAGAAGTTTGTATATTTTTAATTCCCTGTTAAGAATGGTATTGTATCTGACAAATCAGCAAGATCCAGTTACACTGGCTTAACAAGTCTGTTGGTTTTGCTAAAAAATATTGCCAATCTAATATTTAAAATATGTAATGAAAAATTAATCCAGAAATGTGCAAACATATGCTTCATCAAGAACTATAGCCCGTCAAGTATAATAAGTGCCCTCTCCCTTATCTTATAACAATAATAATTATAATTGGAAATTTTAGATTTCAATCAAAATTAAAAAAATTTCCGTATCACCTGCTTGGCTATTGTTCCGGAAACAAACTATGGTACCTAAAAATAAAGGGAAGATTTTATTTTATGTAGGCTAGGAATGGATCATGATCAATACCCTCCTCGTTGTCCACCAAATGATACAGAAGGATATTTTGTGATGGCTCCTACAGATGACGGACTCACGGTTAAATGGTCACCATGCAGTACTGCAGCGATGAGAGAACTAGCACGGTAAGTTAAAAAAAATTAAAATTAAACTGAAAGACCCAATCAATAACTATTCCACCCACTAAAATAACCTGAAAGTAATGAGGCCACACAAATTACAGCCTACCCTACTACCCATTTCTGAGTTTTGATATGAAGAGAATTGTCTTTCGCCACAGACAACAGCTTTAAACACTAGCTCCGAAAAAAATACTACCACAACTGAACTCTGCACTGCTTGCTAAAATAATTAAAAAATATATATATACAACATCAACAACGTTCAGATATTATACAAATATCGTAGAAAGGAGAAAATAATTATTACCAGCAAAACATTGATAAAAGAATTATTAATTTAACAAGAATAATTAAAAGTTAAAAGTGGAATTATCAACGTCATTCAATCTATTGTCAATCCATAATCTATTTGGCCTTGTTTTTTTTTTTGTTTATTAACTAATATTTACATAAAATCAATATTGTAATAGCCGACCTATGTAGTCAGATACGTAACCCTATTGGCCTAATTATCACTTTTACACACATGGGTGACCTACAATAATTATTTGTGGGTTCGTGGACTCTGGGTATTAATTGCCTGACAGGTGCCAGTCTTATCTGTATATACAGCATTAAAATTAATCACTGTCAGATAGGGCATCACATTCCTTGCAATGACGACCGACGACGGCGCTGTCTTTACGGGAGTCATTTCGAAAGTAAATATCAAGATTTTTACTAAATTCATTTATTAAACATAGAATAGTCTAGCAATGTTCACGTTAAGAGATTCTAAGTTTCACATCTGTAAAATACAGTGGTTAGAAATTCTTATCATCGTCAATAATAGGAAATGTCTAGATAGTAACCATAACTAACCTATTTGATGAATTTGCAAACCATATTGTTCACATAATCAAAGTTTTCCAAAAACCACTTATTTGGTAATGCTTCGTGATTCTAAAATCTAAAAACTTTCTATAAATAATTTATAACTATTTATTCGAACACCGACTTGCACTGGTTAAGAGCTTGAGTAGAACTTAATTTTCCAGCGTTATGCGTTATATAGTAAAATGTATGCAGAGTGGGGCATTTTTCATAGGTTTCCAGACCTACCAATGACCTCTTTGTCAGCAATTTCACAAGAAATTTGATGCACAAAATTAATCGTTTCTAGGAATTATGCTAAAATTAGCATTAAAACTATATTTATGCGACCAAACAGTCATATTATTATGATTCTCTTATATTATCATTGGTTTCTTAGTACCACTTTTAAACCCGCTGAATTTGCAGACATCGCTAAATTCCACTTAGAATTTTTGTGACAGTTCTCCCTAAGTAACTACACCAGTAAATACTAAAAAAGCTTTCCCCCTTGAATTACCAAGAATAATAACATAAAACGGCCGTAGCCCTGCGCTAAGTGGTTCTTACTACATATTTTCACGTACCAGACTTCCAGTGAACCGAGCCGTACATTTCTTTCCCAAGGTTGTTGTACCAAAGGTTATGGCGCATGCTTCTGAGAAAGCCGCAATAAAACGTTTTTTAAGTGGCAGTTTTATGGCTCTACACGCCAGGGTGGTCTGATTCTCAGGACCACTAACGCGCAGACAGTTATGTCAGCATAAATCCTGTGTGAACGAGTTTCGAGCATTTTGATTGGTTAAACACAAGTCGAGAGAGGGGATTCGACGGTCTGAACCCATCCAATCCTTTATTTTTCTGTGGCTGTCACAGTAACTCTCACATGTTTTTAACGAAAGCCAAAAGTGCGAAATCAGCTGCGAGCCAAAAGATTTTGTGTGCATCAATTTCTTTTACATTTGATATCACAGTACCGATGATCCGGACTTTCAGTAACACTGCCCCCTGCTGTCATTTTAGTATTACTATCTTACTGTCCCATTTTGTTTGTATCAATGATATTTTTGGTTTTAATGATGTCATATTTTGGGTAATTAATTTACCCCATTTAATTCAATGTATCAAATAAAAACCTGACTAAAATTTATATTCAAAACTGTTGTGTTTTATTTTGAACCACGCTATGGATTTATAGTCTCCCGTATTGTTTGGCCAATCATTAAGTAATTTGTTCACTCTTTTGGTATTATTGGAGACATCTTACAGTTTCCTCACCAGCGCAGCGTCATTAGTACAAATATTTCCTTTGCATATGCATGAAAAATGGTTTTAAAAGGGTCCATTCCTCGCGCAATGATTACACATACTTAGTTTAATAAACAAAACGCTTGAAAATTTTAGTTTTTGGTGAAAATGGTACATTTTATTGTTTGAAGACATTTTGTTATTATTTTGTAATTTAATTTATTTAAATATTATATTTTCTAGTAACCATTTCTTGGATTGCCTAAACGACGAGCCGCCTGGAACGGATTATACCATTCCAGATGGAATGCCTGGCGTTTTATCTAATATAGGCGAGCAATGTAATTTTTATCAGCCAGAACAGAATTACACAGACACTTGTAACGAAGGTAAATAGAATTAAAGAGGGATTTAAATAGTAAATGATCGGCGTTGTGGTCTAGTGGTCAGCGCAGCGGCCTCACAGATCGTAGGCCCGGGTTCCATTCCCGGTGCCTGCAACGTCGATATTAAATTTGGAATTTGGTTTAAGAGGTGGCGCCGTCTTTCGGAAGAGACGTTAAACTGTGGGCCCCGTGTCGTGGATGTTGGCACGTTAAAGAACCCTACCCTCGACAAAGAGGGATTCGGCAAAATAACCAGATAGTGTGTGACAAATTCCCTGGCGTCGGTAATTAGCCTCGTTGCGGAAAAAGGCCGACGTAAAAAAAAAAAAAAAAAAAATTGTAAATGGGAACATCTGACCAAGGGCGTCCATAGGGGGGGGGGGGGCAAAACGGGCACTTGCCCCCCCCCCCCCCTAGGCGCCCACATTACTATTTTATTTCATAATTCAGTATAAATATTGAATAGTACAGTGGTTAGTTAGTAGACCAACAAATCACTAAACCGAATCACAATGAGCGGCAACCGTTTGGATGGTCTTTCTCTAATGAGTGTTCCCCAAGATTATGTACAAAAATTCACAGATCTTGCACCTTACGCAAGCATCCTATGTATTGAAAATACCTGACACAGCTTTAAAATTTTAATGTCCTATGTGATGTAATTAAAGCCCACATTCTAATTTGTATTTTGTAAATGTTTAAAAAATGTTCTTTAATTCTACAGGGTCCGTCCAAATTTGGTTAACAAATGGGATAATTTTTTATAATGGATTTCTCAGAAAATTTTATTCTACATAAAAGTTTTGCATCTTGAGTAAATCATTTTGACGTATTCAAATCTTCTGTGGCATATACAGGGTGAATATAAAATAGAAAAATATGACGTCAGTGACTGAAATTTTTTAAAAAATTTAAAAACTGAAACCGCCATATTAACAGTTAATATGAAAAGTGTAAAAATTTAATAAGGGCAAAAATTTGATTTTTAACTTGACTTTTCTTGAAAACTATTAGCACTAGAAAAAAACTTTATTTAACTTTTTATCTTGGATTTATTAGTTCTTTAATATGGCTGTTTCAGTTTTTAAATTTTTAAAAAATTTTGAGTCACTGACGTCATATTTTTCTATAGTTTAATGAGATTATTTTACGTTGTTTTTATTGTTTTTCAGAAGCACCTATTTTTTTTTGGTAGGTCTTGCACCGCCACTGTAATTGAGATAAATAATTTGTTTAGTTTTATCAAGTACTAAAAATTGTGTTTTCTTTTTTTCAGACCACATTTACCACCTATACAATTTTCTTAGAACTTCCCTGCACACCACCCATAAGAGAGGCTTATTTTAAATAGAGAAAATAATTAAAGCCCACATTCTAATTTGATTTGTATTTTGTAAAAGTTTAAAAAATGTTCTTTAATTCTACAGGGTCCGCCCAAATTTGATTAACAACTGGGATAATTTTTTATTATTGATTTCTCAGAACATTTTATTCTACATAAAAGTTTTGCATCTTAAGTAAATCATTTTGACGTATTCAAATCTTCTGTGGCATATACAGAGTGAATATAAAATAGAAAAATATTACGTCAGTGACTAAAATTTTTTAAAAAATAATTAAAGCCCACATTTTAATGTGTATTTTGTAAAAGTTTAAAAAATGTTCTTGAATTCTACAGGGTCCGCCCAAATTTGGTTAACAAATGTGATAATTTTTTATTATTGATTTCTCAGAAAATTTTATTCTACATAAAATTTTTGCATCTTGAGTAAATCATTTTGACGTATTCAAATCTTCTGTGGCATATACAGGGTGAATATAAAATAAAAAGATATGACGTCAGTGACTCAAAAAATTTAAAAAATTTAAAAACTGAAACAGCCATATTAACAGTTACCTAATATGTAAAGTTAATATGAAAAGTGTAAAAATTCAATAAGAGCAAAAATTTGATTTTTAACTTGATTTTTCTTAAAAACTATTAGCACTAGAAAAAAACTTTATTTAACTTTTTATCTTGGATTTATTAGTTCTTTAATATGGCTGTTTCAGTTTTTAAATTTTTAAAAATTTTTGAGTCACTGACGTCATATTTTTCTATTTTATATTCACCCTGTATATGCCACAGAAGATAACAATTTTTGATAATATCAAAAATAAAAGTACTTTACTCTTGGGAAAAATTCACATTTTTTGACAAACCTCGTATATGACTGGAAAATTTCGATATTTGATGGTTGCATTTTAGGTTTTAGACCATGCAGAGCTTTTTATGAAGAATAACTTTTTTTCGTAAAATGAATAATAAAAAAGTTTTCCATTTGGTAAGAACTTCCGAAGACACGCTTGTATAAAAAAAGATTGTTTAAGTTTTTGCCCCCCACCCCCCTGAAAAACGCCCTTGCATCTGACTAATAAACAGACAACGGGTCAGAATAAGATTTTTTCTTATCGTAATCTTAAAAATTCATTGATTTATTGTATTTGGAAAAATAACTGTTTATTTGGGCCCGCTCATTTTGACTTTAAAGTTTCCGTCTTGAATAACGAATTTTGTTTTAACAATAATTGGAACTTTATGACGTTACGTTGACGAGAATATGGATAAAAATGTGATTTCTTTCTTGTGGAAGATGCTAATTATGATAACGATTATTGGTGATAATGAACGGAATAATCTCAAATAAGTAGGCTTTTAACTAGAAATCTTTGTTGGTTTGTCTGAAAAGAAAAGATTGCGAGAGAGAGATAATTTTTAAGTTATTCTAGAGAGACAGACTGATTAACAAAATATATTTTGGGTTTCAAAAAAATAAATCAACGCAAAATGCTATTTGAATGCTAACAGAACAAATATATGATGCACTAGAGATAATAAAAAACCTTGTATTGGTATTTTTCTAGATTTAGCAAAAGCCTTTGATACAGTTAGCCATAATTTACTGTTAAAAAAGTTTGAAAATATTGGATTCAGAGGAAAGCAATTAGAATTAATTAAAAATTATATGAAAAATACACCAATTTATGTTCAAATATATAAAGAAAAAAGCTATCTAAAAGTATTTAAGTATGGTGTTCCTCAAGAAACAATTTTAGGACCAATATTTTTTAATATTTACATTAACGACTTATTTAGCATAAGTAAATTGCGATGGACAAATTCATAGTTTTACAGATGATACTACAATTTTTTATACCGATACAAATTGGGAAAACTTAAATAATAAAATTAAAAAAGATTTTAAAATTATAAAAAATTGGTTTGATAACAATAATTTGTTAACAATTAATTTTAATAAAACAAATTATATTCCTTTTACTTTAAACCTAAATAACCTACCACAAAATATTATAAATAGTATTCAAATAAATGAAGATATTCAAATTTTTAAAGTTAATAAAATAAAATATTTAGGAATTATTTTTGACAGTAAATTAAATTGGAATTTTCACATAGAATACCTACTTAATTAAAAAATTAAAAAGTTTACTACCGATTTTTAAAAACATTAAAAAATTTTCAAATGTAAGACACATGTAAATATTATATTACGCGTTAGTTAAAACTCATTTTAATTACGGAATTTAAGGTTGTAGGAATAAATAGAACTTTAGTTAAAAAATTAGAAATATTACAAAAAAGGTTTCTAAAAATTATATTCAATAAAGATTATCTTTATCCTTCAAAAGATTTATATTCAGAAACAAAAAAGTTGAACATAAGACAACTTTACATTTATAACATCTTAATATATTTAAAAATAAAAAAACTTATATAATTTAAAACCCATAATCATAATACACGTCATAAAAATGAAATAACCATAAAACCTAAAATAAATAAGTCCATAGGACAAAAAATTTCAAATATTTATATTTTTATTTAAACGATTATTTACCAACAAAAATTAAAAAATTGATTTCATTAAAAAAATTTTAAGTCGAAATAAAAACATGGATATTAAAAACAGACAATTTAAAAATACTTTTAGAAATGCTTTAATTAATTAATATTGTTCTGAATAATTTATATAAGTAATATTTTTTACTTAAAAATTATAAATTAAAGCTTTATTGATTTAAAAAAAAATACAATGATTTTATACAGAAATCAGCTTATTCTATAAAAAAACAATTCCAAATATAACAAAAAACAATAAAAATATTTTGTAAAAAACCATTCTATCTATAGGTAACAAAAAAAAAACAATAAAAAATTTCTTTTTTTAGTAGTAGTAGCAGAGTACATATATCGATTATTATACCGTGGTAGTAGTAGTAGTAGTAGTAGTAGTAGTAGTAGTAGTAGTAGTAGTAGTAGTAGTAGTAGTGGTAGTAGTAGTAGTAGTAAAGATAATTAAAATTAGTATTGGGAAAAATCGACTTATTTTAATAATCGACTACCGATTATTCGAGTGATTTAAAAAACCGAATTATAATCGATTTTTTTTTCACTCAAATGCTAATATTAATTATTAATATTGGCGGTTCATCGTTCATGTTGATATACAGCATTTGTATTGGGAATAACTGACTCCGTGTTGTTAATCGATTGATTTTTTGCGAATTATTAAATCTGGCGGAGATATTTGTGGATTTTTTGGCATGGTTCCCAGATCTTACAATTTAATTTAACAACTTGACTACTTGACCTTGAGATGTCACGATATTGCATAACTTATGATATTTATGAATACTGAATACTCACCACTAAACATTAAGTTTTCAGTAGACGCCGAAGATTTAAATCTAAATAAAATAATAAATCATATTATCCTACGCAGGCAACCCGTAATGCAGTATTTAAATCTAAATAATAAATCATATTTATCTTACACAGGTAACCCGTAATGCAGTATTTAATTTGAATTATATCGCCAATAATAACCGAAACCACTCGGTGTAGCCGCTCGCTAGGAGATGGGTCTGGCCGTAGTGAGTGATTGACAGGCGGGCAGCAACTTTGGAGACACGTTGGAAAATAAAAACGATAAGTTCTTCACTCATTTCGTCACCCGAACTATTTCCGAAGATAATCGAATTATTCAAGTGATTGAAAAACCGAATGATAGGTTATTTTTCACTCGAGTGATCCCATCACTAATTAAAATATTAAAAAAGACAATTTAACATATCACAGTTTTGTTTCTTTGTGCAACAAGAGGGAAGAGAAAAAAATACATATACAGGGTGTTAATTAATGTCATGCAGATACTTCAGTGGGTGACAGTACTCGTCAAAATAAGAAAAAATGCAAATATATGCATGGTCTAAAATGCGTTATTTTCGTTATACACGGCAAAGTTTCAATTTTTTTCTCGTATTTTGCGTTTTCTCTCTTATATTCTGCGATAATTATTTCAAATTTGGAATATCAACCCTTTTTTAAAATCTCTACAATAAAGTATCAAAATTGTCCGTCGCAGTATACAGGGCGTTACATTTTCTTGACAAATAATAAGATTTGCCCCTAACAAGCTCAGCTTAAGGGGATTGAAGAATAAGTTTATCGAAGACAACATAAACATATTTATTATATTAATAAATTCTAAATAAACTTATTATTATTATTATTATTATTATTATTATTATTATTATTATTATTATTATTATTATTATTATTATTATTATTATTATTATTATTATTATTATTATTATTATTATTATTATTATTATTATTATTATTATTATTATTATTATTATTATTATTATTATTATTATTATTATTATTATTATTATTATTATTATTATTATTATTTACATACCAGCTTAAAATGTCAGAAATAAAAAGGATCTGCTATACCAGTGGCGATTCCAGGGGGAAAGGGACAATCGCCTCCTCTCTTAGTAAAACCAAGTCACTATTAAGGTATTAAATAAACATTAATATCGAATATTATGAACCGATTCGCAGGATCAAAAAGGAGAATAGATTTCAGAAATAGTTTTTGAATCATTGAGTTTGTTCTTTTTTAAATTCAAATTTTAAATATTCATACATACACATAAATTTTTGGTAACTATCTATTATACGCTCACCACACCAATATTTATGATTTTTTAGGAACGATGACTTTTTGACTTTTGGGGCGTAGATTACGAATCTGAATATTATTTTTAACGGGAGCGCTTCATTCTTAAGATATATATCTATACAGTTTGGTACTTTTTTCCCCTGATGTTATAACGAAATGAAAATAAATGCCAGAATTGTTATAGTAATTCCTGTATTCAAAATTTTATTTAAATTTGGGCGCGAGATTCCGCGCTTGCGCGATGAGATCTTACAACCGCACATGTCGCAAGTCGTGTGACAATACGAGGTGGCCGACGAAGTCGCCGAAGAGGAAAACAGTGTTGCTGAAACTGACGATTAATCGTGAGATTATACGATTTTGGGAATTGTCTCACGATTTTTATTTTATGTTATGGATAAGTAACTTACAAAATAATCTTTTTTATTCATAAGAAACGTCACAAATTTAATGCAGTCACATTAAAATCCTGGTGTGATTTTCTGCGTAAAGACTTTCGCTACTACTACTGCCGCTACTGGATTAATTTTATTCGGGGAAGTCCCGAAGTTTTGCAGCCAGCCAGCACTGCCAGCCTTCTCTCAAATAAATTTAATAAAAACACAGTTTCGAAATAGGTTCAAAGTTGACACTATCGAAGGAATTTTGAATACAAAACGTTTGATGGGACAGGATACATGCTATGATTTTGACACAAACATAAATATGATCAAAAAGTTAGGAACTAAAGAGTCATATTTGCATAGAAAAGATGATTCTAGCGATTCTTATTCTGACTAACTACCTACTACATTTTTTTAATATCTACTACATAATACCGCAAGTTTTTTTTAGTTTTTAAGTTTTTAGAAATGTGTTTGGTTCTTAAATACAGAAAATAAATATAATTATATTTGTTCTTTATAAACTTTCATTCTTTTCTTCAAACTACTTTGACCCCTTTTAAAGAATTTTTAAACGATTTTTAGTATCCAATTCTTACGATTTATCTAAAAACATTTTGGCAACACTGAAGGACACATCAAGAGAAGAAAATAAACAGGTGGTCGAAAAAAGTTAAGGGGGAGTTTTTAAGGGTTGAAAACGATTTATCTCGATTTCCGGCAAAACTACAAGTCCTATGAAAAAACATTAAATGGCAAAGTTGTAGGTAATAAAAGGATTTACAACTTTTGTATTTACACTTTTTTCACATAACCTCAAAATTTATGTGAAAAATTCAAATAACCAAGTTTTTGGTTTTTTATTGTTATCTTTTACAAAAAATTTTTTTTATACACAAAATTTGGTGAAAACTCTCTTTTTTATGTCCCAAACACACTGTAATTTTTTTGATTTAAAATATTTATTTTTTAACCTTATTTTTACTTAATATCGAAAAAGCCACCTAATTTTCAATCGAAAATTCTCACGTCAAAATATCTGATTTTTTTAAAAGTCGGTGGGCTTTTTGTTCGTTGAAATCTTTACTTTCAGATGGTGTAAAAAAATATACATTACTATGGTAAATGTTCTCAAATAATGCAAAAAAACTCGAATCCGAAATTTTTTTTTTAATCATTCTGTACAATTTTGAGCTATTTATTAAAATTTATACTTTAATTACTCAAAAAACGTAAGATTCCATGTTACATTGATAAGCAAAAAAATAACAAATCCATAAAACATAAAGATCGCAAAAAACATGCGTAAATAGTTGATCAAAATTATAATTAAAGGTAGGATTTAAAGGGGAATTGAATTGAATTGAGAACATTTATCATAGTAATGTATAATATATTTTTTACACCATCAGAAAGTAGAGATTTCAACGAACAAAATGCCCACCGACTTTTTTTAAAAAGCAGATATTTTGACGTGAGAATTTACGATTGAAAATTAGGGTGCTTTTTCGATATTAAGTCAAAATAAGGTTAAAAAATAAATATTTTAAATTAAAAAATTTACAATGTGTTTGGGACATAAAAAGGAAAGTTCTCACCAAATTTCGTGTATAAAAATTTTTTTTTGTAAAAGATAAAAATAAAAAACCAAAAACTTGGTTATTTGAACTTTTCACATAAATTTTGAGGTTATGTAAAAAAAGTGCAAATACAAAAGTCGTAAATCTTTTTATTACCTACAACTTTGCTATTTAAGGTTTTTCCATAGGACTTGTAGTTTTGCCGAAAAGCGCGATAAATCGTTTTCTAACCTTAAAAACTCGGCTCGCCCGTAACTTATTTTTTCTTTTATTTTTGTTATATTCTCTTCCTTTTCCAATGGGTTTCATCCTACTATTATTTTTTTTTCACTTTTTACCATTTTCAAAGGCTTCAGCCCTGGTCTATTTGTGTTTGTGTGGATTTTATGAGTAATAAACAGAGTACATTGCGTCCTTAATACAGTTATTAGCAGGCGTGATTAAACTTACTAATCGAAAATTAACCAAATTTTTTTAATACGCTCAGGTTATAATATAAATATTTTAACTGAATAACAAATAAAATGTGCCATTTTCTTTGAAATTTTATCATCATCACATCACCATTATCACCATTATGAACTTGTAAGATGTTTAAATAATATTTTGCAAGAAAAAAAAAACACGGATTAATTTGTAATAACAGAAAAATTGGAAAATTCTGCCGTGGGAATATCTCAAAAATTAAGCATTTCCGGAGAAAATCGTTTTCAGATTCGTAATCTACGCTAAAAAAATTATCATTCCCCAAGGATCAACCTTTGGATGTACTTTTTTTAGTCTACATTAATTTTATAGCAAAATCAAATTTAAAAGGTAAAATAAAATTGTTTGCTGATTATACTAATATTGTATATTTTTATAAAGACTATGCTCAAATTGATAATTTCAATACCCATGACCTAAATATAATAATATGTAAATGGCTTGAAATTAATAAATTATCATTAAATTTTAATAAATCATCTTTTATCATTATAATTAAATAAATCAAAATTAAAAAATAATAATATTTCTTAATTATCTTTCAATAATCATATAATTAAATATACTAATACAATTAAATTTTTAGGTTTATATATTGATGAAAATTTAAGTTGGAAAAAACATAATGAATATTTAAGAAGTTACATCTCAGCAATAATTGGCATTTTGTTTAAAGCTAAAAATTATATGTCATTAAAATATTTAAAAAATATATATTGTTCTTTGGTTTATTCAAAATTACAGTATAGGATTTCAATTTGGGATCAGCGAATTTACCTACAATTCAGCCATTAAAAAAATTACAAAAGAAAATAATTAAATGCCGACATAAACTTCCTTTTTTAGAACCAACTATAAATTTGAATGAACCAAACGGATATTTAAATTTAGAAACGCTTTATAAATTAAAACTATGCATTCTAATACACTATTATTAAAGAAAAACAAACGAATATAAGTATTTCATCCGACCAACGTTATTCGCAACACGAGACAAAACCATCATTGCCGAAAAAAATAAAAGAAATATCAAAATTATGGCCTTTTAAAAAAAATTAAATGTTAGTTTGTTACTTTTTTTTATAACCAACTTTAACGTATTATTTATTATTTTTTTAATTGTAAATGGTTATTATATTATTTATACAGTGTGTCGAAGAAAGTATGCAACATTATACCGATTTCTTAGAAAATTTTATTCTTTATAAAAGTTGGTGCATGCCTTAAAACTATAACTACATATTTCATATTTCACCTGCGGCTAATAGTAAGGGAGTAAATGCCATTTTTTCGAAATTGCCCTAAGAGTAAAGTACCTTATACCTAATTATTAGAAATACAGCAAAATTTTATATGGAAATGTTCTTGCAAATTAGTAAGTTAGACCAAAAATACAAAATTTGAATTAAGTGTCACAATTTTTAATTTTTTTTTGGTTAATCTCTATTTTCCCCTAAATGATACACCTCTGGTCGATTATTTGTTTGCGCAATTTTAATATATTTATTAAATAACTTAAACGTGGGTTTATAATAAAAATGGATTAAGTAGTTGCAAACTTTTTAAAACCTTTCAATGTTGCGAGTTGGTTCAGATATTACCGTGTTGCACGCCTACTTAAACACATTTTAGCCAACTTATGTTCTGAACAAAATTATGATAGAATCCAACTCTATTCATATTACTGGAAATAATTAATAATTTATTTGTTATTTTCACCCAATACGCTCAAGTCCAAAAACCTATTTTAAAAAAATGGATATAAAAAAAATTAAAAACTGACACACCTAGCTCAAATTTCGTATTTGGACTAAGTTCTTAATTTGCAAACACATTTCCATATACATTTTTACAGTATTTCTAATAATTAAGGTACTTTACTCTTAAAGCAATTTCGAAAAAATGCCATTTGCTCCCCTACTGTTAGCCGCAGGTGAAATATGAAATATGCATTTATATAATAACTTAACACCTACCAAACCTCCCCCCCCCCCCTCCCCCCTTGAAAGAAGCTGCGCCCGCCACTCGCTATACTCTACAAACTCTACATATTCAATGTATGTAGATATTTAATAGACAGAATCATACAAATCCACGCTTTTATGTTTTAGAATCCTGTCGTCCCATGTATTGCCAGAGAGACGAAAAATGTTTTCTGATAGATGCTCAGGTGGCTGACGGAACAAGATGTGGGGAAAATAAGGTAGACATCATAGTGACACTATTTGAGAATTGTCACAGGAAGGTTTCGTTAATACAATTATTAATATATCAATTATTTGTTTAGTGGTGTTTTAGATCAGAATGCACAGTGAAGGGTAACCGACCTCAATCATCAGATGGCGCATGGGGAGAATGGACCGAGTGGTAAGTCACAATACTCAAAGAAAATTGTGGGTCATTAATCCATTATTTACTTGAAATATACTGCTTGTCACAAAGTTCCACAAATTGTTTTTTTTTAACACCTTTATTACAGGTCTGTAGTTCGGAAACGACATCATGGATTTTAATGCGGTTTGCAGAGTTTAAAATATTGTTTTTTTTTGCAGATTAATACCCGTGTGCAAATTTTTTTAAGTAACTCACATTTTGTTAGTAGTGTTTTCAAGTTGATTTTGAACGTAGTTTTATAACCTTAGTTAATGACTCGGCACAAATTCCGTATTTTTTTTAAATTATACCGAGGGTCCGCGGAAGATGGTTCGCCCTTTAATTATTTTCTTTTTCCGGGAAATGGAATAAAATTTGGAAGATTTGTATATGACATGAAACTGCATTTTTGACAGGTGACTCAACATTATGGAACTTCCGGTTTAACCGGAAGTGACATAAACTTTCGATTTTTAAATGGGACACCCAGTATATTTTTCCTTGTTTTTTTGACTACATAAGACACCTTAAATATAACGATGTGAAACTTTCCTGATGTGAAACTGACTAATGTTTCTTGGTACGTCATTTTTAAGTCCCATCTTTTATGAACAACTTGTTTTTTGATTCATACCGATATCTGGATTATTAAAGGAAAACACAGGTTTAATGGAAAAAAAATAACATAGGCAATAATGGTATTAAGATTATTTTACTAAAATCGAGTATTTCCTTCACAAGCCTGAATAACAGTTCCCATTCTTTCAGGCATAGATTCAATTAAAGCAGCAACCGCGTCCTGGGGTATCTGCTGTCACTCGTTTGTGAGTGCCTGTGCTAACACAACCAAGGTTTGAAACCCGCCGTAGTTCTGTCTAACTCTTCTTCCTAGTGTATCTCGCATATGTTCAATAGGATTCAGGTCCGGACTTCTTGATGGCCAGTCCAATACTTAAAAGCCAACATCGTTTAAATATTGCCTCGTTGTTTGTGCTATGTGCGAAGGAGCATTGTCATGCATTAAGTTAAAATTTTCTCCTATAAAATGCGAATAAGGTACCACCTGATCTTCTAAGCAATGTCTAATGTATCTATCAGCATTAATACCCCCCTGAAGTGTAATGAGGTCTGCATGGGCCTCTAAGCAAATGCCGCCCCACACCATCACTCCTTCGTCACCAAATTGCACTCTAGGAGAGAAACAACATTGAGAGTATCGTTCCCCGTGCCTTCTCCACACTCTTTGACGTCCGTCAGGTGAATATCGTGTTAAACGAGACTCGTCTGTAAAGAGAATGTTTTGCCAGTCGTTCAAGTCCCAATCTGCAATATCTCGAGCAAATTCAAGTCGCTGCCTTCGATGACCTGCATCTAATAGAGGTCCTGTAGCAGGTACATAAGATGTTAGATTTTGTTCTCTCAACCTTCTACGTACGGTTTCAGATGAAACTAATCTACCATGAACATTTGCCAATCTTATAGCTGAAACCGGAGCAGAGGCTGTTCGCTCTCGAAGAACCTGAAGACGAAGAAATCGATCTTCAACTGCATTTGTCGCTCTTCGCGTTTTCTGCCCGGGTATTCTTGGGTAAGAACCAGTGTGTCTAAATCTTTGTATCGCATCGGATACGGTACTACGTGGATGGCCAAGCCTTTCTGCGATGTACAGAATCAGACGACCTTCATCTTGTAAAGCAACGGCTTGTGCCACTTCTTCTGGTCTCATTTTTAATTTGCGTAAATACACTTATCGTTTACGGAACAGTTTTAAAACACAAAACAACCAACAACAATTTAACAAACGCTAGAAGAACAAGCAAGCCATAGTGCCTTGGAGACTGCATTCAGAAAGACAAAAAAAAAGACCAGGCCAACTTTACAAATAAATTATTTAGTTTTTTGTTGCTAAAAAAGGATTATTTGCAATATTTCAATTAAACCTGTGTTTTTCCTTTAATAATCCAGATATCGGTATGAATCAAAAACAAGTTGTTCAGAAAAGATGGAACTTAAAAATGTCGTACCAAGAAACATATAAAAATTTTCCACAGGATGTTCAGAAGTTAAGCGTAAGATGCAATTTTTTGTGCTACCCTGTATGTCAACATGTCCGTTTTCACAGTTCGTAAAATCGATATCAGAACATGAGAAGACGACAGCATCTGCAACATGTCCAAAAATTATCGAACTTGGTAAAAAAACTTAAAACTTATTTAAGATTGAATTGAAGCAAGATATTTTCCGTCCGGTTAATTTTGTGGTCCAGTGTATACAGACCTGTAATAAAAGTGTTAAAAAATCAATTTGTCGAACATTGTGATAAGTAGTTTATAGATAAAAAAAAAGTATGACGTAATTTTTCTCAAGTTTTTTCCCTCTGAGAATATTTCATATTGCGCACGGATCTATTTTTCCTTTATGATTATTACGACTGTCATATTTTAACGTTTATGCCTGTATGCACCATAACGACTTAATCAGGGTTAAACTTTAACCGTCTTTATGACAAAAATCGCTATGGACCAGCAAGTTATAGAATTGATCGTGATTATATAATTGATTGATCAACACTATTATTACGTCTAATTTGTTAAACTCATTTGATTTGCGCATGCATGTGCAGGAACCCACCCGTATAACCATGGGTAGTTCTACTCTTATAGATTATCTGTGTTCTAACCTACCAGATGATATGTGTTTGAGGTGTGAAGTGGTAAATTCTGGTTTATCGGATCACGAGGCTATTTTCTGTACTTTTAAAATACCATCGCGCCGCGTTAAAGTAAAAAAATATCGAGAAAGAATTTATTCTAAAAAAAATCTACAAAACTTCTCGAAGTTATGTGAGAAGGGTGATTGGACGAGTGTCATTAATTCCACAGATCCGATTGCATGCTTTCATAGTATCCTGTATCAGAACTTTAACATATCTTTTCCAATTAGAACACTTAGGCGGAATACTGGGAAACCGTGGATATCAAGAGGCATTAGGGTTTCAGCGAAAAACATGCGTTGTTTGCATAAACTTCGTAAATATTTCTTGAACAGCAACAATTTTGCCGCCTATTACAACAAATATAGAGGTATTTATAGGAGAGTTATTAAAACGGCAAAGCAACGATATTTTTCGCAACGGTTGGATCAATCGAGCAACAAGCAGAAGGAATGTTGGAAAATCATTAACGATTTAAAAGGGAAAAAGAGCAGATCGCCCGAATCCAACATTAGCCCTAACGAATTTAATTCTTTTTATTGTTCCGTCGCATCTAACCTTTCTAGTTGCATCCAACCCAAACGAACTGCGCTGAGTTATCTAAAGAATATTTCAATACGCGATTCTTTTTATTTTCATCCTACTGATGTCAACGAATTGAGGCAAGTGTTTCTGGAAATAAAAAATAAAAACGCTGTCGGCTGGGACGATGTGTCTTTAAAAATATTTCTTGTTCTTCCCAATGTAGCTCTAAGCTCCTTGGCAGAGGCTATTAATTTGTCGCTCACTTTGGGTACTTTTTCACCTTGTTTAAAAATTGCTAGAGTCATCCCACTTTTTAAAGGAGGTGATCCCACGACTCCATCTAACTTTAGGCCAATTTCACTGCTACCAACATTATCAAAGATTGTAGAAAGGCTAGTCAAGAAACGTATCACGAGCTTTATGAAGGCCAGAGGTATATTGAACGTTGCCCAATTTGGATTTAGGGCCCAGAAAAGCACCGATGATGCCATTTTTTCCTTTCTAAACGACCTATACATTTCAATTAATGACGGAGAGGTTGCCGCTGCGGTGTTTTGCGATCTGACCAAAGCCTTTGACTGTGTGGATCATGAGATACTGCTCGGTAAGCTTGAAGTTTATGGTTTTCGGGGGACCTTCTTGGCCTGGATCAGGTCCTATTTGTCGGATCGTCATCAGTCAGTTATTTTCAATGACGATATTTCCTCCAGCTTACGCTTGACCTCTGGGGTCCCACAGGGATCTATCCTTGGTCCCTTGCTTTTCCTGATATATATCAATGATCTGGCAACCCTGGATATATCAGGTATTTTTACTCTTTTTGCGGATGACGCGACTATTCTGTGGCATTCCGGAGACGCTGGCCAGATGGAGATTGTTATCAGTAACGACTTGGTTCGAGTGAAGGATTGGTGTGATGCTAATCTACTTACCATCAATTTATCTAAGACCAAGATTATTAACTTCAAATGTCAAGTGGACGGCGTCATTTTAAATTCGCAAGCTCTGGGTAGAGTGAATTATAATAAATTTCTGGGTTTGTTTGTGGATGATAGGTTGAAGTTTGAGCCACATGTTTTACAACTAACCACTAAGGTTTCTAGAGGTTGCTATGCCTTAAGGGTTATTACCCGGGAAACGGATATAGTAACTGCGAGGGCTGCCTACTTCGCTTTAATTGATACACACTTGCGGTATGGTGTGTGTTTTTGGGGTGCTTGTTCCGGTTATTTATTTAACACCGTATTTATTCTCCAGAAAAGAGCTATGCGATTTATGTTTGGCTTGAAACGAAGGGAATCATGTAGGCCATTGTTTAATAGTAACAAAATTTTAACATTACCATGCATTTTTATATTAGAAACCGTATGTCTCGTGCATAAAAAGTTTAGCCAGGAAATTATCTCTGCTTCCTCTTATTTTTTCCGTAATACTCACACCACAGCTCTTCCGATACCGGGTTCCACCTTAATTAAGAATTCTTTTATATACAGGGGCAAAAAAATGTTTAATCATCTTCCTAGGCAGGTTAGAGAGATTTTGTGCATTAAAAAATTTAAGAGGGAGGTCAAGAGGATTCTTTTAAACAAGACATATTACTCTGTCTCCGAATTTTTAGAGGATACATTTTAATTCTAGTATTTTTTTGTTTGTTTTCTGCTTTGTAAACATTTTGCTATTTGATTTTTAATAAAGCTATGTTTGAGTCGGGGTTTGAGTATACGTATAGAAAAGTTGTCTGTTCCTCTTTGTTCTTTGTTTTATGTAACTTGTTTTATATTTTTTTTATATGACTTATTTAGTCTAGTATAAGTACTTTTTCGACATTAACTTGTACATACTTAATTTTACATTAATGGCTTTGTTAATGAAAAAGAAAATTTTTTTATAACAATAAAGCGTTTTTTTATTTGATTTGATTTGATTTGATTTGATTTGATTTGATTTGATTTGATTTGATTTGATTTGATTTGATTTGATTTGATTTGATTTGATTTGATTTGATTTGATTTGATTTGATTTGACCCGAACATGTTGGTTGGTCCATAGTGATTTTTATCATAAATCACGGTTAAAGTTTAAACCTGATTAAGTTGTTATGGTGCATACAGGCCGTAATGACTCATCAAGTTTGTTTATTGTCAATGTCAATATTAAAATACAAAATGCTAAACGAAGAAAAACGAGGAGTTGGGAATTTCGTCGTGTCCATAGAAGCCAGACGACAGTCAAATTAAATACTAATAAATTAATTGATTCAGCCGATACTATAGGTGGAAATCCAAAATTATAGTAAGTATTATGAGATACAGTAAAACAAAGTTGAACTTGCAAATTTCCACTAAATCAAGAACATGACATGTTTTGCTAACACTGTAGCTTCGTCAGATGACAATGATTTAATAAAAGTTTAAAATAAAAAGAGTTGCAATAAAATTAAATTATTGAAGATGTAAATAAAACAGTGGAAGGGTTACAATGACGGGAAAATCCAACAGAAGGTTTAAAATAATTAAATTAGGTACAATATGGGTAAATTACAAAATCCTAAGTATATGGTCAACAGAATAAATTTAACAAAGGTGAATTATTTAAATCTAATAGATCATTAAGTTACAAGTCCGTATTTTTAAGTTTATTTATTTCTATAGACTCTAACCAATTTAGTTTTAATTCATTGCTTTCCGTATGTAGATTTTAAAGGAAGGATAGAAATTACGTTGATTATCAAGTAAATGGTTAGCATCGTTTCAGTCGGTTTTGTTTTTTAGAAAACTGTTATGTATAATGTTCCTGCATTCTTTTGTTAAACTGTCTACCCGTTTGGTCAATGTATGTTTTAGGATAATCTTTGCATTTTAATTTATAGATGCCTGATTTTTTGTTTTTATTGCCTTTTATTGGTTTCGATACATTTTCCTAAAGAGTTATTAGTTTTATAAGATAAATTTATATCAAATTCGTTAAGAAAATTACCAATTACATTGCAAGGTTGTCAAAAGTAAGTGACAAGTTTAAATTATAATAATAATATAATAACGGATATAACTTAAATCTAATTGACCAAATTCTAAAAAAAGGCTATTGACTTAGTTTTTCCAGAAGCAGAAACTCTGGCCAATTTAAACGTGTCACTTTCTTTGGACAACCTAGCAAATCTTATAAAACTTTACCAAAAGCGATAAAAATAAAAAAATCAGGCATCTATAAATTATTGTCCTAAAACATAGGTACATTGGCCAAACGGATAGACATTTTAACAAAATAATACCGGACATTATAACAGTTTTCTAAAAATCAAAGCCGACTCAAACTATGCCAACCATTTACTGGAAAATCAACATAATTTCGATCCTTCCTTTAAAATCTTACATTCAGAAAACAAAGGATTACAATTAAATTTGTTAGGATCTATTAATAAATAAACTTAAAAATACGTACCTGTTACTTAATGATCAATTAAATTTAAATAATTCATCTTTGTTAAATTTATTCTGTTGACCATATACTTACTTAAGATTTTGTAAATTACCCATATTGTAATAGCTATTTACCTAACAAGTACGGAAAATGAACTTTTCCGCACGTGTCTGGTACAATAGTTTTTCTACAGACGTGTGGAAATAAGTAACACATATTTCAAAGAAATTTAATAATTTTTAATTAACTATAACAATCACATAATATGTAACAGTAACTCATTCTGAGAAAAAAAGTAATAACTACAAGTTATAAGTAATTGAGATATTATTGATTTTGACATAATCGTGCCGAAAAATTTTTTCGCACTAGTGTGGAAAAACCAATTTTCCGCACGGATTTTTGACATAATCGTGCCGAAAAATTTTTCCGCACTAGTGTGGAAAAATCAATTTTCCGCACTAATATCCGTGCGGAAAATTGGTTTTTCCACACGTCTGTAGAAAAAGTATTTTTCACAATAAATGGTTGACTCCGTTTAAGGTGGGAGTATCAACATGCTTGCCAACCTATAACCTATTTCGCGTCGATTTATTTATGTTTTCTGGCTTGTATACAAAATTTAAAGAAAATCAGTATCGACTTGATATTCTATTGCTAATAATTGACATATTTAATAAATATCAAGGAATTTAATAACTTATTTTAGGAGAATTGTATAGCGAAAAATATCGGGTAAGATTTTTTTTAACATTATTATGTCATTGTCACTCATTGTTCTTTCACTATACAATTTTCCCAAAATTAGCAATGAAATAAATTGATATTTTTGTAATATATCAGATATTACCTAAGTACCTACCTAATGTGCCGACGATACTGATTTTATTTAAATGTTAGTTTAAAAAATAATAAACTTGAAAAAACAAAGGGAAATAGGTTATAGGTTGGCACAACGTTGATAATTCAACCTTAACTACCTGGGACATTTTGCAAGAGCCCGGCAATAAAAATGCAAATAAACTGTCGGTCAGGATCGGATTATAATTTGTAAATATAGCAGGTAATATTTAACTATCTTGTGCATGTGTATTTAGGATATTTTATGTCATTAAATAATATATTATTAATAACAAATTAAATATCTAAAGTCCTACCCTGTAGTGTATTTGCTTGTTGATTGTGTATAACAATGGGATTAAACCGGTAGTATTATTGCAGTCAGTAAGTCGATACCATTTAGGGTGAAAAATACTTTACCCAATTTAATTATTTTAAACCTTCTGTTGGATTTTCCCGTCATTGTAACCCTTCCACTGTTTTATTTACATCTTCAATAATTTAATTTTATTGCACCCCTTTTTATTTTAAACTTTTATTAAATCATTGTCATCTGACAAAGCTACAGTGTTTGCGAAACATATCATTTTCTTGTTAGTATAGTGGAAATTTACAAGTTCAACTTTGTTTTACTGTATCCCGTAATATAATAAATATGAATAGTATTTTATACCACCACTTAACATGGAAGCTATTTAGCCTTTTTGCCAGTACAGTAATAAATGTCATAAGGCTTTCCATACAACAAGTACATTATTTCTATATCTTTAACTAGGACTAAATGTTCACGAACCTGTGGAAAAGGAATACAGCGCCGCCAGAGATTTTGTGATAATCCAAAACCAGCAAATAGAGGAAAATATTGTTTGGGACCTCGCAGCGAATTTAAAATTTGTGTAACAGAGGTAAGTTCGTTCAAAATATTTAAAAATTTAGCACCTGTTAGTCTAGGAAACAGCTTACAATTTCAATGATGAATGCTTATCTCCTTACTACGCTTAAAGAGCACAAAAATAGCTAGGTACATTTTGGTGACAACCGTAATTCGATATATTTATTTTTTCTCGAGTTATTTACAAAAATAACTATTTTATTAAAAAAAAAATGTTTCTTTCACTAATCATGATATCCATGAGCTTTGTTTAATATTTAAATAATTACAAAGGGAGCTTGGTTGCCTTTGAGATTTTTAATTTACTTTTTAGTATTGAAAATACTACTGGGATCGTTTTTAAGCAAAATTTGCATTGGTGTCGCGACCCAACACCTTAATATCTCGAGCGGTCTTGTAACATAATACTCTGATAATACTTGGTAAATATAAATATGAATAACAGCGTAAAGTCGGCAAGTAAATAATGTTTAGTTTTAGTATTTTTGCACTTCAAAGTGCTTTATTAAGATATTGTATTTTGAAGAATGCCGTAATAATTTTGTTAAAAAGTGTTTTATTGAGATAAGTTATATAATTATGTATATTTGTGTTTTGAAGAATGCCATAATAATTTTGTTAAAGAAGGTAAGTTCATGTTATTTAAATCGGAATATTATATCGAAAAAAAAAGTGGGTGGCAAAAAGTGGGAGCACAATAATTGCATTTACAGGGTCCGCCCAAATTTGGTTAACAAATGGGATAATTTTTTTATTATTGATTTCTCAGAAAATATTATTCTACATAAAAGTTTTGCATCTTGAGTAAATCATTTTGACGTATTCAAATCTTCTGTGGCATAAACAGGGTGAATATAAAATAAAAAAATACGACGTCAGTGACTCAAAAATTTTTAAAAATTTAAAAACTGAAACAGCCATATTAAGGAACTAATAAATCGAAGATAAAAAGTTAAATAAAGTTTTTTTTAGTGCTAATAGTTTTCAAGAAAAGTCAAGTTAAAAATCAAATTTTTGCCCTTATTGAATTTTTACACTTTTCATATTAACTTTACATATTAACCGTTAATATGGCTGGTTCAGTTTTTAAATTTAAAAAATTTTTTGAGTCACTGACGTCATATGCCACAGATTTGAATACGTCAAAATGATTTACTCAAGATGCAAAACTTTTATGTAGAATAAAATTTTCTGAGAAATCAATAATAAAAAATTATCCCATTTGTTTACCAAATTTGGGCGGACCCTGTAGAATTAAAGAACATTTTTTAAACTTTTACAAAATACAAATTAGAATGTGGGCTTTAATTATTTTCTCTATTTAAAATAAGCCTCTCTTATGGGTGGTGTGCAGGGAAGTTCTAAGAAAATTGTATAGGTGGTAAATGTGGTCTGAAAAAAAGAAAACACAATTTTTAGTACTTGATAAAAATTTAATTGCGGTTAAAAGTCAACTTGAAATTTTGGGTAAACATAAACACAACAAGTAGTGAATTATATTGGAAAATATGTAACTTACATCACATAGGACATTAAAATTTTAAAGCTGTGTCAGGTATTTTCAATACATACGTTTAGTTGTTGCCTTTGGATCAACTTATTATTATTTCGTGAAGAGTGCGAGAATATAAATATATTCTTCAATGCAATCATTTTGCGATAAGTTTAAAAATACAGATGTTTCAACTCACAGTGGTGGGTCACCCCAACCGATCGGTGTACAGTCTTTGGTTAAAAACCGCCTATTAAACTAAATACCTTTAAGGTGGGAGTATCAACATGCTTGCCAACCTATAACCTATTTCGCGTAGATTTATTTATGTTTTCTAGCTTTTATACAAAATTTAAAGAACATCAGTATCGACTTGATATTATATAGCTAATAATTGACATATTTAATAAATATCAAGGAATTTCATAACTTATTTTAGGGGAATTGTATAGCGAAAAATATCAGTTAAGATTTTTTTAACATTATTATGTCATTGTCACTCATTGTTCTTTCACTAAACCAGTGGCGGATTTACAAATTTGCCGCTAGTAGGCTATTCAATTTTTGCCGCCCCTATACCAGTGACGGTTCGTGAGTTGTGAAATAGGTGAAGTGTTCGGGAAAGAAAAGGCCTACTGCAGGCGAAATGCGCCGCAGGCGAAAAATTTTTAAGACCACGCCCAAATTTGGTCAATAATTTTTAGTAAATATTTTAAAAATTTATGATTACCTGCTTATTTTATTGAAAATGAAATTTCTTTCTGCAAAGCCAGTAAAGTTCCAACTACCTTTTTTTATTCTCATTAACAGACACGGCCAAAAAAAAACGCAACGCGAAATAGGTTATAGGTTGGCAATAGATTGAATGACGTTGAGAATTCAACCTTAATGGTCAGTACGATTCGTGGCTAGAGTTTAAATATTGTTTTCTTGCCTTAGTGCATAACAATAACACCTTGACAGATATGCAACGTTCTTATTATCTAAGGTTATCTCTCGAGATTAATGCCCAACAAGTAATTAAATCAATAGAGGTTTCTTCTGCTAATGCTTGAAGAACGTTTTGAGAATAAAACATTGATTATAGTATTTGTAGAATTATACGGTTGATCTTTTGACTGCAATAAACCCTCATTATTCCTTTGACCATAAAATAAATAATGAAATCCCAAATTTTAAAACCTTTTCGAGCAGAGCCGGACCAGGTACAAATTCAATTTATACCTATGCCTGATTCATATATAAATACCAACTGATTTTTAATGATTTTAGCCTTTAGTGGTTTTCCGGCGAGTAATTTTTAGTTAGGCTTATTAGTAGTAGAACATGGCATCCTTGGAATTGTGCTGATAGGGGGGCATCTTCAAGTGTCATTTTTAAAAGAAAGCATTTATCTACCGATGCCAAACTAATAATTAAAAATGTGTATCAATCTTTGTTGAATAGAAATTTTATTTCGATGGATGCTTTAGCAGAGACGTCTACTTTGACAAAAACTCCTATATCTTCGGTAAGAGATATAGTACTTAAACCTGTTAATCCTAGAAAAAATCGGATGATTTTGGCACATTTAGAAGCATTGACGAAAATGACATGGATTTATTAAGAAGAAAAATTTACCAAATCTATGAGGCACAAACTGTACCCACTTTGATTTCCCTCAAAGAGCGGCTGATTAAAGATGCAACAAATATCTCTTGTTGCCTTTCAAGCCTTAGGAAAATATTGCGTAAAATGGGTTTTAAATACCGAAGCATTAATAAAAGATAAACATTAATGGAATCTCAATGTTTACGGGAATAGAGACTTAAATATTTAACAGCAGAGCTGTTAAATAATTTAGAGAAGAAAATCGTCCAATTATTTACCTGGACGAAACATGGTTCGATACCCATGACACTCCAAGAAAGGGTTGGGATGATTCTTCCAAAAAATGTCAAACCAAGGCACCATCAAATAAAGGCAAAAGAATCACAATATTACATGCTGGTTCAGAGAACGGGTTTGTTCCAAATTGTCTGTTGCTTTCAGCTAAAAACAGCAGATTCTTCTTTAGATTACAATAAAGATACCTACGCACAACTTTTTGAAGATTGGTTTAAACATAAACTCCTTAAAAATATACCTGAAAATAGCGTCATTGTAATGGACAATGCTAGTTATCATAGTCAGCAAGCAAAAATCATTCCCAATTCTAATAAGACAAAGGCAGAAATTCAAAATTTTATGATTGAAAATGATTTATATTTTGAAGAAACTTACAAAAAACGAGAACTGCTAGAAGTATTAAAAGCTTTTAAAATAAATAAGGAATACGAGTGTGACAAACTTGAAGCAGAAAATGGACATACAGTGTTGCGTCTTCCTCCATACTATTGTATATTCAGTCCTATTGAGCTAATATGGATGGCACCAATTAAAATCCAATATTAGGAGAAATAATATTTCTCCTACATTAATGTAGTAGAATTAATTAAAAACGAAGTAAGAAAAATTTCTGCAGACAGCTGAAAAAACTGTGTACAGCATGTACTTAAGGTGGAAAATAAGTTTAGGCTTAGACGAAGATAGTGATAGTAATACAGAGTTAAATTTTGAATAAATTATCAATAGGATTTAATTAATTTTTATTGTACTTGTTATCCTAATAGTTATACTTTTAAATTGTATTATTTTCAATTATCATTAATTGTTATCATTATTTTACATTTATTTTAGGTACCTACCTAAAACTAAAAATACTATTTATTTTAAATTCTAAAAATAAATCATGTGGTGTAGGTACATTTTCAAGCCGACCCTGATCCCATTTAATCCCCTTTGAAGAGGTTGAGGCGCATTATACAATAGGGTTTAATCAGGTAATTTATTTTTGGCAGTAAGAGTCAACGGTATAATTCTGCAAATACTATACTACCATAATCATTTAAATGCAATTTTTGATCATTTCAAAGTACAGCTAATTTTGTGCTCTCTATACAAAGTAATGAAATGATATGTCATGCTATTTAATTTTATTAGGAATTTTTTTTTAAACTGAATCTTGAAGCTTGTGAGACTTCGTATTTTTAAAAGGTTTCATCTCCAGATTATGTCTCCATAATATATATATTGTATTCAATGGTTCCCGTTTGTTCAATTCATCTAATATGTACAGGGTCTTCCAACGAGGACTGAACAGGGGCTCATTTTTGAACTTCCTTGTATTTAAAGAAAAATCCAAAATAGCCAATCGTTGTACTTTTTCCTGCAGAATTCAAAAATGAAACCAAAAATTTATTTGAACCAGAAACAAAAGAGTTACGATATGGATAAGGTGTTTTTTAAATGGAACATAGCTTTTTTCATACGATTTTTGGAACGAGTGATTTTTTTTTGTCCGTTCTGATTAAAATATTTAATATTGTGACAGCTATTTTTATTAAATTTTAATGTTTTATCCAGTATAATTTAACTTTAACCTGTTTGAAACATACACTAGGTAATAAAGGTATAATCATTTCGGCAATATTATAGTAAATTTGTCAAATTTTTTGACTTTGAAGGATTCAAAGGTGATTATACCTTTATTACCTAGTGTATGTTTCAAACAGGTTAAAGTTAAATTATACTGGATAAAACATTAAAATTTAATAAAAATAGCTGTCACAATATTAAATATTTTAATCAGAACGGACAAAAAAAAAATCACTCGTTCCAAAAATCGTATAAAAAAAGCTATGTTCCATTTAAAAAACACCTTATCCATAGCGTAACTCTTTTGTTTCTGGTTCAAATGAATTTTTGGTTTCATTTTTGAATTCTGCAGGAAAAAGTACATCGATTGGCTATTTTGGATTTTTCTTTAAATACAAGGAAGCTCAAAAATGAGCCCCTGTTCAGTCCTCGTTGGAAGACCCTGTACATCGATATTATTTTATTCGGGTATATTAGAAGCGTAATGCTAGAGGTGCACCATTCTTCTGGAAATAAATTCGTCGGGGTTATGGTCTTCAGTTGGAATTTTCAATTAACCCTGGCACCAAAGTATTTTGTAAAAACTGGATTATATCTATTACCGGTTATTCTGTCAATTAAACATCTGTCACTGTCACTTTTCTAACAATAGTAAACAATCCAACAAAGCTTCAGAGGCAGTTTAACAACATTCGCAAAGGGCCAGCAATAATAACCAGGCGATATCCAGTATATATTTCTTTATCCTTTTTTTTTTGTATAGCAGTCCTGATCATTTTGTTCCATTCTTACAAATAACAATTCCTCCACATTAGCGTTTGGGCATCCGGTTTATGTACGGGAATACCTTTTCTCCACGACCATTACTGAATGCAATAATTCCAAAATCATTTTTGATAATAGAATGTAAAAATTCCCGCTCTTGAGTTGGAATATTTATTCTGAAACACTTGCTTCTTATGCGTTTTGCGTGTATTTTCATTCCATAACAAGATAAGGAATGAATCTTCTGTAATTGATAGAAACGACATAGGTTGCCATGAATTTCGAAATTGTCAGTGTCAGATAAAAATGGCCGCGCTGTAATAATTATTTTCAGACAACTTTTAGTGCAAGTCAAAAAATGAGTGAAAAATTTTTGATGAATCAGATATGGAACTGGATGGTCGTGGAGAAAATATAGTCTGCTACTCGGTTAGAATGAAAATTCGATACTCGTGGTTCCTCACGCTCGCTACGCTCGCGTTCGGAATCTTCCACTCGGATCGAATTTTCATTCCAACCTCGTTACAAAATCTACTATTTAGGGTTGAGTAGAGCAGAATGGGCTGGCCTTAAGGGACAGTCTATTACTGAACTTCGCCTTTTTCTACACTATACTTGCAATTAATACAGCATAATAAATGTTAACATTTAAACCTTTGTAATGTAGAAATAAAGACATTATTATTATTATTATTATTATTATTATTCTTATTCCGTTATACTTAGATGGATTGAATGGAACGAAGGGGAACCATTGAATGGTCAGCTAGATCGCCAGATCTAACACTCCTTAGATTCTTATCTGTGGGGTTACTTAAAAAATAAAGTAGTGAAATCTAGGAACATAATTTTAATAAATTGAATTTCTAATTTAAGACCTCCAACACTAATTATTAGAATGTACCAGTGATCTGGTACGTATAGATGGTACCTACATATTATGTCATTCGTAAACGTTATTAAAAATTGTTGACAACATCGTTTGTAGGAGGGAGGCGGTGAAGAGCTGAGTGGGTCAGGGAGTAGGGATTACGGTGAATTTAATTTTGAATGTGAATTGAGTTGAATAGTTTATACATAACCTACAAATACCCCAACTTTCTATTTACTCACCTATGAAAAGTAAAGGCACAATTAATATTTTCGGAATTCTCGCATACTTGACACTTGCGCCTCATCTTAGTCTTCAAAAAATATTACAAACCACTAAAAACACAGCAATTATTACACAAAACCGATAAACTGAAGATAATTTACGACCGCTCGCTGTCAGAGAAACATCAAACTGAAATAGGGATGTTCGATATACATCGACGCATCGAAAACATCGATAATTTTAATGCGATACATCGTTTTTAAGCGATGCATGGAGGCCATTTGATATTTATCGATGCATCGCGATGTAATAGGCCCTTATTTTATTCGTAAAATAATTAATTTGCCGCTGCCTCTTGATCTTAACTTTTACCCTGGTTTCAGTTAAGCTGTGAGCTTAGACCCAAGCAGCAAGGATTAGTCGATACAACGTTGAATGTACGATACTTCCCAACGTTGCATTACGTTGTAACAACAGTTGAATCTACGTTGACAGGACGGCACAATGTCATAATTGATACAACGTTGAATGTGACCGTTGAATCAACGTCTCCATTTACGTTGACCAGATGTCTTTAAGACGTCAGATAATCTACCTATTTAAAATAATTTTTCTACTTTATTGCTTCATTTCGGTGTAATAACAATTTAGGTTTTATAATGAGTAGCCAATATAATGAAATCCAAAATGTCCATTTCATTTGAAAGTTAAAATAACATTGCTTTACATGTTTATGACATATTTTTTAAAAGTAAGGCATAAAAATACTAAAAGTAGAAAAAATATTGAAGAGAACTGCTCCATAAGACTTGACAACACTAGTTCTTTAGAACTTGTACGAGTGCTATTTTGATCGAGTGTAAACATGTCTTACAAAACTAGTTTAGTAATATATTTTAAATGTCCATCCTTATATCCCGCTGGCAGCAAAAAAATGCTACCTTTAAAGATAGTGTTTTAAAATAATGTAGCTATTTTAATGCAGTTTTCAAATAAAATAAAATCACCAAGATGTTTGCGATTACTTTATTTGAGGCATAAGGCATTATACATAAAACTTTTTAAAAATAAATGCACAAACAAAATTAAAAAATACTTTTTCAATTTAAATTTTAAAAAACAAAAAAGCAAAGTACTGAAAAGTTTTTACCATCACTTTCATTTTCAATAGGGGGAGGTCTTGGAAGCTTTTTTTCTTGTTGACTAATTTGCTTTGGATTTGACTGTCACTATCGCTAGAGTCGCTGTATACATATGGAGGTTTACGTTGTCTTTTTGTCCTATTATTTAAGTCTATTTCACTGTCTGATTTAATATTAGATGTAAATTGGGCTTCACTTCTCTTTTCTTTAGCTTTCTCGTATTCATCTAAAAGGCAACATTCTCAATCATAATCCAAATTTATTTATTTCTGCTTACCAAACATCAGACATTAAATTCCTCTACAAATTTTTTTTATTATATCATTTGCGGAGTTCTGATTTGATTAATTGATTGATTGTTAAAAAAAATCATTTATTGTTTTTGTTTTTTAAAAGTTTTTCTATTTTCAAAAATAACAAAGTAAAGAAGGGGTGACAAATTTTAAGATATTCACCCTGTACTTGCACTTTAAAATATTCTACACAAATTAGAATATTCATACAATAATCAAATATTTAAGCAAATTACCCATACCAGAATATCCTTACTGTAAAAACATAGGTTAAAAAAATGATATAAAGTGTCATGTCTCACTTTCCATGCTCGTAATGTAATGAATGATCATTCGCATTAAAATTAGCAGCGAGTACCTATATCAACGAAATTTACCACATTACCTACTCTTAAAAATTCCATTGAAAAATGTCAACACATAAACTTAACATTAAACCACTTTTTTATGAATATTTATGTAGAAAAAGAACTACCAATTTTACTACTGTACTAATAATTGATTAAAAATTTAACTTATTTAGGTACCTTACCTTTTATTAGACTAATAGCTACTTATGGACAACAGAATAATATGTAAGGTGGCATTATTATAGGAGCCTAGGAAGAATTATTACTATTTTGTAGAAAAACAGCGCCCCTGCTTGCTTCACAGGTCCTGTGACCTTGTGAATTTTGGTTAGAGGTTAGGTATCTTATTTTTTTCTTGAAAAATTAAAAAAAAATAGAATTCCGTACAGAAGACTTGTGACTAATATTTAAAGGAATTCTTGTATTCCAGTAACTAACTAAAGTAAACCCGTTTTTTATTTTTTGTGTAATAATATAAAATCGAAAATGGGACGCCATCCGTAATACGAAATTTTGTTAACATTATATACTTCTATTTATGTAAATGTTATACATTTCACTTACCAATCAATGTTAAATCCAGGCTGGAAATAGTGAAAACATTAATAAATGTACCATAATAACACCAGCAATAATGCAATTATTAATTTGAACACTTTTCTCTTCTCAGTTCTCACCTACAAACAAACAACAAGGACACGGTCACATGTCACCACCATGTCTTGAAGGGACGCGGTCGCGTGGAAAATTCGGATTTGTCAAATGTCAAGGATCGCCTTTATCTTTGTCTTTCTTGTAAGGAAAGACCAAGTTGTCCGACGCTCGGCGTTGCGTTGCGTTTTTGCATGTGATGTCTTAATCCTCCCGCTTCTGGCGGGAAATTTGAATTAATTTGCATGGAAGTACAACGTTATCCACTTTTAAGTAACTGACATAGAGTCGGCTTTGTAACTGATATATAATCATGTTGCTACATTACACGTGCATCCAATAAGATATAAACGGCAATAGTAGGTTTTTTTTGATATCTTAAATTTTATTAATACAGTATTTATTTCAGATGATGCTACGTTTATTCAACGTCTTTAGTCGAGTTAAAAATTTTTTTTTTTTAAATCTGTGTTAAAACCTCAGACCAAGCACTATAGACAAAGCATGCTATTCATTGCCATTCATAAAAGAGGGGTTGTTGTGTTGACAATTTTCAAGTCACATTGCGATGCAACAGCGATACAAGTAAGTCCCCCACCACTATAAGGGGTGATCAATCGGGGCGCGCGGAGAAGAGGACAACATGGAGGGGATAAGTCTTGTAAAGCGCTTCGACAAGGAGTGTCGAACGGTCCATAGGCGTACGATATTTATAAAACCTCAAATACCGTGAGATTAACAAAAATATTGTATTATAATAAAGATTGATTAAACGATTTTAATAAAATGTGAAGAGGCTAGAGGTAACTTTTTGTCGATTATTGACAATCTAAACAATATTTTTCCAAAATTGACAAGACTGGCACTCCTTACGGTATAACAAATATTATGCGCATTCCTATTTTAGGTTTTCATTCTCGTTTCGAAAGTGCTAGTTCAGTTTAATAATTAATACCTTAGCAAATCTATTTTAGGATAAACAAAAAGTTTAAACTTTTAAGGTTGGAAGTTATAGTTTTTCGATAAAGAATTAAAAGCTACGAGAGGAAGTTGCAAGCCCTTTTTCTGTTTCATGATAAAAAAGTTATTTTCAAATGTCAATATTTAAAAGTCGTAGCAACTTAACATACTAATGGTTTAATCCACTAGTATTCAAAAATCTTATAAAATAAATGGTTTTATTTCAAAAAATAATTTGTTCTATGCCTTATCTTTTTAAAATACTTTATTGTATGGAAAATTTACAAAAAGCGAAGTTAAGGCTGGGCCTCCTAGCTTAACTTCGTAATAATTTTAAAACGTAGGGTTCCACAAGTGGTTTTTATGGAATTTGTTGGTAATGATACAGTTACATTTCTAAACTTGTATATGAGCTAACATAAAGTTAAAAGCTTCAATTTAGCCAGGGATTAATTTTTTCTGTCAATGAAAATCCTACCTTAACAGTTTTTGACTTACGTGAGGTACGTAAACCCAAAAGTGGTTTTTATGGAATGTGTTCGTTAAAATGTAATTTATTGATACGGTTACATTTCTAAAGTTGTACTTAGGCTAACTTAATGTTAAAAACGTTATTTTATTGCCATACAAACAATAATATCAGTAATATCTAATAATAATTTCACTTATATAAGGTACGTAGACCCAGAAAATAGAATTATATATTTGTTCGCTATCCTATTACATATTAATATGGTTACCTTTTACAACAGAACTACTATATGGGCTAATATAAGTAATGTTAAATAGTTTATTTTACCCTTACTATTGCCAAACAATAATAATAATAATAATAATAATAATAACAATAATAAAACTAATTCCTTTGAAATCAAATATGGTACTGTTAACTTTCTGGACATTCATTTTCCGCTTTTTTGGGGTACCAAAATCGTCGCTCCTTATTTCTTTAGTAGGTTCTGATTTTCTACAAAAAAAAGGTGCTTAAATGTAAGTTGTCGGCAGCAATGCAAGTTTTTACCGCACCCTTTAAAAATAAAGAATTTTGGTTATGACACTGAATATTAGTGAATATAGCACATTTTCCTCTATTTACTTACCGACAATGAGAACCACAGGAAATGCTTGATGTAAGCTGATTTTCTGCATCGTACGCAAGAGCTACACTGTCTTGCATGCTTGGCAATCTAAAAAGTAGAAAGTTTGAAAATCAGAAAAGATCCCTTGTATGTTAAAATATGATTAAATTTTTTATCTATCTTATCGAATACATACCTTTTCTTTGGTGGAGTTCCTCCAACTGTAGAATCAGAGCTAAAACAAAAGCATATAATAAAATCTATGATACCTTGTCACCTATAAACCAAGTGCGTCAAAAATACTATATAGTTAGTAGTAGGGAAACCCCGGTTCTGGGACCTCCTCCTCCCTGTGACCTTGACCGCGCAGGTGTGCAGGTGTTAATTTGACCTTGAATTGTCCTTGACCGCACAGGTATACAGGTGTTCATTCGACCTTGAAAGATGCAACTACTCTTTGTTAATTTGACCTTGACCATACACCTGGACGAGGGTATTTTTATGGTATACAATTTTCTTTTATGTGACTCATTTGACCTTGAAGGATGGAGCTGCTCTTTGATGGTACTACCTTGGCGTGGACGAGGGTATTTTTATGGTATGCAGGTGTTCATTCGACCTTGAAAGATGCAACTACTCTTTGTTAATTTGACCTTGACCATACACCTGGACGAGGGTATTTTTATGGTATACAATTTTCTTTTATGTGACTCATTTGACCTTGAAGGATGGAGCTGCTCTTTGATGGTGCTACCTTGGCGTGGACGAGGGTATTTTTATGGCATGCAGGTGTTCATTCGACCTTGAAAGATGCAACTACTCTTTGTTAATTTGACCTTGACCATACACCTGGACGAAGGTATTTTTATGGTATGCAGGTGTCTTTTATGTGACTCATTTGACCTTGAAGGATGGAGCTGCTCTTTGATGGCGCTACCTTGGCGTGGACGAGGGTATTTTTATGGTATGCAGGCGTCCTTTTATTTACGACACTGTTGCATTACAAATTTTTACACCATGGAGTATTTTTATTTCTTTATTGACGTAATTTATTTGTTCGAAAATATCTAAAGGGATGCAAGTCTGTTTTATTGATGTTACCTTGACCATTATTTTTTCCCAAAAGTTAGATTTGTAATATATTTTGTGTTTTGTTATACCTTCACGTTCTTGAAGGGTGTTTATGGGATTTTCACACCTTGATGGGATTTTCACACCTTGAAAGAGCTATTATAGTCGTAACAATAGGGTCTGGGTCTCTTTGTTATCGGATTTTCACACCTTGATGGGATTTTCACACCTTGAAAAAGTGCAACTACCCTTTTGTTATGTATGATTTCGAAGGCGGCATGGACCTTTTATTATGAGTAATATTGAGCGCTGGCTATTTTTCTTACTTTGTTCTTTATTTAGGTATTCTTGGATTTATTTTTATAGTGGATGCAGATATTCTTTGATGGTTTTATGTAACCTTGACTACACTTTTGAGCAGATGTTTATTTATGACATTGGGCTGGGTTTATTTTCGACCTTGGACGTACTCGGACGCAAGTGTTTGGTTTTTACGCCTTGAAGAATTTTTATTTTTTATTGACGTAATTTTGTTCTAAAATATTGAATGAGGTGCAGGCACGTTTCATTTACGATGACCTTGTGTTGGTTCGGGGTGCAGGTGGTTTTTATGTTGTTGAGTTTTGTATACTCTTAAAGCGGCTACTCCTTTTACACTTTGAAGAATTTTTTTCTTTATTGACATCACTCTGTTCTAAAATATCGAATGGGATACAGGTATATATCGTTCTCTACTATGGTTGTTAAAATAGGGTATGTGCTCTTTGTTATGGGATTATTTAACATTGAAAGAGTGCAAGTGCCTTTTTGTATGGGTAACTTTGACTGCTTACAAACATGCTTAATTTTTCTTTCTTTGCTCGTTATTTTTCTTTCTTTGATAATCTATGCTACCTCTTGTGAATGAAATCCCTTTTTTGACTAGTAGGTAAAAATTACTTAAATTTATAAGGAGCTTTTTAGTTAATGGTGATGAATTTGGGTTAATTTATCTAGACTTGGCTGTTTCGCATCCGAAATAAAATATAAAAAAAAAAAAAAAAAAATATTCCAATTCACAAAGTTGGATGAAAATTAGATTTAAAGCATGTGTTGCCGAATATTGATGCAGATAAGAAAAATTAAAGTGCACACAAGAATTATTACTTCATCATTGTAATTCATTTTTAAAAATCACATCCAGTAGATAATACGGGTTTTTTATGGAAAATTCATATTTTATAACATATTTATTTATTTTTATAGTATTATTCTTGCTATTTCTTGTTGTCGTATACGTATCAAAATGCATGCTTAATTTATGTCTAAGGATTAATAAAAATGCATATTAGCGGTAAATATATTCTCTTATTTAATCAGACTACTATCCAAATAATGTTGTAGCATACATAAAAAGTTAACTTCTGATAAACCTTTCTTAAAATCCATTCTCCTCTCTCCATGTACTATTCTGTGATGAGTGAGAGCTTTTTAGAAGAAAAAATTATAACTTAGTGCTTTTACGCATTCAAAATTAAAATTGTATTATTTACATTTTTAGAAGAAAAAATTATAACTTAGTGCTTTTACACATTCAAAATTAAAATTATATTATTTACAAAAAGACATCACAGCTTATTACTCCTTATATCAACGAAAATACGAAAAGTTAATGTGTAGTAAACAAGATTTTTCTCTCATCATTGTAAGTAATAAAAAAAGCGGATATAGCATGTGTTTTAAAATTATAGAAAAAGCATCTGTATGTACATGAAGAGATATTCTTTATTTATATAATCAACTTGATTCCATCAATTTAACCAAACAATAGGAATGAGGATCAGCCATCGCCTTTTAATAGTTTCATGCACGTTTACACAAAAACTACTAAAGCCATCGAACTTATTTCAAGATAATATATTTTTTGTTTATTAAGCAAAGTAGCTGAAGCAATTTTTTGTGCATCTACCTTTTATGTTATTGATGTACGCCAAGACTATTTCAAAAATAGTTGCAAGCGATCCGCTGTGCCGTCATAAAACTAGCAAAATTTTATAAAACGTGTAAATTTGGATAATTCAAGGATCAAATGTTGTTTATCATGTGATTTTTAGAGCTTTTATTAAGTGAAAATATTAAAATTACTAAATACGGCATATTGGCATAAATTACTGTATATTTTGAAAATAAAAGTTAAAATCTGAAAATTCAGCTGTTTGCCTTTATTGCCCTTATAGTGAAATAAATCGATTATCTAAATTTTAAAACATTCATTCAATGTGTTTAATACTTATATTTTACATGTGGAATATGGGTGCTCTTAAATATTTTCGGACAACCTTGAAATATTTTGAAAACCTTTATGTGTTTAGTACCCGAAGCAGATAAAATCAACTGCAACACACATTATTTAGTTTAGTTTTTTTTTTTTGAAAACTGTTCCCGAGTTACAATGGCTGGCCCTAGTCTGGTTGTGGACTTCCAAGCATTCAAGATAGAAAATAATAAGCTAATCCCTAATGAACTTGCTGCCTACGATGGTCATAGAATTAGTAACTATGTTTTTAAACCCCGTTTGATCTAGCCTTTCTAAGACCAGCGGCATACAAACAAACGAAATGGTTAATGCAACACTATCATTGCATTGAATGGGATTCCGGATTTACTCCATTTTACAAATTTGCCAATATTGTACGGAGCTTGACAGAAAAGGCTGATACCATTTACGTTAAGGGCAGAGAAAAAGCTGATTTTTTAAGAAAATATTCAAGCAAACCTATTATAGAGTTGGATGAGCAACCGGCCCTTAGAAAATACGTCCCTAAATGTTTCTATTATTCAAATAATGAAAATTGTGCATGTTCTTTGTTTAACGTATTTTTGTTATATGATCAACATGTAATGCAAACCTAATTTTTTAATAAACATTTAATAATACAACCAATTAGTTACTATTTAATTTATTTATATTATGTACATTATAACGCATAAAATCAACTACATGTTCATAAAAGTCTGTAATGATTGTTTTTCTGCTTGGGTTTTCCATTTCCTCTAGCAGGGTATCTGTTTTTCTAAGTGTCTGTTTTGTATTGATATATTATGTCCTGATGTGAAGTAACTTTGTCTACCTATACATTCTAATTCATGTACTCATTCATACACCTAAAAACTTCAATACATAATATCCTAATCTCCAAATATCCAGTTAGCCACTTAGCCAAATCACCAAATATTCCAATACCCAAATATTTCTACTGACTTTTACTTTTTGTAAGTGTTTTCTCTTTTGTAATGTGTGTGAGTCACTTTTTAAATCAATATCGAACCGGAGAGTTTAAAAATATGACAAAATGTATAGAAGAAGAAATAAAATGTATGTAAAAGCCAAAGAGTTACTATAATCTCTACCAGACCTAGAATTTCAAAGATTAAAAAGTTCACCCAAGATACTCCCACGTATCTTTTTATTACCACCCTCTTCGTCACAGAACATACTTTTTTTTTAATCCCATGCATTCAGCATGTACCCTTGTATATTAACAAAAACCCGAAAAACCACTCGAAGAAGAAACGACACAATCAAAGTTTTAATACAACTAGCGATAAAAACTCATTTTAGCTAAACAAACAAAAATGTTTGACACACCATCGGTCGACAATTTTCGTAAGAAATATAGAAAACATGCAAATCGTAGTCTAAACAGTATAATACAAAAATATAATGTTTTACGAGCATTAGTTGTTTAAATATACTGTAAGATATCCATGTTTTTAATAAAAAAAAAAGAAAAAGATTCCGCAAATTCGCGTTTTATTCTTTTATTAAGTTTAAAAATTACTTCAATAATGTGGGCAGATTAACTTATCAAAAATTCGGCTATTTTGTGTTTTTTCAAGAATTAAAACGGAGGGGGTCAGTTCCAATCATCGTATCCATTAAAGTATTTATTTGTGCATTCGTATAAAAAAAGATAGGTAGTCATAATATGGACTCATCGCCGTTTAAACTTTTTCAGCTAGTGCTCTCATATACAGACATAAGAAACACAACAACAATATAGACAAACTTTATCATAAATAGATGTAAAATATATAGAAATTTATTTTTTAAGTTAAATTTTGATCTATACATTGTTCAAGAAATGAAGATTATAGAACCAATGTCCAGTATTCAACAAGCGTAAATTCAAATCGAAATTATTATATTAGAGACATTTTATAGTAGACATACCGTTGTACATTTGATATGTGAACAACTTTGTATAATATTTTTGTCCTGTTTTAACGTACCTATTATTTTAAAGGTATAAGGAAATCCTTTTTTCAAAAAATCACCCTCTTTTAACTTAAATTAGTACCTTTGAAATTATTGTAATGGGGACAGAAGAGAGAAATGATGGAAATAAAACAAAACAATTGCTTCTAACAAGAGTTTTATACTTACTGAACACTCCCAGGTTATTATCTAAATTGTATCAACAGTCTTTCGAAAATAGTTTATTCGCATAATTTTTATTGGTAAATTTTTGAGCGTAAATCCATGAAGACAGAAGTTTTGCAACATTCTCCAAGAATAAAAGTCTTATAAATCCATTATTCTCTTAGATAAATTATCATTTCAAATATTACTATTATAAAAAGAAAACAGAATGGGCCCCTAGTAACGAAATGATGTTTGCAACTAAACACTTTGAGAAATAAGTGAAAAACAAGTATTATATTATTATCCGACTTGTCAAAATACTAGATAGACTTTCAATTATTCATTCTTTTTTAAAAACGCTGGTATAATAAATTGTGTTACTGATTACAGGCCCATATCCAAAATTTCATTTATTCCTAAACCAATGGAATTCTTAGTTAAAAATTTTCTTGAGGACTGTTTTAAAAATGTTATTTTCACTAACCAGCATGGCTTCATAAAGGGAAGGTCAATAACAACAAATTTACTAGTTTATTCTGATTACATTTTTAATTCCCTAGAAAATGGTGTTGACTGTCAAATTTACGCCCATGATCGGTCACCAAGATTTTTGTTTTATTAAATATTGCAAAGGTTTATAAGACACCTAAGTGTTGAAGATACTTGTGTTTTAGTTCTCTCTTTATTGCTATTGCACAACACCTCGATTTTCTTTTAAAACTGGAAGAGTTACATTAGTTTTTGATTTAATAAACATAAATTACACTTTATAGACTTCTTCAGTATTACATTTTCGGCTTTTTTTTTTTCATGCAAAAAGTTCTACACAATCCTTAAACTGATTCCAGTGCTTTTGCTATTATTTCTTGCATATTAGTTGGGAAATTTCAACTTACTCTTTCATTTTCCAAATAGTTAATCAAATTTTGTATGATTGTTTTTGCTTGGGGGGCTCAAAGTACCAGAAAATTGCCTTTTATTATTCGAATTGACAAATTTGTCACTTCAACTTGTTAAAGTCACAAAATAGACATAATATGTTCATCACAACTTTTTAGAACCACTAAAAATTATAAGTTTATTCCTTTTTCTCATGCTAAAATTATATACGTCGTCTATCCTACGGATTTTACCACGAACTACAAACCGAATTTTTGTTTTTGGTCAGACAAACTATGCAATGATTTCTATATCTTATTTATCGTTAACGTGTACAATACCTTCTTTTTTTATTCCTAATTATTATATTTTTATGTTTCCCTCCCGTTTCTCAAATCGCCAAATATTTGAATATTTCGTTATAGACAATAAAATACGAAATTATGTTAGAACAAACCTAATATGAATTTTTTACCAGGTGTGTATCTAATAAACCAATATACCTATTTTCCATTGATATTTTTAGCAATATTAAACAAAGGTAGACACATCAGATTGGTCGAATGACAATAAATACAAATCCATGGTTATATATTTAAATGATGGTATACTTTTTAGGCAGGTTTGAAGAGTTCTTCGCAAATACCCTGTTTGTTATTTGGACGCAACATTTAAATAGTATTTTACTCTTAGTAATGCATAGCATTAAACTGAATACTGTTTATAATACCGTAAAATTGTATATTGTAAACGTTGAAAACTTATATTGTTAACACGATTTATTTTACCAAGATTAACACTGTCGTTGGTATTTAGTTGAGTTTTTATATATTTGATCTAAATCAAAGTTTTAATCGGTTATTTATTTTATTTACTAAGTGATATGGGTAAAAACACAATTTTAAAGCAAAAAAACCATTAAAACCATATATTCAGTAACTTTTTTTTTATTGTAACAAATTAATGTAGATTACATTTTACTGTTAGTAGGAAATACATATTTTATTCAATTCTTGATTTTTTTGTATCCGTATAACACAGAGCTTCCATTTGGTAAACATCTCCTTTTTGTAGAATTTTGTCTATACAGTTTAACTTCAGTTCTTGTGGTTACCTCATGTTCCTTTGTTCTACGAATATTCTTTGATATAATTGGTATTGGCTTGGACTCTTTAAGAATCATATCCTTAATGGTATTAAAATTAACAAGTTGTGATGCTGCATAGTTTATGGAAATACCCTTAACTTTACAAATTACTTCCTCTCTTTGCGTTTTAGTGAAATACACCTTAAAAGAGTATTTTTGGACCGCCAGAGACAAAGGATGGAATTAGAACCGTAACTATCTAATTCATCAGTCAAATCTCCAATAAACGGTCCTGCGGGTAAATCAAGTTCGCCACTTCTAGAGAGATATATTACAGAATCTGTACAGGACTAATACAGGACTCTATTATCAAGACGTTCGAGATATGAATATAACTTAAAACGTGCCCGGGCTGTGACGTAAACCGTATTCACTACATTTACTGTAGGTAGAGAATTAACAGTTTTCTTCGGTGTATTCATAATTTACCACCAATGTCTGGAGGAAGTGTTGAAGTATGCGGAAAAAGGTTACAAAAATGCGTGAAATATGGAAATATCAAGTTCAGAGATTTAACAAACATTCTGGACAAGAGGGTTTATTTACTGCTATGATAAACAAGATTATTAAAATTAAACAAGAGGCAAGTGATTGGCGTACATATTTTCAAACAGAAGAACAAAAGTTAAATTATATTGAAGACTTTTTTGATAAGGAAGATGTTAAATAAGAACGTGGCAATATTGTCGCAATTTCGGTTTAAGGTCCTAGGCTAAGTTAATATTAAACAGTTTCCGTGGAAAATTTGGACAACGAGAAAATCAGCCAAAAACTAAAATATTAAACCAACCTTCGGAATTTTTCACTATGTTTAGTGATCCAGCTATTTATATAAACAGCGACATTGCTATTAACGAGAAGACATTGGTGGTAAATTATGAATACACCGAAGAAAACTGTTAATTCTCTACCTACAGTAAATGTAGTGAATACGGTTTACGTCACAGCCCGGGCACGTTTTAAGTTATATTCATATCTCGAACGTCTTGATAATAGAGTCCTGTATTAGTCCTGTACAGATTCTGTAATATATCTCTCTAGAAGTGGCGAACTTGATTTACCCGCAGGACCGTTTATTGGAGATTTGACTGATGAATTAGATAGTTACGGTTCTAATTCCATCCTTTGTCTCTGGCGGTCCAAAAATACTCTTTTAAGGTGTATTTCACTAAAACGCAAAGAGAGGAAGTAATTTGTAAAGTTAAGGGTATTTCCATAAACTATGCAGCATCACAACTTGTTAATTTTAATACCATTAAGGATATGATTCTTAAAGAGTCCAAGCCAATACCAATTATATCAAAGAATATTCGTAGAACAAAGGAACATGAGGTAACCACAAGAACTGAAGTTAAACTGTATAGACAAAATTCTACAAAAAGGAGATGTTTACCAAATGGAAGCTCTGTGTTATACGGATACAAAAAAATCAAGAATTGAATAAAATATGTATTTCCTACTAACAGTAAAATGTAATCTACATTAATTTGTTACAATAAAAAAAAAGTTACTGAATATATGGTTTTAATGGTTTTTTTGCTTTAAAATTGTGTTTTTACCCATATCACTTAGTAAATAAAATAAATAACCGATTAAAACTTTGATTTAGATCAAATATATAAAAACTCAACTAAATACCAACGACAGTGTTAATCTTGGTAAAATAAATCGTGTTAACAATATAAGTTTTCAACGTTTACAATATACAATTTTACGGTATTATAAACAGTATTCAGTTTAATGCTATGCATTACTAAGAGTAAAATACTATTTAAATGTTGCGTCCAAATAACAAACAGGGTATTTGCGAAGAACTCTTCAAACCTGCCTAAAAAGTATACCATCATTTAAATATATAACCATGGATTTGTATTTATTGTCATTCGACCAATCTGATGTGTCTACCTTTGTTTAATATTGCTAAAAATATCAATGGAAAATAGGTATATTGGTTTATTAGATACACACCTGGTAAAAAATTCATATTAGGTTTGTTCTAACATAATTTCGTATTTTATTGTCTATAACGAAATATTCAAATATTTGGCGATTTGAGAAACGGGAGGGAAACATAAAAATATAATAATTAGGAATAAAAAAAGAAGGTATTGTACACGTTAACGATAAATAAGATATAGAAATCATTGCATAGTTTGTCTGACCAAAAACAAAAATTCGGTTTGTAGTTCGTGGTAAAATCCGTAGGATAGACGACGTATATAATTTTAGCATGAGAAAAAGGAATAAACTTATAATTTTTAGTGGTTCTAAAAAGTTGTGATGAACATATTATGTCTATTTTGTGACTTTAACAAGTTGAAGTGACAAATTTGTCAATTCGAATAATAAAAGGCAATTTTCTGGTACTTTGAGCCCCCCAAGCAAAAACAATCATACAAAATTTGATTAATTATTTGGAAAATGAAAGAGTAAGTTGAAATTTCCCAACTAATATGCAAGAAATAATAGCAAAAGCACTGGAATCAGTTTAAGGATTGTGTAGAACTTTTTGCATGAAAAAAAAAAGCCGAAAATGTAATACTGAAGAAGTCTATAAAGTGTAATTTATGTTTATTAAATCAAAAACTAATGTAACTCTTCCAGTTTTAAAAGAAAATCGAGGTGTTGTGCAATAGCAATAAAGAGAGAACTAAAACACAAGTATCTTCAACACTTAGGTGTCTTATAAACCTTTGCAATATTTAATAAAACAAAAATCTTGGTGACCGATCATGGGCGTAAATTTGACAGTCAACACCATTTTCTAGGGAATTAAAAATGTAATCAGAATAAACTAGTAAATTTGTTGTTATTGACCTTCCCTTTATGAAGCCATGCTGGTTAGTGAAAATAACATTTTTAAAACAGTCCTCAAGAAAATTTTTAACTAAGAATTCCATTGGTTTAGGAATAAATGAAATTTTGGATATGGGCCTGTAATCAGTAACACAATTTATTATACCAGCGTTTTTAAAAAAGAATGAATAATTGAAAGTCTATCTAGTATTTTGACAAGTCGGATAATAATATAATACTTGTTTTTCACTTATTTCTCAAAGTGTTTAGTTGCAAACATCATTTCGTTACTAGGGGCCCATTCTGTTTTCTTTTTATAATAGTAATATTTGAAATGATAATTTATCTAAGAGAATAATGGATTTATAAGACTTTTATTCTTGGAGAATGTTGCAAAACTTCTGGCTTCATGGATTTACGCTCAAAAATTTACCAATAAAAATTATGCGAATAAACTATTTTCGAAAGACTGTTGATACAATTTAGATAATAACCTGGGAGTGTTCAGTAAGTATAAAACTCTTGTTAGAAGCAATTGTTTTGTTTTATTTCCATCATTTCTCTCTTCTGTCCCCATTACAATAATTTCAAAGGTACTAATTTAAGTTAAAAGAGGGTGATTTTTTGAAAAAAGGATTTCCTTATACCTTTAAAATAATAGGTACGTTAAAACAGGACAAAAATATTATACAAAGTTGTTCACATATCAAATGTACAACGGTATGTCTACTATAAAATGTCTCTAATATAATAATTTCGATTTGAATTTACGCTTGTTGAATACTGGACATTGGTTCTATAATCTTCATTTCTTGAACAATGTATAGATCAAAATTTAACTTAAAAAATAAATTTCTATATATTTTACATCTATTTATGATAAAGTTTGTCTATATTGTTGTTGTGTTTCTTATGTCTGTATATGAGAGCACTAGCTGAAAAAGTTTAAACGGCGATGAGTCCATATTATGACTACCTATCTTTTTTTATACGAATGCACAAATAAATACTTTAATGGATACGATGATTGGAACTGACCCCCTCCGTTTTAATTCTTGAAAAAACACAAAATAGCCGAATTTTTGATAAGTTAATCTGCCCACATTATTGAAGTAATTTTTAAACTTAATAAAAGAATAAAACGCGAATTTGCGGAATCTTTTTCTTTTTTTTTTATTAAAAACATGGATATCTTACAGTATATTTAAACAACTAATGCTCGTAAAACATTATATTTTTGTATTATACTGTTTAGACTACGATTTGCATGTTTTCTATATTTCTTACGAAAATTGTCGACCGATGGTGTGTCAAACATTTTTGTTTGTTTAGCTAAAATGAGTTTTTATCGCTAGTTGTATTAAAACTTTGATTGTGTCGTTTCTTCTTCGAGTGGTTTTTCGGGTTTTTGTTAATATACAAGGGTACATGCTGAATGCATGGGATTAAAAAAAAAGTATGTTCTGTGACGAAGAGGGTGGTAATAAAAAGATACGTGGGAGTATCTTGGGTGAACTTTTTAATCTTTGAAATTCTAGGTCTGGTAGAGATTATAGTAACTCTTTGGCTTTTACATACATTTTATTTCTTCTTCTATACATTTTGTCATATTTTTAAACTCTCCGGTTCGATATTGATTTAAAAAGTGACTCACACACATTACAAAAGAGAAAACACTTACAAAAAGTAAAAGTCAGTAGAAATATTTGGGTATTGGAATATTTGGTGATTTGGCTAAGTGGCTAACTGGATATTTGGAGATTAGGATATTATGTATTGAAGTTTTTAGGTGTATGAATGAGTACATGAATTAGAATGTATAGGTAGACAAAGTTACTTCACATCAGGACATAATATATCAATACAAAACAGACACTTAGAAAAACAGATACTCTGCTAGAGGAAATGGAAAACCCAAGCAGAAAAACAATCATTACAGACTTTTATGAACATGTAGTTGATTTTATGCGTTATAATGTACATAATATAAATAAATTAAATAGTAACTAATTGGTTGTATTATTAAATGTTTATTAAAAAATTAGGTTTGCATTACATGTTGATCATATAACAAAAATACGTTAAACAAAGAACATGCACAATTTTCATTATTTGAATAATAGAAACATTTAGGGACGTATTTTCTAAGGGCCGGTTGCTCATCCAACTCTATAATAGGTTTGCTTGAATATTTTCTTAAAAAATCAGCTTTTTCTCTGCCCTTAACGTAAATGGTATCAGCCTTTTCTGTCAAGCTCCGTACAATATTGGCAAATTTGTAAAATGGAGTAAATCCGGAATCCCATTCAATGCAATGATAGTGTTGCATTAACCATTTCGTTTGTTTGTATGCCGCTGGTCTTAGAAAGGCTAGATCAAACGGGGTTTAAAAACATAGTTACTAATTCTATGACCATCGTAGGCAGCAAGTTCATTAGGGATTAGCTTATTATTTTCTATCTTGAATGCTTGGAAGTCCACAACCAGACTAGGGCCAGCCATTGTAACTCGGGAACAGTTTTCAAAAAAAAAAAACTAAACTAAATAATGTGTGTTGCAGTTGATTTTATCTGCTTCGGGTACTAAACACATAAAGGTTTTCAAAATATTTCAAGGTTGTCCGAAAATATTTAAGAGCACCCATATTCCACATGTAAAATATAAGTATTAAACACATTGAATGAATGTTTTAAAATTTAGATAATCGATTTATTTCACTATAAGGGCAATAAAGGCAAACAGCTGAATTTTCAGATTTTAACTTTTATTTTCAAAATATACAGTAATTTATGCCAATATGCCGTATTTAGTAATTTTAATATTTTCACTTAATAAAAGCTCTAAAAATCACATGATAAACAACATTTGATCCTTGAATTATCCAAATTTACACGTTTTATAAAATTTTGCTAGTTTTATGACGGCACAGCGGATCGCTTGCAACTATTTTTGAAATAGTCTTGGCGTACATCAATAACATAAAAGGTAGATGCACAAAAAATTGCTTCAGCTACTTTGCTTAATAAACAAAAAATATATTATCTTGAAATAAGTTCGATGGCTTTAGTAGTTTTTGTGTAAACGTGCATGAAACTATTAAAAGGCGATGGCTGATCCTCATTCCTATTGTTTGGTTAAATTGATGGAATCAAGTTGATTATATAAATAAAGAATATCTCTTCATGTACATACAGATGCTTTTTCTATAATTTTAAAACACATGCTATATCCGCTTTTTTTATTACTTACAATGATGAGAGAAAAATCTTGTTTACTACACATTAACTTTTCGTATTTTCGTTGATATAAGGAGTAATAAGCTGTGATGTCTTTTTGTAAATAATATAATTTTAATTTTGAATGTGTAAAAGCACTAAGTTATAATTTTTTCTTCTAAAAATGTAAATAATACAATTTTAATTTTGAATGCGTAAAAGCACTAAGTTATAATTTTTTCTTCTAAAAAGCTCTCACTCATCACAGAATAGTAGATGGAGAGAGGAGAATGGATTTTAAGAAAGGTTTATCAGAAGTTAACTTTTTATGTATGCTACAACATTATTTGGATAGTAGTCTGATTAAATAAGAGAATATATTTACCGCTAATATGCATTTTTATTAATCCTTAGACATAAATTAAGCATGCATTTTGATACGTATACGACAACAAGAAATAGCAAGAATAATACTATAAAAATAAATAAATATGTTATAAAATATGAATTTTCCATAAAAAACCCGTATTATCTACTGGATGTGATTTTTAAAAATGAATTACAATGATGAAGTAATAATTCTTGTGTGCACTTTAATTTTTCTTATCTGCATCAATATTCGGCAACACATGCTTTAAATCTAATTTTCATCCAACTTTGTGAATTGGAATATTTTTTTTTTTTTTTTTTTTTATATTTTATTTCGGATGCGAAACAGCCAAGTCTAGATAAATTAACCCAAATTCATCACCATTAACTAAAAAGCTCCTTATAAATTTAAGTAATTTTTACCTACTAGTCAAAAAAGGGATTTCATTCACAAGAGGTAGCATAGATTATCAAAGAAAGAAAAATAACGAGCAAAGAAAGAAAAATTAAGCATGTTTGTAAGCAGTCAAAGTTACCCATACAAAAAGGCACTTGCACTCTTTCAATGTTAAATAATCCCATAACAAAGAGCACATACCCTATTTTAACAACCATAGTAGAGAACGATATATACCTGTATCCCATTCGATATTTTAGAACAGAGTGATGTCAATAAAGAAAAAAATTCTTCAAAGTGTAAAAGGAGTAGCCGCTTTAAGAGTATACAAAACTCAACAACATAAAAACCACCTGCACCCCGAACCAACACAAGGTCATCGTAAATGAAACGTGCCTGCACCTCATTCAATATTTTAGAACAAAATTACGTCAATAAAAAATAAAAATTCTTCAAGGCGTAAAAACCAAACACTTGCGTCCGAGTACGTCCAAGGTCGAAAATAAACCCAGCCCAATGTCATAAATAAACATCTGCTCAAAAGTGTAGTCAAGGTTACATAAAACCATCAAAGAATATCTGCATCCACTATAAAAATAAATCCAAGAATACCTAAATAAAGAACAAAGTAAGAAAAATAGCCAGCGCTCAATATTACTCATAATAAAAGGTCCATGCCGCCTTCGAAATCATACATAACAAAAGGGTAGTTGCACTTTTTCAAGGTGTGAAAATCCCATCAAGGTGTGAAAATCCGATAACAAAGAGACCCAGACCCTATTGTTACGACTATAATAGCTCTTTCAAGGTGTGAAAATCCCATCAAGGTGTGAAAATCCCATAAACACCCTTCAAGAACGTGAAGGTATAACAAAACACAAAATATATTACAAATCTAACTTTTGGGAAAAAATAATGGTCAAGGTAACATCAATAAAACAGACTTGCATCCCTTTAGATATTTTCGAACAAATAAATTACGTCAATAAAGAAATAAAAATACTCCATGGTGTAAAAATTTGTAATGCAACAGTGTCGTAAATAAAAGGACGCCTGCATACCATAAAAATACCCTCGTCCACGCCAAGGTAGCGCCATCAAAGAGCAGCTCCATCCTTCAAGGTCAAATGAGTCACATAAAAGACACCTGCATACCATAAAAATACCTTCGTCCAGGTGTATGGTCAAGGTCAAATTAACAAAGAGTAGTTGCATCTTTCAAGGTCGAATGAACACCTGCATGCCATAAAAATACCCTCGTCCACGCCAAGGTAGCACCATCAAAGAGCAGCTCCATCCTTCAAGGTCAAATGAGTCACATAAAAGAAAATTGTATACCATAAAAATACCCTCGTCCAGGTGTATGGTCAAGGTCAAATTAACAAAGAGTAGTTGCATCTTTCAAGGTCGAATGAACACCTGCATACCATAAAAATACCCTCGTCCACGCCAAGGTAGTACCATCAAAGAGCAGCTCCATCCTTCAAGGTCAAATGAGTCACATAAAAGAAAATTGTATACCATAAAAATACCCTCGTCCAGGTGTATGGTCAAGGTCAAATTAACAAAGAGTAGTTGCATCTTTCAAGGTCGAATGAACACCTGTATACCTGTGCGGTCAAGGACAATTCAAGGTCAAATTAACACCTGCACACCTGCGCGGTCAAGGTCACAGGGAGGAGGAGGTCCCAGAACCGGGGTTTCCCTACTACTATAGTTTATTATTATATTGAAATATGATGACCCAAAGATCAAATTTGACCAACTAATTTAAACTAAAAAATACCACGCTATTGAATCAGCAATAAAATACTGTACTCTTAAGGCACTATAACTTTACAGAAGCTTTGGGCTAGGTATTTTCAAGTTTTTGGTATAAATAAATAGGTACCTACTCACCTTAATTATGAAGATTAAAAAAGCTCTGGATGAAATGATTTTGGAAGAGCATCTTCTTCAAATATTTTACTCCATTACTATACCATACTCAAAATCACTTTTAGTAAAATGATTGGAACATATTTCAGCTCCAACAGGAAGAACCACATATATCTTCTTTGGAGATTAGTAGGAAAACTACAAATAAAGTTTATTATTACGGTTCAAGTGACATTTAGTATAGTCCTTTCTGTTCGCATGCCCCAATTTTATTTATTTTTTATGCTTTCCTCCTAAATATTACAGGAAATCGTAATTAGACCCTTAAAACGGACTCGGCGCTACGCCCCTGTAAAAAAACATGGCTGTTTTTAATCTTACCTGTGAAATGTTATTTCCTGGCTTAAATGGCTCAATTTCTGGCACACTTCACACTGCCGTACCATCTAACCCCAATTTAAAGGATATTTAGTAATGAAACACTTGAAATAAACTCACAAAACACAAAAACTCACTTTATATACAGAACGTTCTAACGATAAACACCTGATCGCCAGAAATTTGTGAATGAACTGACAGACCGTCAGATAGCGTAAGCTGCGTGCGCAACCGGAATATCGTCATCGTTTCAAAGGCGACGTTGTCACGTTGAGATGTAAAAATAGTGGTTTCTTTTTGCCATAAGGATGTATATTATATATACTTTTAGAATAACTGCTCTTTTATTAACCAATTGGTTTAGTTTCGTACGTTTGTGAGAAAGTTGCTTGGCAATAATAAGCGGTAGAGCCGATGAGACTATTGCATCAATTGTTTTAGAAGGGATCATAATGATTACATGTATAATTTTCATACAAACTTATAAAAATTCAACAGACCAGAACTAACCTGGTGTTACGTGACTTGGAATCCATCTTGCGAGAGGAACTAAAGTATTTACTATAATTATGTTTTCTATTTATTTTTGTTCTCGTTTACCTACTTATTTTTATATAATTTAGTGCAGGTCGACAACATCGCTTTGCGATCACAGCCGTATTGCTACTACAGTGCGTAAATTCTTATACTGTGAACATAAAAATGTTTTTATGGCCCAATGTAAATAACTTTGTCTATAGTGCTTGGTCTGAGGTTAAAACTATTTAAAGTTGCTATACCTAGTATATATTTGAAAAATACTGGTGCCAATGAGTAGAATTATTTTTACAAAATAGCTTGAAGGTCTCTTACAACCTATATTTAACGTTAAATAAACGTCACTTAAACTACGTTGATGATTACGTTGCTTTTATAATGTTTATTCAACGTTGATTTTTGGTATATCAACGCCTACGACACCAATCAACCTTTAATCAACGTCGATTCAACTACCCCTTGCTGCTTGGGGAATACATGGATTTGTGATTTGTGTTGTAGGGGAGGGTGGGGCAAGTTCGCCATACGGGGCAAGTACGCCAATGCGATTTTCTTAACATCGGAGCAGTTCGGGAAAGTCCTGATGTTGTCAACGGATGCACTTGATCACCCATATGTTAATTCAAAAGAAACCGTTGGCCCAGACAGACGCACGTGGTTACAGTTGAGCATTTTCGCATACCGAAGTTTTCGGTATAAGAGTTTACAAATATTCTAGAACTAGTTTCACAGTTTTAAAATTTATTTGAGCAGTGCTAATATTAATTTTTGGTTAGCTGACAAAAGTATTTTTACGATTTACGGGGCTAAGTAAGTAAGTATACCTAATCTGTGTTCTGAAAGAAAAAAAATCGCTCCGTGAATAGTGGGGCAAGTTCACCGATGAAGAAATCACTGCTTCTCCATACAAATTAGAGTTAGAAATAGAAATGAGTGACAAACAAAAGAAACAAAAGGTAACTAAAATCATAGCGGAGTCCAAAGTCGAAGACCAAAAAAAAAGAAACGAAAAAAAAAGTGAGCGCGTATCTAAAAAAGCTGAGCACGAGGAAGAGAATATCTACTGTCTATATTGTGGAGAGGAATATGAATTAACGCAATGTGGCGAGTGTAAGCAGTCATATTGCACTGACTTTGAGAAAGAATATAGTGCGACTTTCATATGTGATCTATGTAGAAATTTAAATGTGTAGATCATTGGCTAACTTACCCCACTAGGTGGGGCAAGTACGTTTTTTGCAACAAATATGTTTTCTTTTTATATTATTTTTAGATATTGTTTTTTGCTTTAAATTACTGCTCCAGTTAATTATTATTATACCAAAGAGTCGAGTAAAAACGTAAACATATGACTTTTATTTTATTTTTAGTATTTTACCACCATTGAAAGGTTAAGGTGGCTAAGTTGCCCCACCCTCCCCTAATTCTAATTCTATTAAAATGTTTATTTTGATGCATCGCAAACATCGATGTTTTTCCGCGATACATTTTCTGTGGACATCACTAAACGGAAATAAATGAAAGAACGTCATCATGACCTCAAACCAATGTCGTGTCGGTCACATTTTTGGGGTCGAATCTTTTACTGCTGCGTTAAGGTTTTAGAGAAAGATTAATAAAGTCGCCGCAGTGGATCTTTTCCCGTGCGTCATCACTTTCACGTCATCAAAATCTTATGAATCAAATCAAAATTACGAGACGAAAAAAGTCAAAACTAAGTCTAAGTTCAAAAAATGGACGTGCCTGCCTACCGTTTGACTTGGAATATCACGAAAAATTATTTATAATTCCGAGTTTCTCTCGGGGTTTATTCGTATTCTAACGAACATGAAGAAATTGACAAACATGTTAATTCATTTAATAATATTTTTAAAGCTTAAAATCTAGAAAAGTTTGGTGTTTTATTGACTATTAAAATCGCAAAAGTAAAATTTTTGACATCCTTTCATTTAAGGTAATTTAGCCACTGCCGTAAACTTTTCAAAGAACTTTTACGGTTAGAATATTTAAAATAAATAAATTATTATAAAAATCCATAAATACTTACCGCCAAAACAGATGGTGGGTATAATTAGCTCTAAAAATAACTATTTTTAGAAAAAGGAACAGTTTTAAGGCACAAAATTTACAAAATACGAATTAGATTGGCAGATGAAAACAAGGTTGACAATGACGTTCTAAAATACAACGGTAGTCAACTAAGCAAATAAAAAAAGTAATTAATTGACGTTTATAGTTTTATTCTTGTCTAGCACGTTATATTATTGCGGAATCTTGGAGACGTTTTTTGATGCTTTTATTCAAACTTGTTTCTGTAATAAATAAGGATGCAGAGTTATTAACCACGTTAAGTCCTGATCGTTGATTGATGACGCACGGGCAAAGATCCACTGTGGCGACTTTATTTCCCACATCATGTTAATACTTTTAACAGCGTAAGTTTTGCAAACAAAGTGGAGGGGCGAAATTTGTACGTTGTACCTTCAGAATGGAATAAGATTTTGTTAATAGGTTCATTTTTTATTGTTTCATCTGTAGGTAACAGATCATTGGAACTTACCCAACCAATTAAAATTAAAAACAATAGCGCACAGTCAATTTTCTCTTTAAAATGAGTTTAAGGCCCACAAAATATCTCAATAAACATGATTTTGCATTTTTCATAAACTGTTGGCGAATTTGTTCCAGTTAAAGTCCCAACCCTGTATATACCGGGTGGCCTACTCTTAACGCAGGCTTCCATAGCATCATTCTAAACCACTCAACTTTTCAATATTATTTAACAGCATAGTTTTTTAGGATTGTCCCGACGATCAGCCGTCATTTCGTGAACAACAATGTCGTACAAAATTTAATGCTGACGATTTTGCAATTAATCTTACCCTTGATGGTTTCAATTATCCAATTATAAAGCCTGGTAAGTATATTTAGAGCTAATTTAAACAGGAACACAAGTCACTGCGGTAAAAGAGAAAAATGTAAGTCATGCTAACTGGTCATAAAGTTACAGCCACAGACATGATAAGGAGACAAAATTGTTTAGATTTTGTCACGATCAGAAATAGATTTAACAGAAATCGATCATGACAAATTTTTGCCGATTGCCCTAGATCTACCGTGTTTGAAAACAAAGGTTATATTAGATGCATTGGTGATGTGTACCTATTAAGTAAAAACAATATACATTTAGGGTGGCCACCAGCCATGTCTCGGAAACTACTAAGTATTGAAACTTGGGAAAACATTTTTATGATTAAAGTTGTCATGAGTTCCGCATTTTGCCACAAGGGGGCACAACTGAAAATTAATTTTTAAAATTCTAAATTTCTCCGAAAATTCCTATATTATGGTATACCTCTAGTTACATCATTAGAAAGAATTGTGCATCATTTTGCTTTAAGGCTCATCGGCGTACCGACCTTGATAAGAGTGAAAGTGTAATCATTAAAATCGCTATAACTTCTAAATGACTTAGGGGAGAGTCCCCTACTACCGGACACCTTAGCTTTTTTGAAAATGAAAAAAATAAAATTAAAAAAAACACTCTGTTACTCGTAAACATATACCATTTTAAGTACGTACTACATTTTTTTAGATATTTAAGGTATTTTTAATTAAAAAAATAAAATAAAAAACGGTTACATTTCGATGATTCGAAAAATGGTCACCCAGTACCGGACGCAAAGAAAAACTAACAGATTCTAGTTCTTCTGAAAATGTCTTCTTGAATCTCCCCGTTTTAGCAGGTAAGGTAACCTCAACGCCAGACTTTAACAGTTTTATTCTGTCTGCTAATGTGCTTTTGGGTACAGAAAAGTGTAATGCGGCAAAATCATTGCACACAGGCTTAAAAGTAAAGAATAAACAAATAACAACACCATAAATTAACCTTTTCTTTAATAACTTCTGTCAAACTGACCATAGATTAAAACCCTTCGGAGAGGTAACATTAGTAACAGACGCGACTATAACTCTATACATGTTTGGGCGCCACCTATCGGCAAAGTGTAAACTGACTATGTCCGGTATTGGGAGACTCTCCGGGGACTCTCCCCTATACGATTTTACTAAATTTAAGCTTGTTTGGAAGAGAAAGGTAAGTACTTTTAATTGCCGTATCCAAAGATACACGATAATTTCTAAAAAAAATTGCTAGAGGGCGCAATTTGTAATAATAACAGTTTTTTCGATTTTATCCCGAAAATTCAAATCATACGGTATAACTATGACATCATAATCAGAAAGTAGATTAAATTTGCAAGAAAAATGTAAAGACTGCAGTTCGATATCTTTGTTGGTTTCAGAGTTATTGAGAAAACAATAATTTTTAACCCTTTAATCGAAGAAATTATTGTTTTTATAGCTTCGTGGCCACGACAAAAAAATATTAATAATTTTTATAATTCTTTTATGTGTAGGTTTATTACCCATTATTCCAATGGCCCAAAAACTACTTTAGAATTCATCATAATCATGCAAAACTTCTAATTTAGGCATAACATGAAGTTTTAAATAATAAATCTATGTAGCCGTGAAACAAAATCGGCTGATTTAATTTTGATAGTTGTTGACAAAAGTTTCTCCTTGATTCTTTTTGAATTACTTCTCACCTGATCAAAACTATAGGCTTGACGTATATTTTGAATGTTTCCAATGTTTGATGATAATTTTCATTACACATCTCTTTTAGCCAATAATAGCAATAGTCTAGCCGCTTATCAAAATCAGTTTCCGATAGGGCCTGGTGTAAATCTACATGATATAGGGATGCAGCCTAAAATCCTTTAGAATTCGGAACATTGCAATAACACTTATACCTAGGTCTATGTAAATTTCTCATGAACTTAAATGCGGATTCGCTTCCACGTACGCAAGAACGTTTATAATGTTGTCTTCATTCCTCACTGCACGTCTTCTGATACCAACTGAAATAGGTCGTACACTTTCCGTTTGCCTTAAAACGTATTGCCAGTCGTCGAAATACTCTTCTGGTATGGTGCATTCGTTCAGGATATATGGCAGCATATTCTCGTTCCGCAATAGGGGCACATTGAAAATATTCAAAATATACGGATCTCAACGGTGACATAAGTGTCGTGAAGTTGATCTTACTCTTAATAATCTCTCGATCTAGATACCTAAGCATTCATTTTTCCAATTGTTTGGCAAAGGTTTACACAGATATATTTCGGTAACGGTCGCAAGGATAAAAATTCTTACTAAAATTATAAAACAATTAATAAAAAATAAAAAAAAATAAAATAGACTTGCCTGGCACAGACATGTTACAAACTGCATTTAACTGGAAGTTGTTAAAAAAGGTATTATCAAGTACTACATAAATGACAAAAATATATAAAAAAATTATTTCTCGGGCCCCTTCTTTTTATTGTCTACATTAATTCACTACTGAAAAAAACATCCATGCAGGGAACAATAATATCATACGCTGATGGTGCAGTGCTGATCTTACATGTACATGGCTGGGGGTGAAAACGAGGGCTGAACTTGGTGTCTGCATGGTGAAAGATGAGCTGGATTTCAATGAGCTAACTCTTAACGTAGATAAGTTAAAATATATTGCGTTCTCTCTTACTGATGTAAATAGGCCTGATCTCAGTTCTCTGCAGCTACCAAGGACAGAGCTAAAAATCAGCGATGTTAATAACATCAAGTATCTAGGCATTATAGTTGACAAAAATTTTAATTGTACAAATCACTTTTACAATTTGTGTGTGAAAATAGGGCGACTTGTGTACAAATTTTATGAACTAAGAACATTTATGAATCAAAATCTTCTAACAATATACACTTTTCATCAAAATTAGCGAATACTCTAAAATCTAGCAAAAGTTTGTTCTTGACGATCTTATGAACCGCTCATCCGATTTTGACGAACTAATTTTTTTAGTGTAACCTAAGGTGTTACAAACCTTTTGCATAGCTTTAATGAACCCAGTTACCATAATTTTAGCAATTTTATATTTATGATTTTCTCGACCCCTCTATAATAAGAAAATTGCCATCTTTAAAAATCACTATTATATCACGGAAAATCTATATGAAAAGAGCTTTCAAAATCTTGAATACTGGTCGATATCTGTTCAACCATTGCCAAGATACAGCATTGTAAAGATTTTCCTACCAAAATTTGACACATTTTTTGTTTAATAGTGTATCTATTGCCTAAAGACACTTATCAAAAAACTGGCAAAAAGGTCTGGAGATGTTGATGTCATCTATCTAACGGAACATACCGGGAATTTCTAACTTTACCAGTTTACTCTACAGAATGTTTCAAATTTACGGCACAAAATCGCCTCTACTAATAACACCCTGTATATCAGTAAAATCGTTTCACAGATTAACGTTAGGAACTTAAAAAAGTTTGTAACACCTTAGGTTACACTGGAAAAATTAGCTCGTCAAAATCGGATGAGCGGTTCATAAGATAGTCAAGAACAAACTTTTGCCAGATTTTAGAGTATTCGCTAATTTTGACGAGAAGTGTATAAAGCACTAGTTGAATCTGTATGCTATAATTGTATTGGGGTGGTCTGTATACTAATGCCTTAGAGCCTTCTAGTGATGTAGAAAACTACATAGTAAAAGTTATAATGCAAAAAGAAAGACGTTATCTATCGTACTATTCAACTCTATAATGTAAATAAACTGACTATTAGAAACTTTTATAACAGCTGCCTATTCTTACATAATAATAAAAACTTACAAATAAAAGTGCTACATACACATCAAACTAGACAAATTACTAATCAGGATTTGGTTGTTCCCTTTTACAGAAGGGATGGTAACCAAAGATTTACAAAAAGTCTAGCTCCAAAATATATAACTCTCTATCAACAAACTTAAAAATATTAATGGTAATCATAAATAGTTTGCTCAAATGTGTAGGTAAGCCAGCTATTTTTGCTAATTATCGAACATTCCTCGAACTGCTCTAAATAAGTTGCAACATTTTTATTTAAGTAAAATAACGTTAAGGTCCTCCAAATATATTTTAAAGTATTTTTTTTTCTGAAAAAATCATCAATACATTTCACTCGATTAGTTTGTTGTTTGAAGACTTTGTCTGATTACTGTCAAATTTGGACGACGAGGTAGCATTTTTCATTCGGTCACTTTCAATAATAATAATCGTATTTCTCGTTGACAAAGATAAGTATATTTTAAGTTCTAACTTTAATTTATTTTTTGTAGATAAGCCCTGCGACATAAACTGTTCATTTAAATATAAGGACAGGTCAACAACTGTCGAAGTAGGAAAAGCTGACGATGGAACTATTTGCACGCCGGGTGTTGCTAATAAAATCTGTATTGATGGATTTTGTAAGGTAGGTAAGTTATGTTTACGGTAACATAAAACTTTATCTAGATGGTAGGCACTTCACTCAATATTTTGAACTCGATAACTTGAAAATTTTACACCTATCTCTTGTAGTCAATCAAAAACCTACAAATAAAAAAAAATGTACAAACCCTAGGTGAAATTGATAAATGGGCATGTATTGACATTTTATATTCAAATGAATACATAACGACGGTCAACATCAACTAAGGAGATATACAGACAAATAAATAATTTCATTCATTATATACAGTGTGTATATGTTGACAAGAGGAAAAATATCTTTATTATTGATTTTACGACGAAAAGTTATTCTTTATAAAAAATTCTGCTTGTCAAGAAAATGAATAAGTATCATATAAAAATTTTGGATCAGATGTACAGGGTGTTAATAAATTAAGGAAACATGAAAATGCTTTAAGAGAGAAGTATCATTATTTATTAATTTAGACAAAATGTTTATGAAACAAAGTTGTTTATAATCCAGAATAAAGCCTAAATACAAAATTTGAAATCTAAATTATAAATTTTGTTTTTAATTTTTACAATAGAATTTATGAACATTCAAAATGAAAACCTGAGAGTGCTGACCTATTTATTCAATTTGTTTCTAATTTGGAGAAATGTGTGCAGGTTGGAGGAGGATATTTGGAATAATAACTTTTTCCACAATTGTACATTTTGAATCTTCATAAATTCTATTGTAAAAAATAAAAAACAAAAATTAGATTGGATTGCAAATTTTGTATTTAGGCTTTACTTTGGATTATAAACAACTTTGTTTCTTAAACATTTTGTTTAAAATAATAAATAACGGCACTTTTCTCTTAACGTATTTTCATGTTTACTTAATTTATCAATACCCTGTACATTGATCTAAAAATTTCATATGGTAAATTCATTTTCCCGACAAGCAGAATTTTTTATAAAGAATAACTTTTCGTCGTAAAATCAATAATAATGATATTTTCCTCTTGTCAACTCTATCCGGGGACACACTGTATTTCGCCGAGGCGACCACTTACTCTTTATAGTCGAATTTCAATGATAAATCATGTATATGAACACTAGGGGTTGCAATGTCCAGATCCTAATAAATCCCGTTCAAAATCCAATCCCGAAAATTGCCGGTTAAAAATTATTCATAAATTATGTTTAAAAAACACCTAATTAAATTAACGCATTAAACACACAGATATTTACCTTTAGATAAGCAAACAATAATCACGCAAGTTTATGGCCTCGCGCATGTAAACAAAGCTACACACGATTAGACATGCGCACTGCAACATTTATGTCATGTGACGAATGTGAAAATAGATAGGTCTAGGCTTTAAAATTTAGGATCTAGCTCAAAAAATTGTTAAAGTTGACCTTGAATTTATTTTTACATGTAAACAGCTAAAATTTGCCCCAAATTCTTGCCAAAAAATTAGAATTTTTTTCTCACTTTTTAATCAAGTTGGTGGTTTCTGGAATTTTAGTAGTTGCAAACCTATCATATTTTGAAGATAGAAAATTGTTTTTAAGGCTTTGTTTCTAAAACGTGTTTAAAAATGGTTCGTCGTCGTGTTTTTAGTTCAATAAGGAAGAGAACAAGTCAATTAAACTATAAAATCGAATATAAAAACAAACAAAACCAGCAAAATAAACAATCTTCGATGTTATCGCGTAAGTTAAGGGTTGATTACGTCACAGGTACTTTTTAAAAAGACCTTTATTTAAAACACTTAACAATAATGGTATTCTAACAGTATAAACTTAGAACTAATTATTACAATATTAAACCTACTATTTATATATAATTTATTGATGACTTTGTAATAAAAAGTGGGACTGCAATTCGGTGTTTTGCTGATGCAACTGCTTAACTGTGTAGGTTCATGCATAGGTTCACCGAACCGTAATTTCTCCATCCCCTGGGGAAGTTTTGTAAGGGACGAACAAAACTGGCTGCTTCGGGTCTTCTTCGTCTTGAATTTGGTTTCCTTCTGGGGTTGTTTTTTTTTGTCCAGTACTGCTTAGCCTTGTAAAATGTGGATATGGGAACTTCTTGTGTGCTCTTGAATGAATTTCTCAGGATACAGTAAAGTTCATTGTTGGAGGCTAGATAAGGGGCTAGTGGAATAATTGTTCTATATTGTAGGTTGAGGTGGTATATCAAGTCATGGGTACTGGTCTGAATCCGTGATTGTCCTAGTTTGAGGGGGAGTTTTCCAGGGTTTTCTTTCAGGTCTTGGGTTAGGACTTTCCGGGCGGACGTTGAAGTACATTTGTAAAGTGTTTTTCAAGTTAGTGCCTTTACTTGGTTGATTTTTAATATTTTTTTTATGAACTGTTGTATCTTGTGTGTCAATAGTGACGATATTGTCGTTTTTTACTAATTTTGGAGAGAATCTTGGTAGTAGTTTGTTACGTTTTACTGTTTTTCTTGTATATATTTTGGTACTGGGTTTGTATGTTATTGGGACTTGTTTCGTGGAGTTTCTTTTTTCTATGTACTTTGCTTTGGCTTCTTGAAGTTTTTCGTTTAGTTCTTTATAAATTGTCTTTGTTTTTTCTCTATGCTGTTGGGTATAATTGTTGATGAGAGTTTTTCTGATGTCAATATCAAATGGATCTTGGGCGTCTAAGTGGCCAGTTAGAATGTCAATTGGTCTCATATTGGTCATGGAGTGGATAGAGTTGTTGTAGCCGAGGATAGCATAAGGCATTTGTTCTTTAATATTTAGATTTTTTTTCTTTTCTCGTAGGATTCTTAGATGTTCGACGAGGGTTGAGTGAAATCGCTCTATCATTCCATTGGATTGTGGGTTATCTGCGGTGGTATAATGGATTGAAATTTTGTGAGTATCTACAAATTCTTGCATAAGGCCATTTTTAAATTCTGTTCCACTGTCGGCAACTATCATATGAGGTACTCCATGGTGAGTCATGAATATTAGAAGGGCATTGAGCACGGTGATTGCATTTGAGCCATCTATTGGATATGCTTGTCCATATTTGGAAAATGCGTCTATAATTGTTAAGAATTTCTGGCCTCCTGCTTGGAAAGTATCTAGATGAATAATTTGGAGTGGTTTGGATGGTGTTGGTGTCAGCATAAATTTGGGCTTTGCTGGGTTTCTGTCGTATTTATTGGCTTGACAGATGTCGCAAACGTTGATCATGTCCTCAATATCTCTTTTTAGGTTAGGCCAAAAGTATTTTTTTCGAATCTGGGTTTCTGTTTCATGGATGCCTCGATGATTAGTCTTGCTTTGATGGTAGTTTAAAATAATTTCTTTTTGTCTTTCTTCGCAGTTGATGTCTTCTAATAAAGTGTTGCACTTTACAAGGTCAAATGCAGAGTTCTTAAAGATTTCTCGAATTGTGTTACACAGAAATCGATAGAGTATATCATCTTCAAAAAGTATTGCATATTTCTTTTTTGGTTCAATGTAGTCTTTGAAGAATCGAATGATTTCATTTTTAAGGTTGTTTTTCCCAAGTTGGACATATAACCTTCTTTTGTTGGCAAATGCTTCTTCTTTTACTGTTCTTGCTGGGTTGTCGTTGACGGTCTTAAAGATGATTTGATTATTAAAGTAATTAAGAGGCTTCTCGCTGATAGGAATTCCTAGTATTGGATTTTCTTGAGTTGTATGTTGAGTGTCATCATCGCTTCTATCATCGGTTTCGGGATTGTGGTTATCTTCGTTCTTCTTTTCTTCCGCGGTGGCTTGATCGTTGTTATTTGTACTGGATGTAGGTCTGACATCTTTGTTTTGTCCTAGGCAGTCCTCTATAACTTTCAGTTCGTCTTCGTTAGTTATGTCGGCTTCTGGGTCATAGTATATTGACGCTGGATTGTTATACAGGGATGATATGTCGTCTTCTGCATCGTCAGTTCTATTGAGTGTTTCTTTTGTATGTATTTCGATTCTAGAAAGGGCGTCTGCATTTGTATTTGATTTTCCTTTTTTATATACAACTTCATAGTCAAATTCTTCCAATTTCAAGCGCCATCTGACCAGTTTCGAGTTTGGGTCCTTAAGGGAAAATAACCATTGAAGAGGGCGATGATCCGAAAGAATTTTGAACTTTTGTCCAAATAAATAAGGTCTGAAGTATTTTGTAGCCCAGACGATTGCTAACATCTCTTTTTCGATGGTAGAGTATTTAAGTTCGGTTTCGTTCAGTGTCCGGGATGCATAGGCGATTGGTTTGTCGTTGCCAACAGGTCCTTGCGAAAGCACAGCTCCGACTGCAAAGTTGCTTGCGTCTGTTGTGAGATTAAACGGTTTTGAAAAATCTGGATTTTGCAAGAGTGGTTCGTTTGTCAGAAGGTTTTGGCAAGTTTTAACACAATTCAGGAATTCTGGGGTGTGTTCGATTTTTACGTCCTTCTTGAGACAGTGAGTGAGTGGTTTGGTAATCTTGGCAAAGTCTTTAATAAATTTTCTATAGTACCCAAGTAGGCCAAGGAATCCTTTGATTTCTTTAATTGTTCTGGGTATAGGATATTCTAGAATGGCTTTGATTTTGCTTGGATTTGGTCTTATACCATCAGGTGTGACGATATGACCTAGAAAGCTCACTTCTTTCTTCAAAAATTCGCATTTATTGACTTGTATCTTAAAGCTGGTTTCTCTTAGTCGTTGGAAGATCTTTGACAGACTAACTAGATGTTCTTGTAGGGATGTACTGAAGACAATAATGTTGTCCATGTAGACTAGGCAGATTTCTCCTTGAAGTCCTTTCAGTACGTTGTCCATGACTCGCTGGAAGGTAACTGCTGAATTTTTTAAGCCAAAAGGCATTCTTAAGTATTCGTAGTGGCCATTTTCTACGTTAAATGCCGTTTTCTGGATGTCTTGTGTTGCCATTTCTATTTGGTGGAATCCACTTGCTAAGTCTAAGGTGGTGAAGTATTGGCACCTTCCAAGTTTGTCGAGAATGTCGCTAATATCAGGAATGACGTATCGCTCGTCGATTGTTTTCTCATTAACTTTTCGGTAGTCGACCACAATTCGCCATTTAAGTTTTCCAGAGGCGTCAGGTTTCTTCGGTACCACCCATATAGGAGATGACCAGGGAGATTGACTTGGCCGGATAATTCCTTGATCTAACATTGACGAGATTTGCTTTTTCACTTCTTCTTTGTGTATATGGGGATATCTGTAGGACTTTGTAAATACTGGAACTTCATCTTTGGTCTTTATTTCATGTTTAAACTGGTTGGTAAAGGTAAGTGGAGAATCTGGATGATGAAAGATGTCGACATATTTCTTGCATAGTCGTTTTATGGATTTTTCTTCTTCTGGGTTTAGATGGTCGGTTCGAATTTCGGGTTCCATGATTGATTCGGGATTTTGTTGAGGCAGGATGTCTGCGGAATAGAGATTGAAGTTTTGGAGGTCAATCTTGCAGCTCTTTACTGGTCCTGTTAGGGCAATTTGAAGTTGGTCGTCTGTATTATTAATCAGTTCTGTCCAGGCTAGTTGGTTGCATGCTACGGTGAGGGTTTCTCGCAGAACAGCTCCTTGAACTTCTTGTTGAGGTAAGGTAATGTTGCCTTCGGTTTCTTTGACTGGAAGTCGCACTTTGGTTATCGTGTGAGGTTCTAGTTGGATGGAGTAGAACTGGGTTTTGTTGGTTTCGTAATATTCGATAGGAAGCACAGAATTTTCGGTACTAAGTAGGGAGGCTGGTAGGTCTAACTTGGCTTTTAAAAGTTTAAGGTTGTCTAGGCCTATGAGGCCGTCAAAAGTTTGGTGAAACTTGAAGAGGTAAAATTTAAAATTATTATTGGAGTTGAATTCAGGGAATATTGGAATTGTTGCGCAATAATCTTGCGAATGATTCTGGAAAATAGAAGTAACAATAAAGGGTTCGTGTTGGATGTTATTTCGGTAGTATTTAAATGCGATGTCTGGATTAAGAAAAGATTTAGTAGCGCCGGTGTCAATAAGGAGTTTAAGAGGAGGGTTTGATATGGATATGTAAGGAAGTTCTTTTTTATCGGTGTAGTTGTGAAGCTCTACTATGTTTCTTCGTTTTCCCTTGGGTCGTCGTAAAAATTTTCTTCTTCTTCGTGTAGATAGTGTTCTTCTTGGTTGTAGTAATTTTGGGGAACTTGTTGGTGGTAGCTTTCGTCGAAGTAGCTATAGGGGTCGTAGGCAATAGCTTCGTCTCGTTGTTCTATGTTGAACAATTCTTCAACGGTGAATTTGGGGGCAGATTGTTGTGGAGGTCTGAACGTTTGAGCCGTGTTTACGGAATCTGTGTCCATTGGTGTCGTTTTTTGAAACTGGGATGGTCCGGGTCTATTGGTCCAAATGTTTGATTTAGGGGGTAGGCTGTTTTGAAACCTCGGTAACGTTGACTGGATTGGAATCTTGGCGGTTGGAGAATAGGTCTTGATGGTTTGAAGGGTTGTTGTGGAGCAAAGTTAAATTGTGGTCTTGGTCCAAATGGCTGCTGAGACCACTGTGAGCGATGTTGCTGTGTAGGCCCGAATGGTTGCTGTATAGGCCTGAATGGTTGCCATTGAGGAGGTGTGAAGGTTGGAGCATCATGGGGTGCTGATTGTCTTTGTAGTGGAGGTGTAGCTTTAAAGTTGGATGAAGCTGACGGTTGCGGGATGCTTAGGCTTTTCTGGAGGTATCTGATGTTGTTTTCCTCTTGAATGAATTGAATAGCAGTTGCTAGATCTTTGGGTCTCATTGCTCTTATTGTTGATCCCAAAGGTTCTCTTAGTCCTGCTAGGAAAGTGGTAAGAGCCTGTTGGTGGAAAAAGGACTTTTTACTTGTTTTGATGTTCGCGTCTACTGTGTGCAATTCTACGTAGTTCGATATGGTGTTCAGTAAGGCCATAACTTTTTCGTAAAATTGTTGTGGGGCTTCGTTGGAACTCTGGCGTAAATTTACTAGGTCTCTGGTCAGTGAATTTTCGTTACGTTGGTCAGCAAAGTTTTGTATAAGGGCATCTTTTATTTGGGGCCACTCGCTACATCCATAAATTGAAATTACTTCTTTTGCTCGGCCTTTCAGTTTGCTGATAATACCTTGTACAAGTACATGGTTTTGAAAGCAGGTGATGTCGTTGGTTTTCCAGTAGTGATTTAGTAGTAACGTTGCCACATGGATGAAGTTATACAATTCGTTGGGGTTGCCATCATATTCTGGAATAATACTGAGATTTTTGACGTCGAACTCTGGTGTGGTTGCCATGGTAACGGGTAATGTCGGGGCAGTAGGTTGTTGAGTTTGTGGTAAATTAGGTACTAGGTTAGTAATGCTAAGGGCACTGAGGGCAGTAAGTAAGTCTTGTTCTGTAGACATTAAATGCTTACACTATTAAGCTTAAATTAAGATGATGCTTAAAAGCATATCACTTTACTAAACACGAGCACTAACAGACTGCACTACACTACTTAAAATAAAAATTTGTTTTCACTATCACTAAAATCTTCTTAGGCGAACTTTTTATAGTTTCCCGGGAGATTGGTTCGTTTAGTGGATAAACGTTCAAGAACGACGAGGATCCTTAGGGACTCTTCCACTATTCTACAGACTGCGCCAGTTAAGGGTTGATTACGTCACAGGTACTTTTTAAAAAGACCTTTATTTAAAACACTTAACAATAATGGTATTCTAACAGTATAAACTTAGAACTAATTATTACAATATTAAACCTACTATTTATATATAATTTATTGATGACTTTGTAATAAAAAGTGGGACTGCAATTCGGTGTTTTGCTGATGCAACTGCTTAACTGTGTAGGTTCATGCATAGGTTCACCGAACCGTAATTCGTACGTAACGTCAAGTCAAATATTGGTTGGTATATTATAACTTAATATTATGTCTGTTAAACTTTTTGAAGCAATATATTGTCCAAAAAATTGGCTTACCTAATTAGATTACAGGGCTTCAAATAAAATATACCAAAACATGTATCAGGATAATGTATTGGTGTGCGTTTCTCTTTATTTTCATACCTTGTTTGTATAGCGCAATAAATGGGTCTTTTAAGGCTGGTGTATTTCCGTCATGTCTTAAGACTGCGCACTGCGGTGGTACGTCTTTGCATAAGGGTGGTGACTTGGATGACCCATCTAACTATCGTCCTATATCCTTGCTTCCTACTCAATCAAAAATAATTGAAATATGGTAAAAAGAGACTTGTTTAGCTTTTTAAAAATCCCTAAAATATTGAGTGCCTGTCAGTTTGATTTTCAAAGGTTTGACAAGCAAGCAAAAGTTGTCTTGCTCTTATAAAAAGGAATAACCTCCTTCCTCGTTCTCATTAGTTTTATGTATACTTTTTTTTCTAAAATTTTTACAAGATGCTTTTGCTACGTTTATTTTTTATTTAAAATAAAATTATGACCTAACAAAAAAAAAACATAAACCCAATAAGGGAAGAACTTTTGGCAACAGCGTATTATTCTTACGTAAGACTTGGCTGAGATTTCCACAAGCGTCTAGAGTCTGACTATGGACTTTTCAACCGGCCAATCATAGGCCGCCGTCTTAAACAAAGTAATTTTGAGGTTAAGTTGATGTAAAGCCGGTTGTTGTAAATTAGGAAAATAAAATGCTATTTATTAATATCGGTATATAGGTTTCTTTGAAACGTCACGTATGCGAAAAACACTCTTTTTTTCAAAATTCTCAAAAATTCATCATCAAAAAAAACTACAAGTGTTGTGAATATAATAAACAATTCAACAATAAACAGTATCTTTCAAGGCATGAAAGGAAGCAACATAATATTATATACGTTAGGAAGTGGCCATACTATACAAATATCAACATTGCAGAATAAATGCAATATCCTTGACCATTTAACAATTATATGTCATAATTTGAATTTAACCCCAGAAGATAAACAGTTTCAAAGTTGTTACGTAACGAGAATTGTTTAATAAAAATATTATAAAAGAAACCGAACCTTTTTTTGTTTTATTAATTATTGTTGTATTTTGCAATAAGATTTCTCAATAAAAAAAATCAAAACCTGTAAAAGTAGGTAGTACCTACCTAAGTACCTACATTATTAACGTAGGTAAGTAGTAGGTTTAGTCAATCATAATAGTCACACTCATCACTAGTCTAAACCGTTATAAAAAATATACATGTTTTTCCAATCTAAACTATCCTCTTCAAAAAAATCTCCGCATTAGAAGAAATTTCCATAATCACTATTTTTCGTCTGCGAAAATCAAGGTAATTCGTTTGGTTTAATATTTTATTTCATAAATTTTTTCGCCCCAATTTAATAGAAATTAATACAATGATTTATGTGCGCAATCTAACACATTTATTTATAAGTTTCCCGCGCTTTATTGCGAACGTTGATTGAGAGGTTGAAAAGTCCACAGCCAGACTCTAGACCTAGACGCTTGTGAGATTTCTATGTGGTTTCATTCATGAACTCGTAGGGAACCTGGTGGATGTCAGAATTTTACACCTTGTCTGCTTATTGTAATAATGATAATGCGATGTCTTTCTTTAGTTGATCGAAGTTGTAAATAAATAGATAATTTTCTTATCAAATCCCATATGGGGGATTTTTTTTTGTTAAAGATTTTTTAATAATAGACTTTTATTAATGTTTATAAATATATGGAGTATTTTCAGGAAGTTGGATGTGACGGTAAACTTGAATCAACGTCTGTTGAAGATCGTTGTGGTATTTGTAATGGGGACGGAACTATGTGCAAGGTGACAGATACCATTTGGAATTCTCCGGCTAAAACAGCAAGTATGACATATCGACCAAGCGGCGACAGTCGATAAATTAGGTTTATTTTTGAAGAAATTTATTTTTATTTTATTGCGAGCGATACATGGTTAAAATTTTCTACTTATTACTAAAACTGAAAATCACAAACGTCGAATGGTTATGGACTATTCTCAATCTATAAACAAATTCACCTTACCTACTCGATGCTTATACCCTCTATCTAATATAGTAGCCCTTGTTCCAAAAGTAGCAGAGTATGAAATATTTAGCACTATCGACTTAAAATCAGCATATCATCAAATTCCAATAAATGAGAATGACAAGCCCTTTACAGCTTTTGAAGCAGGAGGTCGACTTTATTAATTTTGAAAAATCCCATTTCGAGTTACAAACGGAGTATCTTGTTTTCAAAGAGTTATAGATTCTATTATACCTAAAAGTCTGCAAGGTATTTTGCTTATCTTGACAATGTTACTGTATGCGGCACGGACCAAATGAGCCATGCATGACTTAAATCTTAAAATGTTTTGACGTGCTGGTATTGGCAATTGAAATTTAAAATAAAAAAAATATATTTCGTATGCGATTACAGCTATACCTCGCCTCATACAGAACAAAATGAGGAGCCAAAAACCCTTAGAGAAAGAAAAACACAGAGCTGTGACGGGGCCTTCCATTTCTTATTCGAGTATCGTGGTGTTTGTAAAACTTCGCATTATTAATATAATATAATATAATATAATATAATAAATATATACCCATAGGCGTAGTTAGACAGTCAACACTGGGGGTGCTGTAGTCCAATGGCGGCTCGTGACATGTTAACGCGGGGGTGCACAAAAAGCCGCCGTAGGCAAAATGCGCGAAAAAATTTTTAAGACCACGCCCAAATTTGGTGAATAATTTTTAGTAAATATTTTAATGTGATGTTAATAGCAGGTTTAGGTCTTTCAATGTTCTTGATAATCACTTTCTCCTACAACGGTAGTACCTTGCTAAAAGATTTTTTCAAAAATTCCACGGTGTATTTTATATCCGACGATGCACTCTCATTGTTTTTTCGTGTTTATTTAACTTTAAACTTTAACTGAATTCAATAAACCCATATTAAACCTTAATAAACAAAACAAAAAATTGTCAAAATACCGGCAAAAAATTTCCGCGAATTTGAACGACTACGACTGGTTAAATTTAAATTATCAAATTAATGCAGAATTGCAGAACATGACATACACAAGCTATTATGCTGCTCTCGTATTTTACGAAATTTTTATGATCATAGACCCGCTCTGACAAGTAAACTGGGCGTGAACTACACGGTACACGGAGAGAAATTTTGAACAGAATCCGCAACTACCTAAATATACCTACTTAAATTTGTACCAGAATTCGAATGCTTGAAATATTAATATGAAAACTTCATTACATATATAATTACATATATTATAAAAATAGGTTAGTTCTAAAATTAGCCTATATATTGTAATTTTTTTTGGGGGTGCTAATTTAGATTTCGGGGGTGCTTAGCACCCCCCAAGTACCCCCTAACTACGCCTATGTATATACCACAGACATTTACCTTTAGATCAGCAAACAATAATCATGAAAGTGGCAAATTTACGGTCTTGCGCATGTAAACAAAGCCATAAAGGAATAGGCATGCGCACTACAAAATTCTCATTTAACGAATGGAAAGACATAGACAGGTCCAGGCTTTAAAAGTTCTTACTAAACGTTTAATGTTAGGGTGCACAGATTTTAGGCCCGTATTTCACGGGCCACGTTCTTGGTCAAGAAATTGTAATAGTTGACCTGCTTCAATTTATTTTCACGTGTAAACAGCTAAAATTTGCCCTCAGTTATTGCCACAATATATTGACAATTAATTATTGGAATTTGTCCCAATTTTTTTGACCAAGTTGGGAGAAAAGGTTAGTGATTTCTGGTGTTTTAAGTGTCTGCTAATCTATCAGATTTTAAAGTTAGAAAATCGTTTTTAACGTTTTGTTTCTAAAATTGGTTTAAAAATGAGTCGCCATCGTCTTTTTAGTTCAAAAAGCAAGAGAACAAGTCAATTAAACTTACCATTGAATCGAAAAAAAAAAAACCAAACAAAACAGCAATCTTCGATGATATCGCGAACTTAACCTCAAGCCCAATATTGGTTGGTAACATTTAACATTTTGCCAAAAACAACATTTTCAAGTACAATTTCTTGATCAAGAATTTGAAAAAGCTTTCGGTATCAGTCGTTGTTTATAGCACAAACTACACAATACCTACACACTTTGCCACATTTTTTTTTGCCAAGTCAGGATTTTGGAACTTTTTGAGTGAAAAAAGCGGGATTCTTTCGTCGAAAGCGGGACATAGAAAAAAAACGTATATAATCAGAAGTTTTTAAATATTTATCTTTTTATTTTAGTTCAAATTATGTTTACGTGATAATAGATAGCAAAAATAGCCATAGAAAATATATTTTAATAAAAATATGATATTTTAAATCAGATTTACCCTATCGTTAAATAGTTGAGCCTTATTCGTCTTCTGAATAAAAAAATCAAAAAAAATAAAAAATCAAAATCAAAAAAGTTTTATTCTTTAGAAAAATATGGCGCGCGTTTCAAACAATAATCTGAGGAGTGAGTGTTACAAATTGCAACTTACAATAAGAGAATTTATAAAAATTACTTATTCATGATATCTCTGTGAAGATTTAACTTCTTTTAAAGTTTCCTTTTTCTCTTTAATAAAAATGAAGAACTATTTATAGGATAGCTGTAGAATAAACTGGATGAATAATTCTACTTTCATTAAATTTACGGAGCATTTCTGGCATCCGGCCATTTTAAATTCATCTGGGAAAATACGGGTTCAGGAAAGCAGATTGATGTTGGGATACTTAATATGAACGACACTAGTTTAAACATATTCCTGGTATCTTTTTTGGAAACTGTTGAAAGAGCTGGTGCCATTTTTCCCGAAAAGCGGGACTTTTAATTCTAATTTAAAAATCGGGACGTCTGGCAACGCTAAATTACACACGTACACAAAAAATAGAAATCCGAAATATTAAACACCGACAATCAACAATAATCGAGTTCCATTTAGTTGTTTTTAAATAGCAAAGCCAACGGCTAAGTTGAGCGTTCCTTTTAAAAATTTAACTCAGCACAGCAAAGATTTCTTCCTCCCTCCTTGCCTCTCTATTTCCCAGACAAACAAAGAAAATTTATAGGGTTTGATTGTAGACGAAGTTGTTAGCGAAACGTCCCTTTAACAACGTAGCTAAGCAAAGATTTTTAATTTGCTATGCTGTTTAAAAGAAACAAAAGGAAAGTACCTAATAGCAAAAAATACAAGAAATCCACAGAAAAAAAACGTAACAACAAAAAAGGCTTCGAGCCGGTTCTGGAGTGTATTTATTGATGTAGATTATTGTAGATCAAGAAAGACAACCTTATAAGAAGAGGGTTGTGCGTATGCCCATCCCTGTTGGGCGCCAAGGGATCTGACCGGTGAATCGTGCGTACCGGGTGTTCCACCTAAGGAGGTAATCGGCTATATCTCAGAAAGTAATAACACTAGGACTTTGTAAAAAAAAATGTATCCATAAAAGCGGCCAAGAGAAATTGCTGGAAATTAATTTCAAGTTCGAAAAATGACCGCTAGGGGGCGTAAGGGAACTTTCAAAATAGAAATGCCGATTTTCTCTTGATTTTTCTTAATAAAAATATGCTAAAAATATAAGCATTGTATTCTTCATAAAATTATGCAACTTTATGTTAGGAATCGTTTTTTTCTATTTTTAGTAATAAAGTGGTGGGAGAAGGTCAAACCTTTTTTCTTTTAAACACTGATATCTCTGCTTTGGATAAACCGATTTTATTCAACTTGGTCTTGAAAAAAAGCCCTTCTTTTCCTCTACACGTAAATCTATTAACTTTACCATATTGATTCTGATGGTGGCCACTAGATGGCGTTTTTCCGTAATTCCTCAATGAATAATGATTTTCTCAAAAAAATCAAATGCTATGATATGCTTTTTTCATCATATTTTATTTTAGGCTTATACAGGCTATTAAATATTGGAATAAAAAATCCAGGTCCGTATTTAAAATAAAAAAGTTGATGATGGTCGCTCGAATCCGAAACGTCGGATTTAAAAACTAACCCCATCAGCTTGTAGAGGAAGAAAAGTTACTATAAGGAACTGAAAACCGCAACGTGATATCTTTCGTTAAACTACAGAAAATCGAATGTTTTAAAAAATGGCATATTTTTCCATATTATTTATTATTATCCCTAATTTCTCTAGTTTAACAAAATATATCACGTTGCGGTTTTCAGTTCCTAATAGTAACTTTTCCTCCTCTACAAGCTGATGGGGTTGGATTTTTAATCCGACGTTTCGGATTCGAGCGACCATCATCAACTTTTTTATTTTAAATACGGACCTGAATTTTTTATTCTACTATTTAATAGCCTTTATAAGCGTAAAATAAAATGTGATGAAAAAGTCATACCATAACATTTGATTTTTTTGAGAAAATCCTTTTTCATTGAGGAATTACGGAAAAACGCCATCTAGTAGCCTCCATCAGAATCAATTTGGTATAGTTAATAGATTTATGTGTAAAGGAAAAGAAGGGCTTTTTTTCAAGACCAAGTTTAATAAAATCGGGTTATCCAAAGCAGAGATATCAGCGTTTGAAAGAAAAAAGGTTTGACCTTCTCCCACCACTTTATTATTGAAAATAGAAAAAAACGATTCCTAACATAAAGTTGCATAATTTTATGAAGAATACAATGCTTATATTTTTAACATATTTTTATAAAGAAAAATCAAGAGAAAATCGGCATTTCTATTTTGAAAGTTCTCTTACGCCCCCTAGCGGTCATTTTTCGAACTTGAAAATAATTTCCAGCAATTTCTCTTGGCCGCTTTTATGGATTTTTTTTTTCCCAAAGTCCTAGTATTATTACTTTCTAAGATATAGCCGATTACCTCCTTAGGTGGAACACCCGGTACAAACGAATTTTTTCACCCATAACAGTTAACTTTTGTTTGCGCACGAGATAAGCTGTACGGATCTAAAGGTATATGTCTATGTTATATACCCAATACTACTTATTTCACAATTGTTTTTAGAGTATCCAAAAATTGCTGATATACCGGCTGGTGCTAAAAAAATAGAAATAACAGAAAATAGTCCCAGCCAAAATATCATCGCAATTGGCACACCCGATGGCAAAACGGCTTGGTACCTAAATGGAAATTTGTAAGTTAAATGAACTTTTACTGGGTGTCTGTAATAATTTTTACTTAAAAATTATAAATTAATATTTTATTATAGGTAATATATTTCTTAAAAAAGAAACTGCGTTTAATGCGTAAATTAACATTTTTACTTTAAAACTTGATTTTTAATGCATAATTATGATTTTACATACTAAAACAAAAAATAAGATTTGCCCTTAACAAGCTCAGTTTCAGGGGATTGAAGAATAAGTTTATAGAAGACAACATAAACATATTTATTATATTGTTAAATTTTAAATAAACCTATATTATTATTATTGTTCCAAACATTTGAAACAATATTTTAAATGGAGCCTACCCTACGAGTTGAAATTAAAAGCTTCTCTGTTCGTTCCCTGCAATTATTTTGCAATTTAATTTTTTTAAATACGCCTATAAAATTTCACTGTTTTTCTCTGGTTGCCTTTCATTCAAATGCCCAATAGGAAACATTAAAAATGACAAACTTACCTACAGGGTGGCCTTTTAGTGTGGCAAAGTACAATAGCTCCGTTACTATTTCAAATACATTAAAAATATTAATACAAAAGTTGAAGGGCAGTAAGTGACTTATAACGTAAAATTATTTTTAACTCTATAGGGTGGCTCAAAAAAGCGGAACAATAAAAAATGTACTTTTTTTAAATGGAACATCCTGTATATTTTTTCATTTTTAAATTCCACATAAAATTATAATTATTTTTTATTAAATACATTATTAGTCTATACTTTATAGTTTCCGAGATATTGACTCTTGAAAAGTGACATTTTTGAACTTTGACAGCTTCTAACTTTCTAACAGTACGTCTTAGAGCAAAACGGCTTACATGTCCCTATCTTCAATTTTTATTATCTTCCCAAAAAAATCAACTTCCGGTTAAACCGGATGTTACTCGAAAGCAGGAAATATAGTTGTTCCGGTTTAACTGGAAGTTGATTTTTTTGGGAAGATAATAAAAATTGAAGATAGGGACATGTAAGCCGTTTTGCTCTAAGACGTAGTGTTAGAAAGTTAGAAGCTGTCAAAGTTCAAAAATGTCACTTTTCAAGAGTCAATATCTCGGAAACTATAAAGTATAGACTAATAATGTATTTGATAAAAAATAATTGTAATTTTATGTGGAATTTAAAAATGTAAAAATATACAGGGTGTTCCATTTGAAAAAAGTACATTTTTTCTTGTTCCGCTTTTTTGAGCCACCCTATAGAGTTAAAAATAATTTTACGTGATAAGTCACTTACTGCCCTTCAACTTTTGTATTAATATTTTTAATGTATTTGAAATAGTAACGGAGCTATTGTACTTTGCCACACTAAAGGGCCACCCTGTATATAAATTATTCAGAACAATATTAATTAATTAAAGCATTTCTAAAAATATTTTCAAACTGTCTGTTTTTAATACCTATCCATGTTTTTATTTCGACTTAAAATTTTTTTAATAATAGCAATTCTTTAATTTTTGTTGGTAAATATTTAAATAAAAACATAAACATTTTAAATTTTTTTGTCCTATGGACTTATTTATTTTAGGTTTTATGGTTATTTCATTTTTATGACGTGTATTATGATTATGGTTTTTAAATTGTATTAGGTTTTTATTTTTAAATATGTATATTAAGATGTTATAAATGTAAAGTTGTCTTATGTTCAACTTTTTTGTTTCTGAATATAATTCTTTTGAAGGACAAAGATAATCTTTATTGAATATAATTTTTAGAAACCTTTTTTGTAATATTTCAAATTTTTTAACTAAAGTTCTATTTATTCATCCCCAACCTAAAATTCCGTAATTTAAATGAGTTTTAACTAACGCGTAATATAATATTTCCATATGTCTTGCATTTAAAATTTTTTTAATGTTCTTAAAAATCGGTAGTAAACTTCTTAATTTTTTAATTAAGGTTGAATTCTCAACGTCATTCAATCTATTGCCAACCTATAACCTCTTTCGCGTTGATTTATTGAATTTATTATTTTAATAACTAACATTTAAAGAAAATTAATATCGTCGGTACATTATTTAGGTAGTATCTGATATACTACAAAAATATCAATTTATTTCTTTGCCAATTTTGGGAGAATTGTATAGTGAAAGAACAATAAGTGACAATGACATAATAATGTTAAAAAAAATCTTACCCGATATTTTTCGCTATACAATTCTCCTAAAATAAGTTATGAAATTCCTTGATATTTATTAAATATGTCAATTACTACCTAGAGAATATCAAGTCGATAATGATTTTCTTTAAATTTTATATACATGCTAGAAAACATAAATAAATCTACGTGAAATAGGTTATAGGTTGGCAAACATGTTGATACTCCCACCTTAAGTATTCTAAGTGAAAATTCCAATTTAATTTAGTGTCAAAAATAAATCCTGAATATTCTATTTTATTAACTTTAAAAATTTGAATGTCTTCATTTATTTGAATACTCATCGTTCTTGGTAGGTTATTTAGGTTTAAAGTAAAAGGAATATAATTTGTTTTATTAAAATTAATTGTTAACAAATTGTTATCAAACCAATTTCTTATAATTTCAAAATCTTTTTAAATTTTATTATTTAAGTTGTCCCAATTTGTATTGGTATAAAAAATTGTAGTATCATCTGCAAAACTATGAATTTGTCCATCGCAATTTATATTAAATAAGTCGTTAATATAAATATTAAAAAATAATGGTCCTAAAATTGTTCCTTGAGGAACACCATACTTAAATACTTTTGGATAGCTTTTTCCTTTATCTATTTGAACATAAGTTGGTCTATTTTTCAGATAATTTTTAATTAATTCTAATTGCTTTCCTCCGAATCCAATATTTTCAAACTTTTTTAACATTAAATTATGGCTAACTGTATCAAAGGCTTTTGCTAAATCTAGAAAAATACTAATACAAGGTTTTTTATTATCTAGTGCATCATATATTTTAGCAAGCTGGAACCAGGCGGTACCAAACTTATAGGCACGAAAAATAATATGTGGGGCTACTATAGTGGTAATAATGCACCCAAAGAGACATTTACCTTAGATCGAGCAAGAGAAGAGTTAGGAATATTCGTAAGTATCTCTATTAGACCAGGGTCGTTAATTTTTGACAGCAAAAAAAATAATAGTAGGATGGAACCCATTGGAAAAGGAAGAGAATATAACAAAAATGAAAGGAAAAATAAATTACGGGCGATCCGAGGTCGGGAAGTGAGTTTTTAAGGTTAGAAAACGATTTATCTCGATTTTCGGCAAAACTACAAATTCTATGGAAAAACGTTAAATGACAAAGTTGTAGGTAATAAAAGATCTACAACTTTTGTATTTGCACTTTTTCACATAACCTCAAAATTTATGTGAAAAATTCAAATAACCAAGTTTTTGGTTTTTTTATTTTTATCTTTTACAAAAAAAAATTTTTATACACGAAATTTGGTGAAAACTTACTTTTTTATGTCCCAAACACACTGTAATTTTTTTGATTTAAAATATTTATTTTTTAACCTTATTTTGACTTAATATCGAAAAAGCACCCTAATTTTCAATCGAAAATTGTCACGTCAAAATATCTGCTTTTTTAAAAAAGTCGGTCGGTTTTTTGTTCGTTGAAATCTCTACTTTCTGATGGTGTAAAAAAAATATACATTACTATGGTAAATATTCTCAAAAATGCAAAGAAACGAAAAAAAAATCTAATCCGAAATTTTTTTTTTTTAATCATTATGTACAATTTTGAGCTATTTATTAAAATTTATACTTTAATTACTCGAAAAACGTAAGATTCCATGTTAAATTGATTAAAAAAAAAATTACAAATCCATAAAACATAAAGATCGCAAAAAATATGCGAAAATAGTTGTTCTAAATATAACTAAAGGTAGGATTTAAAGCGGATTTCATCACATTTACCATAGTAATGTATATTTTTTCTACACCATCAGAAAGTAGAGATTTTAACGAACAGAAAGCCCACCAACTTTTTTAAAAAAGCAGATATATTGACGTGAGAATTTTCGATTGAAAATTAGGGTGCTTTTTCGATATTAAGTCAAAATAAGGTGAAAAAATAAATATTTTAAATCACAAAAATTACAGTGTCTTTGGGACATAAAAAGGTAAGTTTTTACCAAATTTCGTGAAAATAAAATTTTTCTTGTAAAAGATAAAAATAAAAAACCAAAAACTTGGTTATTTGAATTTTTCACATAAATTTTTAGGTTATGTGAAAAAAGTGTAAATAAAAAAGTTGTAGATCTTTTTATTACCTACAACTTTGCTATTTAACGTTTTTCCATAGGACTTGTAGTTTTGCCGGAAATCGAGATAAATCGTTTTCTAACCTTAAAAACTTACCGCCCCCCACTTCCCGACCTCGGATCGCCCGTAATTTATTTTTCCTTTCATTTTTGTTATATTCTCTTCCTTTTTCAATGGGTTTTATTCTACTATTACTTTTTTTTCACTTTTTACCATTTGCAAAGGCTTCAGCCCTGGTCTATACCTATCTCTATCAAGATTATAGAAAATTTAAGGTCACTGTTTTAAACAAGGCATTTACTAAATGAATTGTACATTGTAAGACATCTTTTAGATTTATATTTTTAAATTGTCTACTTAATGGAGTGTATTTTTGTAGCTTGGAATGATAAAGGCTGATAAGGTAACCTATACTTACAAATGGGTCGAACAATCGGATGAACCAACTTATGAACCTAAATACGCTTGGGACACCGGTAAGTTAAAAACACAATAATATTTCATTTTTTATACAGGGTGTCCCAGATGAGAATGCACTCTACAGTGACCTCGTAAACCGTAGAAGATGCAGAGATGGTGAAATTAGAAAAAAGTTACGCCCTACTAAATTCTACCGTGCGAGCAAAAATTATTTGCATCAAAGAGGGCCTTGCATCTAAGGACGTAATGCTTAGCCGTAGAGCTTAACACCAGTTGGGTATCATCTTTGACAGTCGTTTTACAAGTAATTTGATTCATCGCTAATTTTTCCAATTTCTTGAACAATTCACACAATGGGCTTTACGGAACAGCACAAGACATTCATCGTTGAAGCGTATTTTCGAAACGGAGTTAGAGTAAATGGTGAGTGGCAATACAATCCGGGTTTGTGCATGGACGATTTTCACGAACATTTTCCTAACGTTGCTTTTATTGCTTGGGATTATTATCATTGCCTGAAAAGAACCGTGGCTGTGTTTAGGGAAACAGGTTCTATACAACACAAAAAAGGAGCGGGAAGACCATCTGTAAAAACAGAAGAACTTTGTTGCAAACGTTCGTAAAATAATGCAAAATACGCCAACAAATTGTATAAGACGCCTGTCCCAAGAAGTGGGAATATCTTATGGAACATGCAGGACTATCCTTAAGAAGCAGCTAAATTTATTTCCTTATAAAGTGCAAGATTTTGAAAGACGCCGGAATTACTCTCAATGGTTTACCCAACATTTATTGGAAATAAATGATTTATTAGACCTGACTTTTTTTCGGATAAGGCCTGGTTCCACCTCTCCGGTTATGTGAATTCTCAGAATACACGCATGTGGAGTATCTAGTGAAAATCCCCATTTTTTTGTAGATTCCACATTGCACCCTTAAAAAAATTGGTGTCTGGTTAGCTGTTTCCCGAAGAAGAATTGTTGGTACTATTTTTTTCCATGACACAGTTACAGCACAGCGGTATAAAGACAATATTTTGAATCCATTTGTGGAGCAATTACTTGACGACGAACTACGTTTTGGATATTTTCAACAGGACGGTGCAAGCGCCCATACAGCCGCCGAAACTATGAACTACTTACGCAATTTTTTCGACGACAGATTGATCAGTTTTCGATCAGACATTGAATTCCCTCCTAGATCACCTTGTTTAACGGTTATGGATTACTTCGTTTTTCCTCATTTAAAGAACACTATTTTTAAAACACCCGTTGCAAATTTAGAACAATTACAAGAAAGGATTATCCAAGAATGTGGTAACATTTCTCCAGAGATGCTGGTCAACACTTTCGAAAATATAAAGAGACGTGTGAATTTATGCTTGAAGCATGGCGGTGGCCAATTTCAGCAATTTATGTAATTATTTTTCTTTTTCTTTCTGTATATTCTTACTTTGTTAATTTTGTAAACAACAAAAATAAATTTGTATTTGTCTACTTATTTTATTACTCATTAGTTTGGCACATCATGTCATAATATGAATTTGACAAAATTTTAACCTAGATTTGGTTGGATATATCGTCCCCATATCATTGTGATCTAAACCAATCACTACGTTTTTTAATCCAAGCCCTCTTTGATGCAAATAATTTTTGCTCGCACGGTACAACGTTGTGTTTTCAAATTTTAACAACGGAAGTCCCAAAATAGGTATTTTAAAAAATAAATTCTGGATGTAATTAAACTTTATAGGGATGATATGTTTTTCTCAAGAAAGAATAAACTTATTTACCGAAGATTCTTCAAATCCCAAATTTGTACTTATTTTTCTAATATTTATTTCGTGATATTCCACTATACCGGTAAATGCAATGGCTAACTGGTTATCTTCTATTAAGCTTTGGTTCTAATTATTTTTTTTTATTACCATGCTGCCCGTTCTTTCAAGGCTAACTGATTATCTACATTTAAGATTGCTTTAGTTCTAGTTATTTTTTTCGTACGCCCGTTCTCTTAAATTGAGCTTTGGGCTCTCTTAAAGATCTTTCGACAGAATGTCACGTATCGGAAAACTTTTCAACATATTACAGACGTGAAGTGATAAAACCAATTTTTATCACTTAAGGAGCAGACTTACAAACTGCATTTTGTCCATATTTTCCGTATTTGAGATAAAAGTGGCGCTGTATTCTGAAAGTCAAATACTATATTTTTTCTTAAAACTTGGACAGTCAATATGCATTAAGTCCTTGTTCTATTAAAAGGGGAAAAACGCTTAGACAAACGAAATGAATTTACCAGGATCACTGTACTATCAAAATGAATTATGTCCAAAAACATTGGACTAAATGCAATTTGATTGGGTTTCGGTTAGTTTTATTCTAGCGTGGTGTTACCTAGAGACTTTTTAGTGTGTTACGGGCATATTAAATTAAGATAAATTTAAAACAGTTAATACTTGTGTAACAATATATTAAAGATGTTCTTAATACTGGTGGTAAATATACCACTTTTGTTTCAGTATTTTTTTGTTATTTTTTTTTATTGACAATTTGACAATCAAACAGCATTTTGTCCACCCTAGACAAACAAAGTGCGTTATGTCCAACTGTTTTTTTGTTTTTTTTTCAGTTGTTTTTTTGCATTCTTGTATAAAAACTCGTAATAAGATAGATTCTTTCACCTTGTGCCTTTTAATTATACCAAGTACTTTTCTATCCAAATATACCTGTGCATATGTTGTTATTCATATCTTTGTTTTTTAAATAAATTTTTAGAAAATCTTAATTAAATTAAAAACCGCTTAAGGTAAGGGAGTATCAACATTCTTGCCAACCTATAACCTATTTCGCGTAGATTTATTTATGTTTTCTAGCTTTTATACAAAATTTAAATAAAATCAGTATCGACTTGATATTCTATAGGTAATAATTGACATATTTAATAAATATCAAGGAATTTCATAACTTATTTTAGGAGAATTGTATAGCGAAAAATATCGGGTAATATTTTTTTTAACATTATTATGTCATTGTCACTCATTGTTCTTTCACTATACAATTCTCCCAAAATTAGCAATAAAATAAATTGATACTTTTGTAATATATTAGATACTACCTAAATAATGTACCGACGATATTGATTTTCTTTAAATGTTAGTTATTAAAACAATAAACTCAAAAAATCAACGCGAAATAGGTTATAGGTTCGCAATAGATTAAATGACGTTGAGAATTCAACCTTAAAATAAAGTACTACATATTGGTATCAAATTAAAGGAAATTGAAAGTGTTTTTTAACGAAATGATTAAGGATAGGGTGTTCTGTTTGAAAAAATTACGAAAACTGACATATCTATGTTCAAAATTTTGAACACCCCGTATAAATGATGTTAATGTTATTAAAAATGTATAGTGATTCTACATGCAAGGATACCCTTTACTCGAATTTTTGTACAAAAGCTTTGAATGTTAGTAACAACAACCTTTAAATATGAACATCTTTTACCCCGAAAAATATTTTATAGCAACGTCGCATTTATCGAAAGAAAATTTTTGGAATTACATGAAGAACCCATAGGTGCTTTAATACCATAAAAATATATGGCGTTTCATTTTAAAAAATCCATGTAGGGTTTACCCTGCATTTTTCAGACACTTTGTATATTTAAAATTATTTTTAAAAGGTGCACACTATCAGATGCTACAACTTTTGTATTTACAGTTTTTGCTAAAGTCCTTTGTTAACGTGATATCGTCCACCGGCACACTAAATGGGAAATACACACAAACTACTTTAACTCTTTGCTGCACGCATATTTTAGGTTTTTCCAGGCCCTAGTTGCACGAGAAATAAATGTTTTAGATATACAATTTTTTTTTGTCTATAAATAATTCGTATAGGTAAAATATGCCTTTTAGTATATATTTTATGTTATAATTGAACTGTCAAATTGACAGATAATGTGTGGTACATATTTGGTACCATTGTGCGGATAGGGTTTTTTAAAATTTTGGGTAAAAAAGAAAATGAAATCAAGAAAGTACTTATTTATTTTAAAGTAAAAAAATAATTATAAGAAAACAACGAAAGTGTGGTACAAAATACTGATTGTGACAACATAATTCTTATAAATAAAATAGAAACCCCAAAATGTAATTTATGACGGATTGTGAAAGTCATATTGACTAGATTTTCGGAAAGTCCACTGGGTTCAGTAAAAGGACAAGAGCGCTTTACAGAAAAATTGGTTGCTGACCAAGTAATATGCTTCGTAATCGTAACTAGTCTAGCAAGGGGTACGTCATCATCAGAATCGTCCGACTCGCTTACAGCTACATCATCCACTGTTTGTACACCAAATTGTACATGGTCGTCTCGTCCTCTTCATCAGACGTTACCGAATTCTAATCACTTGGAATATCTTCTATCGCGTCTATTTCTTGATAGAATTCCTATATACTTATTCCAACCAACTTGAAATCCAATGGTTATTGGTTTCTAGAGCTCATAATAAAATCTCAAATAAAAAGGTATACATCTCGGTATACACCCTAGTTGCATGGTGGTCTATTTTTTGGATTTGTTTATTTCATAGGTTAGAACAAAATAAACAAAGAACCTTTTTCATTTGCCGTTTTAAATTATCTTAGTATATGTAATAAAACACTTTGGAAATAACAAATAAAAAATGGTTCTTACTTTTAATAGTTTACTGTAGGATTAAACCCAGACAACGCACACGTGGTAAATATCTACAATATTCTAATGATTTCTGCTAAAATAATAATGAAATATCGGTTTCGTTCAAACTCGTCGGTTAGATACACTTCTTAGAACACGTTGCGACGCATGGTACATTTATTGTGTCGTTGTGCAGCAGATAACTTGCATATTTGTATGTGGTACACCGTATGTACCACAATGCAACTTGCCCGAAATTTTTTGTGGTACAATTTTTTGACCATCGTGCATCAAAGAGTTAAAGCTATTTAAGCTTTCATAAACAATTTGTTCAAATTGGGGAGAGAAACAGTTCGGAAAAATAAATAATATGTGGAGTTCCACAAGGATCAATATTGGGGTATTCTTAATTTACAATAATTCCGTTTCAAAATTGAACATAAAAGGTAGCTAATATAAAGCTATTTGCAGATGATACAACAATAATTTATTTTGCAAAAATGTATTTCAATATTAATAATGATTTAAAAATACTTCTTTCTTGGCTTCAATCAAATAAATAAATTTTACAAAATCTTAATTTATTAACCCCTTAACATTTAATAATGAAAATATTCATTATTCGAAAACGACAAAATTTTTAGGATTAGTTTTAGACGAAAATTTAAATTGGAAATGCCATATCCAGTATATTATCAACTCGATATCTCCTTTGGTATCTGTTTTGTACAGAGCTAAATATTTCATTTCTTTGAAATACTTAAAAAATATATATTTTTCATTAATATATTCAAAATTACAATACTTAGCTTCTGTATGGGGATCTGCTTGTTTATCAAACTTAAAACCATTACAAAAATTGCAAAATAAAGTTAATAAATGTATACACAAATTACCACATTTAGAACCAACTGTAAACTATATAGACCGAAAGGGTATTTACACGTTCAAAACATTTATAAATTAAAAATTTGTATTCTAATTAACTGTATTATTTTAAAAGAAAAAACATCAAACATAACACTTCAGGAGAATAAGACATTACATGATTATAACACCAGACATTGAATAAATTATCAAACTATACCAGTAAAAAGTAATTTCGGAAAAAAATCGCGGAATAATAAAATATAACAATCTTTCAAAAAATATCAGAGAAATTAAAAAATTTAAGAGATATTTACTAAATTAAATTATTTATACTATCATTTTTAATTGATTTTACTAATGAATTAAATTGGATTAACTTCCGTTTTTTTATTGTTTTTTTTTGTTATTATTTTCTATACAGGGTGTTTCATTAAGGTCGAAGAGCGGCCATATCTCGGAAACTACTGGGCATAGAAACTAAGAAAAAGAAAAATGATAATAAAAGTGGCCATGAGAAAATTCTGGAAATAATTTTCAAGTTCCGCATGTTGCCGCAAGAGGGCGTAATTGAAAAGTAAATTTTTAAATTTTACATAACTCCAAAAATTCCACATTAAGGTATATGTTTGATAACACCATTTTAAAGCTTGGACAATTATGCATCATTTTGGTCCTATGCTCATTGGCGTACCGACTTTAATAAGAGTGGGGGAAGCTGTTGAAAGTGTAATCATTTAAATCGCTGTAACTTATAAACGACTTATCCGATTTTAGCAAACTAAAGACTGTTTGGAAGAGAAATGTATGCACTTTGACCAATCGTATTTAGTTGTCCATAATAGTTCTCAAAAAAAAATGCTAGAGGGCGCAATTTGCAATAACAATACATTTTTTGATTTTCTTCCGAAAAAATAAATCATACGGTATAATTCTGATACCATAATCGAAAAGTAGATGAAATTTGCTAGAAAAAATATTAAAACCGCAGCTCGATATCTCCGTTCGTTTCTGAGTTATTGCCAAAATAATAATTTTTAACACAAATTGCGCCCTCTAGCAATTTTATTAGAAACTATCTTATACCATTAGATACGACAATTAAAGGTTCTTTCAAACAAGCTTAAATTTAGTAAATTCGGACAAGTCGTTTAGAAGTTACAGCGATTTTAATGTTTAAACTTTCAATAGCTTCTCCCATTCGTATCAAGTGAAACTGTAAACATTAAAATCGCTGTAACTTCTAAACCACTTAACCAATTTTACTAAATTTAAGCTTGTTTGGAAGAGAAAGGTAAGTACCTTTAGTTGTCGTATCCAATGTACAAGATAGTTTCTAATAAAATTGCTAGAGGGCGCAATTTGTCTTAAAAATTATTGTTTTGGCAATAACTCTGAAACGAACGGAGATATCGAGCTGCTGTTTTAATATTTTTTTTAGCAAATTTCATCTCCTTCTCGATTATGGTATCATAATTATACCGTATGATTTATTTTTTCGGAGTAAAATCAAAAGATGTATTGTTATTGCAAATTGCGCCCTCTAGCATTTTTTTGAGAACTATTAAGGACAACTAAATACGACTGGTCAAAGTGCATACATTTCTCTTCCAAACATTTTTTAGTTTGCTAAAATCGGATAAGTCGTTTATAAGTTACAGCGATTTAAATGATTACACTTTCAACAGCTTCCCCCACTCTTATTAAAGTCGGTACGCCAATGAGCATAAGACCAAAATGATGCATATTTATCCAAGCTTTAAAATGGTGTTATCAAACATATACCTTAATGTGGAATTTTAAGAGTTATGTAAAATTTAAAAATTTACTTTTCAATTACGCCCTCTTGCGGCAAAATGCGGAACTTGAAAATTATTTCCAGAATTTTCTTATGGCCACTTTTATTATCATTTTTCTTTTCCTGAGTTTCTATGCCCAGTAGTTTCCGAGATATGGCCGCTCTTCGACCTTAATGAAACACCCTGTATTATATTGCAATTTTTCATACAGGGTGGCCCTTTAGTGTGGCAAAGTACAATAGCTCCGTTACTATTTCAAATACATTAAAAATATTAATACAAAAGTTGAAGGGCAGTAAGTGACTTATAACGTAAAATTATTTTTAACTCTATAGGGTGGCTCAAAAAAGCGGAACAAGAAAAAATGTACTTTTTTCAAATGGAACACCCTGTATATTTTTACATTTTTAAATTCCACATAAAATTACAATTATTTTTTATCAAATACATTATTAGTCTATACTTTATAGTTTCCGAGATATTGACTCTTGAAAAGTGACATTTTTGAACTTTGACAGCTTCTAACTTTCTAACAGTACGTCTTAGAGCAAAACGGCTTACATGTCCCTATCTTCAATTTGTATTATCTTCCCAAAAAAATCAACTTCCAGTTAAACCGGAACAACTATATTTCCTGCTTTCGAGTAACATCCGGTTTAACCGGAAGTTGATTTTTTTGGGAAGATAATAAAAATTGAAGATAGGGACATGTAAGCCGTTTTGCTCTAAGACGTACTGTTAGAAAGTTAGAAGCTGTCAAAGTTCAAAAATGTCACTTTTCAAGAGTCAATATCTCGGAAACTATAAAGTATAGACTAATAATGTATTTAATAAAAAATAATTATAATTTTATCTAGAATTTAAAAATGAAAAAATATACAGGGTGTTCCATTTAAAAAAAGTACATTTTTTATTGTTCCGCTTTTTTGAGCCACCCTATAGAGTTAAAAATAATTTTACGTTATAAGTCACTAACTGCCCTTCAACTTTTGTATCAACATTTTTAATGTATTTGAAATAGTAACGGAGCTATTGTACTTTGCCACACTAAAAGGCCACCCTGTATAATGAACTGTAAAAGTTAGTTTGAAATAAAGGCATTTTGAGAGTTAAATGGACACCTTGGTATAAAACCCCCCATTAGAAAATACCAATATTGTAGTTTGCTATCGGTTAAATAGGAAGAAAGAGCACTGCAAGTGGATAAAAAAAGCGAATAAATTTAATTTTATCATCCATAGCAACAGCTTTACTTACACGTTACGTCCCTGTTAGATGAAAGAATCTTTGTTTTTTTCGTTGCCCAACAATTTTTCCAGACAACATAACAAACTGCGATTTCACAAATCAACGCTCAATCTATACAGGGTGGTCCTTAAGTACATCAAGAAAATCTAGGATATGATTCCTGGCATCAATTTAAGTTGAAAAGTTCATATGGACTTATGCCCTAAAATGCTTACCCTCTAAGATACAGGGTGTTAAAATATTTTCCATTTTCCTTTAAAACTACCATTTTTTTCAAAAACATAGTAGAGACAACTTTTGTTCCGCTCACTGGCGGATTCAGAAAAAATTGACAGGGGGGGCACTTACTTGTTATCTTGGGGTGCACGAAAAGCCCGCTGCGGACAAAACGCGCCGCAGGCGAAAATTTTTTAAGACCACGCCCAAATTTGGTCAATAATTTTTAGTAAATATTTTTTAAATGTATGATTACCTACTTATTTTATTGAAAATGAAATAAGATAAAAAAAATAAGAAAAGGCCAATTTATTTTTCATTAGCGGGTACATTGTTTAAAAGTAAAGTTCAATTTTCTGGTTTTATTTCCAGCAAACTTATCAATAACAATAAAGTCCCTAGATCTATACTTTGTGATCTGTGTCAAGTTAATTTCGGGTTTAGGTCTTCCCTCAATTTTAATTTCGATTTTTTGCTCAATACTTAATGAGCTAAAATTGTTTCTCAAATATTCCACATTCAAAGCCGTTTTGGCATGTTTATTTTTATTAAAATAAGTCCTTTTATACCCCAAAATAATACACTTTCTTTGTGAACAAAACCACAGATTACAGTTTTCTGTAACAAAACACAAATTCTATAATCCTAAAATGTATGCTTTTTATCTAACGTGCTTTTACGCCATCTTTTCGCTAATTATCAAACCACGTTGAAAACCTGATTTTTAATATCCATTTCTAAATGCTGTAAAGTTTTGGCATCAAAAAAATATTTGGTTGTTACAGTACAATGCTTTGTCACTGTGTTTGAAAATTTGGGTGTTGCGCTTAGGTTGGTTCGTGCGAAATTATTATGACAGGGGGGGCACGTGCCCCTGTGCCCCCCTCTAAATCCGCCACTGAGTTCCGCTTATATCAGTAATGCATAAAAATGCATCAGAGTTTAAAAAAAAACAGTGGCGTATCACATATTTTCACAAAAAAATATTGATGGTATCTTCATGCGCGCCACTGGTGGAAGTAGGCAAACCCTTTTTTAACCAAAAAGTGCAGTTTAATACGAAATCAATCGACATCAATTTTCAATGCCGTATCTTCAAGGAGTTTCGAAATTTTAAAAAAACAATTATTTTTTTAAAAATATTTTAACACCCTGTATCTTAGAGGGTAAGCATTTTAGGGCATAAGTCCATATGAACTTTTCAACTTAAATTGATGCCAGGAATCATATCCTAGATTTTCTTGATGTACTTAAGGACATATATCAATATATCAATTTATATAAAAAGTATTTTTTTTAATTTGTGACCAAAAGTTTTTCTTGTGGTTTTGCATAAAGATGATAGAACTCGGAATATATGGGGAAAATCGTCTCACCCCCTTTTTCCAAGATGGTAGACGAAGCTCCTTCTTTTCAGTCCCGATATGCACAATATGCAATTTGAATTTATAGTTCTCTACAAAATGCACAAATGTTTCTTTATTGACTGTAGTAGGTGGCAGCCTAGCGCAGCGATAGCGTTCTCGCATCGTATGCCGAAGGTACCTGGTTCGATCCCAGGCAGGTTTCGCGGACTTATTTAGTTTGCTTGACCAGGCCACCGTACTTCGTAGTGTTGCATTGAACAACACACACTGGCATTCTCAATGGCAAAATAAACACTGCAGTGAAAGGCGACCTCGATACGATATAGCGGTGGAGCTCTCGGGCTGCCTCCGGTATCATTCGGGTGTCCCTTCGGCATGTTGTCGAGAAGTGAGCTACTCCTGAACCAAGTAACGGATCTAGCGACCCACAAAAGGGACGCATGTCTGTTGCCGATCCAGACGGATTGGGGGACGCCCCGAATCAGAGGATTTGGTAATACAGACGGTGGTGTCCCGTGGAGTGATACTGGATCCCGACGGATTAGGGGGCTCCGCGGCAACATCCTTCAAGTCGCACCACAGAGACGTAATAGGCTTCCCCCGTCAAGGTCTGTGGTGGACAAGAGGTGTTACAACAGGACCGTAAAAACTGTGCCGAGAATAACATCTGCCAGTAAAATTGTGGTTCGGAACCCACGTAAAACTGTAGGTCCCGTCTGGCTGACATTACCCAGACGTAAAATGGGGTTGGCAAAAAGGGTCGCACTGGCCTACTTGCTTGGCGCTAAGCCTCCCCTACTACTACTACTACTACTACTATTGACTGTAGTACAATAGATCAGGGTCGATAATTTTTGAAACCAAAAAAAAAAAGATAGTGGGATGAAACCCATTGGAAAAGGAAAAGAATATAACAAAAATGAAAGGAAAAATAATTTACGGGCGATCCGAGGTCGGGAAGTGGAAGGGGGTGAGTTTTTAAGGGTAGAAAACGATTTATCTTGATTTCCGGCAAAACTACAAGTCCTATGGAAAAACGTTAAATGGCAAAGTTGTAGGCAATAAAAAGATCTACAACTTTTGTACTTACACTTTTTTCACATAACCTCAAAATTTATGTGAAAAATTCAAATAGCCAAGTTTTTGGTTTTTTATTTTCATCTTTTACAAGAATTTTTTTTTTCACGAAATTTGGTGAAAACGTACCTTTTTATGTCCCAAACACACTGTAATTTTTTTGATTTAAAATATTTATTTTTTCACCTTATTTTGACTTAATATCGAAAAAGCACCCTAATTTTCAATCGAAAATTCTCACGTCAAAATATCTGCTTTTTTAAAAAAGTCGGTTGGCTTTTTGTGCGTTGAAATCTCTACTTTCTGATGATGTAAAAAAAAATATACATTACTCTAATAAATGTTCTCAAAAAATGCAAAGAAACAAAAAAAACTTGGATCCGAATTTATTTTTTTAATCATTATGTACAATTTTCAGCTATTTATTAAAATGTATACTTTAATTACTCGAAAAACGTAAGATTCCATGTTACATTGATAAACAAAAAAATTACAAATCCATAAAACATAAAGATTGCAAAAAATATGCGAAAAAATAGTTGTTCTAAATATAATTAAAGGTAGGATTTAAAGGGAATTTCATCACATTTACCATAGTAATGTTTATTTTTTTTACAACATCAAAAAGTAGAGATTTCAACGAACAAAAGGCCCACCGACTTTTGTAAAAAAGCAGATATTTTGACGTGAGAATTTTCGATTGAAAATTAGGGTGCTTTTTCGATATTAAGTCAAAATAAGGTGAAAAAATAAATATTTTAAATCAAAAAAATTACAGTGTGTTTCGGACATAAAAAGGTACGTTTTCACCAAATTTCGTGAAAAAAAAAAATTTTCTTGTAAAAGATAAAACTAAAAAACCAAAAACTTGGTTATTTGAATTTTTCACATAAATGTTGAGGTTATGTGAAAAAAGTGTAAATACAAAAGTTGTAGATCTTTTTATTACCTACAACTTTGCTATTTAATGTTTTTCCATAGAACTTGTAGTTTTGCCGAAAATCGAGATAAATCGTTTTCTACCCTTAAAAACTCACCCATTTCCACTTCCCGACCTCGGATCGTCCGTAAATTATTCTTCCTTTCATTTTTGTTATATTCTCTTCCTTTTCCAATGGGTTTCATCCTACTATAATTTTTTTTCACTTTTTACCATTTTCAAAGGCCTCAGCCCTGGTCTAAAGCAAAGCAAAGTATTTAAATTCAAGAAGCAACGGAATATTTTTTTTACTAAGCGCTGTTTTTTATACTAATTTGTCTCTTAGATGAATTTGAAAGTTGCAATGCTGAGTGTGGCGGTGGAACACAACTGCCAATGTTTCATTGTACCGAAGAAAAGGCTGGGAAAGTCAGTAACAAATTTTGCGAAAAACTAGACAAACCTTCCGGCGAACCCAAAAAATGTAATGACAAACCATGTGGAACAGAGTAAGTAAAAATAGTATATTGTTTTATTAGGAGTAAAAGCGATACTTTTCTGACGAGTCTGTAGGTTTGCCGGACGAACAAAGTGAGTCCGGCAATTACGGACGAGTCATAAGAAGTTGCTTTTACTCCGAATAAAACATACTTTTTTTTCTTCAGACGTTGTTTAAATATGAAAACACAAAGATACAAAATGTTTTAATTGTTTTATTTAAAAATTTTAAGTTTTGAGAAGGGGCTAGCGTTACTATGGATTTATTATTATATTGTTTGATAGCGACGTGCCATTCGATTTGACAAGTGTCAGCATTCATTATTGCGTAACTTTATTTAATTTTTATCGTTTTAAAAATAGAATTTTTTAAAACTACATTTACTTCAAATTAAAATGTCAGACTCAGAATTTACCTGTACGCCCCCGGAGGTTGCCAAAATTGCAGCAAATGTTGCGAACAATTTGCTGCCAACAAAATCCAGTGGTGTTTACGAAGCTGCGTTTAAAAGATTCCAGGCATGGTGCAATGAGAAAAACACCAAAAATAATTCTGAAAATGTACTCTTGACATATTTTTCGGAACTAGCGAGCAATCAAAAAATGAAAGGTTCAACAATGTAGTCACATTATTCTATGTTAAGATCAATGCTAAATATCAGACAAGGAATAGACATAAGCAAGTATTTGAAGCTACGAGCTTTTTTAAAGAAGCAAAACGAAGGCTACATTCCCAAAAAAGCTAAAGTATTCACCAGGGAACAGTTTGAAAAATTTCTATCTGAAGCTCCTAATCAGCAATATTTGGGAATTAAGGTAAATTTAGGTATTACCTCAAAGTATACAAATTTTTTATAAAGGTAATATATATAATTTTTAGATTGTTTTGGTTATTGGAATATCGGGTGCATGCCGATGTGAAGAAATGGTGAAAATGGTCGTTGATGACATACAAGACTTAGGATCTGCGATTCACATAAGAATGCCTAATAATAAAACTAGGAAACCGCGGTCGTTTACTATTGTTGGGGAGCAATGTTTAAGCATTTATAAAAACTATGCATCATTACGCCCGGAAGGTATGAGCGAGAAGAGATTTTTTTTAAAATTTGTAAATGGTCGGTGTTGTCGCATGGTAATGGGAATTCATAAAATAAGTGCTATTCCTAAGGAAGCAGCAGTGTTTTTAAAACTACCAGGTGCAATAGAGTACACCGGCCATTGTCTAAGGAGAACTTCAGCTACACTGCTTGTAGATGCAGGGGCAGACATTACGTGTTTAAAGCGCCACGGGGGGTGGAAATCGAGTACTGTAGCTGAAGGGTACATCGACGAATCGATGACCAATAAGAAAGATATTGCAAAAAAAATTTTACAACCAAATAATAATAAATCAATTACTAATAATTTAAATACTGCAATAAATTCGACAGAAAGTGGTTTCACTGAGAGTTCAACACTAGAAAATACCGAAACAACCAACCAACAGGCCATCGTAACAAGCAGTCTTAATTTTTCTGGGGCTACAATTAATAATTGTACTTTTAATGTTGTATTTAAATAGTTATGTAGGGCCAATATGGGTAAACGCACCTCCTTAAACAAATTTAACTTTATTATTATTATTTATTATAATAGGGATTAACATAGTTTTTGAATGCTAGTGCTATTACCCTAAAAGTACATTTACCCTAAGTCACATTGCTGTACTTTATTTTTATTAAAATAAATAAAGTATGTTTATAACTTTCTGGTATTATTTAATATATATTTAGTCATGAGAACACAGTCATACTTTTACTTCCGCTGCTATTGGCAACGGAAGAAAAAGTAAATACTTTTTCTTCCGTTGCCAAAAGCAACCGCCTTCTGACGAAAAAGTAGAACTTTAACGTCAAAAAATTAGTAGAAAAACGTCAAGTTTATTGACGTTTGAAGTAAAACAATATTGTGTATTTTAGTGAATGTCAAAAACAGGAACCAAAAAGTAGATACAGTGCGTTTTTTTTTTGTATATAATACAAATAATCTCCTAAATTGTCAATTAGATCTTAATAACTCACCCCTATTAAATTTGTTTTGAATTGTTGGAAAACCCAATCTAAGATATAATATATACTTACACCTAGGTTTGATTATTCACTCTTGATAAAGCTACAGTGTAGCGAAACATGTCGAGTCGACAAATGTTTTTGTTTGTTTTTTAAATATAGTGGAATTTAACACAATATAGTGTTTTCTTTGTATATTAAAATGGAGTTCCACCAAGTAAAGGCAGAATCAATTCAATTAATAAAAGAAGCTTCAATAAGTTTCCTTGCCGTGTGGTATTTTAAATTATTAGTGAAGTGCGCTATTTGTTCGCAAAACCTATGGTTTTTTCGCGAATGTAACAAAAAAAGTGTGTTTCCTAAGTACATGAAATTGAAGACCAACAATACAAGTATTGCAGCTAAGAAAGGGTCCAAAGCAGGGTTAAAGAAATGGATGAACGAAGAAATTAAAACACAATATAGAAAAAGAGGTATTTTTAATGTTTATTTAAAAACTGTCCACACTGAACTGTTAAACAAACTACATTACTGTGAATTTATTACTTTAGATCTTAGCACTAGAGAAAAAATTGATAGTATCATACATAAAAAATACTTAACTCAAAAAAATAAATTAAATTCTTTAATTTTAAACTCACATCATTCTACTGATAGTCCCACAAAAAAATCTATTAGCAATCATAAGTTCTTTGACAAATTTATAAACCTTACTAAAACAGATTTTACAGAAAAAGAAATAAATTTGTTGGAAAAGGGTTATAAACATAATAACCCTACAAATAATCTTTCAACAAAAAATTTTGAAATTTTAGGTGTAGAAACGGAATTAGCCATCAAGAGTATTTCGTCTTCTAATTGCTTAAAATATGAAGCAGCAAATATAATAAAAAAATATTTTTTAGAAACTCAATATTCCCCTTCAAATAACAACACTTTAAAATCGATAATACAAAAATCGTTGACAGATAACATTATATTTACTAAAGCGGACAAAGGTAATACTGTTATAGCTATCTCTCAAAATAATTATATACAAAAGACTCTTGATTTCTTAAATCCTACTATCTACAAAATCCTAAAAAAAGATCCAACAGATTTATTTCAAAAAACTGTAAAAAATGTAATTCAAACTTGTAAAAGTTTATTTAATGATACAGATGTCAGCAAATTAACGTTAATGAACCCCCAATCACCGAAACTATACTCTTTTATAAAACTTCATAAAATAGATCATCCTATTAGACCGGTTGTCTCATTTTTTTCAGCCCCTTCTTATAAACTATCTAAACGTTTAATTGATATCATTAACCAATACACGAATTTCGCTGCAAAATTTCAAATTAAAAATTCAATAGACCTAATTAAAAAAATCGAAAAAATAAAACTCCCAACAAATGCAAAATTAATTTCCTTTGATGTAAGTAACTTGTTTCCTAGCATTCCCACAAAAGATACTATTATTCTTGTTAAAAAGCTTCTTTCTTTAAAAAACACCAATTTTATTAAAAAACAAGAAATTTTACTACTTCTAAGAACTTGTTTTGAACAAAACTATTTTGAATTTATCGGCTTAATATATTCCAGTAGTGAAGGCCTGATTATGGGAAACCCTCTCAGTCCTTTATTAGCTGAAATATTTATGGACTTTTTAGAAAATAAGATTAGCAAACACCCACACTTTAAACATTTTATCTACTGGTATAGATATGTAGACGATGTATTAGCTTGCTTTACTGGTACAGAAAGACAACTATCTCAATTTTTTGATTTTATTAATAACTTACACCCTAATATAAAATTTACAATAGAAAAGGAATCAAACAATTCCCTTAACTTTCTGGACCTTACTATAACACGAGAAAATCATAAACACACCTTTTCTATCTTCCATAAACCTACATACACAGACACTACAATACACAATACGTCTAATCATCCTATACAACATAAATTAGCAGCTTTTCACAGTATGATTCACAGACTCATCACAGTACCACTTAGTAAAATTAATTTTCAAAAAGAATTAAACATAATTAAACAAATTGCAATTAATAACGGTTATACAAGCCAAATAATAGATAAGATTTTAAATAAAAAATTATACAAAAAAACGTTAAATAGTGTCTATCCGTTCACCAAAGATAAGAGAATTTATAAGTCAATTACGTATATTGGTAAAGCAAGCCAAAATATATCAAATTTTTAAAAAAAAATATAATATTACAGTATCATTCAGAACCAATAACTCAACAGGGAAATTTATTAAAAACAATAAAACTAAAACAAAAAATGACAATAAATGCGGTGTTTATAAACTAACTTGTCAGGATTGCCCCAAAACATACATAGGTCAATCTGGTAGAAGCTTTTCAAAAAGAATTCGAGAACACAGTTCTAGCTTTACGTTGGAAAAAACAGACTCCCTCTATGCAAATCATTTACTAGAATATTCTCATAATTTTAATTACAATTTCCAAATTCTTCATACAGAAAAGAAGGGTAATAAACTTAATTTGCTGGAATCCCTAGAAATAAATAAACTTAAAAATACAAATAATCTCCTAAATTGTCAATTAGTTAAAATAGTTTTGAATTGTTGGAAAACCCAATCTAAGATATATATACTTACACCTAGGTTTGATTATTCACTCTTGATAAAGCTACAGTGTAGCGAAACATGTCGAGTCGACAAATGTTTTTGTTTGTTTTTTGAATATAGTGGAATTTAACACAATATAGTGTTTTCTTTGTATATTAAAATGGAGTTCCACCAAGTAAAGGCAGAATCAATTCAATGAATAAAAATTAGCCCACTGGACCAGAAAATTCCTGAAGAACAGTTCGGCTTTAGAATGGGCAGGGGTGCTGTACTGCTGGTAGCGCATGTTGCGCAAGAAGCCATAAATAAATTTAACCAGCAGCAAAATACAGTGCTCCTGTCATTAGACATAAAACAAGCTCTTGATAGTGTCTGGTACAATGGGCTAATTTTTAAATTAATTACATATCATGAATTTCCACTACATTTAGTAACATTAATATATTCATAGATCACAAGCAGAACTTTAAAAGTCAGAGTAGGCGTTTCTCAGAGCCAGTAGCCCTGCACGCAGGGTTACAGCAGGGCACAAACTTAGCTGCGCCACTATTCAACCTTTATACAGCTGACATACCAAAATACCCGCACTCTAAACTTGCAATTTTTGTAGATGACGTTCTAATTTACGCTCATTCTTACTATGCAAATGTAGCAAGGCAAATAATCACAAGCCACTTAAATATATTGCTACCATGGTACGAAAAATGGAAGCTGGAGATTAATCAAAATAAGTGCGAATGCATAGTGTTAACAAGAAAAATAACTAGGGTAAGGTCGCCGAAATCGTACCACTTAGCACATTTTGCTCATTTCCTTTAAATCTGTTGGTATGTAGTGACTTATATTATCGTGCTGTTTAATTGAAAGGGTTATATAAGAGAAAAATAATATACCAATTAAATACATAGCCAAAAGTAAATGTTACAGCTCGTTTATTGCAACCCTACAAACGGTACGATTTAAAAACCTGGGTTTCTAAATCGTACCGGGGTTTTTTTAAATCGTACCACTCTATTATGCACGATCATGTTTTTTGATTTTTACTTAATTTAATAAATCAGTTGCCTAAATTTAGGTACAGATAAGAAATAAAATGTTAGTTTTATGGCAAAAATTATAATTCAAAGTACAGTAAAAATGTTAGAAGAAATATATCATCAATATAAGTCATTTATTCACAAACATCACAAATATAATGTGTACTGGAACTCCCTCCTGTGCATTTTTCATGTGCCCATTTTTTACAAAGAGAGCACTGTATCATCTCTTCCACTACAGATTCGCAGCACAAAAAACAATACCACTCATTATCGTTAACTTCTATAATCACATTTTTCCCTGACGTTTTTAATTTCTTGAATATTGGTGATTTAGTTTTTCCATCGCCTTTGTCAACAAAAACATTTTTCTTTACCGACGCTTTCTTTTCATTTCGCTTATTTTTATTAGCTTTAGTTTTATTTTCTTTGTTTTCTTTTATTTTAATTTTTTCCTCGAGTTCATTTTTGTATGGGCTAGATGTTATAACAGTAGCTTTCTGAGCTCCTTTGCTAAGGCGTTTATTATGTTTTTTTGTTGGTTTAGGAAGGGGGCTTAATTGATTTAATGTGACAGCCTGCTCATTATTTTTAAGAATTGTAAAGAAACTGTTTGGTTTTTTCAATAATTCAAAAAGAGTTGGTCACACAAAGTTATCGCATGGCCAAAAATTAATTAGGGTAGAAAAATTACTGTATTACCACGGGAGTGGTTCATGGGGTTATTAAAACAAATATAGGTTAATATTTTACTCAGTCTAGTCTTTATTGATATTAAATGAACGAGAATGTAGAAGGCAAATGCATGTCAAAACAATGTTATTACTAACAAATAAATGTACGGGTCATATGCATTTCAAACAACAATACTATTGCTAAAGGGTAAATGTATGATTTATATGCATTTTAAACCAAAACAATACTACGATACTAGGTATAACTATTTATGTGGCAATCATTTGTGCTTTGTAAACATTTATATCAAATGATGCGCATCACCGTAAGGTAGGACTTCAATGTGTCAAAAATTATAAAAGAAATATGTGTTTATAAATATAATGCTGACAGTTCAAATTGTTGCCAGAATGGTGATTTCACAATGACATAAACAAGTTTCAATAATGCAGTAATCAATAAAATGTAACGATCTAAATACACTACAAAAACAGTACAGTTCACATGTCATCTTTATACTAAACATTGATGTTGCTGAACAACGCATTGAAAGTCACTTTGTTCATTTATAGAGAGATAAATAAATATAGTCTAACAAATCGCAACTGAAACTATGGAAAATTTAAGTCTTTAACAAAAACAACAGTCCGGGTCATCGGAAGAGTAAAAATATGGATTGTTTTTGTTTTGTAGAGGTAAAGTTGAGTTAAGTGGCATCAGCCAAGATTGTTTTTAGAATTCATTTATAGCATTGTGGAGAAAACTTTCTTTAGGTTGTAATCACAGTGGTGTGATTAAGGTGAGGATGAATGATACGTATTACCTTCATTTGGTAAGGTTAGCCTTGTAACCATGGTGCAGGAAAACGTCGTAGGCTGCTTGGTTTGTTGTTTTCACATAACGGTATCACAACAATTAGATTATTTGTTTACGTGAGCACTAAGTAATTATTGGTAGGATTTACGTATAAATACGGCACTGGTAACATTAGAGTACTTACTAAATTTTATTTATTTAGTAGGAATTGTAGAAACATCACGAACAATTAACTTGAGAAATTGTAAAAAGGCATTACTCTCGCGCCTTATTACAACGTCGATGCAGGATTGATTTGAATTTTAGCGGGAACTGAAGAATGCGGAGCAAGAAGCCGCGTAATAACCCTTTTTATGGGTCAGACCGAAGTTTCACTGAAACACGGCAATGTAAAGGAGAATTGCGAAAGCACAGGTGGCTTAACGCGACAAAAACAATGCTTGCCTGTTGAGGGCTATGACCGAAGTTGAGGAACGACACTTTATAATGATAAAATTGGCACGTGGCCGGGGTTGCCGAAGAACGACAGTGATTTCGACGACCGCTTGTTGGGAAGTGAATTCTGCCGCATGGAAACGAATGCAGCTGGCATCTTAAGGTGTGGCTGCTTGGCCAATCAAAAACTTACACGCGATATACGTCACATCACGCTGACGCGGCGGTCGGTTGGAGAGCTTGTCAAGCGCAACGATTTTACATTTTAGCTAAGCTGAGGAGCAAAATAGCCGTTAGAAATTAGCAAGGGATTTAAGCAATAAGCAATATTGTACGGATGCCGAGACATTGGAATGTCGGCGGGCCTTTGATCTCGTTGAGAGACAAAGGGAAACCATTTTTGTTTCATAAATAATTCTAATTTACATATTTGGCGGGAAACATGTTGTTTCTTAGAAACGGCGTGTTAAGACGTGAAAATATTTGTTTGGAATCAACACGAGGAGAAAGAATGGGGAGTTTTTGCATAGCAATAATAAATATAAAAAAAAGGTTTAATTTGTAAATTAAGTTTAATTTACCCCAGGGAGGGCTTGTTCCCGAACATACTGCCCGGCGTTGAAGCGTCGTAGCTTCAAAACCACACAAAGAGAACGGGGAAAAGAAAGAAAATAAAATGAGGGAATTTCTGCCCGGCGTTGAAGCGTCATAACTTCAAAACAACAATGGGGGAGACAACAAGGATATGAAGAAAATATCACGGTTACGATCCTGACCTTTCTATCAGGTCCAGGATTAGTGTCGATGACTCTAACGAGAGGCCATCGTAGGGGATGAGGAGCATAATTCTCCAGTGAACAATATTTGGCTTGTAAGACCATAATAAAGACGAGAAGAATTGAATGTTTCAACTCGGGAGAGGATAAAAATCCAAAAATATTCATAGCACATAGTTTTGCAGTGATTGCAAAAAGAACAAGAAGTTCAAAAAATGTTGAAGGTTTTCGTTCCTTCCAAAAGTCAAATTGTTTAGGTGAACAATGACGAGAAATGGGTACAATTTCTGTTTCTTCAGAAAAAGTTTTATCAAAAATCAAATTAGGGTTGCAGGCATCCATGCTGCTTTGTACAGGAAGTACATCAAGGTTTTTATCTTTCAATAAAGTTTTTGGTCCACTGACCGGAGGGGAGCAATTCACAAATTGTTGTGATAAGAAACCACACGAAGATAAATCAACAGGATTTGTTGATAAGGCACAATTGGTTAAACGAGTTGCGTTTAACTTAGTAGGAGATAAAGAAGTAAGATTATCCGACGAGGGATTCAATTTCATATCTAGTAGTAAGCTAGCGTCACTACCGGTTAAATTAATAATTTCAAGGGGTTGTCCAACTGACAAGGTTTCAATAAAATTAGGGTCACTTACACATCGTTTGTGCAAATGAAAGCTATGAGCTAACAACAAAGAGTTAGGATCAACATCATTTTCAGATTCATGAAAAATGTTGTCAATGTCAATATCAATATTTAACAAAGCTTCTGATGCCAAAATCAGATTTTGGTTATCATAGAAAGAAATGTTATTCATAACATAAGACAGGGGAAAGTCAACTTTATTTGTACCGTCGGGCAAAATCAGTGTTGATTCAGGGAATATAGTTTCAACTATTTCAACATGTGGAGAAAGAATTATTTTTTGAGGAGGTTCCTCAATAGTCGAGAAATGGTTGATTGAGTTAGTGAGGTCATTTGTATCCTCATGGGTTTGTAAAAATAGAGACACTCTTGGGTGTCCATTTTTGTAAGAAGATAAAGAAGTATAGTCATTACGAGAATGATTATGATACACGGCACTTTGACCGGTACTTACATGGTGAGGGATTTTTCCAGCTACGATCCAACCTAAAGAGGTTTCCTGAAGTACTGGAAGGTTTTTACCTAAATGAACTATGCCTTTCAATAATAGGTCATAGTATAAGTCAGCGCCTATCAAGATGTCAATATCTTGACAGGTATCAAAGTCGGGATCAGCCAAGGTTACATTCCTTGGGATCCGAAGTCGAGAAACATCAATATTTACTTGCGGGAGTTTGCAAGAAATATTTGGGATAATTGCACAAGTCAATTTGAACCTTTGACCTTGGTACACTTTGGAGCGTAAATTCAAAGCTACCATTTTATTTGATGTTGAGGCTGTCTGAGAAATACCAGAAATACGAAGTTGTTTGTCATAAGTCTCAAGTTGTAACTTGTCAATCATGTGTTGGGTAATAAACGATGTTTGAGACCCACTGTCTAACAAACATCTCACGGAAGTGCGAACGCCATTTGCGTTATAAATATAGACAGAAGCAGTGGCTAATAGGACATGAGAAGGTTGCTTAGCTATTGCTGATAACGAATGGGACTCTACTGGTTCTAGGTTCGAACCATTAGAAGAAGGGGTCTGGCTAATTTGCCGAACATTCCTAAGAGAGGAATTGGAATACTGAGAGGGCGTCTGGCCTTGAGTATTTTTACTAGAGAATGTGACTTGAGTATCAGGAAAACTAACAGGTTGATTGTTAGAGGGGTTGATTACATAACAATTTGGGGGTGGTGTAGTTTGATAATACAACAAATCATCATGTGACAAAATGTCATTTTGAGACATGTGAGAAATAACATTTTGAGAAGTCAGGGGTGTAACATTTTCAAATGTTGGGGTTGCAACGTTTTGATACGTTGGAAAGGAGAGTTTTCTTGTATCAACAAAGTGTAATAAAGTATGATGTTTTTGAAAACATATTGTGCATACTCGCGGGGATTGGCATTGATTTGTGCGATGATTCGCACCCAAACAATTAAAACAGTTATTTTTTGATCTAATAAGGTTGTGTCTTTCAGATACTTGTAACCTTTTAAATTTAGCACAAGTGTAGATTTTATGAGTTTCTTTACAACATAAACATTTTTCTTTAAGAACATTATTTGATGTATTGACATGAAAGGACACATTATCGTGCCTTTTTTGAGAATTGCCTTCTAGGCTTGCGAGATTTTCCAAGACAGTACAACGCTGGTCTAGGAAGGTGAAGAATTTGTCAAGTTCAGGGAGTTTGTTTATTCCTTTGTCTACTTCAAAGGCCTTTTTTGAGATAAAATCGAGTTTTCTTTCGAGTAAATGAACAATAATTAGATTCCATAATTCCTCAAAGGACAAATTTAGATTTTTTAACGATTCAGTGTTTCGCTTGCAATCGGTAACAAACGCTCGTAAGCTCTGTGAGCTACCTTTTGTGATTGAGGGGATATCCAATAAATTTATTAAATGGTTATTTATAATAGAAGTTTTATTTTCATATCTATTTTTTAGTATGTCGATGGCAGAATCATAATTTTGATTAGTGACAGCCAGGGTGTCAATCAATTTAAGGGGTTCATCTTTTAATAAAGATTTCAAATACATAAATTTCTGTACATTAGACAGGGAAGGATTATCATTGATTAATGCTGTAAACAACTGATAGAAGGAAGTCCATTGTGAAATGTCACCTTTAAAAATATTTATGTGAATTTCGGGTAACCGAACTTGCGGTACCATTTGCGGAATCAAGGGTTGAGCTATAGTAGCTAAGGGAGGAGTGTTTAGAGCTTGTTGAATTTTTATAAAAAATTCCAATTTGCTTTCAAGTTTCGCGTGAAGATCAAAGAACGTATCTTCAATTATACAACGATCAATGTCATCAGGATCTAATTCTTCAATAGCATCCTGAATTTCCGAGTATTTCGAAAACGCCTTACTAATAGTTTCTAAACGAATTTTGTACTGAAGATGGTTTTCTTCAGTGTCGCAATTTGCATCATACCAATTAGATACGCGAGTGATCAAACCTTTATGACCACCACGTTTTTTACATAATTCTTCTTTAGCCGTCATTATGTAGCCGTTAACTTTACACTAAGAAGAATATCACGATAAGTGAGAAACAAGAGTGCACTATTTTTAGTGCAAGATACAAATTCAATGAGAAATATTTTTTTTTTTACAGAGAAGTGCGAGATAATTTTTTATTTTTAAATAAAAATGTTAGAGAAGTGTACTTGAATGTACCTATAGTACAAATCCAAATAAAAATGTAAGTATTTTTCCTCGTGTAACACGCTCGATGCTACAGCAAAGGAGAGGGAGCACCTATAGTGCGAGATAAATTTTTATTTTTAAATAAAAATGTCACGAAAGTATGATTGAATGTACCTAGAGTACAAATTCAAAAAAAATGTAAGTATTTTTCCTCGTGTAACACGCTCGATGCTACAACAAAGGTAAGAGAGCACTTCTAGTGCGAGATAAATTTTTATTTTTAAATAAAAATGTCAAGAAAGTATGATTGAATGTACCTAGAGTACAAATTCAAAGAAAATGTAAGTATTTTTCCTCGTGTAACACGCTCGATGCTACAGCAAAGGGAAGAGAGCACTTCTAGTGCGAGATAAATTTTTATTTTTAAATAAAAATGTCACGAAAGTATGATTGAATGTACCTAGAGTACAAATTCAAAGAAACTGTAAGTATTTTTCCTCGTGTAACACGCTCGATGCTACAGCAAAGGGAAGAGAGCACTTCTAGTGCGAGATAAATTTTTATTTTTAAATAAAAATGTCAAGAAAGTATGATTGAATGTACCTAGAGTACAAATTCAATTTTTAATATAAGTATTTTTTCTTTGTGTAGAATGATTTATAATTTACAAAAGGAGAGTTTAGAATGTACCTAGAGTACAAATTCTAAGTTACAAGCAAAAGAAAATTTTTGAAAATTATGAAATATTTTTTGCAGTGTAGTATGATTTTTCACAATGAAGTGCGAAATAAATTTTTATTTTTTAAATAAAAATTTTAGAAAGGATTGTATGTATTTTTCTTCGTGTAGAACGATTTATGTTCAACAGAAAAAGGGTTTAGAATGTACCTAGAGTACAAATTCTAAGTTATAAACAAAAGAAAATTTTTGAAAATTATTAATACTTTTTATCAGTGTATTGAGAATTTTTTCACAACGAAGTGCGAAGTACCATTTTTATTTTAAAAATAAAAAATGATTTGAGAAACTGTAGATCTTTTGCAGTGTAACAATTTTTTTTGTTACCAAGAGACACGTTAAAATGTCTATAACAATTAGATTCCCGATTAAAGTTTTACAATAGAATGTTGTTTTTTAACAAAACAATTTCAGTGATTTCAGTGTTAGTTTTTTCGTGTAACGTGAATCCGTATGTGAAACAACGAACAAAAAGGCGACGCAATCCTGTTGAAAGAGACTCAACCTACGCTGAAATAAACAATAGTTTGAGATTAAGACACTGTTTTTCAGTGCTAATCAATTTGTTAAGAACTTTCAAACAGTTTGTGCAGCTGACATCTCGCGAATAATGTCGGGTTGTGCTTAAGTTACCTAAATAAATAAATAAAAACCTATAAAAAACCTTTGTGGTGTAAATTCCTTAAATAAAAAATGTACACACCATTGTAACAAAGCTACAGTGTTTTAGACTTTAAAGAATATTTGATACAACAACGCGGGGTGCGTTTTGTAAATGATTATAGCAAGCAAGATAGCAGCACATCTGGTGCGAATTAATTTCCTTAAATAAAGAATTTTTACCATTTAGCTTGCAAGCTTATTATATATGAGCAACTTAAATTTTGTTATGCAATTCACCAACATAAAAAATAAAGCACTATTTTTCGTAATAAAAACCGTTTACCATAATACCTTAATGTTGTTCACCTATGTTTGGTGCGAGTACAGCTGTTTGCGGATGACGTTTAAAACGTCAAAACACAGGCGTTAAAAAACACATGAATTTCTTAATGGAGAGTTTTTTGAAGAATCATTTTACAGTAGTTTTTGCATGTGTTATGCAAGTAACGCGAGTTTGCGCTAATAAAAATAGAGAGATTAATAAATATTGAACGCTTGGTTCGTGACAGTTTTTTTCATAAAAAACCTAACAATATTAGAGAGTTTTTGGGAGAGTCATTTTTGCAATAATTTTTGCATGTTTTACGTGAGCAACGCGATTTTGCGCTGTACTATAAAGATCGAAGAGCACTGATTTTAGTGCTAAACAGTAAAAAATAATTTTTTCAGAATTTTATTTTTTGAGAACGCCAATTTTGACTTGGTAGGCACTTTGACTGAGCAAAAATTTAACCTATCCGGCTCGAAGGACCATTTTGAATATGTAAAGAAACTGTTTGGTTTTTTCAATAATTCAAAAAGAGTTGGTCACACAAAGTTATCGCATGGCCAAAAATTAATTAGGGTAGAAAAATTACTGTATTACCACGGGAGTGGTTCATGGGGTTATTAAAACAAATATAGGTTAATATTTTACTCAGTCTAGTCTTTATTGATATTAAATGAACGAGAATGTAGAAGGCAAATGCATGTCAAAACAATGTTATTACTAACAAATAAATGTACGGGTCATATGCATTTCAAACAACAATACTATTGCTAAAGGGTAAATGTATGATTTATATGCATTTTAAACCAAAACAATACTAAGATACTAGGTATAACTATTTATGTGGCAATCATTTGTGCTTTGTAAACATTTATATCAAATGATGCGCATCACCGTAAGGTAGGACTTCAATGTGTCAAAAATTATAAAAGAAATATGTGTTTATAAATATAATGCTGACAGTTCAAATTGTTGCCAGAATGGTGATTTCACAATGACATAAACAAGTTTCAATAATGCAGTAATCAATAAAATGTAACGATCTAAATACACTACAAAAACAGTACAGTTCACATGTCATCTTTATACTAAACATTGATGTTGCTGAACAACGCATTGAAAGTCACTTTGTTCATTTATAGAGAGATAAATAAATATAGTCTAACAAATCGCAACTGAAACTATGGAAAATTTAAGTCTTTAACAAAAACAACAGTCCGGGTCATCGGAAGAGTAAAAATATGGATTGTTTTTGTTTTGTAGAGGTAAAGTTGAGTTAAGTGGCATCAGCCAAGATTGTTTTTAGAATTCATTTATAGCATTGTGGAGAAAACTTTCTTTAGGTTGTAATCACAGTGGTGTGATTAAGGTGAGGATGAATGATACGTATTACCTTCATTTGGTAAGGTTAGCCTTGTAACCATGGTGCAGGAAAACGTCGTAGGCTGCTTGGTTTGTTGTTTTCACATAACGGTATCACAACAATTAGATTATTTGTTTACGTGAGCACTAAGTAATTATTGGTAGGATTTACGTATAAATACGGCACTGGTAACATTAGAGTACTTACTAAATTTTATTTATTTAGTAGGAATTGTAGAAACATCACGAACAATTAACTTGAGAAATTGTAAAAAGGCATTACTCTCGCGCCTTATTACAACGTCGATGCAGGATTGATTTGAATTTTAGCGGGAACTGAAGAATGCGGAGCAAGAAGCCGCGTAATAACCCTTTTTATGGGTCAGACCGAAGTTTCACTGAAACACGGCAATGTAAAGGAGAATTGCGAAAGCACAGGTGGCTTAACGCGACAAAAACAATGCTTGCCTGTTGAGGGCTATGACCGAAGTTGAGGAACGACACTTTATAATGATAAAATTGGCACGTGGCCGGGGTTGCCGAAGAACGACAGTGATTTCGACGACCGCTTGTTGGGAAGTGAATTCTGCCGCATGGAAACGAATGCAGCTGGCATCTTAAGGTGTGGCTGCTTGGCCAATCAAAAACTTACACGCGATATACGTCACATCACGCTGACGCGGCGGTCGGTTGGAGAGCTTGTCAAGCGCAACGATTTTACATTTTAGCTAAGCTGAGGAGCAAAATAGCCGTTAGAAATTAGCAAGGGATTTAAGCAATAAGCAATATTGTACGGATGCCGAGACATTGGAATGTCGGCGGGCCTTTGATCTCGTTGAGAGACAAAGGGAAACCATTTTTGTTTCATAAATAATTCTAATTTACATATTTGGCGGGAAACATGTTGTTTCTTAGAAACGGCGTGTTAAGACGTGAAAATATTTGTTTGGAATCAACACGAGGAGAAAGAATGGGGAGTTTTTGCATAGCAATAATAAATATAAAAAAAAGGTTTAATTTGTAAATTAAGTTTAATTTACCCCAGGGAGGGCTTGTTCCCGAACAAGAATATTTTCTTGAATTGCATCATTGGGAATAACTTGTATGTTATCAGAGCTTTCTGCAATGGTAACTACAGTTTCACTTATGGTATCCTCAAAGTTTTCAACATCGTCTACGATCATTTCTCTTTGTAAATTTTCACTGGCTACAAAGTCTGAATCCTTAAACACATGTCTATCAATTGGCCATACTCCACTAGCACGAAATCCACTCATTGCATTGTGTGTGGTTGCAGCCTGGATATATGCCTCAGTTAAGAGCTGGGTAATTTCAAATTGAGTAACCTTCTCACCAGGATTAGAACGAAGCCACTTTGTCATAATGAGACTGTAACTGGACTCCATTGATTTAAAAATTCCCACGTCTAGGGGTTGTAACCTATGAGTTGTGTGTCCTGGAAGCTGGAGTATTAGGACATTTTTTTCCCTTGCCAGATTAATTGCAGCGAGATTTTTTGAATGGGTGGTATGCCCATCTAAGAGAAGAAGTACCTTTTGGTTTTCTGATGGTTTCACAAATTCAATAAAATGTTTTAGCCATTTCAAAAACAGCTCTGAATTTATATATCCACTTTCACTAACTTCGGTGAGGCTATTTGGAAAAGCGCCATTTTTTAATGCTGGGTGCATACGGACTCTTTTAAAAATGGTCATTGGAGGAACAAAGGTTCCAGTCGCGTTACAACAGCACACCATTGTTGTGTTTACGCCTCTTTCTCCACTTGCTATGAATCCAACTTGATGTTTTCCACGCTGAGCTATAACTTTTGGTGATTTTTTTGGACTGTGGAGAAGCCAGATTCATCAACGTTATAAATATGTTGAGCGTCTATTTTATGTTCATCAATAACCTTTTTCAATAAATCAAAAAATTCGTACACATTTTCCCTATTAAAACCCTTACAACGAGCAATAGATGTATTTTCAGGTTGTCTCAAAGATAATTTGGGATTTCTAGACATAAAACGATAGTACCAATTTTTTCCAGCCAAATTGTTTTTATTTCCAGAGAAGGGATTTTTAATTAGATGTGAATTAGCCTCCATTAAATCATACGCAAGTTTCCTTACATCTGTTATCGTTAGCCCGAAAAGAGACTCCTCAAATACCAAAATATGTTTAACTAGGTCATTTTCAAACTGGGGAGGAATAGCAGGTAGTCGACCATTAACTCTTCGTTTCTCCTTCATTCTCTTGATTTTTTTTTTGTTTTCCTCTGCTTGTTCATTTTCCGTTTCATATCTTTTGACTTTCCCATCTAGGTGTCTTTTAAAAGTGGGTTTAGGGATATTATATTTTAAGCAACATTTATTAAATGTAATGATTCCACTTTTATATTCCGTTATTGCTTTTTCCATGTCATTAACAGACCATTTTCCATATTGCCTTTTTGCCATTTTAAACTGGAATAACAAATAAAAAATAAAATAATAAAAATATTATAGTAATCCTCCAAATCGTACCAGTACGATTTACAAAACTCAACAGTGGTACGATTTAAAGAACTTTGTCATAATATGAATAAATTAAGATTTTAACCAATAAACCAAACAAATTTTATTGTTTGTTTTTATTATATTATTCTAAATACTATATTTAATCTAATTAGCACTACAAAAAGTCCAAAAATTGAACTCACCACCATTAACCTCCTTAGAAAAAGTTACAGAAATTTACATCGAAATATAACACTTTTTTTCCAGACGCGTAACGAACACTCAACGTGATGTTATGGTTGTCAATTGATGACTGGCTATTAGAAGACGTATTCACTTTTTAAAAACGTTAACAGATGGCAGCATAGTCATTTGCAACCTATAAATAATAGAAAAGTACGATTTGCGGACCGGTACGATTTAGGCGACCTTACCCTAATATTCAAATAAATCAAAAAATAAACATTAAAGGACAACAGATACAACCAACGGACACACTAAAGTACTTAGGAGTGATACTAGACAAAAAAATAAAATTTAGACAACAGACAGACAACATATTGAGAAAATTTTTGGCAACTTCACATTCATTAGAAAAATTACTTAAAAGAAATTCACCATTATCATCAAGAAATAAATTAACAATCTATAATCAAATTATTAAACCTACTATGACATATGCATATCCAGTATGGTGTAGTATGGCGGAACAATACTTCTATAAACTACAACTACAACAAAATAAAATATTAAGGAAAGTGTTAAACGCTAGCTATTTCACACCAATCCGCCAGCTACACCAAGCTACTCAAACGCCGACTTTTTCTCAATATGTACAAAACACAGCGACAAAATTTTATCTAAAACAACCACAACATTTAAGATTAACAGAAAACATGACACAGACCAGACAAAACGACAACCCAATTCATAAACCATTATATTATAAACTACCGATTTATCTCCAGTGAAAAATCCATTTTTCAAAATAAAACGATTAACAAAATCCAAAAATTGCAAGGAAAATAACTCCGCCCAAAAATTTTAGGCCACGCCCACCCAAAAATTTTCAAGTCTATGGACAAAAGTGCTACTTGTACCTGATAGAAATTAAGCTGGTTTTTCATTAGTTTTCCAGTAAACACAACTCTCAAAATTTTCACAGTATAACTTTAAAAACAAAAACCATTCAAATTTCTAATGAAAACTAAACTCCTCCATGGCGGTAGAGGGTTACGGAACCGGCCAATCCTAGAAATAGCCAAACATTATCATCGTTTTACCAAAGGGCTAACAACAACCCCACCGGCGTTGCCAGTGCATGTCCTGGGCAGTCTTGACAGGAACGCGACCTGACAGACAGGAAACCAGCGATCGTAAACCTATATATTCAATGATATGTATTGTAAAACAGATAATATGTAAAATTATTAGATAATAAAAGCCTTTGAAATTGAAATTGATCAGGAAGTGACTGATAATTTTGCCGCTGTCTATCAAAACCGTCCCATTCCCAGCAAGTCTACCGTACGACGATTGCATGGAAATTTCATGACTTCTGGATGTCTTGATGATTCTCATAAAAAACGAAAAAGAAATTAATCTGTGGTAACTGAAGAATTCCGAATGGGTCTGTGCATGGCGATATAAGAACAACCATCATCCAATTTGACACACCTTGCTGAACGCTTCGACAAATCTAGAAGCAGTTGTTACAAGGCATTGAAGAAAGACAAATACAAATCTTTTAAAATTCGAAACGTATAGGAAGTTTTACCTCGCGATTATTTTGAACAGATGCAGTTTTGTGAAGAATGGATGGAACGAATTAATAACAACCCAGGTATTGCGAATAACATACTGTTTACGATGAAAGCTCCTTTAATATTAATGGAAGAGTGAACAAGCAGAATGTTAGAGTCTGGTCGCGAGAAAATCCCTACGTGGTGCACTAAACGCATACCCAGTGGCGACAAAATGTAAATGTATGGGCAGGTACTCTAGGAAATATGATTATTGGTCCATTTTTTATAGACGGTACGCTTACCAAAGAAAAATATATGGATATGGATCTTTCACAAATGGAAGTAGGTCCTGCCCTAGCCCACAGAAGGGAGGAAATTATATTTCAACATGATGGAGTTCCAGCTCATAGCGCAATAATTGTATTGGAATATCTAAATAATGTGTTTCCGGCCGGGCAGCTGGATAGGACGATTTGGACCTTTTAAATGACTCGCTTGAAGCCCGGATATTACGCCTTTGGACTTCTTTTATTGGGGATACCTAACATCAAAAGTTTTTGATAACGTAAGAGGAAGACCAAATGATGTCGATGAGTTAAAAAAACAGAATAATCGAGGCCCCACGCAGCATCACAGGGCGACAGTTGTCGAATGTTAGAAAGCATTTTTATGATTGTTTGGGGCACTGTTTGGCTGTAAATGGAGGGCACTTCGAACAGTTTATATGAGTTTTAAGTTTATTGTTGTAGATGATATTTAGGAAAATTATTAAACTTTATTGAAATAAGTTATGCTTTAGAATTAAGAAAATGAATACATTTTAAACCACTTAAAATAAAACATATTTAATACAAACTAAATAATCATCAACATTGTATAATTTCGGTACAACTTGCCAAATATTATAAAAATGTCACATATACAATGTCAAGTATGCCTGGGTAAACTTAATATACAGGGCTGGGCAAAACAGCGTGATATTATAACTTAAAATGGTATTTTTTCAATGTTTTGGGTTAATAAAGTGATACAAACATGGTCCTAAATTGGATATGAGACCACAAGAAATATTTGTGTAAAATTTCAACTCGTAGTTCTAAATAGAAATGTGCCTAACATAGACTTAAAGAAAAAAAAAATAACGCACTGTATATAAATGATATGATTATTAAAGTATTAATAACTAGTAGGGTGGGAGATTCTGTTTTATTCTTATTGAAACATCTGGATATGTGGAAAATTTGAACTTCCTACATCATCTGGAAATCGCGATTTTCTATTCCAGACAAACACAGCTTTTTTTGTTACATATATTCAGCTTTATATACCGGGTATTCCGCTAAATTCGGCCAGCGGTTGTATCTTGCAAAGTATTGGTCATAAATTTTCGGGAAAAAATATTTGGAAACAACGATTGCCGCTAGAGGGCGTAACTGATGGGACAAAATTCAAGTAATTTTAAAAATAAGCCCATTAAGGTACTGTTTTGATATCGGGAATGGGAATCTTATCCATTCTTGCGGCAGTTTGGTCGTAAGGATTTTTTTCTCATCAGTAATAAGGGTGGTAAATATGTTATTACTAAAGGTACTGTATCTTTCACGTCTTTTATGCAATCTTAATATATTTGGTCTCATTTGTTGTAGTAACTTGTCGGTAAGAATTTCGTGCACAAATTTTTAAAACTTTTTTTATTATCTTGAAAAAACTAATTTACGTCGACTATATTTATTCCTTTCTGTTTAACCGCGAAACAAAAAATATAACGTTGTCCTCATTTTTTTCAGATGGAAAGTGGGGCCTTGGGGTCGATGCCGAGCTTGCAAAAAAAAGGGTGGTGTTCGGGTTCGTGCGGTGGAGTGCACCAAAAAAAATCCCAAAGTTGGTGCAGATGATATTATTCAAGAGGACTCGGAGTGTACAGGTAAAATATATTTTATTTACAACCATCCATGTAATAACGACATTTTATCTATCTTTGAAAGATGGAAAGTTTACGTGTTTTGACTTCTACAATTCTACATTCCACCCGGATGGAAAGTAAAATTATTATTTTTTTGTAATTTTATTAAAAATCGATATCTCAAAATAATATACAAATACCTACACCAACATACGCACTATAATAAGCTTACACTCATAAGTCATGACACAAATTTAACGACAATAAATTTGTTTATTTTTTAAATGAATTATAATAACATTTACAATAACAAAAAAATTAACATGGTTTATGTGTTACTTAGTTGAGTAGAGATTTGTTAACCTCGCCGCTTCGCGCCTCGGTTAACTACCAACTCTCTCTACGGTGTCTACGGTAATAAAACACTTTCGACCCAGGCGTAATGTACTATTAAAGTCTACTAATTTTGTACACTTTATTATTCGGATTTGATCGTACAGGTGACGACATATAAATTCGTACACTCCACCCTCCACCCATACATAATTCAATTACAACAAAATTGGGTAAAACGGGTTTCTCACCTTGCTGCTTATACCTGGATACTGACAGCTTTATACATAGCTGTAAAATATTGTATGTACGATTTTTTACCATAAGTAATAATGGTTATTTCTAAATATTTTTGTGTTTAAATTACAGCCGCAAAATAAAATACCAGGAAAACTACAAAAGTATAAAGCCAAAAAGGGTAAATTTATTAACAAACACCAAACATAATACTAATATTTAATTGCTGCGAGTTTGGATTCTAACACTAATCGTAATCTTCTTGGCATTGACAAAATAATACTTCTGGTGTAATCCGGATTTAGCCCTTCCCAAATTTCTTCTATTTTATTAAATAACTCTATTTCATTCTGTGGTTTAAAATTTATTTGGTACATTTTTTTTTACCATCAATCCCCAAACATTTTTAATTGGATTTAAATCAGGACTTCTTGAGCAACAAAGCAGACATGTTACGTTGTTTTGTCTAAACCAGTTTTCTTTATTTCTTGCAGTATGCACAGGGCAGTTATCCTGCTGAAATATAAAGCTATTTCTTTCAAAAACTATCGCGGCAGAAGGAAGAAAAACATTTTCCAAAATCTGAAGATATATATTATTACTGTTCAGTGTTCCACCAATATTCCAGCATACACCTGTACCGTAAACACTTATATACATGCACACACATTAACGGAGAAACGTCCAGTGGTTTGTTTTTTTTTAGTATAGGTACTTTTCATCAGATCGGGAATTTGTTGGTCTATATACTTGAATCCTTCCATTATAATGTAGACTGAAAAGTTTTCTCATCGGAAAAGATAACATTTTGCCAAAAAAAATCATTTTCTGATAAATATTGCATAACAAACCCAATTCTTTGTTCCTTATCACTATTTTTTAAAAACGGTTTGCATGCAGCTGCTCGATTTCTTAATTCGGAACATATTTACTCGGCGTTGCGCAGTTCTAGATGAAGCAGGGAATCCTTTTATGTGCATAGCAGATACTGCAGTTTCAAATGGATTTTGCCTTAAATACTCCATCAAATTTCGGCCTTCTTCATTGGATGATTTTCTATTATTTAAACCAGACCCAAAGACCTTTCAAGTATTTGATGATGGCGCCATTTTTTTACAATTCCTTGAACAGTACTTCTAGGTACTCTAAAATAGTCAACTATTTTTCCATAAGACCACCCTATTTCTACTAAACATATTATTCTTGCTTTTTTAATAATACACTGTTAGAAATCCTGGACGTGAGAATCAAAAAAATTTATAATCAATTAAAATAAATCAAATATAACTTAAAATGTATAGTTATTTTAACTCTTTTGTGTTTAGTAAAAATCAGATTTTAAGAACTAACTTTTCTGGAAGTCATTTTAACATAACAGCTAACTAAAATTAACATGCAATTCTTTTACGGTTCAAATAAATCAAATACTAGTAACTTTGATAAAGTTTATAATCATTACCAATATCTTTTTTAGTTAAAATTTTAAAAGAAGTTAATACTAACATAAAAAATGTGTCAAATTAACTAATTAAGTTGTAATTTTTACTGCACAATAAAATCAGATTATTGTCAAAATAGTAATAACATATTTTATGAGTTACTGATTGACTGAAGCGGTTTTAGTTAAATTGACAAAAAAACGGGAGTGGACTTTCTGGGACATAAAAAAAAAGTTAAATTTGATTATTTCCTTTTAACAGTGTATGATGAGGCATTTTTAAATCAAATAAGATTATGACAATACTTTGATAGATATCATGATAACAATTAACACGTTACAAAGGTAATAAAGGTAAAAAAGTTGCATTAACAGTGTCACAGTTTAGTGTACGAAATTATCTGTCATCAACTGTAACTTTATGGTTCGGTATATCGTTCCTCACGAAATAAATTTTAAGACGTAGTGTGTTTCGCTTTTTTTTAGCACCGAAACCTGGCACCGTGGAACTATGTGAGACACTTAAAAGATGTGGGTCAAGAAGAAAAAGGACTTACCACATTCCCGGAAAATATCAAGAAACGATTTGGCAACAAATGAAAAAACTTCATCTTGTAAAACGGGAAGCTTCAGTAAGTACACGTATCATGTCTAAGGTACCAAGGACATTTAAAAAAATCTTTATTTTTAACAAATAAACAAAAGAATTTTTAGGGATTTTATTTTAAATTTTATATTTAATAAAAGTAAAAAATAATAAAGACATATAATGGTACTTATAGGTACCAATAATTAAAATTTTTATACCTGATTATTTTTTTTTAATTGTAGGCTGCCACATTTGCAACGGTTAAAAAAACATTTCCACATCGGACAACAATTCGAACTTCCATCTCTACTCGTCATACACAGAGTCCGTATACTGGTCCAGTCATTTTACCTAAACAGCGTAAGTTATATTTATTTAAAAAGTAAATTTGTTCTTAGGGCAAATAAATCCGCACAGCTTACCAGAGAGAATTTTAAAAAGGGGAATGGTGCCTACATTTGTGCTTGTGACACAGAATTCGTAGCCACAAATAACAGGCTCTGGTGTGGCCTTATTTACTACAATTAAATTTTTTTATTGATTATATCATTGAGATGATATATTTATACACTCTTATTAAAATCGAGATTTCTACTTTACTCTCCGTTAAACACACTATGTGACCAAGAAAAAGATTTCTAAATATCGTATTTTTGTTTGTATTTTTAATTCTATTTTTGACAGTTGTATTAAAAAAATATATTTAATAAATTTTAGCACGAAATGTAATTAATAAAAAATAAAACATTAATAAATTTTACTGAAATAATCTTGAGTTTACAATAAACTTTTTCTATTTCACGTTCATAATAAGCCCAGTATGATACGCATTTGGTATCGTAATGAAGCTATTTCGAAACGCGTTTTTTCTTTATTTGATGTTGGTAACATTTAAATGTTTTATTTCATTGACTTGCGCGGCCTTTGTGATTTACGAGAAAACCCATTTTTCGCAGAGGAAAAATAGCTTGATAACTTCCTTTTTTATTCTGTGTAGATAACATGTATGTTGGTTGCATAAATCTATAAATCAATCTTTTGTAGATGCTTCAAGCTATCATCAGAGAATTATCCAACGTTGGATATTCTCTGCTATCATTTTCTGCCAAATCCTATCCAAAATTCAATCTACTAACCTTTCAATGTCGATTTTAACTTCAACTTGATTTGAATTTTCCATCTTCCCTATACTAAATTGCAATGCCGTGACGTAAAATCACGTCTTTTGAAATTCGAAAAAAAGTAGTAAAATCGCCCGAATTTCCGAACCGTATGTACCGAATGTATATACAAGGATCACACAACGTATTCCGTCCAATTTCAAATCTCATATCGCTAAAATAACTTTATAGAATCTCGTGGTGAAAATGGGTCAATAAATCAAAAAATGACAGTTTGCAAAATAATTTTTGTTGTCCAGAGGCTACTATGATAAAAAATAGTATTACCAACATAAAATTTAGACATAAAAATTTACAAAATTTGAAGGATTTATTTTCTTTTTAAAATGTATTTTTCTTGATTATAAAAGGTGAAATAGAAAAAAATTTATAAAGCACATGTTTCATAAGACGTTTTAGCGCACGTGTCAATAAAAAAACTCGCCACTTTGTGGCTCGTTTTTTAAAATAGACGCGTGCGCTAAAACCGCTTCTTATAAAACGTATACTTTAATATACTATTTTAATATCGATCGTTTACTGGTCTAAGGCATATAGAATTAGGTATGGTCTTTAAAGGCTGTCAACGTGGTGTAAATAACCATAGAAACAGTTGGTTATTTTTATTGTGTTTCCATGGTTACGAATATAAATTTTACTTACCACATGACGTTAGAGCCTCTGAATATCATATTTGGTAATCTTTGTATGATTGGTCTAAGGTAACGCCTCGATGTATAAACTGCAGCAGTTTCGTTTTTTAAAGATGTGTGAAAAACTTTTAAAATAAAACTCTGTGTCTCCTTATCAGTTTATTTAAATTTTTGAGTAATCTTAAATGGATACCGTAAAGTTTTAAACTATAGTGGTTTTATCGTCTAGTTACGAATGCAAAATGTACCAGGTCTGGTTTTTTTTGGATAGATTTAGAAAAAATGTTGTATACCTATACGTGCGGGTAAAGTATTTAAAATTGCGATCTCGTTCGTTAAAGATACCTATATATTTCACGTCCTAGTATATGAATAACTATTTTTTTCTTTAAAATTTAACAGAAGTGGTCGTTGACAGAGAAAGAGAAATAAAGGTGGTTCAGGTTGAGAAGAAAATCGTAGAGACGGGTAATTTATCAGAACTGGAGCAGAAAATGGGAGCCAAACCAGGAACAATGATAGTGTTAGGAACTACGAAACACATTCCCGGTAAGTTGCCTAAATCGATACAGTTAAATTAATTATAGAGTAAGTATTGCTTATTAATTCTTTGTTTAACTAATATTATAGGAAAAATCTCTAGCACGAAAACTAGTAATTTGCAAACTTCGAATATTTCGGTAAACTGAAGGGCTAGGGCAATTCGCATTTGGTTTTTCATCGATATTTCGTTTCTTTTTGGTTTAAATTCATATTTATTTATTTAGCGTATGGCTACATCACAGGTAAGTATATAACAAAAATAACACTAATATTACAAATACATAAACCTCACAAACAAACATTAAGATTACAAATGTAGTCTATTGACTTTCTTGTCGCAATCAGGAAATCGGATGGGTTGCCACTGTAAGAACTAATTGGACAATCCTCTACCAGGTGTTTAATAGTCTGTCTTTCAGCGCCGCAGTCACAAACTGGGAAAGGTATTTTTCCCCACCTGAAAAGTGAGTCGAAGCACCTGCCGCAGTTTGTCCTTATCTATTAAGTGTTGTCCAAATTCTTCTTGGTTGATCAAAGCCCTCTGGCTTGCTTGTAACGTATGGTATATCCCGGTTGGCAGGTGAGGCCTTCTTCTCCCAGTCTTCTTTCCATCGCTCAAATATGTTGAAGTTTTCTTCGATAAGAGTTTCTGCTGTTTCAGAGGGGGTTTTCGTGAGCGTAGCCTATTTATGGTTCTGCCGGTTATTCCAACGTGGGAGCGAAGCACAGGGTCGGCGTTAATTTTTTCATACTCCCTGACCAGGGCATGTTCTCGGCAAATTTGAGGAGAAGCTATGTGGCTCAGTGTGGGTAGCCAATAGGTGTGCCTTTAGATAAGCAAACAATAATCACGAAAGTGAAAAATTTATGCCCTCGTGCATGTAAACAAAGCTACACCGGATTAGGCATGCGCACTGCAACATTATCATGTGACAAATGGAAAAATAGACAGGTCTAGGCTTTAAAATTTTAGTTATTGCTCAAGAAATTGTAAAAGTTGACCTTAAATTTATTTTTTTGTGTAAAAAGATAAAACTTGCCCCAAATTCTTGTCAAATATTCCAATTTTTTGACCAAGTTGGGAATAAAGGTATAGTCGGTGTTTTCTGGTATTTTTAGTAGCTGCAAACCTATCGGACTTTAAGGATAGAAAATCGTTTTTAAAGTTTTGGTTCTAAAATTTGTTTAAAAATATCTAATTTGCTGTCGTGTTTTTAGTTCGAAAAGCAAGAGAACAAGTAAATTACCTTACTTTATCAAATCGAAAATAAAAAACGAACAAAATAGATGTTCGTGTTCGATGTTATCGCGTACCTAACCTTAAGCCAAATATTAGTTGGTATAACATTTAACGATTCGCCAAAAACTTGGGAACGTCATGTATATGTAAAACAATGACGATTTCAAGAATTTAAAAAAGTTTTCGGTACAATAAGTCATTTATAGCGCAAACACAATTCACTAAACTGCATTACTATAAGTATACTATTTCTCATATGATTATACGAAAGTTGTTTGTGAATCGTTCCTTTAACAACTTAGCTAACCAAATATTTTTGCTTTCCTGTGCTGTTGAAAAGAATTAAATGGAAAGTACCTATAATAGCAAGCAATACAAGAAAACCACATAGAAAACGTAACAACAAAAATGGCGCAGAGCCGGTTCTTAGATGTATTTATATAAGATGTCGATAAAGAAGGAAAACCTAATAACAAGAGGGTTGTGCGCATGCCCAACCCTGTGGGGCGCCAATGGATCTGACCGGCGAGCTGTGCGTATAAACGTATTTTTTCACCTATAATACTTAACTTTTGTTTGCGCACGAGATAAAGCTGTAAGGTCCACGATTTTATCCAAAAAGTGGCCCAGTCTTTGGGTATAGCAATCCTGTAGTTTTAAGTGGACCGCGTTATGTAATTACGAATTAAGCGACATTTAACGGTTTCGAGATATTTAAATAAAAAGGTTTTTAATTTTGTTACGTTGCCCCAAAGTCGTACCAATAAATACCTTAGAACCTCGTTTTTTTTAAGTAGGTTCGAAATGTAGTATATACTATATATACCTATGTTTTTAAATTGCGAGTATTCCCCAATTTATGACCACTATACCGGGTGTCCATGGAAGGTGGCTCGCCCCTCTAACTTTTTTGTTTTTCAAGATAATGAAATAAAATTCAGGGGATTTGTATACGACATAAAACTGCATTTTTTAACAGGTGACTCAACATTATGGAACTTCCGGTTTAACCGGAAGTGACATAAACTTTCGATTTTTAAATGGGACACCTGGTATATTTTTACTTTTTTTGACTCCATATGACATTCTAAATACAACGATGTGTCACTTGTCACTTTTTGTCACCAAGAAAATATTTTTTTTCCAAATTTATTGTTTTATCTAGGGCTATGAATACCTTAGAATCACTTATTTCAGTTCTTTAATCTTGGGAAAAATACAATTTTACTATTTTTGGTCCAATGCTATGTGCTATGTGAAAATTAATCTTTAAAGTTGTATAACTCATTTTTTTTAAATGGCAACATGGTGGCTCGTCGGGTTAAGAAAAATGAGGATTTTCTTACGATTATTTTGATACCATACACTATTACGTTTTAGGAAAGCTGCCATTAAAAAACTTTAAAAAGTTAACTTAGAACTTTCCTAAAATGAAGCATCTTTTAAGAATAAATTTAGATTTAAATGCATCAAGTAGCCTCTGTGACCAGTAAAACTGATAAAACAAAATCACGCCTTGAAGAAAATTGACATGACTGCCAAAGTAAATTAGGTTGTTGTTTAAAAAGCAAGGAAAATTAATAGCTTTACAAGGAATGAAAAAGTTGATATGTTATTATATAGTGTTTGGAGAATGTAGAAATAATTCAACCGATGCTACACGACTTTGCGCACAAAGATAATATAAGATAATATTTTAATCGGCGTCATCCAACCCGGCACTATTAATTAGGTACGCAAAACTGGTTCCGAAAATGCGAAATGAGCCTGACAATAATAACATATCAACTTTTTTCACTCCTTGTAAAACTATTATTTTTTATGTTTTCTAAACAACAAACTATAATTTAATTAATTTACTTTGGCAGAAGCTGTTGGCATTTCAATTTTCTTCAAGGCATGATTTTGCTTTATCAGTTTTGCTGGTCACAGGCTACTTGATGCATTTAGATCTAAATTTATTCTCAAAAGTTGCTTCATTTTAGAAAAGTTCTAAGTTAACTGTTTAAAGTTTTTTAATGGCAGCTTTTCTCAAACCTAATAGTGTATGGTATCAAAATAATCGTAACAAAATCCTCTTTTTTCTTAACCCGACGAGCCACCATGTTGCCATTTAAAAAAAAATGAGTTATACAACTTTAAAGATTAAATTTCAATTAGCACATAGCATTGGACCAAAAATAGTAAAATTGTATTTTTCCCAAGATTAAAGAACTGAAATAAGTGATTCTAAGGTATTCATAGCCCTCTAGATAAAACAATAAATTTGGAAAAAAAAATATTTTCTTGGTGACAAAAAGTGACAAGTGACACATCGTTGTATTTAGAATGTCATATGGAGTCAAAAAATGTAAAGATATACCAGGTTTCCCATTTAAAAATCGAAAGTTTATGTCACTTCCGGTTAAACCGGAAGTTCTATAATGTTGAGTCACCCGTCAAAAAATGCAGTTTTATGTCGTATACAAATCCCCCGAATTTTATTTCATTATCTTAAAAAACAAAAAAGTTAGAGGGGCGAGCCACCTTCCGTGAACACCCGGTATACCAAATTGTCGCTTAATTCGATATAACAAGTTAAGTATAGTTTTAAATCTTCATAAATAATTAATCGACATGTATGACGCTTAATTCTTTATAACAAAACTAAAAAAAAATAAAACTACATTGGTTTAGTAGAGGAAAGGAAGGTAATTTGGCATAACATTTATAAAAAAAATTCTAAAAAAAATCCTTTATCAATAAGGGATAAAAATATGTAAAATGATTTAAGAAAAATATGTATTTCCAAACATTAACTTGTTATAAAATTCTGAGAAACACAAAAGGAGATATTTGGACTTAACTTAAAAATGAACAGTTTGACCAAAGAAAATTTATAGGGTTAGAAATGTTAACTCCTTGCTCCTTGTTAAAAAATCGCAACACAGTAGAGGGAGAAAGAAGAGAGAGAGAGGGGTGTTAGTGTGCCCGCCGGCCATCAGAGGCGCAATGGCGGGAAATTTGAACAGCGGTTTTAGGACTTTTCAATTATTAACTTTTGAACGAGTTTTTATTGATTTAATTTGTGATTCAATATAAATATTATTAAATCACAAATTAAATCAATAAAAAGATGCACAAAAGTTTTTATTTTATGGAATAAATAATGCACGTTTTTATATTAACCAAGATTTAGAAAATAAAAATGGAAGCACTTTATCGTAAATAATGTTTTCTACGTTTATTTATAAATAAAAACTGCATTGACATATAGTCCGGTCAATCTAGACCAAAAAATCATACTGAAGGTACATAAATTAACAACAAGTTGAAAATCAGTAAAATTGTTCAAAATATAATTATAAATAAAATTTATAAGTTCCCCATCATTCCCGTGTTTGGAAAAAAATTTACTCAAGGTCAAAGGTCAAAAAAATTAGTTTTTCGCGATTTTCAGCAAAACGGTACGTTTTATCATAAAAATAGCCCAGACAAAAATTGTAAATCATAAAATTATCTATAAAATATGTATCAATACTTTTTTTCCTACGAGCCACTGGTTCGTGATGGTAAATTGAATCGGCCAGTACTTTACGGTTTATGTTTTTTATTAAACATATTATGAAAACTGAATTATTCATTTTAATTCTCATCCCTTATTTACAATATGCCAAACGTTGAACCGGTCAGAATAATTCTTATTCATTGGGAAAAAATACACAAATAAATCAATTAAGAATAATTAGTCAATATTTTATCACATAATATGTAAATCCTGAAATAAATAATTTATTGTGATTAGCGGTAATAAAAGGTCACACTGACAGGTCAGTTACACATAAGGGTCACTTAGACCGGTGCCAAAAGTGGATATCCCCGGATCTAAGAAAAATAGCGCGGTGTTCTTGAAATATTACAAAGGAAGTTGGGGGTAAAGAATTAAAAAAATTGGAAAAAAACTAAACCGTTAATGTCTCTGAAACAAAGCGATGTAGCTCGGCGGTGTTGGTGTATTACACAGAAAGTCAGAGGTGAAGATTTCAAAAAAGCAGGAAAAACTCAAAAGTGAATATTTCTGGCACTAAGAACATTAGCGCGGCGGTCTTCAAATATTACAAAGGAAGTTGGTGGTAAAGAAATGAAAAAAGTTGAAAAAACTAAAAAGTGAATATCTCTGAAACAAAGCGAAATAGCGCGGCGGTCTTGACGTATTACAAAGAAAGTCCGGGGCGAAGATTTTAAAAAAGCAGGAAAAACTCAAAAATGCATATCTCTGGAATTAAGAACAATAGCGCGGCGGTCTTGAAATATTACAAAGGAAGTTGGGGGTAAAGAATTGAAAAAAATGGGAAAAAAATTTAACAGTGAATGTCGCTAAAACAAAGCGAAATAGCGCGGCGGTCTTGGCGTATTACACAGAAAGTCATTTCATATCCGACTTAAGATTTAGACATTTCATAAACGAAGAGTACAAGGATCAGCAGGTAAATGGCTGTGTATAGATAAAGAAATAATTTTGTCGCTATTTTTGGAAAGGTGGTTTTGAGCTCTCTTCAATATGTACTAATATACAGATTATCCTATATTTTTTATTTTAACAAAACAGTCAAATTTACACATTTCTAAGTAAAATAATTTAATTATTATTTCAAACTAAATCGGACCATCCATGCCATCATAATAACGCGTGATATAGTTAAATTCACATAAAGTTTTAATGCCAAATGTCAAGACTTGTCATTGTCTAGTTACTTTAGATTTCACCAACTTACTACATTTCTTATACAGCTTAGATTGGTCAGTGTTTTTTCTTTTTCTTTTCTGGAATTGTTCGGCCAACTCTTTTTATTTCTATCTCTTTTTAATCGCATGAAATAATACAAGATATACATACTTTGTGTGCAGTACAATTATAATAATTAAATTTAGCCATTAGAAGTTTATATTTTATGAGTTGCTGCAGTATTTGACAAGTATGACAGAACTGAAATGTCACGGCGTTAAAAGTTTATGTGAATTCAACTATTGCGGCTCCATTGTATCAACACGTTACATATATACTCAAAAATAGGAGTATTCTGTGACATAATGGTTTACTTCTCGCCACCACGGGGATGAATGTGGGATTGGGCAACCCGCAACATTTGCCACCGGATATGTCAGCCACCTGGGCCATATTTAAACGTATGTGTAAAAGCAATTGAGACGTAAGTGCGATTAAAATTTGACGTTTCGTTTTCCTAACCTTTCTTTTTTTAGACCTCCTCGTGAAAATGTTTTATTTTTTGTGATTTTGTGAAGTTAATTTGATACCCAGGTAGCAAGCTGCCGTAAAAATGCCGTCATTTTTAGGGGATAATTGGTCATCAGACGTCATGCGACCAAATTGGTACGTAATAATGACGTAATTATAATGCCGTACTATTGACGTCACCAAAGACTCGACATTTAAACGTAATATTTTGGTCGTTGCAGATTTAAAAAAAAACACAATGACCTCATAGATGATCTATAGGTATTAACACAAAACATTAAGCTTTAAAGAATTAAAATAAAAATCGACTCCTTAGTAACTGATCTAAGAAGTTTGCAAATTTGGTGACTAAAAATTAATTTTAAATAAAGATATACTATATTGTGAGGTGTACAGACGTACACAATAATTTTATTAGTTATAAAAACTCTAGGAATATTTAATTCAAGTTGAAACTTAGAATTATTGACTGCTAAATAACAGTACTACTTTTCATAGCGTATTTTTATTATCTCTTGAAAGGAAATTAATCATGCCATGGAACACTACACCAAAACAGATAATCATGTTGTCCTTGTTTAGACAGTTTGATTTGAAGAGGCTAGCATTCTAACTTGGTTATCTCTCGTTAGGTCTTGTTCGCGCGGAGGCTTTTGGCGGTTGGGTGGTGTTTAAGCAGTGTTGCCAAATGGCTAGTAATTACCGGAATCTGCCATCATTTTACTGCTTTTCCAAAAATCGGTCACAAATCATTAGCAATCCGGCAATCCCCAAACCTAGCATAATTTTAGAAAGGTTAAAAACATTGTAACCTTTAAAAAATTGAAGGACATTTTACGATAAAAACACTGATCAAAGGGAGAATTTTGTATATTTTTTTATTAAAAGTCACTTTGGGTGGAAAAGAATCAAAAGGGGGTGGTCAATCTATTTTTTAGAAGTCACTTTTGATCATAGGAGAAAATCGGTAATTTAATGATTTTGCCTACGAATTTTTTTCCAAAGTATTGGCAACACTGTGAGGCTCTAACCTTCATCCATATTTGAATTGTCAATAACTTCGCTTTCGACGCCGACGGAGGGCAGTGCTCCGACCGACCGGCGACGCACCGTGTGTCTTGGACTTTGGATCACATTTTCATCAAATAAATACCTATAAGATTATATTTTGTGGTTGTGTTATGGGTTCCGTTGTGCCGTTGTGCTTCTGTATATTTTATCACATCAGGTGTGCCAGTCGGTGGAGCAGCCATTAATTGTTAGACAATTTCGTGGGGTGTGGCCGATAAGTAAGTGCATCGCCTGTATTCAGCATCACATTTTTAATGTGTATTGTTAAATCTCCCCTTTGGGGTAAAAAAGTATGTATTCCGGCCATGGTTATTTTAATATTTTTATATATAATATAAATACTATATTATAATATCTTAAAATGTACGTACATACTTTAAGCTTACGGATGTTTATTTTTTATTACCATTTATTATTTGAAGTGTTTCAACAATACTACTTAGTTGGTTCTATTTTTAAAGAATATAATTGTCTATAACCTATGTTACTAACAGACATAAGGAAATAAAAAATGTTTTCAATTTCTATTTGTCGGCTTGTTTTTATTAACTGTTAGGATCGTAGCAATCAGAACTATTATTTTTACTATATATAATTGTAGAGAGAAAAAGAAAAATTATAAATCGGGTCGGTTTCACACTCGGTTTCACATAACTACGAAAATTGTAGTGCAAAAGACAATTTGCAGAATTTCGTCTTTTACACACATGATTCATGATATAAGACTGGACTACACATTTTACGGTTTTGTAAAACCGACCATAGCTACGGCATTAAAACGTCATATTTACGTCGCAAAAAAACTATATATCGTCGAAAAAACGTCTTTTTCACGACACAAAATGACTACATCTCGACGTAAAAAGGCCATTTTTATGTTGCAAATGACGTACCTAACTGCCGTAAAATTGACGTCGTAATATGACGTCAACGGTCTATGACTTAGGTATGTCTTTTTAACGTCTTTTTTACGTCATCTTCTTGGTCATTGTGACGTTACTGCTGCCTGAAAAACGACGTCAAAATGACGACCGTCTGCTACCTGGGTAGTTTCTATTGTTTATTAAATTTTGATATAGATATGATATTAAAAGTTTTGCCCTTGCAAGTTTACTTTCGGTTTTTCCCAGACCAAGCATTTAGTGACATTCCTACTTTCTAAATTAAGTAAAAATGTATTTTGTTAAGAGTCGTTTGAGGACACCTTGAAGGTATCCTCTGGGTCTATGCTTTTGTATATACCAACGAAGGCACCGTAAGACAACTCTGCATTATAGTTTGATAAATGTTCCTGAAAGCGTTCTATAGATGCTACACAAAATTGATGCTTTTTTGGGCATACGGAACTTTTTCTATTATACTACATGTATATATCCTGATGTATAGATCTAATGCATTAATCTCTTTGTCAATGCTTATATAAAATTCAATTGTCTTAGTCTTAGATCAAGTTTGACTACCAAAGGAAGTACCAAAACCAAACCATAGCTATTAAATTATGACCTGATTGGTAACACGATAACTACCATGTTTTTACAGTTTGCTTTTGGATGACTCGTCACATCTTACTTAATTGCTACGTTACATCCTTTTAACCCATAACTTTAAAATTTTGGTTATTTATACAACTTTTTCTTAATTTCAACAAAATTCCTCGGTCTATAGAAAAGCATAGGCAAGGAAGCCGTTGAGCGACACCACTGTCACTCTAAACCTGTACCTACTAAGAATCACTGGTGGACACCTTATTGGCTTATATTTTTGTACAGGCCCAGGAAGCCGCCCTTAGTCGACTCTGAATACCACCTTTAATCTCTTAGGAAACTTTTTTTTATCTTTGATAGTACAGTGTTCCGTAACTAGTTCGTACCAGAAGTTCATATAGTTATAAGAAATTTGTCTTGTGTTAGACTCATTGGAAGTTGTGCCTTCTGCATTCAGATCTTTTTTGATCTAAAATTGAAATAAATTATAAACAAAATATGGTCATTTTTTTTTCTAGAAGTCTTAATTGTTTTTTGTAGTAAATTAATTTTTTTAATGTTGTTTGCTTTGCTGTTTTTAATCGTGTAGAATAAACATAATTTTTCTCAGAAAATTAAAATGCAAAGTAAATAAACATTAAGAAATTAATTTACTAACCTGCAATTAAAAATCAGCGTTCCCCTGCCTTCCTCACCCCCTGCCACCTAAGATGGCGATCGGTTAAACGTCATTCCCGTTTCGTTCAATTAACATGCAAATATCGTTTCTCTTATATAGTTGGTGTTTTGTGCTCGCCACTGTATGTGGTAGGTATTTTCAATACGCCTATATGATACTTGCGTAAGATGCAAGATCTGTGGATTTTTTTATCCTGTGACAACTATATTTTATTGCATTTTTTTAATCTACAAAAAAAATTTGAACAGATTTAATGTAATATATCCTATTTCTAAAATCAATATTGTTTTTTACTTATGAACGCTTTAAAATTTAATTTTTTTAACATTAATTTGGATTTTACAGGAAAACCACGTTGTCTAGAGCGATGATTAACATTTAAAAACTAAATTATTTTATTATAAATTTAAAATAGGGAGAAATTTTAGTAGATTTATTGTTTATTTACTTTTGACAGCGTAGACACTCAAAACAGCTTAAAAAAAAGGAAAGGAATGTGTGGGCAAAAATGTTCCACACAAGATTCCATATTAAAAAAACGTAAAAAATAAATAAAACACTATAGTAGCAACTGTTATAGGTAATAGAACTAGTTTAATATGCAGAGGTACAATACACAATTTTTTTTACGTATTATAATGTTTATGATTTGCGAAGCTTCAAAATTTGCAGAAATAGAGTTTTCCTATTATAAATATTGACTGTAGTATTCATGTAAAAAGTAAAAAAAATAGCAATTTATGCGAAGTCGAGGTATAATGAAAATTTGGGTTCGTTTAAATTACCTACCGTCAATATCTCTGATGAGCAGCGCGAGCGTGGAAAACAACTTCATCGTTGGCGCGGTTTATAGAACGGAGCTCAGGTAGGGTAGCACATCATGTCGAAATGATGTCTAAAAGACGTTGTTTCGGCTAAAGACATCTTTTTAACTTCCATAACGACGTTTTTTTGACGTAAGTAAGTCACATCGAAATGAAATTTTATCGAAGTATATAACGCCCGATTTGAAAGAAAAAACGGGAATAGTTTTTAAATGATATAAAATGTATTTGTATTTAGAAGTGCTTATTCTAATGGTAACAATGACATATTTAATGTTCATTACTTGAATTTTTATCAAAAGCAAAAATAAAGCGAATTTGTGAATGTTTTGACACTATAGTTAACTATCGAAAATATAGAACATTAATCATAAAAACTGTGGTTTAAAACACTTTAAATCACAGTTGTTTTTACCCCAAGTAAACACTTGGCCAAGCATATATAATTTCCAGCGCTCATCTCTCATCTGCATCTTCTATTTGGCGTCTTTGATGGCGGCCAAAAAGCCAAGGTGTCAGCCATGTATTACGTACTATACCCGCTTTATTGTTCACTTGTCGGGTAAATTGTATTACCTACACAAAACATTTTTTTATCAGCCGAACAATTAACAAGATCAACCCAGCCATATTATTTATATTATTTAAGTTTTATATTGTTGCAGATTTTCTGGATAAGTTAAAGTGTAAAGCTTTAAAAGTAAACAGAGCGAAGAAGTTGAATAGAACCAAGATGTTAAATATGACATCAACGAAAGTTAAGCATAGGTTGTCGACTACAACACCTTTACCATAAAGGAGGCAAAAAATAGCTTATATTGTTTTGTATTTTTTAAATTTATGATTAATATAGTTTTAAGATATTTTGCAATACTTAAATGTTTTTTATTTTCCATACGAACTATACGTTGTTTTTGAAGCGTTCCTTGTTCCTTTGACAACTTCTAAGAGTTCTAAGCAAAGATTTTTCTTTCTCTGTGCTGTTTAAAAGAAACAAATGGAAAGCACCTAATTTATCGTATTCGTCAGTCACAGAGGAAAAGTACGCACTCTCTTCCGAAAAACGGCTCCACCTCTTAACCCAAATTCCAAATTTAACATCGACGTTGCCGGCACCGGGAATGGAACCCGCGGGCCTACGATCTGTAAGGCTGCGCGCTGACCACTAGACCACAACGTCGACTACACTGATACTTCTGCGATAAACATTCTGTGAATACTAACGGATCTTTAAGCCAAAAGGAGGAAAAGAAGAATGATTACGTTCAAAGTCAGATTTGAAGTTGACATGCCGATTGATAGGAAAAGTGGGTGGAAATTTAGAAATTTTCGTGTTTTTTTCTGAAAAAGTCTCTGCATAAATAAAGCTAATTTTTTGTTTTTAAACTAAAGTAGTTTATAAAGTTTCACAATAAATGTTTGCCTAATTTTTATGTAAGTTCTTTGTTTAGGAGTCCTATTTTTTATTTCTATATGTATTTTGTTATTTTTTCTAGTTTTAAGACCATAAAGTTTCCCCAATCAGCACTATGATTGGAGGATTATTCGTGTACAACCATAAGGGTGAAGTGCTTATCTCTCGGGTCTACAGGGATGATATTGGTCGTAATGCAGTGGACGCATTTCGAGTTAATGTAATCCATGCAAGACAGCAAGTTAGGTCTCCAGTGACCAATATAGCTCGTACTTCATTTTTCCATATAAAGGTAGGACATTTTGGCAACTATTTTTTCTGCCCTTGTTTGAATGGGAAGTGACAAATATTTAGGTTCTGTTAACATAATCAATAAGTAGGTAGGTACCTACTTACACCTACTTCAAGATATGTAGGACACTTATTTAAGATGCACACAAGTGAGTGAACAACTGTATGTGCAATTAGTAGTGCTATCTATTTCTGAAGTAATAGAAAACGGTACTTTGACATGTTCATTACAAGTAGCTATTCCTGGTTAAATGTATGTGATTAAGGGGTGATTTAAGTATTGTGAATTTATGAATAACTGCACAAGTTGTTAGAACAAAAAGCGATCTGATATCAAAAATCTCCTCAGAGTAGAGAAGAGTGGTGGAATAATATTTATTTTTTCTGTAAATAATTTGTAAAATACGAGGTAAAATATTGAGTTTTTTGTGTGGGACGAGGACGGTATTGGTAGACCTATGACAAAAGGTTGTCGTGTATTGTGTATAGAAACAGATAGCTTGTTTTTATAATTTTTATGCAAAAGAGATACCTACTATTTTAAGTAGGTATAAGCATACAGACGAAGTGTTTAGATTTAATGAGTCCCTCCAGATGTGTTGAAAAGTGCAACTAGTCTAAACAACCTTTAGTAAAAATGTTTCTCAGTATTTGCAAAGTGTATAGGAATGCAACTTGTAGTAGTATTATGTAATTACATCTACCTTTTCGTATTTGCTAGCCATGTGCTAAATAAAACACTTATTACATAGGGGTACTTATAAGAGGTGTTAATGAAAAATCGTAGTGTATAAATATTGTAGCAGGTTCTCTCACATCCAAACTAAAACCAGATCCAATGGACTATTTAAATCATATTTAGATCAATCATTGTGGTGTAAATGAGACAGTCATGCCGACCGTTTCTTTGATAGAAAAAAACTCTTAAATTTACCATCCTTGTTTAAATTCTTATAACCGTCTGCTTGATATACAAGCATAGACATATTATTACCAGTACCTGACCACTCTCATAACATTAGAAAATCAAGAAATATGTACATAGCAACCTGCCATGTGCCATCTTCTGCCCTAATTGGAAACCCCACAATTTACAAAAGCCGTAAATTGTTTATTCATCTTCCTGAGTACCGTAAAGTGGGGTTACTTTGCGCCATAAGGGGATACTTTGCGCCACATGGAAAAAATATTTATAAATGTTCTCCATAGAGATGCACTGTAATAAACCAAACAAACGCGTGGCTGTATTCATGGTTGCATATGCCGCAATTGATTACGCGTTGAGTTGGAGCGCTTAAGAATTCCTACGGCGTTTTGGCGTGCATGTCAACATATCTGGCAAAAACGGTGTCAAATACGTTCTTCAAAAATCTAGTTATATCTTGTGCATCTATCTATTGATATAGAACAGGTAAATATTTTTACATTATAAATTTGATGTATTATTTAGAAACTACCAACAATATTTTGTTTCTATAACAAGCTATAAACATTAAAAAAATAATAATTCTTAAAAGTGACAAAATATTGCAAATATGGGGATACTTTGCTCCACGTTAGTTGAAAGGGCAAAGTGGCGCATAGTATCCCCCGCATTTTTTCAAACTTGCGTTGCATGGTTTTTCCATTAAGGGCGCAAAGTATTTCGATTTAATGAGATTTTTTTTCAGAGATGGCAAGAAAATTCAAAAGAAAGCTTGGAGCGAGAAGATACAGCGATTACAGTAAAAAATTAGAAAATAATTATTTTTTCTTATTTTTTTTTTATTTTCCTTGTTTTTGACTAATAAAAGTATCAAAAAAATAATACTATCTATTTTATTTACTAAAATGAAGTAATGCAATCTTACCGGTATACTTACTGTGCTCCACAGATTAGTATAGCTTTAGTTATAGTCATTTAAATTTGGTGGAGCAAAGTTACCCCTCCAATTAGTATGGTTTGCGCCACTTTTAATTAAAACAATAAAAATACCTAGAAAGAGATTTTTCAAATTTTTTTACAAAAACCAGTTTTACGAACTTGTCTTTACCATCTATTACAATTCCGGAATTTCATCTAGTTTCTTTCAAATTTTTTCGTGGCATTTTGTTTAATTCATCCTAAAAGTGGAGCAAAGTAACCCCACTTTACGGTAGGTATATAAGAGACCTTCCTACCCTTAAAATATTTATAAGAACTCTAAGTAATGTGGTGAGCATATTACGAGGTGGTAGAACGACGGACTTTAACTGAGTATTTTATTCACTTGATTATTTTGTGGAATTCGTTTTTGTTCAGTTTACTGTATTTATGTTTTCTTTATTTATATTATACTTTGTGCAGCAACATTTTACTAGTATAGTTACTTGAATGGGTATATTGGGCATATTAAATAGTGAATTAGGAAATCAAAAAATGCTATTGTTAGTCTGTACTTAATTAACAAACTCACACAAACTGCTTTATTTTCTTCCATTAAAAATACATAATTTAAAAACTCGCTTTCTTCTCTTTGTAACCCTTCGTAAATCATCATGAAAATGAAATTTTGCCAGAAACGTACATGTCAACGCAACCTAATACTAATTAATTTACCAGCCGCTGCCGGAAATGGCGCTAACTTAAATATAAGCGGCAAAAACAAAATTAAAACACAAAATGTATTTTTTAATTAAAAAATATTTGTGATCGATTTATGGTAACAGAACGTTAAAATTTTAAAAATACCTCTTTTTTACATATTATTCTAGGGCCTCAAAGTCCTCAAACCCAGAATTTCAGGTCTGCATAAAGAAAAAATATAAAATAATGACATCTAAAAACGAATCATTCAGTTTTAACCCTTTAACGGGCAAAACTCTGGGGTTTAAAAACAAGTTTTTTGATGGTATATATGAACTAATAGGGTCATTTTAAAGAACAATATGATATCAAGATGTCAAGTTTACCTTTATTTTTTTATATATAGGGTGGTACATATTTGTACCAGTGATCGTTCCTGCATTGGAAAGATATATAATATTTGCTGGTACAAATATGTACCATATTTTAGTATACGAATTTATAATTAAAAATATATTGTTAATTATATGACAACATTAAAAAATCGTTTAAAAAAACTCGAGATAACTTTAATGAACAAATTTACTTAATATTAATTAAACTTTATTAAAAGGTGCGTCCTGCATCCTCGCCGCCTTCTGCATTTGAATTTATTGCCATGTCATCAGTTATCGTGTCTATCAAATATTGTACGTGTTTAGGATCTTCCAAATTATACGATTTTCGTTGATCCATCCGAAAAAAACTTAAAAAAAAAATGTGAATAAGCATAACATATTATGCCGGTGATCTATCGCGCCCTGAAAATGTCATAATTCTAAGCGAACCATCGTAGTTTTCATTGTACGAAATATATAAGTATTTTTTTACTTCATTTTGTTCATGACTCCTTTTGTTCGTCTACTAAACATACGAGGAATTAAAAATCTTGTGTTTTAGTAGAAGAATTATAAAAAAACTTTAGTTTTATATAAATTTAACGTAACTGTATTTCTTAAACATGCTGTGTTCTCTGGTACACATGTGTACCATATTTCTAATATCAAAAATTATCTTGGCCGGTAACAAACTGTTATATTTTAGGAAAAATAAACCATCTACCATTATTAATTAATGCTAAATTTAATAACTTCAATGTGTACTTGTTATAATATTGAAAATAAACGTAAACAGGTGGTTCGATGTTTCGCGCCATTTTTAACCTCAAATAATTAATAAATCATTTTCGTGTTATTGGTGGCGTATTTAATCTAACTTACAACGAAATAAAAAAATATCCATAATATATATTGGTATACTTACCGTGAAATCTATTGTTTTAATATATAAGCCACAAAAAAACACAAAAAACTAACTTTTCCAACACAATTATATGGTGAGTTCGGCTTGGATGTTCTTTTTACTCTTTTTACACTTTTCGTTACAAATCCGTTCGGGTACAACCACTTTGAGCTAAAAGTGCATGCACCGAGTCGTTCGGGTCGAAACCGTGAGGGTTATTGGCGTTAGCACCTAACGCACCGTCTCGGGAGATGAGACACGAGGTGCACGCATGCGTACTTGTTTAATTTTTAAAGTTGACAGCGGTTGTTTGCGTTTTTCAGAAGAACAAATTTAAAAGTGTGATAAAATGGCAGAAATAATTTCTGCCGCTTCTCATCAGCCAATAATGTGGTGGGTTCGGGATGCTCACTCTTTTAACTCTATGTGCACTAAACGCTCCCGATCCGTTCGGGTATTGTCCTTTCGAGTAAAAGGTGTGACTCGAAGTGCGGTCGGGTATTGCGACACGGAGTTAAAGGAGCTCACTCCAAAAGTTCCACCTCGCGAGAGAAGAACTTCGGAGCGGGCATGCGCAGTGATTGTTTTTTTAGTATTTTACATATTCATAGGTTACGAGTTTAGCTTATTTGTCTTCCGGAAATGAAGTTTAAATTGTTTATTGGACATGGGAGGTACTGTAATCTCTGAAAAAATCTCAACTACTTCAACATTCTTTTCATCAGAAAAATCTTCAAAAAATATTTCTCTGACAAAATTAAGTATTGGCACCAGATGACGAGAGAAATCCATATTGTAAATTAAATAATAAAGGTACAAAAAACACAAAATATTTACATAATATAAAATAATAAACCACAAGTGATGAAGCACACAGACGAAACAAGCGATTGAGGTTATGGTGATTAACTCTAAAAACTCTCGAGCGTTCGGGACAGACCATTCATACACCTAAAACTCTAAGGTCACGTGATTAAAACGCCACTCTAACTCTACTCCAGCTCCGTAAACAATCCCGAACCCAGCTTATGTAATAACGCTCGCTGGTACAAATACGTACCACATTATGACTGAAGTTTGCATTTTTCAATGCAGGAGGCGCAATATGTTTAATATGGTAAGTATTTATACCAGAGAGCGTCTAAAGCATTTAAATGCGGCGTAAGGTTGGTGTTTAACCTGAAACTAACGCGTAGATCGACTGTAATGGCAAGTGGTACAAATATGTACCAGGGATCGCTAAAGGGTTAAAACTAATAGTCATCGCATTGGACAAAAACTGTGTCATTTGCATTTTCCTACAAACACCAAAATTGTATGTTTTTTGAAGTTACCTCAGAGTTTTTTTTGTGATATGTACAGGGTTATTTTTTATATTTGCGTACCCACCTACAGGGCTTAATATAAGTAACAGATAAAAACTTTTAATACAAAAGTTGCATAATGTTTCCCGTCATATCTTTTAGACTTATTAAAAAAAAACATCTGCACATCGGAAAGTTAAAAAACAAATAAAATTCTTCTTTTTTTAAATGGAACACCCCATATATTTTTTACCAGGGCGAAAGATCTCTTTCTCCTGATTTCAAAAATATATAACATGTCATCTTTCAATCCAGTCGTTTGTGAAATATTTGAGTTTTTGATTAATTGAATTGACTATAATCTAGTCGGCGTTCCGCATACTTCAACGTGACATATTTGTCACTTTACTTTAAATTGAAAGGTTCAGTAAGGAAAATGGGATATTCGAAAGAAGACAAACTTCAAATAGTGCGTCTTTTTTACTCTAATAACAACCGAATAGCTGTAGTTCAACAGCAATTTACTTTACTTTATATCATAAATTATAAATCATAAGTTATTTTCTTTGCTGCATGTTTCAATTTAAATTAAAGTGACAAATATGTCACGTTGAAGTATGCGGAACGCCGACTAGATTATAGTCAATTCAATTAATGAAAAACTCAAATATTTCACAAACGACTGGATTAAATGATGGCATGTTATATATTTTTGAAATCAGGAGAAAGAGATCTTTCGCCCTGGTAAAAAATATATAGGGTGTTCCATTTAAAAAAAGAAGACTTTCATTTGTTTTTTAACTTTCCGATGTGCAGATGTTTATTTAAATAAGTCTAAAAGATATGACGGGAAACATTATGCAACTTTTGTATTAAAAGTTTTTTTCTGTCACTTATATTAAGCCCTGTAGGTGGGTACGCAAATATAAAAAATAACCCTGTACAATTTTCTTTCGCCATATTTTAAGCCTCGAATTAGCCACCGTTTTTAAGGTGTCTTGTTGTACCGTTTTGAAGATGTATCTCCATTCCATGTTGCATGTGCTCAGATACTTACTGTATTTTATATCAAGGGGGTTTGGGCTATACGGTTTGAAGATAATACTTAATTTTTGTCTTTATTACCAAAAAAATAGTCTTTAATAACTGATAATGGTAAATTTGACGTTTTTAAATATGTTACCATATGTTTATTTTACTTTTAGAGAGCTAATATCTGGATTGCTGCTGTAACTAAGCAAAACGTCAATGCTGCCATGGTTTTTGAGTTTCTTCTAAAAATCATCGAAGTTATGCAATCCTACTTTGGAAAAATTTCAGAAGAAAATATTAAGAACAATTTTGTGCTAATCTATGAATTGTTAGATGGTAAATACTCATAATCTGTAAAAAGTATTTTATGTATGAAAATATGGTATATTTTGTTCTAGAAATTCTTGACTTTGGCTATCCTCAAAACACTGATACAGGTGTTCTAAAGACTTTTATTACTCAGCAAGGCATCAAATCAGCTACCAAAGAAGAGCAAGCTCAGATTACTTCTCAAGTGACAGGTCAGATTGGTTGGCGACGAGAGGGCATTAAATATCGCCGAAACGAGTTGTTCTTGGATGTTTTGGAGTATGTGAACCTGTTAATGTCCCCACAAGGTAGAGTAGATTTTGAAGTAAAACTTTTAAAGCTTGTATTTGGCATTTGGTTTCACCTAGATATATTGTGTTATGGTATTGTAAATCGACGGTAACACTTCAATATGTCGTAACTCAAAATCTCCTACTTTTCAGGAAACGATAAAAACTGTAAAATAAATATGTCGTATATATCACAACTTAGTAAGGTAACTCATGGGTTCAATAATGCCTAACTCAACGTTCATATTTTAATAATGAAAATTAACTTAATATGTATACCTAATTAACTAAAAACCAAAAATAAATCACTTAGAGTTATATTTTTATCAATACAATTATATAAAATACATGCATTAGTTGGTATTACTTACCAAAACTATAATAATATCACACCTGCTGTTAAAACACCATTGACAATCGTGTCTGTACTTTATGACTTACGACAAATTGCAACCCCGTTAGATTTACGACATATTGTTTTTTGTCTCTTATTGGCCCTTTCTGCTAAACGAAAGCCAATAAGAATTTTCATAGCCACGTGTTATGATTACATTAACAGTTTAAGCGGGAAATCTCATTTTGCATGAATTCGGAGTTACGACATATTGAAGTGTTACCGTCGATATGGTAAACTTCACGACGCAGATAAAATCATTGCTAAAGGACCAGCCGATCGCAAATGACACCCAGAAACTGCAAATATTTTGCACTGATTGCAAATGACATCATAATTACCCTTATCACAAATGACACAATCGCATAATAATACAGTGACCGGCAAAAAGTTGGACCCACATGGGAAACTTTTTTATTATTGGAATTATAAAATTTTTTTTATGCCGATTGTTTCTGCATGATTGGTAACCTAAAAACTCATTGTGACATTTGTCACGTGACAACTCGTTTGGCTGGAAAGTTGAATAATATTTATTTTGTCGTAGAAAACTGGTATTAGATGATGAGATATCGAAAAAAGTTATTTGAAAGAAGTGTTTAGCATTTAATTTTATGCTAGATTGCAAAGTTTGAAATAAAAATACCAAAAAAATTTTAATTTTTTATTTTTAAAAAATAAATCAAATGTTACTTTTATACTTTCATCAATTTAATGAAAATGTGTTAATTGTGAGATCGATATAATCTCACTTAGTTTTACGAAAGTCCGTTGGTACCCTAAAATCATAAAAAAACAAGTCTTTTCATAAGAAAATTTTTATGTCTTTTATAAATTACCAAAGAAGGCTTTGAAAACAGCCGAAATGTTATTTAGAAATAACAGCAGACAGTATTAATCGCCATTATTCTTCTATTGAATGTCAAGCTACTGTATTTTAAAATGCCTCAAAGTCTTTCCCTTCCAAAAAAAATAGAAATAGTTCTTATTCATGGTGAGAATTATAAAAGTTGTAGAGAAACTGCTGACACTTTTAACGGACGGCATCCTGGTAAACATTTAAACAATTCGACGGTATCAAAAATATTAAAAAAGTTTAAAGAAACTGGTATTGTTGACAACAAGTATACAGGGTGATTCACGGTGGATGGGACGTTAGACGTTTCTGACGAACCAGCAAAGGAATCGTTCTGAAAATTTGGTCGTTTACATAAACGGACACGCTCTACCTATCTAAAATATTTTTAACAATACAGTGTTGCCGCTTCCACACAAAAATAATAGCCACTTCGATATTTTAAATGGAACACCCAATATATTATTAAATTTTTAAATTCTACATAAAATTATAATTATTTTTCAATAAAAGCATTATTAGTCTATGCTTAATGGTTTCCGAGATATTGTCTCTTGAAAAATTACATTTTTGAACTTTGACAGCTTCTAGCTTTTTAACTGTACGTCTGAGAGCAAAACGGCTTACATGTCCCTATCTTCGATTTTTATTATCTTTCCAAAAGTGTCAATTTCCGGTTAAACCGGATGTAGGAAATATAATACTTCCGGTTTGACCGGAAGTTGTTACTTTTGGAAAGATAATAAAAATCGAAGATAGGGACATGTAACCCGTTTTGCTCTCAGACGTACAGTTAAAAACCTGAAGAGAAGCTGTCAAAGTTCAAAATTGTCATTTTTCAAGAGACAATATCTCGGAAACCATTAAGCGTAGACTAATATTGCTTTTATTAAAACATAATTATAATTTTATGTAGAATTAAAAAAATTAATAATATATAGGGTGTTCCATTTAAAATATCGAAGTGGCTATTATTTTTGTGTGGAAGCGGCAACACTGTATTGTTAAAAAAACTTTATTAGATAGGTAGAGCGTGCCCGCTTATGTAAACGACCAAATTTTCAGAACGATTCCTTTACTGGTGCGTCAGAAACGTCTAACGTTCCATCCACCGTGAATCACCCTGTATAGTCAGATCTGGTCTTAACGTGCGGGTCCAAAGGTCACTGATCATATGCGTCAAATCAGACAACACAGAGGCTATCAAAATGTTGTGAGATTATTTACAAATATACCGAAGGAAGGAAAAATAGTTTCATTATTTTAGCTATCGCGAAGATAGCCACATATACCTTAGTTTTGTAAAAATTATGTACAGGGGAGTTGAAAAAGTTACAAAAAAATTATATAATCGTTAATTATATACCTACTGTACCCTTTAATTAAAAACGACAATAATAAACAGTGCAATTTATTTTAACAATTTTACTACTAAAACCTAAAAATACAATGGCATTTAGTCTGATAAACTATTTCGATAATGAAAGAAAAAGTGGAAATTCGCAAACCAATATGCGGGAAACCGTAATGAAAACACTGGGAATTAGTTTAAGGACTATGCAGAATAATGTGCATGAAAAAAAAGCATAATATAATACCCAAAAATACTAAAAAATGTAAACGAAAAACACCGTTTATAATTATAGCCTAAAAACTCTCATCGTCACTTATAAAATCTGAAAAGTCCTCGTCGTCTGAGTCGTCTGAGTCGTCTTCGAATGGAGCAATTATCATTGGCGCTACTTCGACATCTAGTACTTGTTCTCGATCCCACCAATCCCTTATTAATATTTTTGTATGTTTCACCGATTTCTTCCAGTACTCTTGCGTAATATGATCTAACGAATCTTGCCAAACTATTTGTACTTGGTCGGATTTAAGACCATCACCTACATGTTTTTCATAATAAGACTTTGCACCAGCCCATATTAATTCTATTGCGTTAAACTGGCAATGATATGGCGGCAGTCGTAGAACCTCATGACCATATTCACGCAGTATTTCATCTACCGCGTATATTTTGGGTTTTTTAAGAGACTTTGCTATTGATAGGAGTTCCGATTTAAGCATATTTGGTAAAGGATTTTGGTTGTGTTTTTCCAGCCACTCATAAATATCACTTTTCCTCCAAGATGAAATAGGCTGTTTATTTAAAATTCTTGAATGATATGATGCATTACCTAATACAATTAAAGACGGAGCATCCAAATTTGGTATCAATTGAACTTTTAACCATTTTTCAAACATTTCGCAATTTATATATTATCATGATAGTCAGCACTTTTTGATGTTGAAGAAAAAATTAAACTCGCACCTGCAACATATTCTGTTGCAGAACCGTCATGCAAAATAATAAAATGCTTTCCCGTACCGCACCCCTTTTTCCTTTTAACACTTTTTACAGACTCATCTTGCCAAGATTTTGAACCACTTCCATTCGAAGATATCCACGTTCTAAAAATACCAGTTTTCTAAATTTCGATTTGTAATTGTTCGTATATTTTTTTAAAAACTGAACACGCTGACTCACTATCTGTGGCTGCTCACATAAAAATCTTCGGTTACAGTCTTTTTTATAGCGAAAACCTAAATTTTTTATTAATTTTGATAATGCTTCAAGTCCAATTTCCAAAACACCCCGAATTTTAAATGTTTTTTGTAAAACTGGAAGAGTTACATTGGTTTTTGATTTGTATTAATCGTAAATCACATTTCGAACTCCCATTTTAATATTTTCGCTTAAATCCTCAGTCTTCGTTTACACTTTTTAGTATTCTTGGTTATTATGTTATGTTTTGTTTCATGCACAATTTTCTGCACCGTCCTTAAACTAATTCCCAGTGCTTTGGCTACTGTTTCCTGAATATTGGTTGGCGAATTTCCACACCCAGAAAATTGTTTCTTCTTGTCACAAACTGTCAAAGTCACAAAACTGGCATATTTAAAATAAAACGTAGCTGGTGCTATTATAAGCTTTTTTAGAATCGCTGGAAAGTAAATACCTATCCTTTTTTTCATGTCAAAATGGAATAAGTCTGTCTCACTTATCTTACGTATTTTATTTAAAGGGTAAAATTAAACGCAAGTAAAGAAAACAAAAACTGGGAGTATGTCTTTCTTGAACAGACTCGCACGATAAGACCAGATCCGACTATAAAGTTTCTAATGAAAAACCTGTAACAGCTGAAGAAGCAACATTAAACGTGCTGTTAACAGTTACAGAAACACCTCAAATAGCAGTTACAGATATTTCTAAAGCGACTAACATGGAAGAAAGATCCGTAAGAAGAATTTTGAAAAGTAATAAGTTCTACCCTTATAAACCCAAATTTGTACAAGTTTTAAAAGAAAGGGATTATGATGCTCGATTTTACTTCTGTGCATGGTTCCAAGGAATCCTAGAAGATAATGGAAATTTCCCCCAAAAAATATTTCTTACGGACGAAGCAACTTTCACATCAAATGGAACTGTTTCTTCGCAAAACTGTAGGTGGTGGGCAACAGAGAATCCAGATTTTGTCATAGAAAGTACAGTATAGTTTTAAAACATATGTCTGGGCTGGAATATTAAATAATCAAATTGTTGGTCCTTTTTTCTTCAGAGAAAATTTAAACGCTAGAAGATATTTAAACTTTTAACAGGATGGGGCTAGTATTCATAGTACTGCAGATGTACGGTTTTGGCTAGATGAAAATTTTGGTAACAAGTGGATTGGACGTTTTTCAGAGAATCCTTGGTCGGCTAGGTCACCCGATTTGACTCTCTTGGATTTCTTTTTATGGGGCTATTTAAAAAACAAGGCATACAAACAAAGGCCCTTTAGAAACATTGACCATTTGGAAGCGGTAATTAGAAATTGTGTTGCCCAGATATCTCCTGATATATTAAGAAATGTTTTACGAGAGATGCGAAGCAGAACAGTTAAATGTATGGACCGTGATGGTGGACATGTCGAGTTCTAATTTATTTTTTAATAATGTTATGTACATTTTTATTTAAATAATAATATAAATAAAGACGATTTTTTTTTAAATAAATAAAATAATTCCAAGAATGATTTTTTCTCATTTTTTATTTCGTAGAAGCAACTTTAGGAGACACGGTAAAACTTGTTCATAACTAGAAAGAACTACCTTTCGTAAGCATATTGTTCCAGAAATACCTATAATTGGTAAATACGGTTGCTAGATACAGGGCCTGGACGCACTCAGTAACATGATAAAGAGCTAAATTGTGTGTTTCAGCAAATAACATTTTTTCTAAATAACAAAAATGTTTAAATAATAGATTGTAACCTTGTTTTACGATCATTTAGCACATTTTCATTAAATTGATGAAAGTATAAAATCTTTAGAAATAGACATAAATTTAATAAAGAATGTAAAAAATTTATTATTGAAAATTACAATACACTTAAAAGGGTGTTTGATTAGTTTCGAATGATGTAGATTTTATTGATTGTTTTGCTAGTCTTTTAGTTCTAAGAATAAAAACTGCTACTTACATAATTTATAGCGATTTTTCAGGCATATACAAGTGTTTCAACACTTAGATGCCAATATAAACTATTTATATAAGTACAATATTTTATGAAATATATTATAATAATTGTAAATTTAAATTTTGAATAAATAAATAAAATAAAATAAAATAAATAAAAGTAACATTTGATTAATTTTTTTAAAATAAAAAATAAAAAAATTTTTGGTATTTTTATTTCAAACTTTGCAATCTAGCATAAAATTAAATTCTAAACACTTCTTTTAAATAACTTTTTTCGATATCTCATCATCTAATACCAGTTTTCTACGACAAAATAAATATTATTCAATTTTCCAGCCAAACGAGTAGTCACGTGACAAATGTCACAATGAGTTTTTAGGTTACCAATCATGCAGAGACAATCGGCATAAAATTTTTTTTTATAATCCCAATAATAAAAAAGTTTCCCATATGGGTCCAACTTTTTGCCGGTCACTCTATGATACGATTTCTGCTAAAATATTGTAATAATATAATAATTACCATAGACATATACCTCTAGATCAGCAAACAATAATCACGAAAGTGGCAAATTTATGGCCTTCCGCATGTAAATAAAGCCTAGCATACATAGGCTTGCGCACTGCAAAATTCTCATTTAACGAACGGGAAGATAGACAGGGTCGGGCTTTAAAATTAATAAAAAACTTTAAGGGTTTTTCTTTTAAATAAAAATATAGAGAGAAGTGTCTTTTAAACTTGTTGAAGCAGGATAATAGGCGTACCTAGTTAGAATTATTGCAGGGCTGCTAATAAAATATACCAAAATATGCACTGGGATAATCTGCCTTGGTGTTTCTCTTTTCATCTTGTTTGTGTGGCCTGGGTCTATTTAGATGTGTTTAGAATGGTCATAATAAAATACAATTACATATCAAGGACTTTTACTACTCCATACTGACTAAAAATAGTAAATACCCGGTATTTTACCCCTACTTGGACAAACATATACAATAGGGTGGAGCAAAAATATATTTTTTTAAAATCAAGATTGCCTATATGCGGAAAAGTTGCCTTTTGTAAGTGCAAGTAACTGTAAAAATTTTTAGATTTTTGTGCCGTCATCTTTGGCTGCCAAAATGACCTTGAAAATTTGTTTTTTATATCACGCGGATTCGTTAACATCTTACCTTGTAAGTACATTAAACGCAAACATTCTAAACATTGTCCGCTATTCGACTTCGGAAATGTTCGTGTATAATCGCATTACGCTTTAAGATGATCGAACCAAGGTCAGTTTAAGCGTATAATTTCAGTTGCTAATGCGGTTTTGTAGAGATAGGCCCCCCAATTATCCAGAGTAGCGTCTTCTTCCAGTAAAGGCAGTCACATTGAAGACAGCTGCCCCTCAACTTCTTAAATGAGAATAAAGCTTTCAAGTTTAGCGCAAGCGTGTGATAGAACAGGCGTTTCCAATAGATCTGCTGCAGTTCTTGTAAATGCAGCTTTAAAAGATATGGGAATTTTAACCAAAGAAGATCCTTCCAAGATTATCGATCGAAGCAAAATAAGGAGAGAGAGAATAAAGGCGCGTAGTGATCTCAAAAGAAAAATAAGGAAACATCATTTCCACTATATGGTATATATTTTGATGGACGGAAAGACCAAACAATAATACAAGTCAAAGAGAAACAAATTTGTGCACGAAAAACGATAACGGAAGAGCATATCGTACTAGTATCGGAACCAGGATCCATGTATCTAGGTCATGTTACTCCAATTTCTGGTCATTCAGCAAGTATTAAAAAAAGTATTTTAGAATTCTTGGAGCAAAACATTGGTCTTTCTGAACTGCAGGCTATTGGCTGTGATGGTACGGTAGTCAATACCGGTGTCAAAAATGGAATACTAAGACAAATTGAAGTTTCTCTCGGGCGATCTTTACAATGGTTTATTTGCTTGTTACACGCAAGCGAACTTCCGTTGCGTCATTTAGTGCAAAATTTGGATGGCAAAACTACTGGGCCTAAAGGATATTGCGGTGAAATAGGAAAACAACTGGAAACATGTGACCAAATGCCCGTTAAGAAGTTTGAAAAAATCGAAACCACTTTGTCTGCAATTACTCTGGACGAACTTAGAAGTCTTAGTATGGATCAACAATACCTGTATGAAATTTGTAATGCAATTTCTACCGGAAATATTTCCTTAAGTTTGTCGCAGAGAGGACCAGGTAAAATAAGTCACTTCAAGTGGCTAACCACAGCTAATAGAATTTTGAGATTGTATTTTGCAACCGAAAACCCATCACCTAATCTTAAAGTTTTAACAGAATATGTTATAAAAGTATATGCTGTTTCATGGTTTGAAATCAAAACCAATCCTTCTTGTCGTCATGGAAGCAAACATTTATTTGGGATAATTCAAAAATCTAGATTCTTACCAGAAGAAATAAGAAACATTATTGATCCCATAATTCAAAGAAACGGGTACTTTGCTCACCCGGAGAACATGTTGTTAGCTATGCTAGCTGATAATCGAAAATCAATAAGAGAATTAGGACTTAGAAGACTGCTAAAATGTAGACAATACAAAACATCAGGGTTAAAAGTACGAGTTTTTAATGCTACATACTATGTTGATTTGATTGATTGGTAGTCAGTTACAGTTACTGAGCCTCCCCTTACAGTATCCATTTCCGATAATGATCTAAAGAAAATGATCTCAGAAGTCCTAAGTGAAATTAATTTTTTAAAGTTTCCATGTCATTCACAAGCTGTAGAACGCTGCGTCAAATTGGTAACTGAAGCATCAACTGCAGTCTGTGGCTTTGATGCACGTGATGGCTTTATAAGGTCTGAAATAGCTTCTAGAGCCGAATTGCCAAAATTTGAAACAAAAAATCAATATTTAAATGTTTTAAACAATTAAAAAAATTATGTTGGAGGGTGGGCGGGAGGAACCCGATAAGCAGTCACCTCCACGTGGTGGGTTCTGGGTTATTTTCTTTTAAAAAACAAATATAATTGGTTTAAAAAAAAAAAAAAATAAGCGAAGAGCTGCTTTTTTTTTTTGAAAATTCAGCGACAAATTGGCAGCCAAAGATATCGTCGTACCAAACCCAACTTTTTCCACGATGTTAATAATTATAACAGGCAACTTTTCCGCATATAGCTCAATTGATTCGATTAAAAAAAAAAAATTCTACCGTTTTCGCTCCACCCTAATATACAACTATCGGATCCAGTCATTGTTTATATTCCATACCGAGTCACTAAGCTAAGGCACAAGCACAATTTACTAAACTACACAAAAATTAGAAATCGCTAAATATTAAACATCCAAAATAGCAACGAATACAACAAGAAATCCACAGAGACCACGTAACAGCTCGTCGCCATTTTTGTTGTTGTGTTTTAAGTTTTCTCTGTGAATTCCTTGTTGTCTATTGTGGGTATTTAATATTTACAGATTTCTAGTTTCTGTGTAATTTAGTGAATTGTTGTGATTTTAGTGACTAGGATTAGAATATAAACAATGACTAGTAACAGCCATGGTAGTTTATTGTGCTCAAATAGAAGTAAAATACCGGGTATTTCGTTTTAACAGTAAAATACAGGGTATTTCGTTTTTTCAGTAAGTATGGAGTTGTAATATATCTTCATATATATAACTTTATTTTATTATGATCAATTTAAACACATCTAACTAGGCATAATAAGGTATGAAAATAAAAAGATACACACACCAAGACAGATTATCCTGATCCATGTTTTGGTATATTTTATTTGCAGCCCTGCAATCTAATTAGGTACGCCTATTTTCGGGCAATATATTGCTTCAAAAAGTTTAAAATACACTTTTTTCTATACTTATATTATATAAAAGAAAAAAGTAAATACCTGTAGGTATGTGTATATTAATACAAGGGTGAAAGTCTTCCACGGGTCACATTCTCGGGCAAAAACTCTTTCAAATTTTTGAACAATATATTGTGCTTGATAATATTTTACATGTACCCAAGTGTTTGCCAAATTGTTAAAATCAGTACCTACAAGTTATATACCAACTAATATTTGACTTTAGGTTAGGTACTCGATAACATCGAAGATTGGTTATTTTGCTGGTTTTGTTTGCTTTTTATATTCGATTTTGTAAGTTTTATAGTTTAACTGACTTGTTATCTATCTTTTTAAACTAAAAACATGACGACGAATCATTTTTAAACAAATTTTAGAAACAGACCCTCAAAAAAAATTTTCTATCCTCAAAATCTGATAGGTTTGCAACTACTAAAAATGCCGGAAATAACTTATTGATCAAAAATTGAGAAGAAATTCCAATTTTTTAGCAATAATAGATGCGAATTTTAGCTGTTTACACGTTAAAATTAATTGAAGGACAACTTTTACAATTTCGTGAGCAAGATCATCAAATTATATTGTTGCAGTGCGCATGTCTAATCGTGTGTAGCTCTGTTTACATGCGCGAGGCCATAAATTTGCCACTTTTGTGATTATTGTTTGCTTATCTAAAGGTTAATATCTATGGCGTACATAACTTTTGTTCGTGTGCGAAATAAGCCGTACGGGTCTTAAGGTGTGTCTATGAATGTTATCCCTCTCTCGTCCCTTCATAGGGGTCAGGACCCTAATGAGGCCGAGCGATCACAGATAGTCAGATATAACTTTTTATCTTCGTCTTGTAAGTTAAAACAGTAAGCCTCCACCCGTTTGCATTCTTATTAGGCCGTGCGGATATTAATTTAAAATAGGCATGCCATATCGGCGGTATTTCGCTTGCAAGCAGCAATCATTTGTTTATATTCAGTCTATCTTGGGAATAAATAGACTATTGAAACATTTTGGTGAAAAAACAATAAATCTAATACAATTTTAGGACAAGTCCTATCGGCCCACGTAGCAGGCAAAGTTGTCATGAAGTCTTACCTATCAGGCATGCCAGAATGTAAATTTGGCATCAATGACAAAATTGTTATGGAGGCCAAAGGAAAGGGTACGTTGGGCTCATCGGTCGATTCCGATCCTGCCAGATCGGGCAAACCGGTCGTTGTCATTGACGATTGCCAGTTTCATCAGTGCGTAAAATTGAGCAAGTTTGAAACGGAACATTCCATTAGCTTTATTCCACCGGATGGTGAATTTGAACTTATGAGGTAAATATCTATAGCCCATGTACTTTAAATACCTATGCACATTATCTTCACTCTAAATGTCGTAAAAAATTCCCCGAAATCCGTACCGGAGGTTTCCATTCCCCCAATTTGACAGTGGTAAACTTGTAAAAACCAAATTATTAAAAAAAACAAAAGAAAAAATATCCGGTGTCTAATGGATTTTAACGCGGGAGCTTTGGCATAGTAGCTATACCTTTTTTAACTTGACTAAAACCTCTTTATTTACAAATTTTTTAAAACACGTTTCATATACAGGAGGAAAAAGTGCAGGTTAAGTTATGCATAAGTACCAACTTTTAAATATTTATTCCTTTTATTAAACATAAAAATATAATAAATTATATTAATCACACACATGAAACTCGTCATAAAAATACTATTACATATAAAAATAGAGTAAACAAAACAAAAGCACACAAACATTTTTTGAACATCAATCCATATATTTTTGATATGCTACCACAGTCAATTAAAATAATTAAATCGTTAAATAATTATAACAATAAAATTAAAAATTGGATATTATCTAATCCAAGAGATATATTCAAGAACGTCATTAATAAATAATGAATAAAATAAAGAATATATATTTGTATTTCCCTAGTTTCTTTCAAATATATTTATATATATATATATTATATACATAACGTATTGTATCTTCGTATATTGTAGTGATATAAAATACAAATAAAATATTGTCATGTTTGTTTTATATTATAACATAGTTGTGTCTGAATTATGAAATATATTCTTTACAATAAATATTATATTATTATTTAACTTTAAATTTATATTTAACTTATTATTATATTTAACTCAATACAAGTATTTACTTCTGAGTTTCGGAATTAAGTTTATTCAAAAAATTTTTATATTATCATTAAATGTAAACAAAAAATGTTGAATAAACTTTTTATTATTATTATTATTATTATTATTATTATTATTATTATTATTATTATTATTATTAAATGTTTAGGTTATGTAAAGGTTAATTTCTCCCGAAGTAATTAGAAATGTTTAAAACGATTTTTACTCAAACTAAAGGGGTCTAAATTTAAAACCGTCCTAAATTGACGGATCTAGGTTTAAAATGACAATTGTCAGAATAAGTCTGTAAAACGATTTAATTGCAAACAAATCAATACTGCGCATGCGTAGCTGTCAATTTGTACGTATACGTTAACGTTCGTGACCGCACTTCAACTGCCTATTAACGCGAAAACATCATAATAATATTGTGTATTAAAATATCTGGCACGGTAAAAGCATAACTGGAAGATTAAATATTTTGATGGACTAAATTTAATACTCTTCAGTGAATACCTACGGGTGTAAAAATAACATACGTTCATTATTTTTACTTTTTCTTAAGTGCTTTTGCAAAAATTTATCAATACACTAATAGTTGTCACAATAATCTTATTTTTTTTTGTATAAAAAAAAGTCATAGAGAACATTACAGTAATCAGTTTATTACTATAAAAATGTTGGTTCCAATAATTTTGATTATATTATAACTTCAAAAATATATTTAGTAGAAAGCGGCACTATAAACAGGGCTAACACAGGTGTGTCAAATTCAGTACCGCACTGTTAAACTGTGGGTGCATTATTTTTGAATTTATAGTATAGTCTCTTTTCAGCTTAACGTTAAGGTAGTAGTAGTAAGTAAGTTAACGTTACACCTACACACGGTATGCCGACGCGCACAAGTCATCTCCATCTCTCTCACATTGTGACGTCACATCTAGTTCAGTAAAGTTATGGGGATTCAAGCACACACATTATTTACATATTGGAGCACTTTAAAACCCATAAAGATGGTAATTGCATTATTTTAGAATATAATACGTTCATTCGTACAGCAGTCAGAAACCGTCAGCAAATTAACGACGCATTTGCACGTGTTTAAAGGCGTCCGCACACGACAATTCCCAAACCGCTGGCAGAAAACCGGTGTTCGCGGAAGCCAAATTGTTGGTTGTGGATCCGTTTCTAACGTGTTTGCAAAGCAAAAAATCTCCAACCAGTTTGTCACCAGTTAGAAACCATGCATGCGCAGAGAAAAATTGCTAGTCGGCCTACCGTGTATAGGTGTATTCTATTACCGTGCGAGCAAAAATTATTTGCATCAAAGAGGGCCTTGCATCTAAGGACGTAATGCTTAGCCGTAGAGCTTAATACCTGTTGGGTGTCAGTAACTACCTGAATTGACAATCAATCAGTTATTCCGTCATCTTTGACAGTCGTTACAAGTAATTTGATTCATCGCTAATTTTTCCAATTTCTTGAACAATTCACACAATAGGCTTTACGGAACAGCACAAAACATTCATGGTTGAAGGGTATTTTCGAAACGGGGTTAGAGTAAATGGTGAGTGGCAATACAATCCGGGTTTGTGCATGGATGATTTTCACGAATATTTTCCTAACGTTGCTTTTATTGCTGGGGATTTTTATCATTGCCTGAAAAGAACCGTGGGTGTGTTTAGGGAAACAGGTTATATATAACACAAAAAAGAAGCAGGAAGACCATCTGTAAGAACAGAAGAACTTGTTGCAAACGTTCGTGAAATAATGCAAAATACGCCAACAAGAAAGGATTATCCAAGAATGATTAATTTATCAATTTAATTAATTAATTATCCAATTTATGTAATTATTTTTCTTTTTCTTTCTGTATATTCTTACTTTGTTAATTTTGTAAACAACAAAAATAAATTATTGTATTTGTCTACTTATTTTATTACTTATTAGTTTGGCATATCATGTCATAATATAAATTTAACAAAATTTTAACCTATATTTTGTTAGATATATCGTCCCCATATCATTGTGATCTAAACCAAGCGCTACGTTTTTTAATCCAAGCCCTCTTTGACGCAAATAATTTTTGCTCGCACGGTATAATAATGCTTTCGGTAAGGGATTGTCGAAAAAATTATCCCTTTTCTGTAGCAGCAGCAAAAAAATATAACAATTTTTTTTTCACAATTTTTAAGGTATCGCACCACAAAAGACATCTCTCTGCCATTTAGAGTTATACCTCTGGTTCGTGAAGTAGGTCGCACAAAAATGGAAGTCAAAGTTGTGCTGAAAAGTAACTTTAAACCATCTCTTTTGGGACAAAAAATTGAGGTTAAAATTCCCACTCCTCTGAATACTTCTGGAGTTCAGCTTATTTGCTTGAAAGGCAAAGCCAAATATAAAGCTTCGGAAAATGCAATTGTTTGGAAGTAAGTATTGTAAATATTCGTTATTTTAAAGTTGTGGGAACTACTTCTAAAAGAAAATTGGGTTTGGTTAATTTTTGCCTCCGATTAAAAATCCACTACCCTCTTAAGGGTTGGAGAGAGGTCAAAATATTTATTATATGGTTTTATTAAAAATTTTACAAGGAATATTTTGAGTCCAGTGCATTTTCACGTCGGGAATAAGCCGGAGAAATGCAAAAAAGCAACGAAAAGCAACTCCTTTTTTTTTCATTTACGGGTGAAAGTAGTAACTTAGTCGATGGAAATCGATTCTTCATTCTATAGCCCGTCTACTATAAGAATCGTAAAAGTATATATTTTTTGTACACGCTGATCATTTATTTTATAATGTCCCCCCCCTCTTAACTTTTTTGTTTTTTGCATTAGATAAAAATGTTAAATATAAAAGTTGTACAGAATCATGTAAGCTATTTGCAGAATAATATAAATATATACTGGGTATTGCAGAAATGAGTCACAAGTAAAAAAATTGTTCTTTCACTATACAATTCTCCCAAAACTAGCAATGAAATAAATTGCTATTTTTGTAATATATCAGATATTACAAAAGTAGCAATTTATTTCATTGCTAATTTTGGGAGAATTGTATAGTGAAAGAACAATAAGTGACAATGACATAATAATGTTAAAAAAAAGAAAGGGAAAAACAAGTAATTTTGCAAACAATTATTAAAGCAAACAATAGCGTTAAATTGGCTCAACGGGAACTGCATATAATTATTCGCCGGCTCCACGTTTCAGACAAAAAAACATTCCATTGAATCTATGAAAAGTTTCAACAAACATCTATCCTAGCGAGAAAAAAGAGAACAATGAAAAGAGACGAAAATAGTGATTTAAATATACTACTAAAAGTATATGAAATATGAAATACAAAATTAAAAATAATTTTTAAATTTAATGTCTTAACAATAAAGAAGAACTTTTGGTAATTACAAATCAAATTGCTCAACTGGGCCACCGTTTTCTTGAATACATTTGATATACGTTTTTCGTAACCTTCGTAATGCGGTGTTGATAGATTGAGAATAATCTTCATTCAGAATTCGAATTTCTGTTCTAATAAGTTCTTTTAAATGTTCAGTGCTTTCAATGTTATTTGCATTCACTCGATCCTTTAGTGTTCCCCATAAAAATGCATCCATCGGCGTCAAGTCAGGGTTGTTAGGTGGCCATTGTATTGGTGCATTCCGTCCAATCCATTCATTGAACCTTTGATTAAGGTAATTTGTAACAGCTACTACACTGTGAGGTGGAGCGCCATCTTGTTGGAAGACGATGTTTCGCTCTTGTTCCAACGGAAGCACATCAAAATAGTCCTCTAGCTCGTGTTGGAGAAAATTCAAATAACCTTCTCCATTTAAAGTACCGTTAAAAAAATGGGGACCTATTATTTTGTTGTTTAAAATAGCACACCACACATTAATAGTTTGACGTCCTTGAAATTTAAATTCCCTGTAGCAGTGGGGATTTACTGTGGCCCATTGTCTGCTATTTTTTCAGTTTATCATGCCACTAGTTGAAAATGATGACTCGTCGGTCCAAAATACATTTTCGAAATAACTGGGATTTACATTAATTTTTTCCATCATAGTCTGGCAAAATTCAACCCTTTTTTCTCGCTGTCTCTGCGTTAATTTTGTTACAGGCCTAATTTTGAAAGCTTTATATCCATATTTTTTAAGAGTGTTTTGAACCCTTCCATAAGAGGTATTTTTTAAATCATCAAGCTCTTCCTTTAAACATTTCGATGCTGTTCTTAAAGAAATGTTTGGAGTTTCTTTAACTTTTAGTAGTATTGAAGTAAGTAGTCCATACTCAAAGTGGAGTTAAATGATACAGAAAAAGAAAAGCACGAAGTCTTTCTCCACAATCTTTATTTATCGAAAAACTAGGCTAGTATCACAACGACATGTTTCGAGTGTAGAAACACTCATCATCAGGAAACAAAGTGAAAAGTAAAATGCTGATGTTTTTAGCAAAAGAGAAAATAATGGTGAGATTGAGCCGTAATGGAGCTTTTAATGGTGTACAAGTACAACAGATGTAAGATTGAAAAATTAGAAGGTCGACAATCAAGACTCCAGCATACTGAAGAGTCGAGGGTTAAGTGTAGAAGCACACTGTGCCGTGCAGAAAATGATAGGGTAGTAAAAATTAGGGAGTTTTGAAAAACATATCTGTAAAAAGCCTTAATAAATTACTGAAACATCCTGAGTTTTATTAAGCCCGGTCAGAAACATGTGAAAATGTTGGGGTGAGATGTAAAGAAAAGAAAAAGAAAAAAGTTGTTTTTTTGCGTCAACGCATCTGTAAAAAATAGAAAGGGGATTGTAATAAATGAAATTTAAGAAGTGTAGTAGATTAGCTTACCTTTTGGTTAAAAAGTAAAAGCAGTTGGGGTACCAGGCTTTTTACGGCCCAGTTACCCCGCCAGAGTCAGAGCAGACACATTTGGTGCAAAAAAGGTTATTAAAAGTTTTAAAAATTTTTTTTTGTGTTCCCGTTAAAGAGAGGTGCTACTGTAGCCAACACGTGTAGGATGGGAAATGAATCTGAACTTGACATTGTAAAAGGGGGGAACAAATGACAAGAGTTTTGGCGGTCAAAATGAAGAATCCTCGAGTATGCCAGGAGTTTATAAAAATTTTTGTAAAAGTTATAAAGGAGAAAAGCTCAATTAAGGTTCAAAATTGCTTAAAATACTAAAAATCACCTAAATTAAATTTTAGTAGTATATTTAAATCACTATTTTCGTCTCTTTTCATTGTTCTCTTTTTTCTCGCTAGGCTAGATGTTTGTTGAAATTTTTCATAGATTCGATGGAATGTTTTTTGTCTGGAACGTGCATCCGGGGATTAATTCTACGCAGTTCCTGTTGAGCCAATTTAACGCTATTGTTTGCTTTAGTAAATGTTTGCAAAATTACTTGTTTTTCCCTTTCTGAATAAGGCATATTTATCAAAAAAAAAAATGTTATATTTACTTAATATGTCAGTAACTGTCACTAATAAACATAGTTTTTGTTTCTCCGCGACCGCCTAATTCACGGCCACCTAAGAACTTTACTGAAATCTAGAATATTTATATTTGAATGTAGCCGCTTTGTAATATATCAGATATTACCTAAGTAATGTGCCGACGATACTGATTTTATTTAAATGTTAGTTTAAAAATAATAAACTTGAAAAAACAAAGCGAAATAGGTTATAGGTTGGCAATAAATTGAACGACGTTGAGAATTCAACCTTAATGAACACTTTACTGATGACACTGTTCTTTTTTGTCTTAATATTATAATGTATATTACTTTCAGACCCAAACTACGTTTTCAAAAATACTTATTTTTATGAAGTTACCTTATACAGGGTCAAAAACAAATAAACTTTGCATCACATGCGACCAAATTTTAATAGCCCAATTTTGATTTTATAGAAAAACACACATTTAATATGGCGTTACTTTCAACAAAATGTATCTGAAATAAAGCATTGTCAAAACTAAGAAGTTTTATGTAGGTTGCGTTAAGTCTTATTTTGCAAAAGTGGTGCAATTTACAAAATATGGGTAAAAAATCAAAATTATCTTATGCAGCTAAAATTTTGCATGTGGGCTAGAAACTGCATTTAAAAAAAATTGTGTGTGCTTAAGACCACACGACAGAAGTGAAAACTTCAACAAGGTGAAATAATAATATCGAATAAATATAGTTCCTAAAATTGAACAACCCTTGAAAAAAATGCCAGAACATACCTGAGACGCAACAAGTGTCTATCTTGTGATCTTAAACACACAAACAACGCACACTGTTTCCACGTCGATACTGAATGCGACTGATGCGGCATGCTCTTTCATATAACGTTCATTCGGGTCAGTTCGGATTGAATATAGGAGTCGAATTCGAGCGTAACACAGCCGAGCGTTACGCGTGACGGGTGTACGCGTGACGGCTCAGTTTAATTCAGTGCCCACAAAAAGTGCTAAACGCGCCTGAAGAAGTTTTCACTTCAAAAATTGTGTGTGCTTAAGACCACACGACAGAAGTGAAAACTTCAACAAGGTGAAATTATTAATATCGAATAAATATATTTCCTAAAATTGAACAACCCTTGAAAAAAATGCCAGAACATACCTGAGACGCAACAAGTGTCTATCTTGTGATCTTAAACACACAAACAACGCACACTGTTTCCACGTCGATACTGAATGCGACTGATGCGGCATATAGGAGTCGAATTCGAGCGTAACACAGCCGAGCGTTACGCGTGACGGCTCAGTTTAATTCAGTGCCCACAAAAAGTGCTAAACGCGCCTAAAGAAGTTTTCACTTCAAAAAATTGTGTGTGCTTAAGACCACACGACAGAAGTGAAAACTTCAACAAGGTGAAATTAATAATATCGAATAAATATATATATATTTCCTAAAATTGAACAACCCTTAAAAAAAATGCCAGAACATACCTGAGACGCAACAAGTGTCTATCTTGTGATCTTAAACACACAAACAACGCACACTGTTTCCACGTCGATACTGAATGTTACTGATACGGCATGCTCTTTCATATAACGTTCATTCGGGTCAGTTCGGATTGAATATAGGAGTCGAATTCGAGCGTAACACAGCCGACCGAGCGTTACGTGTGACAGACACGCGTGACGGCTTAGTTTAATTTAGTGCCCACAAAAAGTGCTAAACGCGCCTAAAGACGTTTTCACTTCAAAAACACTTTTTCTAATAACTTTTTCGATACTTTTGAATTATTTTTTGGAAAAAATTAAAATTGGACAGATAATGCGAATCACGTGACTACTATTTTTTGCTTAATTTTCATCTCGATCGAAGCAGAACTTGATGCCAAAGTCAAATTTCGAATAAAGTTATTAATAAAAAAAAATCCCATATGATGCGGACTTTACTGGTCACACTGTATATTAAACGTTATTCTCTTTATTTTCGTAGGATTAAACGTATGGCTGGCATGAAAGAAACGCAGCTCTCTGCAGAAATCGAATTGTTGGAAACGGACACAAAGAAGAAGTGGACTCGTCCACCAATTTCCATGAACTTTGAGGTACCGTTTGCCCCATCCGGATTTAAGGTCAGGTACCTCAAAGTTTTCGAACCAAAGCTAAACTATTCAGACCATGATGTTATTAAATGGGTTAGGTATATTGGTAGGAGCGGTCTATATGAAACTCGGTGTTAACTCGAATATTTTGAAACGGTTAGAAGCAATTTGGAAATCGGATTTTACTGCAGAAATAAGGATAGCTTAGAGTTGTACAATTTTCTTTTGTTATTAAGGATATTAAATACCTACATGTTAAAAGGTATACTACAAAAACATAAATTAGAAAGTCTAGCTTCGTTTATGTTGGTGTTGTTAAGTTCATCATTACGTTTCATGTTTTTTTGAAGTAGCAATATAAAACTATCTCAAGTAAACAATGGTTCTAGGATTGTTTACTTCTGACGTAAAAGTAACGGCGTATACAGGGTGTTACAAATTCGACATACCAGCATTGGAATCTCGGAAACCATAGGAGTTAGAGAAACGGTTAAATGGGGGCAAAGTTGTGCAATTCGGTGCTGATTATAATGCCGCTTTAAAAGTTTTCAAATTCCGAACACTTCCGATTTTATTCGAAAAAAACCGAAAATTTGCAAAATCGTTTTTATTTTTTCCTGAGCTCATTTGACTAGCTATTTAAAAATAAATGACACTTTGTCATTGCCACTTTTTCTCCTCTACAAAATGACGTTACTAAAATAAATATCCGCCGTTTCGTCTCCGAGCGGCCATCACCAACTTTACTTTTTTAAATACGGACCTGGATTCTTTTAAACCGATTTTTAAACCCTCCTGCCTTCAAAATGTAATGGCGATATTACTTTCTTATAATGATGAATTGTCCTTGCTTATTTTTTTAAATTCATATTTTTTACACTTCTTGTCAGTCCGGTCCTGGCAACGAATCACAATATTAATTAAAAACTTTATTTAAAACATTCATACATAAGTAACATAATTTATTTTATAAGAATTTTCTAATAATTCTAAATTTACTTATTATAAATCCTAATTTTCTAAATGTTCAAAGAGATTGCCGTTTAACAATACAACGATCGATTTTTCTTCCAATTTCGACGACAGCCCTTTCAACAGATCTTCTCCTTATCCTTCCAAATGCAACCTGTATGCGTTCTTCCAGTTCTTCCCTGGTATCTACGTCATTTTTATAAATAACTTTTTTAATGCCCCCCCATGAAAAGAAATCCAGCGGTGAAATATCTGATGACCTCGTTGACCATTCTATTGCCCCACCATTTCCGATCCACCTATCGGGGAACTGTTCATTTGAGAACAATTTTATTGCCTTGGTATTGTGCTGCGGCGCCCCATCTTGCTGGAGCCAAACATGGGTAACCTAGCTAAACAAATTTCGTCCAGATATCCTTGAAAGGTGGTGTTTAGGATTTTAAATAAAATAAAGTTTTTAATTAATGCTGTGATTCGTTGCCAGGACCGGACTGACGAACAGTGTAAAAAATATGAAATTAAAAAAATAAGCAAGGACAACTCATCATAATGGGAAAGTAATATTGCCATTACATTTTAAGGGTAGGAGGGTTTAAAAATCGGTTAAAAAAAAATCCAGGTCCGTATTTAAAAAGTAAAGTTGGTGATGGGCGCTCGGAGACGAAACGGCGGATCTTTAGTTTAGTAACGTCATTTTGTAGAGGAGAAAAAGTGACAATGACAAAGTGTCATTTATTTTTAAATAGCTTGTCAAATAAGCTCAGGAAAAAATAAAAACGATTTTGCAAAATTTCGGTTTTTTTCGAATAAAATCGGAAGTATTCGGAATTTGAAAACTTTTAAAGCAGCATTATAATCAGCACCGAATTGCAAAACTTTGCCCCCATTTAACCGTTTCTCTAACTCCTATGGTTTCCGAGATTCCAATGCTGGTATATCGAATTTGTAACACCCTGTATAGCAGCCAACAAAACGATTGTATTAAAAAAATATTACTTAAAGATACAAACAATTTTACGATACAGAAGAAGTAAGTAATTTTTTTTCTAGTCAACATTGCCTGCATGTATATAATATAAAGTCTAACCTAATCAGTATATTTGTAAGCAGAGTCAATATAAAATATAAAACGTACAGTTTTTAAAAAAAATTTAATCTACTTTAAATAACTTTATACCTAAAACACGAAAGAACCGGTAAAGGGGCCCATTCCACTGGGCGAATACCATAAATATTTACCTTTAGATAAGCAAACAATAATCACGAAAGTGGCAGATTTATGGCCTCGCGCATGTAAACAAACCTACACCGGATTAGAGATGCGCGCGGCAATATTATCATTTGACAAATGGGGAAGAGAGGCAGGTCCTGGCTTTAAAATTTACGTTCTTGCTCAAGAAACTGTAAAAGTTTACCTTTAATTTATTTTTACGTGTAAACAGCTAAAATTTACCCCAAATTCTTACCAAAATTCCCTTCTTAATTTTTGAAGTATAGTGATTTCTGGCAATTTAAGTAGTTGCAAACTTATCAGATTTTGAGGATAGAAAATAGTTTTAAAGGTTTGTTTCTAAAATTGGTTTAAAAATGATTGGTCGTGTTTTTAGTTCCAAAAAGAAGAGAACAAGTCTATTAAACCATAAAACTTATAAAATCGAATATAAAAAACAAACAAAACCAGCAAAATAATCAATCTTCGATCTTATCGCGTACGTAAGCTCAAGTCAAATATTGATTGGTATATAACTTGTATTGATCTTTACAATTTGGCACAAACTTGGGTACGTGTAAAACATTTTCAAGCACAATTTCTTGTTCAAGAATTGGAAAAAATTTTTGCCCGAGAACTTGACCCGTAGAATACTTTCACCCTTGGATTAATATAAACATACTAGGTATTTACTTTTTTCTTTTATATAATATAAGTTTAAACTTTTTGAAGAAATATATTGCCCGAAAAATAGGCGTACCTCATTGATTGCAGGGCTGCAAACAAAATATACCAAAACACGCATCGGGACAATCTCTTGGTGTGCGTTTCTCTTTATTTTCGTACCTTTTCTGTGTAGCCTAGGCCTAGTTTGATGTGTTTAAATTGATCATAATAAAATAAAGTTATATATTATTATCAAGATACATTACTACTCCATTCTTAACTGAAAATACGAAATAACCGATATTTTACCCCTATTTGGGCATAATAAAATCATTCAACGGCTGTTACTGTCAATATTCCAATCCTAGTCACTAAAGGCACAAACACAATTCACTAAGCTACCCAAAAACTAGAAATCCGTAAATATTAAACACCCACAATCCACAATAGCAAAGAAAACAACAAGGAATCCATAGAGAAAACCTAAAACACAACAACAAACATGGCGCCGAGCCTGTTTACTGTATTTTGAGCATGTCGCTAAAGAAGGCCAGGGCGATAACAAGAGGTTTGTGTGCATGCCCGATTCTGCTGGTAGGGAAGGCATCTATAACCGGCGAGCCGTGCGCTCGGACGTATTTTTTCACCCATAAAACTTAACTTTTGTTTGCGTACGAGATAAGCTGTACGCTGTACGTATCAAAAGGTAAATGTCTATCGCGAATACCGAGCAACCGAGTCCGATTAAATTGCTTAAAAATTTCCACCTGCTCGTGTAGTGTTCATTTCTAATTAAAAAATATGGTTTTATGAATTCTTTAGTATAATCGCATTATTTTTTCTTATTTTTATTATGAGCATTCTCAATTTGACACGTATAAAATTCAAAACCACTGAAAGTATTAAAACACGACAAGAAACACACATACATTAGACTCCCGATTATCCGAAATAATGTGGACCGCACCGATTTCGGATAATCGAAATTTCGGATAATGCGGAGATTGAGGAAAATCATTCATCAATCAACTATATCTATGTACTTTTATAAATTTACATACATACATACATAATAAATTCTAATACTTATGTATGTACATTAGTATGTATTCATATTCATAAATTCAAGAAAGAGGTAATTGGTACTTGTTTTAATTTTAAAGTCTGCCGATTTTTGGCCGCAACAACAAAACCAACAAAACATTTCTTAGAAATTTCGAATAATGCGGAGGCATGGCAAAAATCATTTCGGATAATCCGGAGTTAGCATAATCGAGTTTCGGATAATCGGGAGTCTACCGTACTAAATATTTCAAGGAAGTTTAGTAACCAGGTTGCAGACTTCCATTCGCACAGCGATCTTTTGTGAGTTCTCCTTGAAATACTCTTTGTTGAAATGTCGGAAACGAAGCGAAAAGGTGGCACATCGTGTGCTTACCGTGGGTGTCGTAACAGAACCGGCAAACTCACGTGAATTCTAACGAGATTTAGAATGCATACTTTTCTAATCTTGCGCGGTTTCGGCAATTTTGTGGAGAGGCGATTAATTCCAGGGCCACACGCTTCTGTTCGGTGTTAAAATGAATGCAGTAGAAGAAGCGCTCTGTTGCTATATTATTATCGGATCGTGTGTAAAAAAAAGAAAAACTTAGGAAATGTAGAATGTGCGTTCATCCAATAATCAGCGAACGTAATACAGCAAGAGATGATACGTTTTACTATACAGTGTCACCAGTAAAGTCCGCATCATATGGGATTTTTTTTTATTAATAGCTTTATTCAAAATTTGACTTTTGCATCAAGTTCTGCTTCGATCGAGATGAGAATTAAGCAAAAAAATAGTTGTCACGTGATTCGCATTATCTGTCAAATTTTAATTTTTTTTCAAAAATAATTCAAAAATGGGGTTATTTCTGAAAATATCGAAAAAAGTTATTAGAAAAAGTTTTTTTAAATGCAGTTTCTAGCCCACATGCAAAATTTCAGCTGGATAAGATAATTTAGATTTTTTACCTATATTTTGTAAATTGCACCACTTTTGCAAAATAAGACTTAACGCAACCTATATAAAACTTCTTAGTTTTGACAATGCTTTATTTCAGATACATTTTCTTTAAAGTAGCGTCATATTAAATGTGTGTTTTTCTACAAAATCAAAATTGGGCTATTAAAATTTGGTCGCATGTGATGCAAAGTTCATTTGTTTTTGACCCTGTATAAGGTAACTTCGTAAAATACGTATTTTTGAAAACCTAGATTGTGTCTGAAAGTAAAAAAAAAAAATAAAAAATAAAAAGGGTTTTAAATTAAATCGTTAAAAATAGATAAACTTTACGTTAAGTTAAGCTAAAATTTATTTTCCACTTAATAAACAGTTTACTGATGACACTGTGTTATTTTTTGTCTTAATATTAAGGTGTATTACTTTCAGACACAAACTACCTTTTCAAAAATACTTATTTTATGAAGTTATCTTATACAGGGTCAAAAACAAATGAACTTTGCATCACATGCGACCAAATTTTAATAGCCAAATTTTGATTTTGTAGAAAAACACACATTTAATATGGCGCTGCTTTAAAGAAAATGTATCTGAAATAAAGCATTGTCAAAACTAAGAAGTTTTATGTAGGTTGCGTTGAGTCTTATTTTGCAACAGTGGTGCAATTTACAAAATATAGGTAAAAAATCAAAATTATCCTATGCAGCTGAAATTTTGCATGTGGGCTAGAACCTGCATTTAATAAAACTTTTTCTAATAACTTTTTTCGATATTTTTAGAAATAACCCAATATTTGAATAATTTTTTGGAAAAAATTAAAATTTGACAGATAAAGCGAATCACGTGACTACTATTTTTTTGGTTAATTTCCATCTCGATCGAAGCAGAACTTGATGCCAAAGTCAAATTTCGAATAAAGATATTAATAAAAAAAAATCCCATATGATGCGGACTTTACTGGTGACACTGTATAAAAATTTAAGAGAACACTCTGAAGTTTTTTTTAACTGTTTCAGAATGTCAATTCGGTCTTTTGACGAGCTACACAATATCTTAAAAGACAAAATTTCTTTAGGCACTTCCACCCAGTGTGCCTGTTTTATTGTTTTATTCAAATATTTTTCTGCCGAAGTATCTCATAAGCTTGGACGTGCCTGTATTGACGATATGAACTTGTCAGTGTCGAAAAGAGTTTTTAAAACATCCAAATTGAATTCTTTTTTCGTAAACCTAACAGAAACGACCCTTAATACGGAGCTGGCAAGAGGCTACTGATCGAGAATCGCAGTGAAAATGCTTACATATAAACCAATGCTAGACCTGTCGCCGATTCGAATCCCGTAGTCGGGCGGCTGAAATTAGTGCGATTCCGAAATTAAGAATCGCGATTTTGTTTCCGAGAAGACGCCCGTCTAAACGCTTCGCTTAAGCGCTACGTTGAATGTGAAGCCGAGATTCCGGAATCCGAAATTCGGAATCCCAATATAAAAGGAGACTAAAATTCGTTTATACCTGCGTTGCTTGGTATACGGATATTATACGTACAGGGATAGAAAGAATATAGTTTTATTATTAAAGAAATTAGCTTTTTAAATTGTGTGGTATCACGGGACTACATGAGACTGTGTGTACATTACCAGACGTCTGCCACTCTAACCTAACATAACATAAATATTGAAGAAATAGTCCATGCTTAAAGTGGAGTTGAAAGTATGAAAAGGGAAAGAAAAACACAAAGTCTTCCTCCACTAGTTTAATGGAAAAAAATTCCAAATATTAAGGGTCTCTACATGTTTCGAACGTAGAAACGTTCATCTTCAGGAGACAGAAAGTTTTAAATCTATGCTGATGGTGTTAGCAAAAGAGAAACTGAAATTTAGAACCTTAATGGAGCTTTATGGATTTAAACAGAAGTGTAGAAGAAACATGGGTAAAATATTTGATAGTGGCGAAACCACAGAGCGATTAGAACATAATGAAGAGTTGTGAAACAACCAAAAAGTGGGGAAGAAGAAGAAGAAGAAAACCTGTCTAGGTGTCGAGGCTTATTTAAAAATTTTTTAATTTTTTTAAAAATTTGTTGTTCAAGGAACTAAAAATTATTGTAGACATTATGAAGGTGTACACCTTCTGTTGTAGTATCTGTAAAAATAGAAATAAAGTTGTTATAAAAAACAGAACCTTTTGGGGTCCTTTTGGGGTCCTGAGGACTAAACCTCAGTAACCCCGCGTTTCACAACTCTTCATTATGTTCTAATCGCTCTGTGGTTTCGCCACTATCAAATATTTTACCCATGTTTCTTCTACACTTCTGTTTAAATCCATAAAGCTCCATTAAGGTTCTAAATTTCAGTTTCTCTTTTGCTAACACCATCAGCATAGATTTAAAACTTTCTGTCTCCTGAAGATGAACGTTTCTACGTTCGAAACATGTAGAGACCCTTAATATTTGGAATTTTTTTCCATTAAACTAGTGGAGGAAGACTTTGTGTTTTTCTTTCCCTTTTCATAACATAAATAGTTTTCTTAGTTATGTCTGTATCTCGGGTAATTTTTTTTTAATAGAACGGCTCTTATCATGGGGTTAATTATATGGCCTACTTTAGAAAAACACACTGTATGTAATGTCTGAATTTAATATATCCTTAAGAAAAATACATTCATCTCTATTAACAGGTTGCTAGAATATACAATTAATTTTCGCTTTATACAAATCTTATTATTTAAATTTAAAACAACCTGATCTGAATATTTTTATTAGTGTTATTTCTAAGGGAATTATGTAGATATATTTCTTTTTTAATATATAATATATATATTTATATTTTGAAACTTATCCTGATTTAGTTAATCGTGTATTGTGCTCTGATATTATAAAGTTATTCTAATAGTCATGAAATTAGCATTAGGTATCTATGTAACTTGTTGATGAGTAGAGTTGGGTTTGTACTGTTAACAAATAGTTGTTTTTCTGTCAAAAAAAGGCTTTTTTAAAAAAAAATTATAGTACGAAAAAAAAGCAACTAAAAATAAAAAGCATCTCGTTGTTTTACTTGAATAAGTCATTTAGTTAAAACGGAAGACGACCAGTTGTGTCGGTCTCCTTATAAAGGTGCCCTTTCTACACTACTGGCAAACTCCAAGTTAATGGCATTTTATATTTGTATGAGAAAGTACACACCGGGTGTCTACTAAAGGTGGTTCCCCCTCTAACTTTTTTGTTTTTCAAGATAATGGAATAAAATTCGGGGGATTTTTATACGACATAAAACTGCATTTTTTGACAAGTGACTCAACATTATGGAACTTCCGGTTTAACCGGAAGTGACATAAACTTTTGATTTTTAAATGGGACACCTGGTATATTTTTCCTTTTTTTGACTCCATATGACATTCTAAATACAACGATGTGTCACTTGTCACTTTTTGTTACCAAGAATTTTTTTTTTCCAAATTTATTGTTTTATCTAGAGGGCTATGAATACCTTAAAATCACTTATTTCAGTTCTTTAATTTTGGGAAAAATACAATTTTACTATTTTTGGTCCAATGCTATGTGCTATGTAAAATTTAATCTTTAAAATTGTACATATAACTATTTTTTTTAAATGGCAACATGGTGGCTCGTCGGGTTAAGAAAACATAGGGTTTTATTACGATTATTTTGATACCATTCACTATTAGGTTTTAGAAAAGCTGCTATTAAAAAACTTTAAAAAGTTAACATGGAACTTTCCTAAAATAAAGCATCTTTTGAGAATACATTTAGATTTAAATGCATCAAGTAGCCTGTGACCAGCAAAACTGATAAAACAAAATCATACCTTAAACAAAGTTGACATGCCGACAGCTTCTGCCAAAGGAGTAAAAAAGTTGATATGTTATTATTGTCAGGCTCATTTCTCATTTTTGGAACCAGTTTTGGGTACCTAATAGTGCTGGGTTGGATGACGCCGATTAAAATATCTTTGTGCGTAAAGTAGTGCAGCATCGGTTAAATTATTTCTACATTCTCCAAACACTAATAACATATCAACTTTTTCAGTCCTTGTAAAACTAGTATTGTCAACTTTGTTCAAGGTATGATTTTGTTTTATCAGTTTTGCTGGTCACAGGCTACTTTATGCATTTAAATCTAAATTTATTCTCAAAAGATGCTTTATTTTAGGAAAGTTCCATGTTAACTTTTTAAAGTTTTTTAATAGCAGCTTTTCTAAAACCTAATAGTGAATGGTATCAAAATAATCGTAATAAAATCCTCTTTTTTCTTAACCCGACGAGCCACCATGTTGCCATTTAAAAAAAAATAGTTATACAACTTTAAAGATTAAATTTTACATAGCACATAGCATTGGACCCAAAATAGTTAAATTGTATTTTTCCCAAGCTTAAAGAACTGAAATAAGTGATTTTAAGGTATTCATAGCCCTCTAGATAAAACAATAAAATAAAAAATATACCAGGTGTCCCATTTAAAAACCGAACGTTTATGTCACTTCCGGTTAAACCGGAAGTTCCATAAAGTTGAGTCAACTGTCAAAAAATGCAATTTTATGTCGTATACAAATCCCCCGAATTTTATTCCATGCATTATCTTGAAAAACAAAAAAAAAAGAGTTAGAGGGGCGAACCACCTTCCGTGGACACCCGGTATACATGACCGCAATAAGGACAACAGATCGATCAGTGTTGCCGCCATGCGACGTGAACAATGCATGGCCAGGTCAGTAATTATTGGAATTTTGTTTGGGTTATACGTTGTACCGAGCATTTTCGAATTATTTTACGACATTTTATGTCGTTAACTAATAAATTATTGCATTTAAAAATGCCACAGTTATTTTAAATAGGCTGTTTTTATTAGCTTATGGTGAAAACTAAAATGCTGGTATGTAACCCAACTTCTTAAATCTATCGAAAATATTTAAGATAGTTTTACGTGTTGGGACAGTTTGCACGGGCCACAAAAATGTAAAACACCCAACTTCTTCCTCTACAATAATTTAAAGTTTTTGTTCTTGCGAATCAACAATTTTAAAATACCAGCAAAATTTTACCGTATCTACGCTTACCTGAAAAATTTAGCCAAAAAAAAACAAAAACATCGCGGTAGGTGCTTCGCTATAGGAACGTATTTGTTACGTTCGAGGGGCAATGCAACGGGAATGGGAATGAATCGTGTTCGAACAGAAGTTTGCGACGTTGAGTCTTGAGATTTTGTATTTATTTCTTTACATTAAAAGCAGTCCTTTAACTTCAGGCTTGTCAGTACGGTATAAAGCCGCTACTGGCGATCGTGTAATTGAACAAGCCGCAGTCGAGTTGCATTGTTTCGATCGCTAGCCGCGGCACCAAGGGCGCCTTAACTATCGGAAAATTATATATTTTTTTATAACTATCAATCAAGAGTTAAAAATTCCCAAACCAAAAAAACTTACATTTTTGCAACCGAAAAGACTTTGCTTTCGTATTTCGCATGAAGCTAAAGTATTCGCTTTAAAGTTAGTAGTTTAATTAGTTTTCAATGCTTGAATTAAATTTTCATAGTGTAAATAAACCATTTACATACGGTCGTGAAAAGATTACTGAACACATTAAAATAAGCATAAAAAAACTTTTTTTTGACAATAACTAAACTGCTTATCACAAAGTTCGACAAGTGGTTTTTTTAATACAGGTCTGTAGTTCACAGTAGTAAACAACATCACAGAGGTTGTTTCTTGCAGATTAATAGTTGCATATAACGTTCGTTTTCGTTTTCAAAATTCTTTATTGTTACATAATTTACATATGTTGTTATATCTACATTTTTACATAAATATAACGTAACCAATGCACTTTAATATTATACAAGGTGAAATTTAATATTTCAGGTAAGTCATATTTTGTACACATTTCAGTAGTCTTTTTTCGTGTTATATTTTAACATCGTTTTATAACATAAGTTAATTTCTCGGGACAATTTCGGTATTTTATTATATGCCCTGGGGTAAGAATTATCTTATTTTTTTGTAAAAAAAACAGTTGTTTTGGATACATCTGCACGTTGATGACTGTTTACGAAGTTTGTTTTCTATAAACGCATTCATTTGGTTTATTTTTTTAAAAGAAAAATAACAAATGACCCTAGGATATCTACCGGGTGCCCTCAATTAAAAATAGTATGGTAAAATTAATATAATTGAGTTATTCAAATTTAAAAAGTTTGAATTAACTACCAAAATGCCTTTATTCCAAACTAGCCTTTACAGTTCGTTTATTTTATTATTCCGTCATATAAAAACGATTTTTTTCCGAAATTACTTTTTACTGGTATAGTTTGATAATTTATACAATATCTGGTGTTATGATCATGTAATGTCTTATTCTCCTGAAGTGTTGTTTGATTTTTTTTCTTTTAAAATAATAGAGTGAATTAGAATACATATTTTTAATTTACAAATGTGTTGAACGTGTAAAAAATACCCCTTCGGTCTATATAGATTAACAGTTGTTTCTAAATATGGTAATTTGTGTATGCATTTAATAACTTTATTTTGCAATTTTTGTAATGATTTTAAGTTTGATAAGCAAGCCGATCCCCATACAGAAGCTAAGTATTGCAATTTTAAGGATATTAATGAAAAGTATATATTTTTTTAAGTATTTCAAAGGAATGTAATATCTAACTCTGTACAAAACAGATGTCAAAGGAGTTATCGAGTTTATAATATACTTGTAAAATTTAACGTAAGTTTATTTGCTTGAAGCCAAGAAAGAAGTATTTTTAAATTATTATTAATATGTTTCAGCAAAATAAATAATTCTTGTATGATCTGCAAAAAGCTTTATATTGCCCTTTAAATTCAATTTGGGAACGGAATTAATGTAAATTAAGAATAATAATGGACCTAATATTGATCCATGTGGAATTCCACATATTATTTCTTTTTCCGAACTTTTTCTTTCTTTACGATAGCTTAAATGACTTTGAAGTAGTTTGTGTGTATTTCCCCTTGTCCCAATACTGTATAATTTTCTTAATAAAATATCATGGTTTACGGTGTCAAAAGCCTTACACAGATCTAAGGATAGAAAACAGCATTTTTTACTGCTGTATAAGCTATAAAAGGTTAATACCTTTTCGTAAAAACATTGTTCTTATGCGTTTATCAAGATGGTTTTGGCAGTTTTTTATTTTAAGTAAGTAGGTACTAGGACTGAAATTTTTTAACAAGCAGCTGTTTTTAACACAGAAATTAAAATGTAGACATCTAAGCAAACTAAACATGCATTCATATCAATTTTTTTCTTTATGTAATTTGGGACACCCGGTACATATCTTAGGATCATTTATTATTGTTCTTTTTTAAGAAATAAACCAAATGCGTGCTTTGAACCCTCGGGCTTAGGCATAGGGCCCTAGGGCATCTAATAAAAATACCGAAATTGTTCTGATATATTAACTTAGGTTATAAGACGATGTTAAAATATAACATGAAAAATGCTACTAACAAAATGCATTGAATATCAAACTATAAGAATAGCGGATCTTCGAGATAACTTGACAACCCTGTTTTAGACTGTATTGGAGACGGTTTGGCCGCCATTGTGGTGTTGATCGTAAATCTATAGTTATAAATGCAGCGCCTCGGCAACAGATGTCTCAAATTCACTGATGTGATGTCGTGGTGTTGCCGCATAGCGTATTTTATTGGAATTTTTAAGGATTTAAGCATTTTTAACAGACAATAAAATAGGATGTTCTCAATTCCAGCCGAATGTATGTTTTTGATAATAATATGTACGCTGATTACTCCGGGGTAATTGGACATAATTATTTTACCGTTGCATTAGGTGTTAAATGTTGTACAAATAAAAGTAGATAAAAAGCGACAGCAAGTATAGCTATTTGTAGTTGGGTCGAAAACTCACTAAGTCACTCAATGAATTGTGCATATAATAAATACTATTTTGTAAAAATATATTGAAAAAAGTTTGTACCGGGTGTCCCACTAAGAATAGTTCTCGGCCGTATCTCAGAAAGGGTTAGTCGTATGGCTTGCGGAAAAATTTTTTTTTAGTAAAAGTGGCCATGAGAAATTGCTGGAAATTATTTTTAAGTTTCTCATTTCGCCGCAAGAGGACACATTTAAAAAAAAACTTAATTCTAAATTTCTACGAAAATTCCCATTTAAGGTATAACTCTGATTACATCATTGGAAAGCTTAGACAATTCTGCATCATTTTGTTTTAAGGCTCATTGGCGTACCGACCTTGATAAGAGTGGGATAAGCTATTGAAAGTGTAAACATTAAAATCGCTGTAACTTCTAAACGACTTATCCGATTTTACTACCGGGGACACCCGGTACATATGCACATGACAACTTCGTAGGCATAACATTATTGCACATTTTTTTAATAAATCGCTTTAAAATCCGCGATTTCTTAAAACTGGGTTTTACTCAAAACTGTTAATTTTGACTTAATGAATTTTTGCACCAAGCCGACGATATATTATGCCAGTGCAAGGCAATCCAGGCATTGCGATGCGCGTGACGGTATGGTTATGGTAGTGGGGAGAGGATCATGCAGCAAGTCAAACAGACAGGCGGCAACAATGTTTTATTTTAGCAGTGAAAAGGCTCGTCGTTAGTGGCTGCATCAACACGCTTTATTGTTGGTGACTCATTGTGCCATCTATGAATTTAGCGTAGCAGATTTAGGAAATCTGCTTATATGGCCTTCTTATAGTTTGATATTCAATGCAAAATGTGACTTATTTAAAATTTTTAATTTTTTGCACGGCTTTCTTTTCCACTCTGCAAACCGCATTAAATGTCGTTCCCGAACTACAAACCTGTAATAAAGGTGTTAAAAAATGATTTGTTGAACTTTGTGATGGACAGTTTAATATAAAAAAAATATAGTTTGGCCCGTAAAATTACGCAGTGTAAACTTTAAAGTTACTTTACAGCTTAGATAAAGTAAAATAGGGAAAATAGACAGTTATTTAGGACCAACTCTAATAAATAAATTGCTAGAAAATGTATATGTACATTTGTGAATGTTTACAAAAGACTATTGTTGAAAGTGATCTTTTGCAACTTATTAAAGGAATTATTTAAATGCAGAAATCTAGGAAGTGGCTAGTAAAACAACTACTAGAAGAAATGCATTTTATGAGCAAAAGGTCCCCGATATGTTTTTGTCTGCACGTATACAGGGTTATTCGCGGCGAGTGCTATATACTGTTGGAATTGCTAATCTTCGCGGATAACCCTGTATGGCCACCTGTCTATAGGTTATATAAAATCTAGGATTAACAAATTTACTTTCTTGATTTTTCATGTATACATAGATCAAATATCAACATAGTTATCAATGTAGCATTAGAAATATAAATTGGTTATGTAATTACACGTTGTACTTATTAACAAAAAATCTTTCCCGTTTCGCTGTAAAATAGTACTGGTTTATTTTTAATTAGAAAGTACGGTTTTAAGGAAAAATGGTATTTTGTATGGTTTTGGATATACCGTGCGAGCAAAAATTCTTTGCATCAAAGAGGGCCTTGCATCTAATGACGTAATGCTTAGCCGTAGAGCTTAATACCTGTTGGGTGTCAGTAACTACATGAATTAACAATCAGTCAGTTATTCCGTCATCTTTGACAGTCGTTATAAGTAATTTGATTCATCGCTAATTTTTCCAGTTTCTTGAACAATTCACACAATGGGCTTTACGGAACAGCACAAAACATTCATGGTTGAAGCGTATTTTTGAATCGAGGTTTCAATCCGGGTTTGTGCATGGACGATTTTCACGAACATTTTCCTAACGTTGCTTTTATTGCTGGGCATTTTTATCATTGCCTGAAAAAAACCGTGGCTGTGTTTGGGGAAACAGGTACCATACTACACAAAAAAGGAGCAGGAAGACCATCTGAAAGAACAGAAGAACTTGTTGCAAACGTTCGTGAAATAATGCAAAATACGCCAGCAAATTGTATAAGACGCCTGTCCCAAGAAGTGGGAAGATCTTATGGAACATGTAGGACAATATTCTTAAGAAGCAGCTAAATTTATTTCCTTATAAAGTGCAAGTATTCTAAGAAATACAAGCCGCAGAGTTTGAAAGGCGCAGGAATTACTCTCAATGGTTTACCCAACATTTATTGGAAATAAATGATTTATTTGACCTGACATTTTTTTCAGATGAAGCCTGGTTCCACCTCTCCGGTTATGTGAATTCTCGGAATACACGCATGTAGAGTAGTAAAAACCCCCATTTTTTTGTAGAGTCCACATTGCACCCTCAAAAAATGGGTGTCTGGTTGGCTGTTTCCCGAAGAAGAATAATTAATTGTTGGTCCTATTTTTTTCCATGACACAGTTACAGCACAGCGGTATAGAGACCATATTTTAAATCAATTTGTGGAGCAATTACTTGACGACGAACTACGTTTTGAATAGTTTCAACAGGACGGTGCAACCGGCCATACAGCCGCCGAAACTATTAACTACTTACGCAATTTTTTCGACGACAGATTCATCAGTTTTCGATCAGACATTGAATTCCCACCTAGATCACCTTGTTTAACGGTTATGGATTACTTCTTTTTTCCTCATTGAAAGAACACTATTTTTCAAACACCCAGTTGCAAATTTAGAACAATTACAAGAAAGGATTTCCCAAGAATGTGGTAACATTTCTCCAGAGATGCTGGTCAACACTTTCGAAAATATGAAGAGACGTGTGAATTTATGCTTGGAACATGGCGGTGGCCAATTTCAGTAATTTATGTAATTATTTTTCTTTTTCTTTCTGCATATTATTGTTACTTTGTTAATTTTGTAAACAACAAAAATAAATTTGTATTTGTCTCTACTTATTTCATTAAGTACTCATTAGTTTGGCATATCGTGTCATAATATGAATTTGACAACATTTTAACCTACATTTGGTTAGATATCGTCCCCATATCATTGTGATCTAAACCAAGCCCTACGTTTTTTAATCCAAGCCCTCTTTGATACAAATAATTTTTGATCGCACGGTACTAATGTGCAGGTAGGTATGATTTTCTGACTATTCTTGGTATGACATAAAAACAAAAAAATATTCCGAAAATCAAAAGCTTCAGATAGGTTTGTCAAGACTCGATCCAATAATTGTTCCTTTTTAGAGAAGCATTATTTGGTCCATGCTATAATTTGTAATATACAGGGTGATCCACGACAGGTGGCAAGCGGATGTATCTCCAAAACCATACAAGCTACGGCTTTGGGGTAAAATAGTATATTAAAGTATAAGTGGATATTAAGGTCTTTAAAACACGCGCGATTTTGCAAGCACGACGGCGCAGCCGGAGTGCTTGAAATAGAGCAAGTGTTTTAAAGACCAGTTATCCACGAATACTTTACATTATTTTTTTTTATTGGTACACTTATTGGTATTTATATTATAAAAAATGGAAATAATAACTTAGTAAGTAATTGAAATGGTCGAATTCGTGATGTGATATACTTCTGTCGTTGTCATGAAAATGAGAACAAAAAAATAACTTCCAATCTGTCACATAAGATTCATTGTTGTCACCGTTGACATTGGTTGTGTATTGCTTAAAAAAATATTTTATTTGACGTTAAAAGGTAATTCTGTCAAATCAATAATTAAAAAGTTGACATATTTAGACTTCACGTTTCACGGGTTGTTGATGTTGCCATATGGTAACTTTAAAACACGCGCGTTTTTGAAAGTGGGATTTAAACACGCTGAGGCGTACTTTAAATAAGCGAAATAGGGTATCAATAAAAAAAAAATCATTATGAAATGTGAGCAAAAATATCACTGGAAATAATGTTTAAGTTCCTAATTTTCCCGCTAGGGTGCCTAGTCGCTATGCTATGATACAAAGTCCTTAATTTCTACTATAACTACTGCGATACAATGCAGGTCAGAAATTAGGTTTTTATATTGTGAATAGTGCTGGCTTTTACTTGATGAAAATTCATTACAATTATTGCAATAAAAGACTTTAGTCTAATTTCCACATAATATTTATTTTATAACCCGACGCGTTTCGCTACACTGTACCTTTATCAAGGGTTTTTTTTGAAAAAATTATTGCAATAAAATACTTTAGTCTAATTCCCACATAATATTTATTTTATAACCCGACGCGTTTCGCTACACTGTAGCTTTATCAAGGGATTTTTTTTTAAAATCAGTCAGTCGTTTCGTTTCCTGTCATACCTCATCATACATCATCAGTCATACCATGTCCTGGTACCCCTTTGTTAGCTTTTGCCAAGGCCAGTAGTTCCTTTTGGTATTTCCAAACCATCAGTCTTTATATCACCTTGTTGCATGTTATGTTGGCGCTCTACGGGCTGCCTGGCTGTCAGAGTATAATATATGCCCAAGTAGCAATTTAACGTTGAGACGACGGGTTTAAAAAGGTTGCGCAACCAAACATAAGTTGCGTCACTAACCTTAAAACAACGTCGTCCCAACCCTCTGCTACACCAAAATGGTCAATAATTTTTGAGTTTTTAAAACGTTTGCATTTTGACTGTGGTTAACGATTTGTCGTTGGCTAAACGTTGCGAAATTTACTTTGAAACAACGGCTCATCACCTGCGCCCTCTTGTGCGGCGATGATTGATTAATGTTTAGAAAATGGTAATTTTCTTAACCAAATAATTTACTGATGGACAAAATGGACACTTAAGAAAAGCTTTCTGTGTATTAATAATGAAAATGGCTACAAGATAACCTGCGTATATTGCTAAAAAAGTCGATTGCTAGGCAGAAATTAGTAACGCATTTATTTCACTTTACTGTCAAATATACTATTACTTTATGCGAAAAAACACGCGCGCCTTAAATCTGTTAAGAATTTCTCAAAATTCAAATGTATATAAAAATTAAAAAAATGAAAAAAAAATGCATAAAGTGTATTTAAACTTATAATTAATTAAAACCCAATATAAAAAGGCATGTATTGTATTTAGAAATCTAAAATAGGGCTTATACGCCTTGTCATTATTTCCTTGTATCTCGAATGTTATTGGCCGACCACGACGTTTTATGACATTAATATGGCGTAGACGCATTGTAGGCGTCAATGCGACTTATGTTATCAGGTAACAAATAATATACTAATTTTTAACCATAGGCAGCCAGGCAACCAACATTTTACGGCTGGCACGACTGGAGTTGCCTATCCGACCAAAAACAAACTGAACGCGCCTTTCCAGCTGTCAAAAACAAATCAAAATTTCTGTCATCACTTATGTCATATGTCACATTTTCCTCTATAACTCGTCCCAACATTTCTTCACGACATATAAGCCAAATTCGAGCGATGAATCAAACAGATTGATTTATACCATTTTTCAGATTGGTATTAACCATTACGTTCGAGCGACCTTGGTAGATATCTCGGTTATGTTTCCGTGACGTCATGAATCGGCTGATTTACGCCAAAGTTGTCACCATTAATTTTGTGGTTTTAACCTTACTCCGGAGCAGTTGTCGAACCGCGGTTGATAAAATTTGACATTTTTAAATTCGCATAAACGGTCAAAATCTTCATCAAAAATCCCTTCCGTTTCTGCACATAATAACAAACATCGCAGGTCAGCAACTCTCATCTTCAAACATTTACGGAGAGGAAGAAAAGAAAACTTTACCAAATAGTTTTGTGTTTACAATTATTATTCTCATCTCGACTATTATGTAGTAAGATTTGATCTCGATTGACACAAATCAACATCAAATCAAAACACATCTGCAAAACTAAGGTTTAAGTTAAAGTGTTTTGTGGTTAAAACCATTTCATTTGAGCGGATTCCAATGGTCGAGACCTGTGACGTTATTATAACTACCCCCACCATCTATTTTGAATAACCACATATGAAAATCGTAGTTAAAACCAATTCTGTTTGGTTCATCGCTCGAATTTGGCTTTTTTATCTCTTTTTTTGCCTATAATAGGTGGCAGAGTTTTTAAACGCCCGCTTCATTTTTATTTCGAGATTATAAAGGAAACAAACGCATAAATCGAGAATAAATATTTTTTTTTAGGTTAGGTTGTCCCCTATTAAATAGTTGAGGGTTAAGGTATAGTTGTAAGTATAACTCCGCGAAAACGTTTTCAATTTAACTAAAAAATTGCCCACTGTATTATATAGTTCGGTTCTCCGCCAGGAAAACGTTGAACACAACTTAAGTTGTCACTTTAACGTGTTTACAACGTTGTTTCCATTAGCTTAATATTTACTACTTATAGTTGATTTGCAATCAGTTGGGTAAAGGTTGTAACAACGTCGCAGTTTAACCAAAGTCATGCCCAACATTGAGACGACGTTGTCCGCTGGTTTCGGGGGCGTCGTTTCATAAGTGACTATTTTTTACACTAGATACAACGTTTATTTTGGTGAATTATGTGGATGTCGTCGCCAAAATGCTACTTGGGTGGATTCGCTTATTGATATAAGTTCTATTCTTTTTACACGCACACTGTAGGATGGCGTAGATTTCTGCTTGGAACACCGTGGCAGACTTACGCAGGGAGAAGTAAGCGTCCTTTTCCGGTGTTACTCTGTTTATACGCATCCCTTTGGTCAATTATGGTCTTGACTGGTATGTCGTCGCGATACCTGGAATTTATATGATCTGATCTCATTTCTAACTCAGGTCCTCCTATTGTCTCGCATGTCCAGGTCTGTGCTCCCCAGAAAGTCACCCAGAACTTTGCTGTTTATATATGATGCGTTGGGGGGGGGGGGGGGGGGGGTGTCGATACGAACGATGCGATGGAAACTACTACAGGTTCGAAAGATTAAACTGTGATTTTTTCTTGTTATTAATGAATATTGCCATTCTTAACTCTATAAAATCGATCTAAAACAAATTGTAAATTTTTTTAGCATAGCAAATGCCGAACAACATCTTAAGGGTCTACCATCCCTTAAATCCATTTTAGTCGGCACATGCATTTATACCATTTACTCTACATTTTCTAAATCTATCGAATTTATTTTCCGATATATTTGTTTGTTTAGAAATAGTAAAGTAATTTTTGTAATTTTGATTTCTATACTATTAACGATTGCCAAGAGCCGTATTCGATTGAGAAAGTGATTTGGATCGATCTGATCTTAAAAATCAGTTCAGTGATCCAAGGTGAAACACGGATTTTTATGTCAGTTGTTCGTTTGGGTTTCGATTTTGACTTAACCCCACTGTTCATGTTCAAAAATTAGTCGAGAGTAGCGTAGTAGTATTTTATAAAGCGGGGACTCAATTAAAACAACTTTAACATAATTATTTTATTTCCACTCTTTTTATTCACGTACCTACAGAAAATATTATTTACCTAGATGGGTTCGTAAAGTTGACGTAATTCATTCGTTTCTATTTCTACATCATAGTTAATTTTCTTGAAAAAAGACATAATCAAAGAATACTCTATAATATAATAATATATACTACTGGGTAGCTAAAGGTTCAAAGTTGTATATTTTATCTGACTTTTAATTTAGGCCTTTCTTTGGAAGAAAATAATTTTTAAAGTTGGCTTAGTTATACAACATTAACACAAATTATAATATACTAGCGTGTACCCGGCCTGTGTTGCAGCGCTTTCTCTGAGATAATAAGGCGAGTTCACCATCACGTCAAGATTTATAAATACAAACCCGAACAAACCTCTAAATTTATCAGTGTTTCTCTACAATATTATGCATGTATTATACATAAAAACCTTCCTCTTGAATCACTCTATCGATTTAAAAAAACCGCTTCAAAATCCGTTGCGTAGTTTTAAAGATTTAAGCACATATGAAAGGGGACAGACGGGCTACAGCGACTTTGTTTTATACTATGTTAAGATTTTGAAAACGGAACGGAGGTAATCGAAAAATCTGCCACATGTGAAATAGTGATAAAGGATATTCGGTGACAGCGCAGGGCAAGGGCAAATTCATTTTATTTGCGGTGATGCACCGTTACAGGCATTTAATTTTGGTGATGAACTTCAAAACATAGAACAAATAAAAATGTACCAAGGTCGTAGCCAGAAAATTATTTCGGGGGGGGGGGATTGTTCCAGTGGCGGATTTAGAATTTGTTCGGGTTTGTTCGTTGTTTGCGGCGAAAAATTTTTGGGTGCCACGCCCTTTTTTTGGGTAAAATAACCGTAAAGCTTAATCTGCGGCAATATGCCAGACTTTAAAACACTCTTTTAATTTAAAAGAAATTCGAAATTTGAAAGGTCGGTCGACAAAATAAATAATAAACTATTTATTTTACTAATTAACATGTCTCTTATATTAAGTCATAATTAATTATAATAAATTATATTTTGTAATAATAAGATCAAAAACAAAATAAGAATGAAAACGAAAAATAAAAAATTAGAACAAAACAAATATCTGAAGTACCTACTTATACTTTGTACTAAATTACAAAATCAAGTTTCCTGTTCTTAGAAGAGAAAATATTTATGATTTTGTTTACATCTACGTTTGTTATGAATCAGTAATTAATTTAAGGTAGTCAAGTCAATGTCAAAAAAAAATATAGTTCGGACCATAGACAAGCGAGTTGCGCACTCTCAAGGATAGATAGGCAACTTAACATACTAAATTGGTTCCCTGATAGCGCCACCCGCGACCGGAGGGGAAACTAAATATAGTCGTGGTAAGGGGAGGCGCCAAGCATAAAAATTTAAATTTAATTATTACTTTGAATTCAAATTTTCGCGCTTCTAACTTAACGGAAAAGTTTGAAGCGCGAAACATCTGCTTCAAGTTAAAATAATTTGGGAGAACGAAAGGAAATTATAACAACGTTTCTGATATGGCGACAAGATTTATTAATATTAGATATTTACATAAATAGGTTTTAAATAAAAAAATACTTTTTCTCGATAAAAATTATTAAATGCTTCACCTTCTTCTTGTTTTCGGTTTATAAATTTGCTACGTAGAATTCTTCCATTTAACTTTTGTTTAAAATATCCTTCTAGTTTATCTACTAGGTACTTCTCCAGTTTTTATAAGTTTTAAATCATTAACTTTTAAAACTAATCTAACGATGTCAGAAATCTCTTTACTAAAATATGTGCTTAGAAGAGCTGTTATATGACCTTTACTATCTTTCTTTAAATTTTGAAATAATAAGTAATTTTCAAATTTTTGTCTCCAATCTTTAAATTGGCCTATGGTTAGTTCTTCAGTAAGTTTTTCTGGTCCAGGTATTCCACCTATTAAATTAATTCTACTATTCTCTTTATCAAAAATATTATTTTCATTTGTATTTCTTATATTATTATTTTCTGTAGATTTTTCTAACAATTCCGTGTTATTTTCAAAGTTTTTATTTAATAAACTAGTTATTGTACCTTGTAGTTCATTAAGTTGTGAAGTAAAGTTTCTTTCTATATCTTTAATAGCTTTCTCTGTACTTTCCAATCGTTGGGCGACATTAATGAAGTCTTCAGGAGGTTCCACGCTTTTGTTAATTGCCTTGGTTTTTCTTTCCGATTTCTTTGGTCGCGACATATTAAATATATATGATTCTCAAACTACCGACTGCGCCATGTTAAGTGTATAAATTATATATGAATACTTATTTAATAATAACTTTATTTTTTATATATTTTACAAATCAATCATAAAATGAAACTGACAATCTTTCACAAGTCCAGGTAAGACTTCAGGATCTGTCACAACAAGCCATATTTTTATCTTATTTCTCGCACATATGCTGGTACAGTTTAATACAGAGAGAGAGAGGTACAGAATGTTGGCCATGCTCATTCTAAATGAATATTCTGTTCCTACCAACGTTAGGAGATGAAAGAGATGAACTACCTTATAAAACAAAATTATTACAATAGCGCCACCAGCGACCGGAAGCTAAATTAAACGAACAGGGGATGACCTTCACCATTTAAGTTATCCTAGCCTGGTTCGGACTTCAAAAATATTGTTAAAAATTAGTTTAACTTGCCGGGGAATAAAATTGTTTTTAGTTATAAAACATAATTGTTCCTAATTTTTCGAACGTCTAGGCGGGGCGAGCGGGTAGCTATAGCCAACGGTTAGGCAAAGAACAACGTTTTGGACATATAGGAAAGCCAGGCCATTAAGGCGATCTGCAGCCATTGTAGCCCTTAAATAAGATTAACTATTATGTTGTGTAACAACAAAGTGAGACGGGCGCACTGTATATAACTGCAGTCTCATTAATACTTATTAAAAGTCTAAAATAAATATTTTTTTTTATTTCGGGGGGGGATCAATCCCCCCTTGATCCCCCCCCCCCCCCTGGCTACGGCCTTGGTATGTACAGGGTTTTTCCGTATATTTTGGAGCACCCCTGGAGCTTTTATTTGAAGACCTAGAAAAAACTTTAAATTACCAAAGTTGCATGATTTCTCCTGAACCGCCAGAATTTGTTATCGGCCAAAACAAATGAACATCGTAAATTTGTTTAATAATGCCAATGTCGATTTTTTAAAATGGAACACCCTGTAGGTATATTAATTTTTTTTTAACTCCTCACTCTTTTCTGATTCCAAATATGTATATATGTTATATGTTTACTTTAGTCGTTTAGGCAAAATTTCATTTCAAAATATTGCGGATTAGAAAATCTATATTGGTGTGAGGAAAACATGCTAGAACATAATGATTATTCAGTAACAATAATTAATATAAATAATGATAATAATTTATGAAACAAACATATATACCATATATACATATTTGAAATCAGAAAAGAGTGAGGAGTTAAAAAAAAATAATATACAGGGTGTTCCATTTAAAAAAATCGACATTGGCATTATTAAACAAATTTACGATGTTCATTTGTTTTGTCCGATAACAAATTCTGGCAGTTCAGGAGAAATCATGCAACTTTGGTAATTTAAAGTTTTTTCTAGGTCTTCAAATAAAACCTCCAGGGGTGCTCCAAAATATACGGAAAAACCCTGTACAGTGCTAGATAAGTTTTTCTATTTAGTTTGTTAGCCGTATTTGTTTTATGACTTGAAGTGTTTCAACAAACAATGTTTAATTTGTTATTTGTTGGTCTATTTTATTGGTGTTTTCGGCTTTCATCAGTCAATGAATATATTATGGTATTTAGGTTACTGTGCCTATTTGATAGGCGATAAAAGGGACACAGTGGAAACATTTTAAAATTATCTGTAAACTAATTATAATTGACCTTGACGCCTTGTGGCAATGGACTCGGGTTGATCATTTATCGTTAAATATAAATAAATGCGCATATATCAGCTTTTACCATGGCAGGAGTAGAGTTCCCACCAAGGGCGGTCCTACGGGGGGGGTACTGGGGGTAATTACCCCCCCCCCCAGAGACCAGGTTGAGGACGCAAAAACTAAAAATAATATGTCCAAAAAACTATAAATATTTATTATTTTTAAATAAAAAACAAAACCAATAAATTTGAAAAAACATTTTTTATATAAAAATATCAACATCTTAATATTATAAGATATATTCTATTATAGTCCGTCGATAAGCCGATATAATATCGCGAAAATGCTGGTAAACCGAACCGAAGAATGTCCGGTTTTCTAATGACTTAATAAAAATGTTGAAAGCAGCGGCATCCAATGCAAAATATATTAAAAAACAATTGTAATTTTTTTTAGCTTTATTTTCATGTTCTGATTTCTTTATTATACATATACATTTAAGTTTTGTTTTATTTTAGTGTTTTGACTTATGTTACAATATTACTACTACATCTACTACATCAGTGGCGTATTTACGAGGGGGCTCAGGGGGCCCGCCCCCCCCCCCCCCCCCCCCGATATGTATAGTACAATTGTATAAACAAAGTTCATCTGTCACGAATAATGCCCTCGAAGCTTTTAAAACTTGTTTATTTTGTCGCCCTTTCAAATTTCTTTTAAATTAAAAGAGTGTTTTAAAGTCTGGCATATCGCCGCAGATTAAGCTTTACGGTTATTTTACCAAAAAAATGGCGTGGCACCCAAAAAATTTTCGCCTGCGGTGCAAAAGAGCGCCTTCGGCGCAAATCCTTAAAAGTACCCCCCCCAGAAAGACGTTCCAGGACCGCCGTTGGTTCCCACTGTCTATAACAAATGGTATGGATCTGTCCTATTCGAGCACTGTCAAAGATCTCGGTCTTTACTTTGATGAAAGAATGACCTGTGCTGAACATGTTTCTAAAGTGAGTCTGAAAGGAATGAGAATGCTAGGATTTGTCTGGAGAAACTGTTCCCAATGTTCAATTGATGTTATTATTCGGTTCACTCGTTGGATCCAACTGCTACTGTTATTTGGTCTCTATCTTATCAAGTACACACAGACGTTAGAAAGAGTTCAGTTCAAATTTTTAAGGTTCGCTGCCTATAAATTAAATATTGATTTGGAGGATTATCATAGGGCGGACATGTTGAATATTTTGAATATGGTTTCATTGGACAGCAGACGTCTTATGTTTGATGTGTCCTTTGTTTTTAAAATAATTAACGGTTTATCAAATTGCCCTCGGCTATTGTCTCAGATCCATCAAAATGTACCTAACCGACAGTTACGTCACGCATATCTGTTCCACATCCCTATTCATCCAACAAAATATGAAATAAATTCCCCAGTCAATAGAGCTCTTCGACTGGCCAACCAGTTCGGTAGTCAGGGTCAGATCGATGTTTTAACTCGAGTGTTATCCACTATTTTATTGTAATATTATTTAATAGTATATTTTTGTAAAATGGTGTTACCCGTCTATTTCGTAAATAAATAAATAATAAAAAATAAAATAAAAATAATTTATTGCAAAAAGTAAAATTATGGAAAATCTATTTCTAGCAATTTTAATAATAATAATAATAATAATAATAATAATAATAATAATAATAAAAATAATAATAATAATAATAATAATAATAATAATAATAATATATAGATAAGATGTAGATTTATACTTACCCATGCAAAAGTCTGTGTTGTTAGACACGTGCCAGATAGTCCGTAGGGTTTTAGGCGAAACTTAACTTTAAGTGGTTTAGAACCACACCAACAAGCAGGCCATCTTGTCACTGACCGATGTGCTCTAGCTCTAAACCCAGGGTAGAAACCTGTGAAAAAGAACAAATAATAATGATAATAATAATAATAATAATAATAATAATAATAATAATAATAATAACAAATTTTTATTAGTTCATTGAACTATTTAGGTACATTTCAAATTGTTAATTTTTTCTTCTCTCCTGATAGATAATTACAATCTAGAAAGACTATTTTATTAAACTTTTTTACATACAATTTGATTCTTTAATTTTTTACAAATAGTTTTAAATTACATCTTTTAATTTCATATCCTAACTTGTTATATTCTATAGTACCACTAAAAAATATTGATTTTTGAGTCGATTTCAAATTTGTATGATCCAAAATAAAGTTATTTTTTTCTCTTGTTTCATGAATATGAACTTCATTAAATTTTGTCAAGAAATTTTCATAATATGGTGCTGTTATATTTAAATTTATTTTATGAATAAAAATCAAAATACGAAATAATAAAAAATTTTCTATATTCATCCATTGTAAACAATTTAGCATTTCCGTTATTTTAGTGTATTTATTACATCCCAATATTATTTTCATTGCTCTATTTTGTAAAATCTGTAATCTGTTATTATCTTGTTGTGAACTTGAACTACTTAAAACAAAATGAGGTAAAATAATACAATTGAAAATTATTTTTTTACTATAAATGCTTAAGTATTCGCTTAATCTATTTAGTATTATACTCCTATTTTTTTTGAAATTTTTTTACAAATATAATTCATATGATCATGAAATTTTAAATTTTTGTCGATAATAACTCCTAAATATTTAACTTTAGTAACAATTTCAATAGCTTCGTTATTTATTTTAAAAGAAAGATTTTGATTTTGAAACTCATTACCTAGGTATACTGTTTATCAGACCTTAGTAACAAACATTTTGTTTTATCAATATTTATTTTTAATTTATTTTCACACATCCATTTATATATATTGTTCTAGTATATTGTTCATATTATTTATTAGAGATATTAAATTACAATCTGAAATATAAATTACTGTATCATCAGCGAAAAAATTATATTTACAAATGTCTAGATTGTAGGCCAAATCATTAATATAAATTATGAATAATAAAGGACCAAGTATACTTACTGCCTTGAGGTACACCAACATTTATACCTTTTTTATTAATAATTTTATGCCACTAATATTTATGTTGGTTGGTATCTTTGATTTGTGTTTAGTGTGGAAAAGACTGATTAGCTCTGTTGAGTTGGCTCCTGTCAAAAATATATCATCCGTATTCACTATCAGTTCTAATGACAGTTGACAGACAAAGTATTTGTTAAATTTTCACTTCATAAAATGATATTCTCAACATTATTCATGCAATCTATTGCCAACCTATTTCGCCTTGTTTTTTTTCCATTACTTCATTAACTAACATTCAAATAAAATCAATATCGTTTGCACATTATTTAGGTTATATTTGACATTAGAAAAACATCACTATTTCGTTGTTAAAAAACGCATCCGATATTTGTCGCTATACAATTCTCCTAAAATCATTTCTGAAATTCCTTGATATTTATTTAATATCTAAATTATAACCATTATACCGTGCATCAAAGAGGGCTTGGATTAAAAAACGTAGGGCTTGGTTTAGATCACAATGATAAGGGAACGATATATCTAACCAAATCTGGGTTGAAATTTTGTCAAATTGATATTATGACATAATATGCCAAACTAATGAGTAATAAAATAAGTAGACAAATGCAAATTTATTTTTGTTGTTTACAAAATTAACAAAGTAAGAATAATATACAGAAAGAAAAAGAAAAATAATTACATAAATTGCTGAAATTGGCCACCGCTATGCTCCAAGCATAAATTCACACGTCTCTTCATATTTTCGAAAGTGTTGACCAGCATCTCTGGAGAAATGTTACCACATTCTTGGATAATCCTTTCTTGTAATTGTTCTAAATTTGCAACTGGTGTTTTAAAAACAGTGTTCTTTAAATGAGGAAAAACGAAGTAATGCATAACCGTTAAACAAGGTGATCTAGGTGAGAATTCAATAACTGATCAATCTGTCGTCGAAAAAATTACGTAAGTATAGTTTCGGAGGCTGTATGGGAGGTTGCACCGTCCTGTTAAAAATAGGTATCCAAAACGTAGTTCGTCGTCAAGTAATTGCTCCACAAATGAATTCAAAATATTGTCTCTATACCGCTGTGCTGTAACTGTGTCATGGAAAAAAAATAGGACCAACAATTCTTCTTCGGGAAACAGCTAACCAGACACCAATTTTTTGAGGGTGCAATGTGGACTCTACAAAAAAATGGGGATTTTCACTACTCCACATGTGTGAATTCTGATAATTCACATAACCGAAGAGGTGGAACCAGGCTTCATCCGAAAAAAATGTCAGGTCTAATTAATCACCCAACAGGTATTAAGCTCTACGGCTAAGCACGTCCTTAGATGCAAGCAGGCCTCTTTGACGCAAATAATTTTTGCTCGCACGTTATATTAGATATACTTCTATTCCCCTCCACCCCCCTTTGTGCCGATTCCAAGAAGGTCCATCATTATAAATTATTAAGTTAAGTATTAAGATCTATTTTTTATATTATAAAACATATTTAATTATGCAAAATATATTTTACAAATAGAAACAATTAAAACCAGATCAAAGTACCACTTTTATTGATAATCATTATTATTAATCAACAATATTGTTGGTGAACTATCTTAGTTGTTGTAAACGAACTTTTTAAATATTAATAAATAAACCCCCACTTGTATGCACTATCATGGTATCTCGATAGTAAATATAAAAATTATTGTAAAACTAAATAAATAAATGCACATTTTACCTTCACTTTTAATAATTTAGTTTTGAAATTTGATCTGCAGTTAAGTATTGTTTTTTAAAGGTACCATGCAAGACAAAGTACTTACGGGACCCATCACGCAGCATATGGCGACGATGGGAGTTGGGGAGTATTTCTGGCAGGTGGCGGAAAAATGTGGAGACAGAATTTTTCAGGTACTTGCAATAAAAAAATTTATTAGCGTTAGACCTTTAAAATTATAGTTGGGTTTTGCGTTTTACTTTTGGGATTCGTTATTGTAATTATTCGTAATTTGTACCTGCACTTAGTACGTAAAACGAACCTTGTAAAACCAAAACATAAAAAAAATTACAATGCACTTAATATTATACCTAGTTAATAAAAAAAAGACACCATAACTTTAAAAGTTTTATGTATTTACAAAATACAATGTACAAAATAACCCAATCCCAATTACAGTACGGCAGACATAAATCTGACGTTTAAAACTAAAGCATAAATCCTCTCATAACACATATCCTGTCCATTTTATCTTGTGCAATATATGATAAGAACCCCTTTTACATTTTATGTCATTAGAAAAAGTAAGCTTATAAATAAATTTCAAGTGACAAATCTGTACCATACATACCACTTATCATTTTCCCTTCTGCTAAAACCATCAGCAATACATTTTTCTGTCTCCTGATGATGAACGTTTCTACGTTCGAAACATGTAGGGACCTCTGGAGAAAGACTTGTCGTTTTCATACTTTCAACTCCACTTTAAGCATGGACTATTTTTTCAAAATAAGTAATAAATGTTCTAAATTATTAATAACCAAGTTTTTTTTATTGTTTGAATAGATCTTTTTAGAGTCACTGTTCTTTTAAATGCAAACAACCAACACAGTACACTTGCGTTAACAAAACATCAACTAGCCTATGTTTTAAAAACGGTATTGTTCCTTTTGTGTCAATACATACAGGGTTAGGAAAAATTACCAGAACGGTCGATTATTTCAAAATATGCAGGGGTTATCAAAATACGTCTTATATAAAAAATGTAGGGCTGTTAAAAATCTACATATCGGTGATAAATTGAAATATACAGGGTCGCCCACAAAGTTGTGGAGAATGATAGTTATATTTTTTTAAATGGAACACCCTATATATTTTTACATTTTGAAATTCCACATAAAATTATAATTATTTTTTATTAAATGCATTATTAGTCTATACTTCATAGTTTATATTGACTCTCGAAAAGTGACATTTTTGAACTTTGACAGCTTATAACCCAGTTAACATTTCAGGTCTGGCCCAATGCTGGCCAAATACCATGTTGCCAGAATGGCCATTACGGCAGAGTATTGGCAAACGGTGATGGGCCAGTACGAATAGTACACACCGGCCAGCATGTGGGCTGATACAGGCCAGCCGTGATGGCAAGGTAATGGCTACCTTGCTACCGGCCGAAACCTTTATGGCCAATATAGTCTTTGCCAGTACAGTTCTGGTGACGAAACTGTACTGACCCGAACCCTATATACAGGACTGTCAAAGTGAAACTCGTACACCCTAAATGTTTTAAATATATATTTATTAGCAAATACCTACATTTTGCATTTACAATAGGCAAGATTGTGAATAGAAGTCATGCATACTACCGTTCAAAGCATCCCCGACCGCAACAAAAACGAAAATAGAATAAAATAAAGTTAGAAAAAATCCAAAAAAATGTTTAATGATTACGTCGAACGATGGATTTTACAAAAAGTGTTATCAGTCCATGGTCCATTATCAGTCTGCAGTGTCTGCACAAACAAATACACTTTTCTCTCACTTTAAATCACTTGAATCACAAAATTTGTCTGTACGCTTACGCCCAGACGCTATATAACATCAAAATGGCCGAATTCGAACCTCGAACGATGAGTTTCGAGAAGGCCGGGAGGCAGGACAACGCTGCCAACTTTTGAGTTTGTTTTCCGTTTTAAAAATATTAATTTTAGCATGGGATCGGATAATAGATAATCAAACCTTGAAACATTAACAAAGTAAATTAATTACAATAATATATAATTTTTATTTACAAAATATATTTACCATCTATATAAGTTGAATACAAAAGCTATCGATAGACTCAATAACTGTCAATATAGCTATGTAAAAATGGCTCAAACGGCAACGTTGCGAACTTTCTTTCATAGGACCGACCAATAGGAATTAAGCAATTTATCACGTGCAATAAGGAAGTTTTGGAAGAATTGGGCCATTACCAAGCCGGTAGCAACTAAATGTTTTGCATGACGTCATGCAGTTAAGTGTAAGTTTGTGTAAACTATAAAATTGTAAAACATTTTAAAGAAAGAGTGTGTGCCACAAGTAAATGTGGACTTGTCAAGCTGTCATGTAAACAGTAATTGTGATTGTGTAAAAATTTATGTATGCACGTTTTTACAGACACACCTGGCCAATTACTTTTTCTCATCGTATTCCATTACTACCGTTACAATACAATAAGACCAATGCTGGCCTAGCATCGCGATTTCGTCATCATATGGCCGGTATCGAAATGACAATGTGCCAACAACTACTTTAATTATTGTGACTTTGGCCAATACTGCCAGTGTAATAAAGTTGAAATGCCGGCATTGGTATGCCAAATCACTATCGTGGCCTGCACCTTGCCACTGTTGCCAGTACTGGGCCAAAGGATGGTCATTATTCATTGTTTGCTGGGAACCTTCTAACAGTACGTCTTAGAGCAAAACGGCTTACATGTCCCTATTTTCAATTTTTATTATCTTCCCAAAAAAATCAACTTCCAGTTAAACCGGAACAACTATATTTCCTGCTTTCGAGTTACATCCGGTTTAACCGGAAGTTGATTTTTTTGGGAAGATAATAAAAATTGAAGATAGGGACATGTAAGCCGTTTTGCTCTAAGACGTATTGTTAGAAAGTTATAAGCTGTCAAATTTCAAAAATGTCACTTTTCGAGAGACAATATCTCGGAAACTATGAAGTATAGACTAATAATGCATTTAATAAAAAATAATTATAATTTTATGTGGAATTTAAAAATGTAAAAATATACAGGGTGTTCTATTTAAAAAAATATAACTATCATTCTCCACAACTTTGTGGGCAACCCTGTATATTTCAATTTATCACCGATATGTAGATTTTTAACAGTTCTACATTTTTTATATAAGACGTTTTTTGATAACCCCTGTATATTTTGAAATAATCGACCGTTCTGGTAATTTTTCCTAACCCTGTATAGTGTGTTCACGGATAGAGTTTGGAAGAGGAAAAACTTTTTTATTAGTAAGTAGGTATAGAAGAAAAAGTCATTATTTATAAAAACGTCTGCTTGTGCTGAAATTACAATTTCGAATATCAGTGTCCGTCACAAACAACATTTTTAGTTTTTTGGATAATTTTTGTTCAATTCGTTGATTTATTAAATTAATTTTGCTAGTGTTGAAATTACAATTTCTAATATCACAGTTGCGATTACTATACAGGGTTCGTCAGAAACAACATTTTTAGTTTTTGTATTCCGTTCAAAACAAATTTACGTAAAAACAAACAACTATCGTTGCTTTCTTAATTAGAAAATGATTTTATATCTGGCCGAGTAACGATTTTGTTGTAAGAAAACCATTTTTTCTTTGCCTACTTTTGAAGAAAGTATTTTTATTATTACGTCGCATATTTCTTCAATTATTCATTAAATCATAACCTAACTTACCGTATTGGGATATTTGTAATAATTGCACATGTGGTTATGTCCCCATAAATGAAAGTCGATAACTGTGAGATCGGGACTCCTATACGTGCCAACTGATTTGGACCATAGGTACCTTCCAATCTATTTGTCCATATTAGCTTTCAAATGATGTATCACAAGCTGTATGTTTCCATTTAAAAAAAAGATCGATGTCGTCATATCTTTGACAAAAAATGTCTATAAAAAAAACGAATAACGTCAAAACGTGAGCATATATATAACTAAATTGACGTGTCCGAGCGTTTTCCCCAACAGTTACAAGTTAAGGCTATATTAATTTTATTCCGGACTTCTGGGCAACCCTGTATAATAAGAGTATACAGAAAAGTAAGTGTCTTTTAAACTTTTTGAAGCAATATATTGCCCAAAAAATAGGCGTATATAATACCTATAATAGATTGCAGGGCTGCAACTAAAATATATACCAAAACATGCATCAGGATTAGGTGTCTTGGTGTGTGTTTCTCTTTATTTTTACACTTTGTTTGTGTAGCCTAGGCCTAGTTTAATGTGTTTTAGTTGATCATAATAAGATGAAGTTATATATGTCGTAGGCTAATTACAAAATCAGTCGTTTTATAAAACGCCTAGTCGTTTCATAAATGACTAGGCATATTGTAAAATGAAGAATATATGCTGAATTTTTACAATTCGACTGAACTTTTTAGGCGTTTCATAAAACGCCGAACCGCCGAATTACTCTCAGGCTTATTGTAAACGGTTCTTCAATCTCGTTTATTTTAGGATATGACTGATTATAACAAGTCGTTTTCTAAAATACTGGAAAGTACTTAGGCATTTTATAAAACACCGATTCAAACAAATAACTTTTTTATGCTGTGGTTTGACAGTTTGTAAACTGAAGCGGAATGCAATGGTTTGCTGTGTTAAATGTTTAAAGATAAGCTCTTCAGATTTAGTGCTGAATGAAACAGCATGGATATGTGATTTAGGCCAAAGAGAGGATATCATACATACACAAAAAATTGGATGTGTTGCTGGTCAAAAACGTGCTGCAGAAGAAATGCTTCAAAATACCAACCAAAAGTTGAAACCTCTATTTTTGGGTCAAAATATTGCGGTTGAAGTACTTACATTCAATAGAGGACCACTAGACCCTAAAAATATATTGGGAACTATCGTAGAAATAAAAAATTGAGTATACCAAATTGGTACTAAGCACGGAATTTTGAATCGATGGTTTTCAAGAGATGAAACCGTTGGCATTGAATATCCCCAATCAATTCAGGTTTTGGAAGGAAAAATGATTTCTCTGAGAGAAGCTTTAACAAAGTTTTCTAAATTTGGAGGGCAGGGATTTAAAAAATGTTCCTGCAAAGCAAGCAAAACGCAGTGCCACACAAATAAGTGTTTTTGTTTTAAGGTTCACTTGAAATGCAATAGTAAATGTCATTCAAGCGGACCGTGTTCAAATAAGTAAAATAATATTACTTTTAAATTATGTTGAATTACATTATGTAAATATATACCTAAATTTACCTAGGGAATGTCGGAACATGTGTTGTAAGAGTTAATGGGTAAGTTATTATATGATGTTATAACAAAAATAAAGTGTCCAACTTACTAATTATTTGTTTGAAATATTATACGATGAAGCAACAATATAAATCGGTGTTTTATAAAATGCCTTAGTACTTTCCAGTCTTTTACAAAACGACTAGTTATATCCTAAAACAAACGAGATTGAAGAACCGTTTATAATAAGCCTGAGAGCAATTCGGTGTTTTATGAAACGCCTAAAAAGTTTAGTCGAATTGTAAAAACTCTGTATATATTCTTCATTTTATAATATGCCGAGTCATTTATGAAACGACTAGGCGTTTTATAAAACGACTGAATTTGTAATTAGCCTACGACATATACCAAGTACCTACATCATTACTCCATACTAACTAAAAATACGAAATACCGGGTATTTCACCCTTATTTGGGCATAATAAAATCATACAAAGGTTTTTACCAGTCATTGTTTATATTCAAATTCGAGTATCCGAGTCACTAAAAGCACAAACACAATTCACTAAACTACACAAAAACTAGAAATCCGTAAATATTATACACCCACAATAAACAACAAGAAATCCACAGAGAAAACTTAAACAACAACTTAAAGGGCGCCGAGTCGGTTCTGGAGTGTGTATTTTGAGCATGTCGCTAAAGAAGGACAGGCCGATAACAAGAGGGTTGTGCGCATGCCCAATGCTGCCTGGAGGGAAGGCATCTGCGCTCGGACGTATTTTTTCACCCAAAAAACCTAACTTTTCTTTGCGCACGAGATAAGCTGTACGTATCCAAAGGTAAATGTCTGTGTTTAGAGGCATGTTCTACGCCCCAAAATATATTCCCAGAATATTAATTCATTTTGGGCTAATACACAATACTAATAGGGTGGGTCGGGAGGAACGGACCAAATTTTAGGAGTGTATAAAAGGGAAAATAATCCTCAAAAACCTCATATTATGTTCTTATCCGATTTTTTTTTTGAATAAGTGTTGGGCATTTATTTGTAACACTATATTCATATAAAGTGGAAAACAAATGAAAATCGGATAAGACCATATGAGTTTTTTACATTATTTTCACGTGTATAATACACTCCTTGAAATTGGTTCATTCTTTCCTACTCTGCCTGTATATTCTGTGATGATACTTATAAAATCATGTTTTCCAAATTCAATAGAAAATTTCGTCACATTGTTTTCACATTTTAGATTGATGCGTACACTAATAAAAAGGAGTCTTTTGAAATTGTTCGAAAACGAGCATTAAGAGTTGCTATACAACTTAGAAAAATGGGAGTACAGCCAAATGATATAATAATGCTAAGTTGTTTAAATAATTTGGATAATATGGTTCCCGCATTAGCAGCCTTATTTTTAGGAGCTGAAGTCTGTTCGGCTGAACCAATGATGGAACTGTTTCATCATACGTATCTAATGACTCATGTTAAACCAAAGGTAAAGAAGCATTTTCACCTATATAGACACATAGTGACGTGAAAGCGATATGTGTAAAAGAATACTACAGGTTCTAAGATTACAGATACCAAAGGGTAAAATACCGGACTGTTTTGTTGTAAAACACTGGGTCATTGAAGATGTAAATTGTGACCGTCCTATGAGTCATTTACCGGATGCATATTTTAGTTTTCTATATGCGTGAAGATTCTATCGGGAACGGGAAGCTTATCCATTCTTGCGGTAAAAATGTACAGTGTTGACCAGTAAAGTCCGCATCATATGGGATTTTTTTTATAAATAACTTTATTCGAAATTTGACTTTGGCATCAAGTTCTGCTTCGATCGAGATAAAAATTCAGCAAAAAATAAGTAGTCACGTTATTCGCATTATCTGTCAAATTTTAATTTTTTCCAAAAAATAATTCAAAAGTGGGGTTATTTCTTAAAGTATCGAAAAAGGTTATAAGAAAAAGTTTTTTTAAATGCAGTTTCTAGCCAACATGCAAAATTTTAGCTGCATAAGATAATTTTGATTTTTTACACATATTTTGTAAATTGCGCCACTTTTGCAAAATAAGAGTCAACGCAACCTACATAAAACTTCTTAGTTTTGACAAGGCTTTATTTCAGATAAATTTTTAAAGTAGCGCCATATTAAATGTGTGTTTTTCTACACAATCAAAATTGGGCTATTAAAATTTGGTTGCATGTGATGCAAAGTTTATTTGTTTTTGACCCTGTATAAGGTAACTTCATAAAATAAGTATTCTTGAAAACGTAGTTTGTGTCTGAAAGTAATACACCTTAATATTAGGACAAAAAAGAACACAGTGTCATCAGTAAAGTGTTCATTAAGTGCAAAATAAATTTTAGTGGTGGGTAAAAAATCAAAATTATCTTATGCAGCTGAAATTTTGCATGTGTGCATTAAAAAAAACTTTTTCTAATCACTTTTTCGATATTTTCAGAAATAACCCCACCTTTGAATTATTTTTTCGAAAAAATTAAAATTTGACAGATAATGCGAATCACACACGTGACTACTATTTTTTTTGCTTAATTTTCAACTCGATCGAAGCAGAACTTGATGCCAAAAGTCAAATTTCGAATAAAGCTACACTGAGAGAAAACTCTATTAGCCGTAGCTAGAAATCCATTCGCAGTAGCAAGAAATCTGCATTAAATAGGCGCCGAAAAAACAACTCTGTTGTCGCTACAAGGTTATTATTTTTGAAATGACTTTTTAACCTCAACATGGTCGTTTTTTAAATATTATTATTTTGCTGTTAAAAGGCAACTCTATTGCCATAAAAAATATATAAGGCAGTGGTAAACAAAAATGATTTTGTAATTAATTGAGGTCGTGTAGTTAGAAAAGTATCGGTTTTTACTCCTAAAAATAATCAGCTAGCTATAAAATAATTTAATTTTTATTGTAACTAGTCCACCTAGCTGCTACTAAATTCCTTTTTTTAGCTCCTTCGTCAAAATGGCTGTGGTTGGTGGATTAGTTTATAGTGGATGTTTTTAGCTATTGATTTGATAAAATTTTTATATTTTAATAATTCTATATATGGTGGTGTACTTTTAGTGCAACGTTATACAATAAGTGTTGTGGCGGTGTGTCTCCAAATTCAGGTAGGTAGGTACAATTATTTTACCAATAATTATATTTATTACTTATATTTTTTAATTCATTCCGATCATGGCCGCCATTAAGTTTCCGTTCAGCACTTATTAGGGCAGTATTTTTGATAGAAATTGTATGTTAAACTTTGTTTAATAACGGCGGGATCTGACTGATCTGAAAGTATTAAACTGCTAGGAACATGACCCTTTTTAGCCATTTCTTTTAATTAATAGGTATCAGAAAACCTAACAAATGCGATTTTGCATCGCAAAATTTAGAACGGGGAAGAAATATCTTAAAAACTCAGATTGTTTTCCGATTCTATCCCCTAAATTTGTATTGTATTTCTGAAAAAATTAATTTCTCGCCTAACAAAATTTAAAGACTCACCTAAGTCAACGATTTTTTGTAGGTACCTAAGTAGAGTAATGTGATAAACATGAGTTACTTATTAAGTAATAAATTTGGTAAAATAAGTGTACCCACCTGAATTTGGGGACACACCGCCACAACACCTATTATATAACGTTCCACTAAAAGTACACCACCCTATATGAAATTATTAGAATATAAAAAATTTATCAAATCAATGGCCATCAAACATCCACTATAAACTATAATCCACCAACCACTAAACAAACTAACAACACTGCAAATGGCATTAAAATGAACCAAAACGATTTCATCTTGTTTTAAAAAAGCAACTGTTTAGTTCCTAAAAGGTATATTTTAGATAGGTATAAAAGATTGGTTAGTTTTTATTTTTATTTTTGTGGTAATAAGATAACCTTATAGGAATTAAAAAAATACTTTTTAAAAACACTTTATTGGATACATATTGTTATGGTTATATGATATTCTGTTACCATAAAAAAGCATTGAGCACACGTAACAATATTGTTGTCAAAAAAACGTCCTTGATTGCGACTAAACGAAATATTTTAGGGATAAATGGATTTTTTCTTGTGGTAATACACATATATTCAAAAAAATACTTGTATTGAGTGATTTTCCTCAGTGTATTATTAAAAAAAAAACATATGATGCGGACTTTACTGGTCACACTGTAGATATTTTTTATGCTTTTTAAAAATATTATACAAAAAGTATTTTCGTTCCATTAATTTTTTTAAAGGAAATTAAGAAAAACTGAAACTTCTAGCGCCTATTAACAAAACTACTTTTTTATTAGACATGAAATTATCTTTCAAACAAGCTCAAATTTATTAAAATTGCGTAAAAGATGTGAAAGATACAGTACTTTTAGTATAGCTTATTTACAAGCTTCCCCCAGCCTTAATGTTGGAGATACAAAAAAAGTTCTTAGGACCAAACGGCCGCAAGAATAGATAAGCTTTTTATCTTCTTTGCCTTAGCCCCTTGGTATCAGTTGATGATCCATACTTTTCAAGTTATCTCCAAAACACATCATTTTATCGAAATTCTATAGAAGTAAAAAATTATTCAGAAATAAATGATTATCTGAAAAAATATAGTTTGGAAGTCACTGGCGCACGTACTAAAAAATAGGGGCGGCCAGCGGGTACTGGACTCCCCCTTTTTTGAATATTTGACAATTGTTTTTTGTCTTGTTTCTCTCAAAATATGTAACTGTTTATAGTGAAGCAATGTATCAAATTTTTATCTTATTAAATACTGGAATTATTCACAAAAATCAGTTTTCAATTTTAAACTTTGATCTAACATGAGGATCAAAAATTGAAAAATTGCATTATAAAAGTCATTATTTTTTCTCAACGAATATATGGTTAACGGATTGACCTCCTCTTTCCGGACACCCTGAATATTATTGAACTATTATATAAAAGAAGTTTTATATGCAGCGAGAATTCTGCCGATCACTGATGTATATATTTATTGTAGGTGATATTTGTTATCGAACAAAATGTAAATATGATAGAAGAAGGGATTAAGTCTCTGACATATAAACCTGAAATATGTGTAATTGGAAAATCTCAAGTATATGCCCAAATGTATGAAATGGAAAAAATCGAAACTACAGAAGAAATAGATTTTAGACCTGTAAAAGTAGATGTTAAGGAGACGGCATTTATTGTATTTAGTAGTGGAACAACAGCATTGCCCAAGGGTGTCTACATGTCACACTTAGGTGCTATGTCTGTTGCGTGCCATTACGATATGTAAGTACTTTGTGATACTGTTGAATCCAAATCTAGCTAAGGAAATTCAATAAACATTTAAAATCCACTTTTCAATTTCAAGTAGTATAGAATATTTGCTTTGTGCGAGCGATTAACTGTGTATTTCGTTTATGATATCTGGACCCAATTTGATATATTTATGCACCAACCTTCAAATCAGCCCTGGTTGTATTTTTACCCTTACGTACGTTTTAATGATTAAAAAGGATCCTTCGCTCCCATGCTTTGGTTGCAACCCCAGTAGTAACATACAGGGTTATTTGAATGGGTTGACAATGAATATCAAAAAATTACCTTGTCGGACTTCCATTGGCTTTATTTTGTTACTTAACACAACGTTTTTTGGAACATATTAATTGTATAAGATATGGAGAACTATAGGGTAGGAGGCCGATCGACAATGGCAGCATTTTCAAATTCTGTCCCGGTTTTTTGGTTAGTTCGCTATTGGCCGATAGATGGCTCTCGCGTCCGAAGTGGGCTGATGTCTTCTTCTCCTTCGTTTTTAATATGGAAAACTAGATCCTCCATAGTTTTTAACTTTTACTTAAACCCTTTATTTTTCTGTGCTTTTACTTTTGACAATTGACATTTTATTTTTCGAAATAACAAATAATGTTTGAAGGCAAGACAAGACAAATAACGTTGTATTGTAATTAATTTCCATATTTATAATAAATAATGGTACAATTTATAAAAGTAGAGTTTGCTTTGTGTCAGGGTGTACGACAGGATCTTTTTCAGAGAGAAAACGCAGCCAAATAAGTCTCTTTCTAGCTCCAAAGGTAAAACCCTCTAGCTAGAATGTTCCTGTATTTTAAAAACGAAGCATCGTTGGAACTTTATACAGGCCGAGTTTACTAATAAGTATAACAAAGTAAGTGTAAATTCATATAAAAGTCCTTATTTGTTCCTTAAAAAACTAATTTAAATAAAAATAGTTATTGCGTCCATAAGAAACCATTATTTGATAGCCCACTTCGAACACGCGCGCCATCTTACAGCGACTCGTAAAGCTGAATTACCGATGCTAATTTGGGACCGAATCCAATGCATCGCGATCGGCCTCCTACCTCAAGTCCTCCATAGTATAAGACAATTCAATAAATTTACCATGGAAACAGAGAAAAACATTCCACTCTACCTTTTCTCGATATTCTAAACTTCAGTGTACAGGAAACCCACTCACACGGGGCAATACCTTATCACGGATCGAATCATTCAAACTCCATAAAAGAGGGCATAATTCAAATTCTTTATGACGGAGCATCTAACGTTACTACTTACTAATACAGAAACCAAAGAGGAGCAAGCATTTCTTACAACACCTTATGTCAAGGGGATTTCTGAAAAGATTAGAAGGATAACCACAAACTATAATATTAAAACGGCCTTCAAATCCAAAAATACGCTTAGAAGCTTTCTTACAAAAGTAAAACACAAAAAATTGTATCTATCAAATCCCTTGGTTTGGTGAGTATCGTAGTCATGTCTTGAGCACTTGGGTACTATACTTGCATATCATAATTTAATAAAAGAAGAGATTTTAACAAAAATTAACTCTGTGGATCTAAACAAGAGTTCGGGGCCGGATGGCTTACCTCCTGTTTTGTTAAAGAATGTGCATTATCACTGGTCGCACCTTTATGCCTTTTCTTCCAAAGATCTTTTGATACCGCCTACTTTCCCACACAGTGGAAAAAATCTAGTCTATTTCCAATTTTTAAATCTGGCCCAAGATCCGATATACTACAGGGAATTTCCTTAATATCCATAATTCCCAAGATCTTTAAGGCCATATTAACAGATGAAATATTAGAATCCTTTAAACAACTTCTGGTTCCAGAACAACACGGTTTTTTCAAGGGGCGGTCAACTGCCACCAACTTATCTCTGTTTCAGGATCATCTCATTCAAAACATAGAAAAGGGTTCTCAAATTGACGTAATCTACACTGATATTTCTAATGCGTTTGACCAGCGGCGCACTCAGGATTTTATGTTAGGGGGGGCCCGCCAACCAGTGCTGGAAGCAAATTTTTTAATAAACTTTTAAGTTACGCATTTTTCTAGAACTTTATGGAGCTTTTTTAACAGGTACTTAGGGAAGCTCGCAATAGCCTAGTCATGGAAGTCGTTAAACGGTTTCTTAGGGGGGGGGGGGCATTGGCGGCTTGTGACTTGTTAACATGGGGGTGTACTAAAAGCTTGCTGTAGGCGAAATGCGCCGCAGGCGAAATTTTTTTAAGACCACGCCCAAATTTGGTCAATAATTATTATAGTAAATATTTTAAAAATTTATGATTACCTTCTTATTCTATTGAAAATGAAATAAGATAAAAAATAAAAATGCTAATTTATTTTTCATTAGTGGGTAGGTACATTGTTTAAAAGTAAAGTTCATTCATCTGTTTTTATTTGCAGCAAACTTATCAATAACAATAAAGTCCCTAGATTTACACTTTGTGGTATGTATCAAGTTAATTTCGAGAGTTTAGGTCTTCCCTTAATTTTAATTTCAATTTTTTGCTTAATACTTAATGAGCTAAAATTGTTTCTCAAACATTCATAGTCGTTTTGGCATTAAAACTGTTTATTTTTATTAAAATAAGTCTTTACTACCCCAAAATAATAACAAAAATATAAAGGAAAACTCGAAATAATAAATTCATACATTCAATCAAACCATATTAAACCTCAATAAGTCAACTTTTGTCAATAAGTCAACTTCCAGGGGGAGGGGTGGGGCAAATGCCCCACCTGGCCGCCCTCAAACGAGGCCCGTGAGGTAAATCTAAGAAAATTGACTTTTTAAAATACTTATCCACTTTCATAATTTTTCATTTCATTGGGGGTTTTGGGGGGGGCCAAGGCCCCCCCCCTGGGTGCGCCACTGCGTTTGACAGTGTTTCTCATACCCTGTTGTTAGAAAAGTTAAGAACATACGGAATGGCAGGCAGTTATCTAGATCTCATCAAATCCTATCTGACTGATCGAAGACAATAATATGTCGGAATGAATGGCATAACATCAAGAGAGATTGTAGTCAAATCCGGAGTGCCACAGGGATCACATTTGGGCCTTATACTGTTCTGGCTCTTTGTCAACGATGTAACTTTTAATTTAAAAAATGCAAGTGTCTTTTGTATGCGGACGATCTCAAGTTCTATTACGTCATAAATTCCATGAAGGATTGCGAGGTGGTTCAGTCCGAGATAAACAGGTTGGTCCTCTGGTGCGAAGAAAATTATCTTCACCTTAATGTAGGAAAATGCAAAGTTATGAGGTTTTATCGTCGTAAGGAACCAATACTTTTTGATTATTTCCTGAGTGAAAAAATTCTTGAAAGTGTTACCAAGATAAACGATTTGGGAGTTACCTTCGATCGAGAAGTAACGTTCAACGAACATATTTCTAATATTACCCTTAAAAGTTATAGAATGCTGAGTTTTCTGAAAAGAAACTGTAACCATATGTACGATGTTTCCACCATAAAATGCCTCTACAACTCCCTTGTTCGAAGTATTCTGGAATATAGTATGGTCGCCATCATCGCTCATGAAATTTTTGACAAAATAAAATCACGAGCCGTTAGGCAAAATTGCCAAGCAACAAACTTTCATACCACTCGGAAATTTTACCGGCCAAATTTTCTCTCATAATATGATATTATATACGATAAATTTCCTCATTTTCATTCCTTATCTAATACTATATAAACCAAATTCTTTTATGAAACATAATGCTTGATTTCCGACATTCTATCTTCGCCTTAAATTAACAAAATTATGAAAGAAAATACGTAAAACATGGGTCACGGTGACAGTTGTGAAAATCAAAAAACAATAGTGTTTTCTTTCATAATTATTTTATTATGGTTTTTTATCACAACAGATTTTGTAATTATGGTTTTTAATACATACATATTTATGTCATTTTAGAGATCAAATTTCACTAATCGATGAACCAGTAGTCAAGTTTTCCACATTATACTGGATTTCTGGAATATGGACAATTGCATTTTCAATCTTTTATGGCCAACCACATATCGTTGGTACAGACATTTCAGCAAGGCATTTTCTTAAGCTTATTGATACATACAAGGTAAAGTTTATTTTTTTATACTATACAGGGTGTCCCATAACTTATGGGCCGTAAAGTAACTGGAGATACTAGACATCAAACTAAGCCGATTAAGTCATATAAGTTTTTTCGGATTGTTACTCGTTCTAGAGATACAGGGTGTTGAAAGTAAAAGTTTATTCTCGAAAATAATCCATAATTTTAAAACGGTTTAATGAATCGAATTGAAAGTTGGCAGTTTTATGTTTTTATGAGCAAGAAATAAGAATTTGTAGAAATTTTTAAGTTTCACACTAGAGGGCGCTAGTTGCATGCACTGGGCTTCATAAATCTTATGATTTTTTTTCTTACCTGTGATATTAGGTGTTTTTCAATTAAAGTTTCTTAAAGAAGGGCATTTTCTGAGTCAAAAAGGTGTACTTGATTGATCTTAATATCTTTAACGGTTTTCGAGATATTTATTCCCTTATTTAAACATCCCAAAGCATAAAAAAACATAGTACATAATTAAATTAATATTTTAATTATCACAACGCAATAAATTCGAAACAGTGGAACAAAAACAAGGGCTCACTTTAGTAAATGTTGAAAGTGACCACCGTTGACCTCAATACACTTTATTAAACTTTTAACTAAATGACATCTCATTTTTAGAAAAGTATCTGGCTTGTTTTTAATCGCATTAGCGGCCTCCCCAATTTTTTGTAAAAGTTTATCGCGTGTATTAATTTCGTCCTTATAAACTAATGATTTCATGTGTCCCCACAAATAGAAATCAAGCGGGTTAATGTCTGGGCTACGAGGGGGCCAAGGAAAGTCACTACCGCGACCAATCTACCGATGTGGAAAGCATTGATTCAGGTGATTTCTACCTACAAGTGAAAAGTGAGGTGGTGCCCCATCTTGCATGAACCACATATTAAGTCTTGTGTTTAAAACGTCATCTAATACATTATTTAGGTCATTCTCTAAGAACTGCAAATATGCATCACCAGTAAGTCTTTGTGGAAGTTCAAATGGGCCTATCAAATAATTGCCAATGATACCGCACCAAATAACATTCACTGAAAATTCTTGCTGAAAATGTCTTTCTCTTACCAGTTGTGGATTTTTAAGACCATAATAATGGTTATTTCTCCAGTTGAAGATTCCACGTCTCGTGAACGTCGCCTCATCAGTAAATAATATGGTTTTTAGGAATGACGGATTTTCATTTTTTTTATTCAATAATAACTGACGAAATTCCATTGTGGATGGTAAGTCATGTTCCAGTAAATTTTGTACAGGCGTAAAATGGTAAGGGTACAATTTTTCAGTTTGGATAATTCGTGATACAGTTGATTTACCTTTTGTAGTAGCAGCTTCCAAGCGTCTAGTGCTCAAAGAGGGATCGTCCGCAACACGAACCAAAATCTCTTCTTCCTGCGCAACCGTTATAGTTTTTGGGCTGCCACCCGGATTCTTATTATAAAAGCTACCCCTGTCGCCTAAATTAGTGTAAATACGTTGAAATATTTTTCGATCTGGTTGAACTCTATTTGGATATAACCCTAAATAACTTCTCGCAGCAGCAGCACCATTATAATTTTCTTGAGCATAGACGCAGAGCATATCTCTCAATTCTCTGTTTGCATATTAATAATGCCGCGGCATATTCGAAAAAAATAAACTTACTACTTATGAAATAACATAAAACTCTGTATTAACTTTGGCTAACATTCGTTTGACATAAATTATTCCATTGCTAGACGAATGTTACAATCAATAATCCATTATTGTTTCAACTGATTTTGTAGTGCACAGCCAACCTTGTCAATTAGTGTTTTTACAAGATATGGCATGTAATGAAGTATTAAACACAATTATCTTAAATATTTCTTATTTCTAGTGTGAAACTTAACTAACGTTCTGAGATCAACAGTCAACGATGGCGCTTTCATCATTTACTAAAGTAGGTAGTGATACTTCTTGTTTTTGTTCCACTGTTTCGAATTTATTGCGTTGTGCTAATTAAAATATTAATTTAATTATGTACTATGTTTTTTTATGCTTTGGGATGTTTAAAGGGAAATATCTCGAAAACCGTTAAAGATATTAAGATCAATCAAGTACACCTTTTTGACTGACTGAAAATGCCATTCTTTAAGAAACTTTAATTGAAAAACACCTAATAACACAGGTAAAAAAAAATCATAGATTTATGAAGCCCAGTGTATGCAACTAGCGCCCTCTAGTGTGAAACTTAAAAATTTCTACGAATTTTTATTTCTTGCTCATAACAACATAATACTGCCAACTTTCAATTCGATTCATTAAACCGTTTTAAAATTATGGCTTATTTTCGAGAATAAACTTTTACTTTCAACACCCTGTATCTCTAGAACGAGTAACAATTCGAAAAAACTTATATAACTTTAGCGGCTTAGTTTGATGTCTAGTATCTCCAGTTACTCTACGGCCCATAGGTTATGGGACACCCTGTATATATATAGGTAGATTAATATGCAACTTCTCTTAGACTTTAGAGGTAAATGGATCTAAGGAAAATTAAGAAACTTATGCGGAAAGAGGCACATACCAGGATTTCCTAAAAATTAAGTTATTATGTGCAACAAGCAGGATTATTTTATCATTCATTGGTGATATTACCGAGATATTGTAATAAGTATAGTAAAACAAAACAAAAAGCCTGATATTGACATGATCTTAGTTGACATGATCTTAGAAACTATTATACTCTTGTAGTTTAATACAAGGAGCCACAGCCATTAAAAAAAATACTAACAATAAATTTACCCCTTTTGAAATTCATATTACAGTTGCCGTCATAAAATTGGCTACATATGTGAAATAATTTTATTGATTTCATTTCCCTTCTGACAAGTTCTGCTTGCAGTTGAACTTCTTTAACCAAGAAAAGATTACTTTTCTAAGATCTTCTTGTAAAACCAAAATTTTTTTTAAAATCTTTTAAATCTATTAATTTTGCACACAGTGTGTATGTTTTGACTCCTGCCGGGGTAACTGGGTCGTAACAAGCCTGGTACCCCAAGAGCATTTTACTTCAAGCTAAATGGTAAGCCAATCTACCTCATTTTATCAAATTTCATTTGCACATTTTTTATCTTTTACAGATGCTTTGACTTTTACGAAAACCATTTTTTTCCCTCTCATTTCACTACTTTTACATGTCTCCGACAAAGTTTAATGAAACTTAAGATATTTCCCTACTTATACCTAAATGATTTCCACAAAGTCTGTTAAAACTCTCTAATTTTTCTTTTGCTCTCTTAATTTTTCTGCCCAAGACAGGGCCTTTGCACTAGCCCTTGACTTTCCTGTATACTGAAGTCTTGTCGGTCTTCTGACTATTTATTTTTTACACCTCGTGTACACCATTGAAAGCTCCATTACGGCTTAATCCCACTTATTATTTTCTCTATTGCTAACAACATCAGCATTGTACTAGGTATTTCCTTTGTTTTCCTGATGATGAGTGTTTCTACACTTAAAACATGTCAAATTATTACGAATTATTCTAGGTTCACCTAGTTATTCTTATAAACTTGTGGAGAAAGACTTTGTGCTTTTATTTTTTCTATAAATAATAAACATGAAAAATATAATGTGGCAATGTTTTTACGAAAATCATGAACATACCATAAGAGAGCATATTTATGGGATGTATAAAGCAGGTGAACACGTTACCATTCGCTTAATACAACTAAACCTTAAAATCATTGATGGTCTAAATGTACTATATCAAACAGGCGTTTTTTAATAGAGCAACCCCATATAAACCAAAAACAAGTAGAATTTTAAAGAGCATTTAAGAATAACGGCAACTCTCAATTTCCAGTAAAACCTGTTTTTCTGGATGAAACCTGGATATACGTAAAGAGGACTTTAGGCGAAGTTAGCGAGATGATACTCTTCATACAGTTAAAAAAAATCGTCAGAGGTTATATTATTTTTTCTATTTCACATTCATAATGAGCTCAGTACGACCCTCATTTGCGGATCGTAATGAAGCTATTTCGATACGCGTTTTTTCTTTATTTGATGTTGGTAACATTTAAATGTTTTATTTCATTGACTTGCGCGGCCTTTGTGATTTACGAGAAAACCCATTTTTCGCAGAGGAAAACTAGCTTGATAACTTACTTTTTTATTCTGTGTGGATAACAGTAATGTATGTTGGTTGCATAAATCTATAAATCAATCTTTTGTAGATGCTTCAAGCTATCATTTTCTGCCAAATCCTATCCAAAATTCAATCTACTAACCTTCTAATGTCGATTTTAACTTCAACTTTATTTGAATTTTCCATCTTCCCTATACTAAATTGCAATGCCGTGACGTAAAATCACGTCTTTTGAAATTCGAAAAAAAGTAGCAAAATCTCCCGAATTTCCGAACGCTCTGTATATGTACCGAATGTACAAGGATCAACGTATTCCGTCCAATTTCAAATCTCATATCGCTAAAATAACTTTAGAATCTCGTGGTGAAAATGGGTCAATAAATCAAAAAATGACAGTTTGCAAAATAATTTTTGTTGTCCAGAGGCTCCTATGATAAAAAATAGTATTACCAACATAAAATTTAGACATAAAAATTTACAAAATTTGAAGGATTTATTTTCTTTTTAAAATGTATTTTTCTTGATTATAAAAGGTGAAATAGAAAAAAATGTATAAAGCACATGTTTCATAAGGCGTTTTAGCGCCCGTGTCAATAAAAAAATTCGCCACTTCGTGGCTCGTTTTTTAAAATAGACGCGGGCGCTAAAACCGCTTCTTATGAAACTCGTACTTTAATATACTATTACATGCTGGTTCAGAAAATGAATCCAGTACGATGAAAATATTTAAAACAAATATTTCTTTAATTTAAGAGGGAAAACATAAAAGTGCACACGCTCATCCTACCCCTGTTAAAACCTTACTTTTATGCATTTTACCGCCCTGCCCCTTCAGACGTCTTAACTTAAGAACGGTGTGTAGAACTTTACGTTTACAATAACTATTTTTTGTTATAAATACTTCTTTGATTTTTAGATTAGCCGGGGATTTATCTTTGGTCGTGTTATATATGACCTAGTATATATGGACAAAGAAATATTTAATAGCTATAATGTTTCATCTGTAAAGTTGTTAACTACGGGCGGAAGCTCTATAGATCCGCAGTTGATTTTAGAACTAAGGAGACTTTTTCCAGGAGCTTGGGTAGCGCAAACATACGCGGCAACTGAAATGGGCACTTCCCCTACCAATTGGATGGGGGCAGATAAAAATGCATACGAAAATAAAATAGCATCTGTTGGAAGAGCTAGCTGGAATATTAAAATAAAGGTGAGTAATAATAGTTGTGTTGAAGCTAACGAAATTCCCAAGATCGCTGCGGCTTTCTTAGCTCACTAAGAACGAAGTATGAAGAATGTCAATTAAGGTGTCAGGAGCAAACATTTGTAACTTACACATTTTTAAAACTAAAGGCATTTCATTAATCTACCGTGCGAGAAAATATTTTTTTTGCATCAAAGAGGGCCTTGCATCTGTGGACGTAATACTTAGCCTTGTAGAGCTTAATACCTGTTGGGTGTCAGCAACTACCTGAATTAACAATCAATCAGTTATTCCGTCATCTTTGACAGTCGTTACAAGTAATTTGATTCATCGCTAATTTTTCCAATTTCTTAAAAAATTCACACAATGGGCTTTACGGAACAGCACAAAACATTCATGGTTGAAGCGTATTTTCCAAACGGGGTTAGAGTAAATGTGTGTGGCAATACAATCCGGGTTTGTGCATGGACAATTTTCACGAACATTTTCCTAACGTTGCTTTTATTGCTGTGGATTTTTATCATTGCCTGAAAAGAACCGTGACTGTGTTCAGGGAAACAGGTTCCATACAACACAAAAAAGGAGCAGGAAGACCATCTGTAAGAACAGAAGAACTTGTTACAAACGTTCGTGAAATAATGCAAAATACGCCAACAAATTGTATAAGACGCCTGTCCCAAAAAGTGGGAAGATCTTATGGAACATGCAGGACTATTCTTAAGAAGCAGCTAAATTTATTTCCTTATAAAGGGCAAGTATTCCAAGAAATACAAGCCGCAGATTTTGAAAGACGCAGGAATTACTCTCAATGGTTTACCCAAAATTTATTGGAACGAAATGATTAATTAGACCTGACATTTTTTTCGGATGAAGCCTTGTTCCACCTCTCCGGTTATGTGAATTCTCAGAACACACGCATGTGGAGTAGTGAAAATCCCCATTTTTTTTGTAGAGTCCACATGGCAGTGGCACCCTCAAAAAATTGGTGTCTGGATAGCTTTTTCCCGAAGAAGAATTGTTGGTCCTATTTTTTTCCATGACACAGTTACAGCAGAGCGGTATAGAAGCAATATTTTGAATCCATTTGTGGAGCAATTACTTGACGACGAACTACGTTTTGAATATTTTCAACAGCACGCCGAAGCTATTAACTAATTACGCAATTTTTTCGACGACAGATTCATCAGTTTTCGATCAGACATTGAATTCCCACCTAGATCACCTTGTTTAACAGTTAGGGATTGCTTCGTTTTTCCTCATTTAAAGAACACTATTTCTAAAACACCAGTTGCAAATTTAGAACAATTACAAGAAAGGATTATCGAAGAATGTGGTAACATTTCTCCAGAGATGCTGGTCAACACTTTCGAAAATATGAAGAGACGTGTGAATTTATGCTTGTAGCATGGCGGTGGCCAATTTCAGCAATTTATGTAATTAATTTTCTTTTTCTTTCTGTATATTCTTACTTTGTTAATTTTGTAAACAACAAAAGTAAATTTCTATTTGTCTCTTTATTTTATTACTCATTAGTTTGGCATATCATGATATAATATGAAATTGAGAAAATGTTAACCTACTGACGGTGTTAAGGTTAGATATATCGTCCCCATATTATTGTGATCTAAACCAATCCCTACGTTTTTTAATCCAAGCCCTATTTGATGCAAATAATTTTTGCTCGCACGGTCGCACGGTATAAAATAAATAAAATTTAATTTAAAATTGTATTATGAACAAATATATTAAATTATAAACTATGGTAACCTTTTTTTAGATTGTTGATGTTATGATGAGACAACCCTTGGGCGCCAATCAGAAAGGCGAAGTAATGGTAAAGTCACCATATAGAATGAACGGCTTTTGCAATAAAGACGCTTTAGAAGTGTTTGATGAAGAAGGATATTTAAAAACTGGTGACCTTGGTTATTATGATGAAGAGGGTTATCTATATATTGTAGACAGACTAAACGATGTATTTAAATATCTGAGACATGGAGTATCACCGACGATGATAGAAACAATACTTATGAAACATCCGGCTGTTAAAGAAGCTGTAGTGTTCGGCATTCCACATCCTGCTGACTGTCATCATCCTGCTGCCTTTATTGTACTTAAGAAAAATTCAGAATCTTCAGCCCAGGATATCTACGATTTTGTAAAAAAAAATTTGCCAGATATTTATTTATTAAGGGGTGGTATTAAATTTTTAAAAGACATACCCAAGAATAATAATGGGAAGGTGTCAAGACGTGAATTAAAAAAATTATATATGTCATCTAGTTAATTAGTCATCTACTGTGGTTAAAATTTACTAAAGATATACATAATTAGAAAGTTACATATACAGGGTCTTGCACCTCACCTCCCGTCTTCTATAGCTCACTTATTAATTAAGTTAGAATTTTGATATTTCGCAGACCTCACCTGTATATTGGGGCGCATTTCAGGAAAATATTTTTTTTCATACAGGGTGTTCCAAAAAAGTGTGACGACATGAGGATGCATTTTTTAAGATTACACGCCATATATTTTCTTACTTATTTAGGTGCCTCCTATAATTATCTACATACCCCTAAAATTTTATTAAAATCGATTCAGTATTATAGGCGAAAAAAAAATAAAAACTAATCTAAACTAACTAAAAACAGTTTTGCACCACTGGTTTTAAAAATTAATAAAATATAAAAATAATGCCGCGTTAATAAAATTATACAAAGATACTTATTAAATAAAGTCTAACAGTCTCGTTAACCAAGTTTGACTAATACGAATTGTAGAGGGTGTCCAAAGTTTAGTGTCAAACTTTGCAAACTTAAAGGAAATTTATTTTTCTTATTTCAAATAGGAACCCCTGCATATTTTTATGTCATTCGATACAGAAATAAAAATCAAACATTTGTCCTAATTACAACCCTACCGCAATTTCTAACGCATTAAGAATTATTTGCAGAAAACTCATTTTATCAACTATTCCAACAGTCATTATATGAATAAAAATATCGAAGGTGGCTTTGAAAAACAATTTATTGGTATTAAAGTTTATTAAAGTGACAAGAGTCCATTTTGACTTTAGTAAGTTTAGTAATCTAAAAGTTTCGAATATTGTTAAATTGTAAGTAATTCTTTAAGCTGTTATAAGTAATTTATATTGTTTTTTGTGATGGAATAAAACCAAGAAGAGCTCGTAGACAGGGGCGCGCCAATGAAATTTGTCGCCCGGGTGCAAGATCTTATTTGCCGCCCCTGCAGTGGCGGCTCGTGACTGATGCAGATGGGGAGGCTAAGGTTTAGAAATGAAGCGCGAAATTGCGCCGCAGGCGAAATATTTTCGCGACCACGCCCAAAATCAAAAATTCACTCTGAAAAAAAATGTTAAAAATAAGTTAAACTAAAAACTGAAATATCTACCTACCTACAAAGAGACGAGCAGGATAGTGTCGGGAGAAAAATTTTCGGTACCACGCCCAAAATGTCTCAAAAATTCACTATAAAAAAAACTGTTAAAACTAAGTTAAACTAAAAACTCTTTTTTTATAAAGTTGTACCTTAGACGTAAACTATGTAAAAGATTATTTGGGAAATTTTCTGAAAAACTTAAAAAAATATTTTTATTCATTAAGTCAAAAAATTGTACCTAATTCATGCAAATCTGAAAATCTTAGTTCAATCTGGCCTTTTGTAGTATCTAAAATATCATTGAAAAGCTGCTGATAATGAAGTTTCTTATCTTCAAAATTATACGTTTTTCGTCTTTTTGCATCATGGCTTGTATTTTCAGTAAAAAAGTATAAAACAGGGAGTTAAAACAATGTTCATCATTGCGATAACTGGAAATTTTTTCTAGAAGAGATTTTAAACGGTTTCTTGAATAAACAATGTCAGTAATCTTATACTGCAAAAATTTGAAAAACAATATCTGTTTGCTCAAATATTAATTTAAAAGTGAAAAAATAAATCGCATCGTTTCTTAGGGAATCACCAAATTTTTTGGAAGTCCGGGGACTCACCGAATCGCCGGGAAGAACTCAATAACAATATTTCAAGAACCGTGTTTTCTAGCAGTGATTAATTTATTGTATATACTCGTTAGTGATGTGATGCGCGAAATTTCACGCACTGTGATTTTTTCACTGATACCAAAACATGTTATGATTATTATTATTATGAAAAAACGAGGCACGAGGCGGCTTTTTGCCGCCCCAGAAATTTGCCGCCCGTGTGCGGTGCACACACACACCCCCGGCTTGGCGCGCCCCTGCTCGTAGATATGATTTTTATATTAGGAGCATGCGAAAAGAACTCTTTTTTGGCAAACTGAGTTTACGCACACCGTTATCCGGAACAACGACATTCAGACAAAAGGAGCCTGCAAAACATATTATAGAGGTTTGTACAAACTGGAAATGTAAACTACCCAAAACCAGTGAGAAATAAACCGGTCCGAAGTAAAGAACATCAATTGACTGTGCTATTATCTGTTAAGTATAGAAAATTCTTTAGTTAGTCAACCAGCAGTCGCTGATGCCGTAGATGTAATCGAAAGAACAGTTCAATGAATTTTAAAAGATAACCATATCCACGATTATCATTTCCAGTTAATAATTACTAACAATTTAAAAACATTTGAGACTTTTAGAAAAATAGTCTCTTATCACTTTAATAAACTTTAATACCAATTAATTGTTTTTCAAAGCCACCTTCGATATTTATTCATAATAATGACTGTTGGAATAGTTGATAAAATGAGTTTTCTGCAAATAAGTCTTGATGCGTAAGAAATTGCGATAGGTTTGTAATTAGGACAAATGTTTGATTTTTAATTCTGCATCAAATATGACATTAAAATAGACAGTGGTTCCTATTTGAAATAAGAAAAATAAATTGCTTTAAAGTTTGCAAAGTTTGACACTAACCTTTGGACACCCTCTACAATAGGGAACTGTCCAATTTTTTTTTCAATATGATTTAGTTAGACCTAAAAAAAATATTCCCCAATTATTTACTCCTTAAAAATCAGTAATAACTTGGTAAAAATTCTTTAAAGTTTCGCGCGTGTCAAAAGCATTTCAAACGACCTTTTAAGCGCGCCAAGCCCGATGACGTCACGAAGTATGACTTTTCCGTCATCCGTCATCCTGACCGGTGGCCGAGCTACCGAGTTTGCATTTGGATTGCCGTGTGTTATTGTTATTGTATTGTTGTATTAAGGTGGAATTCTCAACGTCGTTCAATTTATTGCCAACCTATAACCTATTTCGTGGATGTCATCATGACAAATAATACTTCGTGACGTCACGACCCGTTTTTACCCGCTTGGAATAATTTGAATTTTGGGGCAGTTTTAAATCTTTCTAGCGGGGGACGGTGGGACGAAATATGTTGTTTTTTTTGATGCCATATGTTTTATGACAATATTATACTTATGATTTATAGAATTTTTTCACCATTTAAAATTTTTGTCCAGTTCCCTATTCGTATTAGTCAAACTTGGTTAACGAGACTTAGACTTTATTTAATAAGAAAAGGAAAGAAAAACACAAAGTCTTCCTCCACAAAATTTAATAGAATAAAAACTCTAGTTTAAAAGGTCTCTACATGTTTCGAACGTAGAAACGTTCATAATCAGAAGACAGAAATAAGAGAAAATTAGAACTTTAATGGAGCTTTTATGGACGTAAAAAATTTAGAAAAACATTTTTAAATGTAGAAGAAACATGGCATGAAGAAAATGGACAATGGTTGAACCATACTGAGCATTCAAAAACGTTATTAAAGTAGGCCTAAACCAACCAAACTAAATGGGGAAGAAGAGAAAAAATCCTTTCTAAGAAGGTGTCAAAAATTATTTAATTTTTAATTTTAGAAAAACATATTTATCCAGCATAAGTAAGACATTATGAGGATAGAAGTGCAGTAGCACAAGAATGTTGTTAGGAAAACAGTGTTTTTGGGGTACCTACTGAGTATTAATAAACCAAAAACAAAATTAAACCCTATGGACTATTTCTTCAAATTTATTTAATAAGTATCTTTGTATAATTTTATTAACGAGGCATTATTTTTATTTTTTATTAATTTTTAAAACCAGTGGTGCAAAACTGATATTTTTTAGTTTTTATTTTTTTTCGCCTATAGCACTGAATCGATTTTAATAAAATTTTAGGGGTAGGTATATAGGTAATTATAGGAGGCACCAAAATAAGTAAGAAAATATATGGCGTGTAATCTAAAAAAATACATCCTTATGAGGTCACCCTTTTTTGAAACACCCTGTAGGAAAAAAAACATTTTCCTGAAATGCGCCCCAAGATACAGGTGAGGTATAAATATCAAAATCCTAACTTAATTAATAAGTGAGCTATAGAAGACGGGAGGTGAGGTGCACGACCCTGTATAGTTGATTAACGGCAGATACAAAAAAGATCACATTTTTAAGATAAAATCAATAGAAACATATTGGCTGACTCGGGCAAAAAGATAAAGCACTTTTTCCAACAATTTGATACCATACACCCTTATGTCAAGTTAAAAAACTAGAGATAATTTATGTAAAATACCAATTCATGACAAAAATACAAGCACAAACAACTCTGCATTTATACCATAATGCTAAGAAACAAATGAAAATAATTACTAATTTATTTATTACTAAAATTTGCAAACCAACCCACGAATCAAATGTTTTTGCTCTCCTCGCAGAGAAAGTATTGTAATTATTGTGAATGCACATTTTTTGAGATATTCGCGATGTCTTAGGGTCCTAAATCATGAAAAACATGTTTCCTATTTCCGCCGGCTCAAAAACGCTTGACGGGTAATGACAAAACTTTGCATATTATGATTATGTCGTTAATTTTAAGCAACTACTAGGTATAAACTTTTTTCCATCCCTGGACAAGCAGATGCAGGTGCCTATCTAGTATCTACTGGGTATTGTTTAAGTATGTGGCCAAACTCCAAGGGGTGCTTCTTTAGGTGATTTTAAGAAAAAAAGTTTATATAAAAATGGGTCCGAAAATGCATAGTTTTTACGATACAGGGTGTCAAACTTAAAAAAAAAACGGATGTTCGTAAATATCTCAATACTCTTTTATTCGATTTTGTTGAAATTTGGCAATTCTGTTTGTAATAACAACAGGATAATTTAGCCTCAATTAGATTAAAATTATTAAGTCCAGTGGCGTCTCGGAAGACAGTCCAACTAATATTTTTGACAAAAAAATTGCGCGCCACTGACTTTTTTTAAAATTATGTATTTTTGTCGACTTAAGCAACTACTACAAATACAACTATTTTATCTCTTAAGTTTTTTTCATATCTTGCTTTGTTTTCGAAAAAAAAAACACTTTATTGCATGTCCCCGGGACAATAAGAGTAAAAAATTGAAACTATACTTACCAAACTATTAAGGAATTAAAATTACACAAAAGTCCTCTTTTGAATTTTTTCGCACAGATTAAAACTGTTTTCGATAAAAGAAATTAACGTAAAATAATCGTATAACGTTATAATTTACTATTGCAATGTTTTACAAGTAACAGAAAAAGAGTAAGAGTGCTATGAAAGGAAAAACAGTTGCTGTTCAAACAAATTTAATTATTACATAAACAGTCATAACTAAAAAGAGTGCCAAAAAAATAGCACTCTTATTCTTGTTCTGTTACTTTTAAAACATTGCAGCAATAAATTATTACGTTATGCGATTATTTTATGTTAATTTCTTTTATCGAAAACAGTTTTATTCTGTGCGAAAAAATTCAAAAGGGCTTTTTGTGTAATTTTAATTGCTGAATAGTTTGGTAAGTAGTTAAAAGATTTTACTCTTATTGTCCCGGGGACATGCAATAAAGTGGTTTTTATTTTTTTTCTCAAAAACAAAGCAAGATATGAAAGAAACTCAGGAGATAAAATAATTATATTTGTTGTTGCTTAATTCGACAAAAATAGATAATTTTAAAAAAGGTGGCGCGCAATTTTTTTGTCAAAAATATTAGTTGGACTGTCTTTCGGGACGCCACTGGACTTAATAATTTTAATCTAATTGAGGCAAAATTATCCTCTTGTTATTACAAACGGAATTGCCAAATTTCAACAGAATCGAATAAAAGAGTATTGAGATATTTACGAACATCCGTTTTTTTTTTTAAGTTTGAGACCCTGCATCGTAAAAACTATGCATTTTCGGACCAATGTTTATATGAGCTTTTCTTCTTAAAATTACTTAACACACTCGCTGCCAAGCCAAATTTGTAAAAATGGTATGCCAGGCCAAGGTTGAATCCTATAAGATACGGCAATTCTAAGACTATTGGGTATAGCAGTTATTTTTTTGATGTATGGTTCGCCTGTTTTTTTTTAATAAAACATAAACAGACACCGGTGTCTGACCTGGCGTGGTGAAACAATTTTCCCATAACGCACCACAGAAGACACTCTGAGAAGACATTTTTCTTATATAGGTACGCCACAGCGGACACCTTAGCGGACACGACGTAGATAGCGGACACGTCAAATCCGCCCATCGTATAGAGCTATAACCCTACTGTAAGGAGTGTAGGGAGACTTCAGTTGGAAGTAAGATAACGTTGTGTCTACTGCTAGTTCTCCGTTGCAAATTTAGGCCGGTTTACGTGATTTATTTTATTATATTCTATTTTTGTGCAAAAATGAATAACAGAACCCGAAGAATTATGTATTTTGTGACCAATGAAGAACCAGGGAGTGATTTCTTTATATCTGTTTATTATATTACAACACCAGATATAATGTGTTAACATTTTGATTACATTTCTTAAAAGAAAATAAATAAATACAAAACGCGCTTTAAATTTTTATTGAAATAAGTAATATATTGGGTGTCTGCCTTGGCGTGTATGGAAATTTATTTAAAAAAAAAATTGTGTGTGCTTAAGACCACACGACAGAAGTGAAAACTTCAACAAGGTGAAATTAATAATATCGAATAAATATATTTCCTAAAATTGAACAACCCTTGAAAAAAATGCCAGAACATACCTGAGACGCAACAAGTGTCTATCTTGTGATCTTAAACACACAAACAACGCACACTGTTTCCACGTCGACACTGAATGCGACTGATGCGGCATATAGGAGTCGAATTCGAGCGTTACGCGTGACGGGTGTACGCGTGACGGCTCAGTTTAATTCAGTGCCCACAAAAAGTGCTAAACGCGCCTAAAGAAGTTTTCACTTCAAAATTTGTGTGTGCTTCAGACCACACGACAGAAGTGAAAACTTCAACAAGGTGAAATTAACAATATCAAATACACGAGTGTCTAGACAACGCACACTGACTGTTTCCACGTCGATACGTCGATACTAAATGCGACCGATGGCGGCATGCTATTTCGTATAACGTTCATTTGGGTCAGGGTTAGTTCGGCTTGAATATAGCAGTTGAATTCAAGCGTAGCACACCCGAGTCTGACGCCTGACGCGTGACGGCTCAGTTTAATTCAGTGCCCACAAAAAGTGCTAAACGCGCCTAAAGAAGTTTTCACTTCAAAAATTAAGTATGCACGCCATAGCGGACACAATAGCAGCCACAGGGTATAAAATCTATGTATTATACATTGTCTAATAAAAAAACCAAGATAAGTGGACTGTGCCGCAGCGCCAATGCAGACACTTCATATGAAAACTTTTATAGAAAAGTGTGTCCGCTGGGCAGTGTCGTTGAATAAATGTAGCGGACACGGATGTCTGCCGTGGCGTGGTAAAATCATAGCTGATCAGACACCGGTGTCCGCCATGGCAGCGAGTGTGTTAAAGAAATAAGCACCCCTTCGAGTTTGGCCACATACTTAAATAACACCCTGTATAGTGTCCGTTTTAGTTCTAATTTGGGAAATTTTTTAAAAACACATTCCTTCTGATTGTTTTTAGATATCTTTGAAGAAAAGGAAAACTCATACAAGGTTTTTACATAAAAGTATGTTTATTTATGTACATAATTATAAATACACCAAGAGCTTAGAAATACATTGATAAAGACACAAATAGTTTTATTTTATATAGGTACATACAAACTCTGACAAAGAAAATACTTACATCTCCATCAAGCGGTTTGTTTTTTATTAACAAATATCATTACAAAAACAATAGCAGTATTTTTCTAAATAGCTTATGGGTTTGTTTATAAGTTATTCATTTATTTATTGATTCTCCAAAGCAGATTGGCGTAAAATATCATTATTTCTATTAAAACTACAAGTCATTCTGGAGAATGTGAAGTTCCATATTCCTATTACTGATGTAATGTAAAAAATTACGATAATGAGTTTTTGCCATGGACAAATTTGGGTGGAAATAGTTATAGAGAAGCAAATAACCAAAAAAATTTTGATTCATTTTTATGAATTCCAAATTATATTGAATTTACTTTATTCAAGAAAGAACATAGGTGAAACAAAACTTGAATTAAATTATGTATTTTAATTTAAAAAAGAAAATAACTGCAGTGGGTTCAAAATTCTTTAAAAACGACTAAAATATCGCGAAATGCCGAAATTAAGTGGCTAGTATATATTTTAAAATCCGGAAGGCTATGTCTAAAACTCTTAAGACTGATGGCCACATACTTTTGTTTTCCGTATTCGGTTTCCGAATTTGAAAACGAAATTCCGTGAATATGTCGGAGACATTCGATTATTTTTTTAACGAATCGAAATTTCATTTTCATTAATTTTCATAATGGAGGCTTTCGGAACGAACGTTACTAAAATATTCCGTTCGGAAAGAAAACGAACAAAAAATTATATTTGTTTATACAAATAATAATTTCTATTTGGTATAAAAATCGAACTTTGAAACAGTCGATAATAAAATTCTTATGAAACAGCTTGGGTCAAGGCGATATAACATCCCTATAGGACCTTACTATTATTGTCAGTTTTATAAAGTTAACTAATTTTATTGTCCTTAAGTAAAACCTTGCTCTGTTTAATATAAATGGAATTTATTATATATTTTATGAAAGCTAAAATTTTTCAGTCCTTTATATTATGTCTCGGAATACAAACTACAACTTGTGGTTTAAAATGCAAATCTTTAAATCTATACCGGGTGTCCACGGAAGGTGGCTCGCCCCTCTAACTTTTTTGTTTTTCAAGATAATGAAATAAAATTCGAGGGATTTGTATACGACATAAAACTGCATTTTTTGACAGGTTACACAACATTGTAGAACTTCCGGTTTAACCGGAAGCGACATAAACTTTCGATTTTTAAATGGGACACCTGGTATATTTTTACTTTTTTTGACTCCATATGACATTCTAAATATAATAACGATGTGTCACTACTTGTCACTTTTTGTCACCAAGAAAATATTTTTTTTCCAAATTTATTGTTTTATCTAGAGGCTATGAATAACTTAAAATCACTTATTTCAGTTCTTTAAACTTAGGAAAAATACAATTTTACTATTTTTGGTCCAATGATATGTGCTATGTAAAATTTAATTTTTAAAGTTGTATAACTCATTTTTTTTTAATGGCAACATGGTGGCTCGTCGGGTTAAGAAAAAAGAGGATTTTATTACGATTATTTTGATACCATACACTATTAGGTTTTAGAAAAGCTGCCATTAAAAAACTTTAAAAGGTTAACTTAGAACTTTCCTAAAATGAAGCATCTTTTGAGAATAAATGTAGATTTAAATGCATCAAGTAGCCTAAACTGATAAAACAAAATCATGCCTTGAAGAAAATGGAAATGCCGCTTCTGCCAAAGCAAATTAGGTTGTTGTTTACAAAACATGGAAAATAATAGTTTTACAAGGAGTGAAAAAGTTGATATTATGTTATTATTGTCAGGCTCATTTCGCATTTTCGGAACCACTTTTGGGTACCCAATAGTGCCAGGTTGGATAACGCCGAATAAAATATCTTTATGCGTAAAGTCGTGCAGCATCGTTTGAATTATTTCTACATTATCCAAACACTAATAACATATCAACTTTCTTACTCCTTGTAAAACTATTATTTTCCATGTTTTTTAAACAACAAAGTAATTTACTTTGGCAGAAGCTGTTGGCATTTAAATTTTCTTCAAGGCATGATTAAGTTTTGCTGGCCACAGGCTACTTGATACATTTAAATCTAAATTTATTCCCAAAAGATGCTTCATTTTAGGAAAGTTCTAAGTTAACTTTTTAAAGTTTTTTAATGGCAGCTTTTCTAAAACCTAATAGTGTATGGTATCAAAATAATCGTAATAAAATCCTCTTTTTTCTTAACCCGACGAGCCACCATGTTGCCATTTAAAAAAAATGAGTTGTACAACTTTAAAAATTAAATTTTACATAGGACATAGCATTGGACCAAAAATAGTAAAATTGTATTTTTCCCAAGTTTAAAGAACTGAAATAAGTCATTTTAAGTTATTCATAGCCCTCTAGATAAAACAATAAATTTGGAAAAAAAATATTTTCTTGGTGACAAAAGATACATCGTTGTATTTAGAATGTCATATGGAGTCAAAAAAAGTAAAAATAAACCAGGTGTCCCATTTAAAAAACGAAAGTTTATGTCACTTCCGGTTAAACCGGAAGTTCCATAATGTTGTGTCACCTGTCAAAAAATGCAGTTTTATGTCGTATACAAATCCCCCGAATTTTATTTCATTATCTTAAAAAACAAAAAAGTTAGAGGGGCGAGCCACCTTCCGTGGACACCCGGTATATTTATCTTATACATTTTTACAACATAAACATTCTTTTGAGTCCAATCCATTGGGAACAATATTTTTAGGCTTTTATGCAGTTACATAATGTGGACACATCATATGGAATTTATTTTTTATTGATGGAATAAATGAAAGTCTTTTTATGCGGAATATTTCTGCATAATGAATGGGTAACCTAAAAAAATTCTTGTTAATATTTTTGTCATGTGACTGCTCTGGTGGGAAAATTTAGAAAATATTTATTTTAATCAAAATTGGTTTTAGATGACGAGATATCAAAAAACTTATTTGAAAAAGGCGTTTCAATTATAATTTTATGTTTGTTTATAAAGATTGATGCAAAAAATGTTTTTTTAAGTTTTTTTTGTAAAAAATATACAATAGATATTATTACCTACTTTCATATTGTCATCAATGTAATAAAAATGTGTTAAATGATCGAAAACCAAAGTATTTGTTAAAGATCCCTTTATTACGTTTTTATTTGTCAAAATTTAAAATTTAGCTTTTAAATATATATATTCTTGAGTATGGTCCGCCCCTGTATATGGAAACCATATTATATATGACATAAATATATTACAATTTTATAAATGGTAAGGTTGTCAGGTACATGGGCTGACTACAGTAAGTAGGTAAAAGTAAAAAGCTACATTTTTACAAATAAAAACTTTAAGAAATGAAAATAATCTTCATCTAATAGATTAATACCTTGGTTTTCGATCATTTAACAAACTTTCATTAAATTCCCGGGAATATGAAAGGATGTTGTAATCTTAAAATAATTATTTTGCGAATTTTTGCTAGTTTGTAATCGAGTCTAGAATTACAATCTAAACACTTTTTTCAAATATTTTTTTTAATATATCATCATCTAATAGCAATTGTGATGATAAAATATATTTTCCATTTCATTCACCCGTCCAACGTCTATTGTAGGGTTATGCGATAAATGTCCAAATATATTTTTAGGTTACCCATTATGCAGAAATGATCGGCATAAAGGTTTTTTTAATATTCCAACAAAAAAAAATTTTTTTTACCTACGTTAGGTACATATCTTTGGTTTGTTTTTATCTATTGACTATTCTGCTGGTATAAAAACCTGCTTAAGAAAAATATATTTTGATGTTTTTGTCCTTTGTTATAAAATCCATTTTTATTATATCCTGCAGTCATTTGTTATTGTCACAAGCGATATAGTAAGTTTTTTTTATATATACACATACATGTAAAAATACTAAACATACTAATAAAAACTAATCTCAGGTTCTGGTAACAATTTAAGAAGATTGGCATACTATTGGCTGATAAAGGAACACCATTTTAATATTTTATATTAATTTACTCTTACAACACAAAAAACATAATATAAATGATCTTACCAACATTTAATGAACAGAAAGGTCCTTTAAAATTATTTATTTTATAAAGTATACAGTAGTGGAAAGCCTTAACTTACATAATAGCTTTTAATGTAAAGAAATGACTATAAAAAGGACTTGGCGCAAGTTAAAAAGCGATCGATAAGATTCAATGTTATCAAGGGCCAAGTTCTATTTAGCCAATACGTTGAGACTGAATTTATTAAGCTTGGAAGTGGTTTATTCGCAAGAACAAACAATTATTTTATATATTATAGTATATGTGAAGGTTGCGATGAGCATAGAAAATAGGTGTATCCGACCAACCTGTCCCAACACCCAAAACTATGTTAAATAGGTTTGATAGATTTAGGGTTGGTACTTTCGGTCCCGATTAACTCATTTGATACTTGATTATTTTCATATGACATTTGGAATATGTCAACAATTATTTATCTTCCTGTCACTTACAACAGTCAAAACATTGATCAAAGTTAATCAATATTAAATTGTTTTATCATGTGTGGAAAATACAAGCAATTCAGAAGTCAGGATACCTACTAACATTTTCTTTTTCTTCGTAGTACATCGTAAAACAAACAATTTAAATCATTGTTGCATTTTTAAATACAATAATACACTATACCCGAATTCATCATATTCAGCATTAACATCCTGAATTAAAACCTATTAAAAACACATCCCAATAATAAAAATCTTTTTAGAGAGGGTCACAAATCTTTCCTAGAGCCAATTAAAAAGACGCCGCGAAAGCAGAAAGTTTGATAATATGAGATCAAAACCTTATTACGTCATTCTATTATCCGCGCAATTCTTTTACTCGTCAGCCTTGACGGATTATATTGCTATCTTTGTTTTGATAAACTAAAAAAACAAGAACAGCTTAAAAATATAAAACAATCCGCCCGATATTTTCAGGTTCGACCTTCAGCTGAATAACTGGGACCCATAGGTCGAGGTAGATGTGACGTCAGTGAGTTTGGTCCCGTGTTTTTATTAAAAACCGTGCCTTATTTATTTATTTTCTCAGTAAATAATTGAAAATTTTATAAACTGTAAAAAACGCTTGAAAAACTCAATTAATAAGTTAACTGAAATTAAAAATACGTAAAATAATTTAAGAGTAATTAAACGCGTGACAAAACCCAAACAAAGTTCCAAACATTACCTACTGAATACAACCCTATAAATTTTATTTTGCTGAATACTGAAACTGAATTTCTGTCGATGAAGCAAGGATATTTTGTTAAACGAGGACAGCATAAATGATCCCCTCTCTTTAACCGAGAGATCGCTTCGTCATGGGTTAGTCACGTCGGCAACACGGAGTGATCTGTGTCCTTTTGCGAACATCTATACACATTATTTATTCTCTCATAACCACATAAAATGCTACTGTAAGTTTGAGCTTGCCAAAACGGTATAAGTAGGATGTTTAAAGGGTCTTACCATATCAGAGGATTTATAGATTTTTTAATGATCCTCAACCATTGCTTTGAGTAGATTACCCAAGCTTTTAAATTAATTTTTAGATAGGTTTAAGTAGTTATAGATGGTATGTTCTGCGCCAATTGCTGCGGTCCCTTTCTGCACATGCGCCAGCAGTGCGCAGGTTTAAAGCTGTTTATTAGCTGTTCAAAGCTGTTCATTGGTCGTTTATAGCCGTTTTAGAACGGGTATATTGTACAGCTTTAAACAGCTAATGAACAGCTTTGAACGACTAACTTTGAACAGCTTCAAATAGCTAATAAACAGTTTTAAACCTGCGCACTGCTGGCGCATGCGCAGAAAGGGACCGTAACAATTGGCGCAGAACATAGAATCTATAACTACTGGTTTACTAATTAAAAATTATTGAAATAATAATTTGTACATTTGACAGTCAAATTTAATTAAATCAATATTAACTCGCTATCACTGGAATTACTATCATATCATCAGTGTCACTGTCAATTAATATTATAAAAATTGGCATAGACATTGTTGGTCACGTAATAGATTTTTAAATGAGTGCATTCATTGAAAGAAAATTATTTCTAAAGATGGCTTATTGATACTAGACTAGCAGGTCCCGCCTGTGTGCTTACCAGAAGACTTCTACGATATTGAACAGCTTTGAACAGCTAATGACAGCTTTAAACCTGCGCACTGCTGGCGCATGCGCTGAAAGGGGCCGCAACAATTGGCGCAGAACATACAATCTATAACTACTGGTTTACTAATTATTGAAGTAAACATTTGTACATTTGACAGTCAAATTTAATTAAATCAATACAATTTGCTATCACTGGAATTACTATCATATTTCATCATCTTTTTATATTATCATCAGTGTCACTCTCAATTGATATTATAAAAATTGGTATAGACATACGTAATAGATTTGTAATTGAGTGCATTCATTGGAAGAAAATTATTTCTAAAAATGACTTATTTATACTAGACTAGCAGGTCCCGCCTGTGTGCTTACCAGAAGATTTCTATACCATAAGTGAAATATCATTTTGTCATCATGTATCATTTCAGGAAATTGGGTTTTCGTGAAAATAATACTACCGATCTTTATACACATAATAAATGTATCATCAATCAAATTTTGATTAAGGAAAAGCATTAAAAGTCCTATTTCTTTCGTTAGACGAATATTTAAAAGCCCAATTTTAAAATTTTGTTTTTTAAACAAACCTTGAAATTTAAAGTGTAGTGTATGGCATACTGTCGGGAGCGTATAGGGGAGGTCAAAATAGCTCTACTTTATCATATAAAAAAAACCTAAAGTGCCCCTTAACAGGGCCCCAAAGAGGTAGGTACCAAGCTACTTATTACTTTTTTGGCTCTAACTTTTGAACCGAGATGTATAATCTAATGAAATTTTAGTATTTTGTGTAGGCCGTAGAGACTCATAAAACCGTACTACATTAGATGTTTTACATCGTCAGGGAAGTCAGGAACGGACTTGCAACCACACTCGTTGGGCCAAAATTTTGACAGATGTCATTTTACGATCTAAAAACTGATTTTTTAAATACTTTAGTTATTTTTATTTAAAAAAGGTACTCTACATTTGTCTCGCTGGAATTAGCGGTTTTCGAGAAAAATAAGGTTTTTGTATATCATGTATCAGAATAAATTCTTCTTGCCTCCACACGATTACCGAGTGCTTGTCCATAAGTTAGATGCATCGGAGCATTATTAATGAGATGTAATAATTTATTTAATTATTTTAGTGCGTAGTATTAATCTTCAGGTTATTTGATTAGTTATTGTGTTCAAATAGCTTATGTTGTTAATAAACTTGATTATTAAATAAATGTCGAATCAATGCTTAAACGTGATATACATAAACTTTATTTTTATTATATATATATTATATTACGGTTTTATGAGTCTCTATGGCCTACACAAAATACTAAAATTTCATTAAATTATACGCGTCGGTTCAAAAGTTAGAGCCGAAAAAGTAAGTAGCTGGGTATCTCTTTGGGGCCCCGTATCTCCGTTAAGGGGCACTTTAGGTTCTTTTTTTATATGACAAAGTAGAGTTATTTTGACCTCCCCTATACGCTCCCGAGAGTATGCCATATACTTACCGGACACCCGGTATTTAAAATATATTGGTGTAAAATAAACTTATGCAGAACACCGTTATTCTATTATGTACCTCAATACTCAATATACTTATTACTTACACTATATTATACTTACTCCAATCTACTTATATACTAAATATATCTACCCCTAATTACTCTAATATTCCTGCTTTACAATACTTACCCTAAGATACTTACCTTAATATACTTACCTTAAGTGGCTTGCGCCGATATGTATTTATTGTCGATATTCATGATTGCAACGCGTAGGTAGGTATATAACTTAATAATTACATATTTGTTGTAATTTTAGTCAATTTACCTACTTCTGTTGAAACAATATGGATTTTGCTAAATTGAAGAAGAGCTAAAATATAAATTACTAGCAAATTAATCTAACCATCTTCAAATAATCTAGTACAATAAGTAAAAAGAGCTAATATTTAAAATCAAAAACGATAATTTTTTTTTACTGGCAGTACTGGATATGCGAAGTTTTATAAATATATCAGTAGCTATAAATAGCTGAATAGTTTATTTTGTTGTTTTGATGGTTTCAAGTTTGTTAAGTCACCATGAATATTACAAAATATGGTGTAATATAATAGTAAAACAAGTTTCCATGGCATGCATTTGTCTTATATAAATTTATTGTTTGTTTGTGGTATTTTATAAATAATAATAAAAAATGTGTGAAGTCCTGCCCTGACTAATGCTCAAGTTGTGTAAACATAATGTTACTAAAAATGACATATGACAACGGCGGTCATTACAAACTAACGTGATAACAACTATAGCAATAAATGGATTATGCGTCTAGATGCAAAGTAAATCATGCAGTCGCGTAAACTTTACTAATCTAATCAATGTGTATTAAAAACTGTAAATTCGTTTTACATTTTGTTCATGAAATAACGATAACATGTCATGTCATTTTATATGATTAAGTTTGTTATCAAAATTAAATTATATTAATATTAAAATGAATGTTCCCTTATAAGGCTTTTCTGCCTCCTATTATTGTCATTAATCTTTTAATATGCAAAAAGGATAATGAAATATATTAATTCACATTAAACTACACAACAAAAGTAACAAAAAAGCTCTAACACGATATATGTGGGTACAAGTATAAATATTAATCTACCACCTATTAAAAATTATTGTACCAATTTTATTGTCTGAAATCAATCAATTTTGATTATTGTCAAACTTATTGTTACTGTACCATAAATATGGGATCCTATACCTAAATTTATAATAATTATTATTGTCTTTGGAAAAGCGATACATTCACAAAGCACATTGCTTTTATATTTGTATTGACAATTATTGTTAGTTTTTAACTAATTTAAGTAAGAAAATTCATTGGTATACAGGTTTTTTCACAACAGTTTAAAAATTACAAAAAACAAAACTGCTTTTAGTCAACACGAATCATTACAGAAATATAAATATTTAACTGCCTGTAAAAATTGCATTTATTAGACGATTTTTGTAAACACTCCAAGAAGTATTAGGGCTCCTTCGAAACCGCAAAAACAATTTTTTCCACACATATCTCCTATGTGTAGGTATTTTTTTTTCAAGAAACCGAAAATGTCGTTCAAGAAAATTGCGTTGAAAAGGTAGGTGTCACAAGGAGGCTAAAATCTCTTGAGATTTTTTCTCTCATGAGACAAGGTGTTTCCACAATCAATTTACATTTCAAGCAGAAACAAACAAAACGTTGTGTTGTGAAGTGATTTTATAAAAAGAAGTCAACAAAAAGGGCTAGACGAAGGGCTGCAGCTTATTATTACCTTGACGTTAAGTCTTGTAGTACATAAACGAAAAGTCTCACAAATATTGGGTGAGAGATTGGATTAAAAGAAGAATATAATGGAAATATTATTAAAAGAACTAGAACGGGAAGATCAGGAATGTTACAAGAACATCCTTCGAATGTCCGCTGCTGATTTTCGTTTTCTATTTATCCTTTACTTCTTGAGGCGGAATTCCAAACTTGTTGGAAATTTCGTCAATAGCTGATTTCCGAAGATTTTGGTTTTTATAGTTTTCGAACGAGCAGTCCCACAAATTAGGATAGGATGCATATACTTCGATTAATTGCAGTATCATGCTTCTTGTCTAGTTAAAAGAACATTCTTTTCTTTTTAGACTCCTTTTTTCACTTGAATAACTCATTCTTGGAAAAATCCAATATTTGTTTCACGACACAACAGCGAAACTCACGTGCAGCGCGTGAAATAAATGTATCATGCAATAAATCGTGTTTCCACGTTGAAACTTGTTCAAGAAATAAAACTCTTATGACACATTGTTTTACGAGATTATCGATAGTATATCACGTGTCTCAGACCTGTTTCGACAATAAAATGAAATTTTTCCTGAGATTTTTATTTCATGAGACAAAAATCTCATGAGATATTCTCATTGTGGATTCGCACCTTAAGAATCGCTTAGTTAGGAGTTTTATATATTTTCTTTTTAGTATAGTTAGTCCTTAGCAGATATGGCAATATTATCTATCCAATGTTGGTGTTAACTAAAATTTGTTGTTATAAAAAAGTTACATATTGTCATTATTTTAATAGATCGTATGTCAAAAATGTCACAATTATTACAATGCGAGGTTAAATATGCATGCAAATATGTATATGCATAATATTAATACAGCCATATTTAGATATACCTACAAATTATTCTTAGTCACTACAAGCGGTATGCACCACCCGTATTTAATCCAGATTAGCTTTTAATCCCGCTTTAAACAATTTGTGGTATGTTGTACCAGGGTAAAAATAAGTTTAAACCAGATTAAAATTAGTATCACAACCTGGCATACCGCCGTAAGTGATATTCAAGGGAAAACCTAAGCTAGTGAATCTGTCATAGATTGGCCGGTAGGTTTTGCAATTATTATTAAGCCTTGTAGGCAGTAGCAACATGACTGAGAGTATTCACATAAGACCTATTAAATTAAGAATATACTGTTCTTATGAAAAACCTTCAATAAGGATACGTAAATGGGCAAAAGTCTTTTATCGTCTGTTTCTTACAATCCTATATAGATCGAATTCCAATTATAGGTTATCGATTCATTGGAAGTAAAATCTTGGATGCACAGATAGAACAAAAAACTTGTATAGCTTTATATTATTGTATAGGTACTATACTTAAATGTAGAAAAGAGTCTTGGAGTCTAGTGTGATAAGGTGCAAGTAAAACAAAATGTTTTAGAACACAGCCAATTAAGTATTTAGAGTATAAAAATTTCTGAAAAGGCAAAATTTCAATAAAAATGCTGATTGTTTAGCAGGTTCCAGACTGATGCTCATTTTAGTATCTGCGCCATTTGTAGACAATTCTAGATACACTACAGATTGTAGAAATAGACAAGAAATTGACAGAAAGTTTTGCTTTTCCCGTCACATACAGGGTGTTCATTTGAAAACTTCCCACCACGGATTTATCGAAAACCACTGATTAAAGAAAAAACGCCGAGACACGTCAAAACATTTGCCAAAGGGGGCAACTTTTTAACCAAAAACTACTTCACCCTCTTTTACCCTCTGCCCCCCGGGGTCATCCCCTTAAAAATTTTAAATGACAAGGGGTATCAAGTATTAGCTTGTTTGAAAGGTCTTTCCAGGCTAGGATAACTTAAATGGTGAAGGTCGTCCCCTGATCGTTTAATTTATCCCCCCGGTCGCTAGTGGCGCTATTGTAGGAATTTTGTTTTATAAGGTTGTTCATCTCCTAACGTTGGTAGGAACAGAATATTCATTTAGAATGAGCATGGCCAACATTCTGTACCTCTCTCTCGCTCTGTACCTGCATAATATGTGCGAGAAAGATAAAAATATGGCTTGTTGTGACAGATCCTGAAGTCTTACCTGGACTGGTGAAAGATTGTCATTGTCATTTTATGATTGATTTGTCAAATATATAAAAAATAAAGTTATTATTAAATAATTATTCATATATAATTTATAAACTTAACATGGCGCAGTCGGTAGTTTGAGAATCGTAAATAGGTATATATTTAATATGTCGCGACCAAAGAAATCGGGAAGAAAAACCAAGGCAATTAACAAGAGCGTGGAACCTCCTGAAGACTTCATTAATGTCGCCCAACGATTGGAAAGTACAGCGAAAGCTATTAAAGATATAGAAAAAAACTTTACTTCACAACTTAATGAACTACAAGGTACAATAACTAGTTTATTAAATAAAAACTTTGAAAATAACACGGAATTGTTAGAAAAATCTACAGAAAATAATAATATAATAATGTAAGCTGTTTTTTTTATGTAAACCATATTTATGTAAATATCTAATATTAATAAATCTTGTCGCCGTATCATTGTTATAATTTCCTTTCGTTCTCCCAAATTATTTTAACTTGAATCAGATGTTTCGCGCTTTAAACTTTTCCGTTAAGTTGGAAGCGCGAACATTTGAATTCAAAGTAATAATAAAATTAAAATTTTTATGCTTGGCGCCTACCCCCACCACGACTATATTTAGTTTTTCCACCGGTCGCATGTGGCGCTATCAGGGAACCAATTTAGTATGTTAAGTTGCCTATCTATCCTTGAGAGCGCGCAACTCGCTTGTCTATGGGTCTTTCTTTCAAAGTGCTTTATTATGACGTTTGATTTTTTAATATCCGTCGATTTGTTTTCGAGAAAATTAGAAAAATCTTTATTTATCTTAATTTGTTCAGATAGAAAAAAAACACACGAAAATATCACTTTTTATTTCAATAAAAGTTTAAAAACCAACCTAAACAGCAATTTGGGTTGATTAGACGAGGCAGCAACCAAATAACAACTCGAATTTTTTTCCGCCTTCTTTTTATCAACACATATAACATGTATTTATTCTTATACCTGTTTACTTCTTTATAGTTGCTAAGGAAAAGAAAGAATTTAATTTGCTGTCAGTTACCTTTGTGACAATCTTGGGATAGTAAAAATTAATTTATTGATTCAGATTTTACTTCCAAAATGGTTTACACACTAGCCGAAAGAGTGGAAATGACTTTAATTTATGGTGCCCAAAATCAATGTGCTCGGCAAACTGCCGTCACATTTAACGCCAGACATCTGGAAAAGATAACTCCGCATAGGTGTGTTTTGGACCTTGTTACTAAATTTACTCAAACTGGATCTGTTGCAAATAAAAAACGTAATCATCGTAGAGTTTTGGATGAAGCCGCTCAAGTTGAAGTTTTGGGTCATTTTGGCATAAATCCTAATGCTTCATTACGCAAAATTGTTGACGCGACTGGTATTTCATTATGCTCTGTACACACAGTTACTAAATTGCATAAATTTCATCCATTCAAAATGAAAATATTGCAAGAGTTAACCGAAGATTATTTCGATAGGCGAGTTGAGTTTTGTGAACAAATGACTGCAGCGATTAATTATAATACCATTCATGTAAAGAACATCTGCTTCAGTGATGAATGCACATTTTATCTAAATGGATTTGTTAATAAGCATAACTGCAGGTATTGGAGCAATGAAAATCCTCTTGCTTTTGTAGAAGGGCATACTCAGTACCCCCAAAAAGTAATATATGGACAGGCATTTTAGGAAACAAAGTGATTGGGCCATTGTTTATTAATGAGAATTTAAATGGAGGCATTTATTTAGATAGGTATGTTGGAAAATACCATCAATCCGCTTATCACTGAAACCATTGAAAATCAAATCGAAGACGATGGAAACCCTATACTTGATGAGGTTGAAATATGTTTCCAGCAAGACGGCGCTCCTCCTCACTATGTTCTTCCGGTTCGGCAATGGCTAGACGACGAGTTTCCAGATAAATGGATAGGGCGAAGAGGGCCTATAGAATGGCCTGCTAGATCTCCTGACTTGACGCCATTAGACTTTTTTCTATGGGGCCATTTGAAGTCTATTGTGTTCACTCCCCAACCTGAAAGTTTGGAAGAACTTCGTCAACGCATCATCGAAAGCTGCCATGATCTCCCACAACATGTTTTTAAAAATGTCCGTCAGGAATTTGAACATCGCCTATATCATTGTTTGGCCAATAACGGGCAACATTTTGAACACTTATGGAAATAAAAAGTGATATTTTCGTGTTTTTTTTTTCTGTCTGAACAAATTAAGATAAATAAAGATTTTTCTAATTTTCTCGAAAACGAATTGACTGATTTTAAAAAATCAAACGTCAAAATAAAGCACTTTAAAAGACCTTTCAAACAAGCTATTACTTGATACCCCTTGTCATTTAAAATTTTTAAGGGGATGACCACGTGGGGCAGAGGGTAAAAGGGGGTGAAGTAGTTTTTGGTTAAAAAGTTGTCCCCTTTGGCAAATATTTTGACGTGTCTCGGCGTTTTTTTTTTCATCGGTGGTTTTCGATAAATCCGTGGTGGGAAGTTTTCAAATGAATACCCTGTATATTATAGTCTGTTCATTTTATCTTGAGAATAGAACGAAGAACAATTAAACAAAAATTCACTACAATACTCCATCAACGAACCAAATTGCCCTGCAACATATTTCGGGCATTTGACATTTCTTTATACTACATTCGACATTTTTAACTGATAAAGAGGAATCGATTTATTGACAAAAAAGGAACAATTTCGTTTTGAAACCTAAGCAAGTTGATGTTTCGTTAATGCATTGTTGATTACCTGCCTTTAAAGAACAGTAATACAAAACATCTTTTATTATAACAATAAAATACTGAATCAACAATCTCTGAAAAAAACGCTTCCATCTTTAACCTAATATTCCTCTGTGCAACGGCAGTCCAACCATTTTAATTTCTCTAGTAACATAACCTCAGAAAATTTATTATTTATATGACAGCTTGTCACTTTATGAAATTAATTTCTAACCTTACTTTTTCTAATGTCATATAATGAGGTATACAATATAATGTGCCTGGTGTAAAATGGGTTTCATAAGATAAAATGGACAGAGTATAGTTTTGCTTTATTCCTAAAATCCAATATACCGGGTGTTTCTCAAAATACGTTCACCCCTATTACTTTTCTGTATTTATAGATATTAAAATGAAATTTTGAGATTGTGCATAAGAGATAAGTCTGCATTTATTAGCATAATTTTCAATTTTTTAGCACTTCCGGTTTGACCGGAAGTGACCTTGACTTTGGTATTTTAAATCGGACATCTTGTATATTTTTACTTATTGGGATTCAGCATAACATTCTGAGTAAAATGACACCTCACTTGTCATTTTTTGACTTGTTATAAACATTTTTATGTTTATTTTTTATTTTCAATCTAGAGTGCTACAAATTAATTAAATCTGTTAATTTATAGTCAAGTAGTATATGAAAATTAAAATTATGTCATAATAATTGACTTTCTAAGTTTCAAAAGCGTTTAAAAAATGAAATTTTGTTTTCTTGACGTATACACCATTTTTCCAAATGGAACGATGATAGTTCACTAGGATATTTAAAACGAGCATTTTTTTTTCATCAATTTGATACCATACACTCCTATGCTACTTTAAAATTGACACTGAAAAATTTGCCTTAAATCCCAATCGCAAATTTAAAAGCGTTATGCATTATCGCCGCCCTCTCTTTTCTAAAGAAATATAAAGGCGGCTTGAGAAACAATGAAATGGTTTCTGCTATCGAAGTCAAGGTCACTTCCGGTCAAACCGAAAGTGCTAACAAATTATGCCAATAAAATAAATGCTTAATCTCAAAATTTCATTTTAATATCTATAAATATAAAAAACTTATAGGGGTGAACGTCTTTTGAGAAACACCCGGTATGACCAAAACGATTTTAAAATATGTGCTATAATATATGCATTATTTTTAATACCGACAAATTACAGTGACACAGCCTTGACAAATGCAATCAAAAAGATCGAAAAATCTCTAATAAGCACTTTAAAAAAATCTAAATTATGGTTGTTGTAAACAACCTCCGCCCAATCCCCAATGAATGGGTATAAATTTGATATCACTGAATAGCTAAAAGTTCAAACGTTGTTTGTTTGTCTTGTAACAGATTTTTAATTTAGGCCTTTCTTTGGGAGACAATAAATTTTAAAATTGGCATATTTTTACTAACCAAAATTATAATATACTTTCAAAATGAAAGGGTATATAATCGGAAAATGTGCTACATAAGAAACAGATTTTAATGATAGGTTTTTCAATAATTTTAAATTAAAGTAAATCGTATGTGCGATTTCGCAGAAATCCTTTGACAGCGGAGGGCAAATATTAGGTTTATTTGCTGGTGTAAGTTGGTCACTTTGTCATTAAATATCCTATCCCTGTTCCTTTAAATAATGAAATTAAAATAAACATTGCTGAGATGACAATCTAAATGTGCTTGTCCCTGTAATTATATTAATTTTTAATGCATATACCTATAAACGTTAAGGTTTTGAAGCTTATCGATTATTATAATTAAAAAACAATCTATAAAATTTAGACGCAGTATAAAAACGGACCTATATGATATTCAATATTTCTAAACTAATTTACAAAGATATTGTCTATTAAAATCTCAGATAAGTGTTTTTAAGGTAAAATTTAAGTATAAAAATTGACATTTTATTACAAATGGTAAAATACAATAACCTTACACTAATTAATTAATTATAATTATATTTTATTGTGATATGTAACGATATTAAATAACCTTTTAATTTTTTTAAAACTTAAAGAAAATAATAAAACGTGCATTAAATAATTTTATAATAATGATTCTTTAATCGTCTCTAAAATGAAATAATTTTTGTCGCGTAAAAAGCAAATATGTTAATTATTGTCTGTAGTAGATTTTAGATTTCATATTTTAAAATTAATATGTAGAAATTAAAAAAAATATTTATCTTACTTATCACAATTGCTTAATATAAATTGCATTTTATTTTAAAACGATGCAATTCATAAAATAAAATCGCGTCAAACAATGATAATGTATAACAAAAATAATAACGTTGTAGGTATCTGAGGTAAACCATTGAAAAACTCACAAGCAAATAACAATAAAAACTTACAAAATCAATTTGAATCAAAATCAAGTATCTTCTAGTTTTTCAGTACCTACATGTAGTCTTGGCCCATTCACTAGGCGATTATCGATCAACGAGATTGACAATCTAGTCGCTTTCGATCGAATCGAAAAATATTTAGGCAGACCGCAGATATACAGGGTGGTCCTTAAGTACATCAAGAAAATCTAGGATATGATTCCTGGCATCAATTTAAGTTGAAAAGTTTATATGGACTTATGCCCTAAAATGCTTACCCTCTACAATAACAACAATAATGTTGAGTAGCTGATATTTATCAGCTAGACTTCGCCCTTTAAGAATTGTAATTTATAATTTATATTCTTAATAAAGACTATTATTATTATTATTATTATTATTATTATTATTATTATTATTATTATTATTATTATTATTATTATTATTATTACAATACAGGGTGTTAAAATATTTTTAAAAAATAATTGTTTTTTTAAAATTTCGAAACTCCTTAAAGATACGGTATTGAAAATTGATGTCGATTGATTTCGTATTAAACTGCACTTTTTGGTTAAAAAAGGGTTTGCCTACTTCCACCAGTGGCGTGCATGAAGATACCATCAATATTTTTTTTGTGAAAATATGTGATACGCCACTGTTTTTTTTAAACTCTGATGCATTTTTATGCGTTACTGATATAAGCGGAACAAAAGTTGTCTCTACTATGTTTTTGAAAAAAATGGTAGTTTTAAAGGAAAATGGAAAATATTTTAACACCCTGTATCTTAGAGGGTAAGCATTTTAGGGCATAAGTCCATATGAACTTTTCAACTTAAATTGATGCCAGGAATCATATCCTAGATTTTCTTGATGTACTTAAGGACCACCCTGTATACGGTACCTATTCAATCAGGTTTTACCATAGACAATTTACCTTTAGATATGTACAGCTTATCCCCTGCGCAAAAAAAAAAGTTACGTTTTATGGGTGAAAAAATACGTCCGAGCGCATGACTCGCCGGTCAGCTGCCTTCCCTCTGGACACCTTCGTCCATGCGCACAAACCTCGTGTTATCGGCCTGTTCTACTTTACCGACATGCTCAAAATACCCTCCAGAACCGGCTCGGCCGCCATTTTTGTTGTTGTGTTTTAAGGTTTATCTGTGCACAAGCGCGCAATTCGCTTGTCTATGTCTCTATGGATTCCTTGTAGTTTTCTTAGCTATTGTGGATTGTGGGTTTTTAATATTTACGGATTTCTAGTTTTTCTGTAGTTTAGTAAATTGTATTTGTGCTTTTAGTGACTCGGATACTCAGATTGGTATGTTAACAATGACTAGTAACAGCCGTCAATAGGTACAAGTTATATACCAACTAATATTTGACTTGAGGTCAGGTAGGTACGCGATAACACCGTAGATTGGTTATTTTGCTGGTTTCGTTTGTTTTTATATTCGATTTTATAAGACTAGTTTAATTTACTTGTTCTTGTTCTCTTCCTTTTCGAACTAAAAACACAACGACGAATAATTTTCTATCCTTAAAATCTGATAGGTTTGCTACTACTAAAAATGCCAGAAATCACTACCTTTTTACCCAACTTGATCAAAAATTGGGAAGAAATTCCAATTTTTTGGCAAGAATTTAAATTTTAAAGCCCGGACCTGTCTATTTTCCCAATCGTCAAACGATTATGTTGCAGTGCGCATGTCTAATAGTGTCTAGGTTTGTTTACATGCGCAAGGCCATAAATCTGCCACTTTCGTAATTATTGTTTGCTTATCTAAGGGTAATTGTCTATGGGTTTTACCAAATCAGTATCCCGGACCGAACAAGCCCCGCTTACATTCGATAATTATATTTAAACGCTACAAAATTCACAACAGCTCCAAAGGGCATTCGCGCAAAAACCGTATAAAATGATCTAACGATTGCGCGACATCATAACAAAAGTATAGAGCCAACGCAACGGTCAAATTGAATTCTGATTGCCGAGCGATAATTTAATTTACCTACACAGGTTGCCAGTGTTTGTGTACGTGACTTCTAATGCAAGGTGCAAGTCAGTAAGTTCCTCGTCGTGTTTTAATCATAGACATTTACCTTTAGATATGTACAGCTTATTTCCTGCGCAAACAAAAGTTACATTTTATGGGTGAAAAATTCGTCCGAGCGCCGGCTTGCCGGTCAGCTGCCGTCCCTCCCAGCAGAATTGGGCATGCGCGCAAACATCGTGTTATCGGCCTGTTCTCGGCTCTTGGCTCGGTCGCCATTTTTGTTGTTGTGTTTTAACGTTTCTATGTGGATTCCTTGTAGTTTTCTTTGCTATTGTGGATTGCGGGTGTTTAATATCTACGGATTTCAATAGTTTTTGTGTAGTTTCACGAATTGTGTTTGTGCTTTTAGTGACTCGGATTGGAATATAAGCAACGTCTAGTAACAGCCGTTGTTTATATGATTTTATTATGCACAAATAGGGGTAAAATATCTGGTATTTCGTATTTTCAGTAAGTATGGAGTAGTGATGTAGTGATGTATCTTGATATATAACTGTATTTTATTATGGTCAAATTAAACGCATCAAACTAGGCCTAGGCTACATAAATAAGGTATGAAAATAAAGAGAAACCCACACCAAGACAGATTATCCCGAGTCATGTTTTGGTATATTTTATTTGCATCCCTACAATCTTCAAAAAATTCAAAAGACAGTTTTGTCTGTACTTATATTAGGTATATAAAAGAAAAGATGTAAATACCTAGATAGTTTATATTACTCCACGGGTCAAGTTCTCGGACAAAAACTTTTTTAAATTCTTGAATAAGAAATTGTGCTTGAAAATGTTTTACACGTAAGTACCCAAGTTTTTGCCAAATTGTAAAAATCAATACAAGTTATATACCAACTAATATTTGATTTGAGGTTATAGGTACGCAATAACACCAAAGATTGGTTATTTTGCTGGTTTTGTTTGTTTTTTATATTTGATTTTATAAGTTTTATAGTATAATTGACTTGTTCTCTTCTCTTTCGAACTAAAAACACGATGACGAATCATTTTTAAACACATTTTAGAAACAAAACCTTACAAAACAATTTTCTATCCTTAAAATCGGATCTGAGGTTTGCAAGTACTAAAAATGCCAGAAATCACTAACTTTAATTCCCAATCTGATCAAAAAAGTTGAGAAGAATTTCCAATTTTTTGGCAATAATTTAAATTTTAAAGCCCGGACCTGTCTATTTTCCCATTCGTCAAACGGTAATGTTGCAGTGCGCATGTCTAATCTTGTATAGCTTTGTTTACATGCGCCATAAATTTACCCCTTTGGTGATTATTGTTTGCTTATCTAAAGGTAAATATCTATGGTTTTAATACTTTTAGTGGCTTTGTTTTTATATGTATCAAATTAATGAAGAATGCTCATAACGAAGATGGAAAAAAGAACGATATTGTACTAAAGAATTCATGAAACCATATTTTTTAATCCCTACACAAGCGCTTTGACTATTTTTAAAATAAAAACTGATTGAGGAAAGAAGAATTGGTTGACAATCAAACTGCTAGGAAATTCGTCTAATGGATGTGTAGTTACTGAACAACCAAATTGCCCGGAAATTTTAAGGCAATTTGATCGGACGACTTGGTTGCCCGGTAATCGCCAGGTGAATGGCCCCCTTGGCCCTTTAATTAAAAAAAGTATGCTAATTAATAAAGACGATTATAGGAACCTAAAAACATACGCGGATTACTGTAAATATACAAAAAACATACAAGTGGTAGTTTTACGGATTAATTTAAAAATTAAAACCTATAGTCATTGTGCGTGTGAAACAATAAACGAGAGTTGTTATTAATTAATTATAAATTTCACAAAATATTCGTTACTTTAATTATTGTCCTAAGTGATATTATTGTCATTAAAATACTAATAAAATATCCTAAACCTATAAATTTGGTAGTTGAACCATTCGTTTGTTTTTCTCCATTTTGCTGAGATATATACCCTGGATCTACAATATGAATCTTCCATCCCAAATTAGAGTGTATGTAGCACTGTAACAGAATAATAAGATATGAATAAATAATAATAATAAAGATATATATTTTTAAATTACATTTAAATTCATAATATAAATTGTTTAGAAATATCAGATATAGTTAGAATTAATTATGGTAAATGTTCTTGCAAAAATAAAATTAAAAAAGTTGAATTTATAAAATATTTAGGAATGTTGATTAACCAAAATTTAAATTGGGATCATCAAATTAACACAATTACAAAAAAATTAAGAAACACTTTATGTAAATTTAGACTTTTAAAAGATATTGTGAATCAAAAACTTTGTTAAATGTTTTATTATGCACTTTTTCAATCAATTCTTTCCTATGGTATAACTGGTTGGGGAAGTGCATACGACTCGAATTTAAAACCGCTTATAACAATACAAAAATATGTTTTAAAAATAATATTTAATAAACATATTTTGTTTCCTTCAAAAATTCTATTTGTTAATAATAATATTAGTAAGTATAGTTTAAAACAACTTTATTACAAAACATCCATTTTATATATATAAAAATAAAAATTGATTACATAACATTACTCATATACAGGGTGGTGCATCCATCCACGCAACATAGGAAATTCCATGAAAATTTTGAGATGGTAAAATATTGGCTCCCCAATTTATTTTAGAGCAAAAGTTTATCTAAACTTTTTAAAGAATTGATGAAATTAAACTCAGTTGCAAAATGTTAATAATTTTCATGCAGTCTATCCAAAGTTATTTAAAAAATAATATTATCTTTTATTATCCTAAAATGGATAATACGGGTCTGAATTTTAATGACGATATTTTGATTGATTATGTCAGTGTCAAATTCAAACCAAGTTTGACAATTTTTTTAACCTTTATATTATTTCGTTATGAACTATTCTACGTCTGAAAATATTGCTATAGTTAAGTGGTATTCTGGTATTATGCGGGAAACAGCAGCAGAAATGTTTGCAGTATATTATTTAGAGAGGCCAGTTCCAGCAATATCCACCGTAATCAGAATAATTAACAAATTTGAAAATAGTGGAACGCTTCTCAATAAATGTAAATGCGAAAGAGAAGACGAAGATAATAATCATGCAGTGTGGAAGAAAATAAGGGAATTATAAGTACTTGGAGACGAAGCGGGGAAACATCATACAACCGTTTTACGAGTATTACATAAACATAAATATTATCCGTATAAATACCATAGAGTTCAGGAATTAAGAGATAGGGACATGATTCGAAGGGCTGATTTTTGTTTTAATATGATGGAGAGGGCAAACAATGACAGGGAATTTTTGCAAAATATTTGTTTTACCGACGAATGTACTTTTACCTTGAATAACGAACCTAATGTACAAAATTTACGATACTGGAGCCAAAAAAATGAATTTCGGTTTATTGAAACAAGGACGCAGTATCCCCAAAAAGTTAACGTATGGGCTGGCATTTTAGGACATCATATCATTGGACCACTCTTTTTAAATCAAAATTTAACCGCACAATATTTTCTTGAACTGCTTGAAAATGAAATGACGCCTGCGTTGCATGAAGTTGTTCGAGAAAATCAAGAAATTTGGTTCCAGATGGATGGCTGCCCAGCTCATAACTCCGCAGTAGTTAAGGAGTATTTAGAAAATGTTTTTGTAGGTACCGTTATTGGACTAAATTACACAATTAATTGGCCAGCTAGGTCTCCCAATCTTTCGCCGAATGACTTTTTCTTATGGGGACACCTAAAAACCACCATCTACAAAAATTTTAAATACGAGACGCTGGAGGATTTAAAAAATGATATTACTTTATTATGTGAAAGATTTTCCGTGTATCAATTAATAAATGTTCGAAATGAATTTTATGATCGTCTCGGGTATTGTCTAGCAGCAAATGGGGGGTTGTTTGAATATCTTATTAAATAATTAGTTAAGTATGTAATTTATTTGTTTTATTATGCACTAAAAGTCAAAGTCTCGAAAAATAAAGTACTTTTTGTTTACCAAAACTGTTTTATTGATTTATCTCCTCCAATATATTTTTGTATGTATAACGGAGAGACAACCCAAATTGTATTAAAAATATTAAACCTTGAAGCTTTTAACCTATTTTACCCGAATACAAATGTATTGTCATAATACATCCTTCTTGTCAGTTACTGACATTTACTGGTGTTTTTATTATAAAGCTTAAGAATCGTATTTGTTAATTTTCGCTAATTATAGATTGACGTTTTTTTAAATAAGTCCTTAATTACTTAATAAATCGCGCTAAAATTTCGTCTGTTAGTTCGTCAAAGTATTCCCTTTTATAAAGTTAAATAAATTATCGGTCTTAAATAAACAAGGGAGCCAATATTTTACCATCTCAAAATTTGCATGGGATTTTCTATGTTGCGTGGATCGATGCACCACCCTGTATACCAAACAAGACAAAAAACAAATCTATGTTTATGATATGATAATTTTAATTTAACACTTTTAAAAAATAATGCTTTATTTGTTGGCATCAAAATTTTTAATATATTACCTACTAATTTGAAAACTAGACTTTTTGACATTTAAAAGAAAATTAAAATCATGGATTATGCAAAATTATATAAAGGTACGCCAACTTATATATAGGTGTAGTACCTATAATAATAAAATGGGTGTATATTTTTTCATTACAAAATCGGACAGATTTGTTAATCTATGGTTTTGTAATGATGCTTTAATTGAATTTGTTTTTATTAAAAAAAACAATGTTATTGATTTTTAATATTATTATAAAAAAAACCTGCAAATAAATAAAATAAATAAATAAATAAATATTTATTTGTGACAAAATATAAAATACATTTTTTAAAGTTATAAAATCTAATAAATCTCAAAATAACTATCGGTGATAGTAACATATCAGTTGACACAAGAAGGTCGGATTTTGATTAACAATTAATATTCCAATCCGACTCTAAGTTAATGGATTTTAAAATCGTATAATACACTTTCAAATTTGGTTCAACTGGATATCTGTTTTCTCTTTCTGATGGCTCTAACCAGTGCCCTCAAAAAGTTTTATTTGGATAATATTGCATAGGAAGTATATTATGATTATAAATTTAGTTTTAGTATAATAACACTGATCTGTTAATATTTTGTTTAATATTTAAATTAAAAACCTATTTTAATATAAGTAGCTTTATTTTTTTTATGTGAGTAAAATTACTATAATGTTAGAATTATATATTTTTGTATTCAGTGAATACTGTTCCTGGTTTCGTCCCATTTGTATTAATCAATGTAAAATAAGTAAATAAATAAATAAAATAAAAAGGATTTTCAATTGAATAGTTTATTTTTTATTCTAATATCAGATTATACCGGGTGTTTCTTAAAAGACGTTCACCCCTATAAGAGATGAGTCTGCATTTATTGGCATAATTTTCAATTTGTTAGCACTTCCGGTTTGACCGGAAGTGACCTTGACTTTGATATTTTAAATGGGACATCTTATATATTTTTAATAATTTGGATTCAGCATAACTTTATGAGTGAAATGACACCTCACTTGTCATTTTTTGACGTGTTATAACAGTTTTATGTTTATTTTTTATTTGAGGCACTTATTTTAATAATCTCTATGTATTTGAAACATAATAAAGAAATTCATTTGAAATCCTTGTTATTTGATAAATAATTTGCAAACCATTCGCAAGTGTAATTACTAAATCCCATATATTCAAGATTTGTGAATTGTTAGAGAATTAAAAGCCTTTGCCATATCTACAAAAACAATATTAGTACCAAAATTTGAACCTAATTTACTTCATCATCTTTAAGTTTACATAATAATGTCGTGCGAAAATAAGCTCCGAAACCAGTTTGATTATATTTATTTAAATAAGATATAACTTGATTTAAAATTATTATTTCCAGAATTCTAGATATTAAAAATAGTGAGGCTATTGGCCGAAAATCTTTAACTTTTTGTGCATTATTTTAGCTATTGGGACAATAATACCAGTTTTCCAAATAATTTAATAGAGATTATTTGAACTTCAATTATTAAATATATACGTTTAAGAGCATTTAAGCACTTATACTTCATACAGAGTTCTAATATTCACAAAGTTAAATCTACGATTTCACAAAAATCTGTATTGATATTAGATTTAATTTTTGTGTACTAAGACAGTCACTTATCAAATCAGATTAAACAATAATAATTGCTTGCCTTATATTATTGAAATAAAACATTACCTGATAATATAATAGATCTGGAGCATCCATAGGTACTGTCCAATTTAGATATGCAGGTTCACCTTCATCACACTCTAACCTTAACGTTTTCATATAATCTTCAAACGTTTCAGATTCAAGTGCCTTATCAACACTTTTATGGGCCCACTCACAATATCTTCCTGTAGCTGTAGGATATGGATATCCTTCCTTATCATATGCTACACCAGCATACACTTGTTGATCTCTTCTTCGTTCTTCGGTCAGTTGTCCGAATGCTCCTTCATTTGAGTCGCTAATATAAACTGGATGAAACCTTGAGGTAAAGAATATAATAAAGCATCATGGGGAAAAGGTGGAAAAATTTAATTTGATGAAATACGAAACGTAGGAAGTCACATGATTAATGGAATTAGTTTAAACTTCAACAATATGTACATTAAACTTGTATTCAAAGTTCTTATAGACATCCTACCGTGCGAGCAAAAATTATTTGCATCAAAGAGGGCCTTGCATCTAAGGACGTAATGCTTAGCCGTAGAGCTTAATACCTGTTGGGTATCAGTAACACGAGAGGATCTTCGCAGTAATCAAATTTGAGGCACCATTTGTCATTTGGATCCGTGACGTCATTACTTGATGCGCGCACCATTTAACGCATGGCATGCATCTATATCGTAATAGGGTCTCGCAACCAAGAGGGTTTTTAAACTCTTTCAAATTATTTTTTTTATTTTTTATTTGTTGCAAGTTTAGAGGAAGGTGATTACCTAAGGTATATCGGCAACCGGTTTGTTCGTTGTTACCCAGAGCATTTTTTTAAATAAAATTTTATTTTCATAAAATATTAGTTGAAAAAATTGAATTAAAAAAATGCTCGGGTAACAACGAACAAACCGGTTGCCAATATACCTTTTAGAACAAACCCAAACAAATACAAAAAGGGATGATTTTAAGGTTACACCAAAAGCGGAAAGACGAAAGAACGAAATGTGACAGAAATGACAATGACGCGACACCATATTACGATACATTTAATGACGTCATGGATCCAAAAGCGTATCGGTTCCAAAATTCATTACTGCGAAGATCCTCTCATGTCAGAAACTACTTGAATTAACAATCAATCAGTAATTCCGTCATCTTTGACAGTCGTTACAAGTAATTTGATTCATCGCTTATTTTTCCAATTTCTTGAACAATTCACACAATGGAACAGCACAAAACATTTATGGTTGAAGCGTATTTTCGAAACGGGGTAAGAGTAATTGGTGAGTGGCAATACAATTCGGGTTAGTGCATGGACGATTTAAACGAACATTTTCCTAACGTTGCTTTTATTGCTGGGGATTTTTATCATTGCCTGAAAAGAACCGTGGCTGTGTTTAGGGAAACAGGTTCTATACAACACAAAAAAGGAGCAGGAAGACCATCTGTAAGAAAAGAAGAACTTGTTGCAAACGTTCGTGAAATAATGCAAAATACGCCAACAATTGTATAAGACGCCTGTCCCAAGAAAGGGGAAGATTTTATGGAACATACAGGACTATTCTTAAGAAGCAGCTAAATTTATGTCCTTATAAAGTGCAAGTATTAAGTGCAGATTGATCAGTTTTCGATCAGATATTGCATTCTCACCTAGATCACCTTGTTTAACGGTTATGGATTACTTCGTTTTTCCTCATTTAAAGAACACTATTTTTAAAACACCAGTTGCAAATTTAGAACAATTACAAGAAAGGATTATCCAAGAATGTGGTAACATTTCTCCAGAGATGCTGGTCAAGACTTTCAAAAATATGAAGAGATGTGTGAATTTATGCTTGGAGCATGGCGGTGGCCAATTATTTCAGCAATTTATGTAATTATTTTTTTTTTCTTTCTGTATATTCTTACTTTGTTAATTTTGTTAACAACAAAAATAAATTTGTATTTGTCTACTTATTTTATTACTCATTAGTTTAGTCATATCATATTATGAATTTGACAAAATTTTAACATAGATTTGGTTAGGTATATCGTCCCCATATCATTGTGATCTAAACCAAGCCCCACGTTTTTTAATCCAAGCCCTCTTTGATGCAAATATTTTTTGCTCGCACGGTATAAAATTCTTTAGGTGCCTATTTACTTGCTTCTTTCTCGGGCAGTAATTTCAGTGGTATGAATGTCAATGTATCAGGCGATTATGATGATCGAAATAATGATAATGAAAATAACGATAACATTCATTATAATAGTGATGAATAGGAAGGGGTTAGTTGTAATGATTCATTAGCAGAAGAAGCCCGCCTTGAGTTATTTATTATGTTTATTTTAAATTTTTTTTTGATCACCAGAATTACCCGATATCCTAATTATATGTATTTTGTATTGACGTTAATATTAACTATTATAATTAGATTCTATAAGAAACAGTGGCGGCGCTAGATCTCGCGTGGACGTCGGCAAATTAGGTTCGCGAGGCCTCCTTTTTTCCCAATCAAGAAAATATTAAATTACGTAAGCAGAATTATAGTTAAAATAATATTAACAACAAGTTTTATTAAATATTTTATTGCTATTAAACAAGTTTTATTGCTTATCAAATGATGACAAAACTTACATAAATAGAAGTTAAAATAAACGAACTTTTCGGCTTTTGGCCTCACTGAACTTTTTCAGGATTACGTCATAGCTAATACCAGACGCTATTTCAGCTTCAATTGATAGAACTGATAACGAAGATAATCTCTCTTGACTCATCGTGCTTCTCAAGTAGGTCTTAATCAATTTTAACTTTGAGAAGCTTCTCTCAGCGGAAGCTGTACTGACAGGAACTGTGAGCATGATTCTAATTGCTATATAAACATTTGGATATATTTCTTCCAAATTATTTTCTAAAATATATTGAATGAGTTGTTTCGCGTCGTTGATAGAGTCTAGTGAATTTGTTTTTAAAAGTTGAAGTTCTTCATACAGTTCGAAAGGCTGTATGTCGTTGTTTTCGCCTTCCCGAAGTATTGTACCTAAATCATTACAGCACTTGAGGAGATCTTCTTTTGATATAGAATTTAAATATCTGATATCATAAATAAAACCAAATCGTTCAAAATATTCATTGAGCGCTTTAAATCGACATTCGGTATCAACTATAATAGCATCAATCATAGTGTTAAAAAAGGTAACTCTGTACTGCATTTCAAAAGATTGAATAGGTTCATCAATATGTTCATAATCGAACATTCGTTTTCTCCTGGCTGTTCTTTTTTCTTTAAATTGAGTCTCAATTTCGAAAGTACTCTTCTCTACAAATAATCGAGCTTGTGCGACACTATTGTCAAATCCTGTATTACGGAATTCTTGAATCCAGCTGCAAAATGACCGTAAAGTATCAATAGCGACTTTCAAGTTGACTTGAACCGTTTGCCATAGTTTGCTTATATTGTTCACACGTAATAAAATCTCGTACCATACGTGTATCGCAACAACAAACTCAAAAGTTAACATTTCATTGAAAACTGCGTCACAGTCGCTGATAGTTTCAGAATCATCACTTTTATTTTTCAGGTCATTCACGCATTCGATAACATCATCAAATTGCAAAAATATTGCTTTTACTGCTCCGATTCTACTCTCCCATCGTGTTTCAGACAGAGGTTTTAATGTCAATTTTAATTTAGTTTTCACAATATCCCAACGCTTACTTGACTTTGAAAACAGCACATAGATTTTATTGATGAAGCCAAAAAACGTTTTGGCTGTTGTAGAAGACTTAGCTGCATCCATCAAAAGCAAATTCCAACTGTGACATCCGCACGGCGTAAAGAATGCTCTTGGGTTTATATTAAGTATTCTTGTTCTGACACCTTTATTAATACCGACCATATTGGCGCCGTTGTCATATCCTTGTCCTCGACAGTTTTGGATATCTAGACCATTTCTTTCCAGTTCTTGTAATATGGAATTTGTTATATATTCTCCCGTTGTTTCTGTGACGGCAATAAACCCAACAAAATGTTCCTCTATTGCTCCAGTTGAAGAATTGCAAAATCTTAATATTATTGACATTTGTTCAACGCGGCTGACATCCCTGGTACAATCGATCAAGAAGGCATAGTATTTTGCTTGTTTAACGCTGTGTATGATTTCTTCAATAACTGATTTAGACATAAATGCAATCAATTCATTTTGGACGTCGTGGCTCAGATAATGTTGAGATAGTTGCTTTTCATTAATACGTTGCATGTGCTCCCGTAGTGTCAGATCATATTTGGATAACAACTTAAATAAATCTATAAAGTTGCCACTGTTTTTGCTATCGTTCAATTTAAAGGTTTCTCGATGAGCTCTAAATGCCAAATTGTGTGAGGCTAAGTAGTTTATGATATCAATCATTCTTTCAAACAAATTATACCAGTACTTTTGCGATTCTTTAATAGATCTCTCATTATCTTTATCTATTGTTTTTCCGTGTTTGATTCCTTTATAGAATTCCATCCATTTAATCATGCATTCCATGTGTCCTTGACTTTGTTCATGTCTTTGCAATATCCGACTCAAATCTTTCCAGTCACAACATCCTTCTTTTACCATCTGTGTATGCAAATTTGAAAAAAGTCTACATGGAAAGCAATAAACTTTATCTTGAAAAATGGAGTAAACTAACCATCGGCGATGTTGCGTTTCGCCGTTACGTAATTTTCGAGTGAAATGAAATTTAGAAAAATGTCTTTTATTTGCGTCTTTTGGGTAACTGTCATCAGATTTCTCTAGATCTTGATTGGGTCCGTTTTGAATTAGGTCATGACGCTGCGCATCGTTTACTGGAAATACCCACTTCCCTGGATCTAAGTCTATAAATGACTCTTTTAAATGAACTCCTTCCACTTGATTTTCTGAGTCACACAACGTTTCACTTTCTAACTCTTTATTGGGTTCCGACATTTGGATCATAGTAGGTTCGCTCGATGTTGCCGGTAAAACTGTATCAGAACTTCCAAAAAAAGATTCATTTGACTCTGATGCTGGCTCAGAAACTAAAGTTTCATCAGATGACTCTGAAGCAGTGACACTCGAAGAAGGTTTCTTGAGAAATTTCATCATACTGGAACTTAGAGCTTGGTTGGATATAACAGCTTCAGCCTTTCTTTTTCTTTTGAATGCTCCGGATTCCCATTTCCTCCCTTTATCTCTGTCTCTACTTGGTCCTGCAGACATGATGACCTAAAAATAAAAACAACAACATTGAAATTAAATAACAATTAGAAGTATTGTTTATTTAATTAATCATAAATTAGGTATATTTATGTATGTAATAAATAACTACTATTACTACTACTAATTTTTATTAGTGACGCCCAATAGCGTCAAAGTTAATATTAATGCGATACGAGATCTATCGATCTGTAGTTCGATGTTTTTTGTGTAGCAGATTATAAAAACTATAGATACGCCAATGCTTTTGATAGACAACTGAATAAAATTATTTACTTACGTTATTTTGTACTGAAACAACACCAGATTCTAGTGCGGAGTTCTTTTAATACAAAGTAATCTAGATCTAAAGAGCTAGGCGCAACGATAGAAAAACTCGATAAAAATTTGTTGACAATTTTGAGGCTAATATTTTTATAAGCACGTGCGTGCTTGTAAACATACTCGAACAGCTAAAAATTTTAGTTCTTGAAAAAAAAAACACTAGCACAGTTTGAATTTAAAACTACATAAACTATCCACTTTTTAAAATTTCGATATCCTTAAAGAAATACATTGCAATTAAGACTTATAAAATTATTATATTGATGTTGACAAATACTTTACGTTAAAGTTGTTATAAAAGTTCATATTGACTTACCTTATCTTATAACCTTCGAAGTATGAACGAAATCACAATATAAATTAACACTTTTGTCCACTAAATCATCACTCAACCACCGGGGTACTGACTGACTTTACAACACAATAAATGACTTTACAACACAATAAAAAGAAATTTTGTCCATGCGAGCCTAGTCTGCGAGTTGCGTTGCATTCACAAAAGGAATGATTGTTTACGTTTCGCTCACAGAAGAAATACAAAGACGACACGGGTATTCCCCGTCTCGCGCACGAAGTTGTTTAACTTTCATAGTGTTGCCAGACTATTCTGCCCGTAAAGTGCTCATAGCACAAAAACTACTGAACTTCTAGTTTTCGAGAAACTCACTCACTTAACAAGTTATACAAATTTTTTTTGCGAGGCCCCCTCAAGCGCGAGGCCGTCGGCGGTCGCCGACGTCGCCGACGCCTAGCGCCGCCACTGATAAGAAATCTCACCTAGCTGGATTTGTGGTATATATTCCTCCTTCGACAATAAATGTATACGTTTGCCCTCGTTCAACAGTCAGTTCGGGAATCAGTTTGTCGTTAATGTAATAGCATATTCCCCACGATGGCAAACCTGTTATCTTTGAATAACCTTTAGCTCCACCGGTGGGTCCTATTTTTACGTAGAAAGTATTTTCTCCTAAAAATTAAAAACAAAAAATGTTGTATACCTAATACGCATTCTTATATTGTATATTATGTATATAGGTATGTATAATATTGTAAACGTTGCATTTGACTTCGTGTGTTAACTATTTAGTGAATATATACAGCTGGTTTTTCTTCCGTTTTCCAGCCAAAACGTAAAAAAAGCCCTTGAAAATGACACTAGATGGCTGAAATACGTGTCAGGCAAGTAAATAATTTTTTATAAAACTTTAAACAAGTATTTACTTCTTTTTCTTGTTATATAAATATATAGTTTGTCTATATTAGCTCAAAACGTTTTTAAGATATATGAGCGATCAAATTTTAAAAATGCTATATTAATTTGAATGTAACAAGTCTAGAATGCTTTGAAAAAGAAAAACCCCGTAATGGCGATGCATTAAGATGACGTCACGAAGGTGTTTGAAAATAAAATTTCGATATGTCATCGAAAGACAAAACCATGTAAATAATAATATGTCAAAGTTCTATAGTTTTTTCTACATCAAAGTTCATTGAAGAAATGCGACCTATTTTATAAACATCTCATCATGCATGTCTGCGCACTGCTGGCGCATGCGCAAAAGTGATCTGTGCAATCTGATGGTGAACTCTCCATCTATCCCTACTAATGCATTAAAAATACTGAAAAACGCTGAAATAGTTCTTAACATAATTAAGGTTGAATTCTCAACATTATTCAATCTATTGCCAACCTATAACCTATTTCGCGTTGATTTTATGAGTTTATTATTTTAATAACTAACATTTAAAGAAAATCAATATCGTCGGTACATTATTTATATAGTATCTGATATATTACAAAAATATCAATTTATTTTATTGCTAATTTTGGGAGAACTGTATAGTGAAAGAACAATGAGTGACAATGACATAATAATGTAAAAAAAAATCTTACCCGATATTCTTCGCTATACAATTCTCCTAAAATAAGTTATGAAATTCCTTGATATTTATTAAATATGTCAATTATTACCTATAGAATATCCAGTCGATACTGATTTTCTTTAAATTTTGTATAAAAGCTAGAAAACATAAATAAATCTACGCGAAATAGGTTATAGGTTGGCAAGCATGCTGATACTCCCACCTTAAGGTATAAAAATTTTATAATAAAAAATCATTTATATTTTTAAGTAGGTATTCGCATATAGGTACCTACATTTATTACAATAATTTATATTAATATATTATTAAGTATAAATTTAAAAGTCTAATACGGGTTTTAAAATGTAAATGATAGATTAGGCCTTGGTACAAGTAAATTTTTATATTGATTTAAGGGCTGAAATCAACAATAAAAAACAATACTAACATCGACGTTTTCCTGGACTAACCCAAATAGCGCCTCGTTCAGAAATTACAGCTTCAGCGACAGTACGCTATTTTAATTCTTACCAATTATTTTTGCTGGTGGCCAGGGGTGTATTCCATCTTCGGGAGGAAGGTCATCCAGACTGAGCGTACATTGGTGGTCGTAAAGATCACTAAAATTGATTTGGTTGTCTTCCAGAGTTTTGTCCTTGGACGAATGGGCATTCGCTTCCATGCGTGAATTCAGCGGGCCGAATGCGGCGATTACACTTATTGATTCTCCCTCCGGTATGGCTCTATCGTTAATTGCTTCGTTAGTGTGAAGGGGTCTAAAATATAAATATTTAAGATTAAAAACTCAAAGAACTTTAAGTTATTAAATTAAAATGTGACGAGTGCGCCGCAATTATTAAAAAATATTTATAACAAATATCTTTCTCCAAATTTTATTTTTGACTCGAACAAATCCGCACCGAGGAAAATGATCTCATACAACAGGTTTGCTAAGACATAGTTTGTATTGATAGCTTATGTTTTGTTAACCCATATTCAATAAATTGCTAGTATATTAAACCATAGCTTTAGTGTTATATGTTATATCAATTGCAGATTTGCTAGAACAGTGTTTTTATTTGTAGTAATCAGTTCCATTAGCTGCACATTCTTGTTCAATAATTAACTACTTTTAATACAGCCATTTTGTTAAGATATAAATTGTATCTTCTCAATGCGACGCATTTTGGTCCCAGTGAAGCGCTTTCTCCACATTTAAAAAAGCAGAACAGCGTCCCCAAAAACGAATTGTATCCGTTAGAACCTATAATCCATAAGACGTTGGTGGGGATATGTAGCGATCGACAATAGCCGCACTATTTAGTTAGAGGACAAAGCCAGCTTAAGTACATCGTGTACCTAAAGCGTTGGCGAGTACGACGCAAAGCACGCATTAGGCGTGCAGTGCTGAAATACCGAACCGAGTGGTCTAAAGGTTTATACGCCTATGGCGCCGAAACCGCAGGAACACGGTGAGTTTAGTCGGTAGGCGGCCCCATCAGGGTTGAATCCGACACTCCTCTGCTAGTATCCCGAAGAGGGTTAGTCTTTAGAAGATTCTCATCGAAAAAAAAAGCGCCGTATTTCTACTTTTAACATATTTGTTGCGCAGGTCACATCGTTGCTCGGAGTCTTCTTGCAGTCCTGTCTGAATTTAAATTTTATTGATAATACCATTAATACCTGTTCCAATTAATTTATATTTTCTTAGTATTTAAGTTTTCTTTAACTTTGCATGCCAGATAAAGCAGTAAAAGATCGCACAACCCATCATTAGTATTGGACTTTATAATCTATGGACGGATTTTACCATCTTAGTAAACCATGTTTCATAATAGATAATCATATATACGTAAACGGTCAAGAACAATATCACACTAGAAGCTATTTAAATTTTTGAGAACTACAGTACCTACCTACTAATTTTTATTGGTAAGTATATGCTTTATTAACCGTAGCAAGCAAATATTATTATGATTAATGTTAAGTTTCATTACAACTACCAGTCGGAACAAATACAGTATATAAAACCAGATTACACCCCCAATAGAACTTGATAATTACTGTGAGTACTCGTCGCCGAGTTTCATATACAGTGTCACCATTAAAGTCCGCACCATATGGAACTTTTTTTTATTAATAAGGTTAGGTAAATTTAAATATCAGCAATCGTTTTTGTTTTAAATTAGACTAAAAATTATATGTTCAATTGTCACCATCTGTCATTCGGTATCTGTCAAAAATGACATTTTTGTCAAAAATGCTGGAAAATGGCATTGTTTTACCGAATTTCAAAAAATGTTATTAGAAAAAGTTGTTTCTAGTACAATTTTAGGCCTAGATACAAAGTTTTAGATGTCTAGTGTAAAGTTGAATTTTTTGCCATTTTTTCAAAGTAACTTTTTTTTTATATAATGAAAATTGGCTTAATGGATTTTAAACTATTTGTTTATACCATACTTAATACTGTATTTTGTGTGTATGCTTATTTTTTCACTAGAATACCATTTTTTTCGAAATATAAAATTATAGGTAAAAAAAATTTACACGGGTGGTGCAAAGTTATCATAATTTTAAAATTTTAACAGATAGACGTCATATGTTCTATTTTTTTGATAGTACATACACGTAAAAAGTTTAAAAACTTATAATTAAATTCCCAGATCAGATTAGTTCAGAAATTTCAAATAACAAATTATATTTAGTATAAAATAACATTTTTTTGAAATATTAAATAATATAATTTGTCATTTGAAATTTGTGAACTAATCTGATACAACAATAGTGGAAAAAATACTTTTATAGCAGTAACAAGATTTGGAATATTTGTACAGGGCAGGACAACAGGAAATAAGACGGTTTGTATCTTTCATTATTTTATAGTTAGAGATCTTAAATAGTTCAAGCGTTGGGAATCACTTACTTGCTAAACTTAATAGTGGTTATTCCATTTTGTCGCTCTCCATGTAACACGGTTACATCGTTTCTACCTCCAATCCGTTCGTCGGGGCAAACCCCTGACTTACCATCACACTGGGAAGCATGTGATATATAATAATCTTCAGCATGGAAAGTCCGGGCATTCTTATCAAAGTATGCAACTGTGACATCTGCCCCAATCTGTAGGAAAGAGAAAGCATAATATTAAAAATATTTTTTTTAAATTGAAAAATGTTTTATGCCTGCTTTGCTAATCCTTAATTTTCCCATTTAATGTTTAACTTAAATGGACAAATTTAAAAAAATTTTATCAAAATTATTTAAAGTTAAAGACTATCTTTAAAAAATATGTAGGGGAAGGTGACCTGTGATGGCCCCCTTATTCTTTTTTGTTATAGCTTCAAAACTATTTAAAATCTGGAAATGGGCTTTGGTGAAAAGTTATGTTATAATATGTTGTTGTCGTTTCTACATAATACACTTCTTTGTTTACTTCCAGTTTGGAGGAAAATATTAAAATATTTAAAAAAATCATAGGTCCATCATAGGCATAATATGTCATCTAATGATGGCCCCCATTATAAAAATCGTAGAAAGTCGATTTTTATAAAGGAAATTTCTTAGTATTTTTTAATTAAAAGACAGTTAAAACTTAAAAACGTTTTATTAAGAAAATATATTTAATATATAATTTTAAAAAAATTGAAATGTTAAAAAAACATTTTTAAAATCAAAACTAAAAAACAAAGTTAAGTTTTTAATAAAAATTAAATTTGTAAAAATCTAAATGTTAAAAACGCTTTTGTGGTTGACAAATATCACAAATAAAAGTCTTTGTTGACTTGGGAACACCAGCACACTCGTAGTGACACCAGCCGTCGCAATTCTGGCACTTCAGCCAGAATTAATTAGAACGAGAAAGGAGTTCATTGCAGTACAGGCATGCTACATCTTCTATTTCTTTTGTTTGTCTTACAATTTTTCTTCTGGCAGCTTTTGCTGCTTTTCTTCTCCCTTTTTCTAATGCTTCTTTTTTGAATTCCTTAATTTCTTCTATATCTGCCGTACTGACACCAGTCTTTACACGTTTCTTCTTTGCCTTTGAGTAACTTTTATTGTTACCTTTGGGATAGGGATGTAATGCTTTTAAGGCTTCGACCATGTCCTCTTCATCCCACTGCTGCCTATTTTTTGACTTATTCTGAAATTAAATTATTTCTTATCTTTATTACATCTATTTCTATGATGGACCTCGGGCCATCATAGAAATATTGGCCTGGGGCCATCATAGGCAAAATGTACTGTAATGCATAAACACTACAAACTTTTCATTTGAAAACATAACCTTAAAACTACTACCGAATATGTAACGAACACCCTACTAAAATATATCCCTCCCAATTGTATCCGTTTATCCCTTTAGATACAAACGCAACATGCATTTAAAAATAGTAATTTTTTACATCAGTTACTTACCGGATCCATTTTTTGTTGCACCAGCCCCATTAAACGCAGGTTTAACTACAAAATTTGTTTGTTCGACTAACCGTCGAATATCGTAGACTTTCAGGAAACAAAATGGGTAACCAGACATACATGACAGGAAATAAGTTAACAGGGCCAACACATGCGCAGGGCCATCACAGGTCACTTTCCCCTACGTATGTTTGTTTTATTTCAGCAGCAGACTATAATACACTATTTTGCTTTTACCTTAAAACCTCATGTTTAAATATGGTCATATTTATTGCTGAAAGAGGATTAGTACCTATATCTACCATTATTTTAACTTACCATTTGTGCCTTGTTGTTTACTCCTGATAAACCAAACGCAATGTATTTATCTTCACGTATGTTTGCTGACAAAGTAATTTCAATATTATCTCCTCTCAATAACCATCTCACTTGTAATCTTTTATCTAAAAATTCTCTGCAATTTGTGGGGGCAGGGACGGGTGTTGTGGTCGTCTTAAGGGAGAACAGAAAAACACAATAAGACAACAATGGAGAACAAGGGATACATAAGCAATTTAATTGAATAAAGCATGGAAAAAATGGCATGCCGCTAAATAAAATATTAAAAAAGAAATTAAAAGCTAATATTGCGGCATATCGGACAAGTGTGTATCTGTTTTTCATATTGGAATACACAGGGATCCAAGCACAATGGATACCCTGGGGCGGGTAGACCAGGACGGCCGTTTCGTCATTGTTAGAACTCTACAGGCAGCTATAACTCAAGCAATCCCATCAACATCGGCATGTATTAAAAGCCTTTTACAAAAGTAAAGCGGCCATCGATACACCGTAGCGCCATCCCAGCGGAATTAACTCCAATATAAAAGGCAGTCACACTGGTAAATCGAAAGGTAGACAACTAAATAAGGCACGAAGTGCATCACAATCCAGTATAGGGAACGCTATTTGTGTTTTCACCGGAACATCTGCCATTTTGCAGACTGGAAACAGATCAACGCTGGCACCCACTAGAATGCGCGCAATCCGTTTAAGAAAAGCCATAAAAATGTTTAGAAGATAATATAGTCGTCGCGGATACTATATTATATTCTATTAAAAAAGAAACTAAAAAACGCTTAGACAATAATGTTACGTTTTAGACATGTAATTATAAAAAAATACAATGATGGGATTGGTGCAATTTTTGTATTAGATGTAGGGCATATTGTCTGGTTAGTAAATTGAGCTAACAGGCGACGAGTTTGAATGTAAGAAAATATTTCCTGCCAATGTCATTAATAATACAATTAAAGTTGTCTGGTCAATGAATTATTACCGTTAAAAATATTTGTGCAAACAACAATATGTCTATCTGATTTATGCCTTGAATGAAATGGAATCCTGTAGAATAAATTGCATAGTCAGTTTTCAAAAATATTTATAATAACATCACAACTATACAGGCATAAATCTGTCTAGGTTAGGTTAGAGATAATAGTGTTTCTTGAAGGATAGAATACGTTTGGACTCGCATTGTCTTTATTCATTTTAAATCACATCATTTTAACTGGTAAGTCATCTTTAGGTGAATACTAAATAAGCTCTACAGTAGTCTACAGTTCTACTTATACTAGCTAGGCGCACTTAAGCATTGCGCAAATAGGTGCAGTTATGCGTTTAATTCATGAGAATTATTATTCTGGTAAGCTGACAAGCTGATCTCCTGGTTGTACTTCCTTTCCTCATATTATTTGTACGAAGTGTTGCGAGTTTTTTACAAATGATGTACTATTTCCTGAGTGGTTGGAGTAGAGGAAGTGTAGCTAAATTTATTTAATTTATATTATCTCGTAATCCCTTGCCATTAATCGCACATAATGCCGTAATTGAAAGCATGTTTAGATTATTTATTTGATTATTTTTTTCGGGGCTGCAAAATTACTTTTTTTAGTTTTTAATTCATTACACGTAAACTACTAAATCAAATTTAATGTAATTACAAACAATTATAAACGGCACTAATACGAAGCTAAAAACACAAAAAATACAGGGTGTCCCATTTAAAAAAAATATAACTTTATGTTACCACACATTTTTGGGCCACCCTGTATATGGGATAATATTTTCCTGAAATATACCCTGTGAAACAGTATAAGTTAGCACATGAATAAAGTTTCTAACTAATTTCGTATAGGAGCTATGGTAGCTTGACGCACTATCGCAGGTATATACATACAGGGTGTTCGGGAAAATGTGGGAAATCTCCCGGATATAAAAAAAACACGTGAAAAGAATACTAGAAGTTCATATAAACTTTTTTCGTATCGACCTCCTCTTCGGAGATATGGGCTCCCAAAGAGATCCCATGAAATTAAGTTTTTGCCACATAATTATTAAACCAACAGGTATATTAAATTTTTTTTTTCATATGGTCTATACCAGGTAAGACCCTTTAAATTACTATCCCAGAAAGGGTTGCGAATTAGTCACAGCTGCAGGGACGAACTAGCTGTGACACTAATGTGCCCATTTTTTTACGCCCTATATGATAAAAACTTTGGACATTGTTTCTTACATACCTTTAACTATTGAATAAGAATTAAGTACTCTTCATTCATGTCGCTAATCCTAACCGTTTTCGGAAAAACGTCATTTTATTGCGATCATATATTAATATTAAGCAGTTAAAAGTGAACATTTATAATTTATAGGAACAAAGATGTATCTTTTATTGAAATACGCTAAATGTACATGATGTAATAATCCGAGAGCTAGTAACACCCGTTTCATGAAGTGTTTGATGCACTTCAAAATTTTGTGTCATAGTATCTACTGGATAGATGAGCAGGTAAGCAAGTGTTGGCCTGCTCTACCTGGGGACACCAGGTACTGCGCATAGGAGAAAGGTGTCCAAAAATTTTGCCCAAAAAAAGTGTTTGATTCAGAGGCCAACAAACAGAAATCAAAATTTGAAATGACACAAAACACAAAAATTAATAAGGCAGACACTTTTTTTGGGGTTTAAAGGGTATTAATATTTTAATTAAAAACATATTTTTTCATTGCCATTTTCAAACCACTCTAGATATTTTTATGAAATTTGGTACACGTCTTTTGAGCATCGAAGGGCATTTTTCGGTGTTAAATAATTTTTTAAAATTTTAGCAGTGGCGTCCGTGCGGGGCTTGCATTTAATATTTTTGAAAAGAAAATGGTGCACCACTGCTTTTTAAAAAAAAAAAAATTAAATTTTTGAAATTCCCGTCTAATTTACAGCAAATTCGGTCTCTTGACTTATTTTCGTACGGTGCACCGTTTTCGAGTAAAAAATAAAAATCATTTTAATGCACATTCCTGGAAACACACAACCCATTTTAACAAAGGTAAGTAGGTTTAACAACAGTTTAAAACATTTAGGTTTTAATAATTCTCGGAAATATTCGATGATCAGGTACTACTCTATTTGGACAACGCTCCATGTAAAGACGTCTGGCTTCTCTCGCATTTCCATTTGCAAGACCATAGATAAAATGTATCTCAGCCATTTCAGAATTCGTAAAAATTGCTATGGTAAAACAATACTGTTACGAATATTTAAAACACTTTTGAACCTTAGAAACTCTAATTTGTACACAACTTGATTTAAAAATTAAAATGGCACGTGTCAGAAATAATAAAAACAAAAAGTATCCAAACAACGCCATACCTAGCCTACTAGGCCATTTTAGGTTTAGGTAATTGAATAAATCGTTTTTAAATGAAATAGAAGAACACCCGGAGACCAGCACTAAAAAAAACGCCTCCTTTCCGATACAGGGTGTTAATGGTAATTAAATGGGTTACGTGTTTCCAGGAATGTGCATTAAAATGATTTTTACTTTTTTACTCGAAAACGGTGCACCGTACGAAAATAAGTCAAGATACCGAATTTGTTGTAAATTAGACGGAAATTTCAAAAATAATTTTTATTTAAAGAAAAAGCAGTGGCGCACCATTTTTTTTTAAATATTAAATGCAAGCCCCGCACGGGCGCCAGTGCTAAAATTTTAAAAAATTATTTTACACCGAAAAATGCCTTTCGATGCTCAAAAGACGTGTACCAAATTTCATAAAAATATCTAGAGTGGTTTGAAAATGGCAATGAAAAAATATTTTTTTAATTAAAATGTTAACACCCTGTAAACCCAAAAAAAAGTGTCTGCCTTTTTGTAATTATTTTTTATTATATGTAATTAAGACACTGTTAAAATGTCAGCGTGAATCAAACACTTCATTTTGTGTTTTTATTAAATGTTAACCCCCTCAAAAGTGTCTGCCTTATAAATTTTTGTGTTTTGTGTCATTTTAAATTTTGATTTCTGTTTGTTGGCCTCTGAATCAAACACTTTTTTGAGCAAAATTTTTGGACACCTTTCTCCTATGCGCAGTACCTGGTGTCCCCAGGTAGAGCAGGCCAACACTTGCTTACCTGCTCATCTATCCAGTAGATACTATGACACAAAATTTTGAAGTGCATCAAACACTTCATGAAACGGGTGTTACTAGCTCTTGGACTATAAATAATATGTGAATTCCGAAAACGGTTAGGATTAGCGACATGAATGAAGAGTTCTTAATTTTTAGTCAATAGTTAAAGGTAAGTATGTAAAAAACGTTGTCCAAAGTTTTTATCATACAGGGCGTAAAAAAAATGGGCACATTAGTGTGACTAGTCCGTCCCTGCAGCTGTGAGTAGTTCGCAACACATTTTGGGATAGTAATTTGAAGGGTCTTACCTGTTGGTTTAATAATTAGGTATGAGTCAAAAACTTAATTCCATGTGAGCTCTTTGGGAGCCCATATCTCCGAAGAGGAGGCTGATACGAAAGAAGTTTATATGAACTTGTAGTATTCTTTTCACGTGTTTTTCCATATCCGGGAGATTTCCCACATTTTCCCGGACACCCTGTATAGAGCTGTAGTGACATTGTTTATTTAGTATTCGCCTAAAGACGACTGGATATTATCAGTTGAAACGTTGTGATTTAAAACAAGTAAACACAATGCAAGTCCAAAATTCTTCTAGAACCTTGAAATATCATTTTATTCAACCTTTAAACGGTGGATAAATATTTTCCCCATCTCCCTATTACCTCACCAGAATTTTATGAAAATATTTAAAACTGTTCTTAAGATATTGCCTTGTAACACATTAAAAAACTCACCGTGTTTGTGGAAAATAAATTTTGTTATTAATATTGGTTAATAACACTTCAGTAGACTCCCGATTATCCGAAATGTTGTGGACAGGACCGATTTCGTATAATCGAAATTTCGGATAATTGAGGAAAATCATTAACTATAGGAAAAGTAACTATAACTATGTACTTTTATAGATGTACATACATACATAATACATTCTAATACTTATGTATGTACAGTAGTATGTATTCATATTCATAAATTCAAGGAAGAGGTAATTGGTACTTTGTTTTAATTTTAAAGGCTGTCGATTTTTGGCCGCAACAACAAAACCAACAAAACATTTCCTAGAAATTTCGGATAATGCCGAGGGATAGCAAGAATCATTTCGGATAATGCGGAGTTCGCATAATCTGGTTTCGGATAATCGGGAGTCTACTGTACCAACAAAACGCGAAGTAATTTAAAAAAATATTTTTAGCTATTGGTAATATTAGTAAAAATACCAAGAGAAGATAAGATCACTGAAAGAAAATATTAAATTTTCTGCATACGCTTTTATACAAGTTTTATTAGTAGTAGTTTAAAATTTATAAGCAATAAGCGCTTTATCTTTTCGACGGTCCTCGTCGTAAATTGTTCATAGATTGAACTTTATGTTCCTTCCTTTCGTCAGATCATTGCCTCACTGATGAGCCATGCTATGGCAAAACGCGTTTGGGGATAGATCTGACGAAATGAAAGGAAAAACCACTCTCTACTTCAAATAATATTTATGGTTTAAAGATAAACAAAAAATTATTTACTAATTTATTAACTTATTTCTAGTACAATAACTAAAATGTACTCTGTCAATAAACTAATCTAATTTTTAACTGTTGATGCAGATTCATCTGTAGTACTTACTGGATTATACCACCAGGGAGGCTATAAGATAATATGGAATAAAAAATATAATTAGGTAAATACTGTAAAAATGTTATTATCGGTATACCTAGGTATACTATACAGCAGGGGTGCTCAAACAGTCGATCGCGGTAACATCCAGAGTAGATCGCGAGGCGTAGCATTATTGACTTAATAAGTTCAGTGAATGCTTTCAAAAATAAATTAAAGCTACTGATCCAACAACTGAATCGAAATGACTTGAATAGCTTTCCAGCATTGAAAGCAAGAAAGAGTACCAACTCAAATTACGATATTTACGAGGCCAAGCTAAGAAACCTTTTGGATGAATTTGAAAGACGATTCTCTGATTTCGATAAACTGAAAAATATTGTCACTTTCATGAGTTATCAATTCTCTTGCGAAGATGTCGAAAAAGTTTCTAGTGAACTATCGAACACTTTTAACATGGAAAATACTTCTATTCAAAATGAGGTATTGCAGATAATTCATGATGTACATCTTCAAGCCAGAGCATCTGTTGTCAAATTTTGGTCTTTTATAACTCAAGAAAGATACCCGAATTTGAAAGAGGTAGCTCTTCAATTTACAGGATTGTTCGGATCAACGTATTTGTGTGAGTCAGCATTTTCAGAAATGAAAATTATTAAATCAAAATATCGCAATCGGCTAACGGACGAACACCTGACATCATGCTTGCGATTGGCACTTAGTAATTACGTTCCGTCTTATGAAAGTATGCCGACGATATGCAGTGCCATGCATCAACGTCCAGAGAGTAATTGACATTTGGTGCCTTATTCTTATCCTTATGTATGTTTTGTTTTGAAGTGCAATAAATCATATTCTTGCAAATGTTTTTTTTTTTAGTAACATTAAGTTGGTCGATCGCTTTTCACCTAAATATTTTGTGGTAGATCTGTAGGTCTGAGCACCCCTGCTATATACTATGACCAGCAAAGTCCGCATCATAGGGGATTTTTTTAATTAATAACTTTATTCGAAATTTGACTTCGGCATCAAGTTCTGCTTCGATCAATATGAAAATTAAGCAAAAAAATAGTAGTCACATGATTCGCATTATCTGTCGAATTTTAATTTTTTTCAAAAAATAATTCAAAAGTGGGGTTATTTCTGAAAGTATCAAAAAAAGTTATTAGAAAAAGTTTTTTTAATGCAGCTTCTAGCCCACATGCAAAATTTCAGCTGCATAAGATAATTTTGATTTTTTACCCACTTTTGCAAAATAAGACTCAACGCAACCTACATAAAATTTCTTAGTTTTCACAATGCTTTATTTCAGATACATTTTCTTTAAAGTAGCGCCATATTAAATGTGTGTTTTTCTACAAAATCAACATTGGGCTATTAAAATTTGGTCGCATGTGATGCAAAGTTTATTTGTTTTTGACCCTGTGTATAAGGCAACTTCATAAAATAAGTATTTTTCAAAACGAAGTTTGTGTCTGAAAGTAATACACCTTGATATTAAGACAAAAAAGAACACAGTGTCATCAGTAAAGTGTTCATTAAGTGGAAAATAAATTTTAGTGGTGGGTAAAAAATCAAACTTATCTTATGCAGCTGAAATTTCGCATGTGGGTTAGAAACTGCATTTAAAAAAACTTTTTCCAATAACTTTTTTCGATATTTTCAGAAATAACCCCACTTTTGAATCATTTTTTGAAAAAAATTAAAATTTGACAGATAATGCGAATCACGTGACTACTATTTTTTTGCTTAATTTTCATCTCGACCGAAGCAGAACTTGATGCCAAAGTCAAATTTCGAATAAAGCTATTAATAAAAAAAAATCCCATATGATGCGGACTTTACTCGTCACACTGTAGAACTAAGACCATAAAATCAGATGTATATTTTTTAAAAGCCTAAAAGTGCACAGATTATTAGGTACACGTCGGATTCTTTGTACTATAGTTTTGTTATAATTCTGTTACGTATTCCTTATATTCAATAGCTCAAAATTTTAAAATATTTTGTAGTTTCTTCTAAAAAAAAATATTCCGAGCGTGCAGTCTTTCAATGAAAATGTAGTTTTAAAACTTTTTGTAATATCGCTACGTAATACAACTTTCCACTAAGTTTGGATATTAAAATACTGTTGAGTTATTTACGTTTATAGCAGGACTAATAAATGGATAACTTTGTATCAAAGTTGCAGCTAATGCACTGAATTTCAATCTTCTCAAAAGCTTAAAACTCAAAGGTTTTAGTTTCAACTACTTACCACAACGAGTGGTAAATAATAATATTAGTTGGTAAATATTTCAGCAATAAACATTGTCTACCCTATTATCAAAGGAGTTAATGCATTTAAGTTATTGTGATTAGAAAAAAAAATAAAAGCACAAAGTCTTTCTCCACAATTTTTATTCACATGACTAGGCGAACCTAGAATCACATCGACATGTGAGTGCAGAAACACTCATCATCAGGAAAACAAAGTGAAAGGCAAAATTCTAATGTTTTTAGCATTAGAGAAAATAATAGTGGGATTGAGCCGTAATGGAGCTTTTAATGATAAGAGGTGTAAAATTGAATACTCAAAGACCGACAATCAAGACTTCAGCATACTAAAGAGTCAAGGGTTACTGCAATGGTACTGTCCTGGGCAGAAAAGTAGGGAGAGTAAAAGAAAAATTAGGGAGTTTTTTAAAAAAACCTATCTGTAAAAATCATTATTAAAGTAGTGAAAAATCTTGAGTTTTATTAGGCTTTGTCAGAAACATGTGAAATTATTAAAGTGGGATGGAAAGAAAAATAAAAAAAAGTTGTTTTTCATAAAAGTCGAAGCATCAGAATCTGTAAAAAATAATAAATATTTGCTGAAGTCTTGATTGTCGGTCTTTTGACTATTCAATTTTACACCTCTTGTACACCAGTAAAAGCTCCATTACGGCTCAATCCCACTATTATTTTCTCTATTGCTAAAAACATCAGCATTTTGCCTTTCACTTTGTTTTCCTGATGATGAGTGTTTCTGCGCTCGAAACATGTCGATGTGATTCTAGGTTCGCCTAGTCATTTGAATAAAAATTGTATAGAAAGATTTTGTGCTTTTCTTTTTTCATTTAACTCCTCTTTGAGTAGTGACTACTTCTTCAAAATTATTGTGATTAGTTTTTGTGCAATTAAAGAAATCAAACCATATATTATTTGACTCCCATAGTAAACGAGTTTATCGAGACCAAATAAATTAAATGAAATATTAACAAGGTGACTTCAAATTAGAAATAAATATAATAATATATTCATCAACTTTAAGGGCGGTAGAGTCATGTCGACCTTCTTTTGGCAACAAAATAAATTAGATCATTTATCTATTTAACAAGTTTTTTGATACTAATCTTGTACCTTACTTGAATCAAGTTTTTTGGGAATTTTTATTTCATTCTCTGCGTAATGAAAATATTCATGAACTACATCCAACAAAGGACATCCTTCAAAGCCAGATAAATTGTTTGTGGTTTTTAAATAAGTCCTCTTTTTAACACGCTTTTATTAGCTTCACCTGTATGTTTGCTTGCTTGCTTGCTTGCTTGTTTATTTGTTTGTCCGTAACCTACTTCTTTGAACCCGATTTTGATCCACTTTAAACGGTCAGATTTAATTTGAATTTTGTAGACTTATCAAGAACCGCTAACAATACAATAATCTACTAATCTAGCTCAATCTCCTCCAAAAATTTTTTTCCTTAACAATAATTCAAACTAAAAAATGAAAAATAAATATACAACTATATTTGCACAGATTATTAGGTACACGTCGGATTCTTTGTACTATAGTTTTTTTATAATTCTGTTACGTATTCCTTATATTCAATAGCTCAAAATTTTAAAATATTTTGTAGTTTCTTCTAAAAAAAAATATTCCGAGCGTGCAGTCTTTCAATGAAAATGTAGTTTTAAAACTTTTTGTAATATCGCTACGTAATACAACTTTCCACTAAGTTTGGATATTAAAATACTGTTGAGTTATTTACGTTTATAGCAGGACTAATAAATGGATAACTTTGTATCAAAGTTGCAGCTAATGCACTGAATTTCAATCTTCTCAAAAGCTTAAAACTCAAAGGTTTTAGTTTCAACTACTTACCACAACGAGTGGTAAATAATAATATTAGTTGGTTATAATAAAAAAAACTAAAAAATACGCTTTAATAACTAATCAGACTAAAAAGCGGAAAATAAATATAGTTCAAAATAATTCTTGAAATTCTTAATATAAGCAGAAAATAATAATGAACGATAAACATTAGTATTATTTTCTGCCTATATAAAGAATTTCAATAATTATTTTAAACTATATTTATTTACCGCTTTTTAGTCTGATTAATTATTAAAGCGAGTTTTTTAGTTTTTTTAAACTATATTTATTATTGTACCGGGTGAGTCAACGATTGCGCGGAGTAAATTTATGCCTTGAAGATAAAATTTGTCGATAATAAGCTTTTGTATGAAGGTATGGTTGGATATCGGGCACATTTTAAAAATATTTTGAATTATACAGGGTGCGCTCAAAAAGTAGGGTGTCATAAAGTTACATTTTTTTAAATGGGACACCCTATATTTGAATACATTTATTAATTCTACGTGTTATTTTATACATTTTTATTAATGGTTTAATATACGAAAAAGTTATAGTTTTTAAAATAATTAGACTTATAATGAAAATTTTGCATTTGCAAACATCTCGTTGTTGTGAAAATGCTACTTAAATTTTGACACTAAGCGATTCATAATTTTCATACTTACTAAATAAAGTCAAAAATATATATTTACTATGAAATACTTGACGTCTCATTTACTGTTTACTTTTTAGGACCAAAGTCAGAAAACTTCTAATTGAAAAATATCACTTTATTTAAAAGGAACAACCCTATATATTTTTCTGTCATCTTATAGCTCGTCATAAACTCTTCAACTTTCGTGAAGAACGTCCTATCCCTATCTCTAATAGTTTTCAAAATATTTTGATATTTTGAGTTTTAATGTCCTCGTTACAGCATTTTTGGTCAATGGATCACGCCTGTTGAATCAAACTTTTCCATTAAATTTTGAAAACTTCAAGGACTGGGTGTTCGTCGCGCGGGATATTTCATCCTGTAAAGTTGTTCAGTAAAAATACACTTTTTATCCGCCTCGCCCAAAACATAAATCATACCGATTAATTAATTTCTTGAAAAATTAATTTTGAGTACCAACTTATAAAATTACTGGACTTTGCAGTAAAAAGGCTTAATTTTTACATTTATATGATTCTTAATGTGTCATCCACTGCCATTATTTTCCATGGCTATTGTGAACGATTGACAAAAAATGCTATAACGAGGCCATTTAATCGTGAAATATCAAAATATTTCAAAAACTATTAGAGATAGGGATAGGACGCTCTTCACGAAAGTTGAAGAGTTTATGACAAGCTATAACATTACATACAAATATATAGGGTGTTCCGTTTAATAAAAGTGATATTTTTCAATTAGAAGTTTTCTGACTTTGGTCCTAGAAAGTAAACACCCTGTAAATGAGACGTCAAAAAATTTCATAGTAAATTATGTATTTTGGACTTTATTTGGTAAGCATAAAAATTATGAATCGCTTAGTGTCAAAATTTAAGTAGCATTTTCACAACAACGAGATGCTTGCAAATGCAAAATTTTAATTATAATTCGAATTATCTTAAAAATTATATTTTTTTCGTATATTAAACCAGTAATAAAAATGTATGAAATAACACGTAGAATTAATAAATTTAATGTATTCAAATATAGGGTGTCCCATTTAAAAAAATGTAACCTTATGACACCCTACTTGTTGGGCGCACCCTGTATAATTCAAAATATTTTTAAAATTTACCAGATATCCAACCATATTTTCATACAAAAGCTCATTATCGACAAATCTTATCTTCAAGGTATAAATTTACTCCGCGCAATCGTTGACTCACCCGGTACTTTGTCAACACAGCAGAATTCTGGTACTGCGTATGTCTTGGCAAGTTTAATAACATTCTGATGGAAGAGCTTTCCGTGTTTATTGCTGATTAGGTTAAAAGTCTAATAAGCCGATTTATATTAACTAAATTCACACCCTTATAACCCTACAGCGATGGAAGGATGTGACAATAAGCTCAATATATAAATATCAGTAGCGGATAGCGGTGTAAAGAGCGGTCCAACTAATGTCAACCAGATAAGACTTATGGCCATTTGTACCGTTTTTCTTTTAAACATTGATTAACTAATCGCGGATTTATATTTAATCACGGAATAATTAAATTTGGATTGAACCGTTTAAAATAAAAGTAAGTCTGTTTACCTAATCAGAGAATTCACTGGGCAACTTTGCGGAATACTAGGCCAATTTTTTTAGGTAGCTTTGCGCTAAAAGAAAGAGAAAGTTGTACAAATTTTAGCAATAAGGAAGAAATATTAATTGCCATTATTATTGGAAAATACAAGGACATATTAGAATATAAAAAAACAGATAATATATCCACAAAAGAAAAAAAACCAAGCGTGAAAGCTGAGCTTTCAGTTTAGTATTATAAAAAAAATGTTGAATAATGGTGCACAGAGCCTGGCACCTATAGCAACCAGATCCAGGATCCTTAAATTTGTATCACATACAATCTGTGTCCGCGAAAATAATTAAAAGTGAATAATAAAATTGTGGCATATCGGACAAGTGTGTAACTGTAGATACCCTGGGGCGGGTAGACCACCACGGCCGTTTCATCCTTGTTAGGACTCTACGGGCAGCCATAATCCAAGCAATCCCAACAACAGCGGTAAGATGTATTAAAAGCCTTTTACAAAAGTAAAGCGGCCATCATTACACCGTAACGCCACAACATTCTTATGTTTTTTTATGGCTTTTCTTAACGGATTGCGCGCATTCTAGTGGCCGCCGCTGAGGTGATCTGTTTCTGCAAAACTGCAGACTGTTTCGGTGAAAACGCAAATAGCGTTTCCTATATTGGATTGTGATGCACTTCGTGGTTTATTTAGTTATCTACCTTTCGGTTATTACCAGTGTGATTAACTTTTGTATTGGAGTTAATTCCGCTGGGATGGCGCTACGGTGTATTGATGGCCGCTTTACTTTTGTAAAAGGCTTTTAATACATCTTACCGCTGTTGTCTGGATTGCTTAGGTTATGGCTGCCCGTAGAGTTCTAACAAGGACGAAACGGCCGTCGTGGTCTACCCGCCCCAGGGTATCCATTGTGCTTGGATCACTGTGTATTCCAATATAAAAAACAGTTACACACTTGTCCGATATGCCACAATTATTCGCTTTTATTACAATTTGTATATATTGATTATCCTTTTTTGTTCCTATGCACTTCAGCATCCTCACCACCTACAAAATTATTTAGGCATCGTTGCTTATGTCAACAGAAGAACTTTATGGAAAACTACAAGGTAGTACCAACAACTAATCTAGTAGTCATTTGGTTTACCTGGTGAATGCGGGTTTCATCCACAAGTCCTTTTATTCAAGGAAAAGATGCAATCGTAAAAAAGCTTCTCGCTTTTAGGCATCTTAACAAATTGAGGATATATTCTTGCTACTGCCAAAGAAACTTTACTAACAATTCGGAAAGGTATCCAGTGCAATAGAATCTGCTATGCTAGCCAGGTGCCCAGAAATAGCATAATATGTATGTCGTAGGCTGATAGTGAAATCCGTCATTTCATGAAAAGCCTAGTCATATCGTGCTGCACGCTAAAAGGTATATTTGCAACTGGTTTGTTCGTTGTTCCCCAGAGCATTTTTTTCAATTTTTTTTTAATTTAATTTAAATTTTATTTTTATAAAATAATATTAGTTGAAAAAATTTAAAAAAATGCTCTGCGGAACAACGAACAAACCAGTTGCAATTTACCTTTTAGCCACGCTTCATGATATGACTAGGCGTTTCATGAAATGACGGATTTCACTATTAGCCTACGACATGTATATAAAAGTGGTAAGCATAGACTTCTTATAGAAATAATTTTGTGGCAAGTATTTGATTAACAGATGATACACTGTTGTTTCAACAAAGATATTTCTGACATACAGATCATTATCGAACTTCAAATCGGCCTCATTTATCGTTAAACGACGCAAAACAGTGTTTTTAATGAGACGAAAATATTTAAAAAAGTTTGTTCATCCAATTCAACCATATGATTTTTTCTCTTATACATTTTTCTTGGACAACCATATTCGATAATTTCTAAAATTTCGAAGTCCAATTCAAAAATGTACAAAAAAAGTTCGGGATAAAATGTAAACATACATAATATCAAAAGATAATCCGATTTAAGGTTAGAAAACTGTATTTATAATTAATCGTGATTTAAATGACCAACCATGGCCGCTTAAGGTAATCGCCAATCAAGCAGAAATAAACGATGATTAGACAGCGAAACAAGTAAATTTTTTAATTAAATCACTGTTTATCTCTAAACAATACTTAAGGCAAACGGTACAAATGGCCATTATAGTTTTATGTAAATTCCGAACTACAAGTATTGAGCCTAATAAATAAAAATTAAGCAATTACTTGAAGCAATTACTTTTTAGTAAAAGCAATTGCTTGTCTAGCAAATGCTATAAGTAAAAGCAATTGCAAGATCTGGATATGAATAAAATTTTGAAGCAATTGCTGCTCACCTGCTACACCTCTGTAGCAAATGCTTATTCAACACAAGTTCACGCGTGTCTTATCCACTTGTTCAGATTATAGATTTGATGTTCAGTTCGGTGCCTAAAAAAGAGTTGACGTACATACAACAACGCTGGTCTATTTATTTAGTACAATAGTAATCTGTAACGTTTTTGTGGAAAATAGGAAACTTATATGTGTGATATGGCAGATTTCAGTGAAAATGAGGAAAGTGATAGTAGTGATGAAGAAATTAAAGACAAGCAACTGCATTTTAGCTTCAACAACTGCTTCAACACTTGCAGGAAATTAAATAAAATTATTGGCTTTCTCCAAAACTGCACCCATTACAGAAGTGTATGTCTTACAAAAAGTAGTTTGGTGAACACCGAGTTCTTCATCTACAGAATTTTGAAAGCCCGGATCCGACAATTGCCGCAGAAAGACTTTTATCTTATTTAAAGGCGCCAGTGCACCCCCTCGCCTTTCACCAGTATCAGTCAAAAAATAATTTGCCAACCACTGAAATCATCATATCTGCAATTTTTACGTACACTGTAGATTTTTCTTTTACGGACTTTTATATATTCAGCCATAATTGAAGACACAAATTAAGAGCAACGCACATGTATGCCGCGGAGACCTAAAGTTGACTGCTACCAAGCAAATTATGCAGGGGTCGACCTACCTTAAAAAGTTGAAAGCAATTGCTACACTAGAAAAAGCAATTCCTTATTTTATTCATCACATTTTAGGCAAATTATAGCAATTGCTTCTATCTTTTAAGATAAGGCATTGACTAGATGCAATTCCTGCACTTTTAAACAATTGCTGGACGCAAAAGCAATTACTTTAGTTTTTATTCATTGGCTTTGAAGAAATTACTTCGATTTTATAAGAAAAAGCAATTGCTACATTTTTATTCATTAGGCTCATTCTGTCCACAGCATTTACGATTTTGTTGTTGCACTTCTTATTTGACACAGACCCCTACGAACTAGGGCTACATTGCATACGTCTCCAAGGTGCGATTTCCACGGTTGTTACCGCAGTCCCTCAATACATCTGGTTTAGTATCAGCTGCGTCTCTTCAAGATACATTATCTTCAACATCGAAACCTTAGGTTCAAGATTCCCGAGATATAAATTGAAATAACCTGTAGAGAGTGCCCTTTTGGTCAAGGCTTATGCTACTTAAAACACGTAAAACTAAAGGCAGAAAATGAGAAATGCTTATCGGTAAAAACTTACTTACAGATATTTTTGTTTGTCCTAAAGCAGGCGGCACCTCAAGGTCTTTAGGTATCAATACGTGTCCAAAATTATGCCTGTACTGAACACACCAAACTGCCAACCAATCGATATCATACACTGTTAGTGAACCAGGAAGTTGAATTTCTATGTCTTCACCTAGATATCCTCTTAAGGGCTCAAGGGATCCCATTTCATTTGGTACCTAATGCGAATGAAAATACTACTTTTAATATAAAGTACTCCGTAAAATAAGTAATTATTATATTTGTGGTTTATTCTGAAAAAAACCCATGATAGAGCATTTTTTTTTACTCGAAACATGGGATTTGTATGGTCCTTTATTCACATCCATGTTAACTTTTGTTCCATTAAAAATGTATCGTGTAATCGTTTAGGGTCTTCAATTCATGTTTTTTTCCAGTAATCCAGTACCAATTTCAGGAAAAATTATTATTTTATTATAAAAAATAATAATATCTTTTGTAAATAAATGACTTATAATAAATATACTTGTTCATAAAAAATACGGTTAGAACTATTACAAAAATTACATACCAATAAGATATTTCAAAGCTTATTTATATAGAAAGTTCATCTTCCTGTTTTTTAGTTTGGCGAAAACTTCAATTACACGATTGTCATTATTTTTGTCAATGCTTAACATCGCAAGAGAATTTAATCTATCCTGTTCCATGGTACCTCGTACTAGGGATTTAATTATTTTTAATGTAGAAAAAAAAACGTTCACCTTCAACACTCGTCATCGGGATGGTACAAATTAATATTAATACCACAAATGTTTGGCTCAAACACGTTATTCCTTTTCTATCAATAAAAAAAATATTGTAAAATATGCTAAAGCACTTGTTGCTTGATGAACGTATTTTCTAACGTAAACAATACACAATTCACTTTTTAATTTATTTTTATCTAAAAAATTATATGTTTTTGTAACTGTGTCAAAATCCTGAGTAGGAAAGTTTTTTCATATTCATTGAATTTTTCGGAAAAACCAGTTTTAAACCTAATAAGTGGTGTGCAATCTGAAATCGGTCTTTGGCCTGGTTGATTACCATATCACAAACTTCTTCCATTTCTGCAGAAACACTGAGGAAAATAATCTAATACAACAGGTTTGCTAAGCGATAGTTTGTATTGATAGCTTATTTATTGTTAACCCATATAGGTATTAAATAAATTGCTAGTGTATCAAACCCGCTTTAGCGTTACATCAATTCCAGATTTACTAGAACAGTGTTTTTATTGGTAGTAATCAGTTCCATTAGCAGTACAGTGTCTCTCTCTACAATTAAGAAAGCAGGACAGCATCCCCAAAAACAAATTGTATCCGTTTGAACCTATAATCCACAAGACATTGGTGGGGGTTCGTAGCGATCGGCAATCGCCGCGCGCTGTATTATTAGTTTTTGTTCGGAGTCTTTTACCTGTTTCAAATAATTTATTTTTATTTTGTTTTTAGGTTGTTTTTTTAACTTTGCATGTCTGAACAACAGTACTGATTTTTAGTGGTAAGTATATACTTTATTTACCGTAGCAAGCAAATATTATTATTATGAATAATGCCATGTTTTATACAACTGCCAGTCGGAACTAACACAGTATATAAAACTAGATTACAGCCCCCCTCCCCCCAATACTGTGATTACTGTGAGTATTCACAGCAATAATATCTATGTAAACCCATTATATGGTAGCATTAACTCCTATTCCCTATTGTCCAAATTATCGTGATATTATCACTACACAACGGTCTAGCACTTTTTGTTGTCTTACAGTAGGAAAGCGAGTTGCTGTCACATAAATTATTAAACAGTTCCATGTGAATTTTTATGAGGAATAGAAGGCCCTTTTCTTTTCTTAGGGTTTTCGTTTTTTTTTTGGCGGTGCTTTTGGAGGTTCTGATAACCGAATATTTATAACAGCTTCTTGAAAATGGTTTAAAAATCCATTCGTTTTAACGGCGTCCAAGGATCGAAATTAAAATTCTTTAAATAAAATGTTACAGTGCATTTCACTTTTACAAAAAATGTAAGCCAATAATCGTCATTTAAATAACCTAATAATGTATGAGTTTAATTGATTGTGTTATAGTCCTTTCTAGGTCCTCCAAATACTCCTTTAAAAGGTCTACATTTTCATAAACTGATGTTATAGTCCGTGTGTTAAAATTTCACCTTTTGGCTCGCGCTGCCGCTGTTGGAAGTTATTTTTAACGATGTTGTCTAGCACTGCCGTTCGTTTCCGTCGAAGAAAGGGTGAAATGAATGTAAATTAGCAAAAGAAATTGCAAAGTTTCTGTTAGTGGCTATACTTTTTATGATAGGTACTTTGCAGACTTACTTCTTTTCCAGATATACGGCTGCACCATCGTAACTTTGACCGACTAAGTGATTTGCTGAAATTTTGAGCAATTATAACTTATTTTTAATTTCTGTGGAGATATAATTTGACGTTCATGGATTTGTTCTTTTTCGCTCGTACCTTAGATAGATAGATAGATATGTAATCGGGTGGCGTTCTTCACCTCATCCACTGCGACCTTTTCAGATCTATTGTGGTTCCCTTTTTACGCTTAGAGGACTTGCTCTAGCTTTATCCTCTTGATTGTTCCTAGGATCCTTGTTAGCGGGTGCTTTACGTAGCTTTCCGCCTCGGGATATTCTAGTCCTGTTTGTGTGAATCTTGTCCTTACTAGTCCTTCACATTCACACAGGATATGCATGGGGGTTTCCTCTTTCTCCTGGCAGAACCGGCAAAGAGCGTCTTCTGCCAGACCCATGTTTGTCATATGTTTTCTAAGCTTACAGTGTCCGGTTAGCATGCCCACCAATGTTCTTACGGACTTCCTGTCCCTGCTTAGTAGGTCTTCTGTAAGCTTTGGCGATGGTTCTTTTATGAACTGTTTCGCCTGTCTCTGTCCTGGTGATTCTTTCCATGCCCTTATGAATTCCTCTGTAATCCATTGTTTATTGGCTTGCTTAACTGTTGCTTTAGCTATGCCACAGGACGGTTCTGGGCCAATGAATGCCATAGTCGATCCTCGTCTAGCAAGTTCGTCGGCTTTTTCGTTACCCGGGTGTCCGCTATGTCCTGGAACCCAGATCAGGGTTACCTTTCGCTCGTACCTTACAATCAGTTATCTCATATAATCATAAAAAAAAATAAAAATAAAAAGTTTACAAAATGCCGACCGTTAGAAATTAATGTAAATTTATTTAATTTTAATATGTAGCCTGTTTAGTCCTTATTTTATTTTTTCACTGGTTTGATCTCCAAGCCACTTACTTAATGTCTAGTTCATTTGTTAAGATCTTCATGAAAAAATCTCACTTAAGTTTTCCCTGAGGATGGAAATAAACATTTCCGAAAGCTTGGCCCAACTTTACAGAGTACTCTTTCATTTGCTGCTAAACCCAATATTTCCCTAGTTTAAAGCATGCGTGGATGGAAAAAAATCACCCGCAATCCAAATATTTTAAATTCGATTTTTTTACTGATAAAAGTACGTTTTCAGCCAATGGGACTGTAAATAAATAAAATAAAAGGATGTGGGCTGGCCCGAATCTGTATGTTATACAAGAAACCCACACTCAATGGCGGGAATGTGTCAATGTGTGGGCTGGGATTTGCGGTAACGGCTGTGAAGATAAACGCAGTAGTCATAGGGAAATCTGTGGTATGTTCAATGAAAAATAAGTAAGCCGCCCACCTATTAGCCAATAATTGACAGTGTCTAGGGTAGTTATATTCAGTGGAAAACCTTTCTTACTGTTAAAGATAGTGTTAAAAGTGGTCGTCCTGGTTTCTAAGGAGAAAAAATAAACGTATTATTTCACTACATGAAGATTCTCATAGCTCAAGCACACAACTTGGGCGTAACTACGATACTTATACACCAGTCAAGTTATCAAAATTTTAGTGCAACATGGAAAAAATTGATATCCAAAATTTTATTGCTGGAAACTGTTTATGGGGTAAGTATAAACGTAAAAAAGCAAAAATAGACAACTGGATCGGTCATCCCTCCCCGTGGGGGGTCGAAAAGGGGTGAAAAATGGTGTTTCGTGATTTATGGTAAAAGGAGACGTCCTAGAAAAAAATGTTTCATACAAAACTTGTAGATCATGTAAAAATCTACTACTTTTGTGAAAAGCACTTTTTCACATAACCTCAAATTTTTTTAGATAAGTGCGAAAAACCGGTTTTTGTGTTTTTTAATTTTTATTTGAAAATGTGTCAACTAATATTTATGAAATTTTAGGGAGAAACAGCTTTTTTTATGACAAATAAGGAAACATTTTTTTGTTTTTATTTCATGGGCTGTTTTGAAGATATTTGCTTTTTTTTTTTTGTACTTTTTTCAAATAAAATTTGTCCTTCGAAAAATCAATTTAAAAACTTTTAGTTGTGCTAATTTTTTTCGTTTTAAGTTGCACTTTAACATGAAAAAAAAAATAAGTCAGAGCGCAAAAACATCCTTTAAAATGCACAAGAAGCCAAAAGTGAGTTATACGAAAACGAATATTTCAGTATAAGTTCATAATTCGTTTAACATTACGAACATTTTTTGAAATCAAGTACTTATTTGTATTATATGAAAAAAAATACTAAAAAAATTATTAAGAAATTTAGGTTAATTAAAATTTAAATTAGCAAGAGTTTTAAAATACGAATTTTTGTAATTGATCGAGAAAAGTATAATTGTGTAAGCGAGTCAAAAAAAAAATAATTTTAGGTAATTTTAAAGTACTCTGGTTCTTTTTAACTAATAAAAATAAACTTAAACCCGATTCAAATAAATAAATAAAATTCAAATAAATAAATAAATCTATCAAGTGTGCCTGAATTTAAAAACTAATAAAAATAAACTTAAACTAGATTTAAATAAATAAATAAAGTTTAAATAAATAAATAAATAAATAAATAAATCTATCAAGTGTGCCTGAATTTAAAATGGAACCCCAAACAAAAATCACCTATACTCAAGAACAATTTTTATCAAATACCACGAACAAAAATGAATTTATTAAAAAATTTTAAAAAAAGTTTTCCGATGAAGGTTACACTTGTAAACAAGCAGAAGAATATGCGGATGCACTTTTAATTTATTCAGCGATAGAAATAGCAAGAACGTACACAGATTTATATGAAAAAGAAAAAAAAACGAACATAAAAAGACAATCGTTATAGTTGGTCAGGACATAGATCTTCTTGTTCTCTTAAACCAATTACATTCAGATTTCAGATGAGTTACGAATCTTTTTCCTTAAATAAGAAGTAGGCAACGTCAGCGATGCAGTCTACTCTTCAAAAAGTTTTCAACACCAAAATTTACGATCAATCGTCGCCTTTCTTCCCTGTTTCAGTGGTTGTGATACAAGCTCTGGATTTGCTGGCAAAGGAAAAAAAACAAGTTTTCATTCATTATTAAAAACTCCAAACTTGACTACTTTGGTTGAACCTTTTTATAAAGAAAATGTAGACCCCACGATCATTTCTGCTAACGGCTGTACTTTAATAAAATCAATTTACAAATGTGAAAAATCCAAAGAATCACTTGATGAATTGAGATTCAGCCAGTATAAAAAACTATCGACTAGAAAAGGTTTCAAATTAGAAAAAATACCACCAACTGTTGGGGCAGCTACGCAACACTATTACAGATGCTATTTCCAGGTTCAAAAGTGGCTTGGAAACAATACTTTACTTGCTACTAAATGGGGCTGGAATAAAATAACAGCTAATAAGAAAGACGCGCTGTTACCTCATTTCACAGACGATCCAGTTATTCCGGACACATTACTTAAATCAATTTCTTGTAGCTGTGAAAAAGGCTGTGGTACTAAGTGCGGATGCCGAAAGCATGGTCTGCAATGCACTGACTTATGTGCAAAATGTCAGAGTGCTGGTAATTGTACTAATTTTGAAGAGCGAGAAAACTAGGATGGCTTTATTGATGTAGAAGATATTTTAGCTGCAAACGAAGAACCAACCCTTTGCTTAAATGCTGAAAAACAAATATTTGAAGATATTTTTCACATTAGTAGTGAGGATGAAGACGGCAATGACGTTGAAGAAAACGTTTCAGCGGAAAAAATAAATTCTAAATCAGAATCATATAATTTAAATGATGAAAGTGTACCAAAAAAACGTAGATTGGTTTAGTACTTATATTAAATATTTATTTAAAATATAATAATGTATAATAATTTTGCAATTTTTGTGTTTTTCGTGAGTTATAGGTTAAGTATCTACTAGACCAAACAGGTTTTTTATACCACTTTTTTTTAATGTTACCATCATTACCATGCTTTATGTTAACATGAAGAAATTTTTTGAGTTAATAATTTATATTTCGTTAAAATATTTACTTGTTATTTGAATCTAGTTTAAGTTTATTTTTATTAGTTAAAAAGAACCAGAGTACTTCAAAATTACCTAAAATTATTTTTTTTGTGACTCGCTTACGCAATTATACTTTTCTCGATCAATTACAAAAATTCGTATTTTAAAATTCTTGCTACTTTAAATTTTAATTAACCTAAATTTCTTAATAATTTTTTTAGTATTTTTTCCCATAGAAAACAAATAAGTACTTGATTTTAAAAAATGTTCGTAATTTTAAACGAATTATGAACTTATACTGAAATATTCGTTTTCGTATAACTCACTTTTGGCTTCTTGTGCATTTTAAAGGATGTTTTTGCGCCCTGACTTATTTTTTTTTTCATGTTAAAGTGCAACTAAAAACGAAAAAAATAAGCACAACCAAAAGTTTTTAAATTGATTTTTCGAAGGACAAATTTTATTTGAAAAAAAATACAAAAAAAAAGCAAATATCTTCAAAACAGCCCATGAAATAAAAACAAAAAAATTTTTCCTTATTTGTCATAAGAAAAGCTATTTTTCCCTAAAATTTCATAAATATTAGTTGACACGTTTTCAAATGAAAATTAAAAAACACAAAAACCGGTTTTTCGCACTTATCTAAAAAATTTGAGGTTATGTGAAAAAGTGCTTTTTACAAAAGTAGTAGATTTTTACATGATCTACAAGTTTTGTATGAAACATTTTTTTCTAGGACGTCTCCTTTTACCATAAATCACGAAACACAATTTTTCACCCCCTTTCGACCCCCCACGGGGAGGGATGACCGATCCAGTTGTCTATTTTTGCTTTTTTACGTTTATACTTACCTCATAAACAGTTTCCAGCAATAAAATTTTGGATATAAATTTTTTCCTAACATTTTCCAGTCTGACTGGTGTATTACCAAACCACCGGAACTAAACTTAAAAAATAAGGGAAGTTTTATCCCTACAACCCAGTAATTGTACAAGAGTTATTCGACGATGATCCTGATAGGCGAGCGCAATTATTTTGTGAAATATTGATTGAGCTAACAGTTATTCATGCACGAATTGTCCAATGAATTTGTTTTTCATAAGAAGCTACGTTTTCTTTAAATGGCTAGGTTAATAGTTAAATCTACAGGTACTGAGCACAGAAAGAACCTCACTGGTTCGTAGAAAATCACCGCCAATATAATGAAAATGTTAATGTCTGGGCGTGCATTGTTGAAAATAGGGCAATTGGACCATAATTCTTTGATGAGAGCCTCACTGGAGAAATATATATATAAATCTCCTTCGAAATGATCTGGTTTTAGTTCTTGCCACTCTATTTCCAGATGATAATGATCCTGATTTACCAAGTTTAATCTTATGGTTTCACCAAGATTGTGTTCCCCGCATTATGCTGCTCCTGTGGAGTACCCAAATTAAAATTTTCAGGGGCGGTGGATAGGTAGAAGAGGGTCAATAGAGTGGCCACCCCGATTGCCCGATCCTAACCCACTAAGTCGTAAAGTTCAGTTTTGGCAACTCAGCTCATCTCCCACACCAGATTCAGATTTGTGTCCATCAATATTTAATGCATTTTAGCTAGAAGCAGCATTGGACGACGACGACGCGTCAGGTTGCCAAATTTAAAAAAAAATGTTTTTCAGTTCATTAGGTAAGCAGGGAAGGCGGTGCTTTCACCGCTTTCCACTGATGTGAACAATGTTTGTGATATTTATAAAATGATGTAATTAAATTACCTTGATTCCAAAAGCTGTAGGTTCTGATCCATTTCCGACCCAAAAATGCGCATCTGGCCCCCCACCGTCATAGTGTAAGTTAGGAATGTAAAATGTTTTGGCATCTAATATACTGATATTGTCAGAACGGAGTCCATGGGCTAGCCTTTTAAATTCTGGAAGGACGCGAGGTTTCGGTACTTCGAGATTCGGAGGAATAAAGACTTCCCCGAAATCAACCTGCAAAAAAGAATAATTTAGTGTCATCATGCCATTTAATATTATAATATTGTCGTATATCCAAATGGTATGCGACTGGGTTGTAGCTTAAATGGTTTTGATATATGCTTATTATTTACTGCCCTTATGGTGCGTTATTTAATCACTGAAACACTAAGGATTTTTAAAGAGATTTATTTGATAAATAGTAAAGCAATGAGATAATAAAAAATTACAAGAAGTATTGTGAATAAAATACAAATTAAATACTTGCTAGTGTAAAACGATGAATTTAAATAGTTTTCTAATAAGAAATAAGATTGCCCCTTTTTACTCACTTTAGGAAGGTGTTATTCCAGTAAGTTTAAAGAAACAATTTCCACTTATTAGATAACTCTGACAAAAACGAGAACTTTTCAAAATTTATGCAATAAACAATTAGTTAAATTACTCAAAGAACACTTTACGCAATGGCAGCAAAATAAACTGGTTCTGGTGCAGAACTCTTTATGACTTCAACAATAAATTTATTGAATTTAATCGTGACTTCAAACTGACTAGACAAACGGATACTTGACACTTGAATAATTGGTACAACTCTCCGAGTAAGTGACCTTTCGAGTTTTTATACAGTTTTGCAACCCTTATAAGTAATAATTTTGCTTGTTAATAAAAGAGGGGATTTCCCTGGATGTACTGTTAGAAGTGGAACCCTTTATTCCAACCCATTACAAACGATTATTTTTTGTCAACATTCGTCTACTGACTCCTACGAAACTAGAAATGTCCTTGTCCTTGTTCTATACGCTATCTTTCCACTACACCTCTTTTTATCAAGCTCAACACCCATTAAGAGTCTTAACACTACAGCAAAGTACGAGATGAGTAATCCATCCTTAAGGATACTAATCCATATCCGACAATATAATATATTTATAAGGAGGATTTTTCCATAGCCGGGGAATATAAATTTTATTGATTTTTAGCCATTAAGGAATAGATGTGATATTACGAATGAATGAATTTCGAAGATGACTTTCAAAAACAATTTATTGTCATTAAAATTCAATAAAATGTTAAAGGCTTACTGTGACTTTACTCACCAAAAAGATTAAAATTGTTAGGTTATTAATAATTAAGCTGGTATCTTAGTTTATTTTTAGTCATGGAAGACAACCAAGAATAACTCGTAGATAAAATGGCCATAGTAGGAGCATGCGAAAAGAATTCTTGTTTAGCAAGTCAAATTTATTAACAGCGTTATCTGGAAAGATGATATTCAAACAATATTAGCCTGCAAAACATATTAGAGAGGTTTGTACAAACAGAAAATGTAAACTATACACAACCAGTAAGAAACAAAACGGTTCAAACTGAAGAAAATCAATAATTGGCTGTGCTATTATCCATTACGGAAAATCCTTTAGTCAGTCAACAAACAGTCGCCGATGCTGTAGATGATGTAAGAGAAATAACCGTTCAACGAATTTTAAAGGATATCCACGATTATTATTTCCTGTTTCTTCGAGGACTTTTTGAAAACGATTTTGAAAAACGTGTCGAATTTTCTAACTGGCCGCAAGCTAAAATTATGATTAATTTTTTTTTTTTTTTGATAAGATTTGGATTTCTGATGATGTTTCTGATGATGCCACCCACCTTTCATAATAATTAATATTATAATATTATATATTATTATAATCGTCATAACTTATATTATTACTCCGGCCACAATCCAAGAGTATTTTTAGACAGATTGATCAACAATACAGATGGTCAATTAATGTGTGGGGGGAATTATTGTTGAACATATTATTAGCCCCCACTTTTTTAACAACTAACATTTAAATAACCCTTTGTAAAGCCTGTTCAATGACCGCTGACCGTTACGTCATATTCTCCATATTTGCGGTACGTCGTAAATTAATTCAGTCAGTTTGACTAACCGGTGGTAAAGGTTATGATTTTTCTTAGGCTTGATCTACATAAAGACGGATGCATGTCAACAAGCGCGTTTTTTCAAATTTTTAAATATTATTTTTATACTGTTAATAAAGTCAGAAATAAGTAGTTTCCTTAAGGTAAAAGGTATTTAGACCAGGGTCGATAATTTTTAAAACCAAAAAAAATAATAGTGGGATAAAACCCATTGGACAAGGAAGAGAATATAACAAAAATTAAAGGAAAAATAAATTACGGGCGATCCGAGGTCGGGAAGGGGTGAGGGGTGAGTTTTTAAGGGTAGAAAACGATTTATCTCGATTTCCGGCAAAACTACAAGTCCTATGAAAAAACGTTAAATGGTAAAGTTGTAGGTAATAAAAAGATTTATAAGTTTTGTATTTGCACTTTTTTCACATAACCTCAAAATGTATGTAAAAAATTCAAATAACCAAGTTCTTGGTTTTTAATTTTTATCTTTTACAAAAAATTTTTTTTATACACAAAATTTAGTGAAAACTTTACTTTTTATGTCCCAAACACACTGTAATTTTTTTGATTTAAAATATTTATTTTTTAACCTTATTTTGACTTAATATCGAAAAAGCAACCTAATTTCCAATCGAAAATTCTCACGTCAAAATATCTGCTTTTTTAAAAAAGTCGGTGGGCTTTTTGTTCGCTTAAATCTCTACTTTCAGATGGTGTAAAGAAAATATACATTACTATGGTAAATGTTCTCAAAAAATGCAAAAAAACTCGAATCAGAATTTTTTTTTTTAATCATTATGTACAATTTTGAGCTATTTATTAAAATTTATACTTTAATTACTCGAAAAACGTAAGATTCCATGTTCCATTGATAAGCAAAAAAAATACAAATCCATAAAACATAAAGATCGCAAAAAACATCCGTAAATAGTTGATCTAAATATAATTAAAGGTAGGATTTAAAGGGGAATTGAATTAAATTGAGAACATTTACCATAGTAATGTATATATTTTTTTAAACCATCAGAAAGTAGAGATCTCAACGAACAAAAAGCCCACCAACTTTTTAAAAAAGCAGATATTTTGACGTGAGAATTTTCGATTGAAAATTAGGGTGCTATTTCGATATTAAGTCAAAATAAGGTGAAAAAATAAATATTTTAAATCAAAAAAATGACAGTGTGTTTGGGACATAAAAAGGAAAGTTTTCACCAAATTTCGTGTAAAAAAATTTTTTTTTGTAAAAGATAAAAATAAAAAACCAAAAACTTGGTTATTTGAATTTTTCACATAAATTTTGAGGTTATGTGAAAAAAGTGTCAATACAAAAGTTGTAAATCTTTTTATTATCTACAACTTTGCCATTTAACGTTTTTCCATAGGACTTGTAGTTTTTCCGGAAATCGAGATAAATCGTTTTCTACCCTTAAAAACTTACCCCCCCCCCTTCCGACCTCGGATCGCCCGTAATTTATTTTTCCTTTAATTTTTGTTATATTCTCTTCCTTATCCAATAGGTTTCATCCTACTATTATTTTTTTTCATTTTTACCATTTTCAAAGGCTTCAGCCCTACTCTAATTATGGGATGAAACATTTTATTTTTGAAAAATCAGTGTAAAATTTTTAATTAATTTAAAGTTACTGAAAAATAATAAAACTCATTTATACAATTTAATATTGAATCTATAAATTTTGTTTCAAATATTTTTATCTTTTTTATAAAATCATAAAGAACATATAATAAAAAATAAAAACAAAACAAAATACAGTTTTTTAATAATTAAAATAAATAATCTCCGCAAGGATCGTCATCAGATATATCCAAGTTAATAATAAGGGGAAGAGTATCTGAAGCATTGATAAATCTTTCGCGTTCCACACATCATGTATAATTTTATTAGTGTGTGTTACATAATTTTTTTATTTTTTCACTGTTACATTTTCTATGGCTTCATTTCACAGACTTATGGTATGTTCATGAATTTCGTGAAGTTGTCGATCACGAGATGATAAAATAGCTACACACAAAAAAAGAAATACTTATTTGAAAAATAAAATACTTAATTAGAATAAATCTTAGCTTTGTATATACGCAAAGAAATATATTTTTCAAATAAGTATTTCCAATACTTAATTGGATACACAAGTAATCTCGTAGTAATACATTAATTTTTCCAAATGAGAATTTGTATTATCAAGTTAAGTATTTTATGGTGTTAAAAATTGAGCTAAAAAATTGTTCATTTTAAAAATTTTAAAGTAGTAAAGCAAGTAAATATATTTCTAGGAACAAAAATAAGTGACTTTTTTTAAGAAAACACATTTTTAAATTGACGCTCCGCTTTCTTACTTAAAGCTTGTTGATAATTAAAATAAGTATTATTGGTTCTTGTTGCAAAAATACCAAATGATCATATTTTTTACTTAAGTATTAAAATTTATTTAGAATGAGAAATGCTCCATTTAGTAATAAAGATGCACACTCTCTATTCGAGTATGTGGAATACTCGAACAGAGAATGTTGTATATTTTATGAATTAATTCAGGAATTTCCATATACTCGTATAGATAATATTTTAATCTATTCGAGTATATGGAATACTCGAATAGAGAATCATGTATATTTTACGAATTAATTCAAGAATTTTCATATACTCGAATAGAGAATGATGTAAGATATTTTACGAATCAATTCAAGAATTTTCATATACTGGAATAGATAATATTTTTATCCATTCGAGTATAATATGGAATACTTGAATAGAGAACATTATGATCTATTCGAGTATATGGAAATTATTGAATTAATTCGTAAAATATCTCTATAATAATTGAGCTACTATAAGGTATCCCAAAAGCTCTATATAATTTTTACAAAAATGCCAACAAAGTATTTATTTACATGTTACTTTTCATAGGTCGAACAAATTTTGTTTTAAATAAAAACATGTAGGTATATCCGAGGCGAAATTTTGTAAGTAGGTATAGAAATTTCTTCCTAAACAAATAAATTATGGCGGATTACCTTGTTTTCCGTAATCCCTTACGCCTGAAGACCTCTGACACACAAATTAATCCATAGGTGGGTAAGTAAAAAAATAAATATATTTTTTTATTTGAAAATCATTTTAAATACGAACAAAACTAATAATCTATCTGTCTACTAAGACTAGATCAGTTAGATCAGAAACATAAACTATATCGAAACAGAAAAACGTCTAAATAAAAAACAAAATACATTCCTTACAGTGCTTTAAATCTCAGTCACAAAAAGTTCGCCTTCTATTTTATGACAAATTGTTTAAGGGTCAGATATAAACTTATTTCTATTACAAAACTTAAATATGTCCGTTTTTTCTATTTTTAATGCATGGTAGTGTGCGTTGTAATCAACAGTTTTCATTACCAAACATTGAAAATAGACACTCTTTGAATTTAATTTATTAACATATATTTCTTTTATCTGGCAAAATAAAAGAATAGTTTCATCATATTCAAGCCTTACAACACTATTTGATTCATATTTAATACCATTTATTTCGTACCACGAAATCTGAAAAAAATCATTAAAGTTTGTATAGTAATAGCCGTTTAACTACTTAATAAGGTACCTACGCTTCCGAAGGTTCAAACAAGTTCTAACATATCGTCGGCTTAGTGCAAAAACTCACTAAGTCAATATTTCCAGGTTTCGAGATTATTGTAAATTTCACTTTCACAAAGTCTTCTACCGATACAATATTTGAAAAAATATCACAAAAGTAAAAACTCCATAAGTTTCTAAAAATACCAATACAAAAATCAGACTAAGTAATTTTAGTTATTTGTAGTTGGGTCGAAAACTCACTAAGTCACTTAATGAATTGTGCATATAATAAATACTTTTTTGTAAAAATATATTGAAAAAAGTTTGTACATACGCACACGACAACTTTGTAGGCATAACATTATTGCACATTTTTTTAATAAATCACTTAAAACTCCGCCATTTCTTAAAACTGGGTTTTACTCAAAACTGTCAATTTTGACTTAACGAATTTTTGCACTAAGCCGACGATATAATAGACTCGTAACTTGGATTGGCGCGTGGCGCGTTCCGCTGTCCGATGCAAGACTGTGCCGCCGATTGGCAAATATCTTGCGTGGAAGTGGAAAGGGGTGAAGTGATACTTGCGAATTCTTCATTTAAGCAAAATTGATCACAACGATTTTCAATATTAGTAAATATTCTTTTTTTTTTTTTTTAATTTGAAACAGTAGACTTGTTTAAAAAGAGAAACATAGTTGCTTCAATAAATTTAAATATATACTCATTTTAAGAAACGTCAAATTTTAAACCATATGTTTATTCAAATTAAGAATTACATAATCTTAAATGTAGTTAAATAATATTTAAATGAAGTAAATAGAAGTCGTAAACTGAGCAATAATTTTTCTTGTTTTAAACTGTCAATTCTAATTTAGAGCTTAAAGTATTCTTTATTGAATGCATACTTTGACTTGAAATTAGCATTAATTATAACTTTGACCAAGTTTATATGGTATTTCAATTTAAAATATCTACTCAAATCAAGAAAAGTAACCAAGTATTTCAAATACTAATTTTAAATAAACGTCGATAATCAAGCGAAGTATCATTTCTTCGAGAGAGTATCTGTATCTTCAAATTGAGTTGAAAAGTGTGAGAAAGCATATATAATTGAATAGAGTATTCCTTTTTTTGTGTGTAGTTATACATTATTGCGATTCTTAAAATCTACATCCTTCTCTATCCCTTTTGCCTTAATTCGTTGGATTGTTGAACACGAAACTACCAAAACATCAGAAACTCTCTAAAACAGATAGGTATATATAAAAACATTGCCATTTATTTTTCATGTTAATTATTTATGTTTTCACAATTCCTGTTTTATTATCTCTACTTATCTCGTGAGATGCGCTAAAGGGTAAAAGAGTCTTCCCAGCATCACTTTCTTTTTGAAAATAATCAAATAATTTTAAAATTATTGCTTGTTCTTTTTGACAATACCTTGACGTTTTTGAAATAATGTTAATTAAAAATCTCACTGTCAAAAATTACAATAAAACTTTTTTGAGTGGTAAAATTATACGACATTCATTATTGACGCAAATTAATTTACTATCTCATCTAGTTCACGAATGTTAGAAAGATAAGCACTAGTCGTGACGTAACGGTCAGCGATCATTGAACAGACTTTATACATTTTTTGGAAAGCATTGACGAATAGTATGCCGGTGTTTTTTTAAAAATAAATGCACAGAGACTTAAAAAAAATGCAGTTTTTTGAAACCACTAAAATTGCCACAATTTGTCTTAAAATTCTTAAAAGTAAACACGTCGATTTTCAGAACTGAAACCAGTTAAAACAACAATTTTTACTGGTAACATAATATTTTCTAGTCTATGTCATCCTAAGAATTCTAGAGAATATGTGTTTATTTTAACAGAAATAAGGTCGTAATTGAATAAAACACTTAAGTAAACAAAACTATGACCGGCTGACTAACGTCTGTCTAATGAATCTGTTCTAATCCATGTTAAGTATTGAAATCCTAATTTTTATAAATCGAAACAATTTATCGACAAATCTTATTTTCAAGGCATAAAATTACTCTGCTCAATAAAAGTATTCAGTGCACTCCACTGGAACGAGAAAAACTAAACCATTAGTCTCCAGTCTCATATCTTTATTCTATACTTTCTTAATTTACCTGAAGTTATAAATTTTATTCATTATTTTAATCTAGCTATATTTTTTTCTAAAACCATATCGACCCTGTGACAATCATAACAATCTTTGATAAACTCATTCTAATATATACTGAAATGGGTGCCATTTTGTGCTAATTGCCCAGTATAATTTATAAAAAGGATCCCTCCATGCCCGGGGAATATAAATCGTCTTGATTTTCTTCCATTGTAGTAATAGTATGAATTTTCGTAAGACGTTCGCTCTCCGTCCTTTTTCACACGCCAAACGTCTGCAGTATTTAAAGCCGAATTTCCATGTTCCCGGCAAACAGAAGGTTGTACTTTGGCGTTACAGTTTCATATTATCGACCTGCGCTTGGGGACCACTCGCAAACCCCACGCGTTGAAACCCATTCGTTAAAATGGCTACCCGCGCTCCCCTTTTCCAACTTATTGGAAAATTTATTATTTTAGCTCGCTGATTATACCGTCTGATTTAAGGTGTATATTTTGTAAAAGAAATTACTTCCAATTTCTCGTTATGCTGCTTATTTTTTAAAGCTAAAGCGCTTCTTGTTTAAAATTGTTTAATTTTCTAGAGTCTTTGTATTTGTAAATACAAGAAGAAATATATTTATTCTTAACGCCTTTCTATTGGTGTAATATTTTTAACTTGGTATATTTGTCGATCGTGGGTAATAAAATAGGCGAGGCCAGCGACGAAGGCAGGCAGAGTGTCATAAGTGATGAAAATTTTCAAAATTCGTTGTCTTTTAGACTTAAAAACGAAAACAAAAAATAATAAATATACCGGAGAAACAAATTTTTTATTATTTACATAGGTTAGTTTTTCCGCATTTTTATATAGACAGATGTATACAGGGTGTTTCATTATGGGTGGCCACCGGCCATATCTCGGAAACTACTAGGCATAGAAACTTGAAAAAAAAAATTATGATTAAAGCGGTCATGAGAATTTCTGGAAATTACTTTTAAGTCCCTCATTTCGCCGCAAGGGGGCACAATTGAAAATTATTTTTTTAAATTGTAAATTTCTCTGAAAATTCCCATATTAAGGGATAACTCTGATTACATCATTGGAAATATTAGACAATTCTGCATCATTTTGGTTTAAGGCTCGTTGGCGTACCGACCTTGATAAGAGTGGGGGAAGCTATTGATTGTGTAAACATTAAAATCGCTGTAACTTCTAAACGACTTATCCGATTTTACTAAATTTGAGCTTGTTTAATGATAATTTTTTTTCAAGTTTCTATGCCTAGTGGTTTCCGAGATATGGCCGGTGGCCACACTTTATGAAACACCCTGTATAAAATAAACTAAATAATCTTATAAAATACAAAAATATTAAAAATAATCAAAATTTGTCGTATGCGAACGCTTTTAAAACACGTTCGCATGCGTCGTTAAATTGCTGACGGTTTCTGACCGTTGTACGAACGAAGCTAATTATATTCTTTGTATTACACACAAAAATATGAAGCGATTATTACAATTAGCAATAAAAACAATTTCCACAATGAAAAAAACATAAGGAAATGTCCCGGTTTATTAGTTATCCAGTTAAAACAACATTAAACTATAATTTACACTATATTTAAAACATATTACACACATTGTTTACCAAAAGAAGACAGATAAAACAAAACAGACACTTGTTTTTTAACCGGTAGCTGACCTATTTTTGCACTTGCGTGAATTCTGTTCCGCCACGTGCAGACAACCAACGTTTCCGTTTTATGGCTTGAATACTCAAAAAGGGCCTATCTTACTTACTCTTCTATTTTTGTATACATATGCAACCCTAAAGACATGATTCAAATTTAAATTCAACGGCGCGTAGTTATTCGTTTTTGTTTGAATTCGGTTCCAGTGTTTTGTTGGGTAATATAAGTACTATTATTTTGGTCATATGTGAATTGAGTGTTCGCAACACTGTGCCAGAACTGTCAGATTATAACTTTAGAAACACTTTTGAAAATCGTTTCAGAAGCTGCAATTACAATACTCATACATGGTAATGTGAAAAACTTATGTATTTAAGTACTTGGAGCTTTTGTTATGACGTCATATTGCGAGAGCGAGAAATTACGATACTCTCGCGAGACGAGACGAGAAAACATCTTGCGAGATGTAAGCGAGGCGAGATTTGGAATAAACAAGTGCGAGATATTTCTTGAAACACTAGTTACTCCCATCTTAAGGATCTCATATCTTGATAAAAATGGATTTTTTTACTATGTAGTATCAAACTTTGAAATATAACCAGTTTAGAAAGTTCTAAAAATGCCTAATTTTTAGTTAAAACCGTTTTTGTTATTTTTTGTTAAAAGAGTCTGTTGAAATTTAAATTCAATCCGCAAATTTTCGTGCTTTTATTGAAAAAAAAATTCTTTTGACATTTATGACTGGGTAATATTCTTTCAATAATGTAAAATCATCAAAGCCGCTTTATAAAGTTTTATAATTAACTTTTCCACCATCAGCTCCATTTTGTCGGTAATTATTCATTGCTTCCCATCAACGCCAGACGCAGCACACACTGACACTTGCATTGTCAACGTTTCCGCTCGTCTTTTGTTTCTGGCGGCAATCTAATTTGCTTTAAGGACGCTAGCATTTACGAGATAGGTCGTGTTGCTGTGATGGACAGTCGTATCCTAATTGAGGTTTAATCATGTTTCATAGTTTTTATGGAATAAAGTTTATTTATAAAGCACATCTGCTGAAAGTATAATAATTTTTCGCTTTCCAGAAAGTTCCATAATTTAGTAGTTGGGTATATTTACCATTTCTTTACCAAGGCGTAGAAGGGCCCGTAATAAATGTTTTTAAAAGATTTAAATATAATGAAATTATTACCTTTATGAGTAGTGATAGATGGACAGTTCTGCGCCAGATTCCCGAGCTCCCTTCTGCGCATGCGCCAGCAGTGCGCAGGGTCAAAGCTCTTCATTAAGTGTTCATTAGCTGTTCAAAGCTGTTCATTCGCTGTTCAAGCCTGTTCATTAGTCGTTCAAAGCTGTTGAACAGCTTTTGAACAGCTTTTAACCTGCGCACTGCTGGTGGGACCGCGGGAATCTGGCGCAGAACTGTCCATCTATCACTACTTTTATGTCGAAATTGCGTCTTTTTTAGTTTCATTTTTTAAAATTTTGAATTATTCACTAAGAAAATATAAATAATAAATAATACAAGACGATCTCTAAAAAAAAATTTCCGAAACCAGCGATTTATACGTCATAACAAGTTTAACAGTCACAGCATAACATACAGTGGTCAAGGTTTTGGACACAGAACAGCACTGGAGAAAACGAAAATTTAAAGAAGCAGCTTTTATGAATCAAAATACATTGCATATATTTAGTAAACCAAGTATAGATATCTCCAATATCTGGAAGCCTCTCCTTGTCCAAAACCAACAGCTGAAACTTCACACTCCAATAAGCACGTAGGCGGAGTCATCAAGCTTCATTGCACATGGATAGTATTTAAAACAGTAACCTTAAAATTATAATTTAGTTTACTCTCGAAAACGGTTAGAGATACTAACTAACCGAAACGTTGTGTTAGGTAACAAAATAAAGACAATGGAAGTCCGACAAGGTAATTTTTTTGATATTGATGATTTTATTATTGAAAAAGTATTTACTGTAGTGGGCGAAATGCTTGGTATGCTACTTTATCCCTTGACTTTTAGGAGATATATATTCATGTATATTTATTAATACTTGTAAGTAGTCACCATTTCTTTGAATTGATTGACTGACGGCATCAACCCATAAATATTTACCTTTAGATAAGCAAACAATAATCACGAACGTGGCAAATTTATGGCCTCGCGCATGTAAACAGAGCTACACACGATTAAACCTGTGTAATTCAAATTCAGACAGGACAGCTAGAAGACTCCGAACAACGATGTGACCTGCGCAACAATTGAGTTAAAACTAATAATACGGCGCGCGACGATTGCCGATCGCTACGAACTTCCACTAACGTCTTGGTGAATTAAAGGTTCTAACGGATACAATTCGTTTTTGGGGACGCTATTTTGCTTTCTTAATTGTAGAGAAAGCGTTTTACAGGGAACAAAATGCGTCGCATAGAGAAGATAAAATTTATTTCTTATCAAAATTGCTGTGTTAAAAGTAGTTCATTATTCAACAAGACTATGCTGCCAATGTAACTGATTACTACTAATAAAAACACTGTTTTAGCAAATTTGGAATTATATAACACTAGAGCGGTTTTATACACTAGTAATTTATTTAATGTTGTATTAGATCATTTTCCTCAGTGTAGATATTACTCTTTATAAAATGTATATCTATCAATTAATTTTTTAAATCGATCCCAGAGGATTCAACGAGAAGTGGGAATAAGCTCTGATAAGACAATAGATATTGCCTAATTTCTCCGACGTTACCTTTTCTATGACAATTAAGTAGAATATGTAACTCTAAACTTTTAATAACATTCACTGCCGTTTCTTTTACAAGCCTTAGTTTCATTAAAATTCTAACTTTCCTGGCCTTAGAGTTATGTCTTCGGATAGCTTTCTGATCGACATTAAGTCGGAGTGAATGGTTAAATGATTCTATTGTGGCCGTCATGCTCGAATAATGTAATTTAGAGCTTTTCAAACTAAGATTATATTTTCAGACCAAGCACTATGGTCTGAGATTATATTCCATTTATTATTGGTGCAATTTTTCCATATATGTATCAAATTTGCGTTTGAGTTATGTTATGATAAATATTTTCAAAACCTGGCCATAGGCTAATTCTTTTTACAGAAAATAAATTTAATACCACATTTTTATAGATAGGAGGTTAGAAAATTTAATAAAATAGCCGGTAAATAATAACCAAGTTTCAAGTATTATTGTCCTTTTTAGAAAAACCTTTAAAAATAAAAAATAAAACGTATAAAATAAATAATTTTTATAATTTATTTTATATTAAAATACAAAGCTTGATTATTAGAAAAAGGCATATATTGCAGAAAATACATTCCAATATTTTTTAAAAGCATATTTTAAAAAAAAGTTTTATACTTTAATAATTCTAATTTTACATCCGTACTAGCGTGTACCCGGCATGCGTTGCAACCCGCTGGTATAAATACAAACCCGAACAAACCCGATATATTAGTACCCGGCATGCCACTTTGTGAAATTGCACCCGTGTGAAGCCGGGGCGGGACGCTAGTTATACATAAAAACCTTCCTCTTGAATCACTCTATCTATAAAAAAACCGCTTCAAAATCCGTTGCGTAGTTTTAAAGATTTAAGCACATACAGGGATATAGGGACAGACGGGCGATAGCGACTTTGTTTTATACTATGTTACGATTTGAAAATTTAAAATAAAAAAAAAAAATAATAAGATATATAATTTTTTTTTAAAGTAGATACTTATAACTACACTTCCGGCCAAGAGAACTATTAGTACAATGTTATTTCCAATAACTTTTTAAATAATAAGCGATTTGGATGATTTTTTTTTGCAAATTAAAGGCTCTTTATTTGGGGTTTCTTGCTGCATTCCAGTTATCGTAAAATAAGCTTCACTTTGCTCTTATACAAGTATGAACCAACTTTTAACACTAAATTTTAAATACCCTGTGGGAAAATGTGGTAGTAGGATAATGTGCTTGGTTTAGTGTTAAATTTTTTTAACTTAATGTTCCTCTTTACTAACCTCGATATTTATTTTCTAAAAAATACGGGTTTTGGAAAAAAACTTTTAATTTGTTTTCTAATTAATTTTTTGCCTTAAGGTAATAACAATGTTAGTAGGTTGCATAATAATTTTAAGCTCATGGTATGTTATACTGTCAGTAAACTGCTGTTATTAAATGTCAGAATTACAATAAAATTCGACCAGAAGACATAGCACGTGCTGTTGCTCTGATCTAAAATGGTCGTAATATACGATTATGGAGGACTTGAGGTAGGAGGCCGATCGCAATGCATTGGATTCGGTACCAAATTAGCATCGGTAATTCAGCTTTACGAGTCACCGTAAGATGGCTCTCGTGTTCGAAGTGGGCTATCAAATAAATGGTTTCTTATGGACGCGATAACTATTTTTATTTAAATTAGTTCTTTAAGGAACAAATAAGGACTTTTATTAGACTATTAAACATTCTAGCTATACCTTTGGAGCTAGAAAGACTTATTTGGCTACGTTTCCTCTCTGAAAAATATCCTGTCTTACACACCGACACAAAGCAAACTCTACTTTTATAAATTGTACCATTATTCATTATAAATATGGAAGTCAATTACAATGTAACGTTATTTGTCTCGTCTTGTCTTCAAACGTCATTTGTCATAAACGTCATAAGGAAAGATGGACTAATAATGCATACGAAACGAAACGAAGCAGAAGAAGGCGACACCGGCCCACTTGCGACGCGAGAGCATCTATCGGCCTAACTCGAACTAACCAAAAAACCGGGACAAAATTTGAAAATGCTGCCATTGTCGATCGGCCTCCTACCCTATAGTTCTCCATATATACGATAAAGAGTTAACTTTTTCTTAAAACAAAGCGTGTCGACAGAAGACAGCGACATTTGACATTAACTGCTGATCTGGTTTCATCGTTAAAGTTCCCAGATCAGCAGTGGGCCGTAGCAAGCTCACGCGTCAGGTTGCGTCATATTATTTTCTTTCGATTTTGGCGTTTTTAAGTGTTTCTGAGGCTGTTTTTTGTGTAGTGTGTATTATTGTACTTATGGATTTTATATATTTTAGAGACAGTTTTTTTTGGTGCTTATTATTTAAATTTAATAGTGAGTACAAACACCGTTTTGGTTAACTAATCTCATATCAAATCAATAAAGTGCCTAGTTAAACCATTTACTTATAGTTATATACAAGATGTCTCATAACCCAGGGGCAAATACAGCAACAGGAGATAGTAGACTTAAAAATATGTCATTTATGCTTAATGCTTAAGAACGCACGGTTAATTTTCAATAAAAAATATGTTTTGTTAAGAAAGGTGTTTACCTAAAAGTTTTTTGTCATCTAACATTTAAACGCAATTATCTGAAAAACTAATTGAAATATCGACACTAATGATGTACAACTTTTTTTACGTAAAAGACCCCTCTTTTATAATTTGATATGTGAAAAGGTCAGAAATGTGAGGGACAAAAAATATATGCGAAAATTTACCAAACTCATATTGTGTAGCTAGCGTTCTCTTGGAGATATCTTAAAACCCATTATGGAATCCTCCTTGCCCTCAAAAATATCACACCAAATTTGATTTATATCCACTTAATATCAAATCATCGTCAATTTTATAAAGTATCTAAATATATACTTGGATCACCCTGTATCTTTTAACCGTAAAAGAAAAGAAATTAAATTACATATTTTTAAGTCCACTATCTCCTGTTGCTAAATATAGCCCTTTAGTTACGTTACCCTATTATTCATATATAAAATTCTCACAAATGTAACAATACTAAAAGGGTTCCCAATCTGGTGTTTTAATTAGACGTGCACCACAAAGCTTACACCTCGCAAAAAATGTATTACTTTTTTCCTTGTATAATAAATACAGAAATACCTATTTTTGCTTTTTATAAATAAATACTAAAAGAAATAAATGTTGTTTTCTTCTTTTACTTTAATTTTATAATGTTTTCACATATTATGTACTTATTTTGGTAGGTACGTATGTCAATATTTAATTTTATAAATAATAAAATTAGTATCTACGCTATATCTTAACAAAATTTAACAGATGGCGAAGGCGAAGGTAAATAAACTTAGTCCGGTTCTGTTTCTGTAGCCAACCGCTTAATGTAACATATACCGGACTTCAACAGGGTGCCATTAATGACAGGTGATGCGGCGAGTTCTTACATTAATTTGACTTTATTGCTGAAATGGTAGGCAAAGCAAGGAGCACCATACAGAGCCGATTTCCCCACACTGATGAGTACACAGGTCGCCCAGGATCAGGTAAACCACGGATTACAATATTACAAACCAGTGTGATGATCGTTTTTTCAAGTGAAAACTTCTTGAGGTGCGTTTATCACTTTTTGTGGGCACTGAATTAAACTGAGCCGTCACGCGTCAGCGTCAGGCGTCAGGTTCGGCTGTGTTACGGTCGAATTCGACTCCTATATTCAATCCGAACTGACCCTGACCTTCCGGTCTGTTTTTCGTAAACGTTATATGAAAGCCGCATCAGTCGACGTGGAAACAGTGTGCGACACTTGTTGCGTGTCAGGTATATTCTGGCATTTTTTAAATTATATATTTACGTAGGGTGAAGTAAGGTAATTAGTTTTACCGTAATTGCTTATTCCGTGGACCTAATTTATTATGATTTCTGACTTCTGTTGAAGATGTAAAAATTCAAGGGTTGTTCAATTTTAGGAAATATATTTTTTCGTATGCAGTAAAATTATCCCGTATTCCAAGTTTATGTTATTGAAGTGAAAACTTCTTTAGGCGCGTTTAACACTTTTTGTGGGCACTGAATTAACCTTGTTGAAGTTTTCACTTCTGTCGTGTGGTCTTAAGCACACACACTTTTTTTTTTAATCTTAAGTGTTTTATAAGACCGTGGATTACTATCATCGAGAATTAAAAATCAAATTTAAAATGTCCGAGACACAATCGTTTCTGCTAAGACAATCCGCCGCAGATAACATAAAGTCGAACTGATATCAAGAAGACCAGTTGCTTGTCCAGCTCTGCTTGCGTTCGCCAGACGGACTAAAAAGTGTTTGGAGAAGATCCGGTGAGAGATTTTCTTAGTGCTTTATATCTCCAAGAACACCATTCGGAGGCGGTAGTATCATGGTGTTGGCGGGAGTTACAATAAATGCCTTTGTATTGACCTTGTTTTAATAGAAAATGGTGCTATAACCGCTGATCGCTATATATACAGGAGTGTTCAGCAGATGCACTTTTACCTCCATTTATTGGATGCATTATTGTTGATGCATCATAATGCCTCACGTCGCTAGGATGGTCACAGAATATTTGAACGAAAATAATATTATTGAAAGATTGGAATGCCATTCTTTTTTGTTTTTAAATTAAATTTGTAAACGTGCAGACATTTTTTAAAAACTTGTGTACAAAAATATTGATATAAATCAAAAAAAATGTAAAGTTAAAAAATGATTAAACTTAAGAACCAAGCTAAGTTAAACATTATCCTACTACCGAGTTTTCCCATAGGGTGTTTAGATTTAATATTAAAAATGTAACTTTTGTTCTTCCTTGTCTAAAAGCAAAGTGATGCTTATTTTACGATAACTGCAATACTACAAAGAAACCTACATAATGTGCCTTTAATTTGCAAAAAACTTCATCCAAATCGGTTCCAGATTTAAAAAGTTATTGCAAATTTAAATGTACCTATTTATATTTTTCTTGTTTGTTTTTTTTTTGACCGGGAGTGTATTTTGTTTTTATAAAAATGTGAGGTTTTTATAATATAATATATAATAAGTTTGTTTCTAAAATACTTGATTGTAAAAATGAATCATAAAAATATTGATTTAAGAAATAATTAGTAAAAGCTTGTCAAAAACGAGAATATTGTAAAATAGTAAAATTATTGTCATATTTTAAAGTATTGTGCAACTTATAATAACATGCCTATCAAATACTGAAGTATTGTGAAAACAAATATATCATGTTCTGTTGCTAGCATAGCGACAGATATTTATCGTTGTTTTAAAACGGCTTCCATTCCAAAAATTTCAGGTTCTAGTTTAACTGTATATGTATAACTCATTATGTATGGCTGTGATATGTGTACAATGACAAAGATAACACACCCAGAGAAATTTAGATTCTTTAAGCGAAAAATGCTTGTAAAACTATTTACACCCTACTCTGATTTTACCAACCAACAACAATAATTAGAGGCGATAGGCTTCACGATGAATGACTTGCAGTAGTATTGTTGTATGGGAAGAGTATAGACATATAACTTTAGATCCATACGGCTTATCTGGTGCGCAAACAAATTTAAGTTTTATGGGATGGAAATGCGCGCAACCCTCTTATTATTAGGTTTTCCTTCTTTATCAAAATCTGACGGGTTGGCAGCTACTAAAAACACCAGAAATCGGTACCTTTTCCCCCAACTTGGACAAAAAATTAGAACAAGTTCCAATTATGATAATAAATTGTGGCAAGAACTTCGGGATAAGTTTTAGCTGTTCGCACGTGAAAATTAATTGAATCTCAACTTTTACAATTTCTTAAGCAGGAACTAACCCCGGACCTATATTGCCTAACTCGACCGTATGACCCGAAGATTTTTTTTTTATAATTTGGGTATAAAATAACTCCCTACAAAATATGAAAACAGGCTAATTATAGTTTTTAGGTTTTAAGTTGTTTTAGAGAGCGTGTTTACCATTGATACACACGGGCCATAAAGACCACAATTGGCCAATATTGGTTCATATAGCCCAAGTGTATTAAAATGAATACACATAATTAACAAATTTTTTATTTTTACAACGTAAGCAAGCTTAATTTCTTTATTTTAATCTTACATTATGGGTCTTAAAAAAATAAAATAAACATATGCACTTTTATCAATGCAACCTGGACATTTGGTATTACATTGCTTCGAATGCTTAAAAGCGTTGCTTCTGCCGTACTCACACAATTCTTAGCATTGTTGCCAATTGTTATGACTTTAACTCAAACTATGAAATTTTTTTTGTTTCTTCAACCCGTAGGTACAGAAAAGCCTATACAAATGTATGATAACTGCGTTCGTGTGATATACACAACCGTTTGAATCTGCCTTGTTGCTGGGTATCAGATATATATGTCGTAGGCTGATAGTGAAATCCGTCATTTCATGAAAAGCCTAGTCACTTCATGAAGCGTCGGCAGATTGTGTAAAAACATGAAATTACACGATCTGCCGCGTCACTTCATGAAGAGACCTTGACGTTTCGGCGTATTATGTATAACACAATCTGCCTAATTTTAAATATCGTCACTTCATGTAGTACCTAACGATGTCATGTCAGTCGACAGATTGTGTAATTCCGCCTAAAAGGTATATTGGCAACTGGTTTGTTCGGTGTTCCCCAGAGCATTTTTTTTAATTAAACTTTTTCAACTAATATTATTTTATAAAAATAAAAAAAATGCTCTGACAAACCCGAACAAACCAGTTGCCAATATACCTGTTCCTCAGAGCATTTTTTTTTAATTAAACTTTTTCAACTAATATTATTTTATAAAAATAAAAAAAATGCTCTGACAAACCCGAACAAACCAGTTGCCAATATACCTTTTAGACGGAATTACACAATATGCCTTGTTTTTGTGGCATTTCATGAAGTGACGATATTTAAAATTAGGCAGATTGTGTTATACATAATACGCCGAAACGTCAAGGTCTCTTCATGAAGTGACGCGGCAGATCGTGTAATTTCATGTTTTTACACAATCTGCCGACACTTCATGAAGTGACTAGGCTTTTCATAAAATGACGGATTTCACTATCAGCCTACGACATATACACACGGGCTGAAATGAAGTACCCATTGTGTATTATTTTTATACACATGGGGGTTAACGTGTTAAATTTTAAAGCCCAAATCTGCCTATCCTTGCAGTGCGCGCGCATGCCTATTCCTGTATAGCTGTGTTTACATGCGCGAGGCCATAAACTTGCCACCTTCGTGATTATTGTTAGCTGACCTAAAGGTACATGTTTATGGGGAAGTTACCAGCAAGAAGAAGACCGTCAGGAAAGCAATGAATGTGTTGGAGTGATAATAGAAACAATAAAACGGGTGTTATATGTCGGGCCGAGGGTTTTGGGTTTTTAAAAAACACTGCTTTTCACAAAAACACAACTTTTAACCCTCACACATAAAACAAATTTATTTGAGAGATTTGGAGAAGCACAAGTTTTACAAACGACAGTAACAATAGAAGTAGTGAACAAAAGAATCTTATCTCTATTTATAACATTTCTTATCTGAATTACTAGGAGTGGTCTTATCTGCTTAGATAAGCATTATAACTATAATATAGAGAATGTAACTCCTCCACCCTTAGAGGGAAATATAAACTTTTTAAAGTTTCTATGACCTAAATAATAATTGAATCATCTTTAACATTTTTAGTTTTTACATAAATGGGCCATAGATACTTCCAAATAAAAAATAGTATCAAAGTACAAAGAACAATATATAGTAAAACTGTCCAAATACTTGTTTTATCATAATATATAGGTGTATGCAATAATTTTGAATTCTCATATTTTTGTAAGTTAATCTCTTCTTGTAATTTATTTAATTTATTAAAATTGATATTATTTAAATTGAGCAGTTTTACCTTTTTGTATAATATTTTATGCGTTAAATTAGTATTAATATTTGGTAAGGGTATATTTTGAAAAGTATGTTTAATATTTTTATACGCTTGAATAACAATGTCTCCTAATTTTAGGTTACAAGGAAAACTTAATTCTAATAAATATGTTCCATTAAATAATACATTCTTTTGCGAATTTTCGCATGTCTCAATACCTACAATATCTTTATGGGTTACTAAAATCCATTTATTTGTGTCAATGTTTTGCAGTTGCATATTATCGATATCAATATACAGGGTGTTACAGTTTGAAATATTATATTCATATCGTAATAACTGTACCTCACAAGGGGTGTTTTTATAAAAGTTTTCAGAATGTATATGAGTACATAAATGCTCATTAATAGAAATGCGTTTGCATGGTTGATTAGAATATCCAAAATTCTTATCATTAATTAACAAATATTCGAAGTTAGGTACAATTATTTTAAAATGGTTTTCATACACAGTGGGTAAGGGAAATAATTGAAACAAATCATAATTTTCCTTTTCTACCAACGGAATCTCAATTACAAAGTTCACCTTTTCATTTTTAATATAACTCTTAAGTTCTAACGTATTTTCTAATTTTAACACATTTTCTGTTGTTGGTTCAAACGGCAATTTTTCAAAATTTAATTTTGTATTTAGTAATTTTAATTCATTTAAAAACTCCTTTATGTTAATAATAGTATTATGAAAAGTATTTAATTTTGCAAATGTTATTGCAGTTTCAATATTTTCTAATATATCGTAAATGTTTTGATAAAAGGTTGTTATTTGCGAAAATACCATATGAATACGAAAAAACTCAAAAAGATTTGTTTCGTCGATTTCGACTTTATTAATTATTTCAATTATTTGGTTAACTCGTAATTTTAGTGTTTCTTGATTATGAGAAACATTTTTAATCGTCTCTTGGAAATTATTTATCGAATTATCGAAAAGAGTCATTTGTTTGTCTAGAGCAATTTTTACATTGTTTTGGTTTTGTCTTAGTATGTTTATGTTATTGTCAATACGTTCCGCATCGTCTTGATCTAAGTTTCCTGTGATGCTTTTTATTATACTACCTAGAGCATTTATTAGAGCTCGTCTTTTGCGATTTTTACTTGGAAGGATTTGATTCAATTGATTATTAATTTTTTGTTTAAGGTTATCAATAATAACATACGAGTTGTGAAATTCCTTTTTATAGTTAGGAAAGTTATTAATATTTTCTTTAAGTATATCGTATTTGTTGTTAATTTCGGAAAATTCGGTAATTAAGTTTTTCATATCAAAAATTTGTATAAAGGTCCAATGATTAGTTGCCTTTTGGGCATTACCTATTTTATAGGGTAATATTCCTGGGTTGTCATTTAAGTTGTGGTACTTTGGTTCGGTTCCTTGGACGAAGGGCCATCTGTAACAAGTGGCTTTTTTAATTCTTTAATATGAATTATTTCCTGTTTATCCGGGTATTTAACGTTTTTTATTTTAACGCGATTGTGTTCTAGTATTTCAGTTATTAAGTAAGGTCCGCCAAATTTGGGTTTATTTTTATTTCTCTGTGAGAGTTTTTTATATACCGTTTGGTTTAACTTAAAATCTGAAGCTTCGTTTCCTTTAACGTTTCTCTTTGCTAAAACTCTTTCCTTACTACTGTCAGTTTTAGTTGTAACATTTTCGTATACTGCGTCGATTTTTTCTTTATGCGATGATACATAATCGGAATAAAATGTCGTAGGGATAAGATCTAGGGGATCTCTAGAATTTGTATGACCTAGGACAAGTTCATGGGGTGTGTGTTTTGTAACACTATGAACAGTGCTATTATACGCAATTATTGCATATGGCATTAGTTCGATAACAGATTTATTTTTATCTCTTTCTTTTAATATTCTTAAGTGTTCAATAATCGTTGAGTGGAAACGTTCGACTGGCGAATTTGATTCGTGGTGTTTTGGGGTTGTAAAATGAACAGTAATTTTTTGGGCTTTAAGCAATTCTTTTAAAAGGTCGTTGCTAAATTCTCCGCCATTATCGCAAGTAATAGATTCGGGGCATCCGTAAAATGAGAAAAAGTTTATTAATTTATCGCACACAGATTTCGCATTCTTATCATAGGGATAAGCTTGTCCGAATTTTGAAAATTTATCAAAAATTGTTAGAAAGTTCTGTGTTTCAAAAGTAAACGTATCAACATGTAAAATTTGAAAAGGTTTACAGGGTGTATCCGTTTTCACCATCGGTACATAAGATTTTAATCTGCTATACTTTGCTGTTTGACAAATATTACAATCATTTATAAATTGATTTATATCGTTTTTCATTTTAGGCCAAAAATAAAGTTCTTTAAGGCGTTCGTATGTTTCTAAAATACCTCTATGATTAGTTTTTCCTTGATGCTGATGAGTTATAAGCATAATTTTTTCTTCCATATCAGTAATATTAGTGACTAATTTTGTACAGCGAATAATTTTTGGATTTCGAAAATTTTTAATATAGACATCGTTAAAAATTGGAATTAAATCTTTATCATGAAAATATACGTAACACGTTTTTTCAGGGTTCATATATTCTTTAATAAATGTTTTAATGACGTCAGGGCTTTTTTGTAATTCCACGTGGTTAATTTTATATTTATCAAAATTTTCAGTTCGTATTTTTATTTCAGGATGTGGAGCCTTCTTAATTAAAAATTGTAACATTTTATTGTTTATTGTTTCGTCCAAGATAGTCAGGTTATTATTATCGTTATCAGCTCGATTGCTGTGCACGGTTGAGTCAAGGTTTTCAGGTCTAGGTTGCACGAGTTGTACATTAGAGATAACATTTATTTTTTGCTTGCTAGTGCCAGGTTTATTTAACAAAGGATTTTCTGTTTCAGCATTTTCATTATCTTGAATGGGATTCTCAGCAAGGTTTCTTAGAAAATCAACAATATTTTCGTTGGAATCACCAGGGTTGTTATTTATGGATTCATTTTCATAAATATTTAATTGAATGCGTGAAAGTGCGTCCGCATTAGTATTTAGGGAACCTTTTTTATAGATTATTTCATAATCATATTCTTCTAAGCGTAACCTCCATCTGACTAATTTTGAATTGGGTTCTTTTAAATTGAAAAGCCATACGAGGGGTCTATGATCAGTATAGATTTGAAATTTACGTCCGTATAAGTAGGGTCGAAAATATTTACATGCCCATACTATGGCCAATAGTTCTTTTTCAATGGTTGAATATTTTGTTTCAGTTTCGTTAAGGGTACGAGAGGCGTATGCTACAGGTCTGTCATTAGGAATAGTTCCTTGGGATAAAATTGCGCCTAAAGCAAAGTTACTTGCATCTGTGGTTAATATAAATTGTTTTGAAAAGTCTGGGTATTGCAAAATTGGGGCGTTAATTAAAAGTTGTTTACAATGTTCAAAAGCGTTTACAAAATCGGGGGTATGAATTATTTTTACGTCTTTCTTTAAACATCGAGTCATAGGCTTTGTGATTTTTGCAAAATCTTTTATAAAGCGTCTATAGTAGCCTACTAAGCCTATAAATGATTTTATATCTTTAGTTGTTTTTGGAATTGGAAAATTTTTTACTGAGCTTATTTTTTCAGGGTTTGGTTTTATACCATCTGCAGTTATTATGTGTCCTAAATATTGTACTTCTTTTCTTAAAAATTCTGATTTATCGAGTTGTATTTTAAATTTTGATTGGCGTAATCTGTCAAATACCTTTCTTAATTTTACAATATGTTCTTGGAGACTTGTACTGAAAATAATTATGTCGTCAAGATAAGCGAGACATGTTTCATCTTGTAATCCGCGTAAAATGTTTGAAACTACACGAGTAAATGTTGCGGGTGCCGTCTTAAGTCCGAAGGGCATTCTTAAATATTCGAAATGTCCTGTATCCGTACTAAAAGCTGTTTTTGGTATATCTTTGTCTTGCATTTGAATTTGATAAAATCCGTTTGCCAAATCTAAAGTCGTAAAGTATTGTGCATTACCTAGCTTGTCTAAAATGTCAGTTATATTCGGTAATGGTATTTTGTCATCGATCGTTTTTCTATTAATATTTCTAAAATCTACGCACATGCGCCATTTTTGTTTACCTGATTGGTCTAATTTTTTTTTGGTACTATCCATATTGGAGATGACCACGGTGAATTTGATTCTCTTATTATATTTTGAGCTAATAATTTTGAAATTTGACTTTTTACTTCCTCACGGTGTATTTCAGGGTATCTGTAACTTTTTGTATAGATAGGGGTTTCGTCCGTTAATCTTATCTCGTGTTTTATAGCGTTAGTAAAGCTTAGTGGTATGTCTTCACAATGAAAAATATCACGATATTCAAAACAAAGGTTACGTATTTCTTGTTTTTCTTCGTAATTACAGTGATCGAGTCTTATATTTTTTAAATTAGCCTTCAGCTTATTGTCAATTTCTTTTTCTGGTTTTTCATGATGTACAGGGTGATCAATAAAATTCATTTCATTTAAGTTTACAGGTTCTACTTCAAAAGTTTCGAAAAATTTTATTTCTACTGGATTTTCTTTAGGGTTTAAAATTTTAGTAAAGGCGAAATTGTTTTCGATTTTTATAAGACATTCTGGTATTTCAAGGGTTCCTAATTGTTGGTAAGGCAATATACCGTATCCATTTCTCAAATTAACTGGAATTTGTATTTTTTGGATTGTTCTAGGGTCAATAATATAGGTTAAATTCGTTTTGATATTTTTTTGATTCGATTCGAAATTATTATTTTCTTGCCGAATAGGTATTTTCGTATTTGTTAAATTTAATGTGAAAGTATTAAAGTCTAAATTGGCATTTAATTGTTTTATAAGGTCTAAGCCTATTAATCCATCAAATTTATCTGAAAAATTAAAAAGATAAAATTTATGTATACCGGGTGTATTAAAAGTAGGAAAAATTGGTAATGTAGCGACTTCATTATGGAAAGATGTAGCGTGTGCAGTTTGCACTTGAAAAATTTCTTCTTGAATATAATTTGGGAAATTTTCGTAAGCAATTTTTGGACTTATAAAACTTCTTGTACTACCTGTATCTAATAAAAATTTTGCGTTAAGTTCGGGTATTAAAATAAATGGTAATTGGATATTATAATTATTAAGATAGACTACGTCATATCGGTTTCCTGGCTCGTTGGGGTAAAATTTTGATTTTCTTGTTCGTTATTTTGAGAAATTTCAGGATTAGCTGAATAATCCAAATTAATGTCGTATTCGTTTTGTTCTTGTAATTGATTAGTGTCATATTCGGTATAGTCAAAATACTCATTATTATAATCATAACTTTCGTAGTTTTCAGGTTCATTATTTTTTGATTGACTCGGTTGATCAGGTGATCTCTGCAAGACTTCCTGATTGTAAAGTTCTTGAACAGTAATTTTTTTATTTTGATGATTATTATTATTATTAACAATAGTATTTCCAGAACTAACTTCCATCGGTTCGACTCTCGTTCTTCGCGACATTGGGTTAAATGGTTGATTATTAAATGATGGTCTTTGTTGTGAAAATCTCGGAAAATTATTATGTTGTGGAAAACTGTTGAATGGTCTTGAAAAATTAGTATTTTGTGGAAAACTGTTAAATGGTCTTGAAAAATTATTGTTTTGTGGAAAACTCGAAAATGGTCTTGTAAAATTATTATTTTGTGGAAAACTTGAAAAATTATTATTTTGAGAAAAATTTGACATAGGGAAAGTTGGTCTATATGGTGTATAATTTTGAACTGGGTTATACGTTTGTGGTTTATAAGTTGTATTATGCAACATAGGAGAATTATTCGGTTTTTGATTTTTATTAAATAGTTGGGGTTGTTTAAAATTAGACATTTGCGAATTTTTGTAATAAATAAAATTTTCTTCCTCTCTAACGCAAGCCATTGCGCCTTCTAAAGAAGTTGGTTTCTTTAGTCTAGTCACAAGTTGTAAATTATAAGGTAATCCGTTCAAAAATGTTTTTAAAGCAAATTCGTCATAATGTTGAATTTTAATTAATTTTGTTGCTGCGTCATCAGCTCCAGCATTTAATTTTGAAAATAGTAAGCTACGAGAATCTTGTATTCTCATACCGAAAATTAGTGGATTTTCGGTTTTATATGGTTTTAAATTTAATAAGTCTTGTATTAAACAATCGATCGATCTTTGATCGGAAAAACTTGTTGTCAATACATCTTTAATTAAATCCCACGAATTTAATTCGATTCGAGAAACAACTAATTCTGCTGCTCTACCAGTAAGTTTACTTAATATAGTATCGAAAAGACAAATATTTATTGTTGCGTTACGGTCATTTTTATTTTGGAAAGCTTTTAAAAGATTTTCAACTGCGCTGATAAATCTGCTGAGTAATTTTGGATTTCCATCGAAATGTGGAACATTATCAGATTGATATTTTAAAAGTTGGTAATTTATTTCAGGCATTGTATTTTCGTCAGTTGAGTTTAATATCAAAGAATTTAAAATACCTGTAATGTGATCTATTTCGGAATCAATTTTGAAAAATCGTTTTGAGACACTCTATACACACAAAAGTAATAACACTTATAAAACTAAAAATGCTTAACACTACAAAATGAAATGCAATCTTTGCAAGGACAATAATGTTTATAATATGAATGCAAAATAGAATACAAAAGTATTGTCTGTGCAAAAATTAAAAATAAAAATATACGTTTCAAAAAAGTTCAAAAAAATGGTTTAAAAATTCAATTTTCACTTACAAAAGTAAAATGATGAAAATCGTCATTGGTCCTTATTCTAACTGGATTGGCGATGTTTGTCCTTTCCAGGTCCTTAAGCTAAGCTGGTTTGGCGATTTTTGTCCTCCCCAGGTTGGTCACGTCCAGCGATGTTTGTCCGTCGGTGAACCACAGGAAAATCCGTTGATATGCCTTCAATTGATTTTTCCCGGACTTCTAAAGTTCTGCGATGTTCTTGCTTTGTCCAAGTGATGTCCAGTTGCCACCTTAGATCGGTACTATCTGCTTCCGGAACACTTTTGGATTTTTTTTCTCCGTTTCTCTGTAGGTTTTTTCGAGTAAATTCTTGAAAGAAACCGTTGCCAAAATATGCCTTTTTGGAACGTCTCAAAATCCTACCGACTGCGCCAGTTATATGTCGGGCCGAGGGTTTTGGGTTTTTAAAAAACACTGCTTTTCACAAAAACACAACTTTTAACCCTCACACATAAAACAAATTTATTTGAGAGATTTGGAGAAGCACAAGTTTTACAAACGACAGTAACAATAGAAGTAGTGAACAAAAGAATCTTATCTCTATTTATAACATTTCTTATCTGAATTACTAGGAGTGGTCTTATCTGCTTAGATAAGCATTATAACTATAATATAGAGAATGTAACTCGCGCGCATGCCTATTCCTGTATAGCTGTGTTTACATGCGCGAGGCCATAAACTTGCCACCTTCGTGATTATTGTTAGCTGACCTAAAGGTACATGTTTATGGGGAAGTTACCAGCAAGAAGAAGACCGTCAGGAAAGCAATGAATGTGTTGGAGTGATAATAGAAACAATAAAACGGGTGTTAATTAATGTCATGCAGATATTTTAGGGGATGATAGTACTCGTCAAAATAAGAAAAAAATGCAAATATATGCATGGTCCAAAACGCATTATTTTCGTTATACAGGGTGGCAAAGTTTCAATTTTTTTCTCTTATTTTGCGTTTTCTCTCTTATATTCTGCGATAATTGTATCAAATTTGGAACATTGACCCTTTTTTTAAATATCTACAATAAAGTATAAAAATTGCCGGTCGCAGTATACAGGGTGTTACATTTTCTTGAATCGCTACAATTTTATCTTTCAGAACTTTTTTTTTGGCTCCCTGTATAAATTCCGGTATGAAATTTTAACTCTCTGTTCCTTAGTTTAGCGTTCTGGTCTCTTGCACTATTCTCGTATCTGTGACCGTTTTCAATTTATTTGCAAAAATATCCATGGATGAAAATTAAGTGTAGGCGAAATAACGCAATAATGAATATAAGAAAAAAATAGAGTGTCTGTCAGTCCATGAGGCGAAGACTTGATTCGTGCATTTTAGCAAGAGGCGGCCATTTTTAACAGCTTTTATAATTTTGTTTTATTTTTATTTGATTAACTAATAAATTGTTTTGATACACAGCTTTTTACTCTGCGTTATTTCGCCGACACTTAATTTCCATCGATGGCTATTTTTGCAAATAAATCGAAAACGGTCACAGATACGAGAATAGTGCAAGAAAGCAAAGGAACAGAGAGTTCAAATTTCATACCGGAATTCATACAGGGAGCCAAAAAAAAAGTTCTGAAAGATAAAATTGTAGCCGATTCAAGAAAATGTAACACCCTGTATACTGCGACCGACAATTTTGATACTTTATTGTAGAGATTTAAAAAAAGGGTTGATGTTCCAAATTTGAAACAATTATCGCAGAATATAAGAGAGAAAACGCAAAATACGAGAAAAAAAATTGAAACTTTGCCACCCTGTATAACGAAAATAACGCGTTTTAGACCATGCATATATTTGCATTTTTTTCTTATTTTGACGAGTACTATCACCCCCTGAAATATCTGCATGACATTAATTAACACCCTGTATAAGTTGCTTTAGCCACAAAATAAGAAATAGTCGCAGCAAATATTGCTACAATTAGTATTTATTTATCGTATGGCAATATACATGTCTTCTCTAAATATAACATAATCAAATCTTAATATCTAGGCTTTCAATCCAAGTAACAGCCGATTGAGCGGCCCTCAAGAAGTCTGTTGCTGTGCAGTGGCTTTGTCGATCATCGCACTCATAGGCCAGGTGGTGGATGGTTTGACGTTCACCGCAGTCGCAGGTGTGCTACAATTAGTAAATCGCGTTTGTTCAACACCGCATAAAAGAATTATAATTTGATTTAAGACATAGGTATCTGTTTTTATAAAAGTTTTCGTTTTGCTTGATTATTTCGTTACTTTATGCAGAATTTAACTGACTATGGGGTCTATTCTGTAAACTAGCCGCTAAATTTTAGAGGCCATTAAAAATTTAAATTTTAACAGCCCTCTAAAAATGTTTGGTAAAATTGATATTCTGTAAAGGCAAATTTTAGAGTTTGGTTAAAAAATATAAATTTTAGAGGAGTCCGTTAAAATGTGTGTTTAGAAATAGGGCAACGTCACACTTTGAGTTGTTTGAACTACTGTCGCCAAAATTTGACATTATTATGACACTTTTATTGTGGAATTATACGATTTAGTTCATTGATTTTAAAATGTCTCGCGCTCCGAGGACTACAAAATGCCAGAAAGAGTTTATTGTGCATTTCTTAGAAGAAAACCAAAAACTGCTAGGAGGAAAAATGAATCCAGTTCTCATTTATTCTATTCTTCTTGATTTTAGTGTTCTATTCAACTTTTCAATTATTTTATACTTCCAAAGTGATAATTATAACTACTTTCGGGCGTATTTACCGCAGGGTTCTCAAAGGGGGTTAGTAAAAACGGTTGTAAAGGGTACCCAGAGCCTCCGATAAGAAAATAATAAGCACAATGAATATATAGATCTTGCATGATAGTTTTAATATTGGAAGCTTGCCAAATAGCCGCATCGTGGGTTGATCCAGGAAAACGAGCATTCATATTCAATATATTGTAGTCACTGTCGACAATTATTGGGCAATTAATACTATAATATCCTTTTCTCCAAAAGTAAGGAAGTGCTGGATAATCTTCTGGTGGTGATATATTTGCTATGAATGTATATACAATCTACAGCTCCCAAGAATTGTGGAAAATTATACTTATTTCTAAAACCATTCATAACTGTATTTCTCTTGTTCTCATTATTGGAAAATATTATCCAATTCGGCATTAAGTTATAATAGATTTCAGTAACTTTATGAATGCAACGACTCATGCTGGGTTGACTTAAAGCAAAATTGTATCATTGTCTAGTGGATAATTGATAGCTATCCATACCATAAAAGTTTAAGGTTGCAAGAATTTTTAGTTCTCTAGGAATTGCTGAAGTTCTTTGTCCTTCTTGCATATGCGGGCTAATTAAATCGATTTTGATTCTTGCTACGTCCTTATTGCATCGAAATATTTTCTTGAACGTGGTATTAGGTAGCTGGAAAGGATCGCTGTTGTCTCGGAGTACCCTTTAATGGAATCTGAATTCAGCTTTACAAAAATTAACAGCCTTTAGCTCAAAAAAAGTTGTAGAAAGTATTTGCCAGAAGATATAAATCCTGGTCAAATAAGTGTTTCAGACATTTATGCTTTCGGTAATTTTAAATTGTGTGAAAACACTGAATAAAAAAATATATTCACCTTTCATGGTTGTCAATTAATTCCTTAATCAAGGCCTCGATATAAACATCAAAAAATGCCATTGTTTAAACGAATAAATACTATCTTCGTCAATAATCCCAAATGACTAATAAAGTATCAAACCAAAAAATATAATATTAAAAGCTAACCTAAGAAAACTAGTTTTAACGGACTGCTAAAAATCAAAGGAGATTTTTAATAGCCCTCTAAAAATTATTACTTTAGCCGGTAGTTTTAGAAGAATAGGTTATGATCTTGACATATTAGAAAGATACAGAATATAAACAAATTTATAATGGCCGCCAAAATTTTGACGACCTCTAAAATTTAACGGAAGTGCTACAGAATACACCCTTTTAAATGTTAATTTTAGCAACCATACATAAATTAAAGATGTTGTGTATATTATGTACCTTCGATTTTTCGTGTGTTTTCATTGTTTCCCAGATATGAACAAGGTCATAGGTTCTTTTGCGGGACCAAGTTTCCTTTTCTCCAAATAAAATGCACATAAAAGAAAATAGTCTATTAAATGCATCACACTTTTTTTTTTCGGCACACACATTTTTGTCCGCCTTGAGTTTTCCATTTTTAAATCGGGCAACGGCCGCCCAGGGTCCTTAATTTCCAATTTTTGTTCCAAATACATTGTAGAAAATTGATTGTACAGGGTGTCCCAAATTCGAGCCTCATGGGGATCTCGGAAACTATAAGAGATACAACATCGGTCAAATTGTGGCAAAGTTGCGCAATTTCGTACTGAGCAATATCGCAAAAAAATATCTGAGCTATATTTTTTAGTTTTTGAAATTTTTGCAAAAAAGTAAAATTTTCAGTTTTTGTTTTTTTAAATTGCTCGACTTATTTTATCCGCTACAGAAAAACAAGCACAACATTGTTAAGGCAACTTTTACGCTCCATATTGTGACGTTTTTAGAATTTCGTTACAACGTTTTGTTTTTGTGGAACTATTATCAACTTTAATTTTTTAAATACGGACCTGCATTTTTTATTTTATTTTTTGATAGCCCTTTAAGTCCTGAATTCAACCATGTACCACACTTAATTATATTTAGACGTTTTGATGTCATTATTACATCTTCAGGAATGTGATAATTATTTTTAAATACGGCCCTGGTGTATATTTGACTCTTGGTTTATTAAAACTACCATACTGGGCTAAATTAGTATCAAGCGTAGCAAAATAACTATAATGAGGCTGCAAGCGTTCAGGATAGTCCTGTAAATAACGGTCACAAGAAATTTGTGAATTCCTATTGAAAGAATAATAAACTCGTAACATGTCGCGCTTTTCTAAAGCAGAAAACATAATTTTGCTGAAATATTCAGTATAAATGGTGACTGCAGTTGTCAAGATAATTAAGGTGGAAGTATCAACATGCTTGCCAACCTATAACCTATTTCGCGTATATTTATTTAATTTTTTTAGCTTTTACACAAAATTTAAATAAAATCATTATCGTCTTCATATTTTATAGGTAATAATTGACATATTAAATAAATATCAAGGAATTTCATTAAATATTTTAGGAGAATTTTATAGCGAAAAATGTCGGGTAAGATTTTTTTAACATTATTATGTCATTCTTCTTTCACTATACAATTCTCCCAAAATTAGCAATGAAATAAATTGATATTTTTGTAATATGTCAGCTATTACCTAAATATTGTACCGACGATATTGATTTTATTTAAATGTTAGTTAATCAAATAATAAACTAAAAAAAGCAACGCGAAATAGGTGATCGGTTGGCAATAGATGAAATGACGTTGAGAATTCCACCATCATGTAAAAGTTCTTGTCATAGCGACCTTTGTTTTGTTTGGTTTTATTTTTACTTTGTTACAATTTATATAAAAACTTAAATATAGTAAATTATTTGTATAAAATTCCGGATCCATTTACATGTTGTATGTGGTAAAAAGATTAAGTAACTAACACCAGGGCCGTATTTAAAAATAATTATCACATTCCTGAAGATGTAATAATGACATCAAAACGTCTAAATATAATTAAGTGTGGTACATGGTTTATTTCAGGGCTTAAGGGGCTATCAAAAAATAAAATAAAAAATGCAGGTCCGTATTTAAAAAAATAAAGTTGATAATAGTTCCATAAAAACGAAACGTTGTAACGAAATTCTAAAAACATCACAATATGGAGCGTAAAAAGTTGCCCTAACAATGTTGTGCTTGTTTTTCTGCGGCGGATAAAATAAGTCAAGCAGTTTAAAAAAACAAAAACTCAAAGTTTTAGTTTTTTGCAAAAATTTCAAAAACTAAAAAAGATAGCTCAGATATTTTTTTGCCATATTGCTCAGTACGAAATTGCGCAATTTTGCCACAATTTGACCAATGTTGTATCTCTTATAGTTTCCGAGATCCCCATGATGAGGCTCGAATTTGGGACACCCTGTACATTAAAAATTGTAATTATGAAAAGTTAGAAATAACATTAATTTCTTAACCAAAACAACACGCATTCGCGATGTACGACCAACAAATGAATCGCGCCACCGCGTGGCCGGGCGGGCACGCGTACAACAATAACTGACTGAAAGATTTCCATTGGTGGGAGCCAAAAAGTTAGGTACCTACCGATTATTGACCTATATAATTGGAGGAAAACTGCATTAATACAGGTCATACAGGCTTAGAAGAACAACGTTACCGATGTACAGGTTGGGTCATGGCACTTAGTTTTGTTAATCTAATCGGTGAAGTAGACCGTTTGGTTTTAACTTCATTACACTGCTGTATCGGAGAATTAAAAATGCTTTTTGTATAGGGGGATTTAATTTTGTTTCAGCTTAAGGACTTTTAATAACTTCCAGTACATCTCATAAACATTTACCATTTACCTTTAGAACCGTACAGCTTATCTCGTGCGCAAACAAAAGTTAAGTGTTATCGGTGAAATAATGCGTTTGTACGCACAGCTCGCCAGTCACATCCCTTGCCACCCTACAGGTAGGGGCATGTGCACAACCCTCTTGTCATTAAGTTTTCAATGTTTAGCGACATCTTCATAATACACTTCAAAACAGGTTTTGCGCTATTTTTGTTGTTCTGTTTTACGTTTTCTCTATGGAATTCTTGATATGTATGAAGTTAGCAACGTTTATGCAGCGACGAAATTTTTTTGGGGTACATGTCAATTCCGCCTGTAGCGTGTGTAATAGTATATTAACGTACACGTTTTATAAAGCATCATTTTATAGCACGCGTCCATGTTAAAAAACGAACCGCTTGCGGCGAGTTTTATAACGGGACAAGTGCTTAAAATTGCTTTATATAACACGTACGTTATACTATTTTTTCTAATTTGTAGTTTTTTCACGGAATACGTTGTGTGATCCTTGTACATTCGGTACATATACAGAGCGTTCGGAAATTCGGGCAATTTTGCTACTTTTTTTCGAATTTCAAAAGACGTGATTTTACGTCACGGCATAGCAATTTAGTATAGGGAAGATGGAAAATTCAAATAAAGTTGTAGTTAAAATCGACATTGGAAGGTTAGTAGATTGAATTTTGGACAGGATTTGGCAGAAAATGATAGCTTAAAGCATCTACAAAAGCAAAATAGTTCTCCGTCAATAAAGTTATTATTTAATATGTGTTTTTTAATGAACTAAAACAATACATACAGATTTGTAGATCTAGGCAACCAAACATACATACGTGGGTTCGTGTAGTATTTTGCATATTTGGACTAAAAAATATTAGTTATCTAGAATGCTATGCTAAACGGTAAAAAAAAACATGTCATGTAGGGCCAACCTTTAAATAATAAAATTCGGAGTTCGAAATAGATCTATTTCGAACGCGCTAGCGAGTTCGAAATAGATCTGTTTCGAGACAAAATTAGAAAAACGAATTTTAATTTTTTTAGTGGCAAAGATTAAAATTCTACGATTTGGACGTATCGTCTTTAGTAAACTACCCTAAAGGGATAAATTACCTGCTATCTACGAATTTTCAAGAAAACGAAGGAAAAAATTATAAAAAAACGAAAAGTAGCGTTCAATATGGGATAGTTAACTAAAGACCATAAATCCAAACGGTAGAATTTCAATCTTTGCAACTAAAAAATTAAAATTCGCTACACGAATACGAACCAACGCTACAGGCGGAATTAACACGTAGGTACCCCAAAAAGAATTTCGTTGCTACATAAACGGTGCTGATGAACGTTGCTAACCTCACACATAATATGATTTCTTCTTGTTTTCTTCGCTATTGTGGATTATGGGTGTGTAATGTTTATGGATTTCTAGTAGTTTAGTGAATTGTGTTTGTGTGTTAAGTGACTCGGATATAATGACTAGTAAAGACCATTGTATGATTTTATAATGCCCAAATAATGGTAGAATACCTGGTATTTCGTATTTTCAGTAAGTATGAAGTAGTACAGTGTTTCTTAGGTCAATTTAATGACATTAAACTGTAGGAATTTCCTAACCATAGGCGTCCCAAACAAATAATTAAAATGCGTACACACTTATAAGTTTGTTTTACATTAGGTGTTTGTACATACTACACTTTATAAACCCAGTGTATATATAATAATATTATAATAAAATAATAAATATAAGGTAACTCAAAAATTCTATACACAAAACTAAAATCAGAAAAATAAACCTGACACGGCACGACACTGCTCAGAAAATGCTTTAATTTTTTTACCAGAACTCCATTCTCCCACCATTGTCCAGCCTTTCCACAAATTCCAAATTCCTATATTTTATCTTCGTCTCTTCCATGCCATCGGCGGTTACTGGCCTATCTCTGTCTGACAGAATCGATCGTTGAACGGGTCGGAGACCGCTCCAGTTTATCCCAGCCGCTTTAACTGGCGCTTGTATCCCTTGCTGTTGCCAATTTTTCAAAATTTTCGGATTTGTAAGCACAATGTAAGTATTATACGAGAAACAAGGGTTTGTTAATTAGTTGTTTTTAAACACTGAAAACACTTTTTGTCTTGATTTCAGTTATATTGTTTCTTAAGGACTAAATAATGTATTATTATAACAATGAATGGCTAGTTATTTTTTTCTGTCACACTCAAAACTCCTAGATTTAAAGTATATTTGCAAACTAGCTTTCAAAGAAAGTTACTGACTAACAATTGAATACTGATATAAAAAAAACATTTTTAATAAAAACAACTTAAAGAATTAAAGAAGAAAGATCTGACAACCCTGGTTGTGAGGTCGGTCTCTTCGAGACTGTTTACCGCCGTTTGTATGCCGTATGGAATGATTGGAATGTCATCACACTGACTTTGGATAAATTATAATAGTTGTTGATATGTAATTTTATTTTATTTTGAACAATTTAAACTCATCTAACTAGGCCTAGGCCACACAAAGAGGATGTTAAAGCTCGGTCCTGTCTATTTCCCTATTCGTTAAACGATAATTTTGCCGTGCGCATGTCTTTTCCTGTGTGGTTTTGTTTACATGCGCAAGGCCATAAATTTCCCACTTTCGTGATTATTGTTTGCTTATCTAAAGGTAAATGTCTATGATACATGTTTAAACAAGACATCACGCAACAAGAAGAAAACATTTTGCATCATTAGACAGACTTCTTCGGGAAATCTGTATTAAATTACAGACATAAAAATTATTGTGCAATTTCAAAATAAAATTGATTCGTTACACTTCATAATCCGTGAAAAATGAAATAATTTAATGTATTTCCTACGTACGTTTTCCCCCCTTCAAAAACTTTGGTTTCATCAAAATTCAAGCTTCCATGACCCCCTTTAGTATTACGCCTTTATATTCGGACAGCTTCCCGCTCTAGACGAATTCATCTCTCAGTGAATGCGCCTGTTGTGTCCGTCATGCTAAACTGGTTCCATTTACTGCCTGCCAGTAAATCATAACGACGCCTGACTCTCATAACTCATGTTGCTCCCCCGTCATTTATTGCATATTAGATAAAATGCTAATTTTTGCCTCTTTACAGAGGTGCTCATTTGTTTGAGGCCGTGTTGTTGTGCCTGGGGGAAGAACTGTAAAATTTATTTAATAGAATTTTTGCGTGTTTATTTGGAATGCTTTGCATTAATATTTCTTGCACACAATTTTTACTGCCCACCGCAAAATGTAATTATTTTATTTATGTATTTACTTTGAATTGCAGATACAATGTCATTTTCTTACAAGAAAAAATTATCGTGCCTCATTGTCAAGAAGATCTAAAACGTCTTTATCGCAAAAGAAATAATAGAAAAGCCTTTTTAAAATGTAGCGCGGGTCGGGTCATCAGCCGTGGCACTCCGCAGCCAGCGTAGAAATAATGTAGAGGTTGGTCGACGGTAGATGGTATTGTTTTGATTTGAGTTTCGGGTATTTTTATTGATCATATCGATTTTGTTTACTGTTTTTTTGTAATAATTTCGTATTTTTTTGATCTGTGAGTGAATTGAAACGTCGGTAGTGCAGAAAATTAAACAATTAAAAAGTGCCAACGACCTTAATTCTGCGAAATTAATTGAATTCAAGGCATTGGGCCCGTTGTTAAGTATCGAGAGAGTTAGGAAAGGACTATGCAATATTAACTAACGTGCACTGAGGAAAATCATCCAATACAAGTTTGTTTCTTTAATACACTTTTCGTCAAAATTAGCAAATACTCTAAAATCTAGCAAAAGTTTGTTCTTAACTATGTTATGAACCGCTCATCCGATTTTGACCAACTAATTTTTACATTATAACCTAAAGTGTTACAAACCTTTTAAGTTCCTAACGCTAATCTGTAAAACGATTCAACTGATATACAAGGTGTTATTAGTGGAGGCGATTTTGTGCCGTAAATTTGAAACATTCTGTAGAGTAAACTAGTAAAGTTAGAAATTTCAGGTATGTGCCGTAAGTAAGACATTAATATCTCCAGAACTTTTTGCCAGTTTTTTGATAAGTGTATTTTGGCAATAGATACACTATTAAACAAAAAATGTGTCAAATTTTGGTAGGAAAATATTTACAATGCTGTATCTTGGCAATGGTTTGAACAGATTTCGACCAGTATTCAATATTTTGAAAGCCTTTTTTCCTATAGATTTTCCGTGATATAATAGTGGTTTTTAAAGATGGCCATTTCCTTATTATACAGGGGTCGAGAAAATCATAAATATAAAATTGCTAAAATTATGGTAACTGGATTTATTAAAACTATGCCAACCGGGCTATATGTTTTTGTTTTGTTTCAAAACTTTATTTGACACTTTGGGTCAATATTTCGGGACGTTTTTTTTCCTATTTGATTAAGAGCTATTTGGCAAAAGATACACTATTAAACAAAAAATGTGCCAATTCTTTAGGGAACTCTCTAAAAAGCTGTACCTTGACATCGGTTAAATAGATTTCGAGTATTATAGATTTTAAAATTTTAATAATAATAATATTAATTACATTTTATGTATATAGGTATACTCTAGTATACTTACATGTTTTAGAGGGACAAAAAGGACTAAAACGTCATGTTTGAAGCCAAATTTTATTAAATAAATTCGCAAAAACATTGCAACATAAAAAACATAAAAACACAAAAATAACCTTCTAATAATTAGTAACGGCTGTTTCCACCTCTTGCTGCAATAACAGCATGACAACATCGTGGCATGCTCAAAATTAGCCGTTGAATCTCCCCTTGATCGATTTGATGTCAAATTCCATTTAAACTCACTGCTAGCTCATTTAAGAGTGCGGGTTGAGGTTTGGTTACCACAGAAAGAAATCTTTTAATCCTTAAAATATTTCGTTTAGACACAAACACAGCTAGTTTTTTTGGCAACATATATTTGCATCTATTCGGTACTTTTTTTTCGGCGTTTAACCATAAAAATATGTATCGAATAACATATTTTTACAAAATTATTTTTTGTTACAATGTTATCTAATAACCACAAAAAATAAAATTAAAATAACCTAACTTTTCATACGAAATTTGTTATTTATTTACAATTAGGGATACAAGAAACACTGAGCTCAATATAGCATCCACGTTGTGGTATTGGCTAGTTAGAATTAATTATATTTAAATTAAGTATGCACACACATTTATGATAACATAAAAGTTTAAGAACATTCACAGCAATGCTTTTACATTTACTGTAAAATTCGCCTTTAGTAATTTTACACCACTCCTTGCTTATACACAGAAAGACAAAATGAACCGGCACAACACGAACGACCCCTAATGTTCATAGCCAGCGACTGACTGCCACCTGTCGACCTGCTACAGGAATATTAATAAAATTTTACGTGCTACGCATGCGTCAGCAGCATCCATGGTATTTTAAAATTCCTTAAATCAAACATGATTTAAAGGGTTGGCATATTTTATACAATAATTGATTAGTATTAATTTAAAGTAATCCAATATGATTATTTTGTGTAAATAACAGTACAAATCATGCAACTGATTTAAGAATTAATGAAGGCTTTAAAAATCAAAAAATATAATCCCCAGTAATACCACCAGAGGTTAAATTATTTCCGATAATTTATTCGAGCTCATGAATATTTTTAGAAAAATTTTCTTAATATTTTTGAATTTAATTTAACATCGCGGTGATTCGGTAAGATTGTGTTTGAAACACAATTTGGTGTGGAATTTTCTATTATTCCACCTATATCATTTCTACTAATTTTAGTTACCTACACGTAAATTACAATTTTTGGTCTTAGCATAGTAGTTTACATACTTTTTGTTTACAACATTTAATAAAAAGATGTTTTTTTTAATTTCTAAAGTGCTACTAAACGCATAGTGATGCTATAACAATAAGATAAAGTTGGGAGCCATATGTTTTTTATATCGATTGTAGTTGCGCAAAAATATTATTTCAGTATTTAACATAGCTAGTTATTTCATACTATGTAAGATTTGTTCTACAAATTTTATTAGTTTTTCATATAGGTAGGTTCATGATTGTCATGAAGAGGTTTAGTTAGCTCCGCAGCTTCGATTACCTTTCGGTAGCAATAACATTATCTTGATTTCTATTTATTGTAAAAGTTTTTCGGGCCCTCTATATCCGTTAAGGGGCACTTTAGGTTTTTTTATATGACAAAGTACATACCTTCCCTATACGCTCCCGAGAGTATGCCATATACTTACCGGACACCCTGTATATACAGTGTGATTAGTAAAGTCCGCATCATATGGGATTTTTTTTTCTTAATAGCTTTATTCGAAATTTGACTTTGGCATCAAGTTCTGCTTCGATCGAGATGAAAATTAAGCAAAAAATAGTAGTCACGTGATTGGCATTATCTGTTAAATTTTAATTTTTTTCAAAAAATAATTCAAAAGTGGCGTTATTTCTGAAAGTATCGAAAAAAGTTTTAAGAAAAAGTTTTTTTTTAATGCAGTTTCTAGCCCACATGCACAAACAAACTGAATTACAATTTTAAGACTTAACATAGTATATTCTTTAATTTTACATACAATTTGAGTTACTACAAGTGGTAGAAAATTGCTTTATTTAGTTTTTATTTTATTTTTTAATACTTACATTTTATGGCTTGCATAATCAGCGGCAGTAAATTGGTCATACGGGGCTATGTTCATCATATTTTAACGGTACAAACTGTCAGTCATGTTTTGTAGTAAACAGAATAATAAATAATACAATCATTTTTAAAATAAATTTTTTAGAAAATCTTGTATACAATTTATGCAAAAAATTGTCCGACGTTACGATCAATCATCGTACTATGTCATATTTGGCCAAACTAATATAAGATTGCAATTGCTATTTGAAGAAAGAAAATTTGTTTTGCATTGTTGAGGAATATTTGCTTCTAAATTATTCAAAACTGAAACTATTAAATGGAAAAATGGTAAATAAAATGGTATGTAAATATTATACAGGGTTAGTTGAAATAACCGGAACGGCTAAGTTTCTTCAAAACTACCAAGGCTAAATCAATTGTTTTTTGGCACAGGTGGATAACTTAAAAAATTGAATTGAAACTGACAATTGCGACGTTGCCAGATTTTTAGTTTTTTCTGGAACTAAAGAAATGTTTTTTTTTTCAAATGTAACACTACTCTTTTTTTATTGAATTCGATTCCTCCCATCAACATTACCATTTCCTGATAGTATCAAATTTTTATCTCAAATAGTTCTATGGGAAAAAAAGCTAATAAGTTACAACTCTAACTCTAAAAAAAAAAAAAAAACCAATCTATTTCCATTTAAAAACGTTTCAAATAATGTAAAAAGGAAGGTTGGTAGACATAATGTACCTAATAGTATCGATTTTATAATCAAATTTATGTAGTGTACTATAATATGTAAGTAATTTTTACTAGCTATGTTATTGTTAGTAGTTGTTTGTTGTTATTATCGTTATCGATGTCATTAGGTACATTATGTCTACCAACCTTCCTTTTCACATTATTTGAAACGTTTTTAAATGGAAATAGATTGGCTTTTTTAAAATTTTAGAGTTAGAGTTGTAACTAATTAAGTTTTTTTCCCATAGAACTATTTGAGATAAAAATTTGATACTATCAAGAAATGGTAATGTTGATGGGAGGAATCGAATTCAATAAAAAAAATAGTAGTGTTACATTCGAAAAAAAAACATTCCTAGAGTTACAGAAAAAAACTAAAAATCTGGCAACGTCGCAATTGTCAATTTTCAATTAAATTTTTTAAGTTATCCACCTGTACCAAAAATTCATTGATTTGGCCTTAGTAGTTTTGAAGAAAATTAGCCGTTTCGGTTATTTCAACTAACCCTATAAGTATATATTTTATCGGACATTTCAATAATAAAGCGATATGTTTGATTCCAAGTTGAGCTTTCTTGCCTTTAAGAAGAAAGAAGGAGGCAGAAAAATACCAAATACTTCTTAATTATTTAAGGGAAATGATAAAAATAAAAACCTAATTTTGGTCAAATGCGTGTTTGCAAAATGTAAACACGTTGAAATAAAAAAAAATTATTATAGACATATTGAACATTTCTTTGCCTAAAGAAAGTCTATTATAGGCAGAGTTGCCTTACAGAGAGGAGACTTTTATCCAGCATTAGTATTTCTAAGTGGAATATTAATAGTACATTATTTAACGAGCGGTAATGTAGGTCATAACTCACGCAGATGAAGTTTGCAGCATGAGCCGCAGGCGAGTGCTGTAATTCATTAAGAGAGTTATGACCATTACCGCAAGTTGAATACTATACTTTATCTACGACTATAACAATAAATACGAAGACAGAAGCACAGAGAAAGAAGTTTATTCACATTATGTAATTGACTTATTGACTAGATGATAAAAACGATTGAATTATTGTGAGATCTACTATCTTTGTCATCACTGTCGCCAGATATTTCTCATCAGGAGCTTCGTTTATGAAATTATTAAGTTGTTCTGGCATAAACGTTTTTGCCTTTTTAGCTGCATTACTGATTGACGTTTAAGAAACGTACATAATTTTAAATAATTTCTTCTTTCTCTATACTTATTGATTCCATTATTTATGTTGAGTGAGTGCTTCTTAGAATGGAGTAGAGACGATGCTTTATATTTAGTCTTAAGTTCGTTAAAATATGCCAAGAGTATACTTTTTTTGTAAACGATGACTTAATGTTCTTACTGCTACACCAATCTTGAAAATTTTTGTATACTTATATTTCTTTTTGGATTTTTCAGGCAATAAATTCTGTATGGTTACATTAGCTAATTGTCTTATTTCTGGAGGTGTACTTACTAGTTTCTTCATTATCTGAATTCATCTTTTTCAGCACAAAGTTAACAATAATTAGGTATTACCTTTATTTGGAAACGTCAAAATTATTCAAGTGACCGTACTCTTAATAACAATAATGGACTCTTCCCTTTCGGCCAATCGGCTTACAGAAGTAGGTACATAGCCACCTTGATGGTTCGTAAATCATTCCAAGAATATTTTCTGATTTATTATTATAGTGAGTTATAGTAGTGAGTTATTATAACTCACGCTGTTTGTTTATAGATACTATTAATTGCTCAAAAGCAGTTGAATAATTAATATATAATTTAATAGGAGTAGATAAAAGTATTTTGAATCCTTAACCGGTACATTAAAGCCTAACAATGATCTAACTAAGTGTTGGCGAATTAACAAGACAGTTTACCAATTTTTTTTATCATACAATGAGATCGGAAACCATCCGTCTTTCAGTAAGTTTGATTATTGAAAATTTTTCATAATAGGTTTATAATTGCTATTGACTATAGGTATGTCTGCCTTACGTGATAAGAACGGTAAAAGTTTATTTTGAATGCTTTTCAGGCTTCGCTGGTAAACCAAGTGCTGAGGGTTCCAAACAAGTGATGCAAAATTATGTTAACCAAATATAAACGCGTACCTAATACAAATTTAGAACTGTTAAATGATTATTAAAATGTAAACTCTTATAATAAATCCCAAAAATCGATTAGATTTATTGACAACCTGTTCAATGTGAGAGCTAAAAATGAACTGAGTCTTCATTATAACACCTAAATCGCGTCTTTCATTTTTCGAATTGAAATCACTATCATTAATAGAATAACTAAAATTATGTACCTTTTTGTTAGTAGTAAACGTAATCGATACACGCTAATGTAAATTAATAAATAAACTCTGACTTTCACAGAACAAGACGTTAAAATCGTCCTGTAACCCACTGCAATACCTCGGCACACTGATTATTCGAAAAAAATTTAGGTCATCTGCCCTGCCCTAAGGCACACCAGACGGCATGTTAAAAGGTTCAGAATAAAAATTATTCCAACGGAAACCATCGTCTATGACTGCGATAGGACCAAATCCATCTCAGCAAGCTGCAATAAACACCGACCTCAGCAAGACGCTCAATCAGTATCGAATGACTAATTTTGTCAAAAGGTCTTACTGAAGTCCGTGTACACAATATCGGCCTCTTTCCGTTCATCCATGCTTCTTAAAATAAAATCTGCTAATTCCACCAGATTACTTTCAATGGACATATGGGAAAAAATATGTGTTGTTGTTTTAAAATAATATCTTTAACTTGCTGAAATATAATGTTAAGCATAATTCTTTCAAAAATTTTCCCAAAAAAGCATCAGGTTATCGTGAGGGAAATTCATCTGTGCTAAGGGATGAACTATGAAGAAAACCCGATAACAAACATAGCTTTGCGACCAGTTTATTGGTATTTTAAACATGTGTTATTCAGTTTTCCTACTTAATGTGGCTGAAATGTTTATGTTTCTTACATTTTAAAAGAACACTCTACGTCTTGCTTGAAACAGTTTATTTTCTGCTAAACTCTAAATTGTATCTGTTGCACACTTCTAATTAACCTAATACGTAAGTCGGTAAAAACTGTGCTGGACACTTTTGCAATATACAACAAACCGACTGACCCACTAACTATGTTTACTAATGATGAACAAATAATAAAACAATAATTGTTAAATAGTCAAAACATCCTTTAAGAATCCAGTACATGGCATGTGGCTTGTTTAATTTTTTTAGATACGTAGTTAAAATAACGCGAATATTACACTTTTCTGTTTTGTATTTAGTCGGGATTTTTTTGAACGTAATATATATCGTCTATATTCCCCGGCTGTCTACCTACTACCATTGAATATCAAACTATAATAATGGCGGAAGTTCGAGAAAAGTTGACAACCCAGTTTTAGACGTATTGGAGGTGGTTTGGCCGCCATTGTGGAGTTGATCGTAACTCTAACCTTAAATCTGTCGTTATAATGCAGCGCCTCGGCAACAGATGTCTCAAATTCACTGATGTGATGTCGTGGTGTTGCCGCATATCGTATTTTATTGAATTTTTTAATGATATAATCATTTTTAACAGACAATAAAATAGGAGGTTCTCAATTTCAGCCGAATGTATGTTTTTGATAATAATATATACGCTGATTACTCCGGGGTAATTGGACCGATTTTCACAATGATTTTACCGTTGCATTAGGTGTTAAATGACAAACAAATAAAAGTAGATAAAAAGCGACAGCAAGTATAACCAAAATAGGTTTTATTTCGTCGAAAAATAGCAAAACACGTAATATACTAATACAAACAAACTGGATGTTTTTTAAGTAAGAAAGTAAAACCTACTTATTTTAACCATTTTGAAAAGTAGTAATAATGGCAAATAAAAACCAAGTTACAAACCGCACATCATTCATATTTTACCCAACATATACTTACGTTGTAGCCTAGGTATGTATTGAATAGTGAGAGTCGTCATTTAATTCTGTTAGAAATAGAAAACATGGCAGTCAATATGTTTTCATGTAATTAACGTTGGAACGTCAAAGGGTTGAAAATATTAAATTCTACTAAGCAATTAAAAATAGGGACATTTTTAGGTCTAGACTCTAGACTATACTATAGGTAGGAAAATAAAGGTAATTACTACTTAAATCTAGGATAGGTGTAAATACTTATGTGAAATCAAGTTTTACGATAAGCTATAAAAATAAGTTTATAAAACTCATTCAGCAAGTCAAACAGACAGGCGGCAACAATGTTTTAATTTAGCAGTGAAAAGGCTTGTCGTTAGTGGCTGCATCAACACGCTTTATTTTTGATGACTCATTGGTGCCATCTATGAATTTAACGTAGCAGATTTAGGAAATCTGCTTATATGGCCTTCTTATAGGTTCATATTCAATGCTACTACTAAGAAAATACCAAAAATCACTTACCGTAAATCGGCGGCACCATACGGACAGCCATCGTATATCTCTAATTCGTTTCCCCATCGGCAATCTGAGGATTATGTCCGTGTTGTTGTGAGCTTTTAGCACCGGCGGATCCCTAAAACAAAGCCATCAATTACTGAATTTCATCCAGAAAATACTAGATAAACCTCGCAAAACGAAAACATTAATTCCCGGCCTCACTTTTACAAGCGTTTAAATTTTTTCTTTGTTTTAGTTTTTAATGGTTAAACAGATGGCTTCGTAGGCTTTGCATTTTTACGTAGTAAATTTTTAAGGTCGGGGTAATGGTATTAATTTTCAAATTTACTTTAAAAGTATCACTATTTATTGCTGTTTCTGTCTTTCTGACGCATCTTTAAAATAATTGACCAAAATTAACATTTAATACAATGAAATACAATCCCATATTATTATCTAACACGATGCTAAGCGACATCACTAATTGATTGAATGACGGACTAAAGACGATAAATCCAAATTGTAGAATTTCAATCTTCGCCACTAAAAAAATTAAAATTCGTTATCAAACACTACTTTTCAAAGTTTTTATCCTGTAACTTTTTCCTCCGGGTTTTTGGAAACTCGCATATACCAAGTAATTTACCCCTATAAGGTAGTTTACTAATGACGATAAATCCAAATGGTAGAATTTCAATCTTCGCCACTAAAAAAATTAAAATTCGTTTACAAACGCTACAGGCGGAATTGACACGTACCCCAAAACATTGCTAATTTTGAACTTATAATTTCTTGTAGTTTTCACGCGAAGCACATAGAGTATCTCATTCTCCGAATATATACTATTTTTTCTTTAAACGTGCATCATAGGTATTATTCGAGATAAAACAATAAAAGAAAACGAATTTTTTAATAAATATAACAAGATTAAATTTTTAACTTATTTCACTGTATATTCCCTTTTTGGTATCGTTATCTTGGATACGTACTTGTTTGGCATCTATCGAAACAAATATTTCAAATTCGCCTAGGAGTATAAGTACCGTGCGAGCAAAAATTATTTGCATCAAAGAGGGCTTGGATTAAAAAACGTAGGGCTTGGTTTAGATCACAATGATATGGGGACGATCTATCTAACCAAATCTAGGTTAAAATTTTGTCAAATTCATATTATGACATGATATGCCAAACTAATAAGTAATAAAATAGGTAGACAAAGACAAATTTATTTTTGTTGTTTACAAAGTTAACAAAGTAAGAATATACAGAAAGAAAAAGAAAAATAATTACATAAATTGCTAAAATTGACCACCGCCATGCTTCAAGCATAAATTCACAGGTCTCTTCATATTTTCGAAAGTGTTGACCAGCATCTCTGGAGAAATGTTACCACATTCTTGGATAATCCTTTCTTTCCAATACATTTTGGGTAAACCATTGAGAGTAATTCCTGCGTCTTTCAAAATCTGCGGCTTGTATTTCTTGGAATACTTGCACTTTATAAGAAAGTACATTAAGCTGCTTCTTACGAATAGTCCTGCATGTTCCATAAGATCTTCCCACTTCTTGGGACAGGCGTCTTATACAATTTGTTGGCGTATTTTGCATTATTTCACGAACGTTTGCAACAAGTTCTTCTGTTCTTACAGATGGTCTTCCTGCTCCTTTTTTGTGTTGTATAGAACCTGTTTCCCTAAACACAGCCACGGTTCTTTTCAGGCAATGATAAAAAAAATCCCCAGCAATAAAAGTAACGTTAGGAAAATGTTCGTGAAAATCGTCCATGAATAACCCCGAATTGTATTGCCACTCACCATTTACTTTAACCCCGTTTCGAAAATATGCTTCAACCATGAATGTTTTGTGCTGTTTCGTAAAGTCCATTGTGTGAATTGTTCATGAAATTGAAAAAATTAGCGATGAATCAAATTACTTGTAACGACTGTCAAAGATGACGGAATAACTGATTGATTGTTTTCAGGTAGTTACTGACACCCAACAGGTATTAAGCTCTACGGCTAAGCGTTATGTCCTTAGATGCAAAGCCCTCTTTGATGCAAATAATTTTTGCTCGCACGGTACTTATACTCCTAGTCATATAAATGACATTTAATGTCATTGAGAAACGTCACATAAGTTATCACTTAGATGACGTTTGAAGAAAAATAACATTGTATGATTTTATTATGCCCAAATAGGGGTAAAATACCGTGTATTTCGTATTATCAGTAAGTATGAAGTAGTAATAGTTCTTGAAATGTAATTTTATTTTATTTTGATCAGTTTAAACACATCTAACTATAAGGCCTTAGTAGGCCTTAGCCACACAAACAAGATGTTTAAGCCCGGACCTGTCTATTTTCCCCATTCGGTAAATAATAATTTTGAAGTGCGCACGCCTATTCCTGTGTGGTTTTGTTTACATGCGCAAGGCCATGAATTGTCACGTTCGTGATTATTGTTTGGTTATCTAAAGGTTAATGTCTATGGTAAAAGTAGATTCAGCTCGTATTGTTATTGGCATGATAAGCAAAATAGTTTTGTGCCTGTAGCCCCTACCACATCGTGCAATTCAGAATGAAAAAAACATATTAGGAAGTCTTCCTTGGTGGCTCGTTAATGAAGTGCTCTGGGGCGCCGCCCTCCCTGCAATTATTTCAAACAGAATAAAAAAATAGTTTACTTAAAAAACCAAAAAAGCAATCTATGTAAGCAATTCATTAAAATAATTCAAACCAAACATAGCCCCATTCCAGCGGGTAAGTTATACTAAGCGCCGGCATAAACCAAACATAGCCCTATTCCAACGGGCAGGTTATACTCATAGACAAGCGAGTTCCGCGCTCTCAATGTTATATTAAGCGCGGGCGGGCGGGGGCGGCCGATTATCCGTCCCGATTCAACGCGGCTTCTCGATGAGTTGCCATGACGACAAAGGCGTGACGTCACCTACACATCGCACAACGAGCGGCCACGGACGAGCTCCAATTTTCCGCGCCCAACAAGAGCTGTTCACGGTAGAATAATCGATATTATGTGCTCTGACGAGGCGACTTGTCGATGCCGCTAGGCGCTAATGTTTTGTTTATTTGTTTTGATTTGATTTATTAGTTAGGTTATAAAACTTATAAAGTTGGAAAATGTCGTGTAATATGAAGGTCAGTGATTTACAGAAGCTTGTGTTTAGTTCTCTGAGCTTAAGTGAAAAACTTGATTTAAAAAATGCAGGGCGGCCACTAGAAATTGAACATAGTACAAGTGCAATCAAAATGTAAAAGTAAGGCACAGTTTACGCGTAAGTTTGACAAAGAAATATATAATAAAAAATCCTTAATAGGTATGCGGTTGTGAGAACAATTTTTTTTTGTTTCTTGTGTCTTCTTTTTGACGGGGATGATAATTGGACTATAAATGGGGTGCAGGACTTAAAACATCTTTCAGAGAAAATAAAAAAACATGAAAATAGTGCAAAACATCGTCATAATGTGGTAAGTTTTGAGATGTTATAGGACTAATATTTTAACTTGTTTAAGTAGTGCTTATGCTGATGAAATTAAAATTCACAACGAGAAAGTTAGAAAAAACAGACACGTACTTTTGAAAATAATACATTAAGACTCGCTAGTCACAAGCCGCCACTGTAGGAAGAACACAGAAGGAATTAATATCTAATTTCCAATCTAGATACCTTTCTTGACCCGTTCATCAAAATACCGTGAATGAATAAGATCGAGTTTAATGTTTTTTAAGTTAATGTAAAAGCCTAATTTTGGTCCTGGAAGTTTGAATCATCGATCCATACATTTTTAACTTCGTTCATGGTACCAAACCACATAATTAACCATAACAAGACTTTGAACGACGCCCCAATGCATCTCCCAAAATACTTAGAAGGGGACAGCCCCAATTATCCTAATGGTAATATCCGTATCCGTTTGATGATTTAAGTATTTGCCACCCATCGAGTGTCTGTTCAAAAGGGTGGCAACACCCCTTACCCTTCTATATATTTAATCAAACGCAAAGGGGAGATTCCACGGCTATGATAGTTACTCATTTACATTTAAATGGACACAATGAACTGCCTTTTATGTAGACTTCTATTTCGGTATCTGATTTTCCCAATTGGGAAATATAATCGGCGTTTGGTGCTGTGTTTATTTTTGATACGTAGATTATACTAACTATAGGATTAACATTTAGCTATTTAAATTCGTTATTTAAAAGCTATTTCAGATTTGTTTTGATTGACAATACGTTTATTACGTTAATAATTTGACGGTCAGGTTCATATTATTTCTATTGCTTTTAATAAAAACAATTAGTAAAATGAAAATTACATAAATTTATTTTCAATCAATTAGAAGGCTTCTTTTTGTTTACGTTGCTTATAGCAACTGGAGATTATCGCGATACTTTTGTTGGTTTCTATTAACTTAATGAAATTAATAAGTGATAACTTTTCTGTCAAAAATGAAGTGCTTTATATCTATTGGCCAAAGTCACTAAGAATAAAATCAAAATACATTTTGTTGCTAACTTATAATTTTTATTAATACTAACCAATTTGCTTACATATCGAACACCGGGGCTAAAAGAGACACATCAAAAATTTAAATAAACTCATCGGAAATATGTTTTTTTACGTTTCATCTGAAACTATGTAGACATGTAATTTCAGATGTTATGGTTGAAAACGAATTTATGTTTTTATTGTTCCTGAAATTTTAGTAATAAACCTTTGTTACTAACAAGTAAAATCAACTTCTATTGTAAAAATATAGTGCGTAAATATTTTTAACTAAGCTAATCGGAAATATGTTTTTTTAAGTTTCATTTGAAACTATGTAGACATGTAATATCAGATGTTATGGTTGAAAACGAATTAATGTTTTTAATGTTCCTGAAATTTTAGTAATAAACCTTAGTTACTAACAAGTAAAATCAACTTCTATTGTAAAAATATAGTGCGTCATATTTAACTAAGCTCATCGGAAATCTGTTTTTTTAAGTTTCATTTGAAACTATGTAGACATGTAATATCAGATGTTATGGTTGAAAACGAATTAATCATTTAATGTTCCTGAAATTTTAGTAATAAACCTAAGTTACTAACAAGTAAAATCAACTTCTATTGTAAAAATATAGTGCGTCATATTTAACTATAAGCTCATCGGAAATAAGTTTTTTTTAAGTTTCATTTGAAACTATGTAGACATGTAATATCAGATGTTATGGTTGAAAACGAATTAATCATTTAATGTTCCTGAAATTTTAGTAATAAACCTTAGTTACTAACAAGTAAAATCAACTTCTATTGTAAAAATATAGTGCGTCATATTTAACTATAAGCTCATAGGAAATAAGTTTTTTTTAAGTTTCATTTGAAACTATGTAGACATGTAATATCAGATGTTATGGTTGAAAACGAATTAATCATTTAATGTTCCTGAAATTTTAGTAATAAACCTTAGTTACTACCAAGTAAAATCAACTTCTATTGTAAAAATATAGTGCGACATATTTAACTAAGCTCATCGGAAATATGTTTTTTTTTTAAGTTTCATTTGAAACTATGTAGACATGTAATATCAAATGTTATGGTTGAAAACGACTTAATGTTTTTAATATTCCTGAAATTTTAGTAATAAACTTTAGTTACTAACAAGTAAAATCAACTTCTATTGTAAAAATATAGTGCGTTATATTAAACTAAATTCATCGAAAATATGTTTTTTAAAGTTTTATTTGATTTTAAAACTATAAAGACATTGGATTTCAGATAACAAATTTGTTATTTAATGTTTCTCACATTCTAGTAATAAAAATAAGTTACTAACGGCTAAAATGAACTTCATTTATAAAACTCTAATTAGTTACAATTAACTAAAGCCGCCGGAAATATGTTTTTGTAGCATTTTAGCAAAAAAATTACAATAAGAAAAAACTCCAATTTATGAAATTTTCTTACCGAATCTCCCACGCAGCAGAATTAATTCCCGATCATTTTTTTCAAGGTCACGAATCGAAAACGAGGGAAATTTTCTATCAACAAAAAAATTCGTGACCTATTATCGGTAATAATTCTGCTGCTAGGGAGATTAGGTATAAGTGAAAATATTTCTTAAAGTTCTTTTTTGGAATCTGCACAGGTTTTAAAAATGCTTTTAAAGCTGAAATTCAATTTTTCTACATTAGAGTTTTGAGATATTAAAGGGAAACCCAAAATATCGAGGTCATAAACCTTGTATACAGGGTGATCTACGACGGTGGAGGGCGGCTGTATCTCCAAAACCATACATGCTACGACTTTGGAGTAAAAAATTCATTATGAAAAATATGAGCAAAAAAATCACTGGAAATAATTTTTAAGTTCCTAATTTTACCGCTAGGGTGCGTAATCGCTACGCTATGATACAAAGTCCCTAATTTCTACTAATAACTGCAATACAATGTAGGTCGGAAGTTAAGGTTTTATATGCTCTGTAATATTCTCTATAAATTTTGTAATAAGATTTTTTTTTGATTTTCCATGGTAGGAGCGTGGAGAAGGGTAACGACTAAAAGTACTTGAAAAGCTGTAACTTCGGTCTGCGTTAATACTGTGCGAGCAAAAATTATTCCCATCAAAGAGGGCTTCGATTAAAAAACGTAGGGCTTGGCTTAGATCACAATGATATGGGGACGATATACCTATTTAACCAGCATCTCTGGAGAAATGTTACCACATTCTTGGATAATCCTTTCTTGTATTTGTTCTAAATTTGCAACTGGTGTTTTAAAAATAGTGTTATTTAAATGAGGAAAAACAAATTCATAATCGTTAAACAAGGTGATCTAGGTGGGAATTCAATGTCTGATCAATCTGTCGTCGAAAAAAGTGCTAAATTAGTTAATAGTTTTGGCGGCTGTATGGGCGGTTGCACCGTCCTATTGAAAATATCCAAAACGTGGTTCGTCGTCAAGTAATTGCTCCACAAATTGATTCAAAATATTGTCTCTATACCGCTGTGCTGTAACTGTGTCATAGAAAAAATAGGACCAACAAGTCTTCTTTGGGAAACAGCTAACCAGACACCAATTTTTTGAGGGTGCAATGTGGACTATACAAAAAAATGGGGATTTTTACTACTCCACATGCGTGTATTCTGATAATTCACATAACCGGAGAGGTGGAACCAGGCTTCATCCGAAAAAAAGTCAGGTCTAATAAATTATTTCTTTCCAATAAATGTTGGGTAAGCCATTGAGAGTAATTCCTGCGTCTTTCAAAATCTGCGGCTTAAATAAATTTAGCTGCTTTTTAAGAATAGTCCTGCATGTTCCATAAGATCTTCCCACTTCTTTGGACAGGCGTCTTATACAATTTGTTGGCGTATTTTGCAATATTTTACGAACGTTTGCAACAAGTCCTTCTGTTCTTACAGATGGTCTTCCTGTTCCTTTTTTGTGTTGTATAGAACCTATTTCCCTAAACACAGCCACGGTTCTTTTCAGGCAATGATAAAAATCCCCAGCAATAAAAGCAACGTTAGGAAAATGTTCGTGAAAATCGTACATGCACAAACCCGGATTGTATTGCCACTTTACACCACTTTACTCTAACCCCGTTTCAAAAATACGCTTCAACCATGAATGTTTTGTGCTGTTCCGTAAAGCCCATTGTGTAAATTGTTCAAGAAATTGGAAAAATTAGCGATGAATCAAATTACTTGTAACGACTGTCAAAACAATATAACTGATTGATTGTTAATTTAGGTAGTTACTGACACCCAACAGGTATTATGCTCTATATACGGCTAAGCATTACGTCCTTAGATGCAAGGCCCTCTTTGATGCAAATAATTTTTGCTCTTACGGTACAGTAATTTTATTATTTAATAATTGTCTTAATTAAAAGCTGTTTTAAAAAATATTTCGACTTATTTACCTACTGTGGTGATATTTGTTAAATTATAATTACGCCGAAAATAGGTTCGATATTATTGTTTGAGTGCTATTAAATCCATATTAATTATTATTTTATCCAAAATACACATTAGTATGACAACTTAATATTAGTGACAAGCTATAACTGAAAAATTTATATTATACACGGTGTTCATTTGAAAACTTCCCACCTCGATTTTAATGCTTTAAAATGAAACTGTGGAAAATCGCTCGGACCCGTCGATTTTTATTTCGAGGGAGACATCTTTTGCGTATATTGTCAATCTTGTTACTTCAAGCCCCTAGGAGGAAGGGGGGGGGGGGGGGGTTTGTTCGGGGGGTAAGATCTAAATCTTAAACGGATACCCCTATTTTATATAATTTTTTGGATTCTGCATAAAATTCTGAACATTTTTAATAAAAGCATTATTAGTCTATACTTAACAGTTTGCGAGATATTTACTCTTGAAAAATGACATTTTTGAACTTTGACAGTGTCTAGCTTTCTAACTGTACGTCTTAGAGCAAAACGGCGTACATGTCCCTATATTCGATTTTTATTATCTTTCCAATAGTGTCAACTTCCGGTTAAACCGGAAGTACTATATTTCTTATAGATGTCCCCCTCGAAATAAAAATCGACGGATTCGAGCGATTTTCCACATTTTTATTATAAAGCAGGAAAATCGAGATGGGAAGTTTTCAAATGAACACCCTGTATATTTAAATTTAGAAATGTTTCACTTTTGCTTTTCTATAGGCGGCTTTACAGCTTGCAAGTTTTTAGAAAATATTGCCAAGGTCGCAGTGGGAGTATGCGCAGAACGAGGTTAGTTGGTGCCATTTCTATTGCCGCAATTAATTGCTGCAGGAAAAATTGCAAACTGTAAAGTCGCCTTTATCAGATATCTCGAATACAGCTGAAATTAGCAAGTATAGTAATAAACTTAATTTTTTTTTAAATGTCCTAAACACTTTATGAGATATACTATTTTTTTATGTAATACCCATTATACAAAGATTTACAAGATATATAATAATATGATCTTTGAGGGTTGTGACGTCACGTGGTAAGTAACCATAGAAACAGTGGGACGTTTTTATTGTGTTTCCATGGTTATGAATATAGGTTTTAATAACCACATAATAGTATATTAAAGTACACGTTTTATAAAGCATCATTTTATAGCACGCGTCTATGGTAAAAAATTAGCCGCTTGCGGCGAGTTTCATAACGGGACAAGTGCTTAAAACAAAAAACTGCTTTATATAATACGTACTTTATACTATTTTTTCTAATTTGTAGTTTTTTTAATAAAAAATACATATTTAAAAATAAAATAAACCCTTCACATTTTGTAAATTTGTATCTCTAAATTTTACGTTGGTAATACTATAAATTTACTATCATAGTAGCCTCGACAATAAAGTAATATTTTCGTTGTGTCCGCCATATTGTCAGTATTGTCATGACATTTGTTTTTTAATATATTACAACAACTGCACTATTAACAAATCATGATTAATTTAGTAGCTTATAACTGGTATTTACAAAATTTTATAGTTCTGTGTGAATAAAGTTAGTATTATGTGTATTTTATACCTAAATTAATAAAGGTATTAAAGTAATAAATATAATATATAGATTTCCGCAGCCGAACATACATGCTAGGCCACGCCCCACGCCAGACGTCAACAGAATAAAACATTTAAATATTACTTATACCTACCAACTTTTAAAAAATAAAAAAGACGGTATCGTAGTAGACTTGTTTCGATACTGAAAACGGTATCGTAATAGATTTCTTATGAAACAAAATTAGAAAAAAATATAATATGCGTGTTTTCTGAATTTTTACCTCTAATTAATGTGAATTTTATGCGGAACTTACGGGAAACTCCTTAATAGTTGTTTTTTTGATAAATTTATATATATATTAGTACAGAAATAGTCTTGACATGTTTATATTGATTCAAGGGTGAAAGTATTCCACGGGTCACGTTCTTGGACAAAAACTATTTCAAATTCTTGAACAAGAAATTGTGCTTAAAAATGTTTTACACGTACCCAAGTTTTTCCCAAATCGTAAAAAGCAATACAAGTTATATACCAACTAATATTTGACTTGAGGTTAGGTACGCGATAACATCGAAGATTGGTTATTTTGTTGGTTTTGTTTGCTTTTCATTTTCGATTTTATAAGTTTTATAGTTTGGTTGACTTGTTATCTTGCTTTTTAAACTAAAAACATGACGACGAATCATTTTTAAACAAATTTTAGAAACAAAACAATTTTCTATCCTCAAAATCTGATAGGTTTGCAACTACTAAAAATGTCAGAAATAACTACCTTATTTCCCAACTTGATCAAAAATTGAGAAGAAATTTAATTTTTTTGGCAGGAATTAGGGGCAAATTTTAGCTGTTTACACGTAATAATAAATTGAAGGTCAACTTTTACAATTTCTTAAGCAAGAAATTAAATTTTTAAGCCCGGACCTGTCTATTTTCCCATTCATCAAACGATAATGTTGCAGTGCGCATGTCTAATAGTGTCTAGCTTTGTTTACATGTGGATCCTAAAAATTTGCCACTTCCCTTATTATTGTTTGCTTATCTAAAGGTAAATATCTATGCTTAGGACCAGTTGACTTATTCCAAGCGAATCTTTTGTAAAAATATTTCATTCCGTCTTTTGAGTAGTTTATTATTTTCTTGTGAAACAGAACGGTCGGTCCACTCTAAAACATAAATGTCTTGTTTCAAAGGATTATATTAAATAGAATCCACTATAACAAAGGAACATAAACTGGAAAGGTTTTTCTACTTGTTTTCAAGTTGTTTAATACAACATGAAACTCTAACGGGGTAATGTAACTATAGCTACACCCTAATCAGCTTACGTTCGTAGCACCGATCGCGCAATCCGTTTAATGAGAGAAAAGAGGTCTTCAAGGAGATAAGGAGCTTAATAGCTCATGGGCGCAGAGCAGTTTGTTAAAACGGATGACAGATGTATACAAAATAGAGAATTTTCATCAAAAAATGTTCATAAAGAAATAAAAGCTACTTCAAGAATGCTTAAATGTAGAAAAAGTATTATTTTAAAACTGCATCACTGCATATAAAGTAAACCCAATTTTTGCCATCCGCTGTCACTGAATTTCTACGAAACCTCACATACTGTTTACTTTAATTTAAATATATTGAAAGACCTAACCTTAAACTCTGTTTCTTATGTAGCAGATTTTCTTATTACTCCGTTTCAAAATATACCGTGCGAGCAAAAATTATTTGCATCAAAGAGGGCCTTGCATCTAAGGACGTAATGCTAAGCCGTAGAGCTTAATACCTGTTGGGTGTCAGTAACTACCTGAATTAACAATCAATCAGTTATTCCGTCATCTTTGACAGTCGTTACAAGTAATTTGATTCATCGACAATTTTTCCAATTTCGTGAACAATTCACACAATGGGCTTTACAGAACAGCACAAAACATACATGATTAAAGCGCATTTTCGAAACGGGGTTAGAGTACATGGTGAGTGGCAATACAATCCGGGTTTGAGCATGGACGATTTTCACGAACATTTTCCTAACGTTGCTTTTATTGCTGGGGATTTTTATCATTGCCTGAAAAGAACCGTGGCTGTGTTTAGGAAAACATGTTCTATACAACACAAAAAAGAGCAGGAAGACCATATGTAAGAACAGAAAAACTTGTTGCAAACGTTCGTGAAATAATGCAAAATACGCCAACAAATTGTATAAGACGCCTGTCCCAAGAAGTGGGAAGATATTATGGAACATGCAGGACTATTCTTAAGAAGCAGCTAAATTTATTTCCTTATAAAGTGCAAGTATTCCAAGAAATACAAGCCGCAGATTTTGAAAGACGCAGGAATTACTATCAATGGTTTACCCAAAATTTATTAAAAATAAATGATTTATTAGGCTCCAGAGATGCTGGTCAACACTTTCGAAAATATGAAGAGACGTGTGAATTTATGCTTGGAGCATGGCGGTGGCCAATTTCAGCAATTTATGTAATTATTTTTCTTTTTCTTTCTGTATATTCTTACTTTGTTAATTTTGTAAACAACAAAAATAAATTTGTATTTGTCTACTTATTTTATTACTCATTAGTTTGGCAAATCATGTCATAATATGAATTTGACAAAATTTTAACCTAGATTTTTTTTTTTTTTTTTTTTTTTTTTTGGCTTGAGCTGTGCAGCTATTCAGCCAGTCGCATATAGATATATTCTTCAACCAAATAATTTCCAAAGCCAATTAAGTCTAGCTCCTAACCTAACAAACAAAAATTTGAAAACGAAGGGAAATAGACAGGGTTACACTCTTCTCGTTCTGGGCCGATCAGAACATTGTATAACAAACAGGTAGGCCAAGGGGGTTTTAAAACACTAGGATCACAATAGGAACTCAATCTAACTAGACCCTTTTTAGGGTAAACCTATACTGACTTCTAAGCCTAAAGAAACATGCTACAACTTAATATTATTTTTATGCAAATACCTCATAATCATGAATATAGCTTCTTTATTTTGTGTAGTTAGTACGTACAATAAATTTATCGGTGCATCAATTTTGTCCAAATTTTGGAGAGTCGTGTAGAGACAGTTGGTTAGATATATCGTCCCCATATCATTGTGATCTAAACCAAGCACTACGTTTTTTAATCCAAGCCCTCTTTGATGCAAATAATTTTTGCTCGCACGGTACTATAATTTGGATTAGTATAAATAGGCCAATTTGGAAAATTATTTTCTCTTAAAGAAAGGCCTAAATTAAAAATATGTTATACGACAAACAACGTTCGAACCTTAAGCTATCCAGTGATAAGAAATTTATATCTATTTAATTAAATTTAACTGGTGATATTTAGTGACAACCGAACGCATGCAACTATTTTTGAAATATTTATCTTGGCGATCGTTAATGGCATAGGTATAAGTCAAATTACTTTATTATTTCTAAATAAACAAAAAATATATTTTGAAATAAATTTTAATAGGTTTAGAGGGTTTTGAGTAAATGGTGTAAATGCATGTCGCGAGTAAAAACGATGGTAGACTATATTACAATAAAATCTTAAGAGGAAACACTAGTGATGCCTTCGCCATTTCGTATTTTAATCAATATTTCGTTACTTTTTCGTTTTATACAAAAAACGGCGAATTACCTCTCTTGGGAGTACAATTACCTACAGTTTTGCATTAAAAAAGGTTGGATTTATAAATTAATAAAAGCAGAAAAAGAAATATGCATAAATTTCAAAAAATTTCGTTTTATTTATTAATTACTATTATTGGTCTGTAGTTCGGAAACCAAATCACAGATTTTAATGTGGTTTACAGAGTTTGAAAGATTGTTTCTTGCAGATTAATGTAATTAATGCACTTTAATATTATACAAGGTGGAAAAGAAAGCCGTGAAAAAAATTTAAAATTTCAAGTAAGTCATATTTTTTTAGTAGAGTTTTTTCGTGTTATATTTGAATGTCGTTTTATAACTTTAGTTAATATCTCGGGACAATTTCGGTATTTTTTATTTAAATGCGCTATGGCATTATGGCAAGAATTATCCTGTTTTGGACATAACTGAACATTAATGACTGTTTAGGCAGTTTTTTCTATTTAATGCACTCATTTGGTTTATTTCTTTAAGGGCACAGTTCTCAACATCAATCATGTATAAAAGAGACCTATAACTGGCTTGAATGCAATGGTAACTTCCGGAACCTTGCAATTATTAAAAAAAATTATTAGTATATAATTTTGGAAGGGCTGTTCAGGGAAGCATTGACGAATATATATAAATGCCCAGAAACTTTAAAAAAAGGCAGTTTTTTGAAACCACTAAAATTGCCACAATTTACCTTAAAATCCTTGAAAGTAAACACATCGATGTTCAGAACTGAAGTAAAAACAACAATTTTTACTGGAAACACGATATTTTATAGTCTGTCTAGATGTTATTTTTCCTAAGAATTTTAAAGAATTTGTGTTTGTTTTAACAGGAAAGGTTCCGTTACTGCACAAAACACGAAAGTAACAAAACTATGACCGGCTGACTAACATCTGCCTTGCTCTACCAGCTACAGAATATGTCTGTCTTTCTTCTCCGTATGCCAAAAGCATAAAAATAACTACTCTGATCAACACAGCACTGCAGTGCGCATGCGAATCGTCAATAGATAGGCAAATCGAATTAGCAATAGAAAATGACGTCTTTAATCCCACCTTAAAAAGAAAAATTAGATCGATACCTACCGGGTGTTCCAAATTATAAAGAGTATGATAAAATTTGGATAATTGAATTATTCAAATTTAAAAAGATTGAATTAAGATATTCAAGCTATAAAAATTTAATACCTTTTGGTAAAAACATCGTTTTTATGCTTAAGTCAATTTCTCGAGACGGTTTTGGCAGTTTCTTTTTATCTTACGTCCTAGGACTGGAATTATCCCAATTTTCTTGCTTGCAGGATCGTTTTTTAACTGCATGTTTTTCTAAATCAGAAATATGCTGGTGAAGTAAGTTTTGTTGTTTTTCATGGTCATATATTTTTTTTCTTAAACACAGGTTATTATTTTGCAAATCTTCAAATTTTCTTTTTAAGATATCAAATTCAGATTCTTTACTGGGGAATAATATTTCTGATTGTTGGAAGTCGATGTTTAAACATTTCTCTGTAATGTTTAATTAACGGTTCTTTAGTCCTGCTAATTAGGTAAGCCTTTCACAATAACTTTACCTCCTTAACGCATCATTCTCTTTGACCTTTTACTCTCATTATGTTGTTCTTTTCCAACCAACAAGTATAATAAAGGAATAGTTAAAAATATAATTTTATTATTGTTTAGATCCTCTTCTTAAAGCTCTACTCTAGAAACCTTGTCATGTTTCATTCTTTGGTGTTGTTAAAGGGGATTATTTCTAAAAGTTTTTTTAGTAAAAGCAGTTCATCATTTTTAGCTTTAGTTTTTAACACAGAAATTGAAATGGAGTCACCTAAGCAAACTAAGCATGTATTCGTATCCAATTTTTATTGTCAGCGGGAGCAATAACTACTTTTAAGCAAATTATTTTAAATAAAATACCTTTAACCTTATACCGGGTGTCCCAAGTCATGTAGGGATTTAGCTAAATTCGTTATTAAATTTGACACATCTATTAGAATTTAATTTAATTGTTCTTTTTGGTAAATTATCAGTCATATTCGAAACAGCTGTTTTTTTTACAAAGGTATATAATGAAGAAATATCGATATTGTCCCGAGATATCAACTTAGGTTATAAAACCACGTTAAAATATAACACGAAAATACGCTACTGACAAAATGTGACTTACTTAAAATTTTTAATTTCTGGCACGGCTGTCTTTTCCACCCTGTATAATATTAAAGTGCATTGATTACGTTATAGGCGTACCATACCATTAATCAACAAGAAATAAACTTGCAAACTTTGCAAAACCGCATTATGTCGTCTCCGAACTACATATCTGTAATAAAGGTGTTAAAAAAACAATTTGTCGAACTGTAAAAGTTATAAGGTCTTTAGAATTTAATGAAATATGTATAATGTACGGGTATTGTCATTTCTTCTTTTTAAATCATTAATTATTTTCTCCACGGCCATTACTGAATGCAATAATTCCAAAATCATTTTTGATAATAGAATGTAAAAATTCTCGCTCTTGAGTTGGAATATTTATTCTGAAACACTTGCGTCTTATGCGTTTTGCGTGTATTTTCATTCCATAACAAGATACGGAATGAATATTCTGTAATTGATATAAACGACATAGGTTGCCATGAATTTCGAAACTGTCAGTGTCAGATAAAAATGGCCGCGTTGTAATAATTATTTTCAGACAAATTTTAGTCAAGTCAAAAAATGAGTGAAAAATCGGATGAATCAGATGTGGAACTGAATGGTCGTGGAGAAAATATAGTCTGCTACTCGGTTAGAATGAAAATTCAATACTCGTGGTTCCTCACGCTCGCTACGCTCGCGTTCGAAATCTTCCACTCGGATCGAATTTTCATTCCAACCTCGTTACAGAATCTACTATTCCAACATTCCTAACTTACCTACCTAGATTTCACGATTTAAAAATGCGATTTAAAAAAAAATTCTATTTTGAAGACCTATTTAATTTTGAAAGAAATAAAAGAGATGGCTTTTTAAATAAACCTTTTCATACATAATTACGCTTTTGATAACAAGTAATAAACCCTAAAAGCAAGTCCCGTCCAGGCCACAGCCACGGGGCGTATTTTATTTCGCTACGAAGCACGTAAACGGTAAAATGAAGGAGGGTGGATGTCATTAAAGCAGATTAAATTCTCAGTGTAATAAATGATATTGAAAGTTTGAAACATCCCATACAATCATCCCACAACTGATGACATGGCAACTTGGAAAGATCGGGGGCGAACAAAGGGGAACTTTTAAAAGCTTACTAAAACAAATAGGCTGGAAGGCAGTAAAAAATATGTTACTGTTTATTAAGATAGTTCTTGTCCGAGATTAGAATATCTAATAACTAATATTTGTAACAATTTTATTGGATAAACGAAAAACTATTTTTGCACGGCAATTTCCTCGTCAATATTTTTAAACGGATCATTCTGTATTAAATATACCATGCGAGCAAAAATAATTTGCATCAAAGAGGACTTGGATTAAAAAACGTAGGGCTTTGTTTAGATCACAATGATATGGGGACGATATATCTAACCAAATCTAGGTTAAAATTTTGTGAAATTCATATTATGACATGATATTATGTCAAACTAATGAGTAATAAAATAAGTAGACAAATACAAATTTATTTTTGTTGTTTACAAAATTAACAGAGAGGTGGAACCATGCCTTATCTGAAAAAAATGTCAGGTCTAATAAATCATTTATTTCCAATAAACTTTGGGTAAACCATTAAGAGTAATTCTTGCGTCTTTCAAAATCTGCGGCTTGTATTCCTTGGAATATTTGCACTTTATAAGGAAATAAATTTAGCTGCTACTTAAGAATAGCTCTGCATGTTCCATAAGATCTTCCCACTTCTTGGGACAGGCGTCTTATACAATTTGTTGGCGTATTTTGCATTATTTCACGAACGTTTGCAACAAGTTTTTCTGTTTTTACAGATGGTCTTCCTGCTCCTTTTTTGTGTTGTATAGCACCTGTTTCCCTAAACACAGCCACGGTTCTTTTCAGGCAATGATAAAAATCCCCAGCAATAAAAGCAACGTTAGGAAAATATTCGTGAAAATCGTTCATGCACAAACCCGGATTGTATTGCCACTCACCATTTACTCTAACCCCGTTTCGAAAATACGCTTCAACCACACAGAAAAAAGTAAAATGTTGAATCTAGCAAGTCCATTGGATTACTTTTAAAAAGGTTAAATTAAAACAATTTGGGTATTTTTAAACAATTTTACTCGATTATTTCTACTACTTGATTGGGTTGAATGTAAAATGTTAAATTAACCAATTTAAATTGTTAGAATCACCTTCCTTGGGTAAAAACAAGCTCATTTAAATGGTAAAAATATTAATACTTAATTATACCTTTTCTGTGTTAATTCAATCTAATCAAAATGTTGATTTTAAACATTATATTGTGTTAAACAATACTGTATGGTTCAATCAACCATTTCATTTTGTTAATATTACCTATTTAATAACCTTCGGTTTGAAATTCTATTTAACCCTACTATCGGTTAGATTCTAGCATGTGAACGTGTTAATTTTAGTAAATTTGAAAGATAGTCAGGCCATCGCCAATTGACCAATGGCAGCTCAGTTTAGGGACGCTAATAAAGCAGCAAGTGTCTCGTCATTCGCGCCATTCGCATAACAACAGTAACAACAGTAACAACATAACCTTATCTGTTTTGTGGCGGCACTGGAGTCTGGAGTTCATTTATGGTTTTCCTCGTGTTTTTCTTTCTTTGTAATTGTAGGAAAATTGTGCAATGGAATTGAAAAAGCTGTTGCGGGGGAAACATTTTTGGGTAAGGATAATAATATATTATATAGTATACTATATTTAGTGTCACCTGTTTCATTATTCCTAAACTAATTGTATGTAGGCACAATAAAAATACTAGGTACATTAAATTTGTTATTTTATTAGGTAAGTATACTTAAGTGTATCGTGGTACCTGCCTACAATTGATAATAATTTTAGGTAAGATAAATATGTAAATTTTAGTAAAAATTTGCCAAAAGAGACATGACATTCATGGTCTATATAGAATACGACCTAAAATTAGTCGGTATAAAAAATCCATGTTTTCTCTTTTTAATAATTACCTTACCTAATAATATTTTCCTTAGGTACCTACCTACAAGCAAAAAAACATTCTTAATAGGTGCTTACCTTAACCTATATAACCTAATTGTTTTAACCCTTTGTGTATACCAACGGGACGGGACTGTCAAGTCCCACCAACTTTATTTATTTATTTATTTATCAGTGGAACAATAACTCATATTTTGTTGTATTCGAATATTAAAGATCGAACTATATATTTTTCTGTCAGCTCTTTAGATCTATATGTACCGATCATATTAAACAGGAAAACAATAATGTTATTTTATTATTGGTTTACAGAAAAGTATTTAATGGTTTTATGGCAATTACATAACACGTATTTGGTTTCTCCCTCAGGCAGGTATCTGCAAACACTCTGGGGTGAGGGTATCTAGAGTCGGACATACGCGCAAGCGCAGGCATGGACGACCATAAGAGGCACAGCTGGGAACAGTGGGAACACGACCGGACCGGCAGTCTGTACCAGACTGGTCCATCAAGGATCCGCACCGTTCTGTTTTCCTTGTAATCTGTTAGGTATAAGTAAAGAGATTGTGTTTAAACTTGACCAGTACATTACGTTGTATAATAAACTACTACTATATAAAGTGGGTATATATCTTTTATTACACCTCGGATATCACAAATTTAACCTATTCTTATTTTTAATTTAAACCAATGATATGGTAAATTTAACCCTTCTAATGGTTTGTAACAACAATATCAAATTTTTAAAATGATACAAGGTTACAAGGATATGGTAAAAATAACCCAATGATATTGTTACTTCAATCATATTATTTGCTATATTATACCTTTAGTGTGGTTTAAATCAACCAAATAGTCGATTGATTTGATCATACCAAGTTAATCATTTCATAGAGTTGATTTAACCAGATCATTGCGTTGTTGCTATTTAAACTGATTATTGGGTTAAATCAAACCTATTTGCGTTAATTCAACCTTTTACTTTTTTCTGTGCATGAATGTTTTGTGCTGTTCCGTAAAGCCAATTGTGTGAGTTGTTCAAGAAATTGGAAAAATTAGCGATGAATCAAATTACTTGTAACGACTGTCAAAGATGACGGAATAACTGATTGATTGTTAATTCAGGTAGTTACTGACACCCAACAGGTATCAAGCTCTGCGGCTAAGCATTACGTCCTTAGATGCAAGGCCCTCTTTGATGCAAATAATTTTGCTCGCACGGTATGATCGGACTGAAATTTTCAGGTAAGCGTACGGTGAATTATATACTGGTGCTTTTAAATGGGCTATTCGCAAAAATAAAATTATTTTATTATATAGGAAGGCTTGGAGTACAGCGGAAGTAAGGCGTTTTGCGTTTATGTACCCCGACCAACCTGTCTCAATATTTTTGATAGATTTAAAAAGTCTTGGTGCTTACCAGCGTTTTATTTTTCACCGTAGGCTAATAATCACAAACAATTTAAAATAATTTTCGCATTTTCAAATGCAATAATTAATTAGTTAACTTCATAAAATGGAAAATATTTAAAATAATTCGAGTGTAATTAAATGCGCGCACAAAAGTTCCAAATATTACTAAATATTGTCTGAATTCTTGTCGAACTGATTTCGCCAGCACAAACAATCCCTTCTCTTTAACCGAGGAATCGACTCGCCATGCGTTAGTCACGCCGGCAACACTATTTCATCTGCTTTAGATAATAAGTCCCCTGGGTATTTTACTCAACTCTTGACCCTTAGCCTTAAACCAAGATTTACAAAAAACTAAACATCTTATTAAGGAGTTTGCATAAATCAAAAACCGTTTTAAAACAAATAATAATAGCAGGTATAAAACTAATATTTCCTATTTTATAATCACTAATGATTTTAACAATCATACCTTCCCCGAAAATCTTCCGGATACGGTATAATTATCCCCTCGGGACTGGGCCTAGGGGAATTTCCGATCCAGAAAAAAGCATCGGGACCCGTGCCGTCATAGGAGAAACCTTTTATAAAAATTGTGCTCTCGTCCACAGCATACACAGTCCCCCTGATCCCGTGGGCAAACTCTTGAAGCGGTCCAATTTTCGTTCCGTAATACGGTTCTGGATGTTTCTTTGATAACACTGCAACAAAATAACACATTATATAATTATTTTACGAGATATTTGATAAAAAAATATAATTTTCAAATGCTACAATTTGACAAGTAAAGAAATCGTCCATGATTCTCAACGAGATTGTATTAAATTTACCGAAATGAAAATTCATTATGAACGTACAAATTATTTAAACAAAACTAGGTTTTGAGATCTTGTATTGTCACAATAATATGACAACTATGTGAGTAAGATAGTACTTTCTTTGCGACCATACTAAAGTTTTATAATGTTACATTATAAAATTAGCTTACATACTTAAATAAATTTTTTAAATTACTAAAAAATCCCAACTTTTTAGCGTTTATAATGAGAAATTGTTCAGGTCTAGTTCTATGTTTTTTTTGCCTTTATATTAAGAAAAAAGGTGATTTCGGTAACCTCAGTACCACAACATTTGCTTTTATGATACACATATTGTAATTTGCTCGCAACTTATACTATTATGATACGCACATACTAACTTAACAACATAAATTATTACAAAAATGTTCATTTAGTTATCCTAAAATTATTAAATAATCTTCGTTAAGCTTATAATATTGGTCACGAAAACAATTTAGATAATATGTGGTTGGATATATTTTTTTCGAATTTTGAAAAGAGCATAAATATTGAAGTACTCCATTAGAAAGAAGTAATTTTACTTTTCTACCACCTTTTGGCTTCTCCTTTATTACTTAATTTTTCTTTATTCTAGTAAACCTTAAAAACTCCTAAAACTGTGTTTAACATTTTCAACTATCTTACTTTAAAAGATAATCGACCTTTTCATACATATCAGGGACCTGTATAAATATTTATGGATATACAGTGTGTCCATGGATAGAATTTGGAAGAGAAAACATTTTTTATTGGTAGGTATAGAAGAAAAAGTAATTCTTTGTAAAAACGTCTGCTTGTGCTGTAACTACAATTTCGAATATTAGATTTGCGATTACTATACAGGGATCGTCACATTAATTTACTTAATGAATTTTGCTAGTGTCGAAATTACAATTTTAAGTATTAGATTTGCGATTACTATATACAGGGTTAGTCACAAACAACATTTTTAGTTTCTTGGATTTCCTATACAAATTTACGTAAAAACAAACTATTGTTGCTTTCTTACTTTAAATATGGTTTTATATCTGGCCAAGTAACGATTTTGTTGTAAGAAAACCATTTTTTATTTGCCTACTTTTGAAGTATTTTTATTATTACATGTCATATTTCTTCTATTCGTTCAATCATAAATTATAAAACTTTTATTCAAACGTGGTACCGAGTTAGCGCATAGTTCAACTCGACATCTGAATTCCCGATAACAGTTTCTAACTTGTTGTATTGGGATATTTGCAATAACTACTCTTATTTTTTTCTCTCAAGAGATCTCAGTTATTATTGAAATTGGTTTTATACACGTGGCATCAGATATTCCCATAAATAAATGTCGACAATAATTGTGAGATCGGGCATTCTACGTGCCAACTGATTTGGACCATAGATACCTTCCAATTCATTTGTTTCCAAAGTGATGATTTAGTCAATCATCAAAAGGAATTAAAAATTAGAATTGAGAAAAAAAATCCAAAAACAAAAACTGTTGTTTCTGACGAACCACTATAGTAATCGCAAATCTAATTGTGACGAACTCGCAGTAATCGCAAATCTGGTACTCGAAATTTTAGTTTCAGCACAAGCAGACGTTTTTATAAAAAATTACTTTTTCTTCTATACCTACTACTATTACTACTGAAAATAAACTACTGATAATAAAGCATAAAACATCATGACTAGAGCTAATATTAATAGCAATTTCTTCTACCCAACACACATTTTAACGCCACGCAAAGATCAATCTCCTAAGTGGCTCCTAAAATCTTGATAATTATCTTACCAGTGCAATTTAAAAACAAAAAATTTCAAAACATAAAAAAGATCTAAATCAATAATTGATTAGGTATGAATAACAGCGAAATAATTAAAGGTGTTGTTAAATTTTTATAAAATGATATTATTTAGTATTAGTATAACCAAACAACTCGGATTGTACATAGAAATAAACATTACACAGGGCAACAAAAAAAAATATTTTTTTTGGTGCCTGGGATTTTAGAGCTGATTTTAACTATATTTGGGACGCTAAATCTGTATATGCAATCCGTTTTTCTCTATCAGCTCTAGTTTTTTAGATACATCAACTTATCTACCAATGTGGGTTTCATTCAGTATATTCATTTATGAGAGTTCTAAAATTATTATATATTCATTAATGTAGGTACAATGGTTTTATTGTCAGTCTGTAATTGAGTAAATTCCAGGTAAATCTATAAATAGTGGAACTATTGCCTATCAGGTACCTGAACCGACCCTTTTAATCTCCTAACGCGGGTATGTCTCGTCAGTTTGTGCGTTCTTACTAATGAGAGTAGATCGAATTTGGCGTGTTATTTTATGTTAAGAAAAGTGTGTTTTGAACAGAACTAAAATGAGTTCAGGTTCCAGTTCAAGAAAAAGTTGTGTAAATCAACCTGATGTGTTTTGCTATATATGCGGAGAATACATGTTTCAAAAAAACAGACAAACTATTACTGACTTTATAAAGCGAGCGTATATTGGATACTTTGGAGTTAAGCTTGGTGATCAGGACAAAACGTGGGCCCCGCATCTCGTATGTAAAACTTGTACAGAGCATTTACGGCAGTGGACTACCGGGAAAAGAAAATGTCTAAAATTCGGCGTACCAATGGTTTGGAGAGAACCAAAAAACCACTTCAATGATTGTTATTTCTGTTTAGTAAATACTAATGGAATCAATCGAAATAACCGCAGTAAGTGGACTTATCCCAATGTAGACTCGGCAATACGCCGTATCCCGCACTCAGATGAAATACCGATTCCAACATTTCATCAGCTACCAGATATCTCTGATGACGAATATTTTCCCTCTGTGTGTTGTGATGCTAATAAAAGTTCTGATGCTAATGAAACTGACAGTGACTATGAGGGGACGTCATCAGTTCCTCAACGCTTCAATCAAAATGAATTAAATGATCTCACCAGGGATCTCAATTTATCGAAAAAAGCTTCTGAAGTACTGGCTTCTAGGTTGAGCGACAAAAATTTATTGGAATATCCGTGTTTCTTGTGCCTCTGGGATAGTAGGGACAAAACACACCACTGGGTTAGAAAAGATTGGCCTCAGAGAGAAAACATGGACGTTGGGGAAAAGAATGTCATTAACGACGCTTTGCTTGAAAGAGAAAAAATCATACTTCCTCCGTTACATATAAAGTCGGGCTTAATGAAGCAATTTGTAAAAGCTCTTGATAAGAATGGGTCATGTTTTGCATATCTAGGGGTAAAAATGCATCAGTTGAGCACAGAAAAACTCAAAGCAGGGATATTTGACGGCCCACAAATAAGACAATTAATTAACGATCCTGCCTTCATAAATTCAATGAATCAAGTTGAACGAGAAGCTTGGACATCATTTGTTGCAGTTGTAGAAAATTTTCTAGGCAAACATAAAGCTCCAAACTATGTTGAAATGGTTAACAAGATGCTTAATAGTTTCAAATCCTTAGGGTGCAATATAAGTATTAAAATACACTATTTACACAGCCACTTAGACAGTTTTCCAGAAAATTTAGGAGACATGAGTGAGGAACAAGGTGAAAGATTTCACCAAGATATTAAAGTTATGGAGGATCGCTACCAAGGAAGATGGGACATGCACATGATGGCAGATTACTGCTGGAGTTTAAAAAGGGACTGTTTAAAAAAACATTCAAGAATGTCGCGGAAAAGAAGCTTTCGAAGTGTTGAGTGACTATTTGATTTCTTCAATGTTTTTTTGTGTTTGTAAGTACGACATGATATTGTATTTTGTATAACTAAAATAAAAATTTCGTATCTACTTTTGTTTACTAGACTTACGGATTTGAGTTAAAATAATGTAACTTATATTTCTCTAAAATTGTATGTCTTAAAAATTTGAGCTCCTAGGTAAAAATGAATACGTTATTTGAATTCAGGACATCAAATTGATATAGAATCAGCTCAAACAACCTCGACACCAAAACAGCTGTTCCCCTGTGAATTATCTGTTTTAAAATGGGCTAATTTATTTTGTGTTGTATGTCCACACAGACTTACATAGTCCATAGCGTATGCAACTCGTTACGAATGTTTTATTACTTAAATATATTCTGTTATAATATAAATAAATAAATACATAAATAAATAAATATAACAAACCAGATAGATATAATATATTCACGACAGATAATACAGCTGTAGAAAAATAAAAATATCTAACACAACAAAACATAAAAATACTCCTGTATAAATCGACATCAGTTGATATCTCAATAGATATCGGTGATCGACAAAATACTGAAGTGCATTAGGTGAGGATTGAGGAATGTATTAGGAATTTGAGAAAGCGGCTTTTCTTTTGCCACCAGTCCCTCTTTGAAATATTGCCTGAGTATATTTCTACATGGCATACAACAAGGGTTCTGTGTTATTCATGGGGATGAAATGACAGTAGGGGATATGAAAAGGATTGGAGATCGATTTCTTTAACATTTAATTGGAAATATACCGTATGCTTTTAAGATTATTAAACACAGTATAAATAGGAACGTTTTACCTGTTATGTCAAAATATATTATTATATTTATTAATATACAGACTGTCTGCGAATAGGGTTTACAATAGTACAAATGGATGAAAAATTTTATTTTTCGGGAAAAATCATTCTTCATTCAGGGTTCGCAAAAACTTCAAAAACATGATTTTTCTCCAAGAGTAAACTACCTTTATTTTTCATTTTTGAACAAAATGCCAATTAGAAAACTTATTTAGAATAACATTTGATTTAAATAAATCTTCGATTTTTTTAGTTTTTTTATTTTTTAGAGGTAAAAGATTTTTTTTTGGATAGCAGCATTAGCGATCGAAATACATACATTATCAATGACAGAGGGTGTCAAAAAGTTTCAAAAACTGATTTTTGGTGTTACCAGAAATATGTATTTTTAATTGCACAAATGAAATGACCCCGAAAATAACACAAAAAAATCTTAACAACAAATAATAATTTTATAATTTGCTATTCAAACGCTCCCCCTTCATATTCAACACATTTTTCCAGCTGTAAACGAATGTGGTCAAAACTTCTTTGAATTTCTTCAATGGAAATTGTTTGAACAGCTTCAACAATTCGCTGTTTTAAAAGCTGTACGTCTCAATTGGACGGGAGTTTGAGGCGCTCCCAAAGATGGGCGTCTAAAATAGTTAAATCGGGACTTCTTGGGGGCCACAGAATCGGACCATTCCGACCAATACATCTGTGGCCAAATGCATTATTAAGCCATTTCCTCACTTCAATTTGCGAAATGGGCATCCATCTTGTTGAAAGTACATTTCGTTCCTAAATTGGAGAGGCAATTCTTCTAGGTTGTCAGAAAGAAATGTTTCCAACATTTCAAGGTAACTCCTGCGGTTACACGGGTTTTCAAAAAAGTATAGGCCAATAATGCCATAATAAGAAATCGCACACCAGCCATTTGCTTTTTTCTAATATTGTCTTCTTGCAGGCATTATAAAACGGGGAATATTTTCGCTCCAGTATCTAATATGTGCAGAAGACACATTCCCGTTTGTTGAAAAAGTCGATTCATCGGAGAACATGATAAATTTATGAAAATTCGTGTTTTCACTTACAATTTTATTTCCGACCCAAAGACAATAATCCAAACGTTTGGCTTTATCTCCTTCTTCCAACGTTTGATTAAAAGTTGGCTTAAATGGGAATATTTTGTTTACCTTTAAAATATACTGAATATGAGTTTTTTTACTACATCAAGTTCTTGAGCTTGGTTTCTTAATGAAAGGTTAGGATTGTCAGCAACAGACTGCATTAAGATTACGGAAGCTGCTTCATTCTGATCATAGTTTTTTTTTTAATTGGAAACTGCACCAGTTCGCTGAAATTTTTACTTATAATCTCCCTAGCAGCAGAATTATCGGGAATTAATTCTGCTGCGTGGGAGATTCGGTAAGAAAATTTCATAAATTGGAGTTTCTTTTAATAGATGAGAAGATGAGACCTTACGACCTATTCTCAATAAAAATTATAAGTTAGCAACAAAATGCATTTTGATTTTATACTGAGTGACGTTTGCCATAAAAAATAATGCACTTCATTTTTGACAGAAAAATTATCACTTATTAATTTTATTAGGTTAATAGGCGATAGACTATCGCGATAGTCTCCCGTCGCTATAAGCAACGCAAACAAAAAGGAGCCTTCTAATTGGTTAAAAATAAATTTATGAAATTTTCTTAATAATTTATGAAGTCCCATTTTTGAGACGTAAACGTTAGGGTATCTTTGATTAAATTTCTCTATCACAAAGTTGTAAGAACCTTCGCCCGCACCGTAACATTGAACTAAATAAACCCTTTGTTTTAAGGTCAACATTTTCAACACACATCATATTCTATTTGACAACTTCAAATTTGCTCCATACGTAAAGCAAAGTAATAAAAAGGTAAAAAAATTCCTTGTTTTTACAAAAGATGGTAGGGATATATTTAAAATTTTAAAATAAGATACACACCAATCAATATGAAAATAGATCCTGATAAAATTATAAATTAATATTTTTATTGAGCAGCAAAATTTCCATTTACCTCTAAAAATGAAAACTAAAAAAATCGAAGATTTATTTTAAATCTCGGATTTAAGTTACAAACGTTATTCTAAAATAAGTTTTCTAATTGGCATTTTGGTCAAAAATGAAAAATAAAGGTAGTTTTTCATCCAGTTGTGCTATTGTAAACCCTATCCGCGGATAGTCTGTATATTATGTATATAAATGACTTTGTGTCAATTTTTATAAATGGTAACCCAGCAAACAGTGTTATTAGGCAAGGTAAAGATTTGGTATTGGCAATGTTGGCTTCATGATGGCAAAATGTTGCCAATACATTATTCTTAAATTTGCAACAATGGCAAACATGCATAAATCCTCAATAAAAAATATGCATTGGTCCATCATTCCAAAAAAGGTAATCCTAACTTTTTTAACTTGCCAATGAATTTAAACTACATTTTTTTTACAGAAATGCCAATATTATTTAACATCAGGCAGCCCGGTAATGTCCCATTACATTTTCTTTGATAATGCATGTGTGAATGCGTTTAACTACTCTACGATTAAAAATTAAATGATAAATTATTTCTAACGTCTTAAATGTATTTATATTGTGCATTTCCGCCTATGAATTTCTTATAGCAGGCAACCAGTAAATGCCCATTTCCGATATCGCGACAAAGAATGAGTAAATGCATTTTGTTAGCCTAAATATGGCCTAAAAATGTTAATCTTTTTCTTAATTTATAAATCCCGCGCTTTAACTGTGTGACATGATGATATCATTGGTCTCACGTTAATCTGCATTGGTAGATGATTGGTCGCGAAGCGTGATTATGGGAATGGGGTTAGAAATATCTTTAGCTTGTTTGTAGTACTCTTGTTTTCAGGTTCGACCGATTTCACGGTAAATTTTCTAATCATTATAGGTATTATTATAAGTTTTTCTCTCCGATTTCCTGCAACCTAAGTATACCTATACAATAAATAAAAAGCGAACTTTGAATTTAAACCAGATACAATATTAATATTATCATGAAGTCCTTTACCAACACAGGCAGTTGAAGCTTTACCTATGGTTAAAACAACGTTAAAACGCAGACGCCATTTCTCGACGGGGGATTCAGCCCGTTTTGTGCTTTAGTTGCTTACTGCCTTTTTTTCTGCAGAAGAATGACGGATACGTGAGAGTGGAATAATAAATCGCCAAAGTAAGTATTTTTTTATACTTATTGGAAACAGTTATAATATGATATAGGTACCTTTATAATAATACACAAAACATATGTTTAAAACTACCAGTAAATCCACAAAAAAATTGTATGGCCGTGAAGCTTAAAATAATAATTGTACGATTTTTTTTTAGGTAAATGTTCTGAAACTTCAGGACGGCGAAGATTCCACAGACACAACTAGGAGGGTTATGACCAAGTTAAATGGACACGACTTTGCCTTGCTAATAAATTGATCGGGAAGAAATAATAAGCCGCCATTTTATTCCTTTATACATTGAATATCACTATTTTACCTACACATAAAAGATGTAATTTAACAGGTATTGCATATGTAAATATTTTTGAATACATATTATGTACAGAAACGCTGGTGCTTTATTTTTACCATTTAAGATGTAAAGGCTAAATAATAATTTGCCGTGATTTGCCCAGCAAGGCAAAGTGCCTGGCGGCCTACTGACGGCCAGCGGGTCAAAAAGATACATTTGCGGTAATGGCTGCCAATACTGTGCCAATGAACAAGGAGGGCAATGCCAATGCTTTAAAAGCGTTTTGCCTGCATGGCATGTTTGCTGGGAAGTTTATCATACTTGCCGATGAGACAACAATACTATAGCATAGTAAATATGCTACTGAATTAAATAAATTAATAAATGAATATTTAGTAAAAATTTAAGACATAATTAAATAACTAACAACACCAAATTTATAAAATTTTTAGGAATTAGTCAAAATATTTCCTTTAATTAACATGGGAAAAATTAGCTTTAGGTTGTTAGAAGAGTCAAATTTTTCTAAAAACAAAGCGTTTCGACAGTTGACACCCTCATGTGACATTAACTGCTGATACTGGTTTCTTCCTAAAGTTCCCAGTTTAGTAGTGGGCCGTAGCAAGCTCACGCGTCAGGTTGCAAAGACTAAATTTTCTTGGTGTTTATTATTTAAGTTGAACGGTGGGTAGAATAAACCAGTTTAAGTTGATGAACTCTCCTATTTCCAATAACAAACTTTTCATTTATTATCATGTGCCATTATAAATTTTATATTAGGGGAAGGTTGCCTATATTGAGCCACTACCTAAATTGGACCACAGTACATTTCTCCAAAACTAAACAAGTGCCATATCATCTGGCAACACTATCACATACTTCCACCCAGAACCTTTGCTCGGCAACAAACTCAACTAGTTGGCCATTAGTGCTTGGCGTGTACAGAGCAAAACGTAATTTACACAATTTTATTGTAATATTTTTAGGATTTTCCTAAGAATTTACCTTAGAACCATAAATCTCTAAGCAAAATCTTTTTTATGGAAGTTATCAAGTAAGTTTTTCTCTTTCTATTTCTCCTATTACCATGCCATATTTGTTTTTCCTCGTTTCTTTCTGGGTGGTTTTGTAAAACATGTGGTAGTTGCCTAAATTGGACCACTGGGTGATTGCCAAAATTGAACCGGTCCAATTTAGGTAATTTTTCCAAATTGTGCAAAAATAATTTTTCTCTTTAAATAAGTTAATGCCATGAACTAACACCATTTCAATATTGCTAAAATCTTTTTTCTTTTAGTTAAAAAATAAAACTATGACTGGTCCAATATAGGAAACTAATAGGTACTTTTTTTGCATTAGGATGTCGTCGACCGAAATTTTGATTGTAAAATTGATGTTTTGAAATATAAGTATAAAACTTCCTATACCAACAATTTTATTTTTTATTTATTTATTTAACACTTAAGCTTCCGATTTAAATCATGTGGTCCAATTTTGGAACCTCCAGGTGCAATTTAGGCAACCGGTTCCCTATATTGAACCACTTGCAGAGGTTTTTTTATAACCTGGTATATCATGGATACTTTGAAATAAAATTCTGCAAAAAATCCTTCAGTTGAACAACATACTAACGTATACTAAGATACAAGATCGATTTTGCGTTATTATCAGGACCTATGATAAGAAATCTGGAAATTGGTCCAATATGGGCAACCTTCTCCTATTAGTTTGTCCATTTTAATTACTCAATAGGTTGCCAAACCTTGCGCTCTCTGAGAACTAATCCAGCTGGAATTTTGGCGGGTTTGTACTACACCGCGAACGTAAATTATAATAAATATGAGCAATATGAGCATCGCTTGCCGCTTGATTGGCTCTTCTATAATATATGGGCAGCGCAACTTTTGTATGTTGTCAGGGTTATTCAAAGCGTTTTCCATTGGTAAGTTTAGTGCATTTATTTCTATGTTTTACCAATGAATAACGCCATAACTTTTAATCTATCGCATATTGAGTTCGATGTTTCAATTGTAAATAAAATGAACGCTGTACAAGTTTAAAATATGGTAATGGCGATGGTAAAAGAACTTAGCCCAGTCTTGTCTCTATTGCCATCATCTTAACGTAAACTAGACTAGAGTTCAACAGGGTGCCAAAAATGACAGGTGACTTAGCAACGATGCGGGGCGTGTTGAAATTTGACTTTATGCCCTGAGAATACTTTCTCATGAAGTAGATAATACCGTTCTTTGAAATGTTGATTTTGCTTTAATATAATGAAATTAGGAAAATTCATGTTAATATCTTCTTTGTTCTATTTTCATTTTATAAAAGAGCTATTAGGTATTTGTATAAAGCAAGAGATTCTCGTCAACCTTTGTTTCTCTTTAATTTATCAAACATTTTAACACTACCTTCAATTTTTATATTGAAAACAGTTTTTTCTACTACCATGCGTAAAACACTAACTTTACACACTATGGAAGGTGTCTAAAATTTAACTTTTCTTAACTAGTGCGTAAAGTAAATTACTTTACGCACTAGTTAAAAAAAGTAAAAAATATGAATGATTACATTGATATGGATACCTGCATTTTTACTTAAAATTGGTCTGGTTCGCCATGGACAAATGGCGATTTCTGTTTGACGTATCTGAATGTTGACAATTTGTGATTTATGCCAGGTGTTTTAATGATTTTAGGAATTAGTGAAGATTTTAATACGGTAAGTTTTGAGTTGTGATATCAAATGTGTTATATTGTTATAATTTCGTTTAATTTTATTTCAGATTTTTAAATCTCAACATTATGGACAGTGATTTATCGGATTTTGAGAACACTCCGCCGAATATTGCAGATTCTGCACAGGACACTACTTTGAATTGGCTTTCCAACAAGTCTCGGTTAATTTACGAGCAAAAATATACATTGTTTATGTGTTGGTGCAAGAAAAATAAAGTGACAAGGTACTCAGAAAATGTTTTGCTAGCTTATTTTTCAGATGAATTAAAAAGCTATAAATCATCGACAATGTGGTCAATATTTTCCATGCTAAAGGCTACCTTGAAAATTAAAAATTCAGTAGATATTTCAACCGACCACAAGTTAATTGCCTTTCTTAAACAGAGAAGCAAAGGCTACAAAGCAAAGAAATCAGGAATATTTGAGAAAAGTCATTTCATCAAGTTTATTTTGGAGGCTCCGGATTCGAAGTTTTTAATGATAAAGGTAACTTTACATCAATTTAATTCTATTGGTAAGGTAAAATATCATATCAAAAATTATAGAAGTTTTACCTTAGTTCTTAATACTTTTAGATTCTCTATAAAATGTTTGTATTTAATAGTTATTATATATTTTATATCGACACGATTTATTATTTTAGGTTGCATTTATTATTGGCATTTCTGGGGCTTGTCGCAGAGAAGAACTGATGAAAATGACAATAAATGATGTTGAGAACAAGAAAACAGTCCTTATTATAAGAATTCCTGATTCAAAAAATGGTATGGAAAGAATTTTTACAGTTCTAAACCCAAATAATTCCATAAATTATTTATCGTACATTATAAAATATATGACATTAAGACCTCCTAATATTGAATCATCCAGATTATTTTTAAAATATGCCCAAAATAAATGTTCGAAACAACCTGTGGGCATAAACACATTTGGTAAGATGCCTTCTGTAATAGCTGAATATCTGAAATTGCCAAATCCAACATGTTATACTGGTCATTCTTTTCGAAGGTCATCTGCCACTATGTTGGCAAATTCTGGAGGAGACCTTATAACAGAGAAGAAGCATGGGGGATGGAAATCATCTGCCGTCGCAGAGGGTTACATTGACAGTACACTGAGCAAAAAAATTGACATATCGAATAAAATATTAACAAATGATGCTTCCTCTTCTAATTCTACTAGTACGTTTGACAATATTCCTGAAATCGAAATAAGTAATATTACATCAAATTTGTCTTCTGAAGTTTCAACCAATATAAATAAGCTAACTGATAACCATTTACATCTAGTTCTAATGTGGCTTGTAACAGCAGACGTATGGATTGTGAAGGTTCACAAGTAAATTCTAGACTTAAGAGCCAAGGATTAACTTTTAATAATTCTAATAGCTGTACATTTAATATTCATATAGTCGACAATTAAATTGAATATAAATCCGTATTTGTAAGTACATATATGAAATTTTATTATTGTTATTGTTCCTATAACTTTTGTTCTTAATATTTTTTAGATAACTCTCTTCCTTTAAGAAATAATCGACCATTTCAATACATAACAGCGACCCTGTATAACGTCCGGTAGTAGAAAAAATTGTGTATGCAATTCGTGCGTAAAGTGCATTTTTTTTACTCATGTGATTTTAGCACTCGCCTGCGGCTCGTGCGAAAAACTTCTCATTCATAAAAAAAAATGCTACTTTACACCCTTGTTGCATAAATAACTATTTCAACACGTTAAAAACGTAGAAATAATATTAGTTTATGCACTTATAATACAAGACTTTAGTATATAAGATATTGTAAACAAATGTCCGAAGCATGAAAAATGCAGCCCCGCTATTGCCCAGTTTTAAGTAAACAATGGATGACCAAGCGCGCAGACGTCACTCGATGTACATCCAACAGATCCAGGTAGCTTGATCACGCACTGGCGGCGTGGATTTATTTTGACGCTACTTGTGTTTGAGATGAATTTAGTATAGAGACCGGATATCAGGTAGTGAAAGGACCATGAAGTCGGCATGAGGACTCATTGGAAAATGTTATTTATTGTTATTAAAGAGACGATTAAAATTTTACAGCCAATAAATACTTACTACAAAGTGTAATGTCGTAGGCTAATTACAAATTCAGTCGTTTTATAAAATGCCTAGTCGTTTTATAAATGACTAGGTATATTTTAAAATGAAGAATAAATACTGAATTTTTACAATTCGACTGAACTTTTTAGGCGTTTCATAAAACGCTGAATTGCTCTCAGGCTTATTGTAAAATGAAGGTGTGGGCGATTATTTTTACAATGCGCCTGGAATAAAACTAGACATATTTAAGTGTATTATAATCAGACTGCTATCGAGTCAGGCGAGTTGTTAGTTTAACTTCTTTATTCTGTGGTTCGACAGTTTGTAAGGAAGAAGAAAATTTAAGAATTAAATCATTTATCACCCCTATTTCTGGGTCAGAATATTGTGGTTGAAGTACCTACATTCGATAGAGGACCACTAGACCCTAAAAATATATTGGAAACTACCGTAGAAATAAAAAATGGAGTATACCAAATTGGTACTAAGCACGGAATTTTGAATCGATGGTTTTCAAGAGACGAAATCGTTGGCATTGAATATCCCGGACCAATTTAGGTTTTTAAAGGAAAAATGATTTCTTTGAGAGAAGATGTAACAAAGTTTTCTAAATTTGGAGGGCAGGGATTCAAAAAATGTTCCTGCAAAGCAAGCAAAACGCAGTGCCACGCAAATAAGTGTTTTTAGTTTAAGGTTCACTTGAAATGCAATAGTAAATATCATTTAAGCGGACCGTGTTCAACTAAGTAAAACAATATGACTTTTAAATTTATTCGATTACATTATGTAAATATATGCCTAAATTTACGTAGCGAATATCGGAACATGTGTTGTAAGAGTTACCCATTAATTTTTTTTATGATGTTATGACAAAAATAAAATGTCCAATTTACTATTTATTTCTTTGAAATATTATACGATCAAGCAACAATATAAATCGGTGTTTTATAAAATGCCTAACTACTTTCCAGTCTTTTACAAAACGACTAGTTAGAATCAGTCATATCCTAAAACAAACGAGATTAAAGAACCGTTTACATTGAGCCTTGAGAGCAATTCGGCGTTTTTTGAAACGCCCTAAAATTTTACAATAAACCTAGTAATTTATAAAACGACTAGGCGTTTTATAAAACGCAATAATACGACGAATGCATACATATAGTAAACATACACGTGATACTCTGTCAATTTTGGTCTATTAAATTTTTATAAGTTGGCATGAATTCCAGGACCGGACTTGAAAATTAGATGTGACACCTTCTTAAACAATTGATGCAATAGTCTCATCGGTTCTACCGCTTTAATATTGCCAAATAATAATAATAATTTCTTTTGGAGGTTTTGTTTTATAAATATTATAATTTAAGGTAGGTAATAATATACATGCATTTTTATGTGGTTTAAAGATAAAGTCAGGGCCGATCCTAGCAGGTGTGCAGCGCGTGCACCGCACGCGGGCGGACAACACAAGGGGCGGCCGTAGGCCGCAGGATATTTCTGTCAATCAAGCAAAACTTTTTACGAATTTTTCGAAATAAAAATAAAGTGACATTTATCAAACTATAAAAGATAACTTTAAATTAACGTCGAAGAAGAAAACAATATTTTTGTGAATTATTTCAAATGGATTTATTTATTAAAGATTTTCAATGAAACGGCCGCGGTCGGCTGACGGCACGGGGCTCGCAGGTCAATGGGACAAAAGAAACTTTATTTTACCTGTTTCTGTGGCTTCAGGTGAAAAAAGTTTCAGTAAATTAAAAATTATTAAAAATTATATACAGTATGTCTCCGTAAGTTTGCATCATATGGAAAACTTTTTTATTATTCATTTTACGAAAAAAAGTTATTCTTCATAAAAAGCTCTGCATGGTCTAAAAACTAAAATGCAACCATCAAATATCGAAATTTTCCAGTCATATACGAGGTTTGTCAAAAAATGTGAATTTTTCCCAAGAATGTAAATTTTTCCCAAGAGTAAAGTACCTTTATTTTTGACATTATCAAAAATTGTTGGTAAAAAAAGTTGATCAGGACTAAAAACCACGTCTAAATATGCAATTATACGCATTTATGTTGAAAAATTATTTTATTAATTTATTATTAATTATTTAATTTTTTAATTATTTAATTAATTTAATGCGTGTTATTACATATTTAGACGTGGTTTTTAGTTCTGATCAACTTTTTTTAATAACAATTTTTGATAATGTCAAAAATAAAGGTACTTTACTCTTGGGAAAACTTTACATTCTTGAGAAAAATTCACATTTTTTGACAAACCTCGTATATGACTGGAAAATTTCGATATTTGATGGTTGCATTTTAGGTTTTAGACTATGCAGAGCTTTTTATGAGGAATAACTTTTTTTCGTAAAATGAATAATAAAAAAGTTTTCCATATGATGCAATCTTACAGAGACATACTGTATAATTATTTTTTTTTTAGATCAATATGTACAATTTTGAGCTATTTATTAAAATTTATACTTTTTTTATCAATGTAACATGGAATCTTACGTTTTTCGAGTAATTAAAGTATAAATTTTAATAAATAGTTCAAAATTGTACATATTGATCTAAACAAAAAATTTCGGATTCGAGTTTTTTTCGTTTCTTTGCATTTTTTTGAGAACATTTACCAAAGTAATGTATATTTTTTTTAACACTATCAGAAAGTAGAGATTTCAACGAACAAAAAGCCCACCGACTTTTTTAAAAAAGCAGATATTTTGACGTAAGAATTTTCGATTGAAAATTAGGGTGTTTTTTCGATATTAAGTCAAAATAAGGTTAAAAAAGAAATATTTTAAATCAAAAAAATTACAGTGTATTTAGGACATGAAAAGGTAAGTTTTCACCAAATTTCGTGGATAAAAAAAATTTTTTGTAAAAGATAAAAATAAAAAACCAAAAACTTGGTTATTTAAATTTTTCACATACATTTTGAGGTTATATGAAAAAAGTGAAAATACAAAAGTTGTAGATCTTTTTATTACCTACAACTTTGCAATTTAATGTTTTTCCATAGGACTTGTAGTTTTACAAGAAATTAAGATAAATTATTTTCTACCCTTAAACCCCTTAAAACCTTAAAAATAGTAAATTTACTAAAACGCAACTTAAAATAGGATTCTATCACTCATATTTACAACAGAATTTTTTTGTTTTATTTGTTCAGATTATACCTATAGGTAAAATACAATAGGTACTATACCTACAGTTCAACTAATTCAATTAATAATTATGATCCCCATTGAAAAAGAATTAAAAAATTTAAACCTGTAAATTTTTGGTCAAATGAATAATAATTGTAGGTAGGGGAGACCGGTGTCGATTGTAACAGGTGTCGAATGTAACAGGGCAGCTAACAGCGCCATCTTGTTAAAAGGAATTCAAAGCCGGTTAAAATATGAAGCAGACGACGTCCCAGCTCCTTGGTATTTAGTTTGTTTTTATGTCTTGTAGGCACCGCGTGTCTTATCCTCAAATTATTGTAAATTGACCAAAAAGTAAATAGGCGTGTTGTTATATATTGTTTCTTAGAACCTATAAGTGCTTTCCTGGGAAATATTTCATAGTAAGTATCGGTTGTGTGTTGTATTTGTTTTTATTTTTTATAGAGAGCTGTTTAAATTATTATCAAATAATACAAAAAAAAAACAGCTAACGTATTTGAAGGTTATGTGGTGTCAATTGTAACATATGTTACGGTGTTGATTGTAACGTGTTACAATAGACACCGTAGAAAACAGGTTAAAAACTTTTTTATAAATTTCTCACGAACAAAACAAATCTAAAAATAATATACCTGAAGTTCGAAATGAATCATAAACACATGAAAATCAGCCAGGGCCATCAAGAACCAGACAAACCAGTCCACCGGAAAGTCAGCCAGAACCATCCATAGCCAGACACACTACTCCTTCACCACAATCACTAGCCATCTCCAACAGCTCAAAATCATTAATTACGCCCGAGATTCTGAAATCATTACCCAAAGCCGATCTAACTAAGCCCAAAAAAGAAGGAAGAATGAAACGAAATACGGCAATATTGACAGACACGCCAGAAAAACTTTTAATTGAACAACAAGAATTAAAGAAAAAGTTCCACTCCTTCATCAAGTTCGAGAAATAAAGAAAAATCGATGAAGAATAAAGGAAAAAAAAAGAAGAGAGCATCGAAGCTACCAGTTGATGATTACTCTTCAGATGATTCCAACGAAGAAACTCTGTTTGGTATGTAGTGGCCAAGCAAAGAAGATTGGTTGCAATGTAAAGAATGTAAAAATTGGGCACATTTAAATTGTTCGGATAAAAGTCCATATTATGTTTGCTTAAATTGTAAATCTGATGACGACTTAAGGGATTGATCAGATTGGATATCCTGCCATGGAATATATTATTTTAAGTTGTTTAAGCTATGCTGTTTTTCTAACGAAGAAATACATGTTTTTTTTAACAAACCTTTACTTTCAATTTATGTTTTTAAAATTACTGTAGTCACCTCTATGTTATATCACTTTATCTTAAACTAACGAACTGGTTAAACTTGACTTTGGCAGAAATGATATGGGATCAAATTTGCTGTAATATGTCAGGTCGAAATAACGGTAGATATATTATAGCCTAGACTGTTACAATTAACACCGGTCGTGTTACTATTGACACCTGCTGGGTGGCAATTGTAACACTCGTAGTAGCCCCTTAAAGAGTTGCATATTTTTTTATCTGTATTATTTTAGTAAATTTAAGTTGTTAAATATTATTCACCTAGAAGCTCATATTCTTCTAAAAGTGATTTAAACATTTTTGAAAGGAAAATGAATTCATAAAATATAAAAATGTTAATTTTGTTACAATCGACACCGGTCTCCCCTACTTACCGGCCACATAAAAGTAATTAAAATTCAATGAAAGTAAAAATAAACGGCACCATAATGACAAAATATTTTGAAAACGTAGTTAAATGTATCAAAAAGCACAAAAACGCAATTCATTACTCGGTGTTTGGGATCATTACGGTCCGCTACAAATCTAGGGATATTATTATTTCCCAATATCAGCTGATCGATGACAAATTTCTGCTGTCATCTGTTTTAAAACGAGAGTATTCGTGCCGTTTTCTATACATACATACATGACCGGCCGCCCCATTTTCCAAAGGGGAACGTGCTACCTAATGTAATGTCAATATAAAATAGCGATATCTCAAAAACGGTAAGGCCAAGGAAGTTGAAAATTTGCACACACCAATGTGGGTTTGCACAACGGCTTTTAACAATAATTTACCAAAAAGGCAACTTTGACAATAATTACATTGACAAACATAATTTACTCACAAACAAAGTGGCTCGGTTAGCTTTCGTACCTACAAGTTTGTACTCACTTGTACAAGTTTATTTATACAGGTTTGTACAAGTTTGAATGTATTTTTCAATTTTTGCATTAAGAAATAGTTTATAGAATCCAATAATTAAACTTCTACTTTTAACCCCTTATATAGAGCGTCTCACGCTGAACGTCCAGTAAAATATTTCGGATCGTAATGCGATTTAAATATTGCAAATTTGGATAATGGGGTTTTCGGAGACACTCTCTTAAATGAAATAGCAGCTGCTATATGGGTCATTATTTGTCGACGGGATAAAAGGAGAGATTGCAAAAAGTTAATTAAAATATGTCTTAATAATAATGTTTTATGTCAGAATTTATATTATTAAATACTTATGTCTTACTGCAATTAGTGGCCACGAATTAAAAATAATAATTCCGATTTTATGTAAAAACATGTAATTATTTGGTCCATGGAGTGGAATGTGGGTCCATGGAGTTGACAAATAATAATTAAGGGAAGGCAAAGAAGGATCTTTTTGATATTATATAGAAAAGGTAAATGATAATAACAGGTACTAATTATAAGTACACTGTATTTTTTCGGTTCTACGCTTGGAAATAAAGCCCTTGGGATGAAAAGATAAGTGGTTCGTAATACCTTTAAACAATAAATAAACAAAAGTTTTATATATTCTACAGACAAATGCAAACACAGAATTATCATATCTACGGAACTTAACAATTCATCCTTATCGCTATATTCTAACAATAACCTTCTTGGTCAGTATCATTTATTTTCCAAGCAAAGTCCATGGAGTGGATGCCCATGGAGTGGAAATATTTAAGCCATTTTTTATAAAGAAAAATACATATATTTAAAAAAATTCCCACATTATAAGTCGGATAAACTTTTCTTTCCTATGCACTACAAAAAAAGTTCAAATTCAATTTTTTTCTACCGTTTTCCTGCTGACATGGAGTGGACGATAATAAAAATTCTAACCTTATTTTACTAACGTTTTGGTCATTCAACTTATTTTTATAAAAAAATAACACATCACCTCTTCTCAAGAGCTTAGGGCATACTGAAAGGAATGCATTAATACACGTGGTAGGCTGACGATGCCAGATATAGATTTAAAATTGCAATTTCTATTTGTCTACGGAGTGGACATGGATGGTGGTTACAGCCATAAAGAATGACATAAAAGCAGAGTTTTGGTGAAATAGTTAGAATCCTTTTATACAGTGTGTTATTGTATATTTGTGCACTAAATGTCCAGTACATATTTTTAAATATAAAGATAAAATATAATTAATATCAAGCACGATGATACCTAAGTCAAGAGGGTTATCGTCCACGGAGTGGACTTTTCGGTCATAATATACCAGAAAAAAAAAGTTAAAGAAAAAATTCCTTAAATAGGCATTAATCATAAAGGTAAAGTTGTTTAAAATTATGATTTTCTAAGTTTTTATAAAAATATGTTTAAATTATTTATAAACTTTATAGTTACATCATTGTATCCCATATATTAAGAACGACCGATGTGCGACTTCCGGTTATACCAGAAGTTGTCTCAAACTTGCTTATTTTAAATGCAACTGATGACACGTGTCTATATTACTTTGTTTTTGAAAAATCAATAAAACTTGATATTTGGAGGATTTTGCGAAAAAACGTAAATAAGATTAAAAGTATTTTAGTCACCAGTTAGGAAATATTCCTGCCTATCCATTCAATGTACGAGCAACGTTGCATCTTATTTAAATAAATAAAGTATAATTAAATAACTAAAGTACAAAAGGTTCTTTTCCACTCACGTATAGTTGACGACATATAAGTTCGTACACTCCACCCATACATAACTCAATTACAACAAAATTGGGTAAAACGGCTCACCTTGCTGCTTATACCTGGATAGAACACCAGCCTACATAGCTGTAAATTATTGTATGTACGATTTTTTACCATAAGTATATAATAATTGTTATTTCTACATATTTTTGTGTTCAAATTACAGCCGCGAAATAAGAAAATTATAAAATAATTCCAGGAAAACTACAGATGTATAAAGACATAAAGGGTAAATTTATTAAGAAACAACAAACAATATTTAATTGCTGCGCCATTGAATTCTAACACTAATCGTAATCTTCTTGGCATTGACAAGATAATACTTCTGGGGTAATCCGGAGTTAGCCCTTCCCAAATTTTATCAAATAACTCTATTTCATTCTGTGGTTTAAAATTTATTTGGTACATTTTTTTTACCATCATCCCCAAACATCTTCAATTGGATTTAAATCAGGACTTCTTGAGCACCAAGGCAGACATGTTAAGTTATTTTGTCTAAATCAGGTTCCTATATTTCTTGCAGTATGCACAGGGCAGTTATCCTGCTGAAATATAAAGTTATTTCCTTCAAAAACTATCGCGGCAGAAGAAAAACATTTTCCAAAATCTGAAGATATATATTAGTGTTTGGTGTTCCACCAATATTCCAGCATACACCTACACCGTAAACACTTATCCATGCCCACAAATTAACGGAGAAACGTCCCCTGGTTTGCTTTTTTTGAGTATACTTCTTATCATATCGGGAATTTGGTGGTCTATATCCTTCCATTATATGTAGACTGAAAAGTTTTCTCATCGGAAAAGATAACATTTTGCCAAAAAAAAAATCATTTTTCGGTAAATATTGAATAGCAAACCCAATTATTTGTTCCTTATCACTATTTTTCAAAAACGGTTTGCAGCTGCTCGATTTCTTTCTCGGCGTTGCGCAGTTCTAGAAGAAGCAGGGAATCCTGTTATGAGCATAGCGGATACTGCAGTTTCAAATGGATTTTGCCTTAAATACTCCACCAAATTTCGGTCTTCTTCATTTTGATGTTTTTCCATTATTTAAACCAGATCCAACAGACCTATCAAGTGTTTGATGAGAGCGCCATTTTTTTACCATTCCTTGAACAGTACTTCTACTTCTCTAAAATGATCAGCTATTTTTCCATAAGACCACCCTAATTCTACTAAACATATTACTCTTGCTTTTTTAATAATACTTAAATGAAGCATTTTTAAATCAAATAAGATAATGACAATACTTTGACCGATATCATGATAACAATTAACACGTTACAAAGGTAATAAAAGTTAAAAAGTTGCATTTACAGTATCATAGTTTAATGTACGAAATTATCTGTCGTCAACTGTATATCTAAAATTTCATTTTTAAAACTTTAATACTGAGCACAATAATATCACAACCGGAATTTCGAGTTTAATTTTTTTATCATTAAAAAGATACCGTGCGAGCAAAAACTATTTGCATCAAAGAGGGCCTTGCATCTAAAGACGTAATGCTTAGCCGTAGAGCTTAATACCTGTTAGGTGTCAGTAACTACCTGAATTAACAATCAATCAGTTATTCCGTCATCTTTGACAGTCGTTACAAGTAATTTGATTCATCGCTAATTTTTCCAATTTCTTGAACAATTCACACGATGGGCTTTACGAAACTGCACAAAACATTCATGGTTGAAGCGTATTTTCGAAGCGGGGTTACAGTAAATGGTGAGTGGCAATACAATCCGGGTTTGTGCATGGACGATTTTCACGAACATTTTCCTAACGTTGCTTTTATTGCTGGGGATTTTTATCATTGCCTAAAAAGAACCGTGGCTGTGTTTAGGGAAACGGATTCTACACAACACAAAAAAGGAGCAGGAAGACCATCTGTAAAAACAGAAGAACTTGTTGCAAACGTTCGTGAAATAATGCAAAATACGCCAACAAATTGTATAAGACGCCTGTCCCAAGAAGAGGGAATATCTTTTGGAACATGCACGACTATTCTTAAGAAGCAGCTAAATTTATTTTCTTATAAAGTGCAAGTATTCCAAGAAATACAAGCCGCAGATTTTGAAAGACGCAGGAATTACTCTCAATGGTTTACCCAAAATTTATTGGAAAGAAATGATTTATTATACCTGACATTTTTTTCGGATGAAGCCTGGTTCCACCTCTCCGGTTATTTGAATTCTCAGAATACAGGCATGTGGAGTAGTGAAAATCCCCATTGTACCCTCAAAAAATTAGTGTCTAGTTAGCTTTTTCCCGAAGAAGAATTATTGGTCCTATTTTTTTTTCATGACACAGTTACAGCACAGCGGTATAGAGACAATATTTTGAATCCATTTGTGGAGCAATTACTTGACGACGAACTACGTTTTGAATATTTTCAACAGGACGATGCAACCGCCCATACAGCCGTCGAAACTATTAACTACTTACGCAATTTTTTCGACGACGATTGATCAGTTTTCGATCAGACATTGAATTCCCACCTAGATCACCTTGTTCAACGGTTATTGATTACTTCGTGTCGCAAATTTAGAACAATTACAAGAAAGGATTATCCAAGAATGTGGTAACATTTCTCCAGAGATGCTGGTCAACACTTTCGAAAATATGTAGAGACGTGTGAATTTATGCTTAGAGCATGGCGGTGGCCAATTTCAGCAATTTATGTAATTATGTTTCTATTTCTTTTTGTATATTCTTACTTTGTTAATTTTGTAAACAACAAAAAAAAAATTGTATTTGTCTACTTATTTTATTACTCATTAGTTTGGCATATCATGTCATAATATGAATTTGACAAAATTTTAACCTAGATTTGGTTAGATATATCGTCCCTATATGATTGTGATCTAAACCAAGCCCTCTTTGATGCAAATAATTTTTGCTCGCACGGTATTTAAATTTAGGCGACACCCTGTAAAGGTGAAAATTGAAAATAACAATTTTTTTCTCAAAAACGCATAGAGTAGTTAGTTATTGGAAATGAAGAAAAGAACATAGAAAACATATATTTTCCAAGGTGTTCTATTTAAAATAGGCAAGTTGGAGACAACTTCCGGTATAATCGGGTTGAAGTGAGCGTCTCCGAAAACGACATTGTCCAAATTTGCAGGATTCGAATCGCATGACTTTCCGAAATATTCTAATGAACGGTCATCGTGAGACACCCTACCCTGTATATAAGATTTTGGTCGCATGCATGTTAAGTTAGGGGTAATTTACTTTGCAGTAATCAAATTAAAGTTTTAGATCAATAATTAATGAATATATTAAAAATAATAATAATAATAATAATAAAAGTGTATTCAAATATTTTTTTGACATTTAATTCTAATATATAATTTTTTTTTGTATAAAATATTAATTTCGAACTCAGAAGTAAAATACTTGTTTTGAGTTAAATAATATAATATTTTTGCCAAGAATATATTTCATAATTCAGGCACAACTAGATTATAATATAAAACGAACATGACAATATTTTATTGGTATATTTTATATCATATATTTTTATTATATAATACGTTATGTATATAATATATATATTTATTTATTTTATTCATTATAGCTTGGTATATTTATTATTTGTTAATGATGTTCTTGAATATGATTAGATAATATCCAATTTTTAATTTTATTTCTATAATTATTTAATGATTTAATTATTTTAATTGACTGTGGTAGCATATCAAAAATATATGAATTGATGTTTAAAAAATGTTTGTGTGCTGTTGTTTTGTTTACTCTATTTTTATATGTAATAGTATTTTTATGACGAGTTTCCTGTGTGTGATTAATATAATTTATTTTATTTTTGTGTTTAAAAATATATATTAACATGTTGTAAGAAAATATTTGTTTAATATCCATTTTTTTTTTGCTATCTTTAAATAGTAAATCAGAAGAATATTGGTGGTCTTTTTCGTAAATAATTTTCAAAATGTATTTTTGAATAATTTCAATATTATTAAGATAATTCTTATTTATGCCTCCCCATCCTAGTATTCCATATTTAAATGGGTTTGTACTAAAGAATAATCAAGTATTTCTAATTATTTTATATTTAAAAATTGTTTAAGGTGTTTAAATTTTGGTATAAGAATTCCTAGTTTTTTTATAATGTAGTCACTATGTAAATCCCATTTCAAATGTTTATCAAAAATTGTTCCTAGATATTTAATATTTTCACCTTCCTTTATATTAATATTATTATTGCATATTATTGGACCAATATTTGGAAGTTTATTTTTGTATGAAGTAAATGGAATGTATGTTGTTTTATTATAATTTATAGTTAATAAGTTTTTATTAAACCAGTTGCTTATTTTTATAAAATCTTTTTTAATAGTATTTTTTTAAAAATTCCAATTAAGACCTTCATGAAAAATTACCGTATCATCAGCAAAAATTTGTAGTTTTCCTTGAGAGTTTAAATTAAAAATATCATTTAAATAAATATTAAATAGTATTGGTCCTAGGACTGTATTAAAAAGGAGATTCTTAAAATCATTTCTGGCCTCCTAGTAACAAATTGTTTTATTCTGGAAAGTGCTAGTCGTATTAAGGTGATTAACCTGAATTAAATTTTTTCGTTTAAAAATATAATAACTATTGAGTTTAACGTCCCCATCTATATTGAAACAAAGTATTAAAGACGAACTGCTTTCAAAGCACAATGGAATATGACGCATCGATCCGACGTCGCATTCATTTGTCTTCTGCCTCATTGCAGACCGGCTTTTTAGTCGACTTTGATCAGGCGCTATGCGATTCTAAAAGATAGCATTTCATATTTTATTGATCCCAGTGAAAAGGCTATAATACGATACAATTTTATTTGGATTGGGAGACAAAAGTAATAATAACGAATTGGAAAATGATCGATGAAGGTAGGTATGTATAATGTATTACATAGGTGGATATTTTTATTCAAATTTAACTGACTTATTTAAGTATGTTTCAGGTCGTTGTAACTAATTAAAATGGACCCCTTTAGTGGAATTCGATATTATTGGGCTCAATAATAAATTATCGGAAAATAGAACTTTTTTAAAACCTACCAGAAAATATACACTTTCTGGACAATTTTTTGCCCAGAAAATAACGTTTTGTCGATTCAGACCGGAAAATTGACGTTAGAGACCGGAAAAAATTTTTCCGGTCCCTGTTTTTTGTTTTTCCAATCGCTCTTTGATAATACAAGCTACCTTGATTTCGTTACTATGACAACAACATTTCGATGTATTGTCGAGTGACAGTTCGTTGATATTTAATTTGTTGTTTATGTCAAACTTGTTTCGCGAGTGCGCAAATTTAACAATATGAATTCAGATTTTGAATTATCCGACACGGAAAATGAGATTTCAGAAGAAATTTTGAAAGCAGTAAGGAAAGCGACTTACGATATATATTGCCAGTAAAATCAAAAGCCCTTTACCAGGGGCGGTTCTAGACCCAAAATATTGGGGGGCACCACATTGGCGCAGCCACAATTTTAGGTAGCCTTCGCAAGCAAATAACGCCGCAGCCCAAAATGTTTTAGAGTCACTCCCAAATTGTATCAAATTATGTAAATAATAAAGCACCCGGAATTTTTTTTTATCATTGACATAAAATCATAAGTAGTTAGCAATTCGATCAGCGATAAATTTATTTATTGAATATTAGGTTTCACGAAAAAATATTTGTATTATTTCAGTTTTCCTCAGCCGCATTGTAGGGACATAGTATACAGTGAGGACCTAAAGTCCGCCCCCCCCCCCCCCCCCCTCTAACTTCTAAACCGTTCGGTATATTTTAATGAAATTTTGAACGATAATATTTGAGCAAGTCTTGCACTTTTTGACATACCAATAACAGATTTAAATGTCAAGATGACAGCTGGGTCCGCTTTTGAAATATTTTTTTAAATGGAAAGGGGGTTCCAATGGTACCTCATTTTGAAGGTCTTTTAATGCTTAAAACATTCTCCAATTTAAAAAACATTTGGTTCAGTATGAATGAAATGTATTAATTATAAGTATTTTAAACAAAAGATAAAGGGACACATCTACAAAACAGTGGTTACTTCAACAATTATTGAAAATGACCGCCATGGACCTCTTGGCAAATAAATATTCTATTAGTAAATTCCTCTCGGACATTGTGAAGCACCTGTGGCATTATCCTTGAACAAACATCTGTAATTCGTTGCCTAAGTTCTTCTAATGAGCCTGGAGCCGTTTTATAAACCTCAGTTTTAACGCATCCCCAAAGAAAAAAACCTAGAGGCGTTAGGTCTGGCGATCTAGCTGGCCATTCTGTCGGACCTCGACGACCAATCCACCTATTTTCATAAGATTCGAACAGCAGCATGGTAATTTCGGTTAGCTTCGCCAAAAATAATAATCGTTTCAAATTTATCTTCTAAAGAACGAGCCATTTAAGACAATTTCGAGGTAAAAATATTTTCTGTCAATCAGACATTTAAAAACAGTATGACAGCAACAATCAATTAGACAACTATAGGTAAAAAAAAGTGTGTTATAAACAGTGGTAGTCATAATGTAGAAATCGATATTATTGATTCTTGTTTAGAAAATACTGAACCAAATGTTTTTTAAATTGGAGAATGTTTTAAGCAATAAAAGACCTTCAAAATAAGGTACCATTGGAACCCCCTTTCCATTTAAAAAAATATTTCAAAAGCGGACCCAGCTGTCATCTTGACATTTAAAGCTGTCATTGGTATGTCAAAAAGTGCAAGACTTGCTCAAATACTCTCGTTCAAAATTTCATTAAAATATAGCGAACGGTTTAGAAGTTAGAGGGGGGGGACGGACTTTGGGTCCTCACTGTATACATTTTGGATATGATTACCTAACATGCATCAATGCGAGGGTGCCTGAAACCTGGACTAGGGGCAAAATTTAAAAAAAAATCGTTTTTCGGCAACCGTCCGGGAAGTGCCCACTTCCCTACTACGACAACAGTCGGACTACCGTACGCTCGATTAGGCTGAAATCTTGTTTTTTTTGGTTTTTGAATTTAAAAAAAATGCTCTGGGTAACAACGAACAAACCGGTTGCCAATATACCTTTTAGACGGAATCTGTTCCTCTATATCGCCTCCTTATAATCCTCTACTTATAAGAAAAAAGCTAAAAAAAATTGACGCTTATCAGTCAAAAGTTGACAATTGTCGTATGGTAGCTTGACAATCGACGATAGACAGACCTCGGTTAATGCGAAATTACCCGAATGCGGTGTACTGGACGCTCGATACAAAAATGCTTCCCGGACTAGGCCGGGAAGAATTACATCAATACTAGCAATTGCTCGAATTTTAATATAAATATTAATATAAATAAGAATTAGAATGTTTCTGTTAGTACCTATCTTCTGTTCAAATTTCAATATTTAATACAAATAAGAATTAAAATGTTCGAAATTTTGTTCTACAAAGAAATATAATAAAGAAATGTGTATCATTGATTTGTTATTCTACACGGTTGCCGAAAAAATAGTGTACGCAACACGTCCGAAAACAGTTTTTTTGAACTCGCAGACATCCAGGACTCGCCTACGGCTCGTCCTAGAATTTTGTCGACTCGTCCAAAAAAACAGTATTTTCCGGACTTGTAACGTAAATTACTATTTTCTCCATCTCAATGCGAGGTTGTCATTGTTGCCAAATTGATTGTACTTCTCTCGAGATATTTTTAAGTTTTTTTCAGAAATGTTGGGGGGTCCTGGGCCCCCCAGGCCCCCCAGGCCCCCCCGTAGAACCGTCCCAGCTCGTTACGAGAAGTCATACGACGCATTTAAAAATAATATAAAATAAAATAATTTAATGTAAGTATATTGAAGTGTCGGTCTTAAAAAATATATTGTATGTCACGCAACCGAAAATTAGTGTTGTGCAGGTCTCTCCAAGCTTGGAAATGATTGCCTCGACTTGAAAAACTTTACTTTCCGGTCTTGTAACGTAAATTACTATTTCGATACAGGGAAGTGGTAAAGTTATAATTTTGGATTTAGTCTACGCACTGAGAAAAAGCCTTCTATTCCTTATAAGATTTCACATACTCTTTATACAAGTGTTTAATACTATAATACGTGACCGCAACGTGCTTTCCTACTATATGACAACGAAAATTGCTAGACCCTTGTGTAGTGATAATACCACGGTAATTTAGCCAATAGGAAATAGAAGTTATTGCTACCATAGTATGGTTTATAGCCATTATTGCTCTGAATTCTCACAGTAATTATCAAGTTCCATTGGGGGTGTAATCTGGTTTTATATACTGTATTAGTTCCGACTGGCAGTTGCAATGAAACTTAACATTAATCATAATAATATTTCCTTGCTACGGTTAATAAAGCATATACTTACCACTAAAAATTAGTACTGTAGTTCTCAAAAATTTAAATAGCTTCTAGTGTGTTGTTCTTGTCGTTTAGCATTGCATATGATTATCTATTATGCAACATGGTTTACTGAGATGATAAAATTCGTTCATAGATTATAAAGTTCAATACTAATGATCTTTTATTGCTTTGTCTGTCATGCAAAGTTTAAAAAAATTAAATTCAAAGTAAAAATAAATTAATTGAAGCTGGTACGATCAATAATATTCAAATTCAGACAGGATAGCTAGAAGACACCGAATATCGATGTGGCCTGCGCAACAAATGCGTTAAAACTAATAATACAACGCGCGTGGCGATTGCCGATCGCTACGAACCCTTACCAACGTCTGGTGGATTATAGGTTCTAACGGATACAATTCGTTTTTGGGGACGCTGTTCTGCTTTTTTAATTGTAGAGAAAGCGATTTACTGGGAACAAAATGCGTCGCATTGAGAATATACAACTTATTTCGTAACAAAATTGCTGTGTTAAAACTAGTTCATTATTCAACAATACTGTGCTGCTAATGGCACTGATAACTACCAATAAAAACACTGTTCTAGCAAATATGGAATTGATGTAACACTAAAGCGGGCTTGATACACTAGAAATTTATTTAATATGGGTTAGTAATAAATAAGCTATCAATACAAACCATGTCTTAGCAAACCTGTACGTTGTATTAGAATATTTTCTTCAGTGTAGGTAAGTATATTATTATATAATATACCCTATGTGGACAGATAGGACATGTTGTCGCCTATCTATTGAATGAACCAGCAACGTAGCGCCGTATTCAAAACAATGAAGTTTTTTAATTTTTTTGATAAAGATCAAAAATTGTTATTTTTCCGCTTCCCTGTGTCTAAAGTTTTATTTTTCGATAATTCATTATCGAGCACAATAACTATTCCACAGCCGAGTTTGAGTTTCACTCTTTTATTCTTGAAAAAATAATCAATTTTATTTGACACCCTATTAAAGGTCAAAATTTGAGGAAAACAATTTTTTTTCTCAGAAACGAATAGGATAGTATAAAAAAAAATTTAATAAAACTTATAGTATTAAGGGATACCTACAGTAAAACAAAGTTGAACTTGTAAATTTCCACTAGTAGTAGAGTATAGTGGAAATTTACAAGTTCAACTTTGTTTTACTGTATCCCATAATACTATAATTTATGGATTTCCACCTAGTATCGGCTGAATCAATTAAATTAATAAAAGTTATTGGAATTAAAGAAAGGAATACTAAATAAAAATTATACTATAGGTGTTGCATTTAAAATAAGCAAGTTTGAGACAACTTTTTGGTAAACCGGAAGTAATAAAGGAATAAGTGTTGTTTTTCTTTTTTTAATTTACCTGCTTTTATTTATCTTAGTATAACGCAAAATATTTGATTTATTTTACTTATTTTATGCATACAGGTTAGGTTATTTGACTTACATGACGTTTCTGTTTAAGAGTTTTAGTCGATTTTAGAAGTTTTTTTTTATACAGGGTTTCCCATTTAAAACGAAACGGGCTAAATATCTGGTTCCACGTTAATTTAAAAAAAAAAAACGCTCGGACCACTCGATTTTTATTTCGAGGGGGACATCTTTTGCGTATATTGTCAATCTTGTTATTTCAAGCCCCTAAGAGGGAGGGGGGGTAAGATCTAAATCTTAAATAGATACCCCTATTTTATATAATTTTTTTGGATTCTGCATAAAATTCTGAACCGTTTTTTAATAAAAGCATTATTAGACTATACTAAACAGTTTCCGAGATATTGACTCTTGAAAAATGAGATTTTTGAACTTTGACAGCGTCTAGCTTTCTAACTGTACGTCTTAGAGTAAAACGGCTTACATGTCCCTATCTTCGATTTTTATTATCTTTCCAATAGTGTCAACTTCCGGTTAAACCGGAAGTACTATATTTCTTACAACCGGTTTAACCGGAAGTTAACACTATTGGAAAGATAATAAAAATCAAAGATAGGGACATGTAAGTCGTTTTACACTAAAGACGTATCGTTAGAAAGCTAGACGCTGTCAAAGTTTAAAAATCTAATTTTTCAAGAGTCAATATCTCGGAAACTGTTTAGTATAGACTAATAATGCTTTTATTAAAAAATGTTCAGAATTTTATGCAGAATTAAAAAAAATTATATAAAATAGGGGTATCCATTTAAGATTTAGATCTCCCTCCTAGGGGCTTGAAGTAACAAGATTGACAATATATGCAAAAGATGTCCCCCTCGAAATAAAAATCGACGGGTCCGAGCGTTTTTTTTTTAAAATTAACGTGGAACCAGATATTTAGCCTGTTTCGTTTTAAATGGGGAACCCTGAATAGAAGGATGTCAAAATGTGCAGGACTCTGTAGAGGCTTATTTAAGACAAAAATGCGAGCAAAAATGTTCCTCCTGCTAAAATTAATTTAAAAACAATTTTCTTTAAATTCCAAATATTGTTAGTTCATGTTTGAAATTTTATTGTAGATTGGAACAGATTTTAATGGAATTTTTTCTTAAAATACTCATTATTTTTCTTTTCCTTTCTGTATATTCTTACTTTGTTAATGTTGTAAACAACAAAAACAAATTTGTATTTGTCTACTTATTTTATTACTCATTAGTTCGGCATATCATGTCATAATATGAATTTGACAAAATTTTAACCTAGATTTGGTTAGATATATCGTCCCCATATCATTGTAATCTTAACCAAGTCCTACGTTTTTTAATCCAAGCCCTCTTTGATGAAAATAATTTTTGCTCGCACAGTAGGTATGTGTATCACCAGACATTTTTAACACAATTTCCGTACTTCCCTTTTAACCAACTTATTCTTTATGATATGCATATTTAAAATTCCAAAAAATTTTAGACCTTTGCACTAATAAGAAGAAATAATAATCTCAAGACGTCAAAAGCTCCAATGAGATTATGGACTAGCGCTTCAGTATTTCTTTGTTCATTTTGATCTGGTTGTGAAGAAATTAGTGGACTTTTAAGAACTAGTCAGTGGCGTCAAATAAAGAGGAAAACTAGCAAGAAAATTTTTCAAAAATAGTGTGATAAAGTCAATCGGGGCAATGGGGGACGATAATTCAATTTTCAGATATTCAATTACATATTAAAAATATGGTATAAATTATGTTTACCAAATTTTTGGACCTCAATAAATAAGGTCTTAGCTTCATAGAACTTATTTTATAAACATGAACGTATGAACAGAAAAAAATGTGTGCGTGTTTTTTTATTTTATGTACGTTGTCCTCGATTGCCCCGAATTAGGGGGTAAATGAAGACACCAAATTTTTTCACATTAAAGATATACTTATATTTAAATGGGGAAATGGAGACAAAGCTTCAAGACAATTAAAAACGTAGAATAGAAGTTTAATTGAAATTATTGATTTTTTCTTTGCTTAACTAAAAATGTAAATTCTCGGTTTTAATAAAGGTAAACAAAACTCTTTAAATTTTTAAAAAGCTACAGATGAAGAAACATAACAAAGAGTTAAAAGTATTATTAAATGATATCCTTCGACTTTTTCCATTTTTTTTTCGATATCTGCAATCGACGGAATTACTGTAATTTTGTTTTTCCTCTCTATGAATACTTCCATTAGAAATGAATGTATGTCCACACATTCAACTTTTTGATTTTTTGGCCACCGAAAGTAGCTGCCTACCCTCTCCAAAAATATCATTTTGACTTGGTCGTCGGGAAGAAGTTCTGTTACTTGAGCGATGTACCACGTCTTTCTGATTTTTATGACGATATACTTATCGAGTAAATTTTTAATTTCACCTTTTCCATCCGGTCTTTGCAAATTGATTTTTTTAGTATTTTCTTTTAAAGGCTTTCTCTCGTCTTTTTGTTTATTTTCTTTTTGTGATTCTGTCAGAATGCTTCTCTGGTTCCTTCTCAAAGTATCCACATGTGCGTGGCTATCGTTTTTGTAGTCCATATATTGTATCATTTGGTTCTTTTTGTTTCTTGTTCAGGTCCGCTTCTTCAAGCGGATGATGTTCTTCACCTTTCTGTGTATTTTCTTTGCAAGGGATAATTTTGGTCTTGTTTCTATTTAAAATATCTGCAAGAATGCCATTATCGCTGTCGTAACCTATGCTTATGTCACTGTCGCTGTTCTCTAAAGTATTTAACATTGCCTTTTCCAGTTCCTGATCCGACTCGAAAGAAAATAGTAGGCACATTTAAAAAAAATAAAAAAAATAATGGTAAATGGGGACGCGTCCCCAATTGCCCCCAAATTTTGTCCGCAATTCCCCCTTAATAACCAATTTTCGGGGTAATGGGGGACATGCAAAATAAGCAACTTTCGATTTACCAGCGACACCCAATCGTAAATATATCTCTTTTATACCATGTTTTTAAGGGCACTGTACAAAAAAAAATAATAATATTTAACGAATTATTAAAATGCTCGTACTAAAGCCGGATTCCCATGCATACGATTTCCGACGATACGATGATACGTCGGCGCTGTCATTGGTCGAAAATTTTGGCGTCAAATTTTATCCGAATAATTTTAACAATTTACGACGCGTCGTACGAGTTGAATTTAGTTTAACTTTTGTCCGATGTCGGAAGTTTTTTAACCTCACTTTACTACATAATATTTGACTTTTATTTGGTTTCGGTGCTTTTTGGATATTTAACATAATAATGATTAAACAATGTATGTTTCTATATAATAAACATATCGCAGAAAATTGTTACATAATTTTTCTTCATGAAATAAAAATCATAGAAATAAAAGCAATAAAAGTGAAAACTGTGGTGTTGCTTTCCCCATTCACGCCACCCCCACAAATTACAAATTAATCCCTTAGTTTATCTTCATAACCTTCGAGCTTTAGTTTCATTTATCACATGCTATCTGAAGCAACAGGCCGTAGCTTATATTTACTGCTTTATTGTTTCCGTGACGATAACTTTATAAAGAAAGGAAATATTCGAAAAGAGTAAAAGTTGAAGTAAGACATTTTAGAACAGGACGTCGATGCATTTATATACCGGGTGTCCCACTAAGATCGGCAAGGTATATTATTTCAATACAAACATTGGACAAAGGAAAAAAATGCTTCATTACTATATATCGGTTTAGCAATAGTAGGTAACGTGCGAGCAAAAATTATTTGCATCAAAGAGGGCTTGGATTAAACAACGTAGGGCTTGGTTTAGATCACAATGATATGAGGACGATATATCAAACCAAATCTAGGTTAAAATTTTGTCAAATTCATATTATTACATGATATGCCAAACTAATGAGTAATAAAATAAGTATACAAATACAAATTTATTTTTGTTGTTTACAAAATTAACAAAGAAAGAATATACAGAAAGAAAAAGAAAAATAATTACATAAATTGTTGAAATTGACCACCAAGCATAAATTCACACGTCTCTACATATTTTCGAAATAAATTTTGGGTAAACCATTGAAAGTAATTTCTGCGTCTTTCAAAATCTACGGCTTGTATTTCTTGGAATACTTGCACTTTATAAAGAAATAAATTTAGCTGCTTCTTAAGAATAGTCCTGCATTCCATAAGATCTTCCCACTTCTTGGGACAGGCGTCTTATACAATTTGTGGGCGTATTTTGCATTATTTCACGAACGTTTGCAACAAGTTCTTCTGTTCTTACAGATGGTCTTCCTGCTCCTTTTTTGTGTTGTATAGAACCTGTTTTCCTAAACCCAGCCACGGTTCTTTTCAGGCAAAGATAAGAATCCCCAGCAATAAAAGCAACGTTAGGAAAATGTTCGTGAAAATCGTCCATGCACAAACCCGGATTGTATTGCCACCCACCATTTACTCTAACCCCGTTTCGAAAATACGCTTCAACCATGAATGTTTTGTGCTGTTCCGTAAAGCCCATTGTGTGAATTGTTCAAGAAATTTTAAAAATTAGCGATGAAGCAAGTTACTTGTAACGACTGTCAAAGATGACGGAATAACTGATTGATTGTTAATTCAGGTATTTACTGACACCCAACAGGTATTAAGCTCTACGGCTAAGCATTACGTCCTTAGACGCAAGGCCCTCTTTGATGCAAATAATTTTTGCTCGCACGGTATTTGCTGTAGTTGTCTTGTTTCTCATAGCTTTACCTGTCAGATAAAGCAATAGAAGATTGTTATTTCTCACAACCCATTATTAGTATTGGACTTTATAATCTATGGACGAATTTTACCAACTCAGTAAACCATGTTGCTCAATAGATCATCATGTGCAGTGTTAAACAACAAGAACAACATAACACTAGAAGCTATTTAATTGTTTGAGAACTACATAACTGATTTTTAGTGGTAAGTATATAGGTAGGTAACTATACAGGGTGTCCCATAACTTATGGGCCGTAGAGTAACTGGAGATACTAGACATCAAACTAAGCCGATTAAGTCATATAAGTTTTTTCGGATTGTTACTCGTTCTAGAGATACAGGGTGTTGAAAGTAAAAGTTTATTATCGAAAATAAGCCATAATTTGAAAACCGTTTAATGAATCGAATTGAAAGTTGGCAGTATTATATTTTTATGAGCAAGAAATAAGAAATTTTTAAGTTTCACACTAGAGGGCGCTAGTTGCATACACTGGACTTCATAAATCTATGATTTTTTTTCTTACCTGTGATATTAGGTGTTTTTCAATTAAAGTTTCTTAAAGAAGGGCATTTTCTGAGTCAAAAAGGTATACCCGATTGATCTTAATATCTTTAACGGTTTTCGAGATATTTCCCTTTAAACATACCAAAGCATAAAAAACCATGTACATAATTAAATTAATATTTTAATTATCACAACGCAATAAATTCGAAACAGTGGAACAAAAACAAGAAGCTCACTTTAGTAAATGTTGAAAGTGACCACCGTTGACCTCAATACACTTTATTAAACTTTTAACTAAATAAATAATAATATTAATAATAATAATAATAAACTTTTACTTTCAACACCCTGTATCTCTAGAACGAGTAACAATCCGAAAAAACTTATATAACTTAATCGGCTTAGTTCAATGTCTAGTATCTCTAGTTATTCTACGGCCCATAAGTTATGGGACACCCTGTATATTTATTAACCGTAGCAAGCCAATATTATTATGATTAATGTCACGTTCAGATTACACCTTTAATAGAACTTGATAATTACTGTAAGTATTTAGAGCAATAATGGCTATAAACCATTCTAAGGTAGCAATACCTCCTATTTCCTATTGGCTAAATTACCGTGATATTATCACAACATAACGGTCTTGCAATTTTCGTTTTCTTACAGTAGGAAAGCGCTTTGCTGTCACATATAGTATTAAACAGTTGTTTAAAGAGTATGTGAATTCTTATAAGGAATTTTTCTCAGTGAATGGCCTAAATGCATGTCGCATGTAAAACGATGGTAGAATTATTTAAAACTCTATCTAATTGACATAATATCATAGCAACAGAGCAAAATGCAATATTTATAAGCTTACGATTATTGCTTTTGAATTTGTCATTATAAAGATATTTTATTATACACGGTGGCAAATACGGTGACAACAAGAAGTCATAAAATCTCCCCTCGTCGAAAGTCATCGCCGTTAAGTTTCTGGGGAAACGCGCGAGGGTGCAAACTTGCAGTCTAACTCAATATATTATATGGACTTTTATTAGGTTGTAGCCTGATGTCGGCAGTAATCATTGCTAAAACTGGGAAATTGATTCAGTTACGGTCGTTTACATCGAGTCGCAAAATCGGATTTTATGGCCTGGCAGCGACGGCATTTTACCGCATAAAATTTAACTGCATTGATTTAAAAAAAATTGTTATGGCCGGACCAATTCGCTTATTATAGGTAATTAAAAAAACATCCTAAATAAGAACTACGAATTTTTTGAAAATTTCACACCTATAATTTTTAGCCAATAGAAAGCTTTAATTTCAGCTCGTTACTATAGCAACCACAAAACTTTCCGGAATTTTTGTCTTCCTGGGTACTCTGGGTGTGATTACAGCGGGAATTACATAAATTTATTTTCAACCAATTAGAAGGCTCCTTTTTGTTTACGTGCGTTGCTTATAGCAACGGGAGATTATCGCGATAATTTTGTTAGTTCCTATTAACTTAATGAAATAAATAAGTGAAAATTTTTCTGTCAAAAATGAAGTGCTTTATATCTATTGGCAAAAGTCACTTAGAATAAAATCAATTTTGTTGCTAACTTATAATTTTTATTGATACTAACCAATTTGCTTTACATATCGAACACCCGGGCTAAAATGGACACATCAAAAATTTAACTAAACTCATCGGAAATATGTTTTTCTTAAGTTTCATTTGAAAATATGTAATTTCAGACGTTATGGTTGAAAACGTATTAATGTCTTTAATGTTCCTGAAATTTTAGTAATAAACCTTAGTTACTAACAAGTAAAATCAACTTCTATTGTAAAAATATAGTGCGTCATATTTAACTAAACTCATCGGAAATATGTTTTTTTTAAAGTTTTATTTGAAACTATGTAGACATATAATTTCAGATGTTATGGTTGAAAACGAATTAATGTTTTTAATGTTTCTGAAATTTTAGTAATAAACCTTAGTTACTAACAAGTAAAATCAACTTCTATTGTAAAAATATAGTGCGTCATATTTAACCAGACTCATCGGAAATATGTTTTTTTAAAGTTTCATTTGAACTATGTAGACATATAATTTCAGATGTTATGGTTGAAAACGAATTAATGTTTTTAATGTTTCTGAAATTTTAGTAATAAACCTTAGTTACTAACAAGTAAAATCAACTTCTATTGTAAAAATATAGTGCGTCATATTTAACTAAACTCATCGGAAATATGTTTTTTTTAAGTTTCATTTGAAACTATGTAGACATGTAATTTCAGATGTTATGGTTGAAAACGAATTAATGTTTTTAATGTTCCTGAAATTTTAGTAATAAACCTTAGTTACTAACAAGTAAAATCAACTTCTTTTGTAAAAATATAGTGCGTCATATTTAACTAAACTCATCGGAAATATGTTTTTTCTAAGTTTCATTTGAAACTATGTAGACATGTAATTTCAGATGTTATGGTTGAAAACGAATTAATGTTTTTAATGTTCCTGAAATTTTAGTAATAAACCTTAGTTACTAACAAGTAAAATCAACTTCTATTGTAAAAATATAGTGCGTCATATTTAACTAAACTCATCGGAAATATGTTTTTTTTTTAAGTTTCATTTGAACTATGTAGACATATAATTTCAGATGTTATGGTTGAAAACGAAATAATGTTTTTAATGTTTCTGAAATTTTAGTAATAAACCTTAGTTACTAACAAGTAAAATCAACTTCTATTGTAAAAATATAGTGCGTCATATTTAACTAAACTCATCGGAAATTTTTTTTTTTTAAGTTTCATTTGAAACTATATAGACATGTAATTTCAGATGTTATGGTTGAAAACGACTTAATGTTTTTAATGTTCCTGAAATTTTAGTAATAAACCTTAGTTACTAACAAGTAAAATCAACTTCTATTGTAAAAATATAGTGCGTCATATTTAACTAAACTCATCGGAAATATGTTTTTTTAAGTTTCATTTGAAACTATGAGACATGTAATTTTAGATGTTATGGTTGAAAACGAATTAATGTTTTTAATGTTCCTGAAATTTTAGTTATAAACCTTAATTACTAAGAAGTAAAATCAACTTCTATTGTAAAAATACAGTGCGTCGGAAATATGTTTTTTAAAGTTTTATTTGAATTTAAAACTATAAAGACATTGGATTTCAGATAACAAATTTAATATAATAATGTTTCTCACATTTTAGTTATAAAAAAGAGTTAATAACGGCTAAAATGAACTTCATTTCTAAAATTCTAATTAGTTACAATTAAGTAAAGCGCCGGAAATATGTTTTTGTAGCATTTTATCAAAAAAGTTACAATAAGAAAAAACTCCAATTTATGAAATTTTCTTACCGAATCTCCCACGCAGCAGAATTAATTCCCGATAATTCTGCTGCTAGGGAGATTATAAGTGATAGTTTTTGTGGCAAACGCACAGCCATCTATTGTTTGTAATAAGTGTGTGTTTAACATTAATAATATATATCATAATAACGAAAACAGTAATAATAATTAGTAATTAATTATTGTAATATGAGGCTTTGATCTTAATATAGCTCCATAAATACTTTCAATACCTGTTTATATTATGCTGTCTCTTTTTTCCCAACTTTTTTTGTAAGGTAGGCAGTTATCTATAGTTTGCAAGGAATTGGTTAGATATTTATGGCATAAATGAAACATCTTTCTTGAATTTTTTATGAAATAATTAAAGACAAATTAACAGAATCTTAAGCAATCCATTTTAATTTAAGTTTCGCTACTAAAATTTATCGAATATATATTTTTTGCAAATATTCTTTATAACATGGCCATTTCTTTTTTCATATTATAATAATTGTATTGAGTCTCAATATATACCCATGTTCCTAGAATTATAATAGTATGAAACAAAAATTTGTTCGTCAAAAATAATGTATGCTATTATTTAGATATCAATAAATCTGTATTACTACAATGAACGGAAGGCTGTATTTTTATAATTTTTATTTGACAGGTATCTATATTTTGTAAAAAATCTGTTGACAGGCTCAGAGCCTAGCCTTGATAGTTTTATTTTCTTACTGGAATTTCTAAAGAAAAATGTAATGTAATAATTCTTTATAAGGGGTGATTCATTTAGACCTTTTTTTTTTAATTCTAAATAAAACATATAAAATGGAATTGAATGGTGGAATCTTTATTATGAGCTGAAAGAACAATTTTTGACATTTATTTCTTAATTTAATTTCATTTAAATGCTGGCCGCGACTACGCTGTACGTGGTCCATTCGGAAGGGCCAATTTTCGATCACGCTTTCTAGCATTGCGACCGGTATCTGCCGAATTACGCGAGTAATGCTGACTTCTAAGTCCTGGAATCGTAGTTGGCTTATCATCGAAGACTTTTGATTTGACATAAGCCGAAAGAAAAAAGTACAAGGGTATTATATCACACGATCTAGGCGGCCAGTTGACAGGTCCAGAACGCGAAATTATCTGCCCACCAAACTGATTTCTTCAATAAAGCTATTGTTTCGCGCTTTGTGTGCCGCGTGATGTCAGCGACATTTGGTTTCAGCAAGACTAGATATTCCCGGTAAAGTAGGAGGTCAAGTAAGGAACAAATTGGATGCAACTCTAAAAACGAATGAGGGATTTAAATACTTAACTGCAGTGAAAACCATTTATGAGAGTAAACCATCCAACGAAGTTTTATCTTGGCCTTATATTTTGCTACCTAAGTTGCAGAATTGTCCAATTACATCAGTAGATGTTGAAAGAAGCTTCTTTTTGTATAAATATATTTTTACTAATAGAAGACAATAATTTTTAGTTGAAAATTTAAAAAAATATTTAGTAATAAATGTATTTTATACAATTTTAAGTTAAAAAATTGTTTATTTTTATTTTTCTTTGTTTTTTGTATTTTTTTTAACATATACATATTTTTTAGAACCCAGTGTGTTTCTTTACCTCATTTTACTATAATAAATTAAGAAATATTGCATACCAGTATGTATACTTAGTTAAAAAATTGCAATTAACCGCATATTTTAAAGGCAAACAAGGCATATATTTATATGCGCATATTTTGCCTGAATTTAAGTGTATATAATCCACCCTTTATTAATAACAATCTAACAGTGTTTTAAACTTTTAAATTACTATAGTCAAAATAACCTGTATTTTAATATCTAACAGTGTTAGATTAAATATAACCTTGTATAAGGATTTTTTAGGTGGTTAGAAAAATATACTGTCTAATGCAGTTTATTATAAATAAGTAGACGTGATCTCCCCTAAAGAGTAAACATATAACCACAGCTTTAGCAAACACTAATATAGACTTCAGAGTTCTCTTCAAAGTAAATAAAACTTGAAAACTCGTTGAAAGGGGACCAAACTCTCTGTTAGGATTGCAAGTAATAAAGCGTAATAAATGTCATTTTTTTTTTGTTTCTTTTGTTATAATTCCAGTAGTGTATCGTATAAACATAAACTATTAAAAAAAGGATCATACTTTTTTTAATAAATGAGAAAGAAGTTTATCGATAACAGATAAATGTATGGTTAAAATAAATGAAAAATATTACCTAACTTATTAATATTTAAATATCAGAATTTTAGGTTCCTTTCTTTAATGGTTAATTATAACAATAGAGAATGAACCATCTTTAAGATAGTCCCTTTGGAGGTCTGTCAGGCGCGGATATTTCTTTAAGGGGGGGAAGGGGGGGGGGGGCAAAAAAAGTCGTGAGAGGAGGAGGGACGCAAAAAGTTACAGTTACAAAATCCAAAACAAAAACAAACCTAGAAGGAAAAATATTTCAAGATGTGCTTAATTTTCCTATTATTTATGGAAAGTTTTGGTTTTGTTATGAGTAAAGGGCGGATTATATGCACTTAAATTTAGCCAACACATGCGCATGTATATATGCCTTGTTTGCTTTTAAAATATTCAGATTGAAAAATCCCTGAAATAAGTATTGAACTGGACATTAAACCTATTAGTGCAGGCGCCAGAGGTAGTTGAGTATGCAAAATGTGAGGACCGGCCACTATGCTCAAATTCTGTTATCTGAGACACCAATAAAAAAAAGGCCATGTTGCCAGCAGCTGTGTTGGTCCGTTTCGTTTTTCCCCGCCCTTCTATCCGCGAAGCGCGTAGTGACATCATAATATAGCGCTCGGAATAGTCAGTAAAAATAATTAATTCTTAGTGTGTATCGGCTAATTTTTTAGTTTGCACGTAATATTATTTAAGTTTTCCTGTAGTTACGTGTTTTATTTAAACAAAAACGTGAACAATGTCGCTACAAGTGATAAATGTGAAGAGGCGAAGACTAAACGAATTGTCGTGTTTGTTTTGTGATAAAACGGGTAATTTAGTGGATAAACCAAAACCACAATCGTTCATAAATATTTAAAGCTCAGCAGATCGGAGAAAAGATTACATTAGTGAGAAAATAGTACAGACTTTACTGAATACAATTGTACATGGCATCGAACTTGTATGACAAGTTACATTAGCGAAAAAATTAAATTTGACAACTTTGTAACTACTTCTGAAAAATCAAGCAAAAGTACTTCTAATAAAAAGTTGCAAGATGCAACAGATGTAAAGTCTCTTTCAAAAAACATATATGTTGGCTAAACAACATGAATTTGACACACAAATTTTAGCATCTTAGGAAGTTTTGAATTACTACAAGTACCTTTTTGACGCAGAAGGATTTTACAGGAAATCTTCAAAATCGGAACTCGCTCTTGAAACTGAAAACAATTATAAGTGCGGCACAAACACGTCACAGGACTTTTTAAATTGACATCGTCCAAAAATTTATATTATTGGTGGTATGGCACTTGTTGATCGAATCCAATTAAAAAATTTCAGCACCTTTGGCGATTTTGCTGAGGCATTCTTCAAAAGAATCCATAATCCTTTCTTGCATCCAAATGTTAAACGAACAGATATTGTATTTGACAGATATGATGATATTTCGACAAAATATTTGGAGTCAACTTTACGGAGTAAAGGTCAAATGATGAGAAATTTTATAATTTCAAATGGTCACACAAAAATTCCAACTAATTGTAAAAAAAAAGTTACAGCTGGTTCGATTTCTGTGTACTGCTGCTCCCAGATATGCACAAGTAAAAGAATATTGTGATTTATATATTTGTGGAGGATTTAATGATTCAACAAAATATTTTAAATTACAAGGCTCTGCATTTTTCGAAGTACCTGACTTAAATTCGAACCATTTAGAAGCCGATTCAAGGGTGTTTTGTCACATATTTCACGCAGTAAGAATCCAATCTGCCCATATCATTATCCTTTGCGCTGATACAGACGTTTTCATCCTGGGAATTTTTTTAAATTACAACTAGATTGTATTTCGGTGTGCAAATGTATCAATAATGAGTGTAAAAATAAATAAGATTGATTATTTGTATTATTGGACTTATGTTCAAATTTGCTTTTTAGGATTGAATAATTTTTTTATTAGGTTAGGTTAGGTTAGGTTGAAAGTGAGTGGGTTACAGCCAACCCTCCACCGCGACCATGCGGTCTATTGTGGCTCACACCTTAGTTATATTTCCCCCAATAAGTACAACCTTTTAATTAAGGTGATAAGGGTATTGGGGGAGACATTTTTCATGTCACCCGGCAGCAGAGTCATCTCGCCAAATAGGGCGAATCTGATTCTTCCTGCTATGCGGGGCAAGCGCACATTACGTGTTCTGCTGTTTCTGCATCTTCCATGCAAAGCCGGCATTCATCAGTTGGGGCTATTCCAATTTTATACATGTGGTGTCGCAGTCTGCAGTGGCCGGTGTACAATCTAGTAGCTCTAGTAGTTTGTCAGTTAACTGTCGGTTTATATGGTTGTTTATAAATGCTTTTGAGTTTGTTAGACCTGGTAAATTTAACCAGTGTCTTTCCCATTTGCTTTCTGCTTCAGCTAGTATTGCCTTTCTGGCCGTAGCATGAGATATACTTATTACCGGCTCGGGTCCTGAGAATTTTTGAGTTGCACCTCTCTTAGCGAGCTTGTCGGCAGCTTCATTACCCTCCAGACCCATGTGTCCCGGTATCCATATTAAGGTTATTTTGTTGTTCAAACCTAGTTCGGATAGTGCCTCGTGACAGCTCCACACCGTTTTTGAGGTACACCATCTCGATTCAAGAGCTTTTAATGCAGCTTGACTGTCGGAAAATATCTTGATTGATTTATGTGCGTACCGTCGGTCTATCAGCAGTCTTGCACACATTTCAATTGCATAAACCTCTGCTTGAAATATGGTTGTCATAGTTTCCAGGCTGATAGTTAGTTCTATTTTTGGGTTTTCGCCATAAATTCCGGCTCCAATACCTTCTTTAGTTTTGGAGCCGTCTGTGAATATTCCAAATTCCGTCTTTAACAGGTCGGCGCTGTTACTGACCCATTCATCCCTTCTTGGGTGGATAATTTTGTAAGGCGGTTCGTTGTTGGATTTTCTTGTCATTGTGTCTGAGGGCATATTCAACATGTCGCAGGTTAGCATGCCGCCCAACAAGTTGGTGTCCTCCATGATACATGACTGCGGCCTGTTATTAGCTGCTTGATATAGTCTGTAGGTGGCCCATTTGGCCTCCTTCTCCAGATATATGTGAAGTGGTACAAGTCCTAATAGGACTTCCATCGATGCCGTTGGTGTTGTGCGAATAGCTCCAGTGATCGCAAGGCATGCATGCCTCTGCAGTCCGGATAGTTTCGCTTGAGCCTGTCGTTGTTGGCCCTTTTTCCACCAGACGACAGAGCCGTACGTGATCATTAGTCTGATAACCGTCACATAAAGCCAGTATAGTTGTTTTGGTGCCATGCCCCAGGATTTTCCGCAAATTCTGCGACATGTCCATAGAGAAAGATTTGCCTTACGGATAGTCTTTTCTATGTGAGAGTTCCAGCTTAGCGTTTTGTCTAGGGTTACTCCCAGATATTTCGCTTCTCTTGCAAATGGTATACTCTCTCCTTTTAAGGTAGGCGGTCTTAGATTTCCCAGCTTCCTTTTCTTGGTAAATGGCACAATTACCGTTTTGTGAGGATTGATTGACATTTCCTCTCTCAGGCACCAAGCATAAATAGTGTTAAGGATATTTTGTAGAATATTAGATATTCGTTCCTCAGAAGTTCCTTTAATTAATATGACTAAGTCGTCCGCATATGCTTCCATAGGGAGAGTATGGCCAGCAGGTCATCCACCAGTAGTGACCACAAGAGGGGCGACAGGACACCCCCCTGCGGACACCCTTTGGCAGCCCTAAATCTGACCTCTTCTCCCCGCAGCTCAGTGGTCATTTTTTTATTAACAATTCTTGTTTTTGTCGAAAACATAAAAATATGCTCTTAAAATAATAATGTAGGAAAAATATGCATTTTGCTTATAACCCCTTTAGTTATGAGTTACCTATGACAATTTTTATAGTCTCAGGGGGGGGGGGGCGTGCCCTTAAAAATGCAGTGTGCAGACAACGGTTTTTAAAACTTTTTTTCTAAACTTTGTCTTCACGCCTTTAAACATTTTTTTGTTATAATGCAGACACTAAAAAAGTTCCTTATAACTAATTTATATGTGGAAATAATTATTGTTCTTAATGTAATTTCCTTTACAACTTTTTAAAGCAATTTTTAAAAAGGGTAATTTTGCGATTTAGTGCCTGCCAATATTTAAAGCTCTCGGGGCACCAATAATAAAAAAGCTTTATATTTTTCTGGAGTTAGTTTTATGATAAAATAACTAGAACAATGATCTCCCTTATATCGATAAGCGCTACATCTAATTTAACTCATTTACACATAATGCTGACGTTATTAAACTTATCCGACTGCGTGTTTCCACGATTTCTTTTCAAGTGGTGAGGGGTGGAAATGCGTCCCTTATGAATCACGATATGCTTCCGATGAAAGGAGGCATCGCAGACAGGCCGAGAGACAGTCCGTCAAATAAAGCTTGACGAATACGAGCTTTTAGTGTTTTTGCTTACTTAATCGAGGGATGATTTGAGCCCGTTTTTCCTTTTTGGACGATTTCCGTCCAGAAAAACGGATGTTCGCTTTGTTTGATGGGATTTTATGTGGCTTTTAGTAATATTTAGTTGACCAACAAAATTCAATCTTATAAATGTTTGACGAGACCTTTGAAAAATTATACGGTGATACGTTAAATTGGGAAGTCCGTGGGTACAAGAAATATTATACAGTGTGTATCAGCCAAATGGAATACATTCGATAATAAATACATGGAGGCGTGTTCGAAAAAACGGTCGCACACGTCGATTGGTATTTCTAGTTGCGCATTTTTTTCAATAAACCTTTCTATACAGGGTGTGTCATCTAACAGTGGCCAATACCAACTTTCCTATTTTAAATGTAACACCCTGTATATTATTCAATTTTTGGATTCTTTAGAAGATTTAGACATACTTCATGTACAATATCCTATACCTACCTATCTTCAAATGTTTCGGAAATATTAAGTGTTGTTGTCGTCGTCAGATTTATTGCATTTCAGCGTTTCTTTTTACTGATATAAAATTTAGAAAATGTATAAATAGTTTTGTTTACTTTTGTTTAAAACCCCTGAACTTAGCAAATTGTTGTCTGTCTGCATGACAGAGTAGTTGTCAGTGTTATTATAGTGGTTTGAATTTCGTTAACTGCACATCAGAAAAACGGACACGGACACAAATGGAAAACAAACTCATATCCTGATCCAGAAAACCCACAACATCCAGCGAATATGATATAGTTTCAGCACGATGGAGCACCGCCCCATTACCAAATCAATGTCCGGCAGTACCTCAACCGAGTAATTCCAAATCAGTGGATAGGGACGCGTGGATCGATGGAATGGCCAGCACGATCCCCTGATCTGACGCCACTAGACTTTTTCTTACAGGATTATGTAAAAAAAATTGTATACAAAACTAAACCCCTCGACTTAGCTGACTTAAGAAGAAGAATAACGCTTGCGATTAGATCAGTCACGCCTGAGATGTTCAGTAACATTAGAAGAAATTTCTATTTAATATTAGGATGTTGCCAAGAAGTTTGCGGCGAGCATTTTCAACATGTCGTACATTTTTTTTTTGTTTTTTTACATTATCAAGAAATAAACAGTACCTATTAGAGGAAGATAATTTGTTCTCGATCATTAAGCAATATCTTTTAGAAAAATCAACAAAATACAGATTATTACGTGGACAAGAAAATAACAAAACTGGGTCCAAATATTACCTATATTATTTAAAATACAGACATTTATTCAATAGAATTTGTCCATCGGATTATTCGCCATTGAAAAGGGAAGAGGTAGAAAGAGAATTTAAGGTACAGGGTCTTCCAACGAGGACTGAACAGGGGCTCATTTTTGAGCTTCCTTGTATTTAAAGAAAAATCCAAAATAGCCAATCGATGTACTTTTTCCTGCAGAATTCAAAAATGAAACCAGAAATGTATTTGAACCAGAAACACAAGAGTTACGCTATGGATAAGGTGTTTTTTAAATGGAACATAGCTTTTTTTATACGATTTTTGGAACGAGTGATTTTTTTTTCGTTCTGATTAAAATATTAAATATTGTGACAGCTATTTTATTAAATTTTAATGTTTTATCCAGTATAATTTAACTTTAACCTGTTTGAAACATACACTAGGTAATAAAGGTATAAAATCAGTCAAAAAATTTGACAAATTTACTATAATATTGCCGAAATGACTTTGAAGGATTCAAAGGTGATTATACCTTTATTACCTAGTGTATGTTTCAAACAGGTTAAAGTTAAACTATAGTGGATAAAACATTAAAATTTAATAAAAATAGCTGTCACAATATTAAATATTTTAATCAGAACGGACAAAAAAAAAATCACTCGTTCCAAAAATCGTAGAAAAAAAGCTATGTTCCATTTAAAAAACACCTTATCCATATCGTAACTCTTTTGTTTCTGGTTCAAATAAATTTTTGGTTTCATTTTTGAATTCTGCAGGAAAAAGTACATCGATTGGCTATTTTGGATTTTTCTTTAAATACAAGGAAACTCAAAAATGAGCCCCTGTTCAGTCCTCGTTGGAAGACCCTGTACATTTACAGTTTGTAACTAAAAATTGGCACTTGGGGGGGTAAAGGGGGTATAAGTCGAAAATTTTCAAAATTGAGATAAGTCGCCCACAATAAATTCATAATCTACCCCTGGGAAAAGAGATATAAGTCATTTAAGCCTTAAATATGTGCCATTTTTGATTGTGGAAAAGGATATAACTATAGAAAATGTAAATTTTTTTGTGAAAAGGGGATTAAGATTTGTTAAAGCCTACTGACGAATTAAATTTTAACAAAAATATTTGTGGAAAGGGATATAAATATATTTATCTTCCTCTCCCCTAAAAAGTTGTTTGGCCTTTTATTGAGGAAAGGGATATATGTTCTCCCATTAAGCGATGAAGAGTCGAGCGATGAATAAAAATAATAATAATAAGTTTTGTTTTTGAACTCTGCGTTTTTTACCATTTGTTTCTTTTCATATTTAATACAGTTTTGAAGAAAGTACGATAGCAAAATTTTATTTAATTGGTGTAAAGAGGTATATGTAAGTTTTTTAGAATTTTTCATGTGTAAATGGGTATAAGTAATATTTTTTTCATAATAGTTTTTTTTATTTTAATTACTGCTATATACAATGTATTAAGTATCAAAAAATGCCTATTTTAATAAAAAAATTGAGTTTAAAAAAAAACCGTTATCCAAACGCGAGTATTAAAACTTTAAACTCAATTTCCCAAAATTGTCGATTTAGGACATATACCCCTTTACCCCCCCAAGTGCCAATTATGTATCTAAAAAATAAATTATTTTGTATTATTTAGGCGTTTTTATTCGTTTAATATTAACTAACATTAATTAAAAAAATTTAAAATTATAGAAAGTTTGTCAAAACGTACTGGTTGATTGTTGACAGTTGATATTTTATAAAGTTCCGTGTTGTCACTTTATATTATGTCAAAAAGTTTCCACTGTAATACCCTCCAGGGTACCCCAGGAAGGGAAAATTTCCAAAAAAAAATACAAAGGTTGCCATGGCAACGTTATGAAATGATTGTATTTCATTGGGTGAATATTGATGGCGTGAAATTTTCACTTATAATCTCCCTAGCAGCAGAATTATCGGGAATTAATCCTGCTGCGTGGGAGATTCGGTAAGAAAATTTCATAAATTGGAGTTTCTTTTAATATGATGAGATGATGAGACCTACGACCTATTCTCAATAAAAATTATAAGTTAGCAACAAAATGTATTTTGATTTTATTCTGAGTGACGTTTGCCATAAAAAATAAAGCACTTTATTTTTGACAGAAAAATTATCACTTATTAATTTTATTAGGTCAATAGGCTACCCAGCAAACAGTGTTATTAGGCAAGGTAAAGATTTCGTATTGGCAATGTTGGCTTCATGATGGCAAAATGTTGCCAATACATTATTCTTAAATTTGCAACAAATGGCAAACATGCATGATTCCTCAATAAAAAATATGCATTGGTCCATCATTTCAAAAAAGGTAATCCTAACTATTTTAACTTGCCAATGAATTTAAATTACATTTTTTTTACAGAAATGCCAATATTATTTAACATCAGGCAGCCCGTTAATGTCCCATTACATTTTCTTTGATAATGCATGTGTGAATGCGTTTAACTATTCTAGGATTAAAAATTAAATGATAAATTATTTCTAACGTCTTAAATGTATTTACATTGTGTATTTCCGCCTATGAATTTCTAATAGCAGGCAACCAGTAAATGCCCATTTCCGATATCGCGACAAAGAATGAGTAAATGCATTTTGTTAGCCTAAATATGACCTAAAAATGTTGATCTTTTTCCTAATTTATAAATCCCGCGCTTTAACTGTGTCACATGATTATATCATTGGTCCCACGTTAATCTGCATTGGTAGATGATTGGTCGCGAAGCGGGATTATGGGAATGAGGTTAGAAATATCTTTAGTTTGTTTGTAGTATTCTTGTTTTCAGTTTCGGCCGATTTCACGGTAAATTTCCTAATCATTATATTATTATAAGTTTATCTCTCCGATTTCCTACAACCTAAGTATACCTATACAATAAATAAAAAGCGAACTTTCAATTAAAACCAGATACAATATTAATATTATCATAAAGTCTTTTACCAACACAGACAGTTAAAGCTTTACCTATGGTTAAAACCACGTTAAAACGCAGACGCCATTTCTCGACGGGGGATTCAGCCCGTTTTGTGCTTTAGTTGCTTACTGCCTTTTTTTCTGCAGAAGAATGACGGATACGTGAGAGTGGAATAATAAATCGCCAAAGTAAGTATTTTTTTATACTTATTGGAAACAGTTATAATATGATATAGGTACCCTTAAAATAATAAACAAAACATGTTTAAAACTACCAGTAAATCCACAAAAAAAATGGTATGGCCGTGAAGCTTAAAATAATAATTCTATGATTTTTTTTTCAGGTAAATGTTCTGAAACTTCAGGGGGGCGAAGACTCCACAGACACAACTAGGAGGGTTATGACCAAGTTAAATGGACACGACTTTGCCTTGGTAATAAATTGATCGGGAAGAAATAATAAGCCGCCATTTTATTTCTTTATACATTGAATATCACTATTTTACCTACACATAAAAGATGTAATTTAACAGGTATTGCATATGTAAATATTTTTGAATACATATTATGTACAGAAACGCTGGTGCTTTATTTTTACCATTTAACATGTAAAGGCTAAATAATAATTTGCCTTGATTTGCCCAGCAAGGCAAAGTGCCTGGCGGCCTACTGACGGCCAGCGGGTCAAAAAGATACATTTGCGGTAATGGCTGACAATACTGTGCCAATGGACAAGGAGGGCAATGCCAATACATTAAACGCGTTTTGCCTGCCTGGCATGTTTGCTGGGTATAGACTATCGCGATAGTCTCCAGTCGTTATAAGCAACGCAAATAAAAAGGAGCCTTCTAATTGGTTGAAAATAAATTTATGAAATTTTCACTGTAATAAAATTAATTATCTAATACTTATATTATGTAAAATGTATTCAGATTATCGAAAACGTTTGTTAAAGTTAATCAATTGTATGCTTATTTGATAAAAAGGCTAAGTAATAAGCCTGTAAAAGCTGTAATCCATCTTTATCGATTAAAAGTAAGACATTTACTTATTTTTTAGACCCATTGAATATGGCCTATAAAACCGTAGGTCCTTTGCAATTTTAATAAAGATTTTGTGCCTTAAATACTTTCTCTTTACAACCCTTCCTCATAAAGGGTGTGCTTGGCCTTAAAAGCCTTTCCTAAAACCATAGTCATTTGAACAACCTTCAGTATAGCTAAACATGACTTGTATGTATAAAAATATCTACTGACTTTACTTTTAGAGAAAAACAGTAGTGGTGCATTTGCCTTTGCATTTTCTTATCAATATTTCGTTTATTTTTCGTTTTCTCCAAAAAGTGGTCAAATACCCGTGTTGAAGAAGCAGTTACCAACAGTTTTAAGTAAAAAAAAATTAATTGATAAATTAATAAAAGCATAAAACGAAGTTTTATCAAAATTAAGCATTTTTTTTTGCTCTTATTATGTACTTAATTTATAAATCAAACCTTTTCTAAGGTAAAAGTGCACTGAGGAAAATCACTCAATACAAGTATTTTTTTTAATATATGTGTATTACCACAAGAAAAAATCCATTTATCCCTAAAATATTTCGTTTAGTCGCAATTAAGGACTTTTTTTGACAACAATATTGTTATGTGTGCTCAATGCTTTTTCATGGTAACAGAATATCATATAACCATAACAATATGTATCCAATAAAGTGTTTTTAAAAAGTATTTTTTTATGTCCTTTAAGGTTATCTTATTACCACAAAAAATAAAATAAAAATTAACCAATCTTTTATACCTATCTAAAATATAACTTTTAGGAACTAAACAGTTGCTTTTTTAAAATATGGTGAAATCGTTTGGTTCATTTTATTGCCGTTTGCAGTGTTGTTAGTTTGTTTAGTGGTTGGTGGATTTTTGGCTATCGATTTGATAAATTTTTTATATTTTAATAATTTTATATAGGGTGGTGTACTTTTAGTGCAACGTTATACAATAGGTGTTGTGGCGGTGTCCCCAAATTCAGGTAGGAACAATTATTTTACCAATAATTATATTTATTACTAATAAGTAACTCATGTTTATCACATTACTCTATTTAGGTACCTACAAAAAATCGTTGACTTAGATCTGGAGTTTTGCAATGCAAAATCGCATTTGTTAGGTTTTCTAATACCTATTAATAAAAAAAATGGCTAAAAAGGGTCATGTTCCTAGCAGTTTGTTACTTTTTATTAAATTGTCGTATTCAATTACGCTGCTTATTCATTATTTATTTTAGTGATAATTTAATTTTAGTCAGATCCTCCCCTTATTAAACAAATTTTTACATACAATTTTTATCAAAAATACGGCCCTAATAAGTGCAGAATGGAAACTTAATGGCGGCCATTATCGGAATGAATTAAAAAATATAAGTAATAAATAAATTTATTGGTAAAATAATTGTCCCTACCTGAAATTGAGGACACACCGCCACAACACTTATTGTATAACGATGCACTAAAAGTACACCACCCTATATAGAATTATTAAAATATAAAAATGTTATCAAATCAATAGCCAACTATAAACTAATCCACCAACCACAGCCATTTTGGCGAAGGAGCAAAAAAAAGGAATTTAGTAGTAGCTAGGTGGACTAGCTACAATAAAAATAAAATTATTTTATAGCTGGCTCATTATTTTTAGGAGTAAAAACCGATACTTATCTAACTACACGACCTTAATTAATCACAAAATAATTTTTGTTTACCACTGCATTATATATTTTTTATGGCAATAGAGTTGTCTTTTAACAGCAAAAGAATAATATTTAAAAACCGACCATGTTAAGGTTAAAAAGTAATTAAAAAAAAAAGAACCTTGTAGCGACAACAGAGTTGTTTTTTCGGCGCCTATTTAATGCAGATTTCTTGCTACTGCGAATGGATTTCTAGCTACGGCTAATAGAGTTTTCTCTCAGTGTGTAGGTTATTGTACTTCAAAGAAGGATACTCGGCCGATTTTTGGATAAATCGAAATATTGATAAAAATGAAATGGCGAAGACGCCTCTAGTGTTTGCTCGTAAGAGCAAAATACAAAATTTCCCATTTTTAGCACATTTAGTCGACCATACTGCATTTAAAAAATGTATTTGCAATAATGAACCATTCTTATATCTTATATCCATTACGCAGGAAGTAAAAATAACTATAGTATTATGGGATACAGTAAAACAAAGTTGAACTTGTAAATTTCCACTATAATAACTAAAAAAAAATTACATGTTTCGCTAACACTGTAGCTTTGTCAGATGACCATGATTTAATGAAGGTGAAAATTAAAAATTGGGGTGCAATAAAATTAAATTATTGAAAATGTAAATAAAACAGTGGAAGGGTAACAATAGCGGGAAAAATCCAACAGAGGGTTTAAAAATTAAATTAAATTAGGTACAATATGGGTAATTTATAAAATCTTAAGTATATGGTCAACAGAATAAATTTAACAAAGGTGAATTATTTAAATCTAGTTGATTATTAAGTAACAGGTCCGTATTTTTAAGTTTATTTATTTCCATAGATTCTAACAAATTTAGTTTTAAGCCTTTGTTTTCTGTATGTAAGATTTTAAAAGAAGGATCGAAATTATGTTGATAATCAAGTAAATGGTTACCATAGTTTGAGTATGTTTTATTTTTTAGAAAACTGTTATAATGTTCCTGTATTCTTTTGTCTGTTTGTCTACCCGTTTGGTCAATGTATGTTTTAGGACAATCTTTGCATTTTAATTTATAGACGCCTGATTTTTTGTTTTTATCACGTTTAGTTTTATTGTTTTTGATGAATTTACTTAAAGAGTTATTAGTTTTGTAACACACATTTATATCAAGTTTGTTAAGAAAATTGCCAATTACTTTGCTAGGTTGTCCAAAGAAAGTGACAAGTTTTTTATTGCACCCCAATTTTTAATTTTCACCTTTATTAAATCGTTGTCATCTGACGAAGCTACAGTGTTAGCGAAACATGTCATTTTTTTTTTAGTTAATATAATGGAAATTTACAAGTTCAACTTTGTTTTACTGTATCCCATAATACTATAATTTATGGATTTCCACCTAGTATCGGCTGAATCAATTAATTAAAAATAACTACTTGTTATGTTTTAAAAATTTATTCAGTTTCCTGACACGTGTTTCGGCCCTTGCCGGTCATTTTCAAAGGAGTATAGGTAGGTACATTACATTTGTTTTTTATAACGTTTTTGATAGCTATTGTTTCTAAGAGATTTAGTTTTCTTCTTTTATTGTGTAGGTATATGGGTTTTATGTTAATAATTACACCAATTTCTCAATCTTCTTAATACCCTAAACCATAAAATACAATTTACCAAAGAAAAAGAAATACACAACTCAATTAATTTCCTAGACCTCACAATAATAAAAAATCAACACAATCAATTTACCTACCAAATTTATAGAAAACCAACTACCACAGAATCACAGATTCAAAACACTCCTAATAAACAAAACTAGTTGAAAAAAATAATTACAAAATAAACTTATTAAATGTATATACAAGCTTCCCTTTTTGGAACCCTCAATAAATTTATACAAACCACTGGAATATTTAAACTTAGAAAAGTTATATAAATTAAAAATATGTTTTATTATTCATTCAATAACCATTCATCAAAAAAAATCAAAACTCATATTTAAAAAAATTAATACTTTTCATAATCATCGTACCCGGCAAACTGAAACTCTTTTGGCAGTAAATAAAAAACTTAAAAACCTTATTATCATTCCTATACAAGTCAATGAAAACAACTTACACAAATACATATCCAATGCTAAAATAGAAGAAACTAAAAATAAACTTTCACAAACTGGGGTCTACCAATACAATGCGATAACTGCGATGCTATTTACATTGGACCAAAAGGTAGAAACTTAAAGAACACAAAGCATTTATTATAAAAAAACAAAATAAAACAGGGTTAGCGAATCAATGCATAAAAGACAATCACTCAATCTATAACAACATAAAACCCACATACATACACAATTAAAGTAGAAAACTAAACCTATTGGAAACAATAGCTAGCAAACAGACCATAAAAAACAAATGTAATGTTGTTAATAATCAAACCAAAATACTTTTAGGCGCTTCTCTAATTCTTAATACCACACTAATTTAGGACCAAATAGGGGATCCATAACGCGGTAGGCGCCTAAAACGGGGTACCCTACTTTTATTCTAACCCAGTCGCTCCATCTATACTACGTCTTCGGAATTTCGTGATCACGTTTGGGTCCGTTCTGTGCTTAGACGAGGTAAAGGAGGGGACGCGGCATGCGCATCTACCGCGACAAAAGCAAAGTGTGACCAAAAATTCGATTATTTTGGTGCCAAACATCCTATTGTCACCAAGCGGGTTTTTGTGTTTTTGATTGCAAAGTGAATGAAACATAGTAGTATTTATCGTTGAATAAAATGGTAGTTTGTTCATCTTACGGGTGCAAAAGTCGTAGCTATCGAAAGGAGCCAGGAATAAGCTTCACAGGTAATAATATATTTTTGCAAACCGCCATTTTCTTGGTGCCAAACAGCAAATTCTGGTCACAATCGCTGTTTATGATGCCACGTCCCCTCCTTTACCTCGTCTAAGGTTCTGTGCCATACGGTTGAGGACCTGAGTTGCTACTGAACTGTTTTGGTGAGCGTTTTTAATATACAAAGTTATAATATTTCGACAGATTAAATTCAGAGTAAGTAATGTTAAATCAATTTATAATTAAATAATATTATTGTCAACTAAAAGTGTATAGTTTTTAACATCTTTCTTTGTAATTATATTTAAAAAACACAAATTTTTTGTTCAAAAAACAAGCACTAACCACAAAATTTGCTCTTCGGGCAAAATGGGGTACCCTATGGTCGGGCAAAATGGGGATTGTCGGGTAAAATGGGGTATACAGATGGTGTTCAAGTACAGAAGAAAGACGATAGGCAAAGTTGGTCAACAGAAAGTATGCAACAGGCCGTAACTGCTGTAGTAAGTTGTAATATGGATTACCATTGTGCATCTATTTTCTTCTCTGTTCCACAGACTACCTTAGAGCGTTATGTTAAGAAACATCGAGATATCGTGGCTAACTAACTCGGTTTAAAAAGTTTTGGGCTGTAAAAAGCCCGTTTTTAGTTCCCAACAAGAAGACGAACTTGTCAGTTATCTTAAAGATATGGAGGTGCGATTATTTGGTCTGTGTATAACAGAATGCAGTTCAGGTTGCCACAACTGGGCTCATAATTCTTGTGCAGGGGTGGAAGATGAAGACGACGAAGCAGTACTTGTTTGTGAGCATTATCAGTAATGTCTTTTCACCTTTACTATACTACCCCATTTTGCCCTACACAACGGGCAAAATGGGGTAAGTTACATAGTTATGTTATTTTCTTGTTTTGTCGTTCACGTTTACTTTTTTTTAAGTTAAAATATTATGAATAAATACACTATTAGAAATCCTGGACGTGAGAATCAAAAAAACTGATAAATAATCAATTAAAATAAATCAAATTTAACTTAAAATGTATAGTTATTTTAACTCTTTTGTGTTTAGTAAAAATCAGATTTTAAGAACTAACTTTTCTGGAAGTGTTTTTAACATAACAGCTAACTAAAATTAACATGCAATACTTTTTCGGATCAAATGAATCAAATACTAGTAACTTTAATTAAGTTTATAATCATTATCAATATATTTTTTGGTGAAAATTTTACACTAAAAGAGATTTAATACAACATATTTTTCTTAGTTGTTTCAACATAAAATAATACTAATATTTATTTTAATAACAACCCAGTATGTCAAATCAACATTTTAGTAATAATCGAATATGCTGCGAACTATTTAGTAGTAAAATATACATTTAAAAGAAATAAATTGAAATATTTATCTAGTCAATCAAAGAAAACGAGCGAATTGCCTGTCTCTCCCACCCTCTGCTCACTGGTCAAGGAAGGGAAGTAATTTTCTTCGAGTCTTCGACAGGTTCGGATGAGATAAAAGTGTTTGTGTATACGTTAACCTGATATTAGACACTTGAAGTGATCACCGTTAACGTAGACGTAAACGCGCGAATTTACACGTTTACGAGTCTTCATACAGCCTTGCCATGCATAGTTGAAGTACATCTTCCCGTCCGTCCGTAAAATATCAAATGTCAGGTCTTAAAATTCTAACTTCTAATCTAACATTCTAAAGCCGAATCATATCAGCATTCTTGTGCTGTTCTTCAATAATTATGTTTGTTTTATTTTGCCTCAGATTTGATGTGAAACTTGGTTGTTAAAATAAAAGTAAAACCGACCTTTTTAATTTAAGGTTAGAAATAGAACAACAAAAGCCAAACAGATGATGGGCAGTCGAGAATCGGATAGGTTCGGCAGCGAATCGGTTCCCTTCGGGTAACGTTAGACGGACCGTGAAAGAACGCAAGTCTACGTAGTCCGTAGAGCGCTAACGGAAACAATAGTTTACTGCGGTTGCGCAGATGTCAATTTACACGTTTACGTTTACGTTGATGGCATCACTGCAAGTGTCTATTGATTTTAACTGACGCTTATAGGTAAGTATTGCTTTATTTTTATTCTTATTGATATTTTTAATATTATCCTTAAATTTAGTGTTGCATAAAACGGCCTTTAATATATTAGTTACAAATATAAAAAAAAAACTTTTGCTGACATCTGCTACTTTATTTTCTTTTAGTCTTTCCAATGGACATTATCAATAATACCGTTAATCCACCCTAGTCCCCTTCCCTCATGGTGGTAATGGAGTACAAGAATGTAAAGGAATGGGCCATGGGATTTCTTCATTCCTAAGAATGGTTTAGTACGTATACCGGCTGCAAGAGTAATGAGTAATGACGTCATGATTTTGGCTTGGGTGGCAATAGTAGGAACATGGCAATAATTGGCTTAGGTACCTTATTTTACATACCTAATATTGTAAGTTAGTATTGTGAGAATATTTGCTTAAAGCAGTATTAGTTTTTAAGTAAGTTGTTAAAGGATAGATAGGATAACTACCTATATCCCATAGTTAATAGCGTTCTAAGAGTTTGTTAAAAAACGATGCTACTTTTTAAGACAAGTTAAATACAGGATATTTGTTTAAAGCACTATATTTTTTAAATCTCAGTTTTCTTTCTTCTTTTATATTATGTCTTATTTATTTTTAATATACTTATTAAACTGTTATAAACATTTTAATGGCCTTTTTATTTCATAAACTGATGAATTGACTTTTACAGCAGCAATGTTTAAAAGGAAAATCTTGGTTTGGTTGAGTTAATAAGGGTAAAGCAATTTTTTAAGAACTAAACTTACTATAAAAATCGAGTTTATTTAGATAAAACGACTATTTGATTGAATAAATACAACTTTTCTAAACAATAATTAAGCTACTACTGCTTTGGTTTATTTGAAGTGATTTTTTTAAGTATTCGTCTTTACTTATGCCTTAAAATCGAAATAAATCACGTATGAAACTTATATTCATTCAGGAGGAGCTATTAATTTGATTAAAAGAAACAGTAAAATATACTGATATGATAAATTAAAGTTAACTGCAAATTTGTTTCAACGTAACTTTTCGCAATTAGTTAATGTAACTTTTTTTGCAGTTGCTTTAGGAATACGATTTATAAAATAAGTTAATATTAACATAAAAAATGTGTTAAATTAACTAATTAAGTTGTAATTTTTACTGCACAATAAAATCAGATTATTGTCAAAATAGTAACATATTTTATGAGTTACTGATTGACTGAAGCGGTTTTAGTTAAATTAACAAAAAAACGGTAGTGGACTTTCTGGGACATAAAAAAAAAGTTAAATTTGATTCTTTTCTTTTAACAGTGTAGTCAATACTACAATAAGATTGTTGCCTTATTTTGAGTTCCTTAAAATTTATAGTTTCTTTTGTATGACATTTTAAGGCTTAAGTACCCCGTTTTGCCCGTCGGTCCCCTATACATCTGTGCTATAAAAATACAAAAACCCACAGTTAAACATTCAATCATTCCAATCCTAATTTTAATTTTATGACATGTTTACAATTACCATAACTAGTTCTGTTTACTTCCTGTGGAATGGAACGACAGTTTCCCCAAGCTTGTACGCCAACACAAATTAGTTAGACATTCTTATATCACTACCAATTTCTCCCTTACATTTAAAGCTTGTAAAAAAAAATGCTTAAATTTTCATAATATTATAACTTATTTTATTTCGTGAAATGCGTCAGTCATAGTACATTTTCAATTCTTCACGCTTACTTAAATATAGATAATATGAGTTTACCACAAAACCTTTTAATATCAGAATATGTTTCACCCCAATAATTCCCCAACAAACCGACGAAAGCAGTTCCAGAAACGGTGAAAATGCTGGAAGTCGCACACGTTACAGGATTAACGAAGCGATCGTTGGTGTCTGGTGGCAAAGCCTGGCTATCGATCCCTTCTAAGGCCTTATCGCATTTTCACATGAATTACTTTATTACAGTTATACCGTGACAGCATTCAGCGAAAAAATTCATGCCTTTTATTTTAGGTATGGTTTTTATGAAGAAGCATAAAAAAATTTTGGTATACTCAAAAAAATAATTTAGAAGTTATGTACGGTAACACTGGATAAGTTTAATTGCAGGGTCACATTTAAATTATTGATACCGTTTCTCAGTGGGAGGCGGTAGGGGGGGATGCAGCTCCCCACTTCTTAAAATAAAAATAAACAAATTTTATTTTTAAATTAAAAAATGGTAATTAAGTCTGTTCAATGACCGCTAACCGTTAAGTCACAACTAGTGCTTATCTTTTTAACATTCGTGAACTACGTGAGATAGTAAATTTGCGTCAATAATGAATGTCGTATAATTTGACCAGTCAAAAAAGTTTTATTGTCATTTTTGACCGTGACATTTTTAATCAACATTATTTTAAAAAGTCACGGTTATTGTGAAAAAGAACGAGCATTATTTTTAAATTTATTTTATTATTTTTAAAGAGAAAGTGATGCCGGAAAGACTATTTTACCTTTTAACGCAGTTTACCAGGCAAGTAGATATAATAAAGCAAGAGTTGTGAAAACATAAATAATAAACATGAAAAATATATGGCAATGTTTTTATAAATACCTATCTGTGTTAGAGAGTTTCTGATGCTTTGGGAGTTTTGTGTTCAACAATCCAACGAATTAAGGCAAAGGGGATAGAGAAGGATGTAGATTTTAAGAATCGCAATAATGTAGCTATTTTGTCATCCCGTGGTCGACAACTTTACAAAATTCATGAACATACCATAAGAGAGCGTATTTATGGGATGTATAGATTAAGTGAACACGTTAACATTCGCTTAATACAACCAAACCCTTAAAATCATTGATAATGTTGAAATATCCACTTGTTTATCAGCGGACTGTTTAAAAAAAATAAAATTTTAATGACGTAAATGTACTGTATCAAACAGGTGTTTTTTAATAGATCAACCCCATATACCTAGCCCAAAAACGAGTAGAATTTTAAAGAAAATTTAAGAATAACGGCAATACTGAATAAACAGTAAAGAGGCTTTCAGGCGAAGTTGGAAAGATGATACTCTTCATACAGTTTAAAAAAAATCGTCAGAGGGTGTACGGTATATTATTCTACATGCTGGTTAGAAAATGGATTTGTGAATAATGCAAGTTTAATATTTAAGTCTGGCCTGAAATCTGGTGATTATCCTGATTCGATAAATAGTGAAAACTTTGAGAAATGGTTTAAAGAAAAATTGTAACCAAACTTAGAAGAATCGTCGCTTATTACCATGGATAACGCTACCTACCATTCTGGGATAATTGAAAAAAATCCAAATAGGTACAAGTTGGTCAAACAGAACTAATAAAATTATAAATGACGTGTGGGTATAGGTACGGAAAGATTTATCGATGCTTGAGATACTCTTCTCCTTATTTTTAACTTGGACAAATCTGATGATAATGATCCTTGCTGAGATGATTTATTTTAATCATTAAAAAACTGTATTTTGTTGCGTTGTGGTTTTTTATTATGTTTTCTTCTTCATGATTTTATAAATAAGATAAAAATATTGGAAACAAAATTTATATACTGATACACTAGAGATGCACTAGAAAAAAAATATATGATCCGATTTTCTGAGGATTATAATTTGACTAGGAAAGTCAGTGGACAAGTCTTTATGGTATATCGTTTGTAAATTCCGCGTTTTCACGTATAAATTCTTCTTCACTTAACGAAGTTAAATTCTCAGGATATACAGGGTGTCCGGAAAATACGTGTACAACGTTTGACGACAGACTCCTGACGTCAAAATAGGTCGATCTAAGCCGACATAGTTATATCCAAAATTGTCCAGTTTAGCCGGTAGAGGGCGTCAAAAATTTGTAAAAATATTGGTTTTTCCTAAATTACGTGAAAACCTGCTAATTGATTTTAATGATTTTTAGTATGTAGACTAATACTATAAAATGACGTTTTCTAGTAGTATAGTCACTGGCTGTAAATAAGTCGAAGTGTTATAAAAGTGATATAATACGTCAACATTTCTCCTAATTTTTTATATGAACGGCGTTATGACAACCCAGATATTTTTGTAGAGTGACTGGATGTATTTGGAAGCTATTTTACCTCTTTAATATTTTTCGTTGAATGAGCTGTTTTGCCAGAAGAAAATATTAACAAGTAATAGGGTACAATAGTAACAGTCAATATATTTCCGCAATTAGAGCCAGCAACACTGTATCCTACTGACTATCCATATTCTACAGCGTCTTCGACTTATCTATTAGTATTTGTTCAACCCCCAGAGTGAACGAAGGTGCGTTGTGTATAAAATTAATTTTTCGCGCTTAAAAGTAAATTTTCACGTAAGTACAATTTTTAAAATATTTTTACGTTTATGGAATATGGTTGAAATATAATATTTGATAATGAATAACTGTTTATTTCTACATAATATTCTATTATCTTAAAAAGGTTTTAGTAATTGTTAAATAAGTTACAAGGCTTTAAGAGGCGACATTCAGTGTGGGGATAATTGTAACAACCATGCCCGGAGACGGTTGTAACATACTACAATACTACCAAAAGCTCCCCCGATAAAAAATGTGATAAGAAAGAGGAAAGTGAGGAAATCAGCCATCTATACTGATACTCCTGAAAAAGAAGCCATCCAATCTGAATACGATGAAAAACAGAAAAAAAAGTTTAAAAATATAGAATTTTCGGTAAAAAATAAAACAAACAAACCTGGTAAGAGAGTTATAAAAAATAATTATAAAAAAGAAGAAGTCATGTCATCAAGTGAAGATGATGAAGAAGACACTTGTTGTTTAGTGTGTTTAGAGCCGTATAGCTCAAGTAAGGCGGGTGAAAACTGGGTGCAGTGTATTGAATGTAAGGGCTGGTCTCATGTAGACTGTACGAAGCAAAATGATTTATACGTTTGTCACAATTGTGAGTCGGAATAAATTTAATTAATGTTTGCGTTTCACGTTTATTGTATGAAATATATAGTTAATCTCGTACACCTAGTTGTTTCAATAAAAGTAATGTTCAAAGTGTCCATTTCTACCATTGTTACAATTGTCCCCTAGTACTGTTACAATTGTCTCGGGGTAGGGGACAATTGTAACACTTAACATGTTTATTAAAAAACAGAATTTCTTGTATTGCTTTCAGTTACAAGAAAGAAGTATTCTCGCAAACCGTTGACAATAAGATAGTGTATATACTGATGCAAAGAAATTTTAAATAAACCTTATAGTTTAACACCCAAAAATATTTAAAGTGAAAATGTTACTTTTGTCCCCAGTCTACCCTACAACAAAGTTGAAAGTATGTATTGTAAGAAACTAAGTAAAACAAAAACATTACTTAAGCTCTTTTTACCTGCTTTTAAAACACTTTTAGAGTTACACCCAGGAGTACAGCAGGGACTTGGCATGTTGATAAATAAACAAACTAAAAGAAAAAAATAGTACTTACCTAAGTGCCTATACTCAAAACGCAATATTATAGGCAGTGACGTTTTATTCGAAACCATGGAAACTAATGCAAACCGCCAATGACCATACAGTATTTTGGTCGTTTCCATGGTTATGCGAGCTACGTCACTGCCTATATTTTTGGTAATAGACTATAGGTATCTAGAGGTATCCTACCTACTTATGACCTATCTCTACTAGTGATATTTTTAAACTAATTCACATATACCTTTAAGTTAAATAAACACTTCAATATTTAATAAATTAACTGTAGATACAAAACAATATAGTTTATCCCAAAGAGCTAACTAGAATACAAAAAACACAACTTTTAAATTAAAACAAATAAAATTCTGCTGCCATTTATAAGACCCGTAAACAAAACGACAGGCCGGCCAGGCTGTTAGATTTTTCACTTTATTAATGCTATTAGAGCAAACCCGCACCAAAAATTTTCATCAGTATTTTGTAAAGGTTCTTAACAATCATGTCATTTAAATTTTCTATTAGATATCAATCGAAAACCGGATAAAAGTACAAATTAATACGGCACCTACACCTAGTTCGCACATAAATTACATAACCACGGCTAAACTCAAAAAAGTCACGTGATACATGGATCTTCAAGCAGTGTTGTCGATGTTTCTGTTTCACGGCTTCTTTCAAGGTACTTGTGGCACCATATAAGAAAAATGTCTAGAATAATTGTAGAATGAAAAAAAAAACTATAGGTACAATCTGTTTCATTAAAATAGTTAAAGTTGGTACATGGTACACATAGCATTTTTATGATACATCCTTTATAATATCTTTTTTCTAAAAAAAATTCATATAAAAAGACGGTCCGAGCGATTTTTGATTAAGTTTTTTGATCGTTTCTTTATCATAACGCTGGATAAAATGAACGATTTTACCCAAAAGCGGATTTACGTACCTAAGTTTTGTGTGGGGGCCCTTTATGGCAAAGAACCACATAACGAAATAATTGAAAAATAACAAAGTCCTTGCGTTTCCATGCTTGTTATCTATTTACGATCCTGGAAACGTTCTACCACAAAATATATGTATAGCTACGCAAAGCTATATTATGTACAGGGTGTTTCATTAAGGGTGGCCACCGGCCATATCTCGGAAACTACTAGGCATAGAAACTTGGAAAAAAAATTATCATTAAAGCGGTCATGAGAAAATTCTGGAAATTACTTTTAACCATTCAATAGTCGCGTGGGCTACGATCGTAGCCCACTCTAATTTGAAGCGAGATTATTAAACGGTGGGAGACGCTACGTACGCCTTTTAGTAGCTGTCGTTTAAACATAAATCTAACAGTCAGTAAACACTCACTCGCTATAAAGCACGGCTGTTCGAGATATTTGAAGATTAATGTCACTGGGCTACGAGTGTAGCCCACGCGACCAAAGTCGTAACAGAGTATTTTATTAGTGTTTCCTTAATTTTTTTGTTTTAAAAAAATATTTTTTGTTAAGTTACACCTAGTTGTTAATGTACTACTTATATTTTAATAATTTTACTGAAATTTTTAAACCCAGAGATAAGAAAAAACATCATGTCGCTGGCTAAAAAAAGACGTGTGGAAAGAACAAACGATTAATGTAAATATGCGGCGAAATAACAATTTTTTTATGTTTTGTTTTCTAAAGCCCATAGATCAATATTTTTTTATTGTTGTATTCCCTGTATATTAATATAACATATATTAACAAAAAGTTGTATTATTTTCATTTTTAAAAGTAAGATTAGTCAAAATTCAAATGGGTTACTATTGTAGCCCGCGCGACCAACCTAGTGACAAAACACCACGCGCCTTACGAAGGGTTAAGTTCCTCATTTCGCCGCAAGGAGGCACAATTGAAATTTTTTTTTTAAATTCTTAATTTCTCAGAAAATTCCCCTATTAAGGTATAACTCTGATTACATCATCGAAAAGCTTAGACAATTCTGCATCATTTTGGTTTAAGGCTCATTGGCGTACCGACCTTGATAAGAGTGGGGGAAGCTATTGAATGTGTAAACATTAAAATCGCAGTAACTTCTAAACGACTTATCCGATTTAACTAAATTTAAGCTTGTTTGGAAGGGAAAGGTAAGTATCTTTAATCGCCGTATCCAACAGTACACGATAGTGATTAATAAAGTTGGTAGAGGACGCAATTTGTAATAATAACAGTTTTTTCGATTTTATCCCGAAAATTCAAATCATACGGTATAACTATGACATCATAATCGAAAAGTAGATGAAATTTGCAAGAAAAGATTTAAAGACCGCAGTTCGATATCTTTGTTCGTTTCAGAGTTATTGCCAAAACAATAATTTTTAATACAGCAATTTTATAAGAAACTATCGTGATACGGCAATTGAAGATTCTTCCAAACAAGCTTAAATTTAGTAAAATCGGATAAGTCGTTTAGAAGTTACAGCGATTTGAATGTTTACACTTTCAATAGCTTCTCCCACTCTTATCAAGTGAAAGTGTAAACATTAAAATCGCTGTAACTTCTAAACGACTTAACCGATTTTACTAAATTTAAGCTTGTTTGGAAGAGAAAGGTAAGTACCTTCAATTGTTGTATCCAATGGTACAAGATAGTTTCTAATAAAATTGCTAGAGGGCGCAATTTGTATTAAAAATTATTGTTTTGGCAATAACTCTAAAACGAACAGAGATATCGAACTGCGGTCTTCACATCTTTTCTTGAAAATTTTATCTACTTTTCGATTATGATGTCATAGTTACACCGTATGATTTGAATTTTCGGGATAAAATCGAAAAAACTGTTATATTATTACAAATTGCGCCCTCTAGCAATTTTATTAAATACTACTATCGTGTACTGTTGGATACGGCGATTAAAGATGCTTACCTTTCCCTTCCAAATAAGCTTAAATTTAGTTAAATCGGATAAGTCGTTTAGAAGTTACAGCGATTTTAATGATTACATATTCAATAGCTTCCCCCACTCTTATCAAGGTCGGTACGCCAATAAGCCTTAAACCAAAATGATGCAGAATTGTCTAAGCTTTTGGATGATGTAATCAGAGTTATACCTTAATATGGGAATTTTCGGAGAAATTTAGAATTTAAAAAAAAAATTTAATTGTGCCCCCTTGAATTTTCTCATGACCGCTTTAATCATAATTTTTTTTTCAAGTTTCTATGCCTAGTAGTTTCCGAGATATGGCCGGTGGTCACCCTTAATGAAACACCCTGTATATTCTGTGGTTCTACTTTTACTATACTCCGTCAAGTTAGGCATAGTAGGTTTTGACTCGAAACCGCGCCGTTTGAAAGCAACCGGACCGAGACGTTTGCCGACCAAGAGCACAGCAGATTTCTACAGCGGGGTGCCAGGAAAGAGGAAATAGCCTTTTTACATAAAAGGAGCTACTAACAATACATCACTTACGGCTGACGTGCCATTTACTATTATTGTTCAACACGGTGCCGATGGTGAGTTGTTGCATATAAGGAGAAAAGGCTCTTTTTAGAGTCAAATCCTTTAAAATCTTTAAGGGTTACCTATAGGCTTTGTATTATCGATATCAAGCTTATTCAAATAAATCTTAATCAATTAAAAAATATATAAAAATGACATATAAAAACGAATTTATTTATTTACAGGGGGTAAAGGTAACTCTGGTAATGAATACCAATTCTAGGGCTGGGCAAAAATTCGATATTTCGATATTTTTGTCGATATATCGATATATCGATAAACGATATTTAAAAAATAAAATATCGATTTATCGATATTATCGATATTATCGCTAGTTATCGATATTATCGATATTAGATTGGAGCTTTATTCAAAATTTGACTTTGGCATCAAGTTCTGCTTCGATCGAGATGAAAATTAAGCAAAGAAATAGCAGTCACGTGATTCGCATTATCTGTTTTTTTAAATGCAGTTTCTAGCCTATATGCAAAATTTCAGCTGCATAAGATAATTTTGATTTTTTACCTTTATTTTGTAAATTGCACCACTTTTGCAAAATAAGACTCAACGCAATCTACATAAAACTTCTTAGTTTTGACAATGCTGTATTTCAGATACATTTTCTTTCAAGTAGCGCCATATTAAATGTGTGTTACTTGTATTTATTATATATTTTTATGTTTTATCGATAATATATTATCCGAACTTTCCGAAATTTCAATTTTTTGGCAAGAATTAGGGGCAAAATTTAACTGTTTACACGGAAAAATAAATTGAAGGTCAGCTTTTACAATTTCGTGAGCAAGAACTTAAATTTTAAAGTCCGGACCTGTCTATTTTCCCATTCGTCAAATGATAATGTTGCAGTGCGCATGTCTAAACGTGTGTAGCTCTGTTTACAAGCGAGAGGCCATCAATTTATTTATCTAAAGGTAAATGTCTATGATCTATCAGGTAGGTATACCTACAATTTTAATTAAAAAAAAGTTAATAAGTTAATAAAAGCCAAAAGAATTTCCCATATTTCTTTATAACAGCTCTATTAAAGATGAATTAAAAATATAGGTTGGACTACATTTTTACCGACTCTCAGTAAGTAAAATAAAGTGGATAAATAATGATAGAATGGCTAATTACAGATCGGCTAAGCCAAAAGCTATTTTTTAAATTACTTTTCCGTAAGGCAAGTGAAGAGAATTATAAAGAAAATATCTACAATATTTTTTTAAAAACTAATTAAAAAAATATAATTTTTTTCGAGCAACCCTGTTTAAATACAAAAAATATAAGTTAATAGCTTGCTTCAAGCTAGTGATCTATTGTATTACTTTTTTAATATTAAATTTAATGCCGGTTCACCCGGTATACAGTGTGACCAGTAAAGTGCGCATCATATGAGATTTATATTTATTAATAGCTTTACTCGAAATTTGACTTTGGCACCAAGTTCTGCTTTGATCAAGTAGAAAATTAAGCAAAAAATAGTAGTCACGTGATTCGCATTATCAGTCAAATTTTAATAAACTAATTGAAAAGTGGGGTTATTTCTGAAAGTATCAAAAAAAGTTATTAGAAAAAGTTTTTCTAATGCAGTTTCTAGCCCGCTGCAAATTTCAGCTGCATAAGATAATTTTGCACCACTTTTGCAAAATAAGACTCAACGCATCCTACATAAAAAAAGTAGTTTTGATAATGCTTTTTTTTGAGAAATATTTTCTTTAAAGTAGCGCCATATTAAATGTGTGTTTTTCTACAAAATCAAAATTGTACTATTAAAATTTGGTCGCATGTAATGCAAAGTTTATTTGTTTTTGACACTGAATAAGGTAACTTTATAAAATAAGTATTTTTGAAAACGTAGTTTGTGTCAGAGAACTATATACCTACCAGGGGTAGGTAGTTCTCTGGTTTGTGTCTTAAAGTAATACACCTTAATATTAAGACAAAAAATAATACAATGTCATCAGTAAAGTGTTCATTAAGTGGAAAATAAATTTTTGTGGTGGGTAAAAAATCAAAATTATCTTATGCAGCTGAAATTTTGCATGTGAGCTAGAAACTGCACTAAAAAAGAACTTTTCCTACAGACGTGTGGAAAAATCAATTTTCCGCACTGATATCCCTGCGGAAAATTGGTTTTTTCACACTAGTGTGGAAAAATTTTTCGACACGATTATGTCAAAAATCCGTCCGGAAAATTGGTTTTTCCACACTAGTGCGGAAAAATTTTTCGGCACGATTATGTCAAAATCAATAATATATCAATTATAACTTGTAGTTATTACTTTTTTTCTCAGAATTAGTTACTGTTACATATGTATGTGATTGTTATAGTTAATTAAAAATTATTAAATTTCTTTGAAATATGTGTTACTTATTTCCACACGTCTGTAGAAAAACTATTGTATCTGACACGTGCGGAAAAATTCATTTTCCGCACTTGTTAGGTAAAAAGCTATTTTCTAATAACTTTTTTCGATACTTTCAGAAATAACCCCACTTTTCAATTATTTTTTGGAAAAAATTAAAATTTGACAGATAATGCGAATCACGTGACTACTATTTTTTTGCTTAATTTTTATCTCGATCGAAGCAGAACTTGATACCAAAGTCAAATTTCAAATAATGCTATTAATAAAAAAAAATCCTACATGATGCGGACTTTACTGGTCACACTATAATAAAAAAATTTTAGAATATTTTTATAGTTTTCTATTCTATTCAAGACCCGGTAAACAAAAATCCAGAAAAACAAAACGAATTAATATCATAAAGCACGAAAATATAATGTAGTAAAAATGCATAGTTTGCGACCCTGTACCTCAAGAACTGGTCGGTAGATTTTGTTGTGGCCACGGATACTTTTTTATCAGAATGACATTCTCGACAATATATTAAAAATTTAACTGTGGGCCATTTTCCATAAAAGAAGTACGGGGTGTTCTTTTTAAAAATAATATTAAAGTAGTATGTATGGTACCCGCTGCTTCATATTGATAGTGAATTTATAACAATTGAATTGTGCGAGTGAAGCCGCGAGTACCCTCTAGTCGCTTATACCTATACAGTATAGAGTTACTTGACTTGAAAACAAACTACTACTTCTTTTGCTTTACCCCACCCCCCAGAAAAAAAAAACGCCCTTGACAGACACATGCTAAGTACATTGCCCACCTTTGAAAGCCATTTAACCAAATATTTGTGGTGGTGAGTATTGTTGTTCCCATCCTCTGGCATACCAATACTGAGCGCAAATCTCTGACCGTTTTAAACTGCTCTGCGAACGAACCTATTTCCCGTCAAGTTTTAATTTGCCATTTTCCACTATTGAATTTAATTCATGTTCCGGCCGTTCATGGATTTAGCAGGTTCATTTCCCGGTGTCACTAGCGCGGAAGTTACGCTTTCCCACTAGAAATGTATCGATCCCCATCGCCGATCATGTTATTATTCCAGTTTCGGTTTCGAATCTGCAGGGATTTGAATTTAGGATTTCGAGTAATCCACCCCACGGGATGCGTAAATCCCTTTCAACTATCCAATCATTGCTTTTCGTTATTGTCTTTTATTTCCTGTACTCCCTTGGCCTGTTTGCGTTTAATAGATTTAACAAGTTGTTTCTGTTCACGGATTTAAAATATTAATAAATTATTGCATGTAGGTATAGTGGACGACAAATGAATTCGTACGGCTGTCGTCAGTGGCGGCTCGTGACATGAATGTCTGGGGGTTCACAAATACGGGAAACGCGGCAGGGGGTACGGGGGGCGGTAGCCCCCCGTATAACAGCGCCGCAGGCGATTTTTTTTTGGAAGTTCAAGGTCATGTTGTTTTGTAAAGCAGTCTTTACACCTATGAAGTTCTTCGTGAATTTATTCATGAATTTATTCGTGAATTTCTCCGTGAAGTCGGTAGCATTTAGTACACTGTGCATCAGCTGATTATTTTGCATGTTAAATTTTCGTGAATAATTTTACGAAGAAATTCACGAATTTATTTGACGTCCAAGTTGACCATTTACATTATCAAAGTTAGCCCTAAAGTGACTTCATGAATAAATTCACGAGGAACTTCACAGATGTAAAGATCGCTTAATATGAACTTAAATGAGCCTAATTAGGTACATACCTACCTATAATATAGGTAGGTACTGAAATGTATGTGTAATTTTTTTATTAAACATCAAAATATTGTGCATTTGTGTCCTGGCCGATATTTTTAACAACCCTTCCTTAAAAAGATTCCAATAAAATAAATAAATAGCTTACCAATACGATTAACACCACTTTTAACCCAACACGGTTCTGCCTTTTCGCCGGCAAATAACAAAGACGGGAAACAAAATAGACTATTCTGCTTTTTACATCCGCACAGCCACTCATGTTTTTCATACAATGCACTCCTAAAGTCTTAAAAACTCTTTTAAAGTCCCGTTTTTGACCTTTATTTAGTTTCGTTATTTGGAGGTTAGGCACTGGTTTTCCCGCATTCTTTACAATAATCTTATCATCGAAACTTAACCCTGAGAATGACTTTTTTTAAAAACTCACTGTATTTTTGCAATTATTTAAATATTGCACCGAGACCGTTGCCGTCATTTTTATATTATTTATTATTTTTTAAAGAAGCCGTAAAATAAAACCGCGGACATACTATTACATAAATCACTAAAAGGCTCAGCCAGCTGGCGCAGCACAACAGCAGAGTAAAAATCGAATTAGAAAACATAATTCAGAACAAACGAGCACTTTCGCTTAAAGTTGACTAATCATAACGTGCCTAAACCTCATGATCACCAGAAATTTGTGCCATAAAGATAGAATGAGATCGAAAATAAAACTAGCTATAAAACAAAGATAGAGCTATCGTGCTCCTCGACTCGTAAAAAGATTGCGGCCGTTCTGAACATTAAAAACGTCTGGCACCGGCGGCACAATGATACAAAGAAAGAATTTATTGTATCATGCGGCGGCACCGTATTCTGCCGGTCGTTATGCCGTTCAAGCGCATGAGTCACCGCGGTTTAAGCGAAATTTTTTGTTCGATGCAACATCTAACAATAGGGAAAGTAAAGATATCGCAATTTAACGTTACGTAAAAGATAGGGTGATGATAATTCACAAAACGGTAACTAGTACCTATAGATTTTTTTTATTTTGAATTTTAACAATTTAAATTTTAACTAGGGGGGCACGTGCTCATGTGCTCTTATGCACAAGCCGCCACTGGCTGTCGTGCATGTGCATTAATGGAAATATGACTTTTTACGTCTATGATACCTTTATTTTACCTTCTCAGATACCTAACTACTTGAATTTGTCAAAACCTTTTTGTTTTAAAGTGTCATTTTATATAATATGCCTTTTTTAAGCATAGTACCGTGCGAGCAAAAATTATTTGCATCAAAGAGGGCCTTGTATCTAAGGACGCAATGCTTAACCGTAGAGCTTAATACCTGTTGGGTGTCAGTAACTACCTGAATTAACAATCAATCAGTTATTCCGTAATCTTTGATAGTCGTTACAAGTAATTCGATTCATCGCTAATTTTTCCAATTTTTTGAATAATTCACACAATGGGCTTTACGGAACAGCACAAAACATTTATGGTTGAAGCGTATTTTCGAAACAGGGTTAGAGTAAATGGTAAGTGGCAATAGAATCCGAGCTTGTGCATTAAAATGGAGCAGGAAGACCATTTGTAAGAACAGAAAAACTTGTTGTAAACGTTCGTGGCAAAATACGCCAACAAATTGTATAAGACGCCTGTCCCAAGAAGTGGGAAGATCTTATGGAACATGCAGGAATATTCTTAAGAAGCAGCTAAATGTATTTCCTTATAAAGTGCAAGTATTCCAAGAAATACAAGCCGTAGATTTTGAAAGACGCAGGAATTACTTTCAATGCTTTACCCAAAATTTATTGGAAATAAATGATTTATTAGACCTGACATTTTTTTCGGATGAAGCCTGGTTCCACCTCTCCGGTTATGTGAATTCTCAAAATACATATAATTATTTTCTTTCTGTATATTTTAATTTTGTAAACAACAAAAATAAATTTATATTTGTCTACGTACTTATTTTATTACTCATTAGTTTGGCATATCATGTCATAATATGAATTTGACAAAATTTTAACCTATATTTGGTTAGATATATCGTCCCCATATCATTGTGATCTAAACCAAGCCCTACGTTTTTTAATTCAAGCCCTCTTTGATGCAAATGCTTTTTGCTCGCACGGTAGAAAAAAGAAAAATAGTTATACCTAGTCTTACTTTTTTGACATCAATTAACAAAATGCAAATTTCGAGTCAAAATTTATTATTTACAACAAACTATCAGGTATTTTAGGTGAATAGGTACACCTAAATCAGTGACGGATTAAAAAAAAATTAACTCATATTTAATCCACACAGTCTGAAAAATATATCTACTAATAACATGTGTCCTAACTAATTTACAACACCAACAAATAAAATAATACATAATTAATAAATTTGTTTAATCTAAACTTAAATCTGTTTCACTGTCAGAGTCGTCATTTAGGTTAATAACAATAGGTTTTAGTTTGTATACAGGGTGTCCGGAAACTTCGTTCGTATACTTTAAGGGGATATTCTACATATGAAAATATGAAAAAAAGTTTATATGAATGTAGGTTCTTAAATGACTTATAAGGAAGTTATGGCCGTCCAAAGGTGACCTCTAAAGATAAGTTTCTATTTTATATCTATGCAACCGCTTAAGGTACCGGTGTGCTTTTTGGCACACAAACTAATATTAACAATTGCTAATTTATGATATTGAGAGTTATTATGAAATTTAGTCAGGGACGTTGGCTTAGTTTATTTATTCCTAATTTTTTTACACGACACATTTACAAAATTTTACCCAAAAATTATAATTCCAGTGATATTTCTACACAAAAAAGGTATTCTTAAAAAAAATTATTGGACCAATGATTTAGGAGAAAAATCGATTTATTTAAACCATTGCATAAACTATTATCGAATTGTGTTTAAACTAAAACATCAAAGTAGTCTTATGGCAAATACAAATTTGAAGTAAAAAAACATCAAGAAGCCCATGGTTAGCGTTAAAATAAATTGACAATAACGTTTTTGTGATTTATTGTAGTGATCATTGATCAAGTGCAAAGTGTTTTTGATTAATTAAGGTGCAAATTTTAAGAAATGGCAGGTTATTCATTTTCTGAGTTAGCTGATATGCATTTTATGTATGGCAAAGCTAATGGTTGTGCTCGAGAAGCTCGCAGGTTGTATCAAGAATATTTTCCAAACCGTCAAATTCCTTGTGAGAAATTATTCATTAATTTACTTCAACGATTAAGAGAAACCGGAACTTTTATGCCAAATATGAATGAAACTGGGAGAAGCCGTACTTTTAGGACTCCACAAGCAGAAAAAAGAGTGCTCGAATGCGTTGCAGCCAATCCGGGTATAAGCACTTACAAGAAGAATTGCCTTACAAGAGGGTATCCCTAAGAGCACAACATGGGAAATTTTGCATGAACAACTTCTTTATCCATACCATATACAAAGAGTTCAGGCGCTTAAGCCTCAAGACCTACTTCCTCGTGCAGAGTTTTGACAGTGGATGCAGAGAAAATGTCATCAAGACCGTTTTTTTCTACATAAAGTCTTGTTTACTGACGAAGCAGGGTTTACCTGTGAAGGCATCGTAAATTTTCACAATAACCATGTATGGGTAGAAGAAAATCCCCATGCATTTTTCGAAAGTCGATTTCAAAATAAATTTTCAATTAATGTTTGGGCAGGTATATTGGTCGATCGATTAATACATTATGCCTCAACGTTTAGATGGGCCCGCATATTTAGATTTTTTACAAGACTCTTTGCCTGTTTTACTTGAAGATGTGCCGTACCAGCAAAGACTTACAAACTATTTTATGCACGATGGGGCTCCACCTCATTTTAGTAGATTGGTTCGAGATCATTTAAATCAAACATATCCAGACCGATGGATAGGCCGAGGTGCCTGGCCTCCCTGTTCACCTGATCTCAATCCATTGGATTACTTTCTTTGGGGATATCTGAAGTCTCTGGTATATTTAGTACCTGTTGAAAATGTACAACAATTGGAACAACGTGTTATTTATTGTTGCGAGGAAATTCGTAATAAGTAAGGAGCTTTCGCAAGAGTACGAACATCAATGAGAAATCGTTTAGTTGGTTGTATTGATATGAATGGAAACCATTTTCAACATTTGTTGTAACTTTTCTACATTTTTCAGATTATTCTTGTTAAACCAACAACTCTAAATTTATTTTGTTTAAAAATGACAATACCTAAAACAACGTTTTGACTTAATTATTGTCATTGTCAATTTATTTTAACGCTAATCATGGGCTTCTTGATGTTTTTTTACTTCAAATTTGTATTTGTCATAAGACTACTTTGATGTTTTCGTTTAAACACAATTCGATAATAGTTTATGCAATGATTTAAATAAAGCGATTTTTCTCCTAAATCATTGGTCCAATAATTTTTTTTAAGAATACCTTTTTTGTGTAGAAAAATCACTGGAATTATAATTTTTGGGTAAAATTTTTTAAATGTGTCGTGTAAAAAAATTAGGAATAAATAAACTAAGCCAGGTTTTGCTATGCAATACCCACCAGAAAATTTAATTTTTTTGGGAAATGTAATTTCCGATGAAAAAAATTGTCAGTTTACCTACAATGAAAGGATTATCGTGTATAAAACCACCGAATTTCCGGTTTAATGAAAATTGTACTCAAAGGAAGGTCGTTTTCCTGTCAGTGTTTGGGCCTGGATAAGTGCACCTGGCCCAGGTGTATGATGGAATACTGGTGGAAAATTAAACAACATACCATATCTAGGAATTTTAAACAACCCAACCGCGGGTCTAATGTTTGATAGAAATAATTTGTATTTTAACAAGATATTTGCCCTGTGTATACCGCTAGAATAGTAAAAACTGGTTTGCGCAAAATAATATCACCTGTCTACTTTGTACCGATTTAAACCCTATAGAATATGTTTTGGGGACATAGGTAAAAAAAATTTATACCATGCATGTACAAATTTTAAACTCCAAAATGAATTTGAATTATAAGAAAAAATGGAAGATATTTCTGAAGAGCTAACCCCACAGTAGGTATACATAAATACGCTAACTTCCTCAATTCCAAGAAGATCAGTCATAAACTCTAATGGAGCTGCTAATAAATATTAATTATTCTTTTCGTTAGTTTTTTATTAAATTAAACTAAGATTTTCTTAAAATTGTTTTTAAGGGTTTGTTTAAAAATTATTCATCGTCGTGTTCTTAGTTCAAAAAGGAAGAGAACAAGTCAATTAAACTATAAAATTTTAAAAATCGAATATAAAAAATAAACAAAACCAAAAATATAACCAATCTTCGATGTTATCGCGTACCTACCTAACCTCAAGTCAAATATTAGGTGTACCTATACCTTCTATTGATTTTTACAATTTTTTAAAAACTTTGGTACGTGTAAAGCATTTTCAAGCACAATTTCTTGTTCAAGAATTTAAAAAAGTTTTTGCCCGATTACTTGACCCGTGGAATACTTTCACCCTTGGATTAATATAACCATACCAAGACATTCACTTTTTTCTTTTATATAATATAAGTATAGAGAAATGTGGTTTTTAAACGTTTTGAAGCAATATACTTACCTATTGCCCGAAAAATAGGCATACCTAATTAGATTGCAGGGCTACAAATAAAATATACCAAAACATGCATCGGGCTAATCTGTCATGGTGTGTGTTTTCCTTTATTTTCATACCTTGTTTGGGTAGCCTATACAGTGTCACCAGTAAAGTCCGCATCATATGGTATTTTTTTTTATTAATAGCTTTATTCGAAATTTGACTTTGGCATCAACTTCTGCTTCGAACGAGATGAAAATTAAGCAAAAAAATAGTAGTCACGTGATTCGCATTATCTGTAAAATTTTTATTTTTTCCAAAAAATAATTCAAAAGTGGGGTTATTTCTGAAAATATCGAAAAAAGTTATTAGAAAAAGTTTTTTTAAAAACAGTTTCTAGCCCACATGCAAAATTTCAGCTGGATAAGATAATTTTGATTTTTTACCTATATTTTGTGAATTGCGCCACTTTTGCAAAATAAGACTCAACACAACCTACATAAAACTTCTAAGTTTTGACAATGCTTTATTTCAGATACATTTTCTTTAAAGTAGTGTCATATTAAATGTGTGTTTATCTACAAAATCAAAATTGGGCTATTAAAATTTGGTCGCATGCGCATGTGATGCAAAGTTCATTTGTTTTTGACCCTGTATAAGGTAACTTCATAAGATAAGTATTTTTGAAAACGTAGTTTGTGTCTGAAAGTAAAAAAATTAAAAATAAAATAAAGGGGTTTTAAATTAAATCGTTGAAAATAGATAAACTTTACGTTAAGTTAAACTAAAATTTATTTTTCACTTAATGAACACTTTACTGATGACACTGTGTTCTTTTTTGTCTTAATATTAAGGTGTATTACTTTCAGATATAGTAAAAATCAAGTAACGTTTTAACGCGTATAGGTTAGGTTCTGTCATATTTGAAATAAATTGTGTGCAATATATGTCAAATATGACAGAACCTAACCTAAACGCGTTAAAACGTTACTTGATTTTTACTATACAAACTACGTTTATAAAAATACTTATTTTATGAAGTTACCTTATACTAACCCTGTAACAAAACTGTAAACAAATGAACTTTCCATCACATGCGACCAAATTTTATAAGCCCAATTTTAATTTTGTAGAAAAGCACACATTTCATATGGCGCTACTTTAAAGAAAATGTATCTGAAATAAAGCCTTGTCAAAACTAACAAGTTTTATGTAGATTGCGTTGAGTCTTATTTTGCAAAAGTGGTGCAATTTACAAAATATAGGTAAAAAATCAAAATTATCTTATCCAGCTGAAATTTTGCATGTGGGCTAGAAACTTCATTTAAAAAAACTTTTTCTAATAACTTTTTTCGATATTTTCAGAAAGAACCAACATTTGAATTATTTTTTGGAAAAAATTAAAATTTTACAGATAATGCGAATCACGTGTCTACCATTTTTTTGCTTAATTTTTATCTCGATCGAAGCAGAACTTAATGCCAAAGTCAAATTGCGAATAAAGTTATTAATAAAAAAAATCCCATATGATGCGAACTTTACTGGTGACACTGTATATAGGCCTAGTTTAATGTGTTTAAATTGATCATAATAAAATAAATACCCGGAATTTTACCACCATTTGGGCATAATAAAATCATACAACGGCTGTTATTAGTCACTGTTTATATTCCAATCCGGGTATCCAAGTTATTAAAAGCACAAACAGAATTCACTAAACTGCACAAAAACTAGAAATCAGTACACATTAAACACTCACAATAAACGACAAGGAATCGACAGAGAAAACTTAAACCACAACAAAAATGGCGCCGAGCCGGTTCTGGAGTGTATTTTGAGCATGTCGCTAAAGAAGCACAGGCCGATAGTAAGAGGTGCGCATGACCAATTCTGCTGGGAAGGAAGGTATCTGACCGGCGAGCCGTGCGCTCAAACCTATCTTTTCACCCATAAAACTTTTTTTTGCGCACGTAATAAGCTGTACGTATCTATATGTAAATGTCTATGATTATATCCGACTAGATATGTTTTTTAGAGTATTATTATTTTTCTTTGTTGGAAAGATATATCGCGGTGACTTGGCTAGCGCGAGATCTGACCGTACCTTACAATGTACCGTGCGTTCAATTTATCTTGATAACATTTTGATTCACTGTAACTTTTTTGTTTTTAAAGATATGAAATTAAACAAAAAAACAAAATGTAGGGTTGGTTGCCAAGTTTTTTCCTAAGTTACATATAAAACAAAACACTATCAATTTTCTGACATATAAGTCTACCTTATGTTTTTTTAAATGAAACACCCTGTATATTTTTACATTTTTAAATTCCACATAAAATTATAATTATTTTTTATTAAATGCATTATTAGTCTATACTTCATAGTTTCCGAGATATTGACTCTCGAAAAGTGACATTTTTGAATTTTGACAGCTTCTAACTTTCTAACAGTACGTCTTAGAGCAAAACGGTTTACATATCCCTATCTTCAATTTTTATTATCTTCCCAAAAAAATCAACGTCCGGTTAAACCGGAACAACTATATTTCCTGCTTTCGAGTTACATCCGGTTTAACCGGAAGTTGATTTTTTTGGGAAGATAATAAAAATTGAAGATAGGGACATGTAAGCCGTTTTGCTCTAAGACGTACTGTTAGAAGGTTATAAGCTGTCAAAGTTCAAAAATGTCACTTTTCACGAGTCAATATCTCGGAAACTATGAAGTATAGATTAATAATGCATTTAATAAAAAATAATTATAATTTTATGAGGAATTTAAAAATGTAAAAATATACAGGGTGTTCCATTTAAAAAAACATAAGGTAGACTTATATTTCAGAAAATTGATAGTGTTTTGTTTTATTTGTAACTTAGGAAAGAACTTGGCAACCAACCCTACATTTTGTTTTTTTGTTTACTTTCATATCTTTAAAAACAAAAAAGTTATAGTGAATCAAAATGTTATCAAGATAAATTGAACGCACGGTACAGTTACCGTCACAAAAATCCGGGCACTAATCTGACAGCTAAATTTTTTTTCCTGAATTTTGGTAATTCAGGCTTTTACCTTTACTACCTACCATAGATTGGAAGGCAAAAGTAGTGGTAAAGAGATTTTGGTAAAGTAAACTAGACAATAATAACTTGTTATTCAATACAGAAACAGTTTAAAAGAAAGTAAAGTAACTCTACTACTACAAAACTATGGCAATATAAATAAACGGAGGAGGAAATAAAACCAATAGTATTTAATATTATATTTCTTAATTCTTTTGATCATGTAACCCCAAACATTTTCCATCGGATTTAAATCTAGACTCCTAGAAGGCCAGGCTAATACTTGAATGTCCCTTTGTTGCATCCAATCAGATATTGCGTGGGCAGTATGAACCGGGCAGTTATCATGTTGGTAAATGTAATTAGTATTGGGAAACATATCATTAACGGATGGCAACATCACGTTCTCCAATATTTGTATGTAATTTTGTGCATTAATTCGACCTTCTATGCGCGTGTACAAACTCCCATACCCTGTGCACTCATCCACCCCCAAACGTTGACACAAAAATGACCGCTTGTTGAAATATTCTGAGTGTAGCGTTCATCAAACCAGGTACTTTTCGTCTGTGAAAATTACATTTTCCCAAGCATTTATACCACCTCCGTAATATTGTAATGCATAACCCACTCTTTGCTTTTTGTTGGTTATCGTTAGGAAAGGCTTTTTTGCTGCAGGGTGATTGCGAATATTTGAACCATGTCTTATTCTTTTTTGTGCGGTTCTAACGAAACCCGGAAAATCAGTTACATTGTGAGCTAAAACAGCAGTTTTAAAAGGATTTTTCCTTAGGTATTAAATTAGAGTATTGTCATGTTCTTCTGTCGATGCCCTTTTAAGGCCTGTTCCTTCGCGAATGTGTTTCCATCCATTTTATTTTGATATCATGAACTGTACTTTGTGGCGTTTGAAATCTTTGAGCCACCCGTCTCTCTGGCCATCCTTCTTCTAGCAGTGTCACAATTTTGGCCTTTTCTGCAGCATTTAAATGAATATTTGTAAATTTATTTCACTAGTAAATAAATTTCAGTTAACAATTTTTGTCAATGTCATTAAAACAGGTAATTTTTGGGTATTCGAGATGTATAAAGGTCGGCTTACAATAGAAAAACTGCTGCCCGGATTTTTGTGACGGTAACTGTACATGTAAAATGCAAGATACAAAAAACTACTTATAAAATAAAATGTATTCCTCTTTTTCATCCTGAAAATCGGTTAAAACCTAATATTTTTTACATCAATCTTCATTTTATATCTAAATGGGTTATTAAGAGGGAGGGTGAGATCGCCCCCATAGCCCTCGCCCCTCTGGAACCACTGCAAAAATATATGATTCTACTGGAACCTTCAACAAAATTGATTGATTTTTTTTTTCTAGAATTTTCGACTTAGGCCAGAACATTCTACTAGCCGGTAGTAAAGATACATAGCATTAAATATCAAACTATAAGAATAGCGGATCTTCGAGAAAACTTGACAACCCTGTTTTAGACTGTATTGGAGACGGTTTGGCCGCCATTATAGAGTTGATCGTAAATCTAACCTTAAATCTATTGTTATAAATGCAGCGCCTCGGCAACAGATGTCTCAAATTCATTGATGTCATGTCGTGGTGTTGCCGCATATCGTATTTTACTGGAATTTTTAAGGATTTAAGCATTTTTAACAGACAATAAAATAGGAGGTTCTCAATTCCAGTCGAATGTATGTTTTTGATAATAATATGTACGCTGATTACTCCGGGGTAATTGGACCGATTTTCATAATGATTTTACAGAAAAAAGTATTAAAATGAAAATTTCATATTTATTAATTTTTGACCTGCTAACAGACCACATATAATACCACTACCACTATTTACGATCCATTGCATCTGCCTCTCTTCTTCTACCGGAAAATGAAATAATCTTAATCCTGAGAAGGCGCAAGGCGACTTCCCACATTAAAAATAAGCACACTGTTGTTTTTCAATCAAAAATAAATATATATACATACAGCAAGTTAAACAGACAGGCGGCAACAATGTTTTAATTTAGCAGTGAAAAGGCTTGTCGTTTGTGGCTGCATCAACACGCTTTATTGTTGGTGACTCATTGTGCCATCTATGAATTTAATGTAGCAGATTTAGGAAATCTTCGTATATGGCCTTCTTAAGGTGGAATTATCAACGTCATTCAATTTATTGCCAACCTATAACCTATTTCGCCTTGTTTTTCTTAGTTTATTATTTTATTGACTAAGATTTAAATAAAATCAATATCGTCTGCACATTATTTAGGTAATATCTGATATATTACAAAAATATCAATTTATTTCATTGCTTATTTTGGGAGAATTGTATTGTGAAAGAACAATGACATAATAATGTTAAAAAAATCTTAACCGATATTTTTCGATATACAATTATTCTCCTTAAATAACTTATGAAATTCCTTAATATTTATTTAACATGTTAATTATTACCTATAGAATATGAAGACGATATTGATTTTATTTAAATTTTGTGTAAAAGTTAGAAAAATAAATAAATCTACGCGAAATAGGTTATAGCTAGGTTGGACATATCTACCAACTGTATTAGTAGGGGAGCCCAATAGGGGCTTTTGGGATTTACTCAAGCGCGGCAGATTAACATATGGGGGATACCTTGCACCCTGTTGAGTACCTCTGCCATGTCTAAGCCCTCTATATAGTGCCGCGCGTGTACGGCAGCTGATCAGAATATTAAAACAAAATCGATAGCTGGATTTACTGGAGCGCGTCAGATTAAGGTGTGGTGGGTTAATTACATGCTAAAGAGTCTGCATTTCAATAATATGACGATTTGAGAGTGACGTAAGGGAGTGGGAAGGTCACAAACTTGCAAAAAAAAATCGTCACATGGACATTCTCGAGCGCGGTCAATTTTTTTTTTTATTTTGAAGGAAATAATTCAAGGAAAACGGGAAAAATATAATCTGCCGATTACCACAAGCCGAAGTAACAAAAATCGTCAATAAAGTTTAATAGCGCGTGCACTCAGCGCCTCAATGTCTCTTTCTTTATCAATCACTCTCTCGCACCGTCCCACTCTACTTTCCGTCAGCCATCACGCCATCACAGGCTGATCACAGCATTCGTGGGATTATATGTACAGAGTTATTATTTTACATTTTAAATTGTCCCACTTTTAAAAGCCTGTAACTTTTTTGTTTTTTGAGTTAGCGTGTTCACTGAAAAAGTTGGATGTAGAACTTTTGGCCAAGTATTTATGGGTTTAGTCAAAAATGACAGTAGGTGTCACATGTCACATTTAAAACCAAACATTTAATTTTTTTAAGTGAGACACTCTGTATATTAGAAGCGCATTAGATGGTTCCTTTTCTTCCGATTTCAAAAATATAACACACTTATGCATTCTTCTATTAATTCCATCAAAAATATGTAAAAATAATATTATTAAAATGCATCAAGATAGTTATGAAACCGTTTTGTTGCTATGGATTTTATCTTTATTTATATCGCAGTATGTCACTCCTATTGTTATTACTCGTTCCGAAATTTTTGTAAGTGAATTAAGAATTAAATTTTTAAGATTTAAGGTTGAATTCTCAACGTCATTCAATCTATTGCCAACCTATAACCTATTTCGCGTTGATTTTTTGAGTTTATTATTGTAATAACTAACATTTAAAGAAAATCAATATCGTCGGTACATTATTTAGGTAGTATCTGATATATTACAAAAATATCAACTTATTTCATTGCTAATTTTGGAAGAATTGTATAGTGAAAGAACAATGAGTGACAATGACATAATAATGTTTTAAAAAATCTTACCCGATATTTTTCGCTTTACAATTCTCCTAAAATAAGTTATGAAATTCCTTGATATTTCTTAAATATGTCAATTATTACCTATAGAATATCAAGCCGATACTGATTTTTTAAAAATTTTGTATAAAAGCTAGAAAACATAAATAAATCTACACGAAATAGGTTATAGGTTGGCAAGCATGTTGATACTCCTACCTTAAGAAAAAAAAATCATGAATTTTTTTTTTAAACGGTCAGATTAACAAAATCCCCCAAAATAATCGTCAGATTATGAATCAGCCCGACCAGGACACCAAGCTGAACCGTCTTTATGAAAATCTGACGCGCTCGAGTATGTCAAAATAGCGTTTTTTTTTTTGCATTTTCGAAAAGTCGCCACGAGCTTGCGTCACATCCGAATCGTCACTCTATTGAATGGGAGCTTCCTTAGGGATCCCTTAACATCCCCTCTGAATATCTGACCCGCTCGAGTAAATTTTTTTCCCCCATTTTTAACCCTTCCGTACCGCCGCCCCCACCATCAAAACCGGCAGATTAATGTACCTCTATCATGAAAGTCACGTGGGGCATATACACTATTAATATCTGACGCGCTCGAGAATATCCATGCCACTTTTTTATTTTACATTTTTGAAAGCCTGTAGTAACTCCCCCCACCGGTGAAAGGGTACACATGATATGACATTTTTTCCTTTCTACCATCCAATCTTCAAGATCCAATAGGTCCCTACGACGCTCGAGTAAATCCCCATTTAGCATCGTGGGCTCCCCTACCATATATTGCCGAGAAGCAAACCAAACTAGTAGTTGATTTTTGATATTCTGTTGTCTTATCATGATTTGACAAACAGAACTAACCTGAAAATATACCGATGTCAACGTCGTGTCATAAAAAAAACCCTCAAATAAATAAGCCAATGTCAATGTCTTGTCACTTTTGCTTGACTCCTCTCGCTGAAAAAAAGTTGTTTTTGCCTAAATAAGAAATTAATATCTAATATTTATAGCAATAAAGTACAATTTTACAAAATTAAGTTACAACATTTTATTTTTAACTTTTATGTAGCACAAGAAACATCATTGGTTACAAGGACAAAACTACTTAGTGTGAACAGAATACATAACACTTTAATACTTAAGACGGAGGATATTGAGGGCACGGAGGGCAACACACAATAGGTGTATCTACGGTAGCAGCAAAACACTTATATCTGGCCATTACACCATTAGCCGAGTCACCATTTTCTCCATTACCATTTAAATCATTTCCAATATTTTTCTTTAAATAATTCCTAGCGAAATTTTGTTTTCCCAAATGCTTTCCATCGCAGAATTCGCTTGGTCCACATGTTGGAGGCGCGGTCATACATTCTGGTGAGCCGTGACATCCAGTTCGTGGACAATCGTGCTAAAAATAATGTTGTTAGTATTTAAACCATAAATAAACACCAAATCAATGTATATGATATGGTATGGCATGGCACCAAGGATTGATCTATAAAATTACTCAGAAAAGATGTGCAAGATGCTATCTTAAAGAAAGAATCCTCAGCGTCAAAATAGAACAACAAAAGTCAGAAGTCTCACAACCTAATAATTTTACCTGACACCTGACACAAAGCTCCTTCGGAGGAGCAGTGGTGTATAGTTGCACAAAGCTTTTGAGCATCTTAACTAACCAAGATAATTTAGCATAAATGACATTGACAGAATCACTCACAGTTAAAGTAGCCCTTAAAGCTTAATTCTTGACTTATAGTAAAGCAAACATTATTTGCATCAAAGAGGGCTTGGATTAAAAAACGTAGGGCTTGGTTTAAATCACAATTATATGGGGACGATATATCTAACCAAATCTATGTTAAAATTTTGTCAAATTCATAGTCTGACATGATATGCCAAACTAATGAGTAATAAAATAAGTAGACAAATACAATTTTTTTTTGTTTTTTACAAAATTAACAAAGTAAGAATATACAGAAAGAAAAAGAAAAATAATTACATAAATTGCTGAAATTGGCCACCATGCTCCAAGCATAAATTCACACGTCTCGTCATATTTTCAAAAGTATTGTGTTGTGTTGTTTGCAACAAGTTCTTCTGTTCTTACAGATGGTCTTCCTGCTCCTTCTTGTGTTGTAGAACTTGTTTCCCTATAAACACAGCCACGGTTCTTTTCAGGCAATGATAAAAATCCCCAGCGATAAAAGCAACGTTAGGAAAATGTTCGTGAAAATCGTCCATGCACAAACCCGGATTGTATTGCCACTTACCATTTACTCTAACCCCGTTTCGAAAATGCGCTTCAACCATGCTTGTTTTGTGCTATTCCGTAAAGCCCATTGTGTGAATTGTTCAAGAAATTGGAAAAATTAGCGATGAATCAAATTACTTGTAACGACTGTCAAAGATGACGGAATAACTGATTGATTATTAATTCAGGTAGTTACTGACACCCAACAGGTATTAAGCTCTACGGCTAAGCATTACGTCCTTAGATGCAAGACCCTCTTTGATGCAAATAATTTTAGCTCACACAGTATATTTGGTTAATAATTGTACAAACCAACATTATTATATTACAGAATATTCTGTTATACCTGCAATCCATTGCGCTTTTCACAATCACAACCAGTGTAAAGAATACTTGCTCTTAGTTCTCTTGACTTGGATTGCTGTAATTTGACGACTTTTTCTTCAATTCTATTGTCTTGCTGTCTACCTTTCCCTTTTCTACTAGATTCTCTATAGCAAACCTGAAATATTATTATTAAAAACATATATTAAGAACATCTATTTACAGTGTTAGCGTTCATGCTAAGTTTGCGTGTAGACGAGCTTAGTTATTTGGTGGTTATGTATATTTAAAAATGTTACCAGATAGAATTAGAATGTAAATTATTTTAAATAAAAAATTATTTATGCTACGTAATGTTGCATTCTGTTGAAATTACGCTATTTATTCTAGATGTTTTTTTATTGTCTGTATTAAATAATATACAGGGTGATTCACGGTGGATGGAGCGTAAGGCTGGTGGCCCACAGGACGGTAACGGCACGATTTGTCGCGCGCGATAAATCGTACGCGATATCGCAACGACCAAAATTCACAAATTTGTCATACAATTAAATACAGTGTTCGCCCACTGGCCGCGAAAATATCTAAAACCGTCGCGGCAGGACGTTGCCGCACAAACTCGCGATTTGGCGGTCAAAAAACGCGCCAATTTGTGTCGCCTGACTTTTGAACGCCAATAGGATTAAATGATTTCTAGCCCACACGACGATATTAACAACGATATTTTTAGTGCTGTGTTGTCATTCAGTGAGTGCAGTCTATAAAAGTACAGGTTGTGTTTGCATCAAAAATATGCCACCGAAGAGCACTTTCTAATTTTTTAAAATAATGTATAAAACGCCCCTTTCACAAATCTGAGCCTCAAAATGGGATGGACCCAATATTGCCTTTGCCTTTTGATAGCTTGCCTCCTTCGGCGCCTACGTGAAACCATCGCTAATAAAATTACTTTTCTTCGATCCTTCACTTCTAAGCTCATAGCAACAACTGACCAGAATTGATCTGGCAACACGGAATATTAATCTAAACAAGTTTCGCAGGATATACCGTGTAGTGGGCGACCGCTCAGCGGATGCGGCGCGATATACCGCGCGCGACAAATCGTGCCGTTACCGTCTTGTGGGAACCAGCCTTAGACTTTTCTGACGAACCAGTAAAGGAATCGTTCTGAAATTTGGTCGCGTACATAAACGGACATGCTCTACCAACCTAAAATATTTTTAACAATACAGTGTTGCCGCTTCCACGCAAAAATAATAGTAACTTCGATTTTTTAAATGCAATATGATATATTTTATTTTATTTTCGAAACCCCCATTACGTTTCTTACAATTTTTATGAACTCTACTCTTACCGTTTCTAAGATATAAATTAATTTCAGTTTTTTTTGTCCGAAAACGTCACTTTTAAAAATGCTGATAATTTTGAACTCTAAAATACTGAAACCCTAAAATTTGGTAAATAGTTAACTAATACCATAGGGCTCTTTGCCCTAGTCCCAAATCTTAGTTGCAATATACAGGGTGGTTGACAAATACACTTATTCTGGTAACTTGAAAAAGTGACCATAAGTCCTTTTTTTCAAATGTAACACCCTGTATAATATTACGGATTTGAAAAGCTGCTAAAATTTCTCTTAATTCTTGTATATCATACCTGTACCTAACTAACTAGTTTAACCATTTTTTTGACGTATTAAGCATGATTTGTAAACTTTTCTATACAATTCAATTTTTATTCGGTTATTAGTAAGTAGCCATGACAAAAACTGATGTTTACGTATGTTACTATGGTTATCGTTTTGACATTTCATTAAGTTTAGATACAAGATAGAAATACACTAGTCATGAAAGAAAACTAAGTATACAAATGCAGTTCTTATGAATTTATTTATTTTATTTGGACAATGTGATAAAATTATCGCCAGGACATGTATAAATAACGAAATGTACTCTAATTTACCGCCAATGAATCTTAGAAAATTCATAAGGATCCAGAACAATTTTATTAAATGTTAACTAGGTAGTCAAATAATAAAAGACTACTAAAATTAAAACTAATAAAATGCTATTTTAACAGATGTTCAAAACGCTGGCCGTTTACATCCAAACACTTTAATATGCTGGTGTTGACTGCATGGATTTCAAAAAAAATTTAGTTTTAATGTTTTTTGCATGTTAATGCAAACGCACATTGTCCAAATAAAATAAATAAATTCATAAGAACTGCATTTGTATTTGTATAGTTTTCTTCCATGAGTTTAAAGTGTATTTCTATCTTGTATCTAAACTTAATGAAATGTCAAAACGATAACCATAGTAACATACGTAAACATCAGTTTTTGTCATGGCTAACTTACTAATAACCGAATAAAAATTGAATTGTATAGAAAATTTAACAAATTATTCTTAATACGTCAAAAAAATGGTTAAACCAGTTAGTTAGGTACAGGTATGATATACAAGAATGAAGTGAAATTTTAGCAGCTTTTAAAATCCGTAATAATATACAGGGTGTCACATTTGAAAAAAAGGACTTATGGTCACTTTTCCAAATTACCAGAATAAGTGTATTTTTCAACCACCATGTATATTGCAACTAAGATTTGGGACGAAGGCAAAGAGCCCTATGGTATTAGTTAACTATTTACCAAATTTCAGGGTTTCAGCGTTTTAGAGTTCAAAATTATCAGCATTTTTAAAAGTGACGTTTTCGGAGAAAAAAAAACGGAAATTAATTTATATCTTAAAAACGGTAGGTAAGAGATAAGTATAGAGTAGAGTTAATAAAAATTGTAAGGAAAGTAGGTAATGGGGGATTCGAAAATAAAATAAAATATATGGTGTTGCATTTAAAAAATCGAAGTTACTATTATTTTTGTGTGGAAGCGGCATCACTGTATTGTCAAAAATATTTTAGGTTGGTAGAGCATGTCCGTTTATGTACGCGACCAAAATTTCAGAACGATTCATTTACTTGTTCGTCAGAAACGTCTAACGTTACATCCACCGTGAATCATCCTGTACATATAACTGAAAAATGGTTAGTGACATGCAGACAAACATTTTAAAATTGAATAAAGTCTTATGACTCCGCTAGATTCCCTGCGGGTGTATCGGCGAACTGGTCTTAGGAAATCCTATGAAGAATTCCATACGTCTCTCCTATTCATGCTATTGCTAGAAAAATGTATTTATTAATAACCTATCTGTCAAAGTTGATAAAAATAAAGATATTATATCAATGTTTATAGTGCAAAACCCCGCAAGTCATTTTATTTTTATTAATGCTTTTTTGGAAGGAAGTATACCAATCAATAGCGGATTTGTTTAAACTGCAAAGTCTTGGTAAGTTAATTTTTACTTTTTGATACTTGTGGCTCCATCTTTTAAAGATACATTACAAACCCTTGCAAGAACATACATTTTTTACAAAACCGTATAAGTCTTTTTTTTCGTAGCACAATTATCATAGAAAATGTAATTAAATGTCCAAAATCAGTGCCTATTATTCAGTCAGATTTATAGTCAAAATTATATTTCAGTTAGTATACTTAAACTGGGTGAACATTTGTTTTTTATCCTGTAAAATTTCAAAAAATTGACTTACCAGGTTTTGCCCTTTACCCATTAATAGGTGGGCCAGAACGAACCCCCTAAGGTTAGAATGGTTACAAAACTTGAAATAAAGGCCGAAAATAATTAATGTTGTCGTCTAAATAGTTTTAGTTCTTTAAAAGAAACAGTATAGGCATCAAAAAGTTTTTTTTATGATTTTACAGAAACCTAAAAATATTGGCAATACATGACAGTTGACCGAGTTGACTTACTCTGACACCTGTCATGTTGAACCAAGAACTGTCATTTTAAGTCGGTTTTAAATTTAAATCCCTTTAGTGAATATGTTTGTTAAATTTTACAACAATCGACGTACCGTATGAAATGCCTTATTGTATATTAAAAAAAAAAACTAATCGGAATTAAAAAAAAGGATACCCTGAGGATACGTAGTAGGTACATTTAAAAAGGCATGGTTAATCCAAACCCTAACTATTAACCAATCAAGGTTTACCTTTGAAAATTCTTATTGTGTATTAGAAGGCCCAACAGATCATGAATTTATTAAAAACTAAGACTATGGAATGCCTTCAAAAAATTATTTTTATTTAAAAAAAATTATTTATACAGCATGTGCGTTGATTTGCTTGCCAAATGGAAAACTTCTTTATTATCAATTTTTCGAAAAAAAGTTAGTCTTTATAAAAAGTTTTGCTTTTAAAATTATTAAGATTGGCATAAGAATTTCTTTTTAATGTTGTACAGGGTTATCCAACCAAGACTAGACAAGGCGATTTTTTGACTTTTCCTGTACTTTTATAAAAAAAACTGAAATAGCCATCTTAAGTCATTTTCTCCCGCGAATTCGAATATCTTCAGCAAAAAATAATTGAACATCAAACAAAAGTACTAGGGGTCACTTTGATATTTTTTTAAATGGAACACCCTGTATATTTTTACATTTTTAAATTCCACATAAAATTATAATTATTTTTTATTAAATGCACTATTAGTCTATACTTCATAGTTTCCGAGATATTGACTCTCGAAAAGTGACATTTTTGAACTTTGACAGCTTATAACTTTCTAACAGTACGTCTTAGAGCAAAACAGCTTACATGTCCCTATCTTCAATTTTTATTATCTTCCCAAAAAAATCAACTTCCAGTTAAACCGGAACAACTATATTTCCTTCTTTTGAGTTACATCCGGTTTAACCAGAAGTTGATTTTTTTGGGAAGATAATAAAATTTAAAGATAGGGACATGTAAGCTGTTTTGCTCTAAGACGTACTGTTAGAAAGTTATAAGCTGTCAAAGTTCAAAAATGTCACTTTTCGATAGTCAATATCTCGGAAACTATAAAGTATAGACTAATAGTGCATTTAATAAAAAATAATTATAATTTTATGTGGAATTTAAAAATGTAAAAATATACAGGGTGTTCCATTTAAAAAAATATCAAAGTGACCCCTAGTACTTTTGTTTGATGTTCAATTGTTTTTTGCTGAAGATATTCGAATTCGCGGGAGAAAATGACTTAAGATGGCTATTTCAGTTTTTTTTATAAAAGTACAGGAAAAGTCAAAAAATCGCCTTGTCTAGTCTTGGTTGGATAACCCTGTACATGGGGTCTCAAAAAACGAAAAACTTTAATTCTAAATGTGAAAAAACTTTATACCAAAATTTATTAACCGGCAAATTGGAAAGCGCATTAAATCGTCAACTAATTTGTTGTATACAGCTAGGGCAATGATAAAGTTTTTTTAAAAAGTTACTTAACATTTTTGATAAACAATATAGATAAATACAATCGCAATATTTATTATTAAGCCATCAATGTACTATTTGCAGGTTAATTTAGTATACAAAGTGATTAAAATATTTAGATAATTTACAACCTAATTGAAAATTTATTAAACAATCATATACCTAAACATATTTACACATAACAAGTTTTTTAATAGTAATTCAACAGTAAACACGAACAAATATACATAGAAGATTAAATTTCAATAACCCCTCCCCTCCCACCCCGTTGTTCATCATACACCTAATAATTTTTATTTATCCATATTTTTCTCAAAAATGTTAAGGTGGCATTCTCAACGTCATTTAATTCATTTAATTACAGTTTATTATTTTATTGACTAACATTTAAATAAAATCAGTATTGTCGGCACATTACTTAGGTAATATCTGATATATTACAAAAATATCTATTTATTTCCTTGCTAATTTTGGGAGAATAGTATAGTGAAAGAACAGCGATATAATAATGTTAAAAAAAATCTTACCCGATATTTTTCGCTATACAATTCTCCTAAAATAAGTTATGAAATTCCTCGATATTGATTTTATTTAAATTTTGTTTAAAAGCTAGAAAACATAAATAAATCTACGCGAAATAGGTTATAGGTTGGCAAGCATGTTGATACTCCCACCTTAAGTAACTATTAAAAAAAAAACTTTATCATTGCCCTGTGTACTACAAATTAGTTGGCGATTTAATGCGCTTTTCGCGCTTTCCAATTTGCCGGTTGATAAATATTGGTATAAAGTTTTTTCACATTTAGAATTAAAGTTTTTCATTTTTTGAGACACCATGTACAACATTAAAAAGAAATTCTTATGCCAATCTTAATCATTTTAAAAGAATAACTTTTTTTCGAAAAATTGATAATAAAGAAGTTTTCCATTTGGCAAGCAAATCCTCGCACACGCTGTAGATAACAATATCGTCGTTTACACCTAATGAAAATGAAACATTCTTTTGTGTATTAAGCGTAATTTTATTAATATTGCCTAGCGCTTTCGGCCCATTATGAAGCCATCATCAGGGCTTAGGTTCTAAAAGAAAAACAAACAATAGTAAAAACACAGTAGGAACAAAACTACGTGAGAATTCTTACTCGTCAAATTATGTCCAGGAGACAAGAAACATATTAATAAGATAATATTTGCAAATTTCCATAGTAGTGGCTTCAAATTTTATAAACAACACCTGACTGACATTTGACACATGGACACAATTTGATCATAAAAACTTTAGAGGTTGGACTATCTCGAGGACCTTGAAATCCATGGACATTCAATTAACTATCCAGATTCATGTCTGAATTTAAGACCCAATAAAACTAATAACCGAAATCCAATTTTTAGACTCTTTTTTATTTACCTTAACCTATGCTTGTGGACATTTGACTTCCCCATTTTATTAACAATGGGACGGTTTTGCACATACATATATCATAATTTAAAAATCCTGTTTAAATTATTTTCTTTCAAACAAATTGACGGAGTTAACTACCTTTTTATTCATTAAGACTTATCTAAAGTTTTTATATTACCTTTCTGTTTCCTATTATTCGTCATTTTGTGTACATTAACTACTTTTTATCTGAGATATCCCTCAACACTTTGTGTCCATGTGTCAAATGTCAGTCAGGTGTTGTTTCTAAAATTTGAAGTCACTACTATGGAGGACTTGAGGTAGGAGGCCGATCGCAATGCATTGGATTCGGTCCCAAATTAGCATCGGTAATTCAGCTTTACGAGTTTCCATAAGATGGCGCTCGTGTTCGAAGTGGGCTATCAAATAAATGGTTTCTTATGGACGCGATAACTATTTTTATTTAAATTAGTTCTTTAAGGCACAAATAAGGACTTTTATATGAATTTACACTTACTTTGTTATACTTATTAGCAAACTCGGCCTGTATAAAGTTCCAACGATGCTTCGTTTTTAAAATACAGGAACATTCTAGCAGAGGGTTTTACCTTTGGAGCTAGAAAGAGACTTATTTGGCTGCGTTTCATCTCTGAAGAAGATCCTGTCTTACCACCCCCACACAAAGCAAACTGTACTTTTATAAATTGTACCATTATTCATTATAAATATGGAAATTAATTACAATACAACGTTATTTGTCTTGTCTTGCCTTCAAACGTTATTTGTTATTTCGAAAAATAAAATATCAATTGTCAAAAGTAAAAGCACAGAAAAATAAAGGATTTAAGTAAAAGTTAAAAACTATGGAGGATCTAGTTTTCCATATTAAAAACGAAGAAGAAGAAGACAACATCAGCCCACTTCGGACGCGAGAGCCATCTATCGGCCAATAGCGAACTAACCAAAAAACCGGGACAGAATTTGAAAATGCTGCCATTGTCGATCGGCCTCCTACCCTATAGTTCTCCATAGTCACTACTAAGAAAATTTGTTTAGAAATTTACAAATATCTTATTAATATGTTTCTCGTCTCCTGGACATAATTTGACGAGTATTCTCACGTAGTTTGTTCCTACTGTGTTTCTACTCTTGCTTGTGTTTTTCTCTTAGAACCTCAGCCCTGATGATGGCCTCATAATGGACCGAAAGCGTTAGGCAATATTAATAAAATTACGCTTAATACACAAAAAAAGTTTCATTTGTTGAGATACAGCGTACAACCGACTCTCCTTTTCTTAATGAAAAAACTAAGATCATAAATTTATCAAAAGCTAAAACTATCGATTCCTTTTGAAAAGTTATTTTTATTGAAAACCGTAATTTTTACCAAACGACGTTTTTATTTCATGAAAAAATCCGCAGTTTTTTTGGATAAATTTTCATTTTTTCATATATTAGGGCTTTTTCATTTAAAGTATAAACCTCGATTGATAAAAAAATAATGTTTTCCATTAGAATTACCTTCAGACGCAGCTTGTCCATAAGGTTATTTGGTCAATGACCCCTTACTAATTAATTTTAAAACAAAGAAAGATGATTGTCCTTTAAAAAATGCAAAGTTTTCAAAATGTAAGTGTCATGCGAAAACTCCCCAATATAGACAGTTTTCTGGTGGGTTTGTTCGGGTTTGTTTGAATTGGCAACTAAGAGAGAAACAGACGGGCTCGTCGGCCGTCGACTTCGCCTGATCTCGGGTTGTTTCGTGCTCGGTCTAAGGCAGTTCAATAGGCATTTATGGAAACACAGTCGAAGCGTAAAATAATTATTATTGCAAGCAAAGCTTTGTGTTAGACAAAGAAAAACTAATTACCAAATATGCGGATTATATTTGCAACATTTACATAAACAGTTTTAATTTGATGAAATAGTAAATGCGTAAAGTGGAGTTGAAAGCATGGAAAAGAAAGAAAAAACTCGAAGGTTTTCCTCCACAAAATTTAATAGAATAAAAATTCTTTAGGGGTCTTTACATGTTTCGAACATAGAAACGTTCATCATCAGGAGTTTATTTATTTAATGCTGATGGATTTTGCAGAAGAGAAAATGGTGTAGAACCTAAATGGAGCTCTTATGGAATTAAAAAAATTGATGTGTAGAAGTGACACAATATGAAGAAAATTGAGAAAAGTTAAAACAAACTGAGTATGTGAAAAAGTCAGTAAAGGGGGTCTAAACCAACCAAATAAAATTTTAAAATAACCCTCGACACTTCTTTTTAGAAGGGTTTTTTCTTCTTCCCCAGTTTATTTGGTTGGTTTAGTGGATGTTTTAACTTTTCACAATTTTCTTCATATTATGTCACTTCTACACATCAATTTTTTAATTCCATAAAAGCTCCATTAAGATTCAGATTCTACACCTTTTTATCTTCTGCTAAAACCATCAGCACTAAATAAATTTTCTGTCGTGTAGAGACCCTAAAGAATTTTTATTTTATTAAATTTTGTGGAGGAAGACTGAGTTTTTTCTTTCTTTTCCATAAACAGTTTTGTTTCCTTGGATCATTAGGTATGTCGATGCCGAATCCGAATAGTCAGTATACCGCTAATGGATTGATAAAAATTATAGTTTTTGATAATCGGAACTTTTTGATAGTTCTCCGTAATCTCTTTTTGTTAGCCAATAATCAATCTGTTGTACTTTTTTACCACAAGAGGAATTTTCATAAAGTATAAAAGGATTGGTAAAAATTATGGTTTTTGACAAAATAATTTTTTAAAGTGCCCCGTCTCGTAGTTTCTTTTTGGCAAATAATTAATCTCTTGTATTTTTTTAATACGGTAAGATTATTCATTAAATATAAAGTATTTTGGTAATAATTAGGTAAGGTTTTTAGTAAAATTTTTTTTTTTTGAAATGACCCCGCAGTGTCTGTTTTTAATAAATTCTCGATCTGTTGTGCTTTCTTCACGCAATAGGGCTTTTCATAAAGTATAAATGAATTGGTAGAAATGACAGTTTTTCATAAAAATACCTTTTTGAAATAGACCAGGGCTGAGCTCTTTGCAAATGGTAAAAAGTGAAAAAAAATAATGGTAGAATGAAACCCATTGGAATAGGAAGAGAATATAAAAAAATGAAAGGAAAAATAAATTACGGGCGATCCGAGGTCGGGAAGTGGGGGACGGTGAGTTTTTAAGGTTAGAAAACGATTTATCTCGATTTTCGGCAAAACTTCATGTCCTATGGAAAAACGTTAAATAGCAAAGTTGTAGGTAATAAAAAGATCTACAACTTTTATATTTGCACTTTTTTCACATAACCTCAAAATTTATGTGAAAAACTCAAATAACCCAGTTTTTGGTTTTTTATTTTTATCTTTTACAAGAAAATTTTTTTTTTTCACGAAATTTGGTGAAAACTTACCTTTTTATGTCCCAAAGACACTGTAATTTTTTTGATTTAAAATATTTATTTTTTGACCTTATTTTGACTTAATATCGAAAAAGCACCCTAATTTTCAATCGAAAATTCCCACGTCAAAATATCTACTTTTTTAAAAAAGTTGGTGGGCTTTTTGTTCGTTGAAATCTCTACTTTCTGATGGTGTAAAAAAAATATACATTACTATGGTAAATGTGATGAAATCCCCTTTAAATCCTACCTTTAATTATATTTAGAACAACTATTTTCGCATATTTTTTGCGATCTTTATGTTTTATGGATTTGTAATTTTTTTGTTTATCAATGTAACATGGAATCTTACGTTTTTCGAGTAATTAAAGTATAAATTTTAATAAATAGCTCAAAATTGTACATAATGATTAAAAAAAAAAATTTCGGATCCGATTTTTTTTCGTTTCTTTGCATTTTTTGAGAATATTTACCATAGTAATGTATATTTTTTTACACCATCAGAAAGTAGAGATTTCAACGAACAAAAAGCTCATCGACTTTTTTTAAAAAGCAGATATTTTGACGTGAGAATTTTCGATTGAAAATTAGGGTGCTTTTTCGATATTAAGTCAAAATAAGGTTAAAAAATAAATATTTTAAATCAAAAAAATTACAGTGTGTTTGGGACATAAAAAAGTAAGTTTTCACCAAATTTCGTGTATAAAAAACTTTTTTTTTGTAAAAGATAAAAATAAAAAACCAAAAACTTGGTTATTTGAATTTTTAACATAAATTTTGAGGTTATGTAAAAAAAGTGTAAATACAAAAGTTGTAGATCTTTTTATTACCTACAACTTTGCCCCTTAACGTTTTGCCGAAAATCGAGATAAATCGTTTTCTAACCTTAAAAACTCACCGCCCCCCCCCCCCCCACTTTCCGACCTCGGATCGCCCGTAATTTATTTTTCCTTTCATTTTTGTTATATTCTCTTTCTTTTCCAATGGGTTTCATCCTACTATTATTTTTTTTGGTTTCAAAAATTATCGACCCTGGTCTAAAAGTAGTATTTATTTTTTGACAAATAATCAAATTATTGCGTTTTCTTAATGCAATAGAGTTTTTAATGAATTTCTTCGATTGGTAAACATTGCAGTTTTTAATAAAAATCACTTTTTGGAAGTACCCCGTAGTCTTTATTATTTGACAAACAATCAATTTGTTTTGCTAAAATAATATAAACTTCGTTTTTTAATAATTACGGTTTTTAATAGAATACTACTTTTTGAAAGTAGGTACCTGTAGCCTCGGTTTTTGATAAATGTTCTTTTTCACACAGTTTTAATTTTGACCCGCATAGAATTACGTTCACTAACAATTATTATTCGTATAGGTATTTGGGATAGATTCGCGCAAATACTTTTATCAAATAATATTAGGTATGTAGGTAGGTTTATCTACTAAAGATCGTAATATTTATATTATGTACCTAATTTGTCTTCTAGTCACGATTCAACGTCGCGCGTCTTCGTCTCAAAAAATGAGAAGTAACGCCAGCTGTCTTGCGTTTTAAAGAAAAACCTAATACCCATTTTATTTGAATAAATCATCTGTATTGGGTTATCTGTGATTATAGTCTTAAAAAAAGTCCATGGGTATGAAATTTTTCATGGGATTTAATATGGCTAACACCATCCGCTATGGCTTACCAGAACGTCTAATAACATATACCTACAATAGTTGAATAAATCGCCCATGATTCTCAAACAGACCTAGTAAATTTATTTTAAAAACGACACAATGAGCCGAATGAATAAAAATTAAGCAATTCCTTTTTAGTAAAAGCAATTGCTTGACTAGCAAATGCTATAAGTAAGAGCAATTGCTAGATCTGGATATGAATAAAATTTTGAAGCAATTGCTGTTTTTCTTACACCTCTGTAGCAAATGCTTATTCAACACAAGTTCAGACGTGGCTTATCCACTTGTTCAGATTATAGATTTCATGGTCAGTTTGGTGCCTAATTTAAAAAATAGTTGACGTAAATACAACAACGTTGGTCTATTTATTTAGTACAATAATATAGTAATCAGTTACGTTTTTGTGGAAAATAGGAAACTTCGTTTTTAGATATGGCAGATTTCAGTGAAAATGAGGAAAGTGCATGATAGTAGTGATGAAGAAATTAAAGACAAGCAATTGACAATCGTTCACAAATTGAAGGAACATAAATAAATCTCTCTGACCATAACCGTTTAGTTTCCACAACAGCTTCAGCACTTTTAGGAAATTTAATAAAAATATAGGCTTTCTCCAAAACCGTATCTATTACAGAAGTGTATGTCTTATAGACAGAGTAGTTTGGTGAACACCGAGTTCTTCACCTATAGAATTGTGAAAGCCCGGATCGGACAATTTCCGCAGAAAGATCATTTGATAAGAATGGGAGAAGCTATTGAATGTGTAAACATTAAAATCGCTGTAACTTTTAAACGACTTATCCGATTTTACTAAATTTAAGCTTATTTGGAAGAGAAAGGTAAGTGGTAAACAATAGTTTCTAATAAAATTGCTAGAGGGCGCAAATTGTATTAAAAATTATTGTTTTGGCAATAACTCTGAAACGAACAAAGATATTAAACTGCGGTTTTCACATCTTTTCTTGTAAATTTCATCTACTTTCCGATTATGATGTACTAAGTATACCGTATGATTTGAATTTTCGGAATAAAATCAAAAAAACTGTTATTATTACAAATGGCGCCCTCTAGCAATTTTATTAGAAACTATCGTGTATCATTGGACACGACGATTGAAGGTACTTTCCTTTCCCTTCCAAACAAGCCTAAATTTAGTAAAATCGGATAAGGCGTTTAGAAGTTATAGCGATTTTAATGTTTACACATTCAATAGCTTCCCCCACTCTTATCAAGGTCGGTACGCCAACGAGCCTTAAACCAAAATGATGCAGAATTGTCCAAGCTTTTCAATGATGTAATCAGAGTTATGCCTTAATATGAGAATTTTCGGAGAAATTTAAAATTTAAAAAAATAATTTTCAATTGTGCCCCCTTGCGGCAAAATGAGGAACTTGAAAGTAATTTCCAGAATTTTCTCATGACCGCTTTAATCATAATTTTTGTTCCCCAAGTTTCTATGTTTAGTAGTTTCTGAGATATAGCCGGCGTCCATTCTTATTTGGCCCCCCGGTACAGTGTAGATTTTTTTTACGGACGTTCATATATTTAGCCATAATTGAAGACACAAATGAAGAGCAACGTACCTGTATGCCGCGGAGAACTTAAGTTGACTGCTATCAAGAAAATGATGCAGGGGTCGACCTACCTTAAAAAGTTGAAAGCAATTGCTACAATAGAAAAAGCAATTCCTTAATTTATTCATCACATTTTAAGCAAGCGATAGCGATTGCTTCTATTTTTTAAGAAAAAGCATTGACTAGAAGCAATTTCTGCACTTTTAAGCAATTATTGCTAGACGCAAAAATAATTACTTTAGTTTTTATTTTCTGGCTTTCAAGAAATTACTTCGATTTTATAAGAAAAAGCAATCGCTATATTTTTATTCATTAGGCTCAAAGTCTCGGTCTCAAAAAACATACACAATTCCAAATACACAATTTTAAGAAAGAGACTTTGTGTCTTTTTCAAATTTTCGAAATATATAAAATAGTGACTAATTCTAATAAAGGAAAAGTGGAAAATCTAGCGATAACCTCCTAGATCGCATAGCACTTTAAGAAGAAATATCTCAAAAACTAAGCTGTTTTCGACAAATATCGATTTCAGATTTCTAATCTACGCACCAAAACACTTAATTCATGAAAAAATGCTGCATGGTTCTCGTAGGTATAGATAAAGTTCTTACCATCACTGGCGGTGCATCAAATTGGTATCCATTGTTTTGTTGCTCTTTCTTTTGGAAACCATTACCATTTTCTGGATAAGGAATATCACATACTGGAACACAACACGGAACACAAACAGGTTTAACCCCGATGCTCAGCTTATTCTCAACATCTTGCAGTGCCTCTTTAATTTTTGTTGTTAGCTGAGTTATGGTTTCGGACTCATCCTTGGTGGGGCACACAAAAGCCATTTTGACGTTTTTTAACTGGAAATTTTGAAACTAAACAAGAATTTTGAAAAAGGGGTCCGAAAGGTATCAATTTATTTTTTTATGTCAATTTTAATGTGACATGTTTTATAGAGTATCTATGGTATCAAAATACTATGCTGGTAAATATTATAAAGGTAAATATTATAAATAAAATGTGATATAAAAAGGCAAGAAAAACACGAAGTCTTCCTCCACCAAATTTAATAGAATAAAAATTCTTAGTATACAAGGTCTCTATAACATGTTCAATCAACGTTCAATTCAACGTTCATCATCAGGAGACAGAAAGTATGTTGCTGATGGTTGTAGCAAAAGAGAAAACAATAAGTGGTAGGTATCAAACCATAATGGAGCTTTTATGGTATTAAAAGTTATAACGATAAAATTGCATTTTAAAATTATTAAAATGAAAGTATGTCAAAAACATACTGGGTATGTGGAAAAGCTTTATAAGTAGGTCTAGAAAAACCAAGAAGAGGAAAATGGATTAAGAAAATTACTCCTTAAAAGAAGTTTTCAAAGGGTTTTCTTAAAACATGTCTTTTAGACGATATACAGTGTGAAAAATATTTTTATGTGTTAGATGAACGTTGTAAGCATCATAATGTAGTGAATTTGAGTATCAAACATAAAAAACTGTTTGGGGCACTGAATACTCCAATTCACTACATTATGATGCTTACAACGTTCATCTAACACATAAAAATATTTTTCACACTAAATATCGTCTAAAAGACATGTTTTAAGAAAACCCTTTAAAAACTTCTTTTAAGGAGTAAATTTCTTAATCCATTTTCCTCTTCTTGGTTTTTCTAGACCTACTTATAAAGATTTTCCACATACCCAGTATGTTTTTGACATACTTTTATTTTAATAATTTCAAAATGCAATATTATCGTTATAACTTTTAATACCATAAAAGCTCCATTAAAGTTTGATACCTACCACTTATTGTTTTCTCTTTGCTACAACCATCAGCAACATACTTTCTGTCTCCTGATGATAAACGTTTCTACGTTCGAAACATGTAGAGACCTTGTATACTAAGAATTTTTATTCTATTAAATTTTGTGAAGGAAGACTTCGTGTTTTTCTTGCCTTTTCATACTTTCAACTCCACTTTAAGTATGGACTATTTCTTCAAATTAAAATGTGATAGCTTTTACTAGTTTATTACGTACAGTTACCGTCACAAAAATCCGGGCAACAGTTTTTTTAATTGTAAGTCGACCCTTATACATCTCGAATAGCTAAAAATTACCTGTTTTAATGACATTGACAAAAATTGTCAACTGAAATTTATTTACGGCTAGTGAAATAAATTTACAAATATGCCCCGTTATTTAAACGCTGTGGAAAAGGCCAAAATTGTTACACTGCTAGAAAAAGGATGGTCAGAGAGACGGGTGGCGCAAAGACTTCAAACGCCAAAAAGTACAGTTCATGATATCAAAATAAAATGGATGGAAACACATTTGCTGTAAAGAATAGAAGGAACAGGCCCTAAAAGGGCATCGACAGAAGAACATGACAATACCCTAATTCAATACCTAAGGGAAAATCCTTTTAAAACGGCTGTTGTAGCTCACAATGTAACTGATTTTCCGGGTTCCGTTAGAACCGCACAACGAAGAATAAGAGATGGTTCAAATCTTCGCAATCACCCTGCAGCTAAAAAGACTTTCCTAACGGTAACCAACAAAGAGCAGAGAGTGGGTTATGCATTACAATATTACGGAGGTGGTATAAATGCTTGGGAAAATGTAATTTTCACAGACGAAAACATTTTCCAATCATGTTACAGCGCGGGAGTGAGGGTATATAGACCACCAAATACCCGGTTTGATGAACGCTACAATCAGAATATTTCAACAAGCGGCCCTTTCTCCGTCAACATTTGGGGGTGGATGAATGCACAGGATATATAAGTTTGTACGCGCATAGAAGGTAGATTTAATGCACAAAATTACATACAAATATTGGAGAATGTGATGTTGTCAATCGGTTAATGATATGTTGCCCAATACTAATTACATTTACCAACATGATAACTGCCCGGTTCATACTGCCCACGCAGTATCTGATTGAATGCAACCAAGGGAGATTCAAGTATTACCCTGGCCTTCTAGGAGTCCAGATTTAAATCCGATGGAAAATGTTTAAGGTAACATGATCAAGAGAATTGACATATTATTATAATGATTTTCGTCCAGAATATAGAATCAAATTGTGCCTGAAAATACAAGAGACTTGGAATCAACTAACGCAAGAATACTGTAATGGTCTGCTGGCTTCAATACCTAAAAGATTAACTTCAGCAGTGGCGTAGCGTGCAGGGGGCCAGGGGGGGCGACCGCCCCCCCCCCCCGCCCTTTGAGCCCTTTCCCAAACGGCGCCCCCTTCCCACTCTCCCAGTAGTTCCCAGTTCAATTTCACTTCACATGATAATTGATAATATTGTTTACCTATCGCAGCAAGAGGAAATTTACTATGTTTATGAATATAAATAATTATATAACAAAATCCTCATTATTTATAACTGTTATTATTATAATTATTTTTTAGTTCTTTGTTTCTGTTTATATTTTAAGATGACCATTATCAGAAGAATTATTCGCAAATATGATATTTTGTAAAGCTCTCTTTCTCTTTGTTTTTAAAGTATTTTTGTGGGGTTTAATTAGGTTATTATTTGTTTATAACTTTAAGAGTAAAGAAGGAGATAAAATAAGCCTGGTACCTTTTTCGAGATTCTATTTTATTTTCACTATTTGATTTAGTTTATAATAAAAATATTTTGCCACGACCAATAATTTGTATTCTTTCAGTTATTTTGCTTTAACAATTAAAAATTGCTTGAAATATCTAATTTACTAGAGACTACATTTTATCTTCTTAAAAGCGTGTTATTGTCTCCAATGAGAACATAGGCTCATATTATGTAATAAAGTATGCATAAAATTTTTATAGAGTTTTAACAAAATTCCCCTTGCCGTGTTCATATTATGTTTTCATAATGTGGCCATTTTAGACATGACGAAACAAAAACTTAATTTCTCAGGCCAAAATTTACTAAATGAACGAAATTATACATTAGCAGTGAGGCGCCCTTTGAACAAAGGCTTAGATAAGGGGGTTGTTACCCCCCCCCCCCCAGGCCCCAGGGTCCCAGGGACCCAGGGACCCATAATAAGCCATGAAAACGAAGCACTTTTTTTTACTTGATCAATTTTTTTATGATTTTCTTGAGGATCTTGTGTATTTTATATTTTAAGGGCGTGGCACCCAAAAAAATTCGCGCTATTTTTGTTCCCTCCACATAAAAAAAAATCTACGATCTTACCTTTGAAGCTTCCGCCCCATCAACCACGCTACGCCACTGAACTTCAGTTATTCAAAGTAATGGAAGGGCAATAAAATATTAATATTTTCTTATATATTCTTTATTATACCGTGCTATTGGTTTTAATTAATCCTCAGTTTATTTATATTGCCATAGTTTTGTAGTAGTAGAGTTAGTCCTTTACTTTCTTTTAAGCTACTTCTGTATTAAATAACAAGTTATTATTGTCTAGTTTACTTTACCAAAATCTCCAGGATTTAGGTGATGGTATAACTGTACCAAGGGGTCATTTTTGGAAACGACGTAATTCTCTCAAAGTTTGCTAATACAAATAGGCGACTTTTTCAAGCTATTCTTAAAAAAATATTCTTTTCCTTTATAAGCGTTCAATTTTCATTCGTGAAATGATTTGTAATTGGTATCTTTCGCCTTAATAAATGCTATATAAATGTTACATAACTGAGTAAATAGCTTCGTTTGTACAGTGGTCAAAAAACGTCAGCAAATTAACAACGCAGCGGGCGTGTTTTAAAAGCGTTCGCACACGACAAATTCCAAATCCCAAACCGCTGACAGAAAATCCGGCATTGGCAGAAGCCAAATTGTAATCTGAACGCAAAGCAAAACATTTCCAATCAGTTAAAGACTACGCATGCGCAGAGAAAAATTGGAAATTGGTTCACAATTGCTTTTACGAACGAAGCTAATAAGTATTTATTTTAGAATATTATATTTATTGGATTAATTTTTTTTATCATCGATTTTGTCAATTTTGACTTAAATTACGTAATTAAATAAAATAATGCAACGGAAATTGTCACTTATATCTAATCTCCCTAGCAGCAGAATTATCGGGAATTAATTCTGCTGCGTGGGAGATTCGGTAAGAAAATTTTATAAATTGGAGTTTTTTCTTATTGTAATTTTTTTGCTAAAATGCTACAAAAACATTTTTCCTGCAGCTTTAGTTAATTGTAACTAATTAGAGTTTTAGAAGTTCATTTTAGCCGTTAGTAACTCGTTTTTATTACTAAAATGTAAGAAACATTAAAAAACAAATTTGTTAAGGTAAGTAGGGATAAAAGTAATATAAAATTTTAATAGTTCCTGAAAAACGGTTTGCATCACATTTTTTGGTAATAAAATTCCCAAAAAATTTACAGTACTTGGTATATAGTTCCTACCAGTATGGGATAGATAAATTTTCTAGATATCCAATAAGAAAAAAACCATGGTATTTTTTTTAAAACGCTGTCCTTATAATACATTTGCCCCGTAAATTGGGGTAAATGTGATAGTGGCAGGTTAAGTTTATATTAGAATACTTAATGATATTGGTCGGGGTAAATGTAAAACTTTCGGGACGGATAATCGGTCGCCCGCCGCCGCCCGCGCTTAACACAACCTTGAGAGCGCGCAACTCGCTTGTCTATGAGTATAGCCTGCCTGTTAGAATAGGGCTACGTTTGGTTTGAATTATTTTAATTGATTGCTTACATACATTGCGTTATTGGTTTTTTAAGTAAAGTATTTTTGGATTCTGTTTGAAATAATTGCAGGGAGGGCAGCGCCCCAGAGCCCTTCATTAACCAGTCGCCACTGGGTTTCAATACTATTTTATTTATACTTAGGCATTAATTTTTCTGATAAAAACCAGAGGAATTTAGTTATTGACAAATTTTGAAATCCTGACATTACACCCATGATCGGAAAGTTCTTACTTTTCACTCAAGAGCGGAAAGTGCCTACTTTCCTACGGTTGAAAAGTAAAAGGCAAAAAAGCGACATTTTTAAACTTTAAAAAATTCGGAAATGGCAACGTTTCATAATATAGGGTTGTAAGTGCGAAAGTATAATTCTTAATAAGGCGGCGACGCGACGGCTTAGAACATTTATTTTTAATATTTACATCAACTCTGGACTGTGGAACGACTCTACCTTGGATTTTATGGCTGGTGAACTAGTCTAGACTAGCAAGAAGACACCGACTGATGGTCATTATCGATTTTAACAAAATAGATTAAGAAAATAATAATAGCAAAGAAGGAAAGCACACAGTCTGCTCCACTAGCTTTATTAAGCTTTGATTTTAAGCTATTCCGAACATGTTTCGCAGACAAGGGCCTTTATTTTCTGTGGAAATTCTATATCGGAGAAGACTTGTCTAAGAGATAGACTACTTTCAAAAAATAAATAATATGTTTCTATTACAGCTGTCAAGCCAGGGAGATTTCCACTTAATAATGTTACAGGTAGATATATTTTCGAAATTTTCTTGTTGTTGTCATATAGCAACATGTCAAAACGCAAGTATCTGATTACTTAAAAATGGCAGATCTTAAAATTTATTAAGTTCAAATAAATCTATATATTTTAACTCCCCTTGATACGATTTTAATAATTTTGTCATCTGGCCCTCTGGATGCTAGATCACAACGACGACAGTCCGAATTTAGTCAAAATTTGTTCGGCTGTTTGTGAGTTTGACGTCTGATTGGTCCAGAGGTGACGGCATGACACTCTACCAGGATAAGGCAAGGCTGACAAAGATGTCCCTTCAAAAAGCAAATAAAACTTAAATTTAAATTTAGAAAGTACAAGAGATTTAGGCCTATAATTTTTTTAAATATCACTGCATTAAATACATGCATATTTGCACACTGAGGAAAATAATTTAACCCTTAACCACCGTAGTGCGGTCACCATGACCGCAGCGGATTTTCATTCCTTTATATCTTATCCCAACTTTAATAGAACGGATTCATATTATCAGTACCTTCAAGTGGCTGCATCGCCAGTTTGTCTCAGAGATTTGGTGGTGATAGTTGCGTTGGCATTCAATAAAAATAAGGATAAAATTTTGAGCGGTCACAGGGACCGCACTACGGTGTCTGTGTTAGTAATAATTGGGTTGTGCTCTTTACATGACCAGTTATTTTTTTGCGATTTTTTGACTTATTTGTGTTTTTATTGACGTTTAACTATGAGTCAGAATCCTAGCCCCTCCAAAAGAGTTCGGTTTGGTGATCCAGACTTTGAAAGTACTTTGCTACAGTGGGAAGAAGAGACGGGAGATCCCCCTCCAACGAATAAGCGGAAATTTTAGAGGAAAAGCTGGAAAAACGAAAAACTTGTAAGACTTGCCCATCAAGACGTAAAAGAAAGACATTTTATTTGTTTAAAATGTGCCGCAAGCCTACTTGTGTGAAATGCGCATCTAAAATTTGCAAAAATTGTAGCCACAATATCTGATTTTTTGTCACTTGCAGTTTTTTACTTTTTAAGGTTATAACAGAAATTATTTTGTTTTTTTTTGAAGATTAGTTTGTTTACTTTAAGAATTAAATAATACTTTTAGATAAAATATTGTGTTCTGAAAAAAAAATATTTTTTTTGCGTTAATGTAAAAAGTTGAATAAAATATGCTATTTACTGTATTTTTGTCAGTTTATATTTTTTAAAACTAAACTATAATAAAATTTATGATAAGAGCTTTAGTTTAGGGTACACTTTATTCTATAAAAGTAGTTACAACGAAAAAATAATTTATTTTTAAAAATAAGGAATCTTGGAGATTTGCGGTCACTCAGACCGCACTACGGTGTTGACGTTACACTTTCAGCACTACGGCGGATAAGGGTTAATACACAGGTTTGTTAAGACATAGTTTGTATTGACAGCTCATTTTTAAGTAACCCATATTAAATAAATTGCTAGTGTATTAAACCTGCTTTAGTGTTATATCAATTCCAGATTTGCTAGAACAGTGTTTTTATTGGTAGTAATCATAAGCAGTTCCATTAGCAGCACAGTGTGTTGAATAATGAACTACTTTTAATACAGCGATTGTTAAGAAATAAATTGTATCTTCTCAATGCGACGCATTTTGTTCCCAATAAAGCGTTTTCTCTACAATTAAGAAAACAGAACAGCGTTTCCAAAAACGAATTGTATCCGTTAGAACCTATAATCCACCAAGACGATAATGGGGGTTCGTAGCGATCGGTAATCGCCGCGCGCCGTAATATTAGTTTTAAAGTATTTATTGCGCAGGTCACATCGTTCTTCGAAGTCTTCTAACTGTCTAAATTTGAATTTTATTGATCGTACCAATACCTGTTGCAATTAATTTATTTCTAATTTGTATATAAGTTTTTTTAAAACTTTGCATGTCAGATAAGACAATAGAAGATTCTTATTTCGCATAACCAATCATTAGTATTGGACTTTATAATATATGGACGAACTTTACGATCTCAGTAAACCATGTTGCATAATAGATAATCATATTATGCAATGTTAAACGACAAGAACAATATCACACTAGAAGCTATTTAAATTTTTGATAACTACCTACAGTACTGATTTTTATTGGTAAGTATATGCTTTATTAACCGAAGCAAGCAAAACTTATTATGATTAATGTCAAGTTTTATTACAAGTGCCAGTCGGAACTAATACAGTATATAAAAACCAGATTGCACCTCCAATAAAACTTGATAATTACAGTGAGTATTCAGAGCAATAATGGCTATAAACCATTTTATGGTAGCATTAACTCCTATTTCCTATTGACTAAATTACCGTGATATTATCCACAACGGTTTAGCAACTTTCGTTGTCTTACAGTAGGAGGTGAATTCTTATAAGAAATATAAGGCTCTGTTCTCAGTGTAAGGCACTTAGATACAATATTAATAAACATTAAAAAACACTTAGACATTATAAATCAAAAAGAACCATAAAACCTAAGAAGAAAATCTTGAACACAGAAAATCTAATCTGTATCGCGACGAAGACATTAGGTAAATTAGATAGAATCTTCTAAAAGTTGTTTTATTGACCTCAACCACAGAATATATTATATAGCTACGAGTAAATACATATTCTGTGCCTCAACGCAACTAATTTGTCCATTAAATTAATATAAATCAGTTTGGTGGTGGTCACTTTACATAAAATACCTAAATGTAACTAAATAAATACATTAATTTTCGAACAAACCCAAATACTGTGTGAAAATATTTATTAAGAAACTTTTACAATTGCATATAAATGTTCTATTTCCCAATCTTTTAAATAAAGTATCACTTTTAGTATTTATATACAGGCAATATTCATTGTGCGTACTTGGAGGAATGTTTTTAGAAAGTGTTATGATGATACCTAAAAGTAATATTGTTTCGTTTTAAATGTAATTTAAATGTTGCAATTATTATAAAGTATGGGTTGCCTTCTGTAATTTATTCATTAATGATCATTTGTCCTTCCGTTTTTAATTTTTCAGACCATAATTTTTACTTGTGGAAATATAAACATATTATAAAACTTTCAATGATTAAAAAACGTTATTTGGCTGATTAATTTTTTTAAGATTAATGCCCAGTTGTATTGGTTCCGGTTAATCGGCATTTCATTTTTATAGGTTGCGGTTAAGTAAAAATGTTCAGATTTTTCCGTTGGTTTGGAATGGACGAATTATTAGGTGATGATGAGTTATGATAGGTTAGGTTCAGTTTTTAGTTTAAAATTCGCTATGAAGTTAGCGACTATTTGGTTTAACCAGGACTTATAAAACTGATATATTTTATTAATCTTAACATTAAAGTAATGCTTAATCTTATCTTTAGCGTTCAAATTAATCAGAACCTATACAACTGGGCATTAATATGTTGATTTCAAAATTCAGGTAATTGACATTTTATTTAATTGATGCTTGTATAAATTGCAGTGCCGGACTTGAGCATAGTAGATATTAGGCTACCTAGGCTGCAGCCTATACGGGCCGGCGCCGGCGTCACAAAGAGTCCCGGGACCACTGTCCAGAGTCCAGATGATAACTAATTCTACGTCAATTTTTAAAGTCAGGTTTCATTGTTTTAGTAAATAGAGAGGTGGAGGTATAAACTTATGTTAGAAAAAAACATTAAGGGTTGTTTTAAGTCTAAGAATGTACAAACAGCAGTGGAAAAAGGTTATTTTCAAAATTAAAGTTGATCAAAAACAGGTTTTAAACATCCATGTTAGAAGCTTATCGCTTTGCCATTTTAAGACAACAAAATTAGGAATAAGATATTTCTTATAAGTAGCCTAATTAGTACGATGCGTAGGCGTAAACTAATTAGAAATTAATAGTTTCACTCACGTCTCGCTTATTTTCGTCTCATCTCGTCGCCAGACGAATGAGACGAAAGTGGTCCGATCCGGCGTCCTGCGAGACCAGAGTTTTTTCTGCGAGAATCTCGTGAGAATGTACAAAAATATGCTAGAAATCTTGCAAAATTTAAGATTTTGATTAGGATTTCCGATAAACTTTAAAAATAATCCAGTTATAGTATCACTCAATAAAAAAATTAACTTAATTACTAATATTGCAAGGTGGCCACGGAAAAATCGGAACACGTTGCCGAAAAACAATAGATAAAAGGACCAAAAGAAAAAAGTAACCTTTTTTTTAACGTTCATAGTTTTTGTCGAAATATTTAATATAGAAGAGCTATTTGATAAACGATAATCGTCTTTCCACTTTCAGCAAAGTGAAGGGAGTAAACTACACTATTTTCATGGTGTCCACTGTCCAGTTGTCTCTGGGAATTGGTTTTAAGCATTTTTTTTATAAATCGTAAGTGGCAAGATATTTTAAGATAGAGAAACCTTGTTTTAAGGAGCTATGGTAATTTGATTTGCACCCTGGAACACGGCAAGTTTTGTTTTTGGTATGATTATTTTAAAATAATGCCGTTGCCAATCAAAACAATCTAGCTTCATTTTTACTCTTCACATACAGACAATATTATTATCGTAAACTCCAATATTATACCAACGAAATTGTTTTTTTGCTGTGAGGTTATTACCAATGATCTGCTAGTTGTTACACACACAAATACGAAACGAATATTACAATGAGCAATTAAAACTTAAATTTCCACAATGCATGGTTTATGGGAAAAAACAAGGAAACGTAATTATCCAGTTAAAACAACATTAAACTGTAACTTACACTATATTTAAAACATATTACACACATTTTTTACCAAAAAAGACAAATAAACAAAACAGACCCCTGTTTTTAGAAGTCTGACACCGGTAACTGACCTATTTTTGCACATCATTCTGTTCCGCCACGAATTCTGCAGACAACCAGCGTTACCGTCTGTCTTACTTTTAATAACTAAAATTATTGAATATCAAACTATATAAGAATGACGGATGTCCGAGAAAAGTTGACAACCCATTTTTCGACGTATTGGAGCTGGTTTGGCCGCCATTGTGGAGTTGATCGTAACTCTAACCTTAAATCTGTCGCCTGTCTGTCGTTATAATGCAGCGCCTCGGCAACAGATGTCTCAAATTCACTGATGTGATGTCGTGGTGTTGCCGCATATTTTATTTTATTGGAATTTTTAATGATATATCTACGCATTTTTAACAGACAATAAAATAGGAGGTTCTCAATTCCAGCCGAATGTATGTTTTTGATAATAATAGAGAGTTTTCGTTGTATTGGCAAATTCAAACGGTTAACCATAACGAATACGAATACAAAGCCGCTATTTGACAGATCGTAAAAATAGTTTTCGTTCAATTCGCTTAGCGTTAACGTTAAGTCGCATTCGACAGTAAACATAACAAATATAATATAACCTATCTTTAATGGTTTGTGTTCATATTTTCATATAAGTTTTGTGCTATCTTTTTTGCTTGGTTTTAATCCAGTGATTCGGATTTGGATGATGCCCCTCACTTAAGAAGACTGGCTGAAGCATTTAGGATTCCCAATAATGTAAGAACAGAAAGCAACCATAATGTTTCTGGCGTGTCATTACACATGCGTTCCGGTTTCGCTATGGCTTTGTCTTCCGTCCGTTAGCTCCCGCCACTTATCCGTAACGATAACGATAAATGACAGTTCAAATGTCAAAGTTGTCAAAGTTGTCAAATAGCGGCTATCGGAATCGCTTTTAAAAGACAACGAAAACTGTATATTATGTACGCTGATTACTCCGGGGGTAATTGGACCGATTTTCACAATGATTTTACCGTTGCATTGGGTGTTAAATATTAAACAAATAAAAGTAGATAAAAAGCGACAGCAAATATAACTAAAATAGGTTTTATTTCGCATTTAATTTAATATCAAAATACGTAATACACTAATACAAACAAACTGGATGTTTCTTAAGTAAGAAAGTAAAACCTACTTATTTTAACCATTTTGAAAAGTAGTAATAATTGCAAATTAAAACCAAGTTATACAAACAAACCGCGGTACATCATTCATATTTTACCCAACATATACGTTGTAGCCTAGGTAGGTATTGAATAATGAGAGTCGTCATTTATTTCTGTTAGAAATAGAATACATGGCGGTCAATATGTTTTCATGTAATTGACGTTGGGACTTCAAAAGGTTGAAAATATTATAAGCTACAAAGCAATTAAAAAAGGCACATTTTTAAGTATAGACTATACTATAGGTAGGAAAATAAATGTAAGCTACTTAAATCTAGGATAGGTACTTATGTGAAATCAAGTTTTACGATAAGCTATAAAAATAAATTTAAAAAACTCATGCAGCAAGTCAAACAAACAGGCGGCAACAATGTTTTAATTTAGCAGTGAAAAGGTTAGTCGCTTTCTTGTTGGTGAACTTATTGTGCCATCTATGAATTTGACGTAGCAGATTTAGGAAATCGGCTCATATGGCCTTCTTATAGTTTGATATTCAATCCTAAAATTCTATTTTTGTATACGTATGCAACCCTAAAAACATATGATTCAAATTTAAAGGCAACGGCGCGAACCGTCGCAGTTACACTAGAGGGGATTTCAAATCAGACACCACATTCATGACTTGGTTACCTCGTAGTCACGAAAGTACGTCACATAAATGATGTCATTGTGACATCTGATTTGAATACGATTTTGTGGTCACTTATTCTTAGTCACGGCTGGCCACGCTAACAATATAAAAACAGAAAACCTTTTGTGGTTTCATAAAAGTTTTTGTTTTCTTTATACTGTTAAATCTTGGTTAGTATTCTGTTGACAGAAATGACAAGTCGCCGGGATGACCATGCTCTAAACCTTGGTCTTAAAAATCGAGGACTTTGTCGTGACTACATCTGTGCTGACGTCATCGATTCTGATTTGAATCTGCATATTCGAGAGTACTCAAGACTAGGTATCTGATTTGAAATCGCCTTAGATGTTCCTTTGTTATGGTTTCCATGGTAACCAAGCGAGCGTTTTGGTTATTTTGGCGCTCGGTGAGCGATAAGCCGGTAGAGGCGTGGTTTTAAAATCATGGGGAAAAGCGAAGTGAATTTTTAAACCTAAATATGTATGTCAAAAGCGGCTGCTTAAAGCAACTCTTACCACGTATATTTTTTTTAGGTAAAATACATTAGAGAATAAGAATGTTTATTTAAAAGTTCAATACAGAGTTGCTCAAAAAAGTTAGTTCGTTTTAAATGCGTGCAAGGTATCGCAGGTGGCGCCCTGTAAGTTTAACAATAAAAATGACAGTAGATTTTAATTTTTTACCCCACAAAATCCCCCCTAGCCGAATATTGTGACAATACACAAATTATTAAAAAAATCATTTATGAAAAACTAATTAAACTTTTAACACTGAATATCTCCGAAATCATTCACTTTTGGAATGAGGTAAGCTGGATTAGATCACCATATTTAAGCCTCACGAATTTATGGTAGCATTTTTTCGCACAATATATATCAATATCAACATACATTTACTTACTTTATAATTGCTTAATATTTAATAGTTATGTAGGATATTACTTATGTATTTTATATTTGCAACATCAAATGCTCCAAGTGATTGATTTTGGAGTTGGTTAAATTCTTGCAATATTTCTTACAGTTTTTAACTATTTGCGTATAAACAAACTTACCAATTTGTACTAAAGCAAACATTCCAAACAGAATTTTATACATGATGGCTCATCGACGCCGCGATTTCACTACGTAAATATTCGCGCCTCAACCGACAATACCGACATACATTCGAATCACTTCTTCGACGGTAAACAATAACACAACTGAATGAGTTAATTTCAATGTTTGCAACAATTTCTCTTGCTTGGGTCAGCCTAGATTACTATCAACTGCGTCGTAAATGAACTCCTACCAACACCCTTTTGACCTCATAAGTATATCTCTTAATAGACAGCTCTCTAAAATTTGAAACTCCGATTAACAATTTATGTAACAAAATTTATTCTAACTGTTCTGCTCTGAGGGTGATATCAAAAAATTTTAATTTCACTGTAGCAATAAGTTCTTACTATGCTCTAATATAGTCCCATCTTCGATATGGAGTTTGTTTTTGGGGTTCATGCTTTAGGTTTTGGTGCTAATATTTTAGGGTGTGATTTCTCAAGTCATTTTATAAAGAAAAAGTAAAGTTATTTTTTGTCCCACTAGTGGCGTCCCTGCAACGTGTAATCTGATATTATTTAGAAAAAAAGTGGTACGCCACTGACATTTTTCCCTGTGAATATTATTTCTGATTAGCCTGATCAATTCTACATAAAAATGGTCTGTTGCGTTTTTCTCCTCGGGCACACTGTTTTTAATTAAAATAATTAAATTAAATTAGCTTTATTTGACGAATAATTTTTGATTACATAAATCTAGTTATCCTGGAACGGTGACGTTTTTAAAAACATAATTAACGCCTTAACGGCAGTCTTATCTGCATTTCCTCCAAGAAGAACTACCTGTGTTACTTAAATATGTATCATATGCGCTAAAGAATCAAATACTACTTTGCGACCATTTAGATGCAGTTTACCCGAATCGTTGGATATGTCGCAGAGAAACTCAACAATGGCCAACAAGATCCCCTGATCTAAATAGTTTGGATTTTTTCTTGTAGGTCATCTTAAAACTCTAGTGTATAAAACTCCTATTAAGTAACACTTTAGAAAATTTAAGAGAACGAATAATTGCCTTCTGTGAAACAATACGGAATTCGCCTGGAATATTTGAACGAGTGCTCTATTCGATGCAAAGACGGTCGAAAGCATACCTATGTGCATATGTGAAGGTGGTCATTTCCAACAATTTTTATAAAACATAATTTTGTATATTAATAATAAATAGTAGAGCTAATTAAATTTAATTAAGAACGGTGTGCCTGAGGTGAAAAACTCAAGAGACTATTATTATGTAGAATTGACCAGGCTAATTAGAAATAATATCCACATGGAAAAAGTCAGTGTGTACCACTTTTTTTCTAAAAAATATCAGAGGACATGTTTGCAGGGACGCCACTGGTGAGGCAAAAAAATAACTTTTATAACTAAAGCATGTGGTTTTATGTCCTATTAGCACATTATCTAAAGTACTTTCGGAGATATTACAAAATACGCATTAAAAAAGAAAAAATTCGAGCCGTTTAGGACATATGTTTATATAAACTTTTCTTCATAAAATGACTTGAGGAATCACACCCTAAAATATAAGCACGTCATAAGGAACACCCTGTATATGTAGAACTAAAGCTAGGGACTCTTGTCGCCCACTATTTCTAAAGCATGCGATATTGACGCTTTGGTGTGTCTTCATTCTGGAAGCTGTTGGTTGCCTACTCATTATAATCAGTGTTGCCGATGGTTTCACTTAAAATTACTGGCAGAATGAGAGCAAAACGCTGACAATTACTGGCAAAGGGACAGGCGCAATAACCGCCAGAGGCAAAAAATTTTCGCGACCACGCCCAAAATCAAAAATTCACGATGAAAAAAAATTCCTGGGAGGGGTAATTACCGCCCCTGAACCTATAGCATCTGTATCTTTTTTTTGTTTTTCCAAATACTAAATTCTGATTTTAATTTTAAAAGTATTAAGTCCTTATTTTGGGTATTTTGAAGCCTATGAAAAGTTATAGAGGTCTAAAAAATCCTGGGGGGGGGGGGGAACTATTAACAAATACTGGCAAATTACTGGCATAAAGCCATTACTGGCAATATTACTGGCAGGCGTATTTTTTACTGGCAAAAGCAACCCTGATTATAATACATTAGTAACTCCTTTGAAGCTTACCCATTCTTCATTCTGAACAAATCAAAATATAATACATTATGGTGGCAGGAAATTTTTTTCATCTTCTGCTCTCATTGAGAAGGCAACACAAAGAGGTTTAAAAAACTGACTAAATGTTTTTTAATTAAGGGAGCTTACTATACGAATGTTTTAATGATCAATCAGTTCAGTAATCATCTTATTGAGTAGTGTTAGTGTTTTAGGTCTTGATACTATGTATAGGTACATGTTTTGTTCTATTTTTATTTATTGACATTTGTTTGGGACTTTCAGATTGTGTCCTGTTGATTGTATTAGCAAATAAGGACTATTTTGTCAACAAGAATTTTGTTCTTCAAACTTTTAAGTTTGACAAAGAAAAAAGAAAAGCATAAAGTCTTTCTCCACAATTTTTATTAAAAAAACTAGGCGAACCTATATTATATAAAAGACTTTATGCTTTTCTTTTTTCTTTATCATTCCACTCCAAAGACTTTATGCTTTTCTTTTTTGTTTATCATTCCACTCCAAAGACTTTATGCTTTTCTTTTTTCTTTATCATTCCACTCCACTTTGAGTATGAACTACTTCTACAAAATTTTAAGTTTGAATTTAAATTTGATCTCCTGGCTAGTCAAAAAACGAGTTTTGCTAAGCAATTATTCTTTGATTTTAGATTTTCAGGAACTACCTAAATTCGTTCATTCTAGATAAATGGAAATGCAACCCTAATTTCTGAACTGATGCATTTTAGATTTAGTTAAGTGATATATTAAAATGTATTTAAAAGGCATGAAAGAATAGAAAATATTTTGACATTTTACCTTTATTCACTTTTACAGTTACACTAATTGATGCATATCTTATATATATATTATTTACTTTATACACTTCTAAATTATTCATATTACCGTTTCTTTTAATTTTCTTTAAGACCTTCTTGTTGAGGTATAAAAAGTTTCACTATATCGATTCATTAAATTACTATTTACCATTACGAATTACCCTGTCTCTTTTAAGGCCGATTAATTAGTGATGATTCTTTCAAGATATAATCGCTTTTGTTCCACATTTCACAATATTGATGCATGAAACTAATGTTTATCATAATAGATAATAATATACTAATTAGTTACCCTATTTATTTTAAAGCTAACTATTTTTTAAGTGTAAACCGTTTTGTCGAACATTTCGTTATATATTTGAAATCCCCGGTTAACATTAGATACCTACTACACTGCGCGGCATATTTAACGCATAACGAAAAAATGGCCTCAATTTTGATGTTATATATTTTCCAAATTTGTGGTTTTTTTCTAATTGTAGGTTTTTTCCTTAAGCATATCACTGCCTTTGTTGTTTTGCTTAAAAAAGTAACTTTGGTATTATACCGGGTGTTATAAAACTGTTATGTTTATTTTTATGGAAATTCAAAACACCCTGTGGGATTTCTGGGGGGAAATCTGATTTTAAGTATGCCAAGAAGATGCGAAGCAGTCATTAGAGCAAGGGGAGGCAATACTCGCTACTAATTATTCATATTTAATTTTTTTGAATACCATTAGAAATTACAATTTTTTTCCCTGTATTTTTTTGCCCTGTTTTGTGGATTCAATAAAATGAATTAATACCAGATATTGATTCCTTATTTACTTTATATTTTGTTTTTTCTTGCTGTTGCATTAATCAAAGCATTTCGTTTTTTTGTATTTTTTAACTAAATTTTTTTTTATGAAAATCACGTTTAATGAATTAAAAAAGAAAATGTAAAGGAAACATGGGACTTTCATTTTGCTGTAATTGCGATAACTTGCAATGGCTAGTAAATCCCACAGGGTGTTTTGAATTTCCGTAAAAAAAACACAACAGTTATAACACCCGGTATAATACCAAAGTTACTTTTTAAGCAAAACAAGGAAAAAACCTACAATTAGAAAAAAAAATCATTAAAAACGAACCACAAATTTGGAAAATATATAACATCAAAATTGGGGCAATTTTTTCGTTATGCGTTAAATATGCCGCGCAGTGTATTTAATTACACCTTGTTGTTCTAAGCTGCTAGATTTTTCAGGTCTGCACTCTATTGTGATTTTTGATGTAAATCTGTTGGAGTTCAGAACCTTAAGGGTACCTTGGCTGTCCGACAGGACGTGCATCTTTTGGTCGTGGTAGTCCTTTTCAAGATTCTTCTGTTCGTATACTTGTATTGCATGATTTCTGCTCGGTATACTGTGGCGTAGTTTCCCAGGGGGATGCTGATGTCCATTCTAGGTCTTTCCCTAAAAATATACTCGCATCTACTCCGTTGGCCGTTTTTGATCCATCAGTGTACCAAATTAGGCTTTGGTTTAATGACGGAGGTGTTATCTTTGTCCATATATTAGAGTCGCAGCTGATCTTAAGTCGTCTTGCAAATGTGTAGATCGTTTTCATGCAATCGCTCCAAGAGCTCGTCGTTGATTGGGTCAATGGCTCTTGTGTACCCTATTTTCTCAGTGCGTTGTTTCAATTCCTCATTTATTTTTATTCTAGAGGCTGCAGTTGGTCCTTATTCTGATATGAATATCTAGGGGTATACTAGTCCTAGTGAAATTTCTATTGCTGCGGTACTGGTGCTTCTCATTGCATTGCTGATACATAATTTTTTTAATGTATACGACACAGTTTGAAAATAAACTATTAGGTACACCTAATCTTAAAAGATCTTGAAAATTCCTTTGGCCAACTGTTCTGCAGTAGATCAATCGACATGAAAATTCCTGTTGTACATTTTATATCTACTCTGTATCTATCGAGTTGAATTTAAATGTATAAACAAAATTTTTGATGTAGCCCCACAAAAAAAAGTCCAGTGGGTTAAGATCGGGCTATCAGGGTGGCCACTCTATATTGAGCCCCATCTACGAAAAACTCTATTTCTTCCATGAGCAGCATAATGCAGGATCATTATCATCTTGAAATAGAGTAGCAAGAGCTGGAATCAGATCATTTTGAAGGAAATTTAGATATATATATATATAATTCTTCAGTGATGCTCTCATCAAAGAAGAACGGTTTGACTACCTTATTTATAACAATGCCCGCCCAGATATTAACCTTTTAATTATACTGGGTATGATTTTTTTTTTAATAAGTGAGGATTTTCCTGTGCCCAGTATCTGTAGTTTTGTCTATTAACCCGACCATTTAAAGAAAATATACCTTCATCTGAAAAACAAATTCTTTGGACAATTCGTGCGTGGTTATCTGTTAGCTCAATTATTATTTCACAAAATTGCTCTCGCCTATCAGGATTATCGTCCAATAACTCTTGTACAATTACTGGTTTACTGAAACTTCTCTTTTTAAAATATTTAGATACGGTGGATTCGTGAGTATCATAGTCACGCGTAGTAAAAATCTTCATGTAGTGATAATTATATTAAAGTATAAGTGGATATTAAGGTCTTTAAAACACGCGCGATTTTGCAAGCACGACGGTGCAGCCGGAGTGCTTGAAATAGAGCAAGTGTTTTAAAGACCAGTTATCCACGAATACTTTACATTATTTTTTTTTATTGGTATTTATATTACAAAAAATGGAAATAATAACTTAGTAAGTAAGTAAGTAAAATGGTCGAATTCGTGATATGATATACCTGTCGTTGTCATGAAAATAAGGAGAACAAAAAATAACTTTTAATCTGTCACATAAGATTCATTGTTGTCACCGTTGACTTGGTTGTGTATTGCTTAAAAAGATGTTTTATTTGACGTTAAAAGGTAATTCTGTCAAATCACTAATTAAAAAGTTGACATATTTAGACTCACGTTTCACGGGTTGTTGATGTTGCCATGGTAACTTTAAAACACGCGCGTTTTTGAAAGTGGGATTTAAACACGCTGAGGCGTACTTTAAATAAGCGAAATAGGGTATCCATAAAAAAAAATATGTTTTTCTCCTCAGGTATTCAAGGACGACCACTTTTACCCTAGACACTATCGATTGGCTAATAGGCAGGCGATTTGGGTATTTTTCGTTGAACATATCACGAATTTCCCTATAACTTCTTTCTCCGCAACGAAACATAATCAAAATTTTAAAAAAATTACCTTGTCCCCATTGTCTTTATTTTATTACTTAACACAACGTTTCGGTAAGTTAGTATCTCTAACTGTTTTCAAGTGTAAACTAAATTATAATTCTAAGGCTACTGTCTTAAATACTATCTATGTGCAGTGAAGCTTGATGACTCCGTCTACGTGCTTATTGGAGTGTAAAGTTTGAGCTGTTGGTTTTCGACAAGAAGAGGACAAAAATCGCGAAGTAAAAACTAATACAGAAACGAAAGAAGAGCAAGCATTTCTTACAATACCTTATGTCAAGGGGGGATTTCTGAAAAGATTAGAAGGATAACCAAAAATTATAATATCAAAACCGCCTTCAAATCCGGAAATACACTTAGAAGCTTTTTTACAAAAGTAAAACCCCTCCGCAATGAAAACACAAAAAATTGTATCTATCAAATCCCTTGCGAGTGTGGCGAATCGTACATTGGAGAAACAAAAAGACCTATTCCCGTACGAGTTAAAGAACATCTGAAACATACTCAAAGAGGTGAAACTTCGAGATCAGGTACAGCGGAACCAGTGGCGTGCAACATTTTTCTGGGGCCCCCTCGCAGATTTTTTTACGCGGCCCCCGATCATACTTAGAACTTTTTTAAAACAGGAAAAAAACACATGTTTATAAAATACATATTTATATTTTTTAATCTATAATAAATAGGAATAAACAAAATACTTAAACATCAAAGACGCAAAAAAAGAAAGTTAGTAATATTGATTGATTTAATCCATCTACAACACTACAACTTCTACGTTTTACGTTTATATCGTGTAGACAAGTACCTATCTACTACTGCGACCAAATCTACATGCTTTGCTCTTTCGTGTTCTATAGAAATTATTGCCAAGGAGCTAAGACGGCTTTGAGTCATCGTTGATCTAACAAAGTTTTTTATTAATTTTAACTTTGAGAAAGTCCTCTCAGATTGGGCTGATGTAACAGGGAGAACTAAGAATAATTGAAATATTGTACACAAGTCAGGTATACTACTGATCAGTAATTCATTTTTGCCAAAGATGAAGTCTTGAAATTCTCTGATACTACGCATTTCTTTTAATTGATTTTCAAGTAAGTTTTTTATTTCTATTAGTTCAGTAGCTAAATTTGGTAAATTTATTCAAGACAGATAGAACGGGGCCCTGCGGGGCCCCTCTATACTCCGGGGCCCTCCCGCACTGCAGGGTCTGCAGGGGCTGGTTTGCACGCCCCTGAGCGGAACATGTATGGACCAACCAACATAATACACAGTGGTCAGAAGCCAAGGTTTTGGACACGGAACAGCACTGGAGCAAACGAAATTCAAAGAAGCAGCTTTCATGACTTAAAATGCTCATATATTTAGTAAACCAAGTATAGATATTCCCAATATCTGGAAGCCTCTTCTTGTCCAAAACCAATAGCTCAAACTTCACACTCCAATAAGCACGTAGGCGGAGTCATCAAGCGTCATTGCACATGGATGGTATTTAAGACAGTTGCCTTAGAATTATAGGTACTTAATTTAGTTTACACTTGGAAACGGTTAGAGATACTAACTAACCGAAACGTTGTGTTAAGTAACAAAATAAAGACAAATGGAAGTCCGACAAGGTAATTTTTTTGATATTACATCATTGTCTACCACCATCAAACAAATAATCAAAATTTCTATGCTTTCATCTTCAGCGAGGCGCATTTTGGATGTAATATCAGCATAGCAAAATTCAAATTTTATTAACTGACATTTTTGACGACTCAAACTTAAATAGCAGATTGTCATTGTGAGTGCCTTACAGATTGGGACTTGAGTTCAGCACGTTGCTCGTCGAGAAACATTTTCAACATCTTAGAAAATGTATAAAGATAATATATTGTGATATGACAATTTTATCCTTATAATGTCTTATTGACATAAACTTGAAAAGTTTTATAAAAATTTTTAAATAATCATTGACACCTTCTTTTCATGAAGAATTTTTTTCTCTTCCCCAGTTTACTTGGTTGGTTTAGACCCCCTGTAATTACTTTTTTAACATACTCAGTATGGTTCAACCATTATCAATTTTCTTCATCTCTTCTACACATCAATTTTTTAATTTCATAAAAGCTCCATTCAGGTTCTACACCATTTTCTCTTTTGCTAAAACTATCAGCACTAAATACATTTACTGTCTCCTGATGATGAACGTTTCTACGTTCGAAACATGTAGAAACCCCCTAGAGAATTTTTATTCTATTAAATTTTGTGGAGGAAGACTTTAAGTTTTTTCTTTCTTTCCCTCTTAGATACAGTTTATTTTCATACCTTGTGGTTTATCTATTTTGTTTCAAAAGCTAATATTTCGTAAACGGTTGAAGATAGGTAAGGGGCACGATTTATAAAACATGTCTAGAATTGATTGTAGAATGTAGAAACACACAATATGTTGCATTAAAAAAAATTGGAGTTGATTTACTTAGCATTTTATGATCCACCCTGTATATATTTTTCTAAAAAAAAAATGCATTTAAAAAAAAAATTAATTTGACGAGTCCGAGCGATTCCTGATTAAGTGGGCGGCGTTCTATACAAAAGGCTGATCCGTATCGTTATCATAACGCTGTATATTTTTTCTTCTTACAAATAAAATTACTTTTGAACGTAAAAGTAGGCAAGTACTTAAATTATTTGATGCTTTTCCTTGTTATACATTACAGACATGACTTCTTACTATGTACTTACCAACATGTAATATGGCATATATTCCAAAGAGATATTTAAACATGATGGCTAACCGGCACCGCGATTTCATTGTGCAAAAACTCGCGACCTACATTCACAATAACACAAAAACCGAATCACTACTTATAAGTTACATTTTACATTTCAATATCAATGTGTAATAATTCTTGTTGTTGGGGCCAGACTACGATCATTTCAAGCGCGCGAAATGGACTGCTATTCCTGTTCCAGAATTTCCAGGCTGGAATGGGCGGGGATCGTTTGGGCGGTATCCTGGAAATCCCGCCTTCGAATCCAGCAACACTTGCAGGAATTGTGCGTGTCAGGACCGTTTAGCGACGACGGGTCAGGATGAAATCTTCCGAAATTAATGATTTTTTAACTTTATTTACTCACTGTTTTCCTAATGTGTCCGGGTGTTTAGTATCACCCTTAGTAAAATGACTTAATTATTTCAACGGCGGAACTGAAAATATAGAGAGAGTTGCTGTCAAAGTATGAATAATAGTGGCAATGTGAAATTAAAACACAATTTTTATAAATGCCCCCTTACTCTAATGTTGGGTTATTTTATCGAAGGTGTACAAAGAAAGTTACTAATATCCTATTATTAAAATGTTTAGATAGCTATTATTATTACCAGAGTGTCGAGTTTAGGTAAATCACGAGGAGCATAGCGACGAGGTATATAAGACGCGAGGGCTATAAGCTGTCTAAACCGATATTAATATATATTTTTTTAACTTCTAACACATTTACCGTGCGAGCAAAAATTATTTGCATCAAAGAGGGCTTGGTTTAAAAAACGTAGAGCTTGGATTAGATTACAATGATATGGGGACGATAGGGGACAGTAGGGCGGAACGGGGTACTGGGGCAGAACGGGGTACCCCTTATAAAAACCAAACGCACTACCAGAAATGTTTCAAATTCTGCCGATAGAGTGATTTTATGCTTTCTTACTTACTGTTCCGACAGATGGCCGCAAAACGTCCACTGTGTAGGTTGTGTGTTTAGTTGTGTGAATATTGGCGTGAAATTGTAATTTTTAATCCGTAGAGTTATCACGGTGAGTGAGGTTTTTGTTTATTTATGCTAAATTTGAATTACCTATCGAAAATATTATCTCAGTGGCTTCCTTTCTATACGCCGTATTTTATTTCATTTGTTTTTTTCACAAAAATTTAACACTTTTTACCTAAAATAACCACGTGGGGCGGAATGGGGTGGGGCGGAAAGGGGTACCTATGCTAGGTACCCCGTTCTGCCCCACCTCCACGCATGTGAATTTTGTCAGTAAATGTTTTACTTTTTATCACATACCTCGTATCCAACTTTAATGTTTAATGATAATTTTTGATTAATGTTACCGATTATTATCTATAAAGTGGGGTATTAATTTAAATTTTAAGTACCCCATTCTGCCCGACCTGCGGGGCAGAACGGGGCAAAATGCATTTTTTTTTAAATTTCTATAATGCCAGGAATGTTTTAAAATTCGCTATTAAAAAATATTAAAACTAAGAACTTGTACTCCAAATATTCAATAGGCGCCAGAAAATGTTCAACTATTAACCATTTAAAATTTTTAAATTGTCTCTAAACGTTAGGTACCCCGTTCTACCCCGCCTTCCCCTATATCTAACCAAATCTAGGTTAAATTTTTGTCAAATTCATATTCTGACATGATTTGCCAAACTAATGAGTAATAAAATAAGTGGACAACTACAAATTTATTTTTGTTGTTTACAAAATTAACAAAGTAAGAATATACAGAAAGAAAAATAATTACATAAATTGCTGAAATTGGCCACTCCAAGCATAAATTCACACGTCTCTTCATATTTTCGAAAGTGTTGACCAGCATCTATGGAGAAATGTTACCACATTCTTGGATAATCCTTTCTTGTAATTGTTCTAAATTTGCAACTGGTGTTTTAAAAAAAGTGTTCTTTAAATGAGGAAAAACGAAGTAATCTATAATTGTTAAACAAGATGATCTAAGTGGGAATTCAATGTCTGATCGAAAACTGATCAATCTGTCGTCAAAAAATTGCCTAAGTAGTTAATAGTTTCGGCGGCTGTATGGGCGGTTGCACCGTCCTGTTGAAAATATCCAAAACGTAGTTCGTCGTCAAGTAATTGCTCCACAAATGGATTCAAAATATTGTCCCTATACCGCTGTGCTGTAACTGTGTCATGGAAAAAAATAGGACCAACAATTCTTCTTTGGGAAACAGCTAACCAGACCCCAATTTTTAGAGGGTGCAATGTGGACTCTACAAAAAATGGGGATTGTCACTACTCCACATGCGTGTATTCTGAGAATTCACTTAACCGGAGAGGTGGAACCAGGCTTCATCCGAAAAAATTGTCAGGTTTAATAAATCATTTCTTTCCAATAAATTTTGGGTAAACCATTGAGAGTAATTCCTGCGTCTTTCAAAATCTGCGGCTTGTATTTCTTGGAATACTTGCACTTTATAAGGAAATAAATTTAGCTGCTTCTTAAGAATAGTCCTGCATGTTCCATAAGATCTTCCCACTTCTTGGGACAGGCGTCTTATACAATTTGTTGGCGTATTTTGCATTATTTCACGAACTTTTGGAACAAGTTCTACTGTTTTTACAGATTGTCTTTATGTTCCTTTTTGTGTTGTATAGAACCTGTTTCTCTAAACACAGCCACGGTTCTTTTCAGGCAATGATAAAAATCCCCAGCAATAAAAGCAACGTTAGGAAAATGTTCGTGAAAATCGCCCATGCACAAACTCGGATTGTATTGCTACTCACCATTTACTCTAACCCCGTTTCGAAAATACGCTTCAACCATGAATGTTTTGTGCTGTTCCGTAAAGTCCATTGTGTGAATTGTTCAAGAAATTTGAAAAATAAGCGATGTATAAAATTACTTGTAACGACTGTCAAAGATGACGGAATAACTGATTGATTGTTAATTCAGGTAGTTACTGACACAGTGACACCCAACCAGTATTAAGCTCTATGGCTAAGCATTACGTCCTTAGATGCAAGGCGTTGATGCAAATAAGTTTTGCTTGCACGGTACAAGATACTTATATTTAAAATATTAATAAGTATTTAAACGATTGTTTCAGAAACTTTTTTCAATCAAGTAACCTGTGCTGGTCAATAATAATTGGCTGGTTGCCTAGCTACAAGAAATCACCTTTCATGTTATTAGTGCAGAATCAAAAAATCAAGTTACCTGCTTTCAAATAGACTGTTTTCATTATTAACCATGGTCAATAATAATTATTGACAAGGTAGAGAAAAACGATTTCTAAATACCACCATGCACTCAGTGGCGGATCTACATCCTAAAAATTGGGGGGGCCCAAAAAATAAAACTAAATTAGAAGTTTTTTAATGTATTAAAAACTAATCTATCCATAGGTTTATGGTGTATAAGGTACAAATAAAATTAACTTTTTGAAAGTCGTTAAGAATGTAACAATAAAGAACCTATAGGTCCTTAATGTTTTAAAACAATAATCCCAAGTAATTTATTTATATTAGCACAAGACCAGATATTATAGACTACTACAAAATAGGTAATTTACAAAAAGAAAGAAAACACTTATAATTTAACAAAAAAAAAACATAAATGAGAAATAAACTTTAATGGAAAATCATTTTTCTGTTACTACTATTTATGAAACAATTTAGGATTTGTTCCATATAGTAATTTTCTTGTAAAATATCCGATACAGATTCATGTTCAATAGCCATTACTAGGATCAGGATCTTGACTATTTTTCCGGAAAAAATTTAGCAGACTTGACTGTTTTTTCGACATTATCTTTTCTATAAAAAAAATCATAGATATCGTACTTAGTTTGTTTCAAAACACAGTCTAGGGCAACAATAAGCGAGCATGCAAGGTGCGCAGGGCAAGCGAGCGCCCGTTTTAAGGGGCGATCAAATTACAAATTACCATTTACATATTACATATTTGTGTATTATTCAATAAGTGTCCGATATTTTACAGAACGATTACTCAGTTTCAGTTATTTATAAGGTAAAAAGTTCATATAAGAAATGCATGCATTGATTATTGATTAATTTAAATCACGATATTTCGAAAACTGCTGCTTGTAGCGACTTTTGATAAAACTTACCATTTTCACGTGAAAGTAATAGAGGAATCGGTTTTTCTGCTAGAAAATGAAAATGCGATACATACCTACATTCATGAAAAAGTTATGACTTATGACTCTCCAAAAGAGAAAAAAACCTGTAGGTGGCGCCACCTATAATTAGAGGCCAAACTAAGATCAAATTTGAATTTCTCATATTGAAAATTCCCCAAATACTAATTTTTGTACAAACAAATTATTATAGTTTTTCGAAGTTATTTACAAAAAACAAAAATAATAATCATTTTTTACTACCCTGTATCTCAAAAATGAAGAGCTTGTTAGCACAGCTTATACGAACTTTTCACCTTGAGGAATCGTCCTATAAAATATCGGACACTTATTAAATAACACCATGCACCCTGTATAATATTCATACCAGAAATTACAACAAAAGAATATTTTTTGTCCTTGCTTACCTTAACCTATAAATATAAAATAAACATCACTGGCAACAGTACCACAAGCGAATAAGCGAGAGCCATAATGTAAAAAAGTCGGCTTATTGGTCGCTGATCGAATTCGGCTTCTCTTTGTTTCACACAAAAAAGGATAAAAATAAAGACATCGCTTGTAAAACCAAAGCCGCCGTCCCGCGGCCCTTTGTGCGGTGCCTCGCGACACTCCACAAAGGTGCCGGCCGCGCGACGGCGCGGCGGTATTATGACAATGGAATGGAATTCGGTACTTATATTATAAATAAACATACAAAGAGAAAAGCGAATAATCTGCACATGCATTTCGTATCGGTCGGTTTTTGGCGGAGCGGCGTTTCAATTAAGGCGCTTTAAAACCAAATAAAAACGTTCTGTTCTGCTGTTTAGTGTTTTTGTTTCTATAATTGTATAATAAAATTGTATACTTACTTTTATTACTATCAGTTATTTAGTTTATTAGAACTTTTAGTTTATGTTACCTATAATATAATAATATGTAAAAAAATATGTGGCGATGGTTTGGTGTGTGTTGAACAAGGCAGATTAAATTATTGATCGATCGAAAAAAGTTGGGGGGGCCTGGGCCCCCCCAGGCCCCCCCGTAGATCCGCCACTGCATGCACTGTAATTTTACTGAGAAATTTTACTCGGCAGCGTTAAGTGTTGAACATAAAATTTTGTCCATGTCCCAAACGATTTTTTGTATTAAAGTGCTTTAAAAATTTAAGGATTGAGAGATCAATCTAATTCTTTTAACAAATAGATATATATAGGTATAGTCAAATAAAGGAATTATACCAAACAAATTAAGCGTTAACAAACGGAACCTTGCGAGCCTTTTTTGATGAAAATACATTGATGATATCACTGAAATCCAGCTCTCGGAGCAAATCACTTTCGATGCTGAGTAGGGATAGCTTTGCTAGGCGGTTTTGTCCCATTGTAGTTCAATGCCTATTTTTTACAATCTTCATTTTCGAAAACGAGCGCTCTTCACTGCAATTCGACACCATCAAAACCAAATACATTCGTAATGTTCGGAAATGTAGCTCTCAAATGATGGTTTTCAAGAATCTGGTAGTAAAACAGCTCCTTAGATTGGTCTGTTGATAGTATTTTTTGCATAAATCTATCAACGATACAAATTGGACTCATTACCAAGATTCGAAAAATTATTTATTTATCAGGACTTTGATGGTTTTTTTTTTGGAAAATCTTTTGTGGGGGCCCCTCACTTGTGGAGGCCCGGGACATAGCCCCGGCTGCCCCCCCCCCCCCCCCCGTATATCCGGCCCTTTATGGAGCAAAACGTCAAGTACCAAAGATTTAAATATGGTAAAGAACAACTGGAAAAAGCTGTGGAAAGTGTGCGCTCGCGACGAGTGGGTTTAAATAATGCCGCTAAAGAATACGGAGTACCAAAGTCGACTTTAAGCAAAAAAGAGAAAAACCAGACCAGATTTGGTATAAAAAGAAAAATATTTTAAAAAATTTAATACCTATTCCAACATCCCTTAATTCAAGAGGCGTGTTTAAAGTTCCTGAATTTACAAAGTTAAATTCTTCTGAGTAGGTAAAATAGATATTCCCATTTATAGCGTTAGTTCCTTTACTAGGTATAAGAAGTTTCCTTGTTGGATTAAAGTGTTCATTTACTGAAGTTTTTGTATTTTTGTTAAATAAACTTGTTTTAAAAATGTTTCTAAATTGTTTTATTTTATTCATAGCTTTAAATATGTTATAAATAAAGCCAGAAACCCCCCGCCAAAGGCATTTTTGAGAAACTATATAATTTTATATTTTTAATAGAGCTGCTAATTTCAGAAATGCCTTAACTGTTTCTTACCCTACTTCATAGAAGAAACAGTTCTAAATGGGCAAAGGACTGGTTTTTAACTAGATCACACTACTCTCATATAAATCTGTTACAAAAGTTGACACTCGAAAAATGTGATTGGTACAAACTATCTGTGTATGGAGGAAGATACGTACACCGGGCTCCGGCTTATTCCGACGAGTGGTTTAAAATTGGGCCGATTAAAATTGTAGAGCACACATACACACGCCGACTTGCACGAAACTGTTGGAATGATGGTTATAATTTCAAGGGCCGACTAAAGTCAAAATTGCGCAGTATATTGTCGGTTTTCGCCATACACTGCAATAGTGAACTTGACAAAAATTTTAAATGGTGAAAAAATTCTATAAATCATAAGTATATATTGTCATAAAACATATGGCAGCAAAAAAAAAACAACATATTTCGTCCCAAAAGACCGCTAGAAAGATTTAAAACTGCCCCAAAATTCAAATTATCCCAAGCGGGTAAAAACGGGTCGTGACGTCACGAAGTATTATTTGTCATGATGACATCCACGAAATAGGTTATAGGTTGGCAATAATTAAATTGAACGACGTTGAGAATTCCACTTTAAAACAACAATACAATAACAATAACACACGACACACGGCAATCCAAATCCAAACTCGGTAGCTCGGCCACCGATTAGGATGACGGAAAAGTCATACTTCGTGACGTCATCGGGCTTGGCGCGCTTAAAAGGTCGTTTGAAATGCTTTTGACACGCGCGAAACTTTAAAGAATTTTTACCAAGTTATTACTGATTTTTAAGGAGTAATAATTGGGGAATATTTTTTTATGCCTATAACTAACGTACTTAACTGTCCCAAAATCCGACACTTAAGATATGAATGACAAATTATATATACAATTTAAAAAATAGATAATATCAATAAAAGTTGAAAGTAGATGTTTCAATGGTTTAAATAGAGTGTTAAGATGTTAAGAAAGTTACCTATATTTAAATATTGTTTATGTATAATTATGGCAACTCGCATAAAAATGCTGGTATTAGTAATACTGATACTGATTGTAAATTCGACACACAATTTTGTAGGTTGTACGTTGTTTTGCATTAAAGTATTGCAATTTTCCATAGTTGTTGACTTAGTTACTTTTCTAGATTAAAAATAGGTTGTTGGAGGCAAAAGTAAATATATGTACATTATATTAAAATTAAAATGGAAAACTGTTTATTACGGTCCTAAGAAAAATACTTAATTTAATAAAAAATGTTGGTATTGGTCAAAGTCTTTAATTTCAAAAAAAACCTTTTGTTTATCTCTAATGGAGCTTCTATTTTTTGTAAGATTTCTTCGAAGTCGTAGAATATTTCATCCTTTAAGGTAGGCCATTTCCACTTTTTTAAGCCACTTCTTGTCATGGTGCTTATCAAATAGTTACCGTTTTAATATCAACAATTTTTCCTGGATAATACTCGTTGAGATAATTTAATATAATGTAATCAACAATATTAATATTAAACTTTGTTAGTTTATTTGGTAAGTTTTCTTTGGTTACAGGTACATTGTCTTTATTTTCCTTTGTTTTTGATTATATTTTGGTTCTTTTATTCGGCCTTTCTACTTGCTTCACTTTTTCTTCTCTTTTTCGCTTTTTTTCTTCTTTGGCCTTTTCAATTTCGTTTCTTTCTTTTTATTTTTTCAAATAGTATTGCCTCCGTTCATCTGATGTCCCAACAGAAGGAATTTTATAAGAAAGTTTTCTTTTGGTTTTCTTGACATTTGACGGTCCAGGCCAAAAAAGTGAGGCCTTAAATGGAGATGGAACTGTATTACCGGGAAAAATGTTTTCATATTTATTCTGTTACCACAACCAGGTTTTAATAAACTTTTTAAATGGAATTTGCATTAATGCGTCACGCACAAAATTTCGACTCATATTGTACCTAAATTCGACACCCGTGTCGGTTTTATGACCCAGGGTATACAATGATCTTATATTTAAAGAAAAGGACACAAAACACAATTATTCTATTAAGAAAGAAAAAAAAAACATCAAATTTTTATTGAACCGCAGTGACCATAAATTCGACACTACATGGCGGATTTAGAGTAACCTTTATATTTTCAGTACATAAATCCGACACTCTTAATTTTTTTAAAATGCGAAAAATCATCAACGTTAAAAACAAAATTTAAGTTAAATTAAAGTATCTTAATCAATTCTACATAAAAATAATAACAGTTTTGTTTAAAGTAGAGATTTTATAAAGCTTTCAAAAACATATGTTTCTTACTTACCTTATAAGCAATCAACAGGTTCTTCAATACAAACAGAAACAGGTGTAACATGTGAAATTTAAGGTTAAGATGTGGGTTATTTTGTTGGTCGTTAAAGTAGTTACCTTTTTAAAACTTAAATATAGTATTTAAACTTACCTCTAGATGTCATTATATGCCTTTATTGTAAAACCATTTCTTATTTTTAATAAAAAAGTAAAAACGAACGAATTTTGGGACACTGTCAGAGTTTAGGACATCTACGTTAAATCATATTATTGAAAAAAATAAAAATTGGAAAGTTCCCTATTATAACCGAACCGGTAAAATTACACAGTAAAAGTACAGTGTATCGGGTCCCTTAGGTTAATAATCGGTCAATAATAGCTGTTTTATAGGTCAAGTAGTGGAAAAAATATATTATGTATTTAAAGAATACATACTTAACTAGTTCTTATCCATAAATAGAGTAATAGAGGCTAATCAAATATGTACTTATTTGGTGTTTTTGGTAGACTATCGTATAGGAAAAATGATTAATTAAAATATGTGTAATTACACTATTTAGATTATTAAAGGGAAAAATTGATAATCAGCTTCTTATTTCAATAATTCGAGTCAACATTATAGTAATAAAGTGTTCTCTTCGGATTTTTCCTGACCTAATATTTCCAAAAGCTTGCCAATCAGTCAAATGCGTAACGTGTTTAATAAGTATGCGTCTAACATTGACATGGATACTACCAGTTTAATTAGGTAAAATTAAGAAATTATTGGACAGCAGGTTAACTGTAAAATAAATAAATCTTAATTAGTGTATATTTAGTAATAGTACAGCTGTAGAGACTTTAATAATTGTCTAACAAAAATGGGTTATGCACTGAGTTTTGGAAGCGGAAAGTGAAAAGCCACAAATAATCCCAAGCAACATTTTTCCGACGTCCAACGAGAATTGTACAACTTGTAACGTTACATTAGGTATAAATAATACTTAGCAATGTAACTATTACTTCGACACAACGGCGGTATTGGTCATATTCTACAACGTTGTAGTTTATACCAAATCCAACGTTGTAACGATGTCACTACACAACTACTAAATTTCAGTATTATAATTACAAAATAGCCAACGTCGACACGACCTCGGCTTCGCAAATAAGTTTAGTTATTTTTAGTTTTAAAGGTTTCGTATTTTTGTTGGTTGGTAGCTGGTTGTTGAGACCATGGCGTAGTGCCAGTGCTGTACTTAGGTCAGAAAAATACTGCTATTAGTTTTTGATTACAAGCCAAAAAGATTAAATGTAATGTTTTTAAATAATTATGAAAATTGTTATCTCGTCATAAAAAGACAAGATTAAAGCATAGGTGGGAATTCGTCACTTTCCCGAAGTCCGGTGGCACATTTTGGTAAAAAAAATACCACTAAAAGTCGTAATTAGTTCAAAATTTAGTTGTACCTACGACTACGCCATTTTGTTTATTTTCGTCTCGCATCTATGGCAGTCATTGTTGATAAACGTTTATATTTCCTGTTTAGTTTTAGTATTACTATCAAATAACATTTTCCAACTTGGTAAAAGTGTGTAATGAGGCGGGATCATTCTTTTATAGCCTGAGACCAAATTATAAAATTTTTCTAAAGAAAGTTTTTTCTACAAAAAATTTTTTTTTGGGGAAAAATTGCGAATTTTTTAGACGCGCTTGTTTTTCTCAAATATTTTACCCGTAATTATCGAAAAAGTGACATGCGTTTATATTTATAGCATAATCAGGTATTTAATTATATAAACAAAGATATCCTTAGAATAAAATATGGTGGGCGGTGATGCTTTAAACGCGACGCCAGGTCGGTTGCCGACGTTGTACCGACTCAAAAATGATTGACCATAATATTGGTGCAACTAGAAGTCGTAACAAGGTTGTAACTACGTTGGGTGCCGACATCGGGTCGCATAGGCAATGCCGCGCCGGCCCGTCCTAATATTACTGCTTGGGAGATAATCATCGATTTTTATGTTCTAAATGTTAATAGTTATTATCGTTTATCAAACAATAAAAATGAAAAAAAAACATCATTAACCTGATATTAAAACGACAAATAATGGACTGGTTAAGTTAACTTCCAACCCGTCCAAACTAATGGATGAAGCAATTTTCGTGACTGTACGGCTATTACAGTAATGTTTTAATGCACACCCGATTACTAAAGATTACTAAATGATAGGGTTGTCCCCTTTCTAATAGACTAATGCAACAGGGATGTGACAAAGGCATAAAATGGGGTGTAAAGCTCCGATTTACATTAAGATCGATGAGACATGAACCCCTTTTTTAAAGTCTAGTAGTAAAGACAACAATTAGCATGTCTATAAAAAGGTTGTATTTTTCGTTTTTAATTTATTAAATGTTAGGTACAGGGTACAGGGTGAACCACATAAGATAACCCACTATCCGATCTTAGAATCTGTAGGACCTGTCCTATACGTACAGAACAGTTAAATACAAAAGTTTTTTGGATTAAATCAGCAGTAGCAAATTTATGGCCTACCTTATGTAAACAAAGCTGCACACGATTTTTATTTTTTTTTACGTCGGCCTATTTCCGCAACGAGGCCAATCACCGACGCCAGGGAATTTGTCACACACTATCTGGTAATTTGGCCGAATCCTTCTTTGTCAAGGGTAGGGTTCTTCTACATGCCAACATCCATGACACGGGACCCACAGTTTAACGTCTCTTCCGAAAGACGGTGCACCTCTTAAAACCAAATTCCAAATTTTAACATCGACGTTGCCGGCCCCGGGGATCGAACCTGGGACCTTCGATCCGTGACGCCGCTGCACTGACCACTAGACCACAACGCCGATTTTGCACACGATCAAACATGCGCATTGCAACATTATCATTTGACGAATGAAAAAATAGACAGGTCCGGGCTTAATTTTTTAAGTTCTTCCTTAAGAAATGGTAAAACTTGACCTTTACTTTATTTTTACGTATAAACAGTTAAAATTTCCTCCAAATTCTTGCCAAAAAATTGTAATTTCTTCTCAATTTTTGATCAAGTTTCGCAAATGTCGTATCTCCATTTTGCCCAACTTTACAGGGGAACAAAAAAATCAACTAGGAGTGAAATTATTAGTGGGAGAGGATTATATACTTTTTATATAGTTGGGTTAGGGATAGATTGTACTATTTTAAAATACACTAAGGATAAACACTCATTTAATTTTTTTTTAATGGAATTATGACATTTTCTTCCCTAAATAGTGGATTTACGACATTTTCTTTCGGGTGTAATAAAGAAACAAGTCAAGGTAAGTATGTATAATTATAAGTTTATCAATATTATTATTATTATTACAATCCAAACAATATTACGAAAAAACAGTACTTATTATTATAATATACCTAAGTAAAATAAACAAAACTGGAAAAATAACAACAAAAGAAAGAAATTCTTAATTATTAATGAAAAGCCAACTTATCATAAAAAAAGTGAAAATCACGTGGAATACTTTCTTTTAGTTTTTGTAGATGTTCCCACTTTTCCTTTTTAATTGAAAGCGGTTTACTGTATAGCTTTGGCAAGGTGTTCTAGTCACGAGCTTGTTGTCTATTTTTCGAAAAGTTTCTTTGTTTAAGTGCGTCATAGTCACTAGTATGCCTAATTTAAAAAAAAATTTTGCCATCCTTATCATATTTTAAAGCCCCAATATTCGTGACGACGGGGTCTCCAATTTTGCGCCCGGGTCTGATTGACGACAACATTTTAATAGATTGAAAATTTTTTAAAAAATCGAAGGTAAGGTATTTTACTATAAATGGACTTGGGTTTTGTCTAGCCTGATGAAAAACAGCCACATAGTCTGCTAGAACATTTATGTTTATATTTCGCAGTTTTCTTTCAATTAATGAATGCATGTGGTCAGCCTCCATTTGAGTATGTCCTCTTTCTAAATACTTTTGTTCGATTGTAATGTTATGCTGAATAGCCAAGTTTAAAAGAGCGTTTGAAAGTGTAACATTTCTGTTTTGTGCGGCGCATCCGTCACTATATAGAATAATATTTTGATGAGGTTTTAAATCCCCTAGAACGTTGTCAATTATAAATGAACAGATTATTGAAGAATAATTATCTGCAGTTACGCCTCCTGCGGCTTCATGCCATACAAAGCAATATCCTTTATTTAATGTCATATCAAAAATGGTGAAGTTATGAACCATTAGCTTCATTTTAAAATAAAGGGCAAAAATGTTTGACTTTGGACTTAATAGAACAGCCTGCATGTCCATACAAAAAACCCTGTTTTCGGAAACTTTGTATTTTTCTTTTGCTTCCCTTGCTTCGTTTTTCTTTATCTCGTGTATTCTTCATCGGATAGGTTTTTAATGCGGTGACTAACACAAATATCGCATTCGTCTTTTCTTGGTTTAAAAATTGCTAAGTTAAGTTCATCAAAAACATGTGAAAATAAGGCAACTGATACACACTTATTCCACGAGTATTACAATACGATTTATAAAATCTGTACAATTCCAATTTGGAACTCCAAGTTGACTCTAAATACGATTTAGCTGTTCTAGACCGACAATAATGCAACTCTACCTTCGGTAGATCTCTGAAAAATTCTTTTAAATAATCTTTTCTATTCTTTTCCAGTTCTCTGATACCAGTTTGTTTATTTACCTCTGTTGCTTCTTGCGTTCTGCTTGGACTTTTTTTCCAACCAATAACTGTTCGCTCTTTTAAACCTAGGGTACTCAAAAACATTTTTTTACACACACGAAAAATGTGTCCCTTCAAATTTTCTAAACTATAGGTCCAGGAACACTCCCTTCTAGATTTATTGTCCTCCTTTCTGTTTCTGACCCTTTGAGTATTGTCTTTCTTGACTTGCAGATCTACATAAGTTTTGCGCTGTTCCCACGTCATGTCAGACCAAAATTTCCTAAAAATATCTTGTCTTTCTTGATCGGTTAAATCTCTACATTGCATTTTTTTATTTTTTAAAGAAGCTTTGCAATTGCATACCTCTTTCAGCTGTCTTTCTTCCCTACTTATTTGGTAATCCCAGGAACCATCAGTTTTTCTTTTTCCAAAGTATTTCTCCCCTTTTGCCCTTTTTTTTTTATTTGTATTTTTACACCATGTTTTTTCATCAACTTGTTGTCTCTTTCTTCTTTTTCTGCTTCCATTATCACTCACGTTTGGTTGGGCATATAGCGAAGATACGCTGCTTACCGAGGAAGAACTGTTTTGAGTATTTTCGTTATCATAATCAGGATCATTTAAACCCATGTTTTCGTCTGCAATATCATTCGTTGTCACATGTAAAATTTCTGCTTCATCTTGTTGTTCATCGCCACATTCATTTTCTCCGCATTCTATGTTCGGATTTTGAAGTTGTAAATTAGTCTGTTCTTTGGTAAATTCTTCAGGTACTAGTGTCCCAGAATTTGGATCCACTATAAAATTCTCACAATCTAATACTATGTCAGACACACTGATATCTTCAAAATTACAGCTTAACATCGAAAAATTGCCGGATTGATTTATTGGCGGCTCTTCAAATAGAAATGGCTCTTCTTCCATAGACAAGATTTGTTCTTCGGCCTGTGAAGTACAATTATTGATTGCAGTATGATTGTTAGATCCAGATGATTCTTGCTCGGAAAGATTGGACATAAATGGCTCTGAAATTACTTTTATAGTTGGTATTGGAACATCGTTGTCTGCTTTTGATCTATTTCCGTACATTTTTTCAGGCACGCTTTTGTCCATCATTGAAAACATTTTTTTCGTTCGACTCGAATATTACGCCATTTTGATTCTTTTGGGTTCTGTTCTGACAATAATAATATAATTGGGTGCCGATACCTACTAATAATCTGTAATTACTTATTTGACCATTATGAGCGGAATTATTTTTTGCTAAATCGACAGGTACTGTATTGATTAAGTATAAAATGATAATTTCGCCCATGGAGTTAAAATTAATAAAAGTTTCCAAAAGATTTGCTTAACTAAGTTTATAAAATAATGAGTATTGTTAAAACTTCATACAATAATAACAACACTTCTGTTTAAAGTAATAAATATCTTTGTGCGAAATAGTCGTATGTCCAGTACATATATCACCCGAAAAAATCGTAAGTCCAAGTTTAAATTTATTGTGCGTTTTTAAGGATTTAGAAGCTTTATTTTACAGTATTTGCATGTTATAACTATAAAAACATACTTACCAAAATGGATAAAAAACACACTTATCTATATAATGTTGCGTAAAAATATATTATCGTAAAATTAACTGGGAAAGTTCTACACGCTATATGCTTCAGTGTAAACTGACGGACTTACGATAATTTCTTCTTCTAATTCACCATGTGCGGACTAACGATGTTTTCTAGCACGTGTTTTAAATAACAGGGAACTGAGTTTTTGCTTTGCAAATTTGTAAATAGATACCTTAGAAGTTTTTCTACGAGATGGCACCAAAATCGCCATTTCGACCAAAAGTGGACTTACGACATTTGCGCATTAGGGTAACGAATTACTGGCATTTTTAGTAGTCGCAAAGATATGAGATTTTGAGGATAGAAAATTGTTTTTAAGGGTTTGTTTCTAAAATTTGTTTAAAAATGATTCGTCGTCGTGTTTTCGGTTTAAAAAGGAACAGTCACAACAACAAGTCAAATAAACTAACTAATAAAATCGAATACTTATATAAAACAAGTATATTATATAACTTTTGTATTGATTTTTACAATTTGGCAAAAACTTGGACACGTGTAAAACATTTTAGGCACAATTTCTTGTTCAAGAATTTAAAAAAGTTTTTGTCCGAGAACTTGACTCGTAGATTAATATAAACTACCTAGGTATTTACATTATTGATAGGGTATTTCCAAAAATATACCTAATTATTTAAAAATGTAAAAATAATAAATAAGAGTGCTTAAAATGTTTAAATTCTGAGAAACGGGAAATATTATGATTTTCAGATTATGTTTGTAATAATTGTAAGTCTGTATTTTGGGTTGCATATAGGTACTCATATTTATTTAAAGGATTTGTGTTTCATTTGTTATAATGTCCTGACTGCACAAAGGATGGAAAGTCGCAGATTTCTGGTGGACAGTTATCCCCATCAAGTCCGTTACCGAATTTTAATGAGCCCCGAATGCAACAACTGACTTTGCAATTTATGCAAGAAATTAGGGCTGAGGTCAAGGACTTTAAAACTAAGCAAAGCGAATTGGTGGACTCTATTTCGTTTTGTTCTGCAAAAATATCGGACTTTGAGCAGACTCTGGCTAATTTGGGGGATTATATGAAGACTGTTGATAATTTAAAAACAGAAAATCAACTTTTGCAAAAAAAAGTTTGCGAGCTAAATAAAAAAATTGGGGATGTGGAGCAGTTTTCCCGAATGAATAATTTAGAAATTCAAGGTATTCCAGAATCTCAGGCTGAAAATTTGTACCGCATTATGGAGGCAATTCACCAGGCTTTGGGTGTCAATGTTGACCCAGAAAAAATTGAATTAATACAAAGGGTTCAAACTTTTAAACCTAATATGCCTAAAAATGTCATAGTAAAATATTTGTCGCGACGAGATAGAGATAGAGTACTAGAGGCCGCAAAATTAAAAAGAGCGAAGTCTGTAAACCGTATATTATCAATTGATGGAATATCAAATAACTTGTTTATAAACGAACATCTTTCACCTGAGAATAAACTACTTTTCAAAACAGCTAGAGAAGTAGCGCGCACCAAGCAAATAAAATATGTCTGGATCAAAAATGGTAACATCCTATTACGCAAGGATGATACAGCTAAAGTAAGGCATATTCAGCATGAAAGTGATTTAGCGTCTTTGTAAACTAAACATATATTAAATTACCCCATACTCTCAGCTGTTATCAATGGCTTCAGAACTGTTAGTTTTTTATCAAAATGTTCGAGGTTTACGATCTAAAACACATAACTTTAGGCTGAATGTATTACATGAAAACTGGGATGTGATTTTCCTAACCGAAACGTGGCTAAATTCATCAGTGTTTACGAGTGAAATATTTAACAATAATTATTCTGTCTATCGTCGGGACCGAGAAACAAGTGGTAGTGCAAAGAGTGATGGTGGAGGTGTTCTAATTGCTTCACGGCAAGAACTTCAAGTAACGTGTCACCCTGAGTGGCAAAGTGACGCAGAGGATATGTGGGTAACGCTATACACTCAACAGGGTAAAATTCATATGTGCTGTGTGTACTTGCCTCCTGGCGATGACAGGGCCTTGGCCTGTTTTATATCTAATCTGTATAAACTATTTAATCGCATATCAAATGACACTATTTTAATTTGCGGAGATTTTAATATTTCTAATACATCATCCCAGGCAGCACAAACACGACTTATAGACATCTTGGCGAAGTATTCATAGGAATATGTGACGCCTTTTATTACTTCGCAGAGAGGTCGCCAAGTATGCTCAATCAATGCCAAATGTCCGCCACATCGATAATCTCATAAATCACTTAGAGAAGTTACAATGGGAATATCTTATTTTCGTCGCAATAATGACGATTCCGAGAAAAATCGTGGTATTCTCTAGAACGTCTTTAAGATAGCTTACAGAAGTCACAATGCGAATTTCTTATTTTCATCGCAACCAGGACTCTGTGGGGATATGTTTTTGTCGGCACTAGAATATCTTTAAGATAGCTTACAGAAGTCACAATGCGAATTTCTTATTTTCATCGCAACCAGGACTCTATGGAGATATGTTTTTTGTCTGCACTAAAATATCTTTAAGATAGCTTACAGAAGTCACAATGCGAATTTCTTATTTTCATCGCATTCAGGACACTTTGGGGATGTATTGTTTCGTCCTTTCTAGAATATCTTTAAGATAACTGATAGAAGTAGCAATGTGAATTTCCTATTTTGAAAAATATTTGTTGTAGTGGAGTAAAAAACAAGGCAAAAGTCGCTTCCTTCTCGTTTTTTTTTACGTTGGAACAAACTGAGACATATCTCATTTTATAAGGTAGGTCATTGTTTCTTAGAAATCACAAGATTCGACAATTGCAAAAGTTTTATGCTAGGAAAGAAGCGTTTAACTGTGTGTTAAAAAATATAGCTAGAGAAAAATATAGATATAAGAGTACCTATTTATATAAAAAAGCAAGTTTTTTAAATAATCTAAGTTTCCACATTTTTTTGTGAATAAAAAAGTCCTGACCACAAAAATATGTCGAATCTAGTGATTTCTAACGAACAATGACCTTTCTAATAAAATGAGATATGTCTTAGTTTGTTCTAAAGTTAGGAAAAAATTGAGAAGGAAGCGACTTTTGCCTTGTTTTTTATTCCGCTGTTGATATTCATTAAAATATCTTCGAGTTTATAAACATCGCTGAAAGACTAGAATTCATATTTTAAAACATTGATGTCATCACTCAGACTAATCTTAGCACGCCTTCTGCAGGCCACAGTGGCGTATAATATAGTGGATACAATGGAGGACATCAGGTTCCAAACGTATATTTGCTATATACAGTGTGTGTATAAAGTCTGGAAACGGCTTAATAACATCACAATTTACTGGCCGATTTAAACCAAATTTGGTACAGTTGTGTAAGAGGATCTAACGCACCGAATGACGATATTGGCGTTGTTGCCAGCTTTTTAGTTTGTCTGGAATTCGAACGAATTTTATATTTTTAAATATAACACCCAGTATATTTTTACATTTTTAAATTCCACATAAAATTATAATTATTTTTTATTAAATGCATTATTAGTCTATACTTCATAGTTTCCGAGATATTGACTCTCGAAAAGTGACATTTTTGAAATTTGACAGCTTATAACTTTCTAACAGTACGTCTTAGAGCAAAACGGCTTACATGTCCCTATCTTCAATTTTTATTATCTTCCCAAAAAATCAACTTTCAGTTAAACCGGAACAACTATATTTCCTGCTTTCGAGTAACATCCGGTTTAACCGGAAGTTGATTTTTTTGGGAAGATAATAAAAATTGAAGATGGGGACGTGTAAGCCGTTTTGCTCTAAGACGTACTGTTAGAAAGTTATAAGCTGTCAAAGTTCAAAAATGTCACTTTTCGAGAGTCAATATCTCGGAAACTATGAAGTATAGACTAATAATGCATTTAATAAAAAATAATTATAATTTTATGTGGAATTTAAAAATGTAAAAATATACTGGGTATTATATTTAAAAATATAAAATTCCTTCGAATTCCAGACAAACTAAAAAGCTGGCAACAACGCCAATATCGTCATTCGGTGCGTTAGATCCTCTTACACAACTGTACCAAATTTGGTTTAAATCGGCCAGTAAATTGTGATGTTATTAAGCCGTTTCCAGACTTTATACACACACTGTATAATGACAATGTGTCCCACAGAAAGCGTGTCAAGACTGTAGTCTGAGAACGACGTAAATACACGGCACAAATTTTACAACTGAACCATAGACAAGGGAGATGGGCGCACTGACGGAAACTGAACTCTACCTTTGAAAGTTGGCATCTTTATATGAAGGATAGGTATATGCAATGCCCGACATAAAGTTGACCACTTAATATGGTAAAAATGTGTATTAATGGAATATTGAAAAAACTTAACCGTAAAACGGTAACCGAGCAGTGTATTCTTAACATTTTGTCACATAGCTACTCGTTTGACGGGAAAATTGTAAACAATATAGTTTGTTTTGAAAATTGGTATTAGATGAGATATGAAAAATGTTATTTGAGAAATTTATTTTAATTTAATGCTCGAAAATACATTTATCTTTTTTTTATTCAAGCATACCTATTACTTTTATTTTCTCATGAATTTATTAAGAAAGTGTTTTAAAAACCGAGGTATAAATAATAATACTTTTGGTCCCTTAATATTTTTATTTGTTAAAATTTAGGTTTTACCATGTACCTATTTTAGTGTGGTCAGATTTTTTATCTGATCACCATATTTATCAGTTATAAAAATCTTGCTGAAAACTAGACAAAACAATATTGTTTCATATAAAATAACTATAAATGGCCAAAATTATAAACGACATTCCTGAAATGATGTGTATAATGCACCAAGCGCGGAAGGGGGCTTATAAAAATTTTATTAAAACAATACAGGTTTGTGATTTAATTAGCGATTAAAGAAGATTTACCAGGTTTTATGAGGGTTTATCAGCTATAAGTTTTAAAAGGTTTTATGTGGGTTTATCAGCTATATTTTTTCATATTACCTATTACCCCGCCTATTACTATTTCTTGTTTTTGGCATTGTAGATTCATTGTACTATTGCATTTAAGGGGTATTTTTTTTTAATGAAAGCAGCTATAAAAAGTCAACAAAATAAGTTAAAAACATATTTTATTTTTTAAATTTAGGCGGAGTAGTACAAAAGTAATGTTATTATATTATTGCAAGGGGTTATACGCTACAAGTAAAACACGCGACACACACATGTTCCTGATTAAGCCTGATATATCATCAGTTAATTTTAATGCCCGGGATGGCCTTTCTTTTGCTTTTACTAGGTATACAGTTTGATAACATTTATTATTTCGTTATCCACCGATTGGAAAAAGTGCATCGTAAATGTATCTAAAAAAAAGAAGCTTTTATAAAAATGTAGACACATTCACTAATAAGGAAGTTAAAGCTTCCTTGGAAAGCCCTAAGGTTATCAAAGCAATCATATCAAAGGGTTGACATCAGGGTCAAACATGTCATGTCACATAACACCCCATAGCTCATATTTTAAGCACAAGTTTCATAAAATTTGTCCCAACACTTTTTCAAATGATATTAACATTACTAACCTATAATCGCCCTTACTAGGCTTAAAGTTTTAAATGCCGTTTTGTAGCTATCCCACGAAACATGAACAGCTACTTCATTTCCCAATATTTTATATAAAATCTTTTGCACTAGTTGCGCATACGAGTGTTCTCCAATTCTTTGTAATTCTGTGACCTAAAAATAAAGAAAAAACAACTTCAATATTTCAGAAACGACAAAAACTATTAAGTTACGTGTTTACACTTATATCCTCCCCATGCTTTCTTTCTTGGCTATAATGCGGTGCATGTGAGAAATTATTTAACCGAGCTTTGCATAATTTAATATTAAGTGATTTAAAATTGATAATGTGACGACTAGAAAAAGTAAGAATCCTCTTAAGAACAAAATTTTTTTAAATTATAAAAATTGCCAGAGCTTCATAAAAATATTTACCAAAATGTTTCGTTGACCTTCGAAGTTGAACCGTCATAGGCCTCGTAGCCCTCTCTTGTTGGCATAGGCGATATCCTACATTCTGTCTTCTTCATCTTGAGATATTGGTTGAATCATCAACATGGGCAGCCAATAAAGATTCCACATGATTTTTTCTTTGCTTCCTTTTATAACTATAGCTGAAACCCTATTTTTTCAGTTTAGCAACATTTTAAATTTAAACTTGACAGAAACAATGTACAAGTTGGGAGAGACTATTCAACCGATTGAAGAGTCTAAAAAAAAGGCCATAATCAGCTGATACCTAGATGGAGTCTGAAGTATATTCAATACATTTTTTAATAAGATGATACCTGAGGATGTACCTAATATTAATTAAAATAAAAATGTAAGAAAAATGAAAAGGGTCCAGTGAATAAAAAACTACAATTCTATGATTCTTTCTGAATAAGGAAAAAATTAACCCTTTTAAGAATAATTCAAATAAAATAAAAAAATTACAGTTAAAACAATACTAGATTTTTCTGTTGTTTTAAATGTCAGTCAAGTAATAAATAAAATATTTTTTGCTTAAAAGTATTAAGTACTTAGGACAAAACAACAGTTATTTTTTTAATATGTTTTTATTTTGGAGAAAAATATAGTTTTTAACATTAACATAGGTATTACACGTAAGAAATATTTGACAGAATTTAGCTTATGTTTTTAATAATAGTCGGAGATGCCAAGACCAGCAAAATTTAAAAACAGTAAAAATGCCAGTTTGTAACAGAATGGCACTAACAAAAGCAGCTTAAGTAAACCCCAAGGTAAACCCTAACAAAGAACTGTGTCATGTAGAGAGGGGCAACATTTCTCATCTCATGCGATGTAGGTATACGTTTATACGTAGTTGTTCGCAAAGCATTCCTTTAACAACTTAGCACAGCAAAACTATTTTTGCTTATAGCTGTTTAAAAGAAGCAAATATGAATACAATGTTTTGGATTTTTAACTTACCTCTAAAAGCTGCACATCAAACAAACTCTTCCAACCAAACACACCTCACGCCCACTGTACCTACTCCACTATAAACTTATATTATCGTAAATATAATCATCAAATCAACTTTACTATGGCAATACAATAAAATTATCTCATTTTAAAACATTTCAAGCTTCAAAGTAAAACAAATAAACCAAAAATGCACAACGATGTGATAATAATAAAAGGCGACGCCACGCGGCCATGTCATTTACCAACAGACAAATGACAACTTATATGCGCGCCAAATTTAAAACCGGCAGGGTAAACTTTCTTTAACAACGAGCTGTTTATGACTAGAATGGGAAAGTTACAATAAGTTATCCTTAAGAGTACTTTAAGCAATTTAATTGTGAACTAAATTGTTGTTGCAAAGATATCCTGAATGGGCTATTTTTAAGAGATCTCTTTGTCGCAAAGAATGGGATAGTTACAATAACATATCTCAAAGACGACTTAAGGCACTCCTTTGAGGAACTAAATTGTTGTCGCGTAGAACTTTTCGGTAGGCTATCGTTGGGAGTTCACTTTGTAGCTATAAAAGGGAAAGTAACAATAGGTAATCTGAGGGAATACTTTGAGCGATTTCATTGCGATTAAAACAGGCTTGTATTTTAAAGACAACTTTAAGATATCGCGAAGAAGTAAAAGCAAGAAATTCTCGTTAGTATCCCAAAAACTCGGTGTTATAGAAGTCTTTACGAGACGTCATAGAGAATTTCGCATAAATACCGCTGTAAGTTGTGCTAAAGAGTTCACATTGGGATATCGCATCTGGTTCCCTAGCAGAACATCTTGAAGAGCGCTTAAAGCAATCTGTGTTACCTGGGATGGACCCCTAAACAAAATTCTAACTATTTGTTGCCCAGTATTACGGATCCAAAATTTTTTGAATTACATGATATGTTCAATTTATACAGTTTAATGCAGTTTAATAATGTAGCCAATGTAAATAATAAGGTGTTGGATCTGATACTGTGTAGCGCATCGTTTGTACGAGATATAAAACGGGCAGAACCGCTTGTCCCCGAAGATTCATTTCATAAAAGTGTACAATTTGTCTTAACTTGTTCCTTTCTTAAAACACTAAACTTTAAAAACTTATTTGTTAGCAACTTTAAAAGGGGTAATTATGAGGCCATCAATCTGGAAATACTGAACACTAATTGGCAAAATATTTTTAATAGTCCTTGTAATGTCGACGATTGTATAGATATATTTTATAAAAAAATTTATGCTTTGATCGACGTCTTTATTCCTAAAAAAATAATATTTAATAAATATCCCGTTTACTTTTCATATTTCACAATTTCACTAATTAACAAAAAAAATTTAGCTCATAAAACTTGGAAACAAACAAAACTTCAAAGAGATTACGATTATTACTGTTACTTAAGACGTCAATCAAAATCCTTTATCCGTAGGGATCATGTATCTTTTGTAAACTCTATCCAAACAAATATCCCTGAAAATACAAAGAAATTTTGGCATTATGTATCTACGAAAAACAAACATGGCGGTATTCCAAACCTGATGCGCCTGGGTGATGAGGTCGGGAGCAGGGGTTCCGGTGTTAGTGAACTTTTTGCAAAATTTTTTAAAAGCGTTTTTGAACCGTATAGGCAGCCTTATGCTATTAGTGGTGCAGATTCGAATGCTTGCCTGAGTACTGTTTCAACTGACGAGGAAGAGGTGTTCAAACTCCTCTCAGAGCTAGATGAAAATATAAGGGCGGTGGTCCTGATGGACTTCCGTCATTTTTTGTCAAAAAATGCGCATCAGGTTTACACGTACCTTTAACCTTGATATTTAATAGATCATTTGCAGAGGGTCTATTTCCCAGCATATGGAAGGATGCCTTTGTTGTTCCTATTTTTAAAAGTGGGAACAAAAATGACATAAGTAATTATAGACCAATTAGTAAGTTAAATATTTTTGGCAAAATATTGGAATCTATAGTCCATAAACGTTTGTTAAATGCTGTCAAACTTAAAATAATCGAGGAGCAGCATGGATTTTTTCCAAAAAGGGGAATTGAAACAAATCTTGTACAATATACCAACTTTATCTTAAACGCAATGGACTCCCAGATACAGGTGGACTCTGTGTACACCGATTTTAGTAAAGCATTCGACAAATTGGATCACAATATACTAATTTCGAAGCTTTCTGAAATCGGGGTGCACGGAGATCTGCTTCGTTGGTTATCTTCGTACATATACTTTAGAACTCAAACCGTCCTTGTCAGTGGTCATAAGTCTGTTCCTTACTTTGTTACATCAGGTGTGCCCCAGGGCTCACACTTGGGACCATTACTTTTTATAATCTATGTAAACGACATAAAGTCTTGTTTTCATTTTTGTGCTTTCTCTCTGTATGCAGACGACTTAAAGTTGTACGCATTGATCAAAAGTATAACGGACTGTATATTAATGCAGAGTGACTTAAATAGACTCCATGACTACTGTCAAAAAAATAGATTATTTCTTAATTTAGATAAGTGTTGCTTTATTTCATTTTCTAGAAATATAAACAAGTTCTTACACGATTATAATTTAAACAGAATTGTATTGAGGAAAGTAGACGAAATTAGAGACTTGGGTATCATATTTGATTGTAAAATGCTTTTTTCTTCACACATAAATTTTGTTGTCACTAAAGCCACAAAAATGTTAGGATTTATTTTGAGACAATGTAGACAGTTTCACTCTGTAACTGCAATGAAGGCTTTATTCTACTCATTCGTTTACAGTAGATTAAATTATGCTACACCTGTTTGGTGTCCCCAGTATGATGTTTATAAGGTTAGGCTGGAGAGAGTACAAAATACTTTTTTGAGATTTTTATACTACAAGTCAACAGGTACATATAGTTATACCGTCAGTACATCTGGACTTAGGCAGGAATATCAGTTTTATTCTCTGGAAGCCCGGCGCGAGCAATGTGATATTCTATTTTTATATAAAATACTTAATGGTCACTTGGACTCGCCAGTAATTTTATCAAATATTCTTTTTAATATCCAAGCGAGAGACCTAAGACGTAATTCTTTATTTTTTGAGCAATATTTTCGAACTAATTCGGGTAGGAATTCACCCATTCATAGAATATTACGCTTATATAATTCTAGATTTGCTGATATTGATATATTTCATTACTCATTAAATGTGATTAAAATTAAAATAAAAAATTGTTTTGGATACTAACTTAAGTTTATATTATATGGAATTAAGGATTACTTTAGTTTATTACAGTGAATATAAATATAGACTTTATTATTATTTTATATTATGTATATCCGCACACATGTGTTTAATTGTGGATATCATTTTGGACCATTAGGTCTGTAGATATCCCATTCGTCAATAAATAAATAAATAAATAAATAAAATTAAGGTGGGATTAACGACGCCATTTTCTATCGTCAATTCGATTTGCCGAACTGTTGACGATTCGCATGCGCACTGCGGTGCTGTGTTGATCAGACTGATCAGAGTAGTTATTTTTATGCTTTCGGCATACGAAGAAAGACAGACATATTCTGGAGCTGGTAGAGCGAGGCAGATGTTAGTCAGCCGATCATATATAGTTTTGTTTACTTTTGTGTTTTGTACAATTACGGAACCTTTCCTGTTAAAACGAACACATATTCTCTTAAATTCTTAGGAGGAAGGATGACATCTAGATAGACTAGAAAAAATCGTGTTACCAGTGAAAATTGTTGTTTTCACTTCAGCTCTGAAAACACTGACGAACATTTTAAAACTTTTTTTTCCTCCCTGGAATGATTTTGGCTGGATTTTATATATTTTGGCCTGCTGAAACCGGATCTGGCCTCAGATTTTCGATATCAGCCTCCAATGATAAGGGAGGGACATATGCTTTGATGTTAAGAAAAAGTCAATAAAAACCCCTTTCAATGCCGATTTATTAAATTTTTAACAATTAAAAACATATAATATATTTTATTAACAGTTAGCTTAGGTACAGTATAAACATTTATAAATAATTTAAAATTTAATATTTACTTCCCTAACGTCTTTCTTTTATAAGAACTCCTGGATGTGTCTCGTATTAGGGTCCAGCAATAGTCGGCTAACATATTCGGGCTCCACTTTCCTGTATACCTTTTCTCTATGGAGGCAATATCTTGGTGAAATCGTTCTCCATGCTCATCTGATACTGCTCCTAAATTTTCAGGAAAAAAGTCCAAATGAGAATGGAGAAAGTGAAGTTTTAGTGACATGTTGCATTTTAAAATATGATAGGCCGTGAGTAGTTCTTCCACGAGTTCACGATAATTTTCTGATTTATTATTTCCAAGAAAATTGTTGCAAACACTTTCAAATGCATTCCATGCCCGACTTTCATTGTCACTTAAAATTTGCCTGAAGTTCGCATCTTTAAACAATTGCCTAATTTGGGGACCAACAAAAATGCCTTCTTTAATTTTGGCCTCACTTATACGTGGAAATTTGTCTTTTAAATACGTGAAAGCATTGCCTTCTCTATCCAGTGCTTTAACAAAATTTTTAATCAGACCCAGCTTAATGTGAAGTGGAGGTAAATATATTTTTTCTTTCTGAACTAATGGTTCTCGGGTCAAATTTTTAACGCCAACTTGTATTGTATCACGTGGAGGCCAAACCTTAATTTTATAATGTTTGTCTCTTGCACGGCTGTCCCATTCACACAAAAAGCAACAGTATTTTGTATATCCTGATTGCAGTTCTGTCAGTAACGCCACCACTTTTAAATCTGCACATATGTTCCATTTGTGATCTTCGTACTTTACACATCTTAGTAACATCTTAAGATTTTCATATGTTTCTTTCATATTTACCGAATGACCTATAGGAACCGATGGATGCTCGTTTCCATTAAAAAGTAAAACAGCTTTTAGACTTGTTTTAGACGAATCTATGAATAGTCTCCATTTATCGGGAGTATATGGTAAGTTCAGTTCGGTCATTAGGCCAGGTATGTCATGGCAAAATACTAAATCACCTTCCACTGCAAAAAAATTTGTGAGAGTAGATTGCCTTTTCCTGTAGATGGACACCTTTACTCCTTTTTCCAAGAGCTTCCACTGCTGCAGGCGGGATCCGAGAAGTTCAGCTTTTGTTTTCGGGAGGTCCAAGTCACGAACAAGGTCATTTAATTCACCTTGAGTGATTAAATGAGGTGTATCAGGCAAATCATGAGAACTAGGGATGTAGCTTGGTCCTGCTTCTGGTGAAATACTTCCGGAGTCTGATTCGGAATCAAGCGTGTAACTCTCAGGTGGCTGGGGAATGGGTAATGAGTTGTCATGGGGCACTGGTCGCATTGCAGAAGGAATATTGGGGTACTGAATGCTACGCTTGGTTTTGCTAGTAATTCCTTTAATATTTGTCATGCAAAAATAACAATCATCTACGTGATTACGAGGTTCCCTCCAAACCATTGGAACTGCGAATGGCATAGATTTACGAGTACCTTTCAGCCATCCAGTCAATGTTCTCGAGCACGAACTGCAACACATTTTTGGGGCCCAGGACCTATCTTGATCGCCAACTTTGCATCCAAAGTACAGTTCATAAGCCTTTTTTACTCATGAAGATATCGGTTTTTGGTACGCTTTTGCGGTAACTTCGCCACAAATATGACAGAAGCTATCGGCTTTATTAACGCAAACGCGCATCGACATTTTTGGTACCGTTTTAACACGCCCGTAGATCTAAGCGAAAATATGAATAGATGTTTACTAAATGATGATATAGTAACGACTAAAGGCATATTTCAAGCATAGATCCAACTACCTGCAAATAACAATGGGGCGACCGTTTATTACCTATTAATGGGCCTATTCGACCCTTCCAAGAAATCTGAGGCCAATATAAACATTTGGTGGTCAGTTGTATATTAGTTTAGGTCCAAATATTACAAAATACACGATATTTTTATAAAGAGGATTTTTGTGTTAAACAGTGAAATCGACGTGTTTACTTTCAAGGATTTTAAGGTAAATTGTGGCCATTTTTAGTGGTTTCAAAAAACTGTTTTTTTTTAAGTTTCTGTGCATTTATTTAAAAAAAAACTTTTTTTTTAATAATTGCAAGGTTCTGGAAGTTACCCCTGCATTCGAGCCATTTATAGGTTTTTGTAATATGATTGACCTTAATAACCGTACCATTAACAAAATTAAAATGAGCAACATTGCATGTCCACTTCATTTATTTTACATCCTTCAAATTTTCAGAGATTTAACAAATCGGGAATGCTTAGTTAATTTAAACGTACATTTTATTTTATTCCAGTTACCACAGCCTCAAAAATTTGGTCAATAAGAAATTCTCTATTTTCTTCAGTTACCTAAAAATATAGAATAATGGAATTTATTAGAATTATTGTATCGGGTCGGCAATTAAGAATGGCCGTCGACTCTATCTCAGGAACTAGTAATCATAGGGGACCGCAAATCTCGAGAATAGAAAAACGAAAGCTTGGTTTGTGGGTTAAATAAAGCTTAATATAATAATAAAGTGTTGTGAATATAATAAACAATTCAACAATAAACTGTGTCTTTCAAAGGCATGAAAGGAAGCAACATAATATTATATACGTTAGGAATAATCAGATTTACAAGTGTGCATACTACAAATATCAACATTACAAGATAAATACAATACTTGACCATTTAACAGTTATATGTCATAATTTGAATTTAAGTCCAACAATTTCAATGTTGTAAAAATTGTTTAATAAAAATATTTTAAAAGAAACCGAAAACTGTCATGTGTGTTCCTTTTTTTGTTTTATTTATTTTGTATTTGGCAATAAGATTTCTCAATACAAAAAAAATCAAAACCTGTAAAAGCATTAAGTATGTACATTATTAACGTAGGTAAGTAGTAGGTTTAGTCAAACATTATAGTCACACTCGGGAAGACTGTAACATCACTAGTCTAAACCGTTCTCAAAAATATACAATTTTTCCAATCCTCTTCAAAAAAACCTCCGCATTAGAAAATATTTCCATATTCACTATTTTTCGTCTGCGAAAAACAAAGTAATTTGTTTAGTTTATTATTTTATTTCATCAATTTTTTCGCCTCAATTTAATAGGAAAGAATAAAATGATATACAGGGTGTTCTCAAAGTCGAGTCATTTATTTTACCAAGTTGTAGACCTCATAAAAATAAGTAATTGTACCAAAAATCATTTATATAAAAGTTGCAGAATAAGGAAGTCATTAACAATTGAAAAAATGTAAAATTTAAAAACTTAAGACCTGCTCTTTGGTATTCTCGACGACTAAAACCCGTAAAATGAATGAATGATAAGTAATTTGTATCCTACAAAAAAATAAGCCATACCCAGTATCGCCAGTTAACAAAACATTGATAACGCAGTGGTCGAGAATATCAAAAAATCAGGTCTTACAGTTTTTAAATTTTACATTTTTTCAATTGTTAATAACTTCTTTATTCTGCAACTTTTATATAAATGATTTTTGGTACAATTACTTATTTTTACGAGTTCTACAACCTGGTAAAATAAATGACTCAACTTTGAGAACACCCTGTATATCCGCATTCTAACACATTTATTTTTAAGTTTCCCGCGTTTTATTGTGAACGTTGATTGGGTGGTTGAGAAGTCCACAGCCAGACTCTAGACGCTTTTGTCGTATTATATCGTCTATATATTATTATAAAGGTCTGAATATGATCGTTTTGAATGCATGTGTAGAACAAAAACGTTATATCTTCTCAACAAAGACTGAGAATAGTCAAAGACGACTTCGGCCGAAAGCGAAACTTATTTATACATTAAATTTTATTGTATACCTACTGAAATTTAATTTATTTTTTATAGGACGAGATCGATCTTGGGTAAGGATTGAACTCTTCCCACTAAAAAAAAAAAGGTCGACAGAGAAAAATCTATTTATATAGACAACACTGCCTACGAACTCACCCAAAGTTAGCCGAACGGTGCGCGCGCGACAATTCACGAACACAGAGGTGTTTGGGCTAACCGAAACCGAAACTGTCACCGAAACTAGATTTTTTTGGCCGAAACTAGCCGAAACCGAACCTTCGGTCGGTCTCTAACGACAACATAATTATATTATAACTTCGTTTTCTTAGGGCAGCGTATATCTATGTATTTTCCTTATAAACTCATAGGTACTTATTGATGTAGCGCTATAACAATGTTATCTATCTGCCTGGTAAGTTAACGCTAAGGTAAAAACTAGGTCTTACTGTAAATAAATTACATCCTGCGTCATTTTTTAGTTTTTCAACAAACGGTGGGCCCTTTATAGGTACTGTTGCTAAAATCCCAAATTTCCTACTGGCTTTAAAAAGATTTGAAACGGCTTGTTCAAATTTCTTACTAAATAGCTCCATTTTGCCAATTTCGTCTATTATCAAAATACCATTTTCCTAGAATTATAAAACAAACATACAATGAAACGTGTAAGTTTTAGCAAATATTTTTTTATTTTTGTCTTAAACAATAAAAAATTAGTGTAGTTTTGTCAACAAATAAACAGGGACGTCTGAGGAAAGCAAGAGAAATTAAGGTCGTAATGAAAGTTGGTAAAGCTAATAAGAATAAGCCTTTTAAAAGTAATTTAGAAAAAATCTTTGTAAAATTATTAAAAATTAAATACGGCTGTGATACAAACATCAATGAAAGCATGCACCATTATATCATAATTATATTATAACTGAAGGGCGGATTATATGCACTTAAATTCAACCAAAATATGCGCATATACAGGGTGTCTGGAAAATACGTGTACAACGTTTGACGACAGACTCCTGACGTCAAAATAGGTCGATCTAAGCCGACTTAGTTATATCCAAAATTGTCTCGTTTAGCCGATAGAGGGCGCCAAAAATTTGTAAAAATATTGGTTTTTCCTAAATTACGTGAAAACCTGCTAATCGATTTTAATGATTTTTAGTATGTAGACTAATACTATAAAATGACGTTTTCTAGTAGTATAGTCACCGGCTGTAAATAAGTGGAAGTGTTATAAAAGTAATATAATACGTCAACATTTCTCCTCATTTTTTATATGAACGGCGTTATGACAACCCAGATATTTTTGTAGAGTGACTGGATGTATTTGGAAGCTATTTTACCTCTTTCATATTTTTCGTTGAATGAGCTGTTTTGCCCGAAGAAAATATTTACAATTACCTGCATACATCAATTTAACAATAAAAATAAAACAAAGTACAACAAAGTTGAAAGTATGTATTGTAAGAAACTAAGTAAAACAAAAACATTACTTAAGCAAATGTGTAAAATGACCGCCATCTTGATGAATACACTTATTAACACTACTTAAAAAATGATATTGGACCCTATCTAATGTCTCGGGGTTATTAAAATGGTTGCATGCATTTAAAATCCGCTGCAATAAATCATCGCGTGTGTTTACCGGAGTCGTGTAAACTTCTGTTTTAATAGCGCCCCACAAAAAAAAGTAACACATATTTAACTCAGGAAAACGTGGTGGCCATTTTACTGGTGCATCATTGTTCTTCCAATCCATCGGTTGGGATATTAATGATGTAAGTATTGCCGAACGGCAACGGAAAAATAGGGCGGGGCACCATCATGCATATACCACATTTCCCTTCGAAGTAAAAGGGGCAAATTGTCCAGAAAAATTGGTAATGTGTCTTGCAAAAAATTTAAATAAATATTTCCATCTAACCTGTCTGGAATAACAATGGGACCAATAAGGTAGCGATTAATAATATCTGCCCAAATATTTAATTTAAATTGATGCTGATGATGTGCAACTTTAATGGCATGTGGATTTTCATCGGAATAAATATGTTCGTTGTGCAGATTGGTTACTCCAGATCTTGTAAAGCACGCCTCGTCAGTAAACATAATTGTTCTACAAAAATTTGGATCACGGATTCTTTTGTTTCTAATAATTTGACAAAATGTAAGCCGCATGGGGGGATCAGTCAGTAAAAGTTCCTGGACTTTTTGCACGTGATAAGGATGTAACAACTGTTCTTTTAAAACCTTATTTACAATCGTTTTAGGAACATATAACTCACATTCTAAGCGACGGGTACTGGTACTTGGTTATTCTTTAACTCTTTCCAGAATCATCTCTTCTGTTTACACAGTTCGAGTTGTTCGCATACGACCCCTGCCTTCAAAGTTTTTCTCAAAGCTGCCCGTTTCCCGAAGATGACGCTCGATATTGGCAAATGTTTGGTGGTTTGGTATTCGACGGTTAGGAAACCTCTCCATGTAAACCCTAACACTCTGACGCCCATTTCCTTGACAAAACCCGTTTACCAGGAGCATGTCAACCTTCTCAGAGTTCGTATAATTTTCCATTTTTAATGGTAAAATAAACTTGTAATTCAAGAATGTTGATCGTATACTTGAGTAAATTTCATAGGGTGACAATTTGTCAATAATTGTCAAATTATTAAATGCCATAGCAACAAGGTCACTTAAAAAATTATTGTTACCGGTAATTTGATTTTAATATTATTACTAATAATACTAAATATTGTAAATATTTTCTTCTGGCAAAACAGCTCATTCAACGAAAAATATTAAAGAGGTAAAATAGCTTCCAAATACATCCAGTCACTCTACAAAAATATCTGGGTTGTCATAACGCCGTTCATATAAAAAATTAGGAGAAATGTTGACGTATTATATCACTTTTATAACACTTCCACTTATTTACTGTACAGGTATTGGATGTACAGGTAAAATTCAAGAATTGAAACAAAAGGAAAAATTAAAATAACTGCCGAGTATAATAAAACCATGGATAAAATCAAGATGTTTGTCGCTGAAACAAAGGAAAATCTTTTAGGCAGGCCTGCTCTTGAAAAGTTAAAAATTATTAAATGGAAAGATGGAAATTTAATAATAAACAAAGAAGTTAAAAATGTAAATTTGATTAGCAACCCACAAATAAAAAATTATGAAATAGTATATTACGTACCGAGGTGGAAAGTGTTTCATTACTGTCGAGAGATTAGATAGTTTACCGAGACGCGAAGCGTCGAGGTAAACTATATCTCAGAGACAGTAATGAAACTTTTCACCGAGGTTTGTATACTATTTTATTTACAACCACATCCAACATCCACTTCTTATTATTTTGAGTTCAAATAATTATTAAAAGGTAAATGTCATTTTGACTTTTCCATTGCAAAAGTAGACAGACATTTAGAATTTCAAATAACCGCAGGTGATAAAATAACGTAGGTAATAATACACATCAAGATGGCAAATATCATTTTTGGAATATGGTTTCCATGTCACTAAACAATATATTATTTTTTTAAAACGTTAGTGTCAAAGTTTTTACAAAACACCAAAAAAATGCTCTCAGATGAGGAATTTGATTTGGCTGCTACTCCCCCAGAAATTCGAGAAGCAGCAAAAATAGTAGAAGAAGATCTTCTGCCAACTAAAAGCCGCCCGAGATATGACAAGGCATATAACTGTTTTAAAGAATGGTGTATTGGAAACAAAGTTCAAAATCCTGGTTCTGAATCGGCGCTACTAGCTTATTTTAGTGAAAATGCCAAGACAAAGAAAATATCAACGCTTTGGTCAATATATTCAATGTTGAGGACCACTCTATCAATTAGGGAAAAAGTAGACATATCTAAACACGCAAAGCTATTAGCATTTTTAAAAAAGCAAAACAAAGGATACAAGCCGAAAAAATCGACCACACTGTCTATGGATAATATTGAAACATTTTTGGAACAAGCACCTATGGAATTTCTTGTTCAAAAGGTATTTTAGGCTAAAAGGTTGACTATTTCTATATTAACTTATTATTTTATACATTTGTAGGTCGCATTGGTTATTGGTGTCTCAGGCGCCTGCCGATCAGATGAATTATACAAAATGAAAACAACAGACGTTCACTTTTTAGAAGAAAAGGTCGCGATTGAAATACAAAATAGCAAAACGTACCAGCCACGATCATTTATGATAACTGATAATAAATGGATTGCACCACTTAAGGAGTACATAACTTTACGGAAAAATATACAGGATGGAAAGCTTTTTATGCAAATAAGATATGGAAAAATTAGTAAACAATGTATTGGGCACAACACTTTAAGTCAGTTTCCAAAAAAAATTGCAGCTTTTCTGAAGCTGAATACTGAAGGTTTTACTGGTCACTGTTTCAGAAGAACAGCGGCTACTTTGCTCGCAAATAACGGTGGCGATCTTATGCAAATAAAGCGGTTAGGAGGCTGGAAATCTAGCACAGTAGCTGAGGGATACATAGACAGTTCGGTTTCTACTCAGGTTAATACGGCAAAATTGATTTCAAAGCCAAGTTCAAGTTTTACTAACACTACTTTAACTTCAAATAATCATGAAATAAACCTTTCAAAAGAAGAATTTCAGCAAGGTTTAAACATATCTGTGACTGCCTACAATAATGCCAATGTAATATTTAATGTAAATAAGTAAAACATAAACCATGTTAATTTTTTGTTTTTTATAAATGTCATTTAGGTATAATTCATTTAAAGAAATAAAAAATAAAATTATTGTTGTTGAATTTGTGTAATGAGTTGTGTGTTGGTGTGTTTGTATATTATTTTGAGATATCGATTTTTATTAAAATTTAAAAAAAAAAAAATTTACTATTTTGAGATATCGATTTTTAATAAAATTACAAAAAATAACAATTTTACTTTCCACCCGGGTGGAAAGTGCTCACTTTCCACCCGGGTGGAAAGTAAAAGTCAAGAAACGTCAACTTTCCACCTTTCAAAGATAGGTGAAATGTCATTATTACATACATGGTTGTAAATAAACTATATTACTCGTTTGTTTCCTAATTTATTTAAAGGAATTGGAAGAATAAAAGATTTTGAATACAAAATAAGATTAAATCACAATGCTCAACCCTTCAGTGTAAGTGTACCTAGGCGAGTGCCCATGCCTTTAATGGAAAAAGTACGGCAAGAAATAAATAAATTAGTGAATGATGGAATTATCCAAAAAGTTGATCAACCTACAGACTGGTGTTCGCCCATTGTAGTTGCTAAAAAGAAGGGTGATGGAGTTCGAGTTTGTGTTGATTACACACACCTTAATAAATTTGTCAAACGAGAACTTTATCAATTACCATCAGTCGAGGAGACTTTGGCAAAAATTGAAGATGGAATTTTTTTTTCAAAATTGGATTGTTCAAAAGGTTTTCATCAGTTGAGAATTTCGGAATCGTCAAAGTTATTGACGACGTTTATAAGTCCTTTTGGCAGATTTGCCTATAAAACCTGTCCGTTTGGCATTTGTTCACTTCCAGAAGTTTTTCAGAAAACTTTAAATCAAATTATAGATACATGTGGAGTTAATTCAGTTATTGTTCATGCAGATGATATTTTAATCAGTGGGAAAAGTAAAGACGAACACGATAAAAATTTATTAACAGTATTAAAAAAACTTTCAGATTACGGAATAACTTTAAACATGGAAAAATGTACTTTTGGTGCCAGTAAAATTAATTATCTTGGATATATTGTGAGTGATAAAGGTATTGAACCGAATAAAGAATATATAGAATCAATACTAAAGTTCCCAAGACCAAAATCAGTGCCTGAAGTTAGAAGATTTTTAGGATTAACAACTTATATAACTAAATTTTTAAGTCATTATGCTGACAAAACATTACATTTAAGAAATTTGCTACAAAAAGATACCGAATTCATATGGGGACCCGATCAAGAAAAATGCTTCGCTGATGTAAAAAAGCTTTTAACTGAAGCACCAGTACTAGCAGCTTATAATGTAAAATACAGTACTAGAATTTCTGCAGATACATCTATGGTGGGGATAGGTGGAATTATTGAACAAAAACAGCCAGATGGAACTTGGAGACCAGTATCTTATTGTTCAAAATCATTAGGCAGAGCAGAACAAGGATATAGTCAAATAGAAAAGGAGACGCTAGGAATAACCCACACAGTTAATCGTTTCAGACAATTTTTACTTGGAAAACGATTTGAAGTTAGAACCGATCATAAGCCACTGGTTGAAATTTTAGTAAACAAACCACTTAATGATCTAACGGTGAGACTGCAAAATTTTAGAATGAAATTACTTATTTTCGATTATTTTGTTACATATATACCTGGCAAAGAACTTACCGGGCCAGACGCCCTTAGCAGAGCTCCATTACCGATTGGAACAGATGATATAGATATTTTGGAGGATCATTTTAAAACCATTGCAAGTGTGACGTTGGAGCAAGAATCCGAGTTACTTCAAGCCCAACAAGAAGATGTATCATTGAAGAAATTAAAAGAATTTATATACCAGGGATGGCCAGAACACAAAAATACCTGTGAGAATGACGTGCTACCATATTATAAATACAGAAATGAAATTTCAGTTTCAGAAAACATACTTACATACAATGATCGACCTATCATCCCTATAAAATTAAGAAGAAAATATTTAAAATTTATACATACCGGTCATTTAGGAATTACCAAATGTCTTTCAAGAGCAAAGAAAATGGTTTGGTGGCCAGGAATAACCAATCAAATTCGAGATCTGGTAGAAAATTGTGAAATTTGTATTAAGGATAAACCACTTGTCACAGAACCACTTTTAAATTTAGAAGTTCCTAGTTTACCTTGGTGGATAGTTGGGTCAGACCTGTTCCAATTTAAAAACAAGATGTACATGGTTGTCCAAGATTACTTTAGTTTATTTTTGGAAATCGTCGAACTGAAAAATACAAGAAGTGAAACTATTGTTGAAGAATTTAAAAAAATATTTTGTAGATTCGGAATCCCAAAAATATTACGCACGGACAATGGACCACAATATAATTGTTTACATTTTAAGGAGTTCGCTAAATTGTACAATTTTGAGTGGAGATCTAGCAGCCCGTACCACGCACCATCTAATGGATTAGCTGAAAGCGCCGTAAAAACAGCGAAAAAAATATTGAAGAGGTCAGAAGATTTCTATTTAGGGCTACTGGCTTATCGTAATACTCCACTAAATTGTGGAGCAAGCCCTTGTCAGCTATTAATGGGAAGAAATTTAAGAGAGCAGATGGAAATTCAAAGATCCTTTTATAAAATGAAAGTACCAAATATGCAAAATATTTATGAACGAAAAGAAAAAGAGAAGGAACAAAAATATTATTTTGACAAGAGACATAGGTCAAAACATATTGAGAAATTCGAAAAGAACCAAAAAGTATGGATAACAAATAGGCATGAAGATGCACAAGTTGAAGAAGAAGTAGCCCCTAGATCCTATAACGTTAGAACTCAGGACGGTCATGTATATAGACGAAATAGTAGATATTTAAAGCGCTTACCATAGTATAGTTTATATTATTTTAGTTAAAAGTATTATAAAGAAAGGGGGATGTACAGGTATTGGATGTACAGGTATTAGGTATTCCGGTAAGGAAGACCTGTTACGGGTACATGCCAAGTTGACATGGAGGGATTAAAAAAAGTATAGATATAAAAGTTATACTATCTATTATTTATATTCATAGTAGTTCCTTACATTTACAGCCGGTGACTATACTACTAGAAAACATAATTTTATAGTATTAGTCTACATACTAAAAATCATTAAAATCGATTAGCAGGTTTTCACGTAATTTAGGAAAACCCAATATTTTTACAAATTTTTGGCGCCCTCTATCGGCTAAACGAGACAATTTTGGATATAACTAAGTCGGCTTAGATCGACCTATTTTGACGTCAGGAGTCTGTCGTCAAACGTTGTACACGTATTTTCCGGACACCCTGTATATGCCTTGTTTGTCTTGAAAATATGCAGTTATTTCATAATTTAATATAGAAAAATGAGGTCAAGAAAGACATTGGGTTCTAAAAAATATGTTTAATTTTTAAAAAATGCAAAAAAAACAGAAAAATAAAAGTAAACAATTTTTTAACCTAAAATTGTATAAAAGTCATTTATTACTAAATATTTTTTTTTTTTTTTTTTTTTTTTAATTGGCATTTGGCTAATTAGCCATGCAGCCTATTTTTCATAATTTCCAAATAAAAAGGATCGTCTTCTATTAGTACAAATATGTTCATACGCAAAGAGAATCTATACTGATGTAATTGGACAATACTGCAAATTAGGTAGCAAAATATAAGGCCAAGATACAACTTCTTTGGATGGTTTACCCTCATAAATGCTTTTTACTGCAGTTAGGTATTTAAATCCTTCATTCTTTTTTACAGTTACATCAAATTTGTTCCTTTTATTTGACCTCCTACTTTATCGGAAATGTTGTTACCATAGGCGTAGCTAGCTTATTTTTTCTAGGGGGGCTTAAGCCCCTAAAAGAATCGTAAAAAGCGCCAAACGGGAAGCGCCGCCGGCGAAAAATTTTCATGGCCACGCCCTAATTTTACCAAGATTTAACCAAACTAGTTTGTTTACTAATATTATACTTAAATTTATAAAAAAAAACGAAAGCCAGGAAAAAAAAAACTTTTAATCTAAGCTAATGTAAGGTAGTTATAAATTAATTATTATTATAGCGGAAAAATATTAAAAACGTCGGTAAAACAACAACATAAACAGTATAAGGATTACAATAACATACTAAAAATTCTGAAAACAGCTACCATCAATTGGGTAAAAGTAGCTAGGTACTAAAAACAATTAACCCGCAACAAGAATAAATTAGCTTAATAATGTTTTTTGAATAATTTGATTCCAAAAAATATTAAAAATAGAAGGTAGAATTTGTCAGAGGGGGCTATTTTTATACCAGAGGGGGCTTAGCCCCCCCCCCCAGCCCCCCCTTGGCTACGCCTATGGTTGTTACATTTAGCGGAAAAAGTTTGAACAATATATATCTACTAATCGAGTCTCTTAAACTTAAATTTCAAATCGATTTAAATACAGTTTGTTAAGCAGGTAATAATAACGCATTATTAAGTGACAATAAACAACCCTTAACAATATATGTGCAAACCCCGGAAACCCCCAATAAATACCTTGTGTATAACCAAAATGTAAATAAAATTAATATAATCCCTGAAATAAGTACCGAACTGGACGTTATACCTTTAATGTTTTAAATTTTTTGATAAAACCGAAAACAAAAAATGCTCTTAAAATAATAAAAATTTTAAAAAAATGTCAAATATCAATTATTTTTTAATAGTTTCAACACATGTTTTAGTAGGTATTAATAATTGAAGACATAAGTGGATAAAGGAGTTATGTCACATTTTTAAACTTCGAAGCTAGTTATTCAATATTATTATTATTATTATTATTATTATTATTATTATTATTATTATTACTATTACTATTACTATTACTATTACTATTACTGTTACTATTACTATTACTATTACTATTACTATTTCTTTTTAAAAACGTTACAAAACGTACTAAGTATGTTTCTTGCTTAGTGGGTTACTGCATAAAACGCCAATGTCATTCAAAACACAATTTTACATATTATATGCTTTCTCGTATTTTTCCTTGGATTTTACTGAAAGCAAACTTGAAGAAGCTTCGCGGGCCGCATTCAGGATATCTTCCAAGTCGTTTTCATTAACCATTTCCATAATTCTTGTGAAATGCACTCTTCAAATATGATTTTTTTCGGCAACCGTCCGGGAAGTACCCACTTCCCGGACGCTTTTCCTTTGAGAAAGTAGCATTTCTCCGGCCTAGTCCGGGAAGAATCACATCAATATTAGCAATTGCAATTAGAATGTTTCTGTTAGTACCTATCTTCTGTTCGAATTTCAATATTTAATACAAATAAGAATTAAAATGTTCGAAATTTTGTTTTACAAAAAAATATAATAAAGAAATGTGTCTCATTGATTTGTTATTCTACACGGTTGCCGAAAACATAGTGTACGCAACACGTCCGAAAACAGTTTTTTTGGACTCGCAGACTTCCCTAGAATTTTGTCGACTCGTCCAAAAAAACAGTATTTTCCGGACTTGCAACGTAAATTACTATTATTTGGATGCTGTCAATAGTTGTCAAACACAAAAAAACATCTTGTTTATATTGCTAAGTTACCGAAAAGTCATACTACTAAGTTTTTGTAGATTTTCTTCAGTAACTAAGTATTCTTTTTAGATCTTAATATGAAATGCAAAATAATTAATTACTTACAAAATGCGAAAAAATAGTATACGCACCTCGTCAGAAACGTGATTTTACTTGACTCGTATGGAAATTAAATCCTCGCTTCGCTCGGATTCAATCTAACCATACTCGTCGAGTAAAGTTCCACTTTTCTAAACTTGATACGTATTGAACTATTAATACCTTTATCCCTAAAAAAATCTTTTATTATAAAGAAAGTTGCATTTAAGGTTTACTAATAGTAAGATCTATGCCAGGGATGCTCAAAAAGTAGACAAAATAGTTTTAAAAAAATGCAAAAAATTGAATATTAAAGTACACGTTTCATAAGAAGCGGTTTTAGCGCACGCGTCTATTTTAAAAAACGAGCAACAAAGTGGCGAGTTTTTTATTGACACATGCGCTAAAACGCCTTATGAAACATGTGCTTTATAATTTTTTTTCTATTTCACCTTTTATAATCAAGAAAAATACATTTTAAAAAGAAAATAAATCCTTCAAATTTTGCAAATTTTTATGTCTAAATTTTATGTTGGTAATACTATTTTTTATCATAGTAGCCTCTGGACAACAAAAATTATTTTGCAAACTGTCATTTTTTGATTTATTGACCCATTTTCACCACGAGATTCTAAAGTTATTTTAGCGATATGAGATTTGAAATTGGACGGAATACGTTGTGTGATCCTTGTACATTCGGTACATATACAGAGCGTTTGGAAATTCGGTAGATTTTGCTACTTTTTTTCGAATTTCAAAAGACGTGATTTTACGTCACGGCATTGCAATTTAGTATAGGGAAGATGGAAAATTCAAATAAAGTTGAAGTTAAAATCGACATTGAAAGGTAAGTAGATTGAATTTTGGATAGGATTTGGCAGAAAATTATAGCTTGAAGCATCTACAAAAGATTGATTTATAGATTTATGCAACCAACATACATGACTGTTATCCACACAGAATAAAAAAGTAATTTATCAAGCTATTTTTCCTCTGCGAAAAATGGGTTTTCTCGTAAATCACAAAGGCCGCGCAAGTCAATGAAATAAAACATTTAAATGTTACCAACATCAAATAAAGAAAAAACCCGTATCGAAATAGCTTCATTACGATACGCAAATGCGTATCGTACTGAGCTTATTCCTACGAACGGGAAAAAGAAAAAAAAAATTTTTTACTTTACTGGTGGTTTATTGCTGAATGTATCACTGCCAGAATTTACGAAGAGTTTTTTAAAACAACTTTTAATTGGCTTATTAGAAATTAATAAAATTTGGTATGTGAGTCTGTTATACAAGGGCCTTCAAAAAAGTCTAATACAATTTTGAAGTAAAATAAATAGGGAAGCCCATACTTAGGGGTAACAAAATTTACATGGGATTTCCTATGGCCTGTCTGGCTGTGCACCACCCGGTACACAGTTTTAAAGTACATATTCTTCAATAAATTGATGGCTTATTAAGGAACGGTATTAAGTTATATATTCCACAATACTTACAAACTTTAAAATAGGTATAACGGTATCTTCAAATTTTTTTACATAAACAGTATACTGTCCAAGTTTTCTTACATTTTCACTGTTTGAAAAATCGCTAAAAATAGTATCAACTTTAAATACGAGGGCAGCATTACTAACTTTATTATAATGTCTTAATTTGTACTTTAATTTAACATGGGGTGTTATGAAATGGCTTTATTATATTAGGGTCGGTTTAATAATCTGCTGATAAGGTCTCGATTGTTACCAAGAGCATAAATAATTGTTTCTTCTGATGAGTTGATCAATAAAATTTTCACCTAATTGAGAGATAATCGGAGCTATACAATTTCGCAACATGTGGTAGCAAGCATAAAGAAGATATTATGGGATTATAATATATCATGATACTACGTTATGTTTTAATGTGTGTTTTACATTTTTAAGTTTGAGGTCATTGGTACCGGCCATTCGAGATTGCATCCCGAAATGGGCAGGTAGTAATTTTAACACATAAGTTGCAACCCGGGTACAACGAAATTGCATCCCGAAGGCGAATTTTATAAATAAGATTAGATTTAGCTTAATATTGACAGGGTTGTCGAACCGTTTTCTTTAAAAGATTGTATTTCTAGAAATTGTCGATAAGGAAAATCCAACTTGGACTTGACATACTCTCCAATCGGCTCTAAAAGGTGTATTGGTAACCGGTTTGTTCGTTCTTACCCAGAGCATTTTTTTTAATTTACTCTGTTCAACCAATATTTTTTTAACTGAACTGGCTCAAAAAAAAAGTCAAATCCTTTAGGAATTTTCTATCAATTTATATTTTATACTAAGTCTGTATATTACAGTCTTATTAGATAAATGATTTAAAAGAACTAAATTGTCGTGATAAACTTTCTATAGGGGTCTGGCAACATTGCATTGATTTTATATGGTATAATGACCACTCGACTACAGGTGACTCTTTTCTGTTTGGGATGCAATTTCGTTGTGACCTTTTCTAGTCTAGGTAACAACAACTTTTTCGGGATGCAACTTCGAACAAGTTAATTATGGGTATAAGTAAATGAATATGAAGAAAGAAAACGAAAAATTAAAAAAAAAAGTCTGCATTTTTGTCACGTCACGTAGGTATAGTGTTTCTTAGGTCAATTTAATGAAATAAAACAGTATGAATTTCCTAACCATAGGCGTCCCAAACAAATAATTAAAATGCGTGTATACACACTTATAAGTTTGTTTAACATTAGGTGTTTGTACATACTACACTTTATAAACTCACTGTATATATAATAATATTATATTAAAATAATAAATATAAGGTAACTCAAAAATTCTATACAAAAAACTAAAATCAGAAAAATAAACCTGACACGGCACGACACTGCTCAGAAAATGCTTTAATTTTTTTACCAGAACTCCATTCACGGACCATTGTCCAGCCCGACCACAAGTTCCAAATTACGTATATTTTATCTTCGTCTCTTCCACGCCATCGGCGGTCACTGGCCTATCTCTGTCTGACAGAATCGATCGTTGAACGGGCTGGAGACCGCTTCAGCTTATACCAGCCGCTTTAACTGGCGCTAGTATCCCTCGGCAACCGCAACAAATTATATGCTGTTGCCAATTCTTCAAAATTTTCGGATTTGTAAGCACAATGTAAGTACTTATATACGAGAAACAACGGTTTGTTAATTAGTTGTTTTTAAACACTGAAAACACTTTTTGTCTTGATTTCAGTTATATTGTTTCTTAAGGACTAAATAATGTATTATTATAACAATGAATGGCTTGCAACGCAAATCGTTTTTAATAGTATTCAACAATTTGGTGCTAGTAGATAATTGTCCACTATTAGGAATTTTGCAAAATCCTGAACAGTTTTTAATTTAATTAGCTTATTGCCAAATGATAGCTTCAGTTGCACAATTTGGCTCGCAAGGTTAATTATTGACAAATCATAATACTATATGTTTCTACCAAGTTTAAAGCGAACTGTTCAAGTTCACTTTCCGACAGGTTCCATATATTTTGAGGAAAAATCGGTGTAAAAAGTTCGTTGAGTGTTATAAGTCATGTAAACTCATAAATCGCACTTCCAATTGGCGGATAACGATATGCAATGTTCCATAAAATATTTGCATTTTGAAATAGGATTTTGCATCTGATAATCTTTCATCAGAACTTAATTCGTCAGCAAATTTGGGAACTTATTTGGGCAAGCGCAGTTGTCGGTTGCATACTTTAAATAGTTCCAACCCAGGTTCTTTCACTTTTCGTACTTTTTTTGTACAAAGCATATTCAACCAGGAAAGAATTATTTATTTGCGGAAATCGCCCACCATCTTTCTTTAACAGCTAACAGATCGCGATTTCAATTTTTGCGGAGTAGGGGAGATCCGGGTAGGCCCGCCCAGCGGGTAACCCCGCTCATCGCGATATTACTGAAATGCGATGTATTAGTAGTGTCATCTACTGGTCGGGTGCATAACTAACCAATATGTGGCTCAATACAAGAAACAAGTTGAAAACTACATTTTAAACGTTTATTCGGCCGACAACAGTTTTTTGAGGTTATGCATTTTATGTCTAGTCAGCTTTAAATTAACGGTAAGTAGAGTAAATTATCATTAAACAATATAATTTATATATGAAACTATAGGGAATTAATCCTAGTTTATTGAACAGTATTGGTCTTTTGATAACTTAGTTTGTATTTTTGTAGACAGTCTACTTTGTAAAGAAAGCCTAGTTCGGGTAGCGCCGCCCGCTAACGCTCCGGGCGCTAGCAGTGATGAATCAGTCGAAGTAATATACAACGACGAAAGTTCCGACGACATGGAAGATTGCAGGGAACAGAAACTTTGCATTATCTGCCATGAATTTGGAAAAACTGAAACATGGTTCAAATCTGGTGTGTGTAACAAATGGGCACACAAAGACTGTACTGGTCAAAGTGGTTTTAAGTCCTATATTTGCGATTTTTGTATGTAAATTTGTTGTCAACCCATTCTAAAATAAATATCAGATAAGGCTAATGATCGATTTTAATTTATATTTATACTCACATACATTGCTCTGAAAAAAATTAATAATATATGGGCTGCATTAACTGGCATAGTGGGCGGGGTTATCCTCTATGGCGGATATCCCCGCCCATTGTAAGCTTTCCAAAAAATATTAGTTTTTTTATTTAAAAAAAAATGTTTACACAAAATTAAGCAAGTAATAATAAAGACAATAGACGAACGTATTTAGAACATTTTTCAGTTTATCAAGACAGTTATTACATCTTTCAAAACATCCATATTTGCTTAAGTGGGCGGGGCTGCCCGGATCTCCCCTATCTACATTTTCCAAATAAATGTGGGTAGTAAATAGATATGTAGGTAGTTAACCAAATTTTTTCTGTTTTTCATTTAGACACAACCATAATATCCGGTCAGCTAAATCATACATACACCCTTGCGAAAGTTTCGATGAACTTCTTTATTTTTGTCTTTGCTAGACTGTCGTATATTAAGTTCTGGCAAAGGACGTTAAACTTGTTAATTTAGCCAAATTAAGTCATTAGCACTTTTTAGTTGTTTAATTTTCTGCACTACCGACATATCATTTCACATACACTCACAACTCACACCCATACCATAAAAATAGAAAATTATTACAAAAAAAAACAGTAAAAATCGATTTTGGCGAATAAAAATACCCGAAACTCAAATCAAAACAATACCATCGACTGTCGACCAACCTATAAACTATTTCTACGCTGACTGCCATGACACAACAATTATTGTATCATGGCTGGCTGCGGAGTGCGGCTGATGATGACCCGACCCGCGCTAATAATTCCACATTGCTGAAAACTGAACCAAATATTACCTTTTATCAGCTAAGGTCGAACCAGTATTATCTTTAATAAGTCGTAAGCTAAATCCTGTTCTTTGATGCCTGTCATTTCGAACTTCCTCAGTTAAAAATCCATCTACGTTTGTGCCCACATCTGCAAGCCTTTTAATAAGTTTCTTTACCAGGGTTGTTTTACCTACTCCTATAAAAGTATTTTCCCTTATTAAAATCAAATTAATAACAATTCAAATGTCTATAGATACTTTGCGTCAGAAAGCCTCGAAATATTGACCGAGTTCCTTTTAAACAGCAAAGAAAAGCTAAGTTAAGTGTTCTTTTTAAAAATTTAACTTAGCACAGCAAAAAAAATTTCTACCCCCGTGGTTAAGTATGCCCCTTTACATTTCTCATATACGAAGTTGTTAACGAAGCATTCCTTTAACAACTTTAACTTAGCAAAGATTTTTACTTTGCTACTTAGCAGGTCTTACAATAGCAGAGTTCATTTAAGCATCTCTTAAACAGCAAAGCAAAGCCAACGGTTACGTTGAGCGTTTCTTTTAAAAATTTAACTTAGCACAGCAAATACTTTTTCCTTCCCCTTTGCCGCGGTTAAGTATGCCCTTCCTATTTCCAATACGAACAATACGAATAAGCGTTTCTTTAACAACTTAGCAAAGTAAACATTTTTACTTTGTTTTTTAAACGAACCAAATGGAAAGTATCTATTGCCAGCTACCGGACACCCAATAAACACAGGACCGTTTATGTATCATAGCGACATCTATTGGTTCTTGCAGACAATATAACTTAAAAGCAAACTATATGGCAACTTCGCAGCTCTACCGCATAATATTCTACGTAATAATTTTAAAGATATGGCGGTTTTTAAACTTCACCTGTTTTGTAATTATTTTGCAGTAAGATAAGAAAGGGTAAGTTTACAAAACGAATATGTATTTTTTTTTTTAATATTTGTATCTGTTATGTTGTAGTAAGGTATTACCTTTTTTTATACCTATTTTCGTAAATATTTGTGTTCTTTAATGTGTCTTTACCTACTATATAGGGTGTCCGCTAAATCATGGTACATAGAAAAACACGATGGGTGTCTAATAGTCAAAATTTGTACACCTACTGCCAAATTTGGCAGGACTTGTCGTTTTTGCTCTTGTCCTGCCAGGGTCCTGCTTGTCCTGCCACGGTCCTGTTACTGTCCTACCACGGATACACAACTTCTAAATATTTATCTTCTTTCTTAACAAAGAAATTTAATAAACTCGGAAATAAACAATATATTTTATCAATAACTTGCATGAACATAATAATTGAGACTGCAAACTCGACTAGTCGACTGTTGTGATTCACAGGTGTTTAAAACAGAACTCAAACAGGAATATTATGCGGCGACGCGCGCCGAGAACTTTAAAAACTGCGACGTGTGTTACACGCACTTCCATTTCACTTTCAATTAATAAACAAAAGCAAACAAAAATATTTTTTGCTTACCGCTATTTATCCCTACTCCTAAAGGAATTGAAGAAATCTGATTGGATCTGAAAGGTACTGCCTGTCTTGCTTCGATCCTGCCACGGTACTGCCACGGTCCTGCCACAGTCCTGCCAGGTCCTGCCAGGTCCTTCTACAGTCCTGCCAGGTCCTGCCACAGTTCTGTCAGTCCTGCCACATTCCTGTCAGTCCTGCCACATTCCTGTCAGTCCTGCTACATTCCTGTCAGTCCTGCCACATTCCTGTCAGTCCTGTCACGGTCCTGCCTTAACATTTGTACACCTACTGCCAGAGTGAGACACCCCTCGGAAAAACCACAGACTCCCTACGTAAAAATATTAGGATTTAATCGTACTTACCTATATCCGAAAGTTGATATTAACTGAGATACAGGGTGTTAAAGTTAAAAGTTCATTTTTGTTTTTCTCTGATAACTTTGAGAAAAACCAACATTTTTTCACAAAATTTGGCAGTTGGGTTTTTTTTAGGATGAGAAATTGATTTTTTTGTGAAATTTGAATGTGCAAAGTAGAGGGCGCTGTCTGCGGTTTTTTCGCATATTTACTAGGTCATAACTTTTTTCTGCCTCAGTGTATTTAAGTTTTTAATGAAAATAATAATTTTGCGATATTTATTACATAAAAAAGATATACTAAGTTTAGGTCGCCCAGAGTTGCCGTTTCTGATATATTTGCATTTAAATTATTCAGCGCGCTAGCTCAGGCAAGCAAATTTTAATAATGTTTTGTTACTTTCTTACCAATTAGTTAACTTTTACATGATAAATAATGTTCTAGTACTGGTAATTGGGAATAATACATACAAAAATTGGATTGTTCTTTAACTTACTTTGAAAAAAAAATAGTTTGCAAATAATTATAATAATTGGGCAGGATGCACTGAATAATTTAAATGCAAATATCTCCAAAACGGCAACTATGGGTGACCTAAACTTAGTATATCTTTTTTATGTAATAAATATCTAAAAATTATTATTTTCATTAAAAACTTAAATATACACTGAGGCAGAAAAAAATTATGACCTAATAAATATGCGAAAAAACCGCAGACAGCGCCCTCTACTTTGCACATTAAAATTTCACAAAAAAAATAATTTCTCATCCTAAAAAAAACCCAACTGCAAAATTTTTTGAAAAAATGTTGGTTTTTTTCAAAGTGATTAGAAAAAAACAAAAATGGACTTTTAACTTTAACACCCTGTATCTCAGTTAATATCCACTTTCGGATATAGGTAAGTATGATTAAATCCTAATATTTTTACGTAGGGAGTCTCTGGTTTTTCTATGTACCATTAATTAGCGGACACCCTGTATATATACTATTTACGTTTCGGCGAATGCCAAACAGGTGTTCGGTATTAAAAAAGAAAGTGACGGTAAAAAAAGTGTTTGATTTATCCAGCGACAAAGAATTAGATGGGAAAAACTTGTGTAACGATGACGAACTGGACGATATATATACAGTATGTCTCCGTAAGTGTGCATCATATGGAAAACTTTTTTATTATTCATTTTACGAAAAAAAATTATTCCTCATAAAAAGCTCTGCATGGTCTAAAACCTAAAATGCAACCATCAAATATCGAAATTTTCCAGTCATATACGAGGTTTGTCAAAAAATGTGAATTTTTCCCAAGAATGTAAATTTTTCCCAAGAGTAAAGTACCTTTATTTTTGACATAATCAAAAATTGTTATTAAAAAAAGGTGATCAGAACTAAAAACCACGTCTAAATATGCAATTTTACGCATTTATGTTGAAAAATTATTTTATTAATTTATTATTAATCATTTAATTTTTTAATTATTTAATTAATTTAATGCGTGTTATTGCATATTTAGATGTGGTTTTTAGTTCTGATCAACTTTTTTTAATAACAATTTTTGATAATGTCAAAAATAAAGGTACTTTACTCTTGGGAAAAATTTACATTCTTGGGAAAAATTCACATTTTTTGACAAACCTCGTATATGACTGGAAAATTTCGATATTTGATGGTTGCATTTTAGGTTTTAGGCCATGCAGAGCTTTTTATGAGGAATAACTTTTTTTCGTAAAATAAATAATAAAAAAGTTTTCCATATGATGCAAACTTACAGAGACATACTGTATATGCTAGCAGTATCCTCGTTTACCATGAAACTTATTAGTAAGAAAAGCCCCACATGCGCAGTCAGGACGGACGAGTCGCAGGAATATCGGCAAGCGCGGGTGTTAATTTTTGAGTAGAGTTTCAAGTCTGGTCAGAGAGATTAAAGATGAGGAAGCGCGCGCCACTTAATTATTTGTTACAATAGTTGAAAATAAATAACCGATTGAGATAATTATTTAGACGTTTACTAGGGTTAAAACAACCACGGAGTTGACATCAGAAGCGGGATCGTTATTCGTGCACTGTTAATTAATCAGTAATAATTAACTGTAGACAGTAAAGTAGTTCTAAAGATGAAAAAAGATTGTCCGCGTCGCGAGGCATATGAACATCAGGTTGCCGAAGCCCATCACGATAAACAAGCTCATATTTCATTGGATCCAACATATTATACAGTATTAGGAACCGCCATCGCCGCCGCCCCCCATACCGCCGAAATAGTATATTCCACAGAAAAATAAAGGGTTTAAGAAATGTCGCGTTAATGCTATTGCGTCGAATCATGAGCCATCTATGAGCCACCTGGCATTACTAATTTTGTCGGTTTCATCGGTACAATGGCAAATGACTTTACCGACTTAGCAGGTGACAGTATCGGTAAAAAAGATAGCGTTTTTATCGAACGATACTGGCGGGAATATTTAAAAAGATTAGTTTGTAATATCATAATTATTGAATTTTGAAAAATATTTCTTTAAGTAATTGTTTCCAAATAATTATGGACAAGACTACATATTATGCGTTATAAAACAATAAAATGAAATGTTAATTTAATTTTTTTCTTCTTTAAATTATGTATAGGCGTGCTCATTTCTTATTTTGAAACAATTACTTAAAGAAATATTTTTCAAAATTCAATAATTATGATATTACAAACAAAACCCTTTTTACTTATTATTATGACTATAAATTGCTTAAATATATTTCCAAACATCCTAAACGAAACAAGGATTATTATAGAAAAACATTTATTAAAATTTTAAAAACTACTACTATGTATATTAGAAATTCCATTCCTAAAGTCTAATCTGAGATCAAAAATTAAGTATGCAAAATCATGCGGTTCTGTTGACTGCAACAGCCACCAGACACCAAATGGTCCCAGGGGCCAGCAGCAGCGGCACTCAGGGCAGTGGAAGTATCCTGAAAAAAAGGGAAAACAAAAGCAGTATCTATTCGTATCGAGCTGTAAAAATCAGATGGCAAAAAGTGGTATTCGCAAACATAAAACTTTACACAGTTTACATCATAATTAATTTTACAGATATCTTTCCAGGCTTTAGGTACACAGCTGTTTATTTTTTTCAGGAAAAGAAAACTAATTTATATGAACGTAGTTTTCAATAAACATTGGGCAATAACTTAAATAATTACTCAGACAATTTGGGAATTTGCACGAATACCTGGCTCTACCTACCTTCGCCATAATTTTAAAACTTTTGATTTTAGATTTGTGTGCCTCTTATGCAAAATGTAAGTTAACATAGCCCCAAAGTAAATGCAAAAGTTTGATGAAACCAAAATCAATGCTAATTCAGATTATTTAAGATTCTGCTTAAAAGGTACACAAATATCTTATTCTTATTACTATACAACCTATCCCGCTTCAACCCATGCAAGATCCCCAACCATATCTATAAAGTCAGTGACAAAATGATTATTATAAATGTAACAGTTAATAGTTTAATGAGATCACAGGTGCCATGCTAAAAAATGTACAATGTAACATAAAAATTAAAGAATTTGTAAGTTTTATTACAACGGGTAAACACATTCAGAATTTAGAAATGGTACAACATAAATTCATAAAATACCTACATAACTTTCATACTTAATGCACCACAACTGACCTATTCTCAGCTGGAATCTAACATTCAGATCAGAACACTTTGTCAACGACGGGATAGATATAAAAGATCTTGAAATTATAACATATAACATAATAAATATAACTGCCCTCTTTTGCTCGATGAAATAGGGTTGCCTTCAAGAGAAACACATCTCAGGAATACCATTTCGATATTTCCTCATAGAACTAACTATGGCCAAAATAATTTTATATCAAGCTCAGGCAGACTGACTGGTCAGTGAACATCCCAGACTTGATTTATTTTCAAACAGATCCAATTTAATGCAACGGCAACAATGGGGTGCCCCAGACGATACATTGATTATAAAAGATTAATGAAATAAGAAGTTACGGCCCAGATTGTTATAACCATAAAGTACCTTAGTATATATTTTATTTATACTGGTAAACCCAGCAGTTTATACTATACGGTCTTCATTTTAATAGCCTTGCCTGACTGGTACCCCCAAATGAATTATAAAAAACACTTATTACAATAATTTCAAATTACTTGTTATTGTGCAAATGAATCAATGTATATGACTTATATGAGTATAAATTGCAATAATAATAACTACTACTATGATGTACCGAGTATACCAGCCATAAATCAGACCTCAGTTTGTCCATGTCTATACTGAAGTTACTATTCTTATGAGAATAATGCTACCCAAGTGTCCCTTCGGTCAAAATTGTATGAATAATTTATAAATTGTGAAGGAAACTTTGTTGAGAAACTGTTAATTAGATTGTGATGATATGGGTGATATTATGTAGTAAAAGAAGGCCGAGGTATACCTGTTATGTATTTTGAAACTTTGACCCACTGACCTTGAAGGTATAAGCAATTTTGTGGAAGGGTAGTGAAGAAAACCCTTAAAAATATTAATAAATACAAGGTATACTTACATTGCATGTCCAAGAAAATATCCAAACTACCAAAAACTAGACCCAGGATGGCGTGGCGTGGCGTAGCGTCTCCCATAAAAATTCCATTTAACATTGACCCACACATTGACCTACAACAGATAAACTTCAATTACCAAAAAGTAATTTTAAAAAAATTGTCACCTTAACTTACGTGTAAACATAACACTTCCTTCCATTTAAAACAGTCTACTTATTCCAACAAAAAAGCGATCAGCGGACATGAACACACCATAAACAAACTAAGAAAATGGCTGAATGGAATTTTGAATTTGAATGGCATTGGCAAGGCGATCGATAAAGGCGATGCTAAAAACAGTGTGACCAACCAACACCTTTGTCACTAAGAAGTTGGGATTTTAATAAAATTTACAACAGAAATCTTGTAAATTCGCTAAAAAGAATTAATTATAATTTCTAATAACGTCAATAATAATAATTTTACAAAAAGTTCCATAAACAACGAGGATTATTAATAAAACTAAACTTTTAGTGTAAAAACACAAGTCCCTAGTTGATACGTATGCCCCCCTGCCCCACTGATTCGTCCTGGCCAGGTCTTGTCGTGGCCTCCTATTTCAGTGACACCCCCCCTGGTATATTCGAGAGCAAGTTTCAGAGATTCTATAATGGGTAGGTTCCTATATATTGCTACTTATTGTATACAGCATAGCCAAGCAAAAATCTTTGCCAAGCTGTTAGGAACGCTTCGTGTAATTACATGAGAAATGAATTAAGTATATTCATTGGGGCAAGGTGTAAGAAAAAAAAATCATTGCTGAGCCGAGTTAACTTTCTAAAAGGAATACTTAACTTAGCCCTTCCCTTTGAGACAAGCGAGTTGCGCGCTCTCAAGGAGATGGGCTCACCGGCTCACCTTTTTTTCTTCTGTGGACACGTTTAGCAAATAAGTTTATAAAGGATAAATTATCACCAAACATGCAAAAAATGTAACTTACCGGGCGCACCAGTGATTAAGATATTTTTCATTTCCATAAATTTTCGGAAAAGTCCTTATAATCGAACAAATGTACTGTTTTTCGGCTGTAAACTAAAACAAATAAATAAATAATCAAGTAGAGGTCGACTATTATCGATAGTTTTTGCTATCAAATGGCATCGATAGTGTCAACAAATAAATTCCGTCTCGTAGGTCAACCAACCAAACAGCATAATATGCGGCCAGCGCCGTAAATAATAAAAGAAGAAAAAGGCGTCAGACTCAAACGTCATATCGGCCGGGGACTTTAGCGCCAGCAAATTAAAACACATCGTCGGCGCGAGATTACGAAAGTTGTTAAAACCTTACGTTTTACGTTTATTATACTTATAATGGCTTTAATTAATGATGATAATTTATGTTTATTGTTTCCGTTTAGGAAGCAAAGTATAAAAGTGAGTATGTACCTATGTAATGTAAATATAAAATCCACATCAACCACATAAGGTAACAAAATGCAAACTGAAATATGTACATTTCACTTAGGTACTAACTGTACTGAAGAAAGAAGTTTTATAACATTAAAATTCTTTTTTTTTTCTTTTGTCCAATTACAGCGCCATTTTGCTTTAATTTCTTTTGCATTCATTCATTATAGCAGGTTCATTTTTAATACTTACAATTTTTTCGTGGTTTGTATTTGTTAATATAGTAACTTTTTTGACTCTCATTACATATCCATTGCAAAAATTTCTCGACATGGAAATTCAGGAGTATCTAACATTCAAATTTTCCATCAGATGGGAAAAGGATAATATCATGAATTCTTTTTTAAAGAATGTAGATTCACAGAAATTGAATTTATGTTGTGTCTGACTTATTCTAATAATTGTATAGTTTTTTTTCATATCTCAAGATACTCTGTTCAATAAATAATTGCCTTATTAATTATAGTCTTCGATGTCTTCGATCGCATTTAAATTTATTTTCATTTATACCTACATATAAAGTGAATGTTTCTGCTTCTCATATCTTCGAGGCAGAGCTGTCGCGCAATTACTCTTAAAAAGTAATTCAATTACAATTACCCATTACCCTCCGAAAAATGCATGCAATTACAATTTCCAATTACTAACAGTATGATAAAAATTAAATTACCAATTACCCACTAAAAGTAATTGATTCCTTGATCAATTACCGCATTCGAATAATTCAATTACTTTTATACTAATTTAATTACTTTATAGTAATGGAACTCTACCCTAAAATTACTCTGAATATATATATAGGCACTTTTTTAGCAAATAAATTACTCTGAGTAATTTATAATTACATTTTGGTAAGTAATAATTGAATTACATTCTGGTAATTGAATACGTCAGTTTGGTGATTGATAATTACATTTTAAAAATTGAATTAGTAGGTACTTATGAGCAATGGAAATACTTTTTTACATTTTACAAAAAAAGGGTTGTGTAGGTAAGGTTTTTTTTTTTTAATAGCAGTAGTCCTACTATCACACTTTATTATAGAAATATTAAATTAAAAAAATTTCGAAATTAATTCAACTTGATTTTCTAATTTTGATAAGTACCTACTTACCTTTAACAAATTGACCAATAATAACAACTTTCTTTTTTATATAATACTAGCTATACCCCGCGCGCGTTGCTATACGCTACTTACTAAAATAAATTTGAAGGAAATACATTACACAAATATCCGGCCTCCCGACATCCCGGCATCCGTTGCGCCACTTTTTTTTATGTCGAAACCTTCCTCGGCCTGCACACAACAACTCACCAAATCCCGGCATCCCGGTATGCGTTGCGCCATTTTTTTTTATACCGAAACCTTCCTCGGCCTGCACACAACAACTCACAAATTTTTTTATCGTAATCGGATAAATGGTATAAGAACGCATGCGTAACATACAGACAGACATTCATTTTTATATATATATATAGATATATAGATGATTTATTTGTTGAAATATAACAAACGTAGTAAACCTCCTGTTAGCCTTAGCCGCAATTTAACCAAACAATATTTTTTTCTTTCTAGAGTAAAGGAATTATGAAAATTTTTATATGAATTGAATTATTTGAGAAATTCAATTACCTTTATTCTAATTGAATTATTTGGGAGTAATTATAAATTACTTTTTATGTAATTGAATTATTTGGGAGTAAATTGAATTACTTTTAAGTAATTCAATTACCTCAGATTTATTAAAACCGATTACCAATTATTACAATTACTTTATCACAATAATTGGAAAATCAGTTACATAATTACTATTTTCTAAAAGTAATTCAATAAAATTACAGTAATTCAATTACTAAAAAGTAATTGAACACGATTTTTCAATTATTTTAATTCAATTTTACCGACAGCTCGCTGTTCGAAGGTATTTAAAATGCTCGTAATTTGTAGAACAAATGTTACAAGAAAACATAATTTAACGTTTATAAACACACTTTAGCAAGAAACATGATGATTTTTAATAGTTATAAAAAGATCTAACGAGTAAAGGTTAGGTTTGTAACATATATTTTTATATAACATTGTCTGACTGCTTGGTTCCAAAGTCCACGGCCGAAATGTATAGACGCTTGTGACAGAAAGACCAGGTGCTGGGTCACTGACTTTTGTCCGTCAAGCCTACTGGTTAGAACGGAACAGACTAGACTTGTGGTGGTTGATCTAGAAAAAAATTGGGGTCGAAGTTGTGGATAGAAAATATATAGCTGTTAGAAATTTAGTAAAACTTTTTTTTGGTGTACCTAAGTGTTCGTTAAAAAAAGAGGAGAAAGAGCTCCAAAAGCGTGACTGCCCTTACTTGACAAGAACCAATTTCTCATCTGTGCCTTACAGATGTATCGATTTCAGTGATATCGATATTTAAACAATTCTATACAGTTTTTCTCGGAGTTTGTCAACTGCCAAATTTAAAACTTAACCTCAAACCTGTTTTTCTAAAAGATCGAAAGCTTGGTTTTGGTTTTAGTGCTGCGTTTTGTTTGCCAGTTTTCTGTGTAACATAAAGAGAAAATATGTCAGGGGGTATGCTTTATGGGGGTGATGAAATTGGAGCGTTGGTTTTTGACCCGGGGCATCATTCCTTGCGTGTGGGTTACGCTCAAGAAGATACCCCAAAAGCTGAAATTCCGGCTGTTGTTGGGGTAGCTCCTGATGACTCTGTAAAACTCGAACCAGAGGTTAAACCTGATGATAGCAATATTTCGTCGACCCCTTCACGTAAGATTTTGAAATTATAAGATCTCTGCAGCAATTCTGGCTATTTTTTTGCTGGTTTTGCACAGACCCATGCTAAAATATGCCTCGAAATGTACAATGTTTTCCCATGCCTATATACCTTGCTTAAACCTTGTCATTAAACCACTGAATTGATTTATTTCAGAATATAAATATTACATTGATACAACATTCCTGCATACACCACGTCCAAATATGGAGTTACACAGCTATATGAAAGAAGGGATGATAGAAAATTGGGATATGTTTGAAAAGATACTTGACTACTCTTACGACAAGGTAGGTACAGTTGATCACTCGGTTGATCATGATATAGTTAAAAGAGATTTATGAAAAAATACCTACATTCAAATTACCTGTAAATATACAGTTTTGATATTTACCCAAAGTTTATAAAGTACCTAATAGTATTTTAATTGAATACAAATAGTAACTGTAGTAATGCCCCCTAGTGCCAAATAGAAGAAGGTTGCTTAAGCCACTGTTATATTAAAATTTATGTTGTTCAGATTTTTGGAATACAAATATGCATTAAAACACAAAATGGATTTTGTGGGTTTGGCCGTTGTTACGCCGATAGCTTTATGTTTTAATACTATTGAGATAGGTACATATTCATACCAAACTAAGTATAAAATATCAGTTAAATCTGTATTTTTTGTATTTAGGTCCTATCTTATTTATGTAGGTATCTGCCAAAAACTAAATAAAATTAAATTATAATGGTAATTTTTTACCGAGGAGTGTAAGTAGTTTTGTTGTGAATGCTTCACAATCGCAATTTAATGTTACATAAATAATACCTAAGTACTTACTATATTTTTAAATACCTATAAAAATATATTTTTACCCGTTTTTAGATTATTCATTGCTATAATTATAAACTGGTACTTGTGGATTAAATGATCCACTTTAGTCCCTCTTTGGAGGGATCTACTTTTCTCTTGAAGGTACAGAACACTGAAGGCACAACCTTTTTTTTTTGTAGATAATACAGTCTGAACCTCATTATCACCCAGTACTCTTCTCCGAATCTCCCTGGAACCAGCGTCAAAAACGTGAAAAACTCACTGAGCTAATGTTTGAAAAGTACAAAGTGCCAGCATTCTTTTTAGTCAAAAACGCAGCATTAGCTGCTTTTGCTAATGGTAGAGCAACGGCTTTAGTCATAGATAGTGGTGCCACCCACACATCTGCTGTTCCAGTACTGGATGGTTATGTCATTTCAAATGCTGTAGTGAAGTCACCACTAGGTGGAGATTACTTAATTTTAAGGTACTTATACTTATATACTTCATCTGTCTCTATACTTAATACATGATGGGTGCTACAAATTCGTGTTGGATCTCAAACGGTAACAGATAGGAGGACAAATAAATTAACACCAGTTGCGTCTTTTGTGGCTTCCTAATGTGAAAGAAATTACAAATTTTCTCAATACTTTCAGATATAGATTAGTCAAAGAACGTTCTCGTTTTTTCGCGTTTTTGTATGCAAATATGGCAATTTTGTAAAGCATTTAAATATCTGGTAAATGACGTGTATCACAACAACATGAACAAGTATGGTTTTTTTCCTTTTTTATTAATCATAAAAAAATAAAATACTCCACAGTTTTCATGGCATTTTGTTGCAAAAATCCGCAAAAACGAAAACAATGAAAATATTGATTTTTAATAAATTTAATTTTACCAATTTCATGGTTTTGATGTAATTTTCATTGATTTTGTCTTGAGTCATTAATATTATTAATTTGTGATTAGGGCAAGAGAGATGATAGAGTCGCTGGGAATTGATTTAACGCCTGCAGCGCTTGTATCAGGCAAAGATGTTGTACGGGACAAAGACAAACCAAGATTTACGAAAAAGAAATTAAATTTTCAGCCGTCAAATTCGTGGATGACGTACATGGTAAAAAAAACTATACAAGATTTTCAGCAGACTGTCCTTCAGGTAAATTCAATTTTCAATTTAATATTATAAATTGTAGTTTAATTGCATGATGACACCAACTTTGTGTTTGGATCAAAGTGGATGTACCCAAATCTCATCGTCTGTTTCTATCTTAGCACTGACTTTGAGTGAGTGTCAGGGATTGCAACCAAAAATTCCAAATAATATTTAGTAGTTTGTTACTGCCTAAGCAGATTTTGTTCGGCAAAACTTCAGAAATATTAAAAACAAACATGAAAAATAATTTTTGGGGTACAGAAAGATTTTAATCAATTAGTTAATAATAATAGATAGATAGATAGAAGATAGATAAATATTGGAAGAAATTACTTTCTCGCCGTCAGAATTGGCGGCTTAACTGATTCTTGATTAAGCACCAGACAACTTTCTGTTGAATATAAATTACAGTATTCTAGTTATTTAATCTAAAATTTAATTTTGGTAACATTCTTTCTGCGACTGGACATACAGGGTGGCCCATTAGTGCGAGGAAGTCCAATATATCAGTTGTCAACAAAAATAGCAACAAATATTAGACATAAAAGCTATATGATCCGTTGAGACGCATATTTTAAAAATATTTTGAGATATACAGGGTGACCCAAAAAAGCAGAGCGGCAAAAAGGTAAGTTTTTTTAAATGGCAACCCCCATTTTTTTTAGGGAATTAAATTCAGCATGAAATTTAGCATATCTTAGAGTATCTTAATTTGGTGTACGTTACGGCGTTGCCACGCTATATATAATTTACTAAAAAATCCAAGAAAAACCACCTAATCAAAACTCCTTTAAAAAAAAATGAACCGATTTGATTTTCTAATACATGGTTAGGGTTTTGGATACCTGAGGAACGGTAGATTGATCTTATTAAGGAAATTTGACCATAATTTATACAGGGTATTTTTTACAGATGTGCCAATATTGCTATATTTAAAGTATCAAATCTTCATTTTTTTAAATGGGACACTCTGTATAATAATGGGTCATGTTGTTAAGTATTTTATGCCCTATAAATTTGCAATTATAACTCATGTCCTAAAATCTACCGTTCTGTCACAATTTGGAATTTTAGTTGAAAATGCAAAAATAGCATAATTTTTTTCTTGGTAGGCCATGATTCAAACAAAAGTGGATATTACCACATGTCAAAATAATGCTTTAAAAATACCGTGGTTAATATTAAGTTTCTAATTTGTTATATTGACGGGTTATTAAGAAATTATAATGAATTTTTTTAAAGTTTAGTAAGAAATTATGGTCAGATTTCCTACATAAGAATAATCTACCGTCCCTCAGGTATCCAAAACCGTAACCATGTATTAGAAAATCAAATCGGTCCTTTTTTTTTAAAGGAGTTTTGATTAGGTGGATTTTCTTGGATTTTTTAGTTAATTATATATAGCGTGGCAACGCCGCAACGTACACCAAATTAGGATTCTCTAATATATGCTAAATTTCATGCTGAATTTAATTCCCCAAAAAAAAATGGGGGTTGCCATTTAAAAAAAACTTACCTTTTTGCCGCTCTGCTTTTTTGGGTCACCCTGTATATCTCAAAATATTTTTAAAATATGCGTCTCTACGGATCATACAGCTTTTACGTCTAATATTTGTTGCTATTTCTGTTGAAAACTGATATATTGGACTTCCTCGCACTAATGGGCCACCCTGTATAAGTATTGAAGTTGTTATTTTTTATTTTTTGCCAGATCATTATATAGTATGTCTCCGTAAGTTTGCACCATATGGAAAACTTTTTTATTATTCATTTTACGAAAAAAAGTTATTCTTCATAAAAAGCTCTGCATGGTCTACGTCAGAACGCGTCAGACGGCGTAGCATCAGATGCATACGGAAGACCCTCCCAGCCACCGCCCGGTGCCTCCAGGCCAAAAATGCGTTGGAAATATGTTTAATGATAAGTCTGTCTTAGGACGGGCCCGGAGATGCACTCCGAAAATCGACGTAATTTTTGATCTTAATTTACTTACTAAGGAGTTAGTGTTTGGCGTTCCAGTGTAATCCGGCATCCAGTTGCACCCCCAGAAACTTTAAACACCTACCCTCCTCGTCAAGAGGAAGCTGTCTTGTGGAGAAAACCATGTGTTCAGTTTTTTTTTATATTCAGAAGAAATAGGTTATACTTCAACCAGTTCTCTGCCCCATGTTGTGCGTTGCCTCCAAAGCCTCCGCAAGATCGTATTCATTACAGGAGATCATGGTGTCGTCCGCAAAGAGGGTATAGAATTATATAAATTACCCTACAGTACCCTCAGAGTTATACTTGAGAGGTAGCTTGATATCATTGATGTGTATTTTCGCTAAAGCCATATTTTTTGATTTTATTGTTCAGAAGTTCGTGTGATACACAGTCAAACGCCTTGCTCCGGTCGCAAATTTTCAAATTTCAAATTTATTAATAAAGTAAAGTAATTACAAGATTTTTACATTACTTATAATGAAGGACTCCAAAAGCTGAGAATTAGCTTGCCTGAAGTCCGCACACTTATTATTTGCAAAATTAATCAATTAAACTTAACCAAGTACGCCAAAACAATGGTGAGAGAAATAGAATAGGAACCACATACCTATAACTAAGTAAAAATATTAAATTCATTAATTATCAGCTCGTAGTTAGTCTCAATCTATTGAAACACCCTTGACATGAATCTGCTTACATTTATAATTAATCTAATATTAATTGGTAACATGTTGTATAATTTAGGTCCTATGAACTTAATGTGCCTTTGCGCTGCTGTATAAAACATACGAGGAACAACAGTGCACTGATTGAAAGCTCTTCGCGTGTCAACGCCATGGGATAGAGATTGTCGGTATTTCACAGATTTCTACACTTATCATATATAATCTTCGTACGGAAAGCAGACCAGCCTCTTCAAATAGAAGATCTGATGGGTACCTTCTATTTTTTTGCATAAGAATTTTTATTATAAACTTTTGAGTTACATTTAGAGGATGAAGGCAACTACCACACGCAGCACCCCACACCGTTAAACCATACAAAATAATAGATTCTATGAGAGCCTGATACACTACTTTTAACAGTCTACAAGATAGAAACTCTCTTAGTTGGTAGAACTTATGAATAGCTTTGCGAATTTTTTGCGTGACATAGAGTATGTGAACATCGTATTTTAGGTGTTTATCAATGTATACACCGAGGTATTTAACACTATCCACTACCGATATAGTTTGACGACACGAGCATTGGTTAGCTCCCGATATACATGAATACTCATGCACTTTAAGATCGTGGTGGATAAAATCATTTCTATTACTTAAAGAGAAAGGTATATAAGATGTTTTTTTACATTCATGGTTAATGCATTTTGATCCATCCATACACGCACACTAGATATACATAGTTCGGCCCGTTGAACGGTTTCCTCCCAAGATTTCCCCCTCACGAGGACAGCCGTGTCATCAGCATAACAAACACAAGTACTGTTTTCATCAGACAATACAGAAAAGAGGTCATTGATATATATATATATATATATATATAGAAAACAGGGCGGGTCCCAGTACTGTACCTTGAGGCACGCCGATCTTCACAATATCATAACTACTAAAAGTATCATGAATCCTAACCCTTTGCATTCTGTCCTGTAAGTAAGATTTGAACAGACTGTACACAATGCCACGCTCCTCCACATTTTCCATTTTTTTTAAAAGAATTTTGTGAACACACAGTATCAAAGGCACGGGCTAGATCAACAAATATCCCAATAGTTTTCAGTTTTGCATTAAAATTATTATTTATATATTCAGAGACGTGCAATATAGCGTCCTGCGTACTAACCCCCGAGAGAAAACCGTATTGTGAACTGGACAGCACATTATTTTTCTTAAGAAAATTGTCTAATCTCAGTTTAATGCATTTTTCAATAAGTCAGCTTACCGAACTTATTATTATTATTAGGTTAGAATTAGGCGGCTATGCCGTTAAAACTATTATTCACTGAGTACATTTCCGATATTTATCACCACACTTTAAGTAATTTGCATTAAATATTTTGGGTTTTATACGAATCATAGCGGTTTTTAAAATGGTTAATTGTATCGGCAGTCACACAATCATTGGGCAGATTATTCCATTCTCTGTTTACTCTGTTGGATATGAAGTACTGTCTGCAAAGTTTTCTAAAGCGTTCTCGAACCAACTTGCAAGTATGTCCTCTTGTCTTTGGCCAGTGTTTAAAGTAAAGACATATAATTCTACCGAATAATGCCCATAAAGTATTTTAAAAGTTTCTATTGCATCGCCTCTAAGTCTTCTTTGTACTAGTGATGTTAAGTTGAGTATTTTTAATCTTTCTGGATATGTATGACATATGTGTTATCGTGGGACAGAGCCTGGTGATTCGTCTCTGTGTTTGCTCCAGAGCGTGAATATCTTTGGCAAAGTATGGATTCCACACTGGGGCTGCATAATCTAAGATAGGTCTTATGTAGATTTTGTATATTTTTTCAAGCAGGTCTGGAGAGATGTTTTTAAAAGTTCGTGACACCATGTATGAGATGGAGTTTGCTTTTTTAATGATGTTTCCCACATGGACTGCCCATTTGAGGTCTTTTGTTATTGTTACCCCCAGGTCTTTTTGACTTTTTACAGATTTTAATATTTTTCCCTTAAGTGTATAAGTTCGTTCAGGTTTGTTGTTGAAGCGGACGTGAAGAACACAGCATTTGCTCTCATTTAAATGTAAATTCCACTTAGTGCACCACTGTTCTATTTTAATCAGGTCTCTGTTGAGTGATTCATAGTGTGAGGAGGGGTTATTATATAATTTGGTGTCGTCGGCAAACATGGACATTGGTGAATTGACGCCGGTTGGGTCGCAGGTATATAAATAATAATATAGGGGCTAAGACTGAACCTTGGGGTACTCCTGTGGTGTTCTTAAACCTGTGTGATGTCACGCCCTCAACTCTAACAACACTTGTTCTATTAGTTAGAAAATCCTTGATCCAGCTTAAAAGATTTCCATCAATGCCATAGTGTTTTAATTTCAGAACTAATTTATCATGAGGTACGAGGTCAAAAGCACTTTTGAAATTTAGGTACAATATATCAACAGGTTCTTTCTTGTCTAACGAGTTAGTCCATGCGTTTACACATTCGAGAAGATTAGTCGAAGTAGAGCGTCCTGGGAGAAAACCATGCTGACACTGTGGAATAATGGAATTTTGCATAAAGAAGTTTGTAAGATCCTCGGCAATAAGTTTTTCCATGAGTTTACAGAGTACAGAGGTTAAGCTTACCTGTCGGTAGTTTTTTGGATCAAATTTATCACCCTTCTTATAAATTGGGATAATGACAGACTTCTTCCATTCTTCGGGTACTTTGCCTTCAGCCATTGATCTTTTCATTAACTGTAATATAGGTTTTATTAAGGAAGGTGCATTTTTTATAAAGTTAGGGTGGATATTATCTGGTCCTGGGCAGCTCTATGGTTTTAATTCGCTTATGACTTTTCTTAGCCTATCTTCTGTAATTTCTGTTGTCGTAAGTGTCCTAGGTGTATCTCGCCTTTGTAAAGTTGGGGTAGTAGGTTGCATAACGGGAGGAGGTCGGTAAAATTCTTGAGCAAATATATTTGCTACTAGGATGGGATCGCTTATCAGTTCGTTGGTTTCATTTTTTAGCACTGGGGAACTAACTCTAGAGTTTAGACAACTTTTTATGTATCTTAAGAAGTTCTTGTTGCTTTTACTATTTACAAGGTCATTTTCATATTTTGATTTTGCTACTCTGATTTGAGTGGTTACATTATTGGTAATATCTCTATAATTTTTATGGTTTTCTTCGGTGTTTGTAGTGCGATATTTATGCCAGAGCTTTCTTTTTCTATTAATCTTCTTTTTTATTTTTTTAGTTACCCAAGGTTTTGATTTTCTCTTGTTTTCTTTAAAGTCTGGTACATAGCGTTTAACACATTGATCAATATTGCCAGTAATGTTTGTCCACCAGTCGGCTACTGAGCCTTCAGGCCACTCTACATTGTTTAGATAGTCGTTTATCTTTGTGTAGTTTGCTTTTCGATAATTTTTAATTTTCTTTATTTTTTCTTGGTCGATATTCATTAGAAACTGTGACTTGGCGATTATGACTACATGGTCGCTACATCCCACTGGAGTTTCTAATTTAATACTAGAAATAAGATCGCGGTCTGACGTAAGCAGAAGGTCTAACAGGGACGGTCTGTTGTTAGTCCTAAATCGTGTTGGGTCTTTAATATGTTGGGTTAAGTTAATACTAAGAAAGGAGTTCATGAATACATCCGCTGGTGAGTTGTTTTCTGTTGGTGTAGGATTTTGCCAGTTAAGGGTAGGGTAATTGAAATCTAAAATAAAAAGGTTGCTAAGCTGTTGGCTAGCTTCAACTATGGACTTAAGAATAGCGTTATCGCTTTCCCTTGAAGTGTTTGGTGGTCTATAGATACATGCTAAGTTCATTGTTAGTTTGTTTATACGTAATTCGATCCATATTGATTCGACTGGCCCTGTATTGTAGCAACTGTAAGTTTTTGTAACTGTCGTGTATGATCCAATTTTTTGCTTTGTGTAGATGCAGGTGCCACCCCCTCTACCGTTTTGTCGATCAGTTCTTATAACGTTGTAGTTAGGGATATTTATAGGGCTGTCTGGTAGAGAGTCATTTAACCACGTTTCTGTAAGTAATATTATTTCGGGTTCGTGTTCGTGTACGACCTCTAAGAGTTCCTGGAATTTTGACATAACAGATGCAATATTTGTGTAAAGCAGTTTAATTTCGATAGCTTGCGTGTATGATTTACATTTAGGTACCCAATATATTTCGTTCGTACCTTTATGTATGTGAGCTGATTTTGGATGTTCTAATGTTTGTTTAAAAAAGTTTCATTACTTACAGTTTGGTATTTGTTTGAAGGTGGTAGACAATGAAGTAATATCAAAAAAATTACCTTGTCGGACTTCCATTGTCTTTATTTTGTTACTTAACACAACGTTTCGGTTAGTTAGTATCTCTAACCGTTTTCAAGTGTAAACTAAATTATAATTCTAAGGCTACTGTCTTAAATACTATCCATGTGCAATGAAGCTTGATGACTCCGCCTACGTGCTTATTGGAGTGTGAAGTTTGAGCTGTTGGTTTTGGACAAGAAGTGGCTTCCAGATATTGGGGATATCTATACTTGGTTTACTGAATATATGTGTATTTTGATTCATAAAAGCTGCTTCCTTGAATTTTCGTTTTTTCCAGTGCTGTTCCGTGTCCAAAACCCTGGCTTCTGACCACTGTATATTATGTTGGTTAGTCCATACATGTTCCGCTATACCTGATCTCGAAGTTTCACCTCTTTGAGTATGTTTCAGATGTTCTTTAACTCTTACGGGAAGAGGTCTTTTTGTTTCTCCAATGTACGATTCGCCACACTCGCAAGGGATTTGATAGATACAATTTTTTGTGTTTTCATTACTGGGGGGTTTTACTTTTGTAAGAAGGCTTCTGAGCGTATTTCCGGATTTAAAGGCTGTTTTGATATTATAGTTTTTGGTTATTCTTCTAATCTTTTCAGAAATCCCCTTGACATAAGGTATTGTAAGAAATGTTTGCTCCTCTCTAGCTTCTGTATTAGTTTTTACTTCGCGATTTTTAAATTTTGAGATGGTATTAGTTACAAACGTTTCAGGGTAACCATTTTGTTTTAAATCTCTTTTGATGTTTGAAATTTCAATATTTAGGTCTTCCGGATCGTTGCAAATGTTAGATGCTCTGTGATAAAGTGTTTGAATTATGCCCTGTTTTATGGAGTTTGAATGATTCGATCCGTGATTAAGGTATTGCCCGGTGTGAGTGGGTTTTCTGTATACTGAAGTTTTTATGTTATCAGCACTTCGTTTGACGAGAACATCGAGAAAAGGTAGAGTGGAATGTTTTTCTGTTTAGATTAGATAGATAAGATTAGAAGAATAACCAAAAACTATAATATCAAAACAGCCTTTAAATCCGGAAATACGCTCAGAAGCCTTCTTACAAAAGTAAAACCCCCCAGTAATGAAAACACAAAAAATTGTATCTATCAAATCCCTTGCGAGTGTGGCGAATCGTACATTGGAGAAACAAAAAGACCTCTTCCCGTAAGAGTTAAAGAACATCTGAAACATACTCAAAGAGGTGAAACTTCGAGATCAGGTATAGCGGAACATGTATGGACTAACCAACATAATATACAGTGGTCAGAAGCCAGGGTTTTGGACACGGAACAGCACTGGAAAAAACGAAAATTCAAGGAAGCAGCTTTTATGAATCAAAATACACATATATTCAGTAAACCAAGTATAGATATCCCCAATATCTGGAAGCTACTTCTTGTCCAAAACCAACAGCTCAAACTTCACACTCCAATAAGCACGTAGGCGGAGTCATCAAGCTTCATTGCACATGGATAGTATTTAAGACAGTAGCCTTAGAATTATAATTTAGTTTACACTTGAAAACGGTTAGAGATACTAACTAACCGAAACGTTGTGTTAAGTAACAAAATAAAGACAATGGAAGTCCGACAAGGTAATTTTTTTGTTACAGTTTGGTAGTTGTGTTTTTTTGATGTTCTTTTAGTTTGTTCACATAGGCGGGGCAGTTTGGATTTCGGGCTGAATGGTTTCCATCAGATAATTTCAGTCGCTTGCAATTCGGGCAGTTAAGAACGTTTTCTTTGCAATCCCTTCCATTGTGATTTTTACCACACTTAAAGCATATTTCATTTCCAGTGCAATATTTTAAAACATGTCCAAAATTGCAGCATTTAAAGCATAGTGCTATATTAAAGTATTCTTGGGTATAAACCTTAATCAAATCAAAACTTAGGTTCTGGTTTCTGATGAGCCACTTAAAAATGTCTGGGGTAGTTTGTAAGATCCAATTTTCTCTTATTGGGTTTCTACAATCTCTCTTGGTTACATAGCGCAGCTTGGTATTAAAGTTTTGTCCGAAAGATGAAACTATGTCTGGATTTTGTTCTATTAATTGTAACAGCAATTGGTCGATAATTTTCTTTACCAAGTTTATCACCCGACTTAAATATGGACACAATCGTAGCCCTCTTCAAAATATCAGGGTAAACGCCCTTTTGAAATATTAGATTTACAATGTGTAATAAAGGTTTTGCCAAATAAAGGTGATTATCTTTTAGTATCTTAGGTGTAATATATTGTCATCCCCCGCCGAGGCCTTAGTTTTTAAGGAATTAATAGTTATTATAAGTTCATTAATGTTCATGGGACTGAGGAACATAGAATTTAAGATACGCTTACTTGGAAAGGGATGCTCATTCTTACGTATTTTATTAGCTAGGTTAGTTCCTATATTACCAAAATAATCAAGAAATATATTTGCCATGCCCAGGTTGGCATAAACAAGTTTATTATTTTCTTTTAGAGAAGCTATTCCCTTGTTTACTTTGTGTTCATTTGTGGCTTCCTTAATGAGATCCCATGTTTTTTTAGCGTCACTTCCACAATTAAGAAGTTTATTTTTATAGAAGTTAAATTTTGTTTTTTTGATTAGGTTCGTAAGCATATTTCTGTATCTGCGATATCTTTCTTGGGCTTCGTTATCAAGAGGGTTTCTATCGGCCCATTTTTTATGTTTGTCTCGTTGCTTGATGGAAGTGATAATACCACCAGTTATCCATTCTTTTTTCTTATTAATATTTTTAATTTGAATTATTTTTGTTGAATTAGTAATACAATTGCTAATTTCATGAATAAAGTTTTCTGTGCAGCGATTGACATCTTGATCATAGACCGAATTCCAAATTAACTCCCCAATTTGTTGATGCAGTGTTTCGTGATTAATTTTTTTTATAACAGTGGTATTATCAGTGTTTCCAGGTTGCAGTTTGTCTTTTCTAAGATCAATGTTCAGTATTATGGGAAAGTGGTCAGTAAGACCACTTTTTAACACAAGCGATTTAATTTTATATTTATCAGGTTTGTGAGAAACAAAGAAATGGTCAATACAAGAATTACATAAGCGATCTTGTCTAGTAGTAATATTAATTAAACTGACGTACCCTTTGCCACCCAAACAGTTTAGGTAATTGCATGTGGCTAAGTTTGCCTCGTCCAAAAAATGTATACTTATATCCCCCCCCCAAATATCTCGATAGAGCATTTTGTTACTGCTCTATTATTTAGATAAGTCTCCAGATCCAATAAAAAATCTTCAACATTAAGAGAAGGTAGTCTATATAGAACAGTCAATCCCACTACAGTGTTGTTAACAGTAAATACAGCTCTTATAAATTTCGTGTCTCGCACTTGAACTATTTCATAGTTGGGTAACCACTCAGACCTTATTAGTACAAGTACAGAAGGTACTTGACAGTTAGTGATGATTTTCAAAAGCCTCCCAAATCAGTTGTGTGCTTCGACCATTCTAAAGCCAAATTGATTCTTAGTGAATAAATTATTTGATTCAAAGACGTCTGTTATTCTTAAGGCCATGCACTTTTCAAAGATTTTTCATAATATGGGCAGTAGTGAATAGTGATATCAGTCTCTAATTTGAGGGATCAATATAACCGTTACCATGACCTGAGAGTTCTGTCTTTCTCTTCACCTGCATCGTTGATGGCCATGGTCCATTAAAAAAATTTCTTTAGTCCTGATTCCCCGACTTTTTTTCCTAAGTTTTGGAAATTATAATTTACATCAGTTATAAATTGTTGACGTATCTTAGCTTCATACTTATATCGTCATATTTTTTTAGGTAGCTGAAAGTCCTTATGATGAAAGAGTGGTGGGAACTATTCCAGCTGTGAATTATGAATTTCCTTCAGGTTACCATCAAGATTTTAGCTCAGAACGGTTTAAGCTGGCTGAAGGTTTGTTTGACCATGCCATGTTGGGTGCAGGATATATTGGTAAGTCTTTGGGTACTGGTGGTATTTAGATATATTCGCTTGTGATGTTACGTATTTGAATTGATTCCTTCCTCCGCAAGAGTGGCAAATAAAAGAATTGCGCGGATTGTGGGATGACGTATTTAAGTATCTGATCTCATGTTTTTAAACTTTCTGCTTTCGCGGCTTTATTTAAATTGGTTCCAGAAAAGGTTTGTAACACCCTCTAGGAAGATTTTTATTACTGGGATTTATTTTCAACAGGTTCTAATTTATCATGTTAGTCCTGCATATTATATTAAATTCGATTATAGGTAAATAAAACCATCAAAACATGGATTTATATTTCCTGATAACATCTAGGTAATCAATGTTTAATGTATTTTCTGATTCCTTTTATTTAATTCCTTTGAATTATTTTTTTAAGCCCTACCCTGTTTACAATTACATTTTAAAATACATTTTTAGCCGCTACCAGTGCTGGAATGTGCGATGTTGATATTCGACCAGCCCTGTATAGTTCAGTTGTTTTAACAGGAGGAAATTCATTAGTTCAAGTAAGTTTTTAATAATTTACCATTTTTACAGGTATGTCATTTAGCAACGGATTTCGTATATAATATACAGTAAACGGCAAAAAGTTTGCATTAAATGTGAACAAATCTTATTAAAAGTATCGAAAATGCTTTTTCCTACAAGCGTGCGCGATTTGCCGTTTATCCGCAAGCATTTTAGTTTGAAAAGGTCCACTTTTCCGCACGGTGCGGAAAATATACGTTTCCGCACCAATAGGATTTTAAAATAAAAATATTTATTTAGCAACACGTGTGTAAAGCAGTTTGTTACCGCTCGTGTGCAAATCTCCTGAGTAAAATCAGCCACTTTTACGCACGAATTGCATACACTATTTTTTCTACTATTGGAAAATATACAGTAAGTATGTCTCCGTAAGTTGGAACCATATGGAAAACTTTTTTATTATTAATTTTACGAAAAAAAATTATTCTTAATAAAAAGTTTGTCATGATCTAAAACCTTAAATGCAACTATCAGATATTAAATTCTTTTAAGCGTATACGAGGTTTGTCAAAAAATATGAATTTTGCCCAAGAGACAAAACTACAAAACTTATTGCGCTGTCTTGAAGTTTATGCAAAAAAAGCACAAATTTCATTCATTTAGTTGCTTTAAAGCAGGGGTCTTCAACCGGCGGCCCGCGGGCCGCTTGCGGCCCGCCATTAACTTTTTTGTGGCCCGCATACAAATAAAACACAAGTTCCAATACATAAAATATATTACCTAAAACTTAAAATATTGTCTACTTCAGAAATCTCTTTTAGACGAAAATTGAAAAAATATTATAGAAATTATTTTACTTTAGTCTGGTCTAAATATTAATGTATCTAACATCATGAAAAAAATTATAAAGATGGTAAATTTTATCAGGTCTCGGGGGCTCAACAACAGAGAATTCCAAAAATGTTTGTCCGATATTGATTCGCAGTATGGTGATGTAGTTTACTTCTCAGATGATTGTTGGCTTAGTAGAGGAAATAATATGTTGAAGCGGGTGTTTAATCTTAAAGAACCAATTAAAACGTTTTTGGCTAGCAAGGGAGATCATGTCTGATGATCTTTGATGATCCCGAATGGCTCAGTGATTTTGGTTTTTTGGTTGATCTTACTTTGCATCTGAATGACCCGAATGCACGGTTACAAGGTGAGGAGAATTTCATTAACAACTTATATGACAGCATAAAATCCTTTGAAGCTTAACTTAAATTGTGGGAAATGCAGCTGCAAAAAAACGATTTAACACACTTTCCGAACTTGTCAACTTGTAAGTGGGGTGATCCGAATAAATATATTTCCACAATAACTGATCTACAGAAAGACTTTACTTCGAGATTTAAGGACTTCAAAGAAAATAAAAAATCAATACACTTATTTGCTACGCCTTTTACTGTGTCTGTTGAAGATGTTCCGGGAAATCTTCAAATGGAATTGATAGATTTGCAGTACAATACTGAACTAAAAGAAAAATACAATTTTGGACTCTTTGATTTTGATTCCAGATACATTGATACAATTAAGTTTCCGAACATTTGACTTCATGCTTTGAAGATGATGTCACTATTTGGGAATACCTATGTATGAGAACAATTAATTTCTCGAATGAAACATGTGAAATCAAAAAATAGGATCAGAATAGCGGACTCTCCTCTCGAAAATAGCCTTTGTATCGCTACATCCAAAATAAGATCAGATATTGATAAACTTGTAAAAAACAAACAATGTCACAAGTCTCATTAAATATAAAAATGTGTTTGTATAAAATATTGTCTTGATTTAACTATATTTCAGCTATATTAAATTTCTCACTTTCTATTTGTTCTGGCCTGGCAATCGATGGGTACCCTAAATTCTATGAAAAAAAGGTTGAAGACCCCTGCTTTAAAGGGACATCCTTTATTTTTGACAATATCGGAAATTGTTATTAAAAAAATTGATCAAAACTAAAAACAACGTTCAAATATGTAATTACACCCATTTACAATGAAATATATAGGAAATGTATAGGCTATTATTATACTGTATATGTTTGTTTGTTTTTGTTCTAGTGTATATGGTCCTGGATGAGAGTTGGTATTGCACTATTGATTATCTTAACCTTTCTCTAAAATTCCTTGTTGATATGTGGTTTAGGTATCTTAGGCCTTTGAGTTGCATCTATTTGCGTCTAGACAGTTTGCTTATTTAGTTCATTTTTATATTTGTGACTTCGTCAACTATATCTGCTTAGGATTATTCTGTGGTTTCTCGTGCATCGGGTCTTTCTGTTCGTCCATTTTGCTTTCCGTTGGTATTTCCTTAAAGCCCGGTCCATACATAACATTTTACCTATCGTCTTGCCTGTTCAGTCAACACGCATCAAGTAAAACCATATGTGTAGACTGAAAAACGGACATTTTGCTTGAACTGATTTAAGACGGAAGACCGCCTAGAGAACTGGCCGGATCACCCATAATTTTCCAATAAAACGATCGTTTGGCCGTACAATCTTGCACGTGTAGACACTCGTCCGTTGTGAACTGTTGATTTAAGCTAATTTTGTTTTGGCGAACGTGGCCGGTCCTTACGCCTACGCATTAAAAACATGTCGGACTTACGACAATGGTCCCGTGATTTTTTTACAGGATTTATTGAACTGTATCGAAACTTCCTATATGCCTATGGAAAGTTAAATCAAGCGATTATAGTGACAGAGAAAAGAAAAATCAAGCATATGCTGTTTTGGTTTAGAAATGCCAGGAGGTGGATCGTGCTGCGACTAAGGATACTGTTACTAATCATGTTCATGACGTAATTCTCGCAGTAAATTTACGTGGGAGAACCTTCCTTTTTTCAGCAACCACGCTCGTGACCATCGTGAACGTCGAGTAGCCTTTCTTTTTCTTTTCAATTTCACTAAACACGACGCTATTATTGACAAAAGCAGTGCTTACTCTGTGGTCTATCAAAAACTGATCTAAGAACGTGCGTAAAAACTTTCATGTGTACGGTAGTCTTTCAACCATCATACTTGACCCTTTTGACTGACAGAGGCAAGACGTAAGGTAAAATGTTATGTATGGACCGCGGGCTTTATACTTGTATTCGTCCTTATCTCCGTCGCTGTTTTCATTTCTGTAGAGTATATTGTGTTAACCTGTTATGATTTGTAATGACTCGTTTTGGACTACCAGTTTTTGTTCCTTTATGTGCGTCAGGTCTGGATAATTTTGTGAAGGTCACCTCCGGCACTCACTGGTCTCCTTTCGCTAGAGCCATTCACACCTTGAATTGCGATTTTTTAGGATTATCACTTCATTCGTTCTTAAAGGAGCAGGAGTGGGATGGGTATCTGGAATATTAATTGGGAATTAGGTGAATGACTCGTGCTGTCGTCAGTCCCCGGATACTCAGTTAGTTACCCTGCAATTATTTCCGCTTAGCAAACACCAGAGTACTTCTTTCCGGTTTTATTGTTATTATTATTCATGCCTTTATTTGGTACAAAAAAACATTTTAAATTTGCAAGGCTCCTCTCAAAAGGCTTTGTTGTAAAAGTCTCAAAATATTTATGGTGTAGGGGTATTGTTATGCACCATGTCATGACCATTTTTCTGATTTTGCAGAAAATATTTTTTTGACAAACTATTTTTTTTATTTTCAAACCTCTAATTATTACATTGCTGTCAGTAATTTCTTATTAACTTGTTAACAGGAAATTTAAAAAAACCAATAAACACGAAAATATTATTGTATGTTTATTTGACTGTCTAAAATTAATATCGGCCAGTGGCGTGACAAATTAATAAATTAACATAAAATAACGATTATTTCAGGGTTTTAGTGAACGACTAAGTCGAGACTTGTCTTCAAGAACACCAGGCTCAATGAGGTTGAAAATGATAGCAGCAAATGGAACAGTTGAACGACGATTTGGTGCCTGGGTGGGGGGCTCAATTTTGGCATCCATTGGGACTTTTCAACAAATGTGGATGTCAATGCAAGAATATCAAGAGTCGGGGAAAGCCCAAATTGACAGAAAGTGCCCTTAAGCGTACTTTATTGGAAATTAGGTTAAAGTGTCAATAAGAGTATTTTTGTATTAGGATTAAAGTTTAATTAATTTATAAGTGCCCACGAAATACAATTAATTTCTTCTATAGAGCGTATTATAGGGTCTTTTTTCGATTATTTTTTTTAATATATATTTTTTAAACATAGATAATTTACGACCAATATAACAAATAAGTTTGGATGATAATAAATTTAACGCAAACGTCCCTATCTATTAAAATAAGGCATTGATGTCAAGGGGCTCTAGAAAAGTTTTCTCTCTTACATTGAAACACAATATTTATTATGGGAATGGGTGGATTGAGATGGCAACACACAGCTGAAACAGTGTTGTGTGTGTGGTACATAATAAATCAAAAAAAAGTATGTTAATGAAAATTTATTCAGTAAATAAATTGTTATATATAGCACTTTCAAGGAGGGGGGGGGGGGGGTCTGCAGCCCTGCAGCCCCACCTGGATTCGTCGATGTGAATCACAAAATACACTACAATACAGTGTGACCAGTAAAGTCCGCATCATATGCGATTTTTTTTTTATTGATAGCTTTATTCAAAATTTGACTTTGGCATCAAGTTCTGCTTCGATCGAGATGAAAATTAAGCAAAAAAATAGTAGTCACGTGATTCCTATTATCTGTCAAATTTTAATTTTTTGCAAAAAATAATTCAAAAGTGGGGTTATTTTTGAAAATATCGAAAAAGGTTATAAGAAAAAGTTTTTTTTAATGCAGTTTCTAGCCCACATGCTAAATTTCAGCTGCATAGGATAATTTTGATTTTTTACCTATATTTTGTAAATTGCACCACTTTTGCAAAATAAGACTCAACGCAACCTACATTAAACTTCTTAGTTTTGACAATGCTTTGTTTCAGAGACAGTTTCTTTAAATTAGCGCAATATTAAATGTGTGTTTTTCTACAAAATCAAAATTGGGCCATTAAAATTTGGTCGCATGTGATGCAAAGTTCATTTGGTTTTGACCCTGTATAAGGTAACTTCATAAAATAAGTATTTTTGAAAACGTAGTTTGTGTCTGAACATCTAAATAATATTAAGACAAAAAAGAACACATTGTCATCAGTAAAGTGTTCATTAAGTGGAAAATAAATTTTAGTTTAACTTAACGTAAAGTTTATCTATTTTCAACGATTTAATTTAAAACCCCTTTATTTTATTTTTTATTTTTTTACCTTCAGACACAAACTAAGTTTTCAAAAATACTTATTTTATGAAGGTACCCTACACAGGGTCAAAAACAAATGAACGTTGCATCACATGCGACCAAATTTTAATAGCCCAATTTTGATTTTGTAGAAAAACACTCATTTAATATGGCGCTACTTTAAAGAAAATGTATCTGAAATAAAGCATTGTCAAAACTAAGACATTTTATATAGGTTGCGTCTCGGGTTGCGTTGAGTCTTATTTTGCAAAAGTGGTGCAATTTACAAAATATTGGTAAAAAATCAAAATTATCTTATCCAGCTGAAATTTTGCATGTGGGCTAGAAAGTGCATTTAAAAAAACTTTTTCTAATAACTCTTTCGACATTTTCAGAAATAACCCCACTTTTGAATTATTTTATGGAAAAAATTTTAATTTGACAGATAATGCGAATCACGTGACTACTATTTTTTTGCTTAATTTTCATCTCGATCGAAGCAGAACTTGATGCCAAAGTCAAATTTTGAATAAAACTATTAAGAAAAAAAAATTTCATATGATGCGGACTTTACTGGTGACACTGTAGAACATTTGTGTCTAGGGCGTGTCATAAGATCGTTATCTTGCCTTTCCCGAACGTTGACAACCTGTATACCAGAACCGGGCAATCACTCTACGATCGTTTGAATTTTGCTTTAGCCTCTAAGTTTGTAGTACTTATATACGGAGTACTGATACTGTTATCAGTGATACTGATCTACTTACTTACCAACACTGAGATTAGAGTATGCATTTTTCAAATTTTTATGACGTGAGTTATACAGAGTGTCTACTTAAGTTGAAACCATATGGAAAACTTTTTTATTATTGGTTTTCTGGAAAAAAGTTATTCTTTATAAAAAGTTCTGCATGGTATAAAACTTAAAATGTAACCTTCAGTTATCAAAATTTCCCAGTCATATACGAGGTATATCGGAAATTACGAACTTTGCTCAAGAGTAAAGTACCTTTATTTTTGACAATACAGAAGAATGTAATAAAGAAAAGTTATTTTAAATTAAAAGTTATATTTGCAATTACAGTTATTTAGCATGAAAATTTAGGTTTTGTGATAATTTACGTTTTACATTATAAATTATTTATATTTCTCTCTATTATCTGTTAAGAAATAATAACATTTTCTAAAGTAAATAATTATTATGTATTTATAACGTATTTAAAGTGCAAGGTTCTTTAAAAACACTAACACATGAAAAGGTAATAATTTTTTTAACACATAAGAGAGATAAATACAAATAATTTATAAAAGTAAAACGTAAATAATCACAAAACCTAAATTTTCTTATATATAACTTAATTCAAAATAACTATTCTTCATACCATTCTTCTGTATTGGCAAAAATAAAGGTACTTTACTCTTGGGCAAAGTTCGGAATTTCTGATATACCTCGTATATGACTGGGAAATTTTGATAACTGAAGGTTACATTTTAAGTTTCAGACCATGCAGAACTTTTTATGAAGAATAACTTTTTTTCATAAAACCAATAATAAAAAAAAGTTTTCCATATGGTTCCAACTTAAGTAGACACACTGCATATTATCGCACACATTTTCAGGTATGGTAATTTATTTTGGGGTTAAAAACGGTGGTTTAAAATATTTTTTTAATTTAGTTCCTATTTTAGATCTTTTACATATATATCATACCTTTTACGATTTCCAGCAGAACAATCGCCAAGTTTTATTGCTTTATTCTTCATTTCTAACCATTACTACGATATTCTCAGAAAATATCCAAAATCGAGAATATTTTCGAAAAAAAAATGTCGAGAATTTTCCATCACTAAGTATAATAAATATTATACAGGGTTCCCCATTTAAAACGAAACAGGATAAATATCTGGTTCCACGTTAATTTAAAATAAAAAACGCTCGGACCCGTCGATTTTTATTTCGAGGGGGACATCTTTTGCGTATATTGCCAATCTTGTTACTTCAAGCCCCTAGGAGGGAGGGGGGGGGGGGGGGGTAAGATCTAAATCTTAAATGGATACCCCTATTTTATATAATTTTTTTGGATTCTGCATAAAATTCTAAACATTTTTTAATAAAAGCATTATTAGTCTATACTAAACAGTTTCCGAGATATTGACTCTTGAAAAATGAGATTTTTGAACTTTGACAGCGTCTAGCTTTCTAACTGTACGTCTTTAGAGTAAAACGGTTTACATGTCCCTATCTTCGATTTTTATTATCTTTTCAATAGTGTCAACTTCCGGTTAAACAGGTTGTAAGAAATATAGTACTTCCGGTTTAACCGGAAGTATTGGAAACATAATAAAAATCGAAGATAGGGACATGTAAGCCGTTTTACTCTAAGACGTACAGTTAGAAAGCTAGACGCTGTCAAAGTTCAAAAATCTCATTTTTTAAGAGTCAATATCTCGGAAACTGTTTAGTATAGACTAGTAATGCTTTTATTAAAAAATGTTCAGAATTTTATGCAGAATCCAAAAAAATTATATAAAATAGGGGTATCTGTTTAAGATTTAGATTTTACCCCCCCCCCCTCCTAGGGGCTTGAAGTAACAAGATTGAAAATATACGCAAAAGATGTCTCCCTCGAAATAAAAATCGACGGGTCCGAGCGTTTTTTTTTTTAAATTAACGTGGAACCAGATATTTAGCCTGTTTCGTTTTAAATGGGAAACCCTGTATTTACATAATAATAATAAATCGAACCGATCCGAAATCTATTCTACTAAAATACAATTTTACATAATTTAATGCGTTTGTAAGATTTTTGTCAGAAGCCATCAAATACCCACCCATTTACAAAAGCTCCATCATATATATGTCGTAGGCTGATAGTGAAATCCGTCATTTCATGAAACGCCTAGTCATATCATGAAGCGTGGCTAAAAGGTATATTGCAACTGGTTTGTTCGTTGTTCCCCAGATCATTTTTTTCAATTTTTTTTTAATTTAATTTAAATTTTAGTTTTATAAAATAATATTAGTTGAAAAAATTGAAAAAAATGCTCTGGGGAACAACGAACAAACCAGTTGCAAATATACCTTTTAGCGTGCAGCATGATATGACTTTTCATGAAATGACGGATTTCACTATCAGCCTACGACATATATAAGAACTTGTTTTATTTTATATCGAATAACACAGTGGCTGTTACAAAGATTATGATAGGTTATAATATTTTTATTAAAATTTTTAGTACACCATTTACTTATTATTAGTACTCTATTTACTTAAGCATATGCTAATATTTTTAGAAAGAAATCTGTTCTACTGCCCCGGAAAATACACTTTACATAATCGAATGAGTTTTGACGATTTTTGTTAGATACAATTAAGCACCTATTTACAAAAGCTCCATAATATATTAACTTGTATTATTTTATATTATGAATGACACAGTGGCTGTTACAAAGATTACGATAGTTTATAGTCTTTGTACCTGAATTTTTATTAAAATTTTTAGTACACTATTTGGTTATTATTTTGTTTAGCGTTATTAAAATTTTTCCAGGTTGTTTATGACTAAAAATAGAAATCTGGGAAAACGTCATTTTTCAGTTTCCAAAAAATTACAAATGGTATAATTTATCCAAAGTCAGTGTGATGACATTCCAATCATTCCATACGGCATACAAACGGCGGTAAACAGTCTCAAAGAGATGGAATGATTGGAATGTCATCACACTGACTTTGGATAAATTATACATATTACTATTTCGTATTTAATTGTTAACCTAGCAATGGCACTTCCATAGTGCTTTAAATAAAATAAAATTTGTTATCATTCACTGGCGATAAGTTCTCGGAGAAAAAAACTTCTCGAGACTCGTAAAATATACTATTCTTATGCTTTTTATAAGAATTTCGTCATATCATGTGAGATGTACCTAAGAGTTAAATTCATAGTTCTTTTATGGGTTTCCTAATCATTACGCTGCTTAACCGATGGACCTTTGTAGTCACATACTTTCAATGATTTATTGAGTAAATTAATACAAATTCCTTTTACGTGTGGTATTAATGAGAATGTAAGCTCTATGTTTCTGGATCCTGTAACAGTGTAACACCGGAAGAAGTTTGTGAAATAGCACGGAAACTAAAAAATAAAAACAGTAGTGGCATTGATAAGATTCCTAGAAGCATTGTAAAAATAGCAGCTAGTAAATTGCAAAATGTTCTGTGCTACATCATAAATAATTCTTTTAGTTTTGGAGTATTTCCGGAGCACTTGAAGATAGCGCTAATTAAACCTTTATCTAAAAATGGTGATCCCGAGGTACTGAACAATTATAGACCAATAAGTTTATTACCAGGTTTTTCAAAAGTTTGAGATGGCTATGAGTACAAGATTAGTAAAGTTTCTAAACCACTGTAACTTATTCAGTAAGTGCCAGCATGGCTTTTTACAGGGAAAATCAACTCAAACGGCTATCTATGATTTTATTCAAAAAATTCTGGAACATTAGGAGAGGGGCGAATTTGCGTTCGGGATACTCCTAGACTTGTCTAAAGCTTATGTTCGGACAGGGAATTGCTTGTACAAAAGTTAGAAAAATACGGTAGGTATGTATAAGAGGAAATGTAAAACTTTCGTTAACATCATAATTAAAAAGTTGTAACTGTAAAAAAAGAGGGATAGAATGCGATATCAAAATTGTTACTGAATAACGTAGGAATAGCACATGGTAGTATACTGGGTCCCGTTCTTTTCATATTGTTTGTTAATGATTTATATCTATTAATCAACTCACGGTACCCAACCAACATATAGTAAAGTATGTGGATGATACAAATTTGATCATTGGAGATAAATCCCTACAAGATTTGATAACAATGGTGAGGAATTTTTTCGGTTAGTTACAATCTATCTCTATATAATATATTATAATCTAAAAAACAAAGGTACTTTTGTTTAGGACAAAACAATCAAAAAAAGCCATTAAATTTAATATTTGAGGATAAAGAAATAAACATAGTTAAATCAAAACAATTTCTGTTGCACGTCATCAATCAGCTGATAATTAAAAATCGGTCAGGAAACATAAGAAAATTAACTTTGAGCAAAAAATATATATATTTCATGCGATATTGAATGTAAAAGAAACTTAATGTATTCTTCTTTGATACTATAAGCCACTTAAAGGAAATGTTTTTTTAAATTTAACCTTTTAAAAATTAATATATCAATTGAATTTTTTGGGCTAACAGTTGGTAACAGAAGTGTCAACGCATCGGTGATGCCAATATATTTCTTGGCGAATTTTGATTCACGGTTATTGTTTTCATTTCGTGTTTTCGTGAGTTTATTTAAGTCGTTTTTAACTAAAACTGCAAATCCTTTTATAAATAGGATTAAAAACTGTTCTTTTAAGAACAACAAAGGGATACATACACATTTCTGTTGATTACGTTGTTTACCTTATTTATTGAAAAATGCTGAAGCATTTCCTTACTGGGGTATTTTGATTACAAACTGGCAACACTGCTAATACTCGAAGGTATGACGTGCAACGGAAATTGTTTTGATTTAACTATAGTCAGTAATGCAAGGTTCTTGGGCATCCATGTAGATGAACGTCTAAACTGGTCATATTATCAGTCTAATTAAAAAATTAAACTCTATTTGTTATGGCATTAGGGTTATTAGCAAAGTATATGGACGAAAGCTCACTTAAAAGTTTGTATACCATGCTAATTTCGAGTCGGTACTTAAATATTTTGGGGAAGAGACAGTATGACCCAGAAAATTTTTATTGTTCAAAAAAGACTTATTGGAATCATTAAAAAAATAAACTATTTACAAAGTTGTAGATTTGTGTTTAAAAATTTGGGTATATAATGCTGTGTACATAATAATATATGAGTGTGATGTTTATCTTTAAAAACAAAAACCTTTTTGACATACCTACAATCAAAACACAAGTACAACACCAGGACATTAGATGTTAACTATTCAGCTCATAAACTGACTCTAACTGATAAATCTCTCAGCTATATGTGCATAAAACTGTTAAAACACTCTCCCAGGTAGGTTTTAAAAAGGATCACTTCACAGAACAAATTTAAAAAAGAAATTAAAACATGGTTAATAGATTTAGAGCCCTATAGGGATTTTTGCCCATATTTGTAAAAAATGTTCGATTTTTGACGTCATTTCATTTTATGCTATTTGTACCATGATTTGAAATAAAGATTATAGTGGTAGGCAAGAAGCTCAAGAACATAATTATTGTAATACTGTGCCGAGAATAACACTCGCTGCAGCCAAAAGGGTGGCATTGGACATTTACCTTTAGATACGTACAGCTTAATATCTCCGGCGCAAACAAAAGTTACGTTTTATGGGTGAGAAAATACGTCCGAGCGCACGGCTCGCCTGTCAGCTGCCGTCCCTCCCGGCAGCATCGGAGATGCGCACAAACCTCTCGTTATCGTCCTGTCCTTTAGCGACCTGCTCAAAGTACACTCCAGATCCGGCTCGGCGCCATTTTCCCAGATAACACACTTGGTTTTAATCTGCCGATATTGCGTTGGCCGGCAGTCATAAAAGGATTACTCACTTTGTTGTGCGGAAAAAGCAATAATTATTCGTTGGTTTATTTCAGCTTTAACGAACAACCGCTTAAAATATAACGGCCGGCATTTATAAAATTAGCACCTCTGTAACCGTATGCCAGAAGTGCATATCTTGTGCATGTTGTGCAAGCACTGAAAAGTAATACGCTTTAAAAGCGCGTAAGAGGTTGACAGTTCAGTCACACCGAGTGAGGTTATATAGTTTCGTCGTTTTTGGTCTTCGGTTTTCGACTTTCGTCACTTCGTCCATTTTTAATTGGTTTTTTTGTTTGGTACACTTGTTTAGTGAAATTATATAGCAAGAAACTTCAAGAAAATGAGGTATGTATATTATAATTTACACATTTTAGTAACTGCAAATTACTTAATTAAGCAAGGAACTATGTAATAGCGGGCTATAACGGCAAGAGCTGTTGAGTTTTCCATTTTATTCGGCTTCAGGATAGAAACCACAGAAAAAAAAAGATAGAAACGACCCGCGGCCATATTGGTCGCTTTTGGCATTATATGAAATTTATATAAATAAATTAACTTTAAATTCTTATACCTACTATGAATTTTACAGTTGATAATGACTATAAGACTATAAATGCATTTCTAAAAGAATATTTACCCTTCCCCTCTGCAGCGAAATGGGGGTTATGACTAAAGAATATACGAGATTTAGTATTTAGTGATATTTTTGTAGCTTCGTGCAAAATACTGATAATTAAAAGTAAAAATAAATCATTTATTACTAAATATTAAATAACTTTTACCTAAAAATGCGCAGGTACCTATATAATTAAGAAATAAATATTTTGCAAATAACGTGAATGTACATTAAATTTTACTATAACCTTTTAGGTCAGAGAGGATTTTGAAGTTGTAGGTGGACGACTCCATTGACACAACTCGAATAATAATAAGTGCAAATTATTAAGAACACTTTCGCAGAAGGAACTAAACTGGACAAGACGTAATAATAAGATTACTTTTTCTCAATTGACTGAAGTTTGAAAATTAATTTTAGGTAAGGATGTAAAAGACAATATTATAAGTATATTTTCATTACTAACCGTATATATTTAAATATCCAAGCTCAGCTAGATGGTTATAGACACTTCATATCTGTGTGTGTCAATAAACTATATAGGTAGTCAATTTTTAAAACTACATTTTTTTGTGAATTTGTTTAAAACAATAATTATTGACATTTTTTTTAGTTTAATTAATAGTAGTTCATGATGTTATAGTGTTAAAAGTTCCAATTTATTTAGTAGAAAGGTACAAGATAAAACCACTTTTAAGGGATACTTACATCATACATTATTTTTACAAAAACTGTTGAACTTGGCACTAAAATAGACGATAATATTTTAAAAACTTTTTCAAAATTAAAATTAACCATTACGCATGGTGTTACAACTTCTAACACCTTACTTAGTAAGGACTAATGGTGTTAAAGTAAAACTATTTTTTTACACTGGTGTTTAAAGTAAGACTTAAAATTGCCATCTTAAAATTAATCATTTTTGACATTGAAAATTAAAATTTAAAAAGCCTATTTTTAATAGTGTTAAAGTTTGTAGATAAAAGTGCTTTAGATATAAAAGTTTGCTTTTTATTTTGTAGTACGTTGCTGTAAGAAAAAAAATGTTTTTCAAGAAATGACACCGAAAAAGATGTAGAAGTACAATTAAATTATATCTAAGGAACAGAGAAGGAGGAAGGGGAAAAAGAACTGCATAATTATTAGTTTTACTGCTGTCCAATCTATAATTTCCAGGATACCAAGCTAATTTAAAAGAAACAAAATTGTATGTATACTATATATATTATCTTTAAAATGTCTTCCGTATTTTTATGTCTGTGTGTTACCAAGTTGTATGTGTGGCACATATTATATACCACTTTGCAATTGCTAAAATGATTTTTGTCTCCATGTGCAACTATGTATTTATATGTATATATTTACGTACTTATACAGCTGGTTACAAAACTAACTAATCTTTTAAACACAGCACTTTTATACAGTTTCGAAGATCCAGGCATTAAATCTATAAATATAAAACTGTTTATTGCTGGGTCTAATCTTATTTTTATAAACAGTGTCTTTAACTGTCTGAGGTTGGAGACAATGCATGATCTTGATTGATCGAAGAATTTTGGACTTTCATTGTCTTTATTTGGTTTAAATCACAAAGTTTCAACTGGTATGTGTCTCCAGTCGTCTTCAGGTGAATACTAAATAAGAAAAGTAACTACAGGTCTATACTAGCTAGGTGCACTGAAGCCTCGACTGAAGCATGCCTGAAATATGTGTGCAGTTATGATAAGATTACATCTACTTAACAAAGGTTTCAATATATTTCTTTTGTCTACTAATATTTACTGAAGCAACCTAGGTTTTGATGAATAGCCACAGCTTCCTTGAACATCATTGGACATAGGAAATATATGGAAACCTTTGTTAAGATATGTAATCTTAGAATAAGACCTCGAATTAAATGCATGACTGCACATATTTCAGTGCACCTATTTAGCTAGTATAAATAAACCTGTAGTTACTTTACTTTACTAATTTAGTATTCACCTGAAGACGACTGGAGATACTTACCAGTTGAAACTTGACAATGCAAGTCCAAAATGCTTGTATTAATCAATGTCATAACTAATATGCTACTTTTAGTTTATCGATGTATTAATTATAAATGTTTCTGACGAGGTAAAAAATTTAATATTAAAATTATTTTGCATTTAAAAGTCTTATTTAATTTTCTCCCCTACTCCCTTAAGTTTTAGAATACTGGAGAAAATTTAATGCTTGCGAAAGGAAAAGGTCTAGGTTTTGGTACATTCATTTTTGGTGCAACCAAATAAAATAATTACGTTATAGCGATACATAAAAAAATCTTAAAAATTACACAAAATATAATAATTAAAATGTGCACTTTATATGGACTCCATATACAGGGTTAGGAAAAATTACCAGAACGGTCGATTATTTCAAAATATACAGGGGGTTATCAAAAAACGTCTTATTTAAAAAATGTAGGGCTGTTAAAAATCTACATATTGGTGATAAATTGAAATATACAGGGTCGCCCACAAAGTTGTGGAGAATGATAGTTATATTTTTTAAATTGAACACCCTGTATATTTTTACATTTTTAAATTCCACATAAAACTATAATTATTTTTTATTAAATGCACTATTAGTCTATACTACATAGTTTCCGAGATATTGACTCTCGAAAAGTGACATTTTTGAACTTTGACAGCTTATAACTTTCTAACAGTACGTCTTAGAGCAAAACGGCTTACATGTCCTTATCTTCAATTTTTGTTATCTTCCCAAAAAAATCAACTTCCAGTTAAACCGGAACAACTATATTTCGTTCTTTCGAGTTACATCCGGTTTAACCAGAAGTTGTTTTTTTTGGAAAGATAATAAAATTTGAAGATAGGGACATGTAAGCCGTTTTGCTCTAAGACGTACTGTTAAAAAGTTATAAGCTGTCAAAGTTCAAAAATGTCACTTTTCGAGAGTCAATATCTCGGAAACTATGAAGTATAGACTAATAGTGCATTAAAAAAAAATAATTATAATTTTATGTGGAATTTAAAAATGTAAAAATATACAGGGTGTTCCATTTAAAAAAATATAACTATCATTCTCCACAACTTTGTGGGCGACCCTGTATATTTTAATTTATCACCGATATGTAGATTTTTAACAGCCCTACATTTTTTATAAAAGACGTTTTTTGATAACCCCTGTATATTTTAAAATAATCGAACGTTCTGGTAATTTTTCCTAACCCTGTACCTTTTAGACGGAATTTATTCCTTTAGTTATATCGCCTCCTCCTGTATGTGCCTTAACTAAGACCTGGAGCATTGAAATTCCGTCACTTGAAAGCAGTGCATTTAAAGCGCGTAGAATACTTATTCAGAGGTAGCGCTTTTAAAGTGCTTTTTTAGCAATCGTTATAGCGAGCCCGGCGGCCATATTTGCTGAAAAAGTACCGCGTGGATTTAGCCGGCCGTCCGGACGCCGGGGCGCTTTGCAAGTTAAATATGAAAGCGCTTCTCCGATTCTACAGTAACAGATAACAAGTACTTTTTAAGCGCTTTTGGATACAGTTTTGGTTATCTGGGTTGTTGTTGTTTTCTCTGTGGATTCCTTGTTGTTTTCTTTGCTATTGTGGATTGTTGGTGTTTAATATTTACGGATTTCTAGCTTTTGTGTAGTTGTTTAGTAAATTGTGGTTGTGCTTTTAGTGACTGATTAGTGATTCGAATATAAACAATGACTAGTAACCGCCGTTGTATGATTTTATTATGCACAAATAGGGGTAAAATACCTGGTATTTCATATTTTCAGTAAGTATGGAGTAGTGATGTGTTATGGTGACCAGCCACGATGGACGTCACTTCACTGCATAGTGAACACCCAGCCGACGAGCATACCCGGAAATAGTGATGTTAAAGAGCAGGTAAATTGCTGAACAGGTTCGAACAGTTCGGTTTTCACCCGGGAACCTGTTCACCTGTTCTTTTGATCATAAATTATTGTCAGTCAGTCAGTTCGTAAAAAAAGGTAAAAGGTCGCCGCCAAAGGAGTAAAAAACCGTTTTTTTTTAATCACTTCAATAATAAACCACATATATTTTGTTACACTTCTAAAAAAAAAAAAAGGTCGCCACTTCCGTAAACTAACACAGGACACCGTGCATCCGCGTGGGTGCTTTCACTCCCTGTTCCCTGCCTCCTGCCTGCTCCAAAGAAAGAACACCCTGTTCTTTTTATTCTCAAACGACCCGCATGCCCAGTTCCGTAAACTAAAGGTTAGGTTCCCGGTGAGAAGAACCAAACTGTTCAGCAATTTACCTGCTCTTTAACATCACTCGAGCGCAATCATCTGTCATAAGTCTATCTAAAGAACCGGTTCAGTTCTTTTACAAAGAACAGTTCACTGAACAGGCATCTCTAACCTGCTCTAAAGAACCTGTTCGGTTCTTTTCTTAACAACTCTACCAGGAAACCTCCGATCCTAGTCCACAAGGAACCAGCAGCCAGCCTCGTAGAACAGAGTCTACTTACCACTCCGCCAAAAACAAGTCTCTCATCGTGCCCTTGCCCATAAGGCACCGAAGCTACCCTAAGTCTGTAAACTAGTGTGTAGTCTAGTGTCGCCCGCTTTATAACTTTATACAATAAATGACTGTGTAACAACGACGTTATAAATATTATTTCTCCCTCGCCCAAAACATCACAACTGGCGACGAGGTAAAAAAAAGTAATAAAATAAAAAAAAAATCGCGCGGGAAAGTAAGAAAAAGTTAAAACGTGCTCACAAAAAATGGCGTCAGCCAAGTTCGCCGAGTTTAACGGAACCGACGACGACTGGGTCATATACTCCGAAAAATTGGAAATGTTTTTCGTCGTGAACAATATAACTACCGAAAACGCGAAAGTGGCTAATTTGTTAAATCTATAGTCGAGACGGACCATATTATATAGACAATTTACCTTTAGATAAACAAACAATAATCACGAATGTGGCAGTTTTTATGGCCTCGCGCATGTAAACAAAACTGGGAACTATTAGACATGCGCACTGCAACATTATCGTTTGACGAATGGGAAAATAGACAGGTCCGGGCTTTAAAATTTAAATTCTTGCTCATATGCCACCATAGAGGGTTTATTTTACCCCTATTTGGGCATAATACAATTATACAACGGCTGCAAATAGTACTAGTAATTGTTTATATAATCCGAGTCACTATAAAAGCACAAACACAATTCACTAACTAAACTACACAAAAACCAGAAATCCATAAATATTAAACACCAGTCCCACAATCCACGATAGCCGATCCGATAGCTGAAAACTTTAGAAAACTACAAGGAATCCGCAGAGAAGAGAAACCTTAAAACACAACAACAAAAATGGCGGCCGAGCCGGTTCTGGAGAGTATTCTTGAGCGCGTCGATAAAGTAGTACGGCCGATAACACGAGGTTTGTGCGCATGCACGAAGGTTCCCCGAATGAAGACAGCTGACCGACGAGTCATGCGCTCGGACGTATTTTTTCACCCATAAAACGTAACTTTTGTTTGCGCAGGAGATAAGCTGTAGCTACAGCTTATCTCCAGGTATCTAAAGGTAAATTGTCTATGGGACGGACACTTATAAAATCCTAAGAAATCTGTGCCATCCAACAATCCCGAAAGAAAAATCGTTTGCGGCATTAACAAAGCTATTAAAGGAACATTTTTGCCCACAAATTAAAATTTGGCGCGAAAGGAGAAAATTCTATGACGCACGGCAAGAAAATGGCGAATCAGTTACAGAATTCTACGCAAGGATCTGTTCACTCTCAGTAAACTGCAATTTCAACGCGAATCTAACGTTTGTGATTCAAGAGAAATTTATGAGTGGTGTAAAAAAGGGCCAATATAATGGACAGATTATATGAAGAAGATGCATCCCAAGCGACCATCGATAAGTTGAAATGCATGATACTTGTTTTAGTATCATGGTTGAAATGCATAGCCGTTCATCAACGGGAAGACATGTTGGAACGCAATTCAATGGGAGGAGTCAGTGACGTCACCAGGAACGCTTCGAGAAGAGGACATGCGCAGGTGGAAGAAAAGCGACCATTGGCAAACCTGAATAAGAATCGATCGTTTCTCCACCAAAAGAATGTTGGCAACAATGGACCCAAAAGAACGTCACCGTGCTACAGCCGGAAGGTTGGCGACAGTGACGTCAAAGTCAGATGTCAAATGGAGTGTCGACATTGTGGAAGAAAACATCAGGGAGAATGCCGATATAAAAACTATTTTATACGATAATTATGACTTTAAAATTAATGCAATAATTATTTGTAATCCAGTATAAACATGGTAAGCATTTTAGAAACCTGTCAAATCGAGCGCAAAAATAATTTACCTATTACTTTAATCAAAACTTTTGAAGGCGCGTGTTGTAATCAAGCGTAGAAATTGCTAATTGGTCGCAAAAAAGGGCTCCCTTCTCCCTTACACCCTACAATCCCATCCTGTATTTATAAGAATATTAATCATTGTTAAAACTTTTAAATCGAATCAAAAAATCAAGTATAAAAATATGTATTCATACGCTGTTGGAATCGTCAGATGATTCGGAACTGGATTCACTCGCATTTTAAATTACTAGTGGTGCTACTGGCGGTAAAATAAGATATTCCCCCCCCTTTTTTAATAACGTGGGCCACACAGTTTTTCCAAATATCGCGGCTTAGTTCACTTACTACTTGCCAAATATTATCGAGTACTATTGCGCTTAGTGTTGGTGACTGATGATTACATTTACGAAGACGTTTTTTTATAGTGCCCCAAATCATTTCTATAGGATTAAATATGCAATAATAAGGAGGTAAACGCAATACAGTATGGCCGTGTCTAGTGCAAAGATTATCAATTATGTAGGTATTCATTTTTAAAATTTCGACTCTATCATTTTTAGTAATTCTTTTTTTACCGGGACCTTCTCACGAATTTTCGTGTTTTTACTCGCCTTATAAAATTTAATATGTCCTCCTTTTTAGTATTATTATTCGGGATTTTGTTTAATATACGCGAATGCATGCATTGTCCATGACTATTACCGAGTTTGGTGGAATGTTTGGTAAGAGCTGATCGACAAACCATTTTTCAAATAAATCCCCAGTCATGTACGTCCTCATGATTTTGATTCGCGATATTTTTTTATTTTACGCAAATATTCTTGACGATGTTCAACGAGACGGCGTGACTCCATTATTACCATTCGATTATTAATTTTTTATGTTTAAATCCGCAATTTAATAAAATACCCCGAAGCGTTTCCAATGACTCATACTTATAATCAGCTGGTAATCGCGTAACTTATCCCATATAATTTGTAATGTCGGTACCGTATTTTCCTTGTATGAATTGTAAACAATTAGTCGAATAACATCTTTTGCTGCATCGTCAACTTTCCGAAACTGTTGGTTATTTTTTTTTCGCTTTACCAAATGATCTGTAACATCTCCTGCCTTAATTACGCGATAAATTGTAGATATCGAAAGTAGTGTTAATTCGTTAATTCTTTTTATTACGAATTTATCTAACTGTTCCGGATTTTCTTTCTTTAAACACCCGTAAATATTTAAAATCATTCGTCGACTTTTAACATGTAAATCTTTATTAAACTCCGAACATTTTTCGGCTAGCGATGCGGTCGTTAGCGAAGGTAATTAAACATGTAATAATTCCCGTTCATCTACATCAAACGGGCGCCAAAAAGACATTATTATAATAAAAATATACTTATCTTAACGAAAACTCGGAAACAATCGAAACACGTCCACACACGACACTGCTCTTCTAGACACTAACCTTTTAAAAATAACATCTCAATTAAATATCATGCGATGATACTATAATATTATAAGTAGAAAAGAGACAAAGCGTTAGAAACCACTTAGAAACAGCATCGAGTCAGACGGAATGCCGACCGCGACCGTTCAACCTTTTTAACTGAAGAGTAAGTCTAAAATCTGACCGCCTAGCGCGTAGTATTTAGTAGTAGTGAGCAATCCTGGTATATAGTGGGTTGGTGGCTTTTATTTGTATTTTTAATTGCCATTTTCAAAACACGTTTATTTCGATGGAAACATCGTCTTTAAAAATTTTATTAAGTTTGGATAGACCTTAAGCCATATTTTATGTGAAACTGAAACTACTGACGTTAATTTGAACTGTATTTGAAAAAATTTGTTTTGAGTAATAGATGTGTTTTGGACTTCCATTGCATTTAGTTTTTCATATCACAACGTTTCAACTGGTAAGTATCTCCAGTGGTCTTCAGGTGAATACTAAACAAGTTACAAAGCTACGAGCCTATTTTACTACCTAGGGGGGGCGGAGCTAGTGACGAATTCGGGTGCAGTCGTGAGTCATCTGCTTACGTCACCATGTTGTAACTTGTTTAGTATTCACCTGAAGACGACTGGAGATACTTACCAGTTGAAACGTTGTGATATGAAAAACTAAAGGCAATGGAAGTCCAAAACACATCTATTACTCAAGATACATCATTGTCTACAACCTTCAAACAAACACAAAAAATTTGTTGCCTACCTATTTTAGTTTTTTTTTCGAATCTACTTACTAAGTTACGTATACCTACCAGACCTAGTAATGTTAATTTAATAAAGATATTTTAGTTGTTTGTTTTTTAACCAAAATTCAAACCAAGTGTACGAGTATGGTGTATCGTATTGGGCCTCGCCAAACCACTATGCCCCAGGTCTAAAATTCAGGGATTAAATATGTTACGCCACTGGTGAAACATGAGACTTGTTAACAATAAAAGAAAATACAGGGTATCACATTAAAATTCCTTTATTATTATTATTAGATAAACAAAACTTGATAATGTGCAAAACTCATAATTTATATATCCTGTAGATAGTTTAAAAATAATACAAAAATATTTAATCCTCAATTGTAACAAGTTAAATGTAAAAAGATTTATAAGTAATATCACCTGGACCCACAATTCGTACTTAACATGTATAAAGATATTTTTTCTGTATAATTTAAACAAATCAATAGGAAAAATAAATGTTATAAAAATACCAATTGCAAATACAATTCCTATTTAAAACAGTTGGGTGCTAAAATTGCCTAAAAGGTGGCCTTATGGTCAAAAAACCATAATCAAGTTAATACTCAAGATCGGTTTCACAGGGCAGCAGTTTTTGACCAATATTCTTATGTATTATTTTATAAAATTACAATATGCAAGTGAAGTACATGTGTATCAAAAGCAAAGGTATAAATATTTAAACAAATAATATTTAACTGCAGCATGCCGTTGGGTTGGGGTCCTTTCCCGATCTCTTTGTGACGTTTATTCTTGTAAATTCTTCGGCAATCGTGGGATGGATACCAACTGTACTCATTAAAGCTTCGACGGTCAAGTTGCACCTGTAAAATTAGGGACGTTAGTTGTTGCAATTGCCACAATTAATAGGATTCAGTAAAACAGGTTATTTTGGTGTTTTGTTGTTTTTTTAAGATTCTCCAAAAATGCCATTATTTTTGTAAGCTCATCGATTTTATCACAAACACATAAACAAATTCTTAAAATAAAATTAAAAATACCTCTCTAACCTGAAAATCAAACCGACAAACGTCAAAATATTTATTGGGAGTGGGGCATATTCTATACAGCTTTTGATTGGCCAGTAATAAGAAACTTGCAACAGAAAATCAATTTTGTTTCTTGTTGCTGGTTACTTAAAAGTTAATTGAATCGCGATTGATTTGTTTCTTCGTATCAAATCTTATTTCTGTTGCTTATTTTTTAATTGTGTCTGGGTCTTAAGTATAGACAATTTACCTTTAGATACGTACAGCTTATCCTCTGCGCAAACAAAAGTTACGTTTTATGGGTGAAAAAATACGTCCGAGCGCATGACTCGCCGGTCAGCTGCCTTCCCTGGGCACCATCGGGCATGCGCACAAACCTCGTGCTATCGGCCTGTCCTACTTTAGCGACATGCTCAAAATACACTTCAGAACCGGCTCAGCCGCCATTTTTGTTGTTGTGTTTTAAGGTTTCTCTGTGGATTCTTTGTAGTTTTCTTAGCTATTGTGGATTGTGGGTGTTTAATATTTACGGATTTCTAGTTTTTGTGTAGTTTAGTGAATTACGTTTGTGCTTTTAGTGACTCGGATTGGAATATAAACAATGACTAGTAGCAGCCGTTGTATAATTTTATTATGCCCAAATAGGGGTAAAATACGTGGTATTTCGTATTTTCGGTAAGTATGGAGTAGTGGTGTATCTTGATATATAACTTTATTTTATTATGATCAATTTAAACACATCAAACTAGGCCTAGACTACACAACAAGATATGAAAATAAAGATAAACCCACACCAAGACAGATTATCCCTATGCATATTTTGGTATAGTTTATTTGCAGTCAGGGTTGGAAAAAAACCCGGTTTTTTAAAAAAAAAAAAAAAAAAACGGGTTTTTTTGGTTCAAACCAGGTTTTTTGGTTTAAACCGGTTTTTTTAAATTTAAGCCAGTATTTTTAAATAACAATGTAAAATGCTAAGTATGCAAAAAAGATTTGGTATAGAGTATGGAAGTAAAACAAAAACATGCAGAATATTGCACTTTAATAGTAGATAACCTGAAATTGGTGGTGCCTGACATTATATCGCAACAAAGCCGAAAAATAAACCAAACTTATCAGCGACAAAGAGAAATAATATTATTTCTCGACCACGTACGAAATGGGAAATAGGGGAACACCCGAATGCAAATCTAAAGCGGGACTGGACTGGCTGGTGGGGTGGAGGTAAAATAAACACACAGTGTTGCCAACACTAAGATATTTTCATTTAACACAGGGACGTGTTCGCATTGCCAGGAGTAAGAAGGGTATTTTTACTAAAAATAAAAACTCAAATGCCAATAATAAAAATTTTAAAAAAGAAATGGGTTTTTGGTTTAAACCATATGGTTTTTTTAAAAAAACCATCTGGTTTAAACCAGCCAACCCTGTTTGCAGTCCTGCAATCTAATTAGGTACGCAATTTTTCGGGCAATATATTGCTTTAAAAAGTTTAAAATATACTTTTCTCTATACTTATATTATATAAAAGAAAAAAGGAAATACCTAGGAACCCAGGTAGGTTTATATTAATCCAAGGGTGAAAGTATTCCACGGGTCAATCGGGCCAAAACTTTTTCAAATTCTTGAACAAGGAATTGTGCTTGAAAATGTTTTACACGTACCCAAGTTTTTACCAAATTGTAAAAATCAATTAATACAACAAGTTATATACCCAACTAATACTTGAGGTTAGGTGCGATAACACCGTTCTTTTGCTGGTTTTGTTTGTTTTTATATTCGATTTTATAAGATTGGTTTAATTCACTTGTTCTTGTTCTTGTTCTCTTCCTTTTCGAACTAAAAACACGACGACGAATCATTTTTAAACAAATTTTAAAAACAAAACCTCAAAAACAATTTTCTATCGTTAAAATATGATTTGTTAGGTTTGCTACTACTAAAAATGCCAGAAATCACTACCTTTTTTCCCAACTTGATCAAAAATTAAAAAGAAATTCCAATTTTTTGGCAAGAATTTAAATTTTAAAGCCCGAACCTGTCTATTTTCCCATTCGTCAAACGATAATGTTGCAGTGCGCATCTCTAATAGTGAAAAGAAAGTTCGCCATTTTGCCATTCTAGAGGTAAGATAAACAGCTGTCTCTCGGCGCTTCGTGAACAGACTTGCTAATATTTCTGCCGCCGCATCGTCAGTAGTTTTGCGCCGGTAGAGGGCGTATCAGCGCTTTTCAGCAAAATGTTGCTTCTAGTCTAGTTTTAGTGATTAAAAAGTCATCAAAGCGCATGCCTACCAAGAATTTTTTCGTAACATTCAACAGTGAATAATGAGTTATATTCCATTTTTTATGTCCTATTACGCGAGCAATACATTGATATGAAAAAAAATGGTATAGCTTCTATCCCTGGATAACGGGTAAAATTTAAGGGGATTGCAAAAAAAAATTTTATTAAAAAAATATACCCGTGATGGATTTTGATTATTTGTTACCAAATTCGTTCCAGTTAAAAGATTCATCATCCTATGTATATTATACAGTATGACCAGTAAAGTCCGCATCATATGGGTTTTTTTTTATTCACAACTTTATTCGAAATTCGACTTTGGCATCAAGTTCTGCTTCGATCGAGATAAAAATCAAGCAAAAAAATAGTAGTCACGTGATTCGCATTATCTGTCAAATTTTAATTTTTTCCAAAATATAATTTAAAAGTGGGGTTATTTCTGAAAGTATCGAAAAAGTTATTAGAAAGTTTTTTTAAATGCAGTTTCTAGCCCACATGCAAAATTTTAGCTGCATAAGATAATTTTGATTTTTTACCCATATTTTAAAAATTGCACCACTTTTGCAAAATAAGACTCAACGCAACCTATACAGTGTCCGCAAGAAAGTCCGCATCAAATGGGATTTTTTTTTATTATTAGGTATAGGTAAAAATTAAAAAAGCAGTTAGTTTTTGCTTACCTAAAAACCAAAAATGACGTATACTGAAGCAGCTATACGACTTGCGTTACCTGTAAAATTTGACATTTTTAATAAAATAGGTTCAAAAATGTCCTTATTTATCAAAATATCGAAAAACTTTATTCGAGAAAGTTGTTTATTTAGGTATTTTTAGCTTCTGTACGAAATTTTGACAGTCTAATACTATTTTAATTTTTTGCCAGGTTCTTGAAAATTTTAATCAACCCTTAAAGATTAACTTTTATACATCGATGTAAAACCATTTGGCTTTACTTTATTTGTAATCTTAATGCAATTTTGTGTAAAATTTTTGTTTCCAATTATTTATTTTGCTTCAAAAGCTGAAATTGTTATTGATCAGTATGTAATGTTTGATGCAAAGTTTATCTAATTACATTAGTTTTGCCAAAACCGACCTTTCTCATTTTTCTTAAGTTAGTAAACAGATGTACAAAAAGTAAATATTAGGAAGCTTTCGTTGAAATTTTACTTAAAAAATAATGGATCAAAAAGAATAAATATTAATAGCTTGAAACATTTTATTCAACAAAAATATAGTTTGCATCAGACATTACATACTGATCAATAACAATTTTAGTTTTTGAAGCAAAATAAATAATTGGAAACAAAAATTTTACACAAAATTGTATTAAGATTACACATAAAGTAAAGGCAAATGGTTTTACATCGATGTATAAAAGTTAATCTACGAGGGTTGATCAAAATTATCAAGAACCTGGCAAAAAATAAAAATTGTATTCGACTGTCAAAATTTTGTACAGAGGCTAAAAATGCCTAAATAAACAACTTTTTCGAATAAAGTTTTTCCATATTTTGATAAATAAGGGCATCTTTAAACCTATTTTATTAAAAATGTAAAATTTGATAGGTAACGCAAGTCGTGCAGCTGCTTCAGTATACGTCATTTTTGGTTTTTAGGTAAGCAAAAACTAAGTGCTTTTTTAGTTTTTACCTATAGGTTCCTAATAATTAAAAAAAATCCCATTTGATGCGAACTTTCGTGCGGACACTGTATAAAATGTCTTAGTTTTGACAATGCTTTATTTCAGATACATTTTCTTTAAAGTAGCGCCATATTAAATGTGTTTTTCTACAAAATCAAAATTGGGCTTTTAAAATCTGGTCGCATGTGATGCAAAGTTTATTTGTTTTTGACCCTGTATAAGGTAACTTCATAAAATAAGTATTTTTAAAAACGTAGTTTATGTCTGAAAGTAATACACCTTAATATTAAGACAAAAAGAACACAGTGTCATCAGTAAAGTGTTCATTAAGTGGAAAATAAATTTTAGTGGTGGGTAAAAAATCAAAATGATCTTATGCAGCTGAAATTTTGCACGTGGGCTAGAAACTGCATGTAAAAAAAACTTTTTGTAATAACTTTTTTCGATATTTTCAGAAATAACCCCACTTTTGAATTATTTTTTGGAAATAATTAAAATTTGACAGATAATACGAATCACGTGACTACTAATTTTTTTTTGCCTAATTTTCATTTCGATCGAAGCAGAACTTAATGCCAAAGTCAAATTTCGAATAGCTATTAATAAAAAAAAAAATCCCATATGATGCGGACTTTACTGGTCACATTGTATACAGGTTCGAGTATAACGCATGTGTCAAAATATGATGTAACCCTGAACTACTACTTACTTCATGGCAGCTGAAAACCCTTGAATCACTTCACCAGCCTGGGGTCCAATAAAATGCATGCCCAAAACTTTCTGATCGCCTTCCCTAAGTGCAATCACTTTTAAGTAGCAGTGCGTTATGTTTTTTTGAGGTACGAAGAATTCGGTGGGTTTGTAGTATGCGTGATAAATTTCTAGGTTCTCTTCTGCATAACGTTGAATCGCTGTCTCTTCACTAATTCCTGTAAGAGACGGAAAATTTAAATAGAACAATAACTGTGAATTGATCTGCGATTGTTTAAAGTTAAAGTACAATAACAACTAGAAAACATTTTTTTTTATTTCATGTTCATAATAAGCTCAGTACGATACGCATTTGCGTATCGTAATGAAGCTATTTCGATACGCGTTTTTTTCTTTATTTGATGTTGGTAACATTTAAATGTTTTATTTCATTGACTTGCGCGGCCTTTGTGATTTACGAGAAAACCCAATTTTCGCAGAGGAAAAATAGCTTGATAACCTACTTTTTTTATTCTGTGTGGATAACAGCATTGAATATCAAACTATATAAGAATGACGGATGTCCAAGAAAAGTTGACAACCCATTTTTTGACGTATTGGAGCTGGTTTGGCCGCCATTGTGGAGTTGATCGTAACTGTAACCTTAAATCTGTCGCCTGTCTGTCGTTATAGTGCAGCGCCTCGGCAACAGATGTCTCAAATTCACCGATGTGATGTCGTGGTGTTGCCGCATATCGTATTTTATTGGAATTTTTAAGAATTCAAGCATTTTTTATTGAACAATAAAATAGGAGGTTCTCAATTCCAGCCGAATGGATGTTTTTGATAATAATATGTACGCTGATTACTCCGGGGTAATTGGACCGACTTTCATAATGATTTTACCGTTGCATTAGGTGTTAAATGTTAAACAAATAAAAGTAGATAAAAAGCGACAGCAAGTATAACTAAAATAGGTTTTATTTTGTCGAAAAATAGCAAAATACGTAATACACTAATATAAACATACTGGATGTTTCTTAAGTAAGAAAGTAAAACCGACTTATTTTAACCATTATGAATAGTAGTAATAATTGCAAATAAAACCCAAGTTATACAAACAAAACCGCACATCATTCAAATTTTACTCAACATATACGTTGTAGCCTAGGTATGTATTGAATAGTGAGAGTCGTTATTTAATTCTGTTAGAAAAAGAATACATAGCGGTCAAGATGTCATTGTTTTCATGTAATTTACGTTGGGACGTCAAAAGGTTGAAAATATTATAACCTACAAAGCAATTAAAAATGGGGACATTTTTAAGTCTAGACTATACTATAGGTAGGAAAATAAATGTAAGCTACTTAAATCTAGGATAGGTGTAGGTACTTATGTGAAATCAAGTTTTACGATAAGCTATAAAAATAAATTTAAAAAAGTCATGCAGCAAGTCACACAGACAGGCGGCAACAATGCTTTAATTTAGCAGTGAAAAGCTTAGTCGCTTTCTTGTTGGTGAACTCATTGTGTCATCTATGAATTTAACGTAGCAGATTTAGGAAATCGGCTCATATGGCCTTCTTATAGTTTGATATTCAATGATAACAGTCATGTATGTTGGTTGCATTAATCTATAAATAAATCGTTTGTAGATGCTTCAAGCTATCATTTTTTGACAAATCCTATCCAAAATTCATTCTACTAACCTTCCAATGTCGATTTTAACTTCAACTTTATTTGAATTTTTCATCTTCCCTATACTAAATTGCAATGCCGTGACGTAAAATCAGGTCTTTTGAAATTCAAAAAAAAGTAGCAAAAACGCTCTGTATATGTACCGAATGTACCGGGTGGTCAAATAAGCGAGGACGTCGGCTTTATCTCGGAAACCATTAATCGTACAACTTTCGGAAAGATTTTTTTTATGAGTAAATAAGTGGTCAAGAGAAATTGCTGGAAATTACTTTTAAGTTCCTCATTTCGCCGCAAGGGGGCACAATTAAAAATTGTTTTTTTAAATTCTAAATGTCTCCGAAATTTCCCATATTAAGGTATAACTCTGATTACATCATCGAAAAGCTTAAGACAATTCTGCATCATTTTGGTTTAAGGCTCATTGGCGTACCGACCTTGATAAGAGTGGGAGAAGCTATTGAAAGTGTAAACATTAAAATCGCTGTAACTTCTAAACGACTTAACCGATTTTACTAAATTTAAGCTTGTTTGGAAGAAAAAGGTAAGTACCTTCAATTGTCGTATCCAATGGTACAAGATAGTTTCTAATAAAATTGCTAGAGGGCGCAATTTGTATTAAAAATTATTGTTTTGGCAATAACTCTGAAACGAACAAAGATATCGAACTGCGGTCTTCATATCTTTTCTTGCAAATTTCATCTACTTTTCGATTATGATGTCATAGTTATACCGTATGGTTTGAATCTTCGGGATAAAATCGAAAAAACTGTTATTATTACAAATTGCGCCCTCTAGCAATTTTATTAAACACTATCGTGTACTGTTGGATACGGCAATTAAAGATGCTTATTTTTCCCTTCCAAACAAGCTTAAATTTAGTAAAATCGGATAAGTCGTTTAGGAGTTACAGCGATTTTAATGTTTACACTTTCAATAGCTTCTCCCACTCTTATCAAGGTCGGTACGCCAATGAGCCTGAAACCAAAATAATGCAGAATTGTCTAAACTTTCCAATGATGTAATCAGAGTTATACCTTAATATGGGAATTTTCGGAGAAATTTAGAATTAAAAAAACAATTTTTAATTGTGCCCCCTTGCGGCGAAATGAGGAACTTAAAAGTAATTTCCAGCAATTTCTCTTGACCACTTTACTCATAAAAAAATCTTTCCGAAAGTTGTACGATTAATGGTTTCCGAGATAAAGCCGACGTCCTCGCTTATTTGACCACCCGGTACAAGGATCACACAGCGTATTCCGTCCAATTTCAAATCTCATATCGCTAAAATAACTTTAGAATCTCGTGGTGAAAATGGGTCAATAAATCATAAAATGACAGTTCGCAAAATAATTTTTGTTGTCCAGAGGCTGCTATGATAAAAAATAGTATTACCAACATAAAATTTAGACATAAAAATTTACAAAATTTGAAGGATTTATTTATTTTTTTAAATATGTGTTTTTATCGAAAAAACTACAAATTAGAAAAAATAGTATAACGTACGTGTTATATAAAGCAGTTTTAAGCACTTGTCCCGTTATAAAACCCGCCGCAAGCGGCTCGTTTTTTAACATGGACGCGTGCTATAAAATGAGGCTTTATAAAACGTGTACGTTAATATACTATTCTTGTACTGTGTAAAATAAAATAAATGGAACTGTGACAACGTTTAAAATTAACATCACCTATAAAGTAGGAAGTTTAAAAGATTCAAAAATGCATTTCAAAATATATACAGATTGTCCGCGGATAGGGTTTACAATGGCACAAATGGATAAAAAATTTAATTTTTCGGGAAAAAGTCATTCTTGATAAAAGTTTTGCTTGTAAAAAAAATGCAATCCACGAAGAGAAAATTTTGATTTTTTATACAGGGTTCGTAAAAACTTCAAAAACATGATTTTAGAAGAGTAAACTACCTTTACTTTTTATTTTTGACCAAAATGCCAATTAGAAAACTTATTTAGAATAACGTTTGTAATTTAAATCCGATATTTAAAATAAATTTTCGATTTTTTTAGTTTTTAGAGGTCAAAGAATTTTTTTTTTTGATCCAATTATCAATGACAGAGGGGTATCAAAAAGTTTCAAAAACTGATTTTTGGTCATTTCATTTGTGAAATTAAAAATACATATTTTTGGTAACACCAAAAATCACATTTTGAGACTTTTTCATACCCCTCTGTCATTGATAATGTATGTATTTCGACCGCTAATGCTGCTATCCAAAAAAAAATTCTTTTACCTCTAAAAATTAAAAAAATCGAAGATTTATTTTAAATCTCGGATTTCAATTACAAACGTTATTCTACATAAGTTTCCTAATTGGCATTTTGTTCCAAAATGAAAAATAAAGGTAGTTTACTCTTGGAGAAAATCATGCTTTTGAAGTTTTTGCGAACCCTGTATAAAAAAATCAAAATTTTCTCTTCGTCAATTGTATTTTTTTTATAAGCAAAACTTTTTATCAAGAATGACTTTTTCCCGAAAAATGAAATTTTTCATCCATCCATTGTGCTATTGTAAACTCTATCCGCGGACAGTCTGTGTAAAACAGAAAATGTGCATAAATATGCGATAATAATAAGAAGATAACGCTTTTTCATTTCTTACGTTAAGTTGTGAATGTGGAGCTCACAATACTTTGCCTGGGACAAGACGATATAAAAATAAAACGAGTAATGTGGAACCTTCGCATCACCAAATAATATACAGTAATGTATTAGATGAGAATTAATATTAGTGATTATATACCTCAATCCGATTCTGACCAATTAAACGCTGTTTTGCGACCAATCAGATGCATATTATACTGAATATACCCCGCATAAGTGGATATACCCCGGGCCACCTGCCACAACAATGCCAATGCATAACAACATCATAACAAGTTTAAAATATTTGATGGTTGCTATAGACCGTTTCTATAATAACAAAAATCCCTTTCAACAAATCAAGTTTTTGATGTTGTCAGATTCATGTCACATTTTTTTAAAAATGGAATCTTGCCGATTCGGTAATGTTTCAGTCGAAAATATAAGAAAAAACGCTGAAAAGACTATCCCAGAAAATACAACAAAAACAAAAAAGTATATATGGACCCAATTCGAGAAATTCTGCGAAACACGGCAGTATATATTGACCAAAAATACAACTATAATACAGCTTGCCGCTATATTGGAAGACTGGAGTTTTAATATGAAGAAAAAAGATGGTTCTGACTACAAGGAAGGGGTTATCAAGACAATGTGGAATCAAACAGCCCAACTGCTTCAAGAAAGGTACTTCAATAAATACAACATTAAATTTGATCCTTTTAAAGATCCTGAATTCCAAAAAGCACGTGTGGCTAGAAATTCTAAAAGAAAACTGCTTCAGGCTGATCCAAAAAATCACCGAAAAAGTGCAAGAGCACTAACCTACGACGAGTACAAAAAGATGGTAAAAATTTTTAACGAAAATAACCCCGAGGATTTACAGAAAAAGTTCTATCAAATAGCGGCTGTGGAATTAGCATGGAGAGGAGGAGAAGCCGAGACATGCCTAAATACGTATTTCAGAGAAGAATATTATAGCGATGGTACAAAAAGTAATAGAATGGAATATAACCCAATCTTTTCAAAAACATCCCAAGGCGGAGACAAGAAGCTTTCAAATTCAAAATGGTTAGTGGCAAACACAAAAGATGCCGATTTATGTCCAGTTCGCCTTTACAGAAAACTAATTTCAAAAAGAGGGCAAAATATAACTACCCAAAGACTATTCCTGACAGTAAATCCAAATTGGAAAATGGAAAATTGGTACAAAAACTGTCCCATTGGAAAAAATACTCTTTCTAATTGGACAAAACAAGCAGCACAAAAAATTGGACTAGATACTGAGAAAGAAAAAATCACAAACCATTCCAATCGAGCCACAGCTGTCTCTACATTAAGCAAAGCAGGTGTGAGCGAACAAACTCTTATAAAAATAACTGGACATAGTAGTGCTGCATCCATAAAGCCATACTTGCAGATGGACAAAACTCATCACGAAAACACTATTCAAGGTTTAAGAGGTCACCCTCCAACTAATGGGTTGGACCAACACGAAGCTCCAGTCTCTTGCAGCTCGAAGAGTTTCCAGCAACACCAGCAAGCCACTACTGTTTATTATAATAACTGTGTGTTTAACAATAATACTTATAACTAATTTTCTGTTAGTTTTATTACTTTGTCAATTGTTTAGGTTTTGTTTCGTTTTGTCCGTTTTTCTAGTAGCTACATAAATCATTTTAAAAATCTTGCATTTCGTTGTATTTTTTCTTTTTTTTTTGGTATATAATCTCAACATATACCACTCGAGGTAAATATTTTATTTAGAATATTTTTTGACATTTTTCCGCAAAATTTCTATAAAAATTGCCCTCGACAAAAATTCTTTTAAAAAAATATCCCTCCAGCTTCGCTGTCGGGATATTTTTAAAGAATTTTTGTCTCGCGAGTTTTTGACAGAAATTTTGCACAAAAATGTCAATAAATATTCAAAAAAATATTCACCTCTTGTGATATAACTTATGAATATATGTGAACCAGCATCAACTGTAATACGGAATTATTAGTAATTAGTAAGACTACTTGTTGAAATCCAGCGCAAGTACTGGTCGCGTGGTAACATTGGTAACCAGGCGTGAATATTATTGGTAGGACACGACAACGGTCTAGAAATCTGTAGAAAATTCAATTGCACAGTGAGCCCTGACAAAATATGTTGATGGTGCAGATTGCTTAGGTCTAGATAAGATGCGATCCTAAACAGACACAGTACCGTGTATTTCTAGGTTCTATTTGTATTGCGTACATAACATATGTGTTTGGACATTTAATTAAATTTTCAATGAAAAAAACTAACGCGATAACATAATAACATGTAAAAATACAGTTTTATTTATCCCACACCGACTGAGCACTATAAGGAGGAAATATAAAATATGCACTGTCTTACCTACAGCTCCATATTCCAAAGGAGTAAATACGGTTGTGGCAACGTTTTCGTAGTCCATGTTTACAGAACTGTTTCCAAATAACCTTCTAGACAGCAATCTACCTGCAAGAATTGCTACCGGGGTCAACTCTGGCCTTTTCTAAAAAAAAAAAATCAATACTTATACCGTGCGAGCAAAAATTATTTGCATCAAAGAGGGCCTTGCATCTAAGGACGTACTGCTTAGCGGTATCAATCAATCACTTATTCATCATCTTTGACAGCCGTTACAAGTAATTTTATCTAAACCAAGCCCTACGTTTTTTAATCCAAGCCCTCTTTGATGCAAATAATTTTTGCTCGCACGGTACATCAAACCAGTACAACAAAGTAATATTATATCATTATCCAAGGTTTAGACAGCTACTATTATTCTAAACCGTGGTTAATATAATTTGCTTTTCCACTACTAGCACATTTACAACACACGTATTTTTACAGTAGATATTAATAATTATAAAAAAAAATGAGGTATGTATTTAAACGATTACATCTGTAACTTTTTTCAGTAAAGTTACTTGTGCTGGTCAATAATAATTGGCTGGTTGCCTAGCTACAAGAAAGCACCTTCCATCACCCCGGTGAAAGTGTAAATGGGCGATTTTGCATCACAAGGTTATATTTATCGCAAGTTGCGGCCAGCTGGCCATCAGAGTCAAATTGGCGCTGTTGTCGCTTGATGATTCTCCAGCTGGCCGAGTAACCGGGTTCTGTCGCATATTTTTGACGTATAGAAGAGAAGGACATTCTGACCTACTATAACGCTTCCCAAACTGCGCCAGGTGCTTTTTGGAACAAACCAGCCAACCCGCCATATCAAAACTGTCAATTTTTCTTGTCCACGTTTTTTTCTCAGGAAATTAAATTAATTTTTTATTATCATTTTAATATTTAATACAATTCTATTAGTTTCTATTCTAGAAAACTTTACCGAGCAGGTAATAGGGAACTTGACAAAAATTTTAAATGGTGAAAAAATTCTATAAATCATAAGTATATATTGTCATAAAACATGGCAGCAAAAAAAACAACATATTTCGTCCCAAAAGACCGCTAGAAAGATTTAAAACTGCCCCAAAATTCAAATTATCCCAGGTGGGTAAAAACGGGTCGTGACGTCACGAAGTATCATTTGCCATGATGACATCCACGAAATAGGTTATAGGTTGGCAATAAATTGAACGAAGTTGATAATTCCACCTTAAAAAACAATACAATAACAATAACACACGGCAATCTAAATGCAAACTCGGTAGCTCGGCCACCGGTCAGGATGACGGATGACGGAAAAGTCATACTTCGTGACGTCATCGGGCTTGGCGCGCTTAAAAGGTCGTTTGAAATGCTTTTGACACGCGCGAAACTTTAAAGAATTTTTACCAAGTTATTACTGATTTTTAAGGAGTAATAATTGGGGAATATTTTTTTTTATGCCTAACTAAATCATATTATTTTAAAAAAAAATTGGAAAGTTCCCTATTATTTTTTATTGCTTATCAAATTGATTTTACTCTTATACCAATTTTTTATATCGGAAATGTAAGTTTACAATAAATAAATTAACATGAAATGTTTCACATATGTAATAGGTGTTGGTTTACAAGCCAATCTTAACAAAATATCACTGGGCAGCCTGCAGGTAACTGCAACACATTTGTGCCCGAGGTAATACCTAACAATCCATCAGTTACGAACAGTTAGTTTAGCCTCTTGAAATGATAATTTTAACATTTTTGTTTTTCTGAGTAAATTAGAAGTATAACATGGTGGCACAAAGATAATGGTTTGAGCTAATTCGATAAGTAGATACTTGGCCATTGGCCATATTTTACAGATAAATTTAATGTCAACCCGATACTGTTTCTTTTGTTTCAGAGAATGCTGTAAGAATCACCTGATAGTTTATGGATGTTTTAGTACGTGTCTCGTTGCATCCTAGTGCTTGTGTTTTATACAGTATTTGCTCGAGTATTTGTGATATATTATATAAATTGAGACAATTCCTGATGAGTGAGACCTGCGAGAGACGTAACCTAAGGACATTAGTTTATTCTAAACAGTTATTTTTTGCTATGGTTGTCGACGCAGTTTTTATTTATAAATAAACGTAAAAAAAACTATTTACGATAAAGTGCTTCCATCTTGATTTTCCAAATCTTGGTTAATATAAAAACGTACGTGCCTTTATTCCATAAAATAAAAACTTTTGTGCGTCTTTTCATTGATTTAATAATATTTACATTGAATCACAAATTAAATCAATAAAAACTCGTTCAAAAGTTAATAATAAAATTGAAAAGTTCGAAAACAGCTGTTTAAATATTCCGCCATTGCGCCTCTGATGGCCAGCAGGCACATTAAAACCGCTCTCTCTCTCTCTCTCTCACTCTTTCTTCTTTCTCTCTTCACTGGGTTGCGATTTTTTAACAAGAAGTTAACATTTCTAACCCTATACATTTTCTTTGCCTTCCATGTTATTAGTGCAGAATCAAAAAATGAAATTACCTGCTATCAAATGATTGTTTTCATTATTAAACATGGTCAATAATAATTGACAAGAAAAAAACAATTTCTAAGGTTAATAATCGGTCAATAACGGCCGTTTTATAGGTTAGTAGTTAGTAAAAAAAAAACATTATTTGTTCTCATCCCTCGATATACAGTGTGTCCACGGATGGACCTAACTATACTTGTAAAAAACTTTATTTTCAATTTTTCGAAAAAAAGTCATTCTTTATCATTTCTTTTGCTTATTAAATAAATATAATTCACATAAGAAAATTTCCATTTTTTTATACAGGGTGCACAAAAAATGTAAAAATGTAGATTTGCAAAATTAAAAATTTTTGATCCAACTTTTCTGCATGATCAAAATAAAAGAGATTGGAAAGAGAATTCGAAAAGCTGAATAAAGTTTTGAGATAAGACCTGTGGTAACTACGATATTTTATATTAAAACTTTAATCTGAAGGAAAATATCAATAATTTATTTAACTTTAATATAAAATATCGTAGTTACTACAGGTCATATCTCAAAACTTTATTCGGCTTTTCGAATTCTCTATCCAATCTCTTTTATTTTGATCATTCAAAAAAGTTGGATCAAAAATTTTTTATTTTGCAAATCTACATTTTTACATTTTTTGTGCACCCTGTATAAAAAAATGGAAATTTTCTTAAGTGAATTATATTTATTTAATAAGCAAAAGAAATGATGAAGAATGACTTTTTTTCGAAAAATTGAAAATAAAGTTTTTTACAAGTATAGTTAGGTCCATCCGTGGACACACTGTATTTTTAAATATACTGTATGTTCGAAAGTAAAAACCCACAACAAAGTAGATTTATAAAATAAATGTCGATGGTGCAAAAGGCCTATAGCGTTTTAAGTTTACCACTCCAAGAGCAAATAAAATAATTACGCCTGAAAATGTAATAGTCAAAACAATCCTTCTTTAAAATTGAATAAAACAGTTTATATTTAATATAATATTATAGAAAACACAATCAAAAAAGAACATATCTGACAGAATGAAAAATTGTGGTAATTTGCATAATTGCGCATGCGCACTGCTCAGCCTCTAAATTTTCAAGTTAAAGGGTATCTGTAAATCGAAGGTACAACTTCGAGCTGGGTCATTGGGTTTTGACAACTGTACCCCAACTCTAATGGAGAGCACGCTTAGAGTGCCCGATGGGTGTAAAGTAAAAACGACATTAAAGAAAGAATGACATGTGCCATCTATAGGTACCAGATCATTGGAAGAACCCCATTATCAAAATATCACAAGCCGCCCTAAATTTATAAACTATATACTTACATGTAAAACATCTCCAACGGCAAAGATGTTGGGAACGTTGCTTTGTTCATTTACACCGTCGATTTTTTCATTTCCCACAGTAACTTTGACGCCGGCATTTTCGAGATTTAAATCCCTTGTAAGAGCGCGCCGTCCGACGGCGAACAAGACTGTGTCACATTCGTCACTAAATTCATTTTTCGCTTCGTCCGTCCACGTGATTTTTAACTTACCAGAATCTAGTTTTTCAACTGACTTGGGTAAACATCTAAAACAAAAAAAAATAGTGAAAGAAGCTCTTTTGAATTTCTACCTTTACTTTAAAACAGCAAGAACATTTTTTAAAGCCCGTATTCCAAGGGCCAAGTTCTTAAACAAAAACTTTTTCAAATATTTGAACAAGAAAATGAGCCTAATGAATAAAAATGTAGCAATTGCTTTTTCTTATAAAATCGAAGTAATTTCTTGAAAGCCAATGAATAAAAACTAAAGTAATTGCTTTTGCGCCCAGCACTTGCTAAAAAAGTGCAGGAATTGCTTCTAGTCAATGCGTTTTCTTAAAAAATAGAAGCTATCGTTTGCTTAAAATGTGATGAATAAATTAAGGAATTGCTTTTTCTAGTGTAGTAATTGCTTTCAACTTTTTAACCCAGCATCATTTGCTTGGTAGCAGTCAACTTTAGTTCTCCGCGGCATACACGTGCGTTGTTCTTAATTTGTGTCTTCAATTATGGCTGAATATATGAACGTCCGTAAAAGAAAAACCTACAGTGTACGTAAAAATTGCAGATATAATGATTTCAGAAAGTTATATCGATTTGACTGCGAAAATGTTGAGTGGTTGGCAAATTATTTTTTGACTGATACTGGTAAAAGGCGTGCACTGTCGCCTTTAAATAAGATTAAAGTCTTTCTGCGGAAATTGTCGGATCCAGACTTTCAAAATTATGTAGGTGAAGAACTCGGTGTTCACCAAACTACTGTCTGTAAGACATACACTTCTGTAATGGAAGCAGTTTTGGAGAAGGCCAATATTTTTATTAATTTTAATACAAGTGCTGAAGCTGTTGTGGAAGCTAAACGGTTGTGGTCAGAGAGATTTATTTATGTTCCTTCAATTTGTGAACGAATATCAATTGCTTGTCTTTAATTTCTTCATCACTACTATCACTTTCCTCATCTTCACTGAAATCTGCCATATCACAAATAGAAGTTTCCTATTTTCCACAAAAACGTAACAGATTGCTATTGTACTAAATAAATAGACCAACGTTGTTGTATTTACGTCAAGTCTTTTGCAAATTAGGCACCAAACTGAACATGAAATCTATAATCTGAACAAGTGGATAAGCCACGTCTGAGCTTGTGTTGAATACGCATTTGCTACAAAGGTGTAAGAAAAACAGCAATTGCTTCAAAATTTTATTCATATCTAGATCTAGCCCGCACGAGCATAAAGTAATCCATTATCTAGATGGTATCTAAGGTATAAAAACACAATAATGTACTGGTATGACATAAAAATAATAATACAGTACAATCGCGATAATATGAATATGCACTCTTATGAACGACTCAGTAATATGAACATAATACTTTTTGCATTGACCACTCTGTAGTATGAACAGTGTTTAATAACGGTAATATGAACAACTTGTTAAATCTTGTTTGTTTTTGTTTCGCAGCCTTAGCATTTCTTTCTTGATTCATTGTAGTATAATATGTAGCTTGTGAAAGTGAACATTAGATTAGTGTAGTGTTTATCTTCAGTGCTAAAGAGAGTTAAACCTTGAATCGTACTTAATTTTATGCATTAATCAGTTCAAAATGGTTAAAGTATAAGGAAAATCAAAATGCCTTTCTCTTTCCAAAAAAGCAAAAATCATAGAGGATGCTAATAAAAGCTGAGGAGATAGAAGATTGGAACAAGGACGCAATTGGAGGCTCAAACTTGGAAGAAGGCGTAAATGAGAATGAAGAGGATGAAAGTGATCTTGAAATCCAAGACCAGTCAAGTGTTAAAATTTAGCATGGTGAAGCAGTTGAATCCCTCAGGATAGCAATAGAATAGGCTAAGCAGAACGGAAATCGCTAGTTTAAAAAACATTCATGAGTAAGCTGTTTTAGCAAACATTTCTGCTAAAAAAAAAAACAATTTATTTTGCTATAAAAGATTAGTTAAGTATCTTAAGTTAGGTTATTGTATCAATACACACTATGTAGTACCTATGCTAGGTACAATAATAATAATTTGTTACATAATATATATTATTATATGTATTTATATGTATTTTTTGTAAACGTTGCTAATATAAACGTTCCGTTAATATGAACTTAAAATTTTTTGTGTTCACGTTACCGAGATTGTACTGTATACAAAAACTTAATTTTTTTCGAAAACCGCTAATTCCATCGAGACAAATGTAGAGTACCTTTTTAAATAAAAATAACTAAAGTATTTAAAAAATCAGTTTTTAGCTGTATAAAATGACACCTGTCAAAATTTTGGCCCAACGAGTGTGGTGGCAAGTACTTTCCTGACTTCCCTGTCGATATAAAACATCTAATGTAGTACGGTTTTATGAGTCTCTATGGCCCACACAAAATACTAAAATTTCATTAAATTATACGTGTCGGTCTAAAAATTAGAGCCGAAAAGGTAAGTCGCTGGGTACCTTTTTGGGGCCCTGTATCTCCGTTAAGGGACACTTTAGGTTTTTTATATGACATAGTAGTTATTTTGACCTCCCCTAAACTCTCCCGAGGGTATGCCATATACGTACCGGACACTCTGTTATATATTTTATAAAAAAAAATTACTCACATTTTAAATATATTTTTTAATAGGTACAATTAAAATTAATAATTTATATAACTGTTAAAACTGAAAAAATGATTTATTTTGCATGCAATGATGAATTCGTTATGATATCTGCTAGGGTAATTACTTACTTGTTTAAAAATTTAACGCCCTTATCTTTCATTTCCTCGACTATAATACCAGCCATTTGTTGATCAAATCCTCTTAATGGTACAGAACGAACCATCACTGTAGCATCATAACCCAAACCATTAAGGAAACCAGCACACTCTAGACCAATATCTATGGTATTTTGTTAAGAAACCTATATTAAAAAAACTTTACAGAACGCGTGCAAGTTGAACGTCTACGCTAGGACACTATGCGGTGATTATTTCAAAAAAAATTGAGTCATTCTTCAGGAGATTCTAAGTGTATATTTTGAGTTTTTAGTAAAATCCGACATTTAAAATCCGTTCTGGTTTAATCGGAAATAGTATCAACTTTTTCATTTTAAATTGAAACATAATTTTGATTTGATATTTGAAATCTAAGGAAAATTTCCTTTAAAATGACATATCACACACTATCATTGTTTGGCCTCCAGACTAAGTTTTTAAAGAAATGGCAAGATGGCCATGAATTCGTTAATACAACATAACGCTTTGATATGGGCCATGGAAGTTTTAAAGTGATCTATTTTAACTTGTTTTGTGTTATCTAATCAATTTGTTTGTGAAAGATGCTTCGGTCAAAAATATTTTAGATAGGTATGTCATTTTATTTTAAAAAATAAAGAGGAATTAGTAAATTTTCTTAAGCTTTTATACAAAATTTAAAGAAAATCAGTATCGACTTGATATTCTATAGGTAATAATTGACATAGTTAATAAATATCAAGGAACTTCATAACTTACTTTAGGAGAATTGTATAGCGAAAAATATCGGGTAAGATTTTTTTTAACATTATGTCATTGTCACTCATTTTTCTTTCACTATACAATTCTCTCAAAATTAGCAATGAAATAAATTGATATTTTTGTAATATATCAGATACTACCTAAATAATGTACCGACGATATTGATTTTCTTTAAATGTTAGTTATTAAAATAATAAACTCAAAAAATCAACGCGAAATAGGTTATAGGTTGGCAATAGATTGAATGACGTTGAGAATTCAACCTTAAATTACCTTATTAAAAACGGGTCATAAGTATGGTATTTTACTTACAGAAGCAGACAAAATGAAAAAACAATCGAAATAGGTCATATTACAAAAAAAGAAAGCAAAATTAATATGTATTCGTAACAATTTTTTTTACGAATACTTTTTATTTAGTTAAGGGCTGTTCAGGGAGACATTGACGAATAGTATGCCGGTGTTTTTTTTTAATAAATGCACAGAAACTTTCAAAAAAGCAGTTTTCTGAAACCACTGCCACAATTTACCTTTAAATCTTTGAAAGTAAACACGTCGATTTTCAGAACTGAAGTAAAAACAACAATTTTTACGGGTAACCCGATATTTTCTAGTCTATATCTAGACGCCGTCTCTCCTAAGAATTCAAGAGAATATGTGTTTGTTTTAACAGGAAAGGTTCCGTAATTGCACAAAACTCAAAATAAAACAAAACTATGACCGACTGACAAACATCTATCTTGCTCTAATAGCTCCAGAATATGTCTGTCTTTCTTCTTCGTGTGCCAAGAGTATAAAAATAACTACTCTGATCAACACAGCACTGCAGCTGCGCATGCGAATCGTCAATAAATAGTTAAGCAAATCGAATTGACGATAGAAAATAGCGTCGTTAATCCCACCTTAATAATCAAAATAGAAATCAAACTAACAAAAGTTTAAATAGCTCACTTTAAAACTTGGAAGCCATTTGGAAAACAATTTATAATGGGTGATACATCATTTTAAAGGGAATTTTCCATAGAATTCAAATATCCAATAAAATGATGGGTTTCTATTTAAAATTAACAAAGTTGAGACCATTTCCGGTTAAACCGGAAGTAATTTTGAATGTCTGATTTTACAAAAACGCAACCAAATATTCAAGTGAAATGTCCTGAAAATTTTAAATTTGTATTAATAAACTACGAAAAAAATAGGGGTAAACAACATTCGTTGTTTTTTTAAGAATTTAGATTTTAAATGTGCAGATATTTCATTAGCGGAGAAATAAAATATAATTTTTTTAATTAATAGTATTAAGATAGGACGGCCGAAGCACCACCAACTGCGTACCGTCGGCGTCGTGTCGATCAGGTAATTATTTTACCGTAAGTAAACCGGTTTCTTTTCGGTGATGGATTTATTGGCACAATAATACCGGGCATCTCACGCGGTGTATTACGGGAGGTACTTTTATAGCTTCTACTTCAGCACTGCGTTTTTATTGTAGAGTCCTAATACTCAAAAAACAACACCGCACCTTTCATCAGCCTAATGGCAACTAAGCGCAACGGGCTGTTCGGTTTCCTCGACTGTCGTACCGTCTGGCCTGGGTTTTACAAGTGCGGTTGTAGTAGTAGTAGTAAAAAGATCTTTATTTGTTTATAATAGTATTGTACATATCAGGTTATTGATTCTTACATGATACAATATAATATATATAATATAAGCACTGTTTATGTAGCATTGGTCGTCCGTTGGTTAGGTCAGTTTTGTGCAACTGTCACTACCTAGGACACGGCACTGGTGACGCCAGTGGGGTTGACGTTAGCCCTTAATCAATTTTCCTTGATTTACTTGATGCATTCGGATCGGACGGTTCCGTGGTTCTTTACCGCCATGAGGAAATTTAATTTTGTTCATAGAACTTAAAAATGTTTTGATTTGAATGAGAGTAACGAGAAAATTTTTGTATTATTGTTTGCTGGAAAAGCACTTTGAAAAAACCAGCTTAACTTTCAAACAGGTACTGTAGCGCGGAGAGTGTTGCCTTGCGGCTTGAAAGTAGGTAGGTGTGTCTGTTGACTATGAGCGGAGCTTAGTTTCTATGCCATTTCAGTGGACATTGCATTTGGTCTATGCTATGCAATTTGCTGCTTTTTATTGGAAATATAAGGGTAGTTTCGAATAAATTGGTTTGTGTATAACATTGTTATTGTGTCTTATTCTTGTCAAATTTTGTGTCATGTTTGTTTGTTGAGGTTGCTTCATATAAAACTTAGTTGATATTTCTTGAATATAGTCGAAGATGTAAGGAGTTTGTGTAGCCTGGTGTAGGTGGCGGATTGGTGCGTAACTTCTTTCTTTAAGTACTTGTCTTAATATTTTATTTTGAAGTCTTTGAATTTTCTTAAAGTGACACTCCGCCATGCTACACCAGACTGGTGCTGCATAAGTCAAAGTCGGTTTTATAATTTGATTGTACATTGTTAGTTTGTTGTAAGGAGATAGAGGTGAATTTTTATTTAATAATTTATTTAATGTATGATTTGTTATAATGAATTTTGAAGAAATTAAATTTGTGTGTTGTTTAAAGCGAAGAGTTTTGTCGAAAACTACCCCTAAATATTAAGTATATATATAAGTGCCGTTGTGTTAGTCTGGTTCTTTTCTCTATTTTACTTGTTAAGGCCATTTTAGGTAGAGGCGTTTTAGTTTGTGATATCCTAGTTTTATATATTTAAATAAATAAAATTATAGTACACTACGCCACTGAGTTTAAGTAGGCGTAGACCGAGAACACCTGCAGTTGTCGAACTGTGACGTAGTGGTGTTATTCTTTGAGTATTTGGACTCTACGTTTAATGACACGCACGACTATTTCAAGGAGATGTGGTACCCAGACCCATAACATTTTATATAAAGAGAGTTAAAAAAAGGATACATCCAGCGCCTATTAAGATCGTTTTTCCAGGAGCTTTATTCAAGCTAAATATATCATCGCTAGTAATACAATATTCCTTGGCCCCAGGAATATCAGGATATATAGGTCTTCCACCAACTGCAATTAAGATATATTTTGCAGTGAGAGTACGTTCGCCCTGTTTGGTTACGGCATTTACCGTATGGGCGTCTTTAAATGAGCCCAGTCCATTTATGTATTCAACCTTCCTAAAATTAAAATAATAATTAAGAGAGCAGCAGATATGCATATTTCTATAATGATAATTAGAAAAATCAATTATTTCGGTATTTACACCTGAATATTGCTGTTATGTTTTACATAAAATCAAACACTAGTGACGCATTCGTCGTTTCATTTTCTTATCAATATTTTGTTTATTTTTCGTTTTCTTTAAAAAGCGGCCTAATACCTTTAGATCCGTTCAGCTTAGCTCGTGCGCAAACAAAAGTTAAGTTTTATGGGTGTAAAACAGTTACACGCCTTGCCGCCCTACAGGTATGGGTATACGCAGAATCCTCTTCCCCAGTAGCACAGTATATTGGCCCAATGTATAGGCTATATTGGTTAAAAATTGGTAATTGGCCCAATATTGACGATTTTTAGCCAATATTGGCAATATAACTTTTTCCTTTATAATAATTGTATATTTACCCAATATTGTGCCAATATTTATAATAAATATAAAAAATAAAATTTTTTAAAATTAAAAAAAAATTGATTTAGGTTGGTAATTATAATATATAAATTCAGACATCTTGTTTACAACTCTCTTCGTTTGTACTAAGCATAAAATAATATGTTTTCTAATATTTGACCAATATGGGGCATTTATTGTGATTTATTGACTAATATTCACAGGGTTAACTTTTTATTTTAAAAGTTAATCATACTATTATTCTTATTTTAAAATTATTATTAGACGATTTTTCCGTACCGCGAGAAGTTTGAGCGAAACAAAAGAAGAGGTAAACGATAACGGCCAATGCTTATGACACTAAAGTTAGCAATGTTCATTAGCAACGTTTATGAAGCAACGAAATTTTGTTTGGGATACGTGTCAATTCCGGCTGTAATTCCATCCTACATTTGAAAAAAAAAGTTGGGGCAGTTCCCCCCCTCCCCTCCCAAAAAAGGGGTAAATTTGATGAAGACGCGAAAAAGCATGCCAAACTAAAAATAAACGCAGTCGTAGTTCTGTATTTTTTCAGAAAATAAAAAGGTTTCCTAATACTGAATTTATTCCAATTAAAAATGCCACCCTGTATTGAATTGTGTTGTGACTAGGGTTTCCAGCCCGGGATCCCGGATCTCGAAAATCACGGGATCCCGGAAGATTTTTGTCCCCGAAGCTTAAGTTACTCAACTTTAGACACGTTGGTGTTTTTAAGAGCATATTTTATTTTTACTAAGCAAATCGTAAATGTTTAACAATTTTTTTTGTTTGCGCTGTTTAATAAAAAGTTCTTTCCTTTGTTTTACGTACGTACGCATAACTTAGTTTCTTATTTACAAAACGTAAATCTATAAAAATGGTTTTTATTTTTGAGTTTTTTAATAAAAACTGTTTTGCCATGTCTGCATTTTTATTATTTCTGTTGCTACTTGCCAGTCTTAGATTTTTTAATATTAAATATTATTAGGGTTGATACCGGGATTTGCATTTTAATCCCGGGATCCGGATCCCGAAAATTGAAAGCCAGCCTTTCGGTTGGCATTGCCTTGAAATAATTGAATAAGTCAAATAACTTGACAATGTGTTTCGTGCGCACTGCATGCAAGCACCCCGACATTAAGCTTTTGTCTATCTTCCCATTAGTTAAATAAGAATTTTGAAGTGCGCATGCCCATGTATTCTAGGCTTTATTACCATGCGTAAAGGTACGTACACAAAGAAAACAGGTTGCCTGCTTGCTGGGAACAAGCGCTTATAAGCGCCAATAACTAAATCCACGTTTAAATGCACCCGCACACAGACAAAGCAGTACGTTGCTATTATTATTATTATAATTTGCAAGTTTCGTAATTATTGGTTGCTGATTTATTAGGTATCTGTTCATGATTTTTTGATGTAATTGTCCCGGGGTATAAGATCTTGACTCCTTAATTAGTACTAAATAGTTACCTATCTCTAAGCTCGACCCTGGTTACCCAATTAACTGACTTAATATGGGCTTGTATAGCATCCCTCAAGTTATCCCAGTTATGACTGACATTTTCTTCTACTTCCCATCCATAACTTCTGGCATCCTATAAAAATGACATATTTAGTACAATTTTTGAAACAGAGTGTACGCGAGAAAGTGTGCAGCATATAGAAAAAAATTGTTATTTTAATTTTTTTATTTCAAAAAAGTTCTACATATCGTCAAATCAAAATAATATTATTTAAATCCTGTAAAAGTTTTATGGTATACGAGGAAGTTAAAAATTCAAAATTATTTTAAGAGTAGAATACCACAAATAATGTACTCAACATTAGTATGTTAAATTCGAAAATCCATTACATTATAACCACAATATAGATTGTGAAATTTTAATATTTTCGAGGTATTTTTTGATTAAGCTTAATCCTATGTACAGGGTTATCCAACCAAGACTAGGCAAGGCGATTTTTTGACTTTTCCTGTACTTTTATAAAAAAACTGAAATAGCCATCTTAAGTCATTTTCTCCCGCGAATTCGAATATCTTCAGCAAAAAACAATTAAACATCAAACAAAAGTACTAGGGGTCACTTGGATATTTTTTTAAATGGAACTCCCTGTATATTTTTACATTTTTAAATTCCACATAAAATTATAATTATTTTTTATTAAATGCACTATTAGTCTATACTTATGTAGTTTCCGAGATATTGACTCTCGAAAAGTGACATTTTTGAACTTTGACAGCTTATAACTTTCTAACAGTACGTCTTAGAGCAAAACGGCTTACATGTCCCTATCTTTAAATTTTATTATCTTCCCAAAAAAATCAACTTCCGGTTAAACCGGATGTAACTCGAAAGAAGGAAATATAGCTGTTCCGGTTAAACTGGAAGTTATTTTTTTTGGGAATATAATAAAAATTGAAGATAGGGACATGTAAGCCGTTTTGCTCTAAGACGTACTGTTAGAAAGTTATAAGCTGTCAAAGTTCAAAAATGTCACTTTTCGAGAGTCAATATCTCGGAAACTATGAAGTATAGACTAATAGTGCATTTAATAAAAAATAATTATAATTTTATGTGGAATTTAAAAATGTAAAAATATACAGGGTGTTCCATTTAAAAAAATATCAAAGTTACCCCTAGTACTTTTGTTTGATGTTCAATTGTTTTTTGCTGAAGATATTCGAATTCGCGGGAGAAAATGACTTAAGATGGCAATTTCAGTTTTTTTATAAAAGTACAGGAAAAGTCAAAAAATCGCCTTGTCTAGTCTTGGTTGGATAACCCTGTACAGTAACTTACAGGACTTAAAATTCCGGGCATAGAAGTTATCAGTTTATGTAATTTATGAAATTTTTGGTAAACTGGACTTTTTACCTTTACCTCACTTTATACCATGCCTGTTTAGTAGATTCGGGTATAATAATTCGTTAATATAAAAGACAAACCTATAAAAATATCATTCAAAAAATCATTTATTGAAATTGAAATGTCAGTAAAGCAAAAGGTTTTAAATTATTTATGTAAGTAACATGGTTTATTTAAATGTTCATCACAAAGAAAACAATATAGAACCACATACGTTATAAGATATTTGTATAGAACAATAAGTAGTCCTTATACTTGAAAGCGGCACCATTTTTTTCTACTGATAAGTTTAAACATTTGGGTTTGTTCGGGATTGCGCTAACAATAAGTCCGAAACTCTCCCTGCTGTGTGGACGAGACAGTTATCATGTTAGTATACAAAATTTATTTTTTAAAATGTGTTGTTTACCGAAGGCAGCACAACATTTTGAAGAATGTGTATAAAGGCTTCATTCTTCCTTCAATGCGTTGGCACATTCCAAGCATTCTGGAAGTAATGTAACCCCATACATTGACAAAAACTCTACCGTTTGTGTGCGTATATACCGTGTGTATGTGATATTTTTCTTCTTAAAACTTACTTAAATATAACAATGAAATAAAATGCATAAAATTTTTTAAAAGAACCAAAATTGATGATTTTTTAAGAAGTATGTTTGCTAGAGCGTAGATTACAAATTTGAAGGGAACCGCTTAGTTTCTTCTTAAAGGACTGTTTTGCCGAAGTTAGATTTCGGATGTGACGCAACAACACGCGCCTACCTAAAAATCGATATTAATTTTTCACAAAAATTTAATTACTACCAACCAGGGAAATAACGCAACTTGATACAATCATACAAAAACAAATTAGTTTATTGGTTAGTTTATTTTCAGCGACATTTCAGGAATTCCCCAGTCGGTTTAACATATCGTGTATTATTCATAATTCATTGTCCTAAAAATATTTTCAGCTTGAAAGGATGTATGCAATTGAATTATACAATATTGATAAGGCGAAATAAAATTCTACTCGATAAATAAAAATTAAATCCATATTTTGTTTGACCTGCGCAAAAAGGTAAAAAAACTCAGACCAAGCTCTAGGTCTGAGTAAAAAAACAATGGGGTCGATTGACGTTGCAGTCTTTGGTAAGACTTGTATACATACCTAGGTCAAAAAAGGTAAAATTACACGATAATAGTCAATGGCCCGTTAAAAAAGACCCTATCTACAATGCCAAAAAGCGTGCCAAGTATTTTATATCAGGTGGGAATGCCTTAAATTTGAAATCTACCACAAAAAAAATCCTTTTACCCGCATAAACGATTTACATATTATAAAGGGCATCACGTGGAAATTACCTATTATATTTAAGGTGGGAGTATCAACAATCAACATGCTTGCCAACCCTATAACCTATTTCGCGTAGATTCATAAATTTTTCTAGTTTCTAAACAAAATTTAAATAAAATCGTTATCGTCTTCACTTTATTGGTAATAAATAATTGACATAATAAATAAATATCAAGGAATTTAATTATTTTAGGTGAATTGATAAGTAGCGAAAAATATCGGGTAACATTTTTTTTTAACATTATTTTGTCATTGTTCACTATACAATTCTCCCAAAATTAGCAATGAAATAAATGTTGTTGGTTGGTCCATACATGTTCCGCTATACCTGATCTCGAAGTTTCACCTCTGAGTATGTTTCAGATGTTCTAATAAGTACGGGAAGAGGTATTTTTGTTTCTCCAATGTAGGTACGATTCGCCACACTCGCAAGGGATTTACACTTTTTTGTGTTTTTATTATGGGGGGTTTTACTTTTGTAAGAAAGCTTCTAAGCGTATTTTCGGATTTGAAGGTTGTTTTGATACTATAGTTTTTAGTTATCCTTCTAATATTTTCAGAAATCCCGTTGACATAAGGTATTGTAAGAAATGCTGGCTCCTCATTCGTTTCTGTATGAATTTCTACTTCGCGATGTTTAAGTTTTAAGATGGTAATATTTTAATATTAAGATCTTCCAGATTGTTGCAAAGGTGATAAAGAGTTTGAATTATGCCCTGTTTTATGGAGTTTGAATGATTCGATCTGTGATTAAGGTATGGTCCCGTGTGAGTGGGTTTCCTGTACACTGAAGTTTTTATGTTTTCAGCAGTTCGCTTGACGAGAACATCGAGAAAAGATAGAGTGAAATGTTTTTCTGTTTCCATGGTAAATTTAATGGATTGTCTTATACTATTAATATGTTCCCGTAATGAAAACACAAAAAATTGTGTCTATCAAATCCCTTGAGAGTGTGGCAACTTGTATATTGGAGAAACAAAAAGACCTCTTCCCGTACGAGTAAAAGAATATCTGAAACATACTCACAAAGGTGAAACTTCGAGATCAACAGGTATAGCGGACATGTATGGACCAACCAACATAATATACAGTGGTCAGAAGCCAAGGTTTTGGACACAGAATATTACAGCAAACCAGAAGCGACAATACCTGTCGGTACCTTTGATATCGACTGGTCGTTTTTCAGTGACCTTCACACAACGATTACGGTCGATCCACAACTTAATACTCCGAGAAAACTTGCTTATTTTCTACACTGAGCGACCTTACTTTTTAGTACAGGTCAGGTGCAAATGTAACAGAACGAAAACAAAATAATATCACAATTAGCTAACTAAACACAACTTAGACGAGCACATAGTTTTTAGCGATACACAACTTATTTGCCACATGCGCGTACCAAAATAGGAGACGCAAAACGACGAGCTGTCGCTTCTCGTTGGCTTTGAGTTCTCTGTTTTTGGACACGGAAAAGAACTGGAGGAAACGAAAATTTAAAGAAGCAGCTTTCACAAATCAAAATACCCATATATTTAGTAAACCAAGTACCCTAATAATATATGGAAGCCTCTTCTTGTCAAAAACCAACAGCTCAAACTTCACACTCCAATAAGCACGTAGGCGGAGTCATCAAGCTTCATTCCATATGGATAGTATTTAAGACAGCAGCCTTAAAATTATAATTTAGTTTACACTTGAAAACGGTTAGATATACTAACTAACCGAAACGTTGTGTTAAGTAATAAACACGCCTGTGGCCTAAAATTTCGATTATGTATTTTTCTTACGATTATACCCCAAATATTTTCAATTGGATTGATTTCGAGGATTATAAGCGACCTAAGGCAGCACTTCCACATTATGGGTTTGAAACCAGTGGGTTACAGCATTGGCAGTGTGGACTGGACAATTATATTTTTAAAATATGAGAGTATTATTGGGATATATTTGCTCAGCAGATGGTAACAATATGTTTTCTAAAATGTTAATGTAATTTCCGGCATTAAATCTTCCCTCTATTCGCCAGCAAACACCAGGTCGATGAACACTTATCCAGCTCCATACATTTACAGAGAAACGCCCATGTCTAGAAGTGAGGAGGTTAGTATATCGCTCTTCAAACCTGGTATTGTTTGGACGGTACACACGATTTGTCCGTTATAAGTCGTCTGGAATCATCAGTAAAAATGACCTTGTTCCAAAATTGAGGATTGCGGTATATACAGTGACCGGCAAAGAGTTCGCAACATATGGGAAAAATTTTTATTAGCGGAATATTGAAAAATCTTTTTTGGGGGATTGGATGTGCATGTCCCATAACCTTAAAATCGATTTTGACATACGTCACGTGACCAATGGTATGGCGGGAAAGTTGAAAAAACCAATATGAAATCATCATAAATCAGATAAGTTGATCAGATATCGAAAAAATTCCAATAATAAAAAGTGTTTAGAATTCCATTAGAACCTTAAATACAATGTTTGGGATAACTTCTTAAAAAAACATAAAATGGAATATTTTTGTAAATATTTTTTTACCGAATTAAAAATTTACATATTTTTCCTTTCTTAAAGCTTCATTAAAGTAAAACTGCCATCTGGTGACCACAACTAGAAATATTCTTTTGTTTTTCTGACAATTTGGAGCAATAATTCAAAAAATTCGTTTACACTTGGATACCAGCTGTTGCAATAGTATATTTCTAATAACCTTATCGATATTTTTTAAATCAAAATATTCTATTATGTTAAGAAATCCTTAAATTCATTAATCCAAAGAAAATTTTATTTATAACCGTAAAAAATAATTTTGAATTTCGCAGAAATCTTTAAAAAAATCTAAAAATTAATAAAAATTTAAATTATTTTTTACAGTTATAAATAAAATTTGCTTTGGATTAATGAATTTAAGGATTTCTTAACATAATAGAATATTTCGATATAAAAAATATCGATAAGGGTATTAGAAATAGACTATTGCAACAGCTGGTATCCAAGTGTAAACGAATTTTTTTAATTATTGCTCCAAATTGTCAGAAAAACAAAAGAATATTTCTAGTTGTGGTCACCAGATGTCAGTTTTACTTTAATGAAGCTTTAAGAAAGGAAAAATATGGAAATTTTTAATTCGGAAAAAAAATATTTACAAAAATATTCGATTTTATATTTTTTTAAGTAGATATCCCAAACATTGTATTGAAGGTTCTAATGGAATTCTAAACACTTTTTATTCTTGGAATTTTTTCGATATCTGATCAACTTATCTGATTTATGATGATTTCATATTGGTTTTTTCAACTTTCCCGCCATACCATTGGTCACGTGACGTATGTCAAAATCGATTTTAAGGTTATGGGACATGCACATCCAATCCCCCAAAAAAGAGTTTTCAATATTCCGCTAATAAAATTTTTTCCCAGTTTTTAGTTTTAAATTTAAAGCAGAAATAATCCTTGATTGTTGCTGTTCTTCGGAAAGAAACCTTTTTTTCGCAGCTGAGCCACATTTTAGTTCAGATTCCTAGACTCTCCCGCTGACGACAGGTTGGGAGGCAGGAAATGCTGTATCAATAACAGCATCCCTTGCAGTTGCAAATGGATTATTTCTTAAATATCCCAAAAAAGCAGCATCCTGATCAGGGTTGGAACGTTTGGGACGACCTGAACTAATTTACCTCTTTAGGGATTCTTCTTGTTCCCAGCGTTGCTTAATTTTCAATATAGTTTTTTTATTTCTATTATACAACTGCACTACAGCACTAATTGACCATTCTTCTTCGATTCCTGATACAATTTGAGCCTTTTCAACTTCAGACAACTGACGAGGTATTTTTATGTTCTTCTGTCAAAGTTTATCAAACGTTACAACTATGCAGTTTCAAAATGAATTACACTGACGCCAATGTTTTGCATTCTATGACGTGTGAAAACCTCCAATAAACAATGATTTAGAAAAGCCAGTTTTGGGCAAATACGACAAAACTTACCTCTCATTCTAATTCTTGTACGCTTTTTTTATGAATACAACTGTACCTACTTACTAAAGTATATTAAAATTTTATTGTATTCGTGTAGATATCAGTTTTTTATTTTATTTTTGAAACTTACATGAATCGCTTCTCCTAATAACGCAGCTTGATGCATAAGTTTTTTGGGTATGCAGCCCACGTTGACACAGGTACCGCCCAAACCCCATTTCGTCCCTATTGGCGTTGGGGTTACGTAATCCAACACAGCAACCTTTGCACCTAATGTAGTAGCTTCTTTGGCCGCAGCCAATCCGCCCGATCCTCCACCAATGACGACAAGGTCATACTCAAAATCACCTGCTGAACAAAAATAAATATATTCTTACTCACGTTGATTACAATAAACAAATGTGCTGGTTTTTAGCTTAAAAGCAATTTTAAATTCAAGTTAAAAGTTCGGTTAGGTTGCGTCAATCTGACTGATCCAATCCCAGTTCAAATCTGGTGCGCTTTCATTATGTTCTTTTATAAAAAGCGTAGGTACATTTTCTAGTATTAATTGCTTTAAAATGTTATTTTTTATTGCAGAGATAGATAAAGCGTACCACACTTACCTAATTCAAAAAATTCAATTAAAAAGTCAAATTTTTCCAGTTGGAAAAATCGCAAGGCTAGAATTAATCAATGGTTTTATCCTGAAAGTGAATAAATGTTCTTGCGCATGTCTTTCTCTCTAAATCACAATATTATTGATAGTATGGGTGATAAAAATTTAAAGAGTGGATAATCAGCGACACTTGGGTTAGGTTATAATAATTAGAAATACTAAGAAATTTGATACTGATGTTTGTTTTTGATTGTTTGATATATTGGTGTTGCCAAAGTTAGAATATGGTACTTATTATGGTAGTATTATCTGGTCCTCTTGCTAATGTAATGGTTAATTTTATGGAGGGTACAAAAAATTTCCTAAATGTTTATGTATTTAAAGAATAATGGTTCTTATCCAAATAGAGGCTGTGATCAGGTATAGGTATTTGTTGGGTGTTTCTGGCAGATTGTTCTTGAAAAAAAGATTACTTAATCTCTCCAATAAAAAAAGGATAGTGGGAAATTTTGGGGAACACAAAATCGGTGTCAAAATCTTAATCAACGCCACAAAATATATTTTCTGAAAAAATCATCAAATTTGGTGTGGTATTCGTTTATTTAATAGATAATAACCTTCTTTTTACCTGCGGTAAGTTTTTCATAAACCTTATCAACGGTTTTGTTTCTCCTATTTTTTTTCAATAAGTAATCATCAGCTGTGCCATCGGCCATTGCCAGTCTTTAGGTACCCCTGTTTAATTTTTAAAAAAACTGTGACATACATGTCATGTCGAAAATGACATACAATGTCACTTTGAGTACTCTAGAGTAACTTGATATAAAAATGTGTTTTCAGTCATATTACTTTTAAAAATAATTTGATGTCTGTATCTCTATACAGGGTAAGACAAATTTTTCGTTTTTTGAATAAAAGACGGTGATTTCGTATTCGGATATAACTTAATTCTAAACAACTTTTACGAATGAAAATTTTATCTGAAACGAACAATAGGAGCACTTACTTTTCTCTTAAGAAACTTTTGAAAAATTGAATGTTCCTAGTATGCTGTACAGTTTTTTTCTATTATAATGAGCGCTTTTTTAGTATAAGAGGACGCAGAAACTTGGGTAATACCAGAAAGTTAAATGGTTTATATTGTCTCTAAACACGAAACTGCAATCATCTGCAAACAGTATTTTACAGCAGGCCCTAAGACATATCCTTGAGGTACACCCCCACCTGAACGTTGAGAAAAGCTATGCTGACTACCTATTAATATCGATCATTAAGATTATGATCTAAAAAGATACAGAGAAGCTCCTCTGGTGCCGTAATACTTTAATTTACATACTTAGTAGTATAGATTATGATTCACTCAATTAAAATATAATATCGCCACCATATTAATAATAATAATATTAGTCTTTATTAAGAATATAAATTATAAATCTTAAAGGGCGAAGTCTAGCTGATAAGCATCAGCTACTCAATAATTAATAATAAAATATAATATATAACATTAACAAATCATTCGAGCAAATACATTTCACTCAAATTAAAAGGGTTTCTTTACAAGATTACCTACTGTCCTGTACTAAAACGTCCTTAACCCCTTTGGTCAATATACCTAATTAGGAATTAAAGTTTCAATTTTTAATTTTTAAGCATTGCAAAAATACGGTTTTGTTTTAAAGGTGCTAAACACTAAAACTAAAGAAAAAGACGTAGAGCTAGCAAAAGTAGAATAATTATTATATTTAGTGGTCAAGAAGGTCAGAATCAAGGTTAGAATTCTTGTTAAAATCTTTAAACTAGATATCTATTGGGCTAAAAAATATCTATTATACAGTGTGGTCAAAAAAGTATGCAACATATGGGAAACTTCTTTAATACTGATTTCTCAGAAAATTTTATTCTTCATAAAAGTTGGTGCATGCCTTAAAACTATAAATACATATTTCATATTTTACCTGCGGCTAATAGTAAGGGAGCAAATGCCATTTTTCGAAATTGCCTTAAGAGTAAAGTACTTTAATTAGTACAAATACAACAAAATTTTATATGGAAATGTTTTTGCAAATAAAAAACTTAGTCCAAATACGAAATTTGAGTTATGTGTCTCAATTTTTTATTTTTCTTTTGTTAATATCTATTTTCCCCTAAACGATACGCCTCTGGTCGATTTTTTATTTACGCGATTTTAATATATTAATCAAATATCTTAATCATGTGTTTATTATAAAAATGTATTAAGTAGTTGCAAACCATTTAAAACTTTTCAATGATAGGGGTGGGTTTAGGTATTAGCGTGTTGCACGCATATTTAAACACATGTTAGGCAGCTTGGATTCTAATAAAAATTATAACAAAATCCAACTTTATTTATATGAGTGGAAATAACTAATAATAATTTATTTGTCATTTTCACCTAGTACGGTCAAGTCCAGTCTTAGAGAGCAATTTAGAAAAAATGGCATTTGCTCCCTTACTATTAGCCGCAGGTGAAATATAAAATATGCGTTTATAATTTTAAGGCATGCACCAACTTTTATCAAGAATAAAATTTTCTGAGAAATCGGTAATAAAAATCTTTCCCATATGTTGCATACTTTTTTGGACACACTGTACACTCACCAAGCCAAAATTGATGATTTTTTCGGGATAATAAATTTTAGGACGCAAACTATGAATCTGAAATGTCGATTTTCGACGGAAACACTTGTTTTTAAAATATTTCTTTTTAAAGTGTTTTTTTTTAGGGCAAGTCACCGCCACAGAATTTTCCAATTTTCCTTCTATGTTGAATTTAATCACTATCGTTGTGTTGATAATATGATAATTAAACTTGTCTGAGTTAAAAAATCAAAGAAAAGGGCACATTTTATTAATATATCAATTAAAATATTTAAAAACAGAGATTAGGTATTAATTTCCTCATATTTTTGCATTTAGGTGGCTGATTGTTTTTAGTTTGTCATAGCCTATACCTAGGTACTAGGAACGCAAAATAATTTTGTTGTGTTGGAGGGACCCAACGTTATGATTAAAAAAAATATACGATCGAAAATTACAGGATAAAAGTATCAACCAGCATGACCCGTTTAAGTAATAATTGTTGTTAAGCATTTATCAGGAAATCATATAAATGAGAATTTTGCATTAGAAATCTAACCTCTACAAACACGCCTTTTAAGGCCCAGACACAATTAAAAAATATACGCATTAGGCGATAAGCAATAAGCAACAGAAATAAGATTTAATAGGAAGGAAACAAATCAAAAGCGACACAATTAAGTTTTAAGTAAAGTATTTTTCACAATAAATGGTTGATTTCGTTTAACTACCTGGGACGTTTTGCAAGAGCTCGGCCACAAAAATGCAAATAAACTGTCGGTCAGGGTCGAATTATAATTTGTAATTACAGCAGGTAATATTTAACTATCTTGTGCATGTGTATTTAGGATATTTCGTGTCATTAAATAATATATTATTAATAACGAATTAAATATCTAAAGTCCTACCCTGTAGTGTATTTGCTTATTGATTGTGTATTAGAGATGGGTCCGACCCGCTATTTTTGTTTAGCAGCTGCTTCTGCTATTGCTAAACAAAAATAACAGTTACAAAATAGCTGCTATTTTAATAGCAGTTGCTATTTTAGTAAATTAATTGTGGGGCTACTTCCTGAATAGCATTGGAAATAGCATAGCAGTGATAACCAAAATCACCTACATCCACAGTGCTGACTTCTAAAAAAAAAAAAGGTCGCCCCTTCCGTGAACTACTTATCCTAGCCCTACTGACAACCGCTTTATACCGAATCAAATAGCAGTTAAAAAAACAGGCTGTTATTTAGCAACCCATCTCTACTTCGCAGTAAGTAAATCGAAATAGCATAGCAGATAACCAAAATTACCTAACCTGACAACCGCTCATTTCGCTCTATCAGCGCCAGTTCACAGTCAAAAGTTAATATTAGCTGCTAAAAATTAGCAGCTAATTTTAAAGCTCGTAGCATTTAGCATTATACCGAATCAAATAGCAGTTAAAAAAAAGCAGGCTGCTATTTAGCAACCCACCTCTATTGTGTATAACAATGGGATTAAACCAGTAGTTTTATTGCAGTCAATAATTCGATACCATTTAGGGTGAACTGAAAAATATTTTAACAAGCAAGGAGAAACAAAATTTAAGATAAAGAAATGTTGGATTTTCTACTGCAAATTTCTTATTACTGGCCAATGAAAAGCTGTATAGAATATGCTTCGCCCCGGCCGCCCCCAATAAATATTTTTTATTTATTTATTTATTTATTTATTTATTGATAGTATCAACAACTTAAAAAGTTAATTATAGATACATAACCTATTTCTAAAAACTTATACCTAAGCTATAATACTAATTCAATTAGCAGTACAATTACAGTAATTGCCTAAGCAGTTCATTCCTTAATTTTAATTTGAATTTTTCACAGTTTACATTATATATGTCAATGTCTCCACAATATTTATTAAAATAAGAGCACAGTCTTATAAGTGGTGAGTTTTTGTATAAATTTGTCCTTGGTGCAGGAACATAAAATACATGTGCGGATCTAGTATTGACTAAACCTATTCTAAATGGAAGCTGTCCTAAGAACTCTTTATTATCTATTTTGTCTGTAATTATTTTATATAGGAAGATAATTCCTGCTTCTAGACGCAATAGTCGTAGAGAAGGGAAATTAAACAAATTACACAAGAGCCTTTGATCTGTACCTCTTGGCGGATAAACTGAAAATGACTTATAGTACAAAAATTTTAAAATTTGATTTTTGACGTTTCTCGGTTTGATTTTCAGGTTAGAGAGGTATATTTAATTTTATTTTAACAATTTGTTTATGTGCTTGTGATAAAACCAATAAGCTTACAAAAATACTCATATTTTTTGAGAATCCTAAAAAAAAACAACAAAACACCAAAATACCCTGTTCTGTTAACAAAACTAAAGTTAAAAGAGGATCTATTATTGACAGTTGGCAATTTAACAATTATGACACAATACTGTATTGTGCTATCATTACTTTATATTTTCAATTTCTTTTTACCTATTTTTTATTGCATCTTGCTTATTTTTTAAATGTCATTGTGTCTCGGCCTTAAGAAGGAATATCTTAAAAACCTCGTTAAAAACTAAGCATTTAGTAATCGGAACCCCAAAATTTATATATTTCTTAAAATATAACTACTTACTTAATTTTGGCTTGGTCAGCATAAGTACCTAACGAGGTACCTATACTAAATATCACGAATAGTCTCGTTTTAAAACAGATGACAGCGGTTATTTGTCATCGATCAGCTGATATTGGGACATAATAATATACCTAGATTTGTAGCGGACCGTAATGAGCCCAAACACCGAGTTATAAATTGCGTTTTTGTTACATTTAATTACATTTTAAAAATTTTAATTTAATTACTTTTGTGTAAGTACCTACAATTATTATTCATTTGACCAAAAATTTAGATACAGGTTAAAAAATTTTAATTCTTTTTCATTAGGGATCATAATTATTAATGTGTGCCTTGCTCGTTAAGTTGATTTCATCGATAAGTAATAAGTTTTATTTCATCTGAACGCCGTTTTTGTCGAAAAGTTAGTTTGTAAAATTTTTGTTCTTAAAATGTTTGTTCGTTAAGGTTAGGTTTCCAATGTATAATTTTCGCATTTTACATTATCTAGGTATCCTTTTCTGTTTCAAGAAAAATAAGTAGAAATTAAGTATTTCCCTGACTTAGGTAGGTAGGAGAGAGTTGGACAAAACCGGGTAGGTTGATAAAACCGGGTATCGCCTAGTTCTACCATATGCCAAAACAGCTTTCCATATTATTAACCTTTAAAAAGCAGCTATTTGATTTTGAAGGAATTATTTTTATTATTGTTATTAGTAAATATTATTATTGTTTGGCAATAGTAAGGTAATAGTAAGTAGTAATAGTTAGTAGTTAAAATAGCTAACCATATTAGTATGTAATAGGATAGCGAACAAATATATAATTCTATTTTCTGTGTCTATTATTTGATATTACTATTATTATTGTTTGTATGACAATAAAATAAAGTTTTTAACATAAAGTTAGCCTACATACAAGTTTAGAAATGTAACTGTATCAATAAATTGCATTTTAACAAACAAATTCCATAAAAACCACTTTTGGGTCTACGTACCTTACGTAAGTCAAAAACTGTTAAAGTAGGGTTTCCACTGACAGAAAAATTTAATCCCTGGCTAAGCTAAAGCTTTTAACTTTATGTTAGCCTACATACAAGTTTAGGAATGTACCCAACTGTATTATAACCAACAAATTCTATAAAAACCGTATTTGGGTCTTCGTACCTTACGTTAAGTCAAAAACTGTTAAATTAGGGTTTCCATTGACAGAAAAATTAAATCCCTAGCTATATTGAGGCTTTAAACTTTATGTTAGCCCACATACAAGTTTAGAAATGTAACCGTACCATAGCCAACAAATTCTATAAAAACCATATTTGGGTCTACGTACTTACGTACCTTACGTAAGTCATATATGGGAATTTTCTTGACAGTGAATGTAATAACTTGAATTCCATTAGTTTATGTTGAACTGTAGGTATTTTACCTATAGGTATAATCTGAACAAATAAAACAAAAAAAAAATCTATTCTAAATATGAGTGACAGAATCCTATTTTAAGTTGTGTTTCAGTTAGTTTAGTATTTTTAAGGTTTGGATATTTATAATATTATAAACTTTTTAAATCTATTTTGACACTTTATCTTTAAACCATATAGAAATTCATGCTTATTACCTATTACCTACCTTAAATTATAATATTTATAAAACATAACTTTCAAAAGAAATTATTACCTAATACTTATTATTTGGCAATATTAAAGCGGTAGAACCGATGAGGCTATTGCATAAATTGTTTTAGAAGGTATCACATGTATAATTTTCAAGTCCGGTCCTGTAATTCATGCCAACTTATAAAAATTTAATAGACCAAAATTGACAGAGTGTCACGTGACTTTGCCCCCATCTTGCGAGAGTATTCAAGATTTTTACTATACCTATAATAGATAAGTAGAGCAACAGAAATAAGATTTGGTATTTATTTAGAAACAAATCAATTGTGACACAATTAAGTTTAAAGCTTGGTTTTAAGTAACGAGCACTCGAACGAGCACATATACATAGGATACATTTTTTATTTCATATTGCATGTTGCTTAGTTTTTAATTGTTTCTCGGTTTTAATGCTATGTTTATGGTACCTAATTTTTAACATTTGCGAAAATACTTCTGGTATTTCTATGGTAATTCCAAGTATTACCAAATTTCGGTAACACATGGAAATGCCTGGCAATAATTACCATAGAAATACCAGAAGTATTTTCGCAAATAGGAAATCTGAAGAAAAAGCAGTATACCTTCTTTTTAAGCGGACATACTTTAAAATGTTACATATTATTATTATAATATATTGTATCTCTTTATTCGGTCTCTTTTGGACAAATCTCCCTAGAAATGTTAGAGTGGGAGAAATAAAATTTACATTTTATATTTATTTACGTTTTTACATGTATAACTTTAGTACCTATACGTTTGTATATAATATTTCTAAGCCTGAAGGACCCCGGTCGATGACCATTTGAACTGTATGTTTTAAATTGTATATTTTGACTTACCAATGGTGTAATAAAGAACATTTTTAGTAGTAGTATTAAAGATTTGAAGGTTAACTTTGCACATTGAATGATTTCCACTTCCATCTTAAATATATTTTATATAATTAAGTACCCAAGTGTTTTTTTTTAGATCAATGTCATACTATTAATTATTGTAGGTACCTACTCCTTTTACTTACGGGCAAAGCCAGCACTAGCAAATCGAACTTGTCTATGTCCTAGAAATTTTAATGTTAAAAACTTTGTATTTCTGAATTTGCACACACCTCCAATAATGACATTTTTAAAACAAAAAACTGATGCCATTATGAGAATGACAGAATGATGTTTGATGTTCTGTCCAACGACTTACAGCTGTCCTTGACAAATCTTATCACAAACTGTTTAAAACAAAACAAGTATTTTCTTCATTAGCATTCTATAAACATGAAATCAATTTTAATTACCGGTTGCAATCGCGGACTAGGATTGGGGCTAGTGAAACATCTGGTGACGGCAAAAAATCGTCCCGAAAACGTCATAGCGACCTGCCGGAACATAGCAAAAGCCACGGTAAGTTGATGTTTTATTTTACAGGTTAGAAAAAAAAATACTATCGAAAAATTAGGTTCTTTACCTATTGTTGGAGCCATAGTTTTTCCAAATTATAATATACACAGAACACTAAAAATAAAACTGTGTAACCACAAGCCGAAAAATGTAATTAACTAACTTGTTCGTTGATTGACGGTAAAATGTCAAATAAATTGAAATTGAAAATGAAAATTGAAATAGAGAAGAGAACGGTGGTGCGTTCCAAATTGCATCACAGACGAATTCAATGCGGCTGCGCTCAGACTGATTGGCCGCGAATTTTCTAGGCGTTCGCATAATCTATGATATGATAGACTCTCAACAAATTTGCTCTGTCATGGTTACTATATCGCGCGCACGTCTATCTAATTTCTTGATATTTTTGGATCAATTAGAAATAATTTATATTATTACGCATGACATGATATTTATGTAAAAGGTATATGTATATAGTTTGAGTGGATTTGTTGTTTTAAATTAGGTAGGGGTAACCGGGGAATGGTGGCCTCCGGGGTAAAAGGAGCCATGCCAAATATCCCGGGCCCGGGATAATTTTTATTTCACAACAGGACATAGTTGCGCCATCTCTTTATGGATAGCTCAACTAGTTACAAGAACAGGCCGGCGATTCCTTAAATTAAAGCGGCCAGCATGACATTTCAGTTTTGGTATTAGAATATTGTAAGGAACGTTGGAATTGAGTTCGAAATTTAGATTATTTGTTTTGATTTTTCTGAAATTGTTTGTTGTATATTCTTTTGTTGTTAATAGACTTTGAAGAAAACAATCGTAAGTAACAATTTGTTTAATTATAGAAGTTATTATATTATTATTGTTATTATAACATGTGTTTTTGGGGTTATCGTGGCCGGCCACTGTGGGGGTAAAAGCTGCATTTATAGTTGCCGTAACGTAAGCCGTAAGAAGTAAGCAGTAGTCGATAAGACGTAAAAATTAAGCCGTAACGAGAAACCCATTTATAGATTCTAATTAGTTAAGAAGTAAGAACAAGTTAGGTTATAATTTAAAATTGTTGCTTTTGTTTCAAATCTGATTTAAAATGGATTTAACTGATTAACAAGACGTAGTTGTTATAGCTGAAACAATATTGCGTTGTTATTTATTATTAAAATCACAAAATGCAGGTATTTAAATAAAAAGTAAGGTTATATCGTATGGTTGTAAACAAGACGGTTATGTACGAATATGACCGTTCCCGGCCGATTCAGTAAGCAGTAACGTAAGAAATAAAAATAAACCATTTCTTACTGCTTACGTTTTGGGACAAATTCTTACTGCTTAAGTTTTTATGAACTATAAATGGATGTGTTACTGATAATAATGTTCATTTCTCTTAGAGTTGTGTAGTTCGCGAACGAACTAGTTCAAAAGATCGAATCTGGCAACTGAACTAAAAGATTCAATCAGTAATTACTAAAAGATTGAAACAAGGCGAACTAAAGTCTAAACGGAATGTACTACGCAAGCGAGAGCGAGACGACCGAGATTATAGGTTTTGTCACCTGACCGACCTACCTACCGAACTAAACGAACTAGTCTTTTGAACTATTCACTTTATTGAACGAGATCGAAAGATTGAAATCGGCTAAGTGAACTAAACTTCCCAGCACTAATTTCTCTTACCGCTTATGTTACTGCTTAAAGCTTACGTTACGGAAACTATAAATCCAGCTTAATGGGAGCCGGCCACCATTAACCCATCGGTATTAAAAACACCAATTTTTAATCGGAAAATAAAAGAGTCACTGAACATATGTTTAAGGGTTGAGATAGTTATATATATTATAATACAAATAGTTAATACGAAACTTACAGGGAAATAAGTTCAGACCTTAGACGAGGTAAAGGAGGGGACGCGGCATCATAAACTTGCGATTGTGACCAGAATTTACTGTTTGGCACCAAGAAAATGACAGTTTGCAAAAATATATTATTACCTGTGAAGCTTATATATTTCTGGCTCCTTTCGATAGCTACGACTTTTGCACCCGTAAGATGAACAAACTACCATTTTATTCAACGATAAATACTACTATGTTTCATTCACTTTGCAATCAAAAACACAAAAACCCGCTTGGTGACAATAGGATGTTTGGCACCAGAATAATCGAATTTTTGGTCACACTTTGCTTCTGTCGCGGTAGATGCGCATGCCGCGTTCCCTCCTTTACCTCGTCTAGGGTTCAGATAAGACGAGGACCAATGATGACGAATACAAGGACAAGGATGCGAATGGAACTGACACATGTTTATAGTGTGCGGGGAATTCGGTAAAAATGGGGAGGGTTGGTTGAGGTGTAATTCGTGTGGTAATTGGGCTCATAAGGCATGCATGTACCGATACCGAGAAAAATACATACATATATGCGATTATTGTGCTTACAAAACTTTAATCTGTTCATTGGGGTATAATAGTGGCCGTATGCCACCATTACCCCAACTAGATGGGGTAACGATAGCCATGTAGGGTTTTCCTTTTTTTCCTGTAAAACCAAGTACTCGTTATTATTTTTTGTTTACTTTTAAATAAAGATTTAAGTGAGAGATGACCTATTTCAATGGTTTCCTTCTTTTTGACGGGGTTTAGAAAAAATTAACAAAAAAACTTAAATAAAGCTTAGGGGGCCACCATTCCTCCGGCTTCCCCTAAATGTGTCATATTATTATGGTTTAGCCAAAGATGAGTCCCAAAGTTTCAGGACGGTATTTTTTTAGGCAGCATAGAGACTGTCAAACACTTTGTTTTTTAAACTTTAGCCTATATTTCCTAATTAGTTTCTTGGCTTGTCCTGAATAGTAAGTAAACCCATAATAATATTTTTCGATATCACTGGAAGCTCATTGAAAGAAGTAGGTACCGTCCGCAGACTCCTCCAACAAGTAGATAATTAAGGTTCTACCCCATCAATTAAATGCCAACTTTTAATCCTTGTGACGTACTTTTAGAATCCTAAAATACTGTAATAATATTACTCTGACTTACTTTTAACTATATTTAACGTAAATAATATATTAAAACCCTTAGATTTACCATTGCTGGCTGCCTTAAAAAGTTAACGTGAGAATAATATCACTTGAAAATAAGTCTTGATAGAAATTAACACTTACAACACTTAAAACTAAAAGTTATAAAGGTCCAAACCATAGAAATTTACCGTTAGATACGTACAGCTTATCTCCTGCGCAGACAAAAGTTACGTTTTATGGACGAAACGGGATCGTAGTTAATTCTTATACTATTCTTTGGGAACTTAACTGCTTTTTTCCCACATAAATACATGTACCTTATTTAACTTAAAAATAATAATTGATGATTTAAAAGTAATAATTACCTTAAAGGCCAAGGGTCTTTACAATAAATATCAAATATATGCATTTAAAAAAACACATATTTACAGTATTTACTGATATTTGCAACCTAGATAGATAAGGTCCCTGGGAACATTTCTTGTTTTGTGAATTAATAACTTACTGTTTAAGTTTCTAGATTCTTTCACATCTCCTAATATCTTTGATGTTCCTGGTTTGCTATAGAATGCAATATTTTTGCCCGGTGACTTCTTGCACTTTGTTTTAGCCAAGCACGGTTTTCCAGGCATTCTAATATTCAAGGTGTAGAAATCTGGCAGATACTGTATGACAAAAAAAACTTTTTAAAGCGTTGATATAGGTACTTTTCCTTTTGCTTCTATATTAAACAGCAAAGCAAAGTAAATGTATTTGCTTAGCAAAGTTGTTTAACGCTTCGCGGACAATTTCGTATAATCGTATCCGAAATTGCGAATTATAGAGGGGCATAATATACTTAACAGCGGGGGGAGAAAACAATATTTGCTGAACTCCGCTATTATCTAAGATTTAATGCAGCAATGTTTTCAATCTGGATTATTTTCGTAGCTTTAAATTCAAGTAGAAGACTATTTACTACACAGTATAAGGATATAGTAAATGATTTAAGTCCACATGTGCAGTTTTGTTTTATTTTGGCTTTTTAGGCTAGCCGCAGGTGAACTAATTTATTAGCACGTGACCACCCCATGCTACGAAAAGGCTACACAAACCGGGTTTTATATACCGGGTGGCCCACTCTCAACGCAAAATTCCATAGCATCTAAACTGATCAACTTTTTAATATTTTTTAAAAACAGTTATAGGGGGGCATTGGGTCTACAATTTAAAATTATTTTAAATTATACAGGGTATCTCAAATAGTCAGGGTATATCGAACATACTTTTTTTTTTAAATGGAACACCCTATACCGGGTGTCAACGAAATTATTGTACATAGCACCACAGTGTGCACAGTCAAATTCTCCTCAAAATTCTCTTTTCAACGACATACAACAAGTTGACATTTACTTTTAAAATGGCGGCGTAGGACTCATTTTACCAAAAACAAAATGGTGTCTATAAAACAACGTATGCAATTGATACGGGAAAAATAGTGATAAAATCTTTTAAATTGGTCCCTTTTGTAATTCTTTAAGCACTGACATTTACATTTTCTTCTTTTGTTTTTAAAGGAAGGTATTTTTTTATTGTTTAAAAAAATCTTAACGTTAACCCTATTTTACAGAGTTTTTTTAAATGTTATCATATACTTTTTATTATTTAGTATCAAAGTCTAAAGTATCCTTAAGCACCTAGGGATATTTTTGAAATCAGAATGCGTTTTGCTTCAGTTTTAAACAAGAAAAAAAACCGTGCATTTTTCAATAAAAACTGAATAACTTAGTTCCACCTAAGTTGGCTTTGGATAACAAAATTGGTATTTGTCAACGCCATTATCAGACTATTAGTTTGTAATGAAAATTTTGTAGTGTATTGTGCTTTTGGTCGTGGGTCTGATTCATATTTCGTTAAATAGGAATAAAATGGTTAAGTTTACAAGAGAAGAACAAATTGATATGTTAATTATTTACGGAGAAAGTCACAAAAATGCCCGTCGTGCTGAAACATTGTATAGGGAGCGCTATCCAGCTCGTGAATTGCCTTCTTCAAGTTATTTCCCGTGGCTAGAAAATAAATTAAAATCGGAAAAAACCATAATCAAGAAGTTAATGATAATTTTGTTGTAAGCGAGGAAGCTGAAATAAATGTATTGGCTTGCATTGCTGTTGATCCTACGTCATCTTTGCGAGAAATAGGACAACAATGTAATATTAGCCACGAAAGTGTTAAGAAAAATATTAAAAAAACATGGATTTAAGTCATTTAAATACCAAGCTCACCACCACTTGGGAGAAAACGATCCTGTCAGAAGGCTACAATACTGCAATTGGAGGAGAATAATGTGGATAACGGTTTCCATCGAAACATACTTTTTTCCGACGAGGCAAGATTTACAAACATGTGTATGTTTAATAGGAATAATACAAGATTTTGGGCCATTCAAAATCCCCACTTAGTAAGAGAATGCGCCTATCAGGAGCGTTTTGGTGTAAATGTCTGGATTGGAATATTGGGAACTAGAATCGTTGGTCCTGTATTCTTTTTTCATCTTTTAAACTCTGAACAATATTTAAATATTCTTCAAACCGCTGTCGAAGAATTTGTGGACAGCTTACCTTTAATTGAAATAAACAAAATTTATTACCAGCAAAAGCTGCTCACACTCTAGGATTGTAGTAAACTATTTGAATGAAATGTTTCGTGATAGATGGATTGGGACAACCGGACCAATAAGGTGGCCTGCACGATCACCTGACTTAACCCCGCTCGATTTCTTTCTATGGGGATATGTGAAATCAAAAGTTTATGCCACTGCACCGACATCATTGGAAGACCTAATGGCGAGAATTCGAAGAGCAGTTAACGCTATTAATGAAAATAATTTAGAAAATGTTTTGCGAGAAAATGCCGAAAGAATAAACTTGTGTCGTGACCAAAATGGTGATCGTTTCGAATATTTAATTTATGGTTAATTTGTTTCTATTTTTTAATTTGTTGTTATTATTTTACTGTTTACCTTTTAATCTGTTCTAGGCCGTTGTTAATTATTTAAGAATTAAATTTTTATTATTGAAGCAAAACGCATTCTGATTTCGAAAATATCCCTAGGTGCTTAAGGATACTTTAGACTTTCATACTAAATAATAAAAAGTATATGATAACATTTAAAAAAACTCTGTAAAATAGGGTTAAAGTTAAGATTTTTTTAAACAATAAAAAAATACCTTCCTTTAAAAACAAAAGAAGAAAATGTAAATGTCAGTGCTTAAAGAATTACAAAAGGGACCAATTTAAAAGATTTTATCACTATTTTTCCCGTATCAATTGCATACGTGGTTTTATAGACACCATTTTGTTTTTGGTAAAATGTGTCCTACGCCGCCATTTTGAAAGTAAATGTCAACTTGTTGTATGTCGTTAAAAAGATAATTTTGAGGAGAATTTGACTGTGCAATATAATATACAGGTTGTAATTTAAAAAAAAACATAAATGGCGTAGTTCCGGTTAAACCGGAAGTGAAATTCAGTTGGTTTCTAGGTAAAAATAAAGATCCCTTTCAAACATTACAGTAACCCAAATTTGATTAAAATATCTCTTAACATAACACTGTGGTGCTATGTACAATAATCTCGTTGACACCCGGTATATTATGATATTTTTGGATTGATCAATTCTAAGAATATTCTGTATAACATATAATATGTTTAAATTTAACAGCACCTGTCGGTAGTAGACTGGCAGAAATAAATGAAATTTGGGTTATGGAACATGATTGTTCAGTAGGGTCTAAAGCATATTTTAAAAAACAAAAATATTTACCGAAGTCTTTTAAAATGCCTTTCTAAATGTAACAATTTTAAAAACGTAAAAAATCTTAAAGTATGTTATTTTAAAAACATACCCTATTATTTTTTATGCCTAATCAAAAGACATTTTTAATACAATTCTAATTATACTAGGGTTCACTGAAATACTTTCCGCCGAAGAAAACTTGTTTTACTGCAAATTCATGACAAAATTTATTGGTTGAAAGCACCCCAAAATACATTTATTTATATTTCCCACAGTTGATGACCTGTCAATTCTTGAAAATTCTATGGTTCTAACAAAATTAGAACTTCGTTTCAAATTTAGAGGTCACTACACTTTTATTCGTGAAGAGAGGTGGTCGCAACTAAAATTAATGTGATTTAAATATCTACATGTACATACCTACCTATTTGTTCCTTTTTTGTGTTCAACAGTTACCTATATGTTTTATTTTTTATATGTTGATTTTCTATACTTTAAGAAACCTTAGTTTAAAAACCAATCAGTATTTTGTGCCTTACTACTTATTATTTGTATGTTTTTTTTCCTATTTAGGTTTATTTCCTTTTTTTTTAACTAGAATTATTGTTTTTTTTGTGTCTAGATTTTATTTCTAGATAAGTTTATATATTTGCAATATTAGCATAAGTTGACTTGTTTCACCAAATTGAAAAAGTTTTTGTTATACTTTCAATACTGTTTATTAATAAAGATGTATTTTCCAATAAAAACGCATATTTTTATTAAAAAAAAAAAAACAATTACAAAAAGAACATTTTTTTCTGCTTTTGTCGCGTGTTGCAAGTACGATATAAAGCCATGTTACTTGACAATCCTAAATAAACAAGCAGTGTTGCAAGTATGGGCCATCATGCACCTTACTTGCAACACCCAGTTTTTTTTTTCCGAAATGCACCTGACTGAAACAGGAATGAATGATATTTGATAGCACCCATATCGACCAACAAAATCTAATTTTTTGTTTTAAACTATCTTCAAAAGGCTTCTCAGAAACGACACTTAAAGTCCAAAAGTGTTGCAAGATGGACGCTTTTACGGTATAGGGAACCCTAGTATAATTAGAATTGTATTAAAAATGTCTTTTGATTAGGCATAAAATAGTAATTTACGTTACAAGACCGGAAAGTAGTGTTTTTCAGGTCGAGACAAGCATTTCCAAGGCGAGCCATAGGCGAGTCCTGGAAGCTTGGAGAGACCTGGAAAACACTAATTTTCGGTTGCGTGACGTACAATATTTTTTTTAAGACCGACACTTCGATATATTTTATAATCTACGCGAAACAAGTTTGACATAAAGAACAAAATTTAAAATCAACGAACTGTCACTCGACAATACATCGAAATGTTGTTGTCATAATAACGAAATCAAGGTATCTTGTATTATCAAAGAGCGATTGGAAAACCAAAAAACAGGGTGACAGTGACATTAGAGACCGGAAAAGTGACATTAGAGACCGGAAAATTTTTTTCGGAAAAACGTTATTTTCTAGACGAAAAATTGTTCAGAAAGTGTAAATTTTCTGGTCGGTTTTAAAAAAAAATAATAGGGTATGTATTTAAAATAACATACTTTTCAGATTTTTTACGTTTTTAAAATTGTTACATTTAGAAAGGCATTTTAAAAGACTTCGGTAAATATTTTTGTTTTTTAAAATATGCTTTAGACGCTACTGAACAATCATGTTTCATAACCCAAATTTCATTTATTTCTGTGAATCTGTACTACCGACAGGTGCATATTCTTTACGTGCTAAAAACACAAAATTTTTGAAAAATCGTTAATAACTCATAAACTGTTAAATTTAAACATATTATATGTTATACAGAATGTTCTTAGAATTGATCATCCAATCCAAAAATATCATAATATATAGGGTGTTCCATTAAAAAAAAAGTATGTTCGATATACCCCGACTAAAGTTAAATCAAAAGAATTTCCGTTGCACGTCATACCTTCGAGTATCAGCAGTGTTGCCAGTTTGTAATCAAAATACCCCAGTAAGGAAATGCTTCGGCATTTTTCAATAAAGGTAAACAACGTAATCAACAGAAATGTGTATGAATCCCTTTGTTGTTCTTAAAAGATCAGTTTTTAATCCTATTTAGAAAATGATTTGCAGTTTTAGTTAAAAACGACTTAAATAAACTCACGAAAACACGAAATGAAAACAATAAACGTCAATCAAAATTCGCCAAGAAATAAACTGACATCACCGATGCGTTGACACTTCTGTTGCCAACTGTCAGCCTAAAAAATTCAAATGATATTAATTTTTAAAAGGTTAAATTTAAAAAACATCCCCTTTAAGCGGCTTAATATCAAAGAAGAATACATTAAGTTTCTTTTACATTCAATATCGCATGAAATTTATACATTTTTTGCCCAAATTTAATTTTCTTATGTTTCCTTACCGATTTTCAACTATCAGCTGATTGATGACGTGCAACGGAAATTCTTTTAATTTAAGTATATTTGAGATACCCTGTATAATTTAAAATAATTTTAAATTGTAGACCCAATGCCTCCCTATAACTCTGTTTTTAAAAAATATTAAAAAGTTGAACAGTTTAGATGCTATGGAATCCTGCGTTGAGAGTGGGCCACAGGGTGTCGCAAATTCGATGCTCACCATTGGAATCTCGGAAACTATAAAAGATGTTAAACTGGGAAAAGTTGGATAGTTTGGAGATCATCGGTTTGGAGCCTAAGTTAATGCTGGTGAAAAATCAAGAAATATTCCGATTACTTCCGGAGATATCGGAAAAAAACCGAAAACTTCATTTTCCGTTTTTGTTTTTTTTAACGTTATTTATAAACATTGAAAAACGGAAAGATCTTTCTACAGGCACTTTTTTCTCGTTGTATTTAAAGATCGTTCCTAATTTATAAACGGGTGTGTTTCGGTTTTCAGATCACTATCAGATCAAAATTTTTAAATACTTACGTACAGTTACACAGCCATTAAATCTTGGGCAGAACCTTTTTAGCTTTGTAACATCTACACATACACCTCATTTTACTATAAGTATACCTCGCACCCGTCGTGGAATACTGTAACATCTCAATTTTTTTAAAGTTTGGGTTTGTTACGGCATTCAACTAAGAAAAGTAAGTAAATTGTTCGAGGAACAAGACGCCAAAGTTAGTTTAACGGTCGACCGGTAGATGGCACTTGTTTCAGTCTTTCGGTGGTGGGATTCTTAAAGCCGCGTCTGCGAAAGACTGCAACATCTCAGTCACACTTAAAAGCTACCGGACGAGTCGGTCAAGAGACGCGAGATGTTACTGTTTTTCCCGGACACCTGTCGTGACATTTTTTAATGTTACAATGTTGTTCAGACTAATTGTTTTTGCTATATACATGGTAATGATGTACATGTATTGTTTTTGCCCATTCAAAAACATTACAACAATAGAGCATACATTTTAAATCAAGGGGCATACTCAGAATAAGGGCGATAGCGCTCATTCTGTCATTGGAAAAGAAATTAAGAGAACGTATTTATGTCCCATCCCAATACTTTCAACTTACGAGAACAGCGATTACACCGTAAACGAACTCAGTCACGAAGATTTCATCGATGTTAAATATTTAGAGATTGAACAAAATTTTAAAACGAACAAAAAAAATGAGGCAGTTCCCTTCGCCAAAATTAAGATTATGAAGTTTAACCGGGAAAATCCTTTTGCCTTTTTGTACAAAATATCGTACCGCGCAGAAAATTTCAACGTTATCGATGCTTATCTTAACAAAAGCAAATTAAAAACAAGGGCATCTGCTACAATTATTACATTGGACGAGAGAATTGAAAAAAATTAAGAACTGGGCTTTGAAAAAGCATACAACGCAACTATTCCGGTTGCTTTTAAACAAATTAATGTTCAGAATGTCCCTAGTAAACAATAACTATGTTAAAAAAAATTTACTTTGATTTTTACAACAACTTGAGTACATAATGGTTGTCTGCTGAGTTACTGTTAAAAAATATTTTGTTTAAGTTTACAATGTTCCTAATATTAAAATAAATACTTTTTTGCGTTCCTTTAAAAAGCTAATAATTTATTCCTTTAAATACCTGTATCCATAAGCTGTAGATAATAATATTACTTATTCACCCACATACTTAAATTATTAATATTATTGATAAATTATTTTTAATTAAAGAAATGTCGTTTGTACCACTTAAAGACATTAACCAAATCAAATTACATTCTTTTTACATGCGTTTTAATAAATAAGAATAAACTAGTTTAAAATAAAATAGGTTCCACCGTCGATATTATTGTCTATAAAGTTATTACTATTATTATTATTATCATTATTATCATGACAACATGAACAATAATTAAGAATTATTGTCCATGAAACACTGAAACATGAACAATAATTAAGAATTATTGTCCATGAAACACTAAACCATGAACAATAATTAGGAATTACTGTCCAAGAAACACTAAAACAAATTTAAAATTATTTTTGTTGTCCCTCGAATACAGTAACAAGTACGAAATTTTAAACAAAATGGCATAGTGTGTCCTAGTATTGGCGAAATACGTCTATTTATCAATAACAAAGTGAACTAAACATCTTAACTAGTATATTTAGCTTAAATCCCGGCGAAAATACATAAACATAATCAGCAGAAAGCAAAATGCAAAAATAAAAAAACTTTAACATCCATTTGCTGAAAATTGATTATTTTGCAATGTTACAGTATTCCACGACGGGTGCGACCTGTAATACCTCTTGAACAAAGTATCTATTAAAAATGTCATTATAGAATAAATGTCACAGTTTTAATTTATGAAAAATGCCAAATTTAACGACCGAGCAGAACGTTTTAATAATTCATTATATTGAGCAGGAAGGTTGGTCTGAAAGGGGAGTTTCAGAAAGGCTCAACATTTCAAAGAGTACGGTTCATTTTTTCAAAACAAAGTGGCAAGAAACGCATTCCTTGGAAAGAAGACCTGGAAGTGGTGGTCCCAAACAATCCAATGAAGAACAGGATAACAATTTGGTTAACATATTAAGGGACCAACCTTTTAAATCCATTGTAAGGGCTAAAATAGAAATAAACTTCCCGGGATCGGTGAGAACAGCTCGACGAAGGGTTAGAGAAATCTCTGAATTACGCTGTCATCCAGCAGCTAAAAGGCCATTTTTAACTACCGAAAATAAGGAACAACGGGTCGGTTTTTCGTTACAGTATTACTTGGAACCTCTAGTTTTCTGGGAAAAGGTAATATTTACAGACGATAAAGTGTTTCAGTCTTGCTACAATGGAAGACTAAGAGTATATAGGCCTCCAAGAACTCGATTCGATGAAAGATTTACCCAAAAGGATCGAAATAGTGGTCGATTTTCTGTAAACGTCTGCGCATGGATAAGTGCTCAAGGATTTTGTGTGTGTCACTTTATTGAAGGGCGATTTAATACAGAGGTATACATGAATATTTTACAAAATACCATGTATTAGAACGATTGCCAGGAAGGGATGTTATTTATCAGCAAGATAATTGTCCCATTCACACGGCCTGACAAGTAAGGAAATGGATGGATCAAGAACAAATTATCATTTTACCATGGCCCTCACGCAGTCCGGATTTAAATGTAATGGAAAATGTTTGGGGTGTTTTAGTCAAAAAAATTAATGGTGAGAATAATTTTAGGCCACAAAATTTGAACGAATTAAAAAATAAAATTGCACAAGCTTGGAATGAGTTAAATCGGGACTTCGCAAGGGCTTTGGTAACTTCAATGCCTAGAAGAATAAACTGTGTCTTGGACAAAGGGGGAGCCGCGCTAAAATATTAAAATTTAATTAATTATAATAATATGATGTATTGTAAATAGGTACCGATTGAATTTGTTATAGTTTCATAGTTTGTTAATTTTTCGAAATAATAAAAAAGTTCTGATACCTCTTGGTAATTACTAATGATTAAATGTAAATTAAGGCAAAAGAGCAATTTACCAAAAATTGGTAAAAAGTCAGAATCTGACAGATTTGCTGCCCAAGATTTATTGGTCGTAACTGTACCTACCTACCTGAAATTTAAATATTACTTTCTGTGGCGTATTTTGTTCCCCCAAAACATAAATCAATAACATTTTGGCAAAATTTCACCTTTTTGAAACAAAAATCCATCATTAGTAACTTAAAGTTATTTTGCAATACGGTCCTGATAATTATTATGTTGCTACTTACTCTAACCAAAAAGAAATATATTTAATAGGTAATATTTTGGTACCATTTTGGAATTTTACAGTAAGCATTGTAATTAAAATAAGAAATAATGTAAGAAAGCACCAAAGAAAGTTTAAAAAGTACTACCTATTCTTCTGTATTGAGTAGTATGTATGGTACCTACCCTCTGGTCAGTTTCGATAGCGAATTTATAACGACGTTATAGTAATATAAGTTATAGTTAACCCATATCTTTTACTTACCTATATTTTTAGTGTCAAATTGTCTAATAATTATTGAAAAATAAACAAACCATTACATTAACGAAACATTATTTTATTATATTGGGTACTAAGCTACCTGCGGCAAATAAGGCCCAGCTAAGAAAGAAAAGGCTATATTTCGAACAAAAACATAAAAACCTAAAAACTTGTTAAAACATTAAAAGAATGAACCTTTTTAACAGAAAATTTCTTCGATATTGGAGATTACATTTCATATCGATTTACTGCAAACTCTTAAAAAAATGTGCAAACGGGCCTTATTATCGGACAGGTAGTTTAATAAGGTCCTTTAACAAAAGCTTGCCTTTGCGACATGACTTTATCTTTTACGGCATCCATTGCAGAACGAAGTTGTTCTGAGGTTCATGGCCCACGTTTTATTTTTTCTGCGGCAGGCATACTTCTTTCTGTAAGAAAAACAAAAATTAAAATATTAGTCGTTTAATATGGCCCACCTAAAATAACATTATTTATTTAATGGGCCTTAATATCCGAAATGACCGTTTTTAGTTCACACCAAAAAATTAAAACTCACTTACCTTTTCAGACAATTTTTATGTCAAAAGGGGATGCTAGGCATAACAAAGAACACACTTGATATTAATAATAAGAAAAAAAACGTTTATAAGTAAAAAATTTTGAGGACTGTTTGTTACGCTATATTTATAACATTGAGTACAACGACACACACTCTATGAAACTTGTGTAGTACTAGTACTGATCGCGCCGTTTTAATTATTGGCGGAGGCTATCGTGGTATGTGGTAGGTATATGGAGGCAGGTATTTCGGCGTTGCCCGGAGAGAAAATGGTGTCGAACCTTAATGGAGCTTTCATGGAATTAAAAATCCGATATGCATATCAGACATAATATTTTTAAATTTCATCAATTTCTTCATAATATTATGTCTGATATGCATATCGGATTTTAAATTCCATGAAAGCTCCATTAAGGTTCGACACCATTTTCTCTAATGCTAAAACCATCAGCACTAAGTTTTATTTCTGTCTCCTGATGATGAACGTCACTACGTTCGAAACATGTAGAGACTTTTCCTAAATAATTTAATTTATTATTAAACTTTGTGGAGGAAGACTTTGAGTTTTTTCTTTTGTTCCTATATGATGTATAGACTAATAATGCATTTAATAAAAAATAATTATAATTTAATGTGGAATTTAAAAATGTAAAAATATACTGGGTGTTATATTTAAAAATATAAAATTCGTTCGAATTCCAGACAAACCAAAAACCTGGCAACAACGCCAATATCGTCATTCGGTGCATTAGATCCTCTTACACAACTGTACCAAATTTGGTTTAAATCGGCCAGTAAATTGTGATGTTATTAAGCCGTTTCCAGACTTTATACACACACTGTATATGTCGAAATTCTGTAATAATCTTCAGAATTGTCAGCAGGTACGTTAACTCTGTGAATTTGCATATTTGCTCTCCGAGGCATAGTTAGAGTGATGGCTACAGCATTGTGCAATTCCGTATTTTTTTTAAAAACATTTTAAAAATATTTAGCGTCGTTTAGTCGTTTCTCCTTTAGTTGGCTAATAACATTAAGGCTTTTCGTTTGAAATATTTGACTTATATTAAGGGTTAGAGATAAAACATCTGAAAGACAAAAAAGATTTACAATAAACTGACTGTTTAAAAGTGATGTTTTTAAAATGTTTGCTTTTGTACCTAGATGCCTCTCTATCCTGCCAGTTGGAGATGGTTTCTAAAGCTCCAATAATGGAAGGTAATGCTGAACAAAATCTGAATATTATTGATTTGTGCCGCTCTACCCAACGTGTTTCGCACATTTTGTTTAATTTTAAAGGACATAACTTCTTTAATACAATCGCAACCTCTTAGAGAAGTGTCCGAAAAATTCATTGGAACAAATAGGGATTTTATTATAAAATATTTATAAGTATAAGAGGGCACTCAAGTTTGGTTAGGTTTAGGATCCAGGGGGGGGGGGGGTAATTACCCCCCACTACCCCCCCCCCTGAAATCCGCGCTTGATCCTCAGTACCCCAAAAACACTTTTCTACGAAATATATCATTATGATACCACAATTTTACCTTCACAATGTCTTAAAAACTTGTTATGTTCGATAATTTAAAGAAAGATTTTTTAAATAATCTTCGACACCTTCTTAGAAAGGTTTTTCTCCACGACCATTACTGAATGCAATAATTCCAAAATCATTTTTGATAATAGAATGTAAAAATTCTCGCTCTTGAGTTGGAATATTTATTCTGAAAGACTTGCTTCTTATGCGTTTTGCGTGTATTTTCATTCCATAACAAGATACGGAATGAATATTCTGTAATTGATATAAACGACATAGGTTGCCATGAATTTCGAAACTGTCAGTGTCAGATAAAAATGGCCGCGTTGTAATAATTATTTTCAGACAAATTTTAGTGCAAGTCAAAAAATGAGTGAAAAATCGGATGAATCAGATATGGAACTGGATGGTCGTGGAGAAAATATAGTCTGCTACTCGGTTAGAATGAAAATTCGATACTCGTGGTTCCTCACGCTCGCTACGCTCGCGTTCGGAATCTTCCACTCGGATCGAATTTTTATTCCAACCTCGTTACAGAATCTACTATTCTTCTTCCCCATTTCATTTGGTTGGTTTACGCCCACTTTAACAACGTTTTAAATACTCAGTATGGTTTAACCATCACCATTCTTCTTCATATCGTGTTTCTTCTAAACTTCAATTTTTGAGTCCATTTAAAGCTCCATTAAGGTTCTATTTTTAGGTTTATCTTTTGCTAACAACAACAGCACAGAATAATAATTTTCTGTCTCCTGAGAATGAACGTTTCTACGTTCGAAACATGTAGAGACCCGTGAATTAATAATTTTTTCTATTAAACTTTGTGGAGGAAGACTTGTGTTTTTCTTTCCTTTCTATACTTTCAACTCCACTTTAAGTATGGACTATTATTTCTTCAAATTAAAATGTTATTGGTTTATGTTTTGGCGGAACAAATTACTTCAGAAAATAATATTTAAATTTCAGGTTCGTATGTAAAAATTTTGATTTGATGGTAATATCTTAAAACCGAAACGTCGTTTTTTATATTAAAAACTATTTTTAAATGCGACCTAAGAAAGTGCTTTCTGTTTTTCAATATGTCACAAAAAAGTAAAACGGAGGATGAGTTTTCGGTTTTTTTTCTGATATCTCCGGAAGTAGTCGGAGTTTTCTAGATTTTTCACCAGCATTAACTTAAGCTACAAATTATCAAACTTTGCCCCAATTTAACATTTGCTGTATCTCGTATAGTTTCCGAGATCCCAATGGTGGGCATCGAATTTGGGACACCCTGTACATAGGTCTATGCTAATAGGATTTCGTCAGTGGGGGTACAGTAATTTTAACTAAATAAATTGTTATAAAAAAATTTGTTAATTTTTTGCTTATTTATATTCAGAGGATTTTACGAAAAACGTAAAAATAGCTATTCTAGTTAGGTGGACACCCTATTTGGACAGAGAGGAAATGTATTCCCTATCCATTAAATAAAGCAACTACATAGCATCATATTTAAAAAAACCAACTTCTTTAATAAAGATCAAAAATTGCTACTTTTCAACTTCCCTGTATCTAAACTTTAATTTCCGACGATTCATTATGGAACACAATAATATCTAATTCCACAACCGGAATTTTGGAATATTCAAATTTAAGGGGACACCCTGGTACAGGTCAAAATTTGAGAAAACTATTTTTTTCTCAGAATCGGATAGAGTATACGGGAGAGACGGGTAATGGCGAACACCTTAGGAAAAATATTACTAACTCTGAAATTGGTAGACTATGAGATAAGGTGTATATCTATGTTGTCTATTTTATTATGCTCCCTGGGTCCTTAATTTAATTCGCCACTAGTCGGGAATCGGGATGGCGTCCATTTGTTTGGGGAGTAAAACACTTCGCGCTTACTAAACGAATGTATTAAGCTAGAAACAAGTAAACTTGGGTTGTAGAACTATCGGTTATGTTATTTACAATATGTATATATTAATATGATCACTTTGGGCACTATTTCGAACGATCAAACCAAATAAAAATACGGCGCGTCTCTTTTCTTCAGTTCTTCTCTTCATCGCTACTTTTTCTCTGATCTCTCGTTGTCCTCGTCTCGTCACTTGTCGGCTCATCGCATGTATGGTGGGTTGCCTATTAGTAGTCAGCACCCCTCGAAGTCGAGTAAATCGGCGCAATAAAATTCTAAATGTAATATTTACAACACTCGGCCATCCTGGTTTATGTTTGTCTCAAACATAGTCCTTGAATCTTACGGGCCTTTTGATAGTTCGTTTGGGCTTTTCATATGATGGATTTTCGTTCACAGTGGGTTTAGTTGGTTCTTTATCAGTATCATCTGGTTCCCACACATCCTCGGGATCAACATCGGTATTCTCGGAATTGTCTTCATCGGTACTATCATCAATTGGTGCAGTTACAAATTCGTCTTCTTCTAGTAGGTCATTTTCTTGAATAGTATCATCCGTAGCATTATGATATATTTTGAGTTGTGATACATGGGCTGTTGTCGAATAATATGGACTGTCTTCGTTTAGCGTTTCAACTCTATAGATGTCGCTTTTTATTAGTTCAGTGACAACTAATGGTCCTTTGTATTTGGGTTGGGTTTTTGTTGGTTGTCCAGTTTGAATAGGAAGTGTTCGGAGAGCAACAATGTCTCCTACTTCAAATTTTACACCTTTATATCTCTTTTCATCATAATATCTTTTGTAATTTACTTGTCTTTTATGTACCTTTTCTTTCGCTCCTTCTCTCTTATCTTCCCTGGTTTCTTCATCTTCGTCTTCTCTTTTTGCATGCCTCACAATGGCTGCATCTTCGAACACTGGGAATGTATCCATACAATAACTCAAAAGGTGTATACCCTGTGGTTTTATTAATGTTTATATTCAAGTTTCTCTGTATGATGTGTATGTTTCGATCCCATTTATTCTCATCTTCAATTTGTGTCACAATAGCAGGTACTATGGAGCGCATTTGCTTTTCCGCCATACCATTTGCTTGGGGGTAGTGTGTCGCTATAAGTTGATGCTGAATATTATATTTGGTACACATGTCCTGGAATATCATACTCGTAAAGGCTGTGCCCCGGTCACTGATACATTTTTCTGGAGCCCCATACTCTGAAATAAAAATTTCCATTTTGTCTACAGTTTCTTCCCCACTAGTTGATTTTGTTGGAAACAATCTAACATATCTGGAAAAAGCATCTACTATGACTAGTATATGAGCATGACCCTTCAAACTTCTTACAAATGGACCAACATGATCAATGTGAATTTTCTCCATAGGTCGTTCAGGCATTTTTGGCGTGTGCAATAGGCCTGGTTTTCTACCTCCTGGGACCTTAACGAGTAAACATTGGAAACATCCTGAAATATGTTGTTTTACATATCTTCGTAATCCTCGAAACCAAAATCTTTTCAATATCGATTCAACCGTTCTATCTACTGACCAATGTCCTCGAAGATCGTGATAAGTGACGACAATTGATTTTCTCATTGAATCCGGAATCACATATAACTTCTTAATTTCTTTGTTTATTTTAACACCTCGGTATAGCTTTCCTTCATATACTTCATACCCATTAGTTAGGTTATTCTCTTCATTTGTTCTCTCTTTTAAATCTTTATTTAAAATATTTATCACATTTTGTAATCTGTCATCTCCTGCCTGCATCATAACTACCTTATCTTCTTCCGATATTATGAGAAACATGTTAAGTCTCTTCTCATATACTTCTTCTATTATGCCCCTTGGCGTCGATTCTTCAACGGCTGCTCTACTTAGGCTGTCAACATGTGCCATTCTGTCACCCGGACGATGCTTAATATCAAAATTATATTCGGATAAGGTGGAATACCAACGGGCTATCTGGGGATTTATTGTTCTTTTTGCATTTAGGTATACTAGAGCTTGGCAGTCACTAATTATAGTAAAATGTATGCCTATTAATAAGGACCTAAGTCATTCACAACACCAAACTATGGCCAACAGTTCTAACTTTGATGAATGATAATTTTTCTCGGCATCATTGGTTTTCTTAGAGACGCAGTAAACAAGTCTCATCTTTTTGTCTGGTCCTTCTTGTAAAATCATTCCAGCCACACCCTGGCTGCTGGCATCGCAATGTAACTCGGTACGACTTTTTGGGTTGTATAGCTGTAACACGGGCGCTTGGACTAGTAAGCATTTTAATTTTTGAAAACCTTCTTCTTGACTCTCTTCCCAAATAAATTCTTGTTTTGCCTTGGTTAAATCAGTGAGAGGTCGACAAATTATGGCATAATTTTTAATAAAACGTCTGAAAAATCCAGTGAGTCCTAGGAATCGTCGAATTTCATGTTTGTTCTTAGGTACTGGGAACTCTTCAATGGCTCGTAACTTTGTATCTCCAGGAAAAAGTCCTTGTGAGCTAAGTGTAAAACCTAAAAATTTTATAGTGCGTTGTGCAAACTCACACTTTGTTAATTTGAAAGTTAATTTAGCTTTGCGGATCGCATCAAATACAAGGGTAAGTCTATAAATCATATCATCCCAATCTTTTGCAGGTACTAACACATCATCTAAATATGACACCGCTAGATTATCTTTTAAAGTTCCTAACACTTTCCGCATTAATTTAGAAAATTCAAATGGCGCATTACAAAGTCCAAAACAAAGTCTTTGGAATTCTGCGGTACCATCCGGCGTAATGAAGGCCGTTTTATGTTTAGAATGTTCACTTAAGGGAACTTGAAGATATCCACTCATTAAATCTAGGCTACAAAATAATGTACAACCTGCAAGCACTTTAAAACAGTCATCGAGATACGTAATTGGAAAATTTTTCTTGACCGTTTGGGAATTAAGGCGCCTAAAATCTACCACTAGTCTTTTCTCGCCTGTACTTTTTGGTACTAATAATACTGGTGACGCGTAAGAAGAATCAGTGTCCCTGATAATGTCATTGTCACGCCACTCTTCTAAAATGTCTTTAATAGTTTCTCGGTCTTCCAGATTTGTACGATATGGTTTTAAACGCACTGGGATATTATTGTCCTCAATATCTACCGTCATTAAGTCAGTACACCCTAACTCTGACAAATTTAAAGCGAAACAATCTCTATAATTATTAAGCAAACCTAAAAGTTCTGCTTTTTGCAGTGAGGACACTGTGTCACCTACTGATATCATCTCCATAGTAATTGGCTGTCGCTTGCTAGGATCGCTGGAACAAACCTCTAAAACATTTTGCTGCCTGGACACCTCACATGGTACGGTATTGACACCCAACACTGAATCACTGCCATGGCTTAGTCCTCTAACTTCCCCTACTTTGTCACCTTGAACTACTGTTACTTGTTTAGTGACTTGCACTGGTAACACATAGCCTGTGTCAAGAATTTTCACTTGAAGAAAGTTTATTTGTTTGTTATCTAGAACAGTATCTGCACTTACAGTCACAGCTGCCTTATTAAGACACATAGAAATGTCTATGTCTTTAAATGGTTCTTGATTGACGTATCCAAAAATAAATTGTTCGCCCATCCTCATATATGCAATATTTGGGTCCTCAGTAAAATTGCGTCCTAATAGTAAAGGCATAGTCTGTATATGGTCAGGTACAATTAACAATTCAACAGCCTGTTCAACCTCATCTACTTTCACACTGAGTCTAGTTTTCAAGCTGCACTTCACTGGGATATTCCCAAAACCATAGAGTTCTTGCACAGTAGACTCACTTGTCAAATTATTTTCGATGATGATTCTTTGCTGTATGGTAGAAACAGCACTTCCTGGGTCTATGAAACTTATTGTGTTTATGTGCCCATTTATTGTCACTTTTTTCATGAATTTATCTTCGGTTTTCTTGGTTTGAGTCTCTTCAATTAAAAATTGCTTTTTCTGTACTTGATCCTGACTTTTATTTCCTACTGTATTGGCCAAGGTTGTATTTTCCCGATTGTACTTTTGTTCTAGTTCATTTTGTTTTTTATTCTGACAGTATTTTGCAACATGTCCGTATTTCTTGCAACTAAAACATAGGGGTTTTCCATTTTCATCTCTTCCAGGTAAGTAGTTTTTCACCTTTTCTGATCTAACTTCTGAGCTATTTGGTTTCCGTTCCAAAAATTGGTTTCTTGAACTTTCTATTGGATTTCTGGAATAATCTGACAGGTTTCTTTGCCTTGGGTTTTCACTTTTTCTTATTCTGTCTACTCGTGCCTTTTCTACCCTCTCGTACTCATAGAGATCCTTTATCAAATCATCCAAGTTTATCTGCTGCCTTTACCATCCTCCAAGTGACACCCATTACAGAGCACTCTTCTCGTCACTAGCAAACACAATTGACTTCTTGCAAACCAACCATCCTAATGCCGAAGTCGCTATCTTTGGTGACTTTAACGTCCACAATATCAACTGGCTCAAATACTCAAATACCAACGATGAAGAGGGTCGTGAGGCGGAATCTTTTGCGATCAGTTCTGGTCTAACTCAACTCGTGGAAGAACCAACGCGAATTCCAGACCGAGATGGAGATTTTGCTAGTCTTTTAGATCTCTTTTTGACATCCAACCCTGACCTATACACAGTCACCGTTCATCCTCCATTAGGATCTTCCGATCACAAACTTATTTCAACTCTAAGCGAGCTGCCAATTTGTTCTGAATAACCTCCTAAACCTCGTAAAATTTGGCACTACACATCAGCTAGCTGGGAAGACCTAAGGGACCATTTTCGCACTTTTCCTTGGCTGGAAGTATGCTTCTCTTCTGATGATCCATCCGCTTGTGCTCAAGAGGTCTCCGATGTCATTCTTACTGGCATGGAAGCCTTTATTCCTTTCTCCAAGAAGCGCCCTTCTAATGGCAAGCCCTGGTTTAGCAAAAACTGCGAGCGTGCTGTCAGAGCTAAAATTCTAGCTTACCGACAATGGCGTAAAAATCCTACCGATGTGAATCGCACCATCTTTGTTACCGCTCGAAACCAGTGTAAGCAAACGATAGATCAAAACAAAGAGGCTCACAACATGAGGATCAAAAATAAACTTCTCGCCAGTCCTAACGGATCTAGGTCCTTTTGGTCAGTCGCTAAGGCCGTCAGTCAAAATTTTACCAAATCAAATATTCCACCGCTAACACGTTCTGACGGCACAATAGCAACCAAGGCCGAAGATAAAGCGAACTTACTCGCAGAACTATTTGCTTCACACTCCACGGTGAACTTTCAGGGAAAAACACCCCCGAACATTCCAGCAGTTCGATCGGAAATGACTGATATCGTATTCCGACAGCGTCCTGTCAAACGAATTCTGAAGGGGCTCGATGCCAAAAAAGCTTCTGGTCCAGATGAAATTCCTATTATAGTGCTCAAAAAATGCGCCGATGAACTCACACCAGTATTTTGTAGACTTTTTAACTTATCCTACAAAAAAGAAATATTTCCATCTTGCTGGAAAAAGGCGCGAGTCCAGCCTATACCAAAGAAATGCAAGAAAACCCTGCCAAACAACTATCGACCAGTCGCATTGCTTTCAGTTATATCAAAGGTGATGGAGAAAGCTATTAACCAACAACTTCTAAAATACCTAGAAGGCCTTAAAATTATCAGCGACCATCAATATGGTTTTCGTAAGTCCAGATCAACAGGAGACCTGCTAGCCTATGTCACTCATCTTTGGAGCAACGCAATCGAACATCATGGGGAGTCCCGGGCTATTGCACTGGACATCTCTAAAGCCTTTGACCGTGTCTGGCACGAGGGGCTCCTAAGTAAACTGCGTTCTTATGGTATGCCCGGTCGATTTTGTTCATGGTTGTCTAGCTTCCTCAAGGACCGTTCTCTGCAAGTAGCGATTGACGGGTTTCTCTCAGACACCTTCACCATCAATGCTGGTGTTCCTCAAGGATCCATTTTATCCCCCACTCTCTTCTTACTGTACATTAACGACCTTCTAGCGAAAACAAAAAATCCATTATATAGCTTTGCTGACGACAGCACACTTATCTCATCTTTTACTTTGAAATCTCAATCATCGGCTGCTGACGCACATCTTCGCAGACAACATGAGGTATCACGCCTCAATAAAGACCTGGAAGAAATTTTGTCTTGGGGTGACAGTAACCAAGTCGAATTTAACGCTCAAAAAACCCAGGCAGCAGTTTTCTCCAAGAAGGTTAACATTGCAGAACCCGATATCGTTATGGCAGGACACGCAATTCCACTGACTTCGTCTATTAATTTGCTGGGTGTCAACCTGGGAGGAAATATGTCTTGGCATAATCACGTTGTGGCAATCGCCAGGGCAGCTTCTCAGAAGCTCGGTATACTTTTCCGTACCAAAAAGTTGTATACACCCAAACAACTTTTGACACTCTATAAAGCCCAGATTCGACCATCACTGGAATACTGCTCTCATATCTGGAGTTCTGCACCAAAGCATACCCTTCGGTTGTTGGATTCCATCCAAAGGAGAGCCGTTCGTCTAATCGGCGACCACGAGCTGACTAAGAACCTCGACAGCTTAGAACATCGAAGACAGGTTGGTGATTTGACTCTCTTCTACAGATATTTTCATGGCAAGTGTTCGACAGATATTGCCCGCTCGATTCCACCTAGAGTAATGCATAGTAGAAACACACGACGAACCACAGCCGCCCATCCCTATGTGGTTCAACTTAGTACACCCCGAACATCATTGTTTCAGAACTCTTTCATTTGGAGGACGTCATCTTTGTGGAACGGCCTCTCTGAGACCGTGTTTCCAACCGAATATAACCTCCAACGATTCAAGAAAAACGTGAATCGCTTTCTTCGCACACTCACCGCTCCCAGAGCGCCTTAAAGGATTTTTCCTATAGTGCGTGTGCTCGATCATAAAAAAAAAAAAAAAAAAAAAAATCGTCATCTGCATGGCTTCTTCCTAACATGGTGTTGCACATCTGTCTGTCATATAAACCAATTAAAATTTGTTGCTTTGTCTCCTTAAAACTTAACTTTAGCCTGACACATAAATTAAATTTGTCATAAAAGTAGTCACTTATGGTTTCACCTCTGTTTTGCACTCGCTTTCTCATATTCTCCCACTTTTCTGGCAGCCCTTCTTCATGTATAAATGATTTTTGAAAAGCAATCTTGAATTCTTCAAATGTTCTTATAGTACTGTTTCGTGCTAGCCACCACTGATAAGCTCCCCCTCTTAAATTAGATCTGGCAATCTCGATAGCAAAGGCATCCGGCCAATGATGTATAGCTTTCATGCTCTCAATTTTTGCTAACCACTTCTCTCCATCTCCATTGCCATCAAACTGTTCCACTCCCTTAGTAATGTCCGGCATAACCTGAAACTGTGGCTCACTGCTACTCGACGTATTTGAGATGTTCTGCTGGGTGAGAATTCGTTCGAATAATTCATCGCGCTTTCTATTCTCGATCATCATCATTGAAAATAAACGTGTAACATCCAATCCCGCAGCATTTGTCGCCCCCATATTATCATTAAAAGGTGTGTTTCCTTCGAAAACTCCGGATAAACTGTCGCGAAATGCGTCCTCCTCCTCGTTTTCCGTCATTTGTAATTGTTATTCTTATCAAATTAAACGGCCGAAAATTTTTAATCGAAACAATTTATTTTTATTCAACAGCTGATTGTCACTGTCAAAAAAAAAGTTCATTCACAGCTGATTGTCTGACGCGGATTTATTTAGTTTTTAGTTCCTTGTCTCGCCGCTGGTAGCGTATTATGACGACACGACACTCTTGTTTGAAATGGACGAAGGAATTTCGCAATTTAACGAACAAAACTTTGGTTATTTTGTTTCGATTTTCACGGGGTTTTTCCGTCGCTTTTGTCCTTTGAATCCCACTTCTGAGATATGTTGTCTATTTTATTATGCTCCCTGGGTCCTTAATTTAATTCGCCACTAGTCGGGAATCGGGATGGCGTCCATTTGTTTGGGGAGTAAAACACTTCGCGCTTACTAAACGAATGTATTAAGCTAGAAACAAGTAAACTTGGGTTGTAGAACTATCGGTTATGTTATTTACAATATGTATATATTAATATGATCACTTTGTGCACTATTTCGAACGATCAAACCAAATAAAAATACGGCGCGTCTCTTTTCTTCAGTTCTTCTCTTCATCGCTACTTTTTCTCTGATCTCTCGTTGTCCTCGTCTCGTCACTTGTCGGCTCATCGCATGTATGGTGGGTTGCCTATTAGTAGTCAGCACCCCTCGAAGTCGAGTAAATCGGCGCAATAAAATTCTAAATGTAATATTTACAACACTATTAAGGAACGTTTTAGGACATCAATTATTATACCATATGTTTTAATCCAGTTTAACCCAGATTGCACAAACACGTTTCTATAATAGGTACCTACGTCTTTTGTTACAAAACTGTACGTACCTATTTAAAACATCGCTTCGAGCTTCGAGGCATCCTTTATTAAGACAATCTCTTTTTCCTAAAGGAAAAACCATTTCTATAAGTTTCATAGAAAATAAATATATAAAAGTGACAGAAGGAAACTACACAATAGTTTAAAAATTTCTAATTAAAAATCAGTAAAGTTTTTCACATTATAGGTAGATCCAAAGTATCACTATAAAAAAATAATATAATATCTAACAGATGCGATTTCCACCAACCAGGGCAAAAACTCGAATACTTAAACTATCAAACGGAAATGCGCGATATTTGTGTACACCACGCGAGAGGAGCAGGCTTTAAAAAACATGTGATCTGTAGGTCGCGGTCGCACGTGGGAGAAACAAACTCGTTATTGGTGAGAGGCTGTTTACCAGCGGATGTTGTCAATTATACTGTATACGAGAAACGAGGGTGACAATACCAGCCAAAGCTGTTGTCAAATTGCAAAGAAAATATTAAATTATGTCAAATGGGATAATATTGATATTACAATTGCTTGCGGTAAGTTATTATTTAAGTAATACACCAAGAAAATAATTAGGGCGGCAAGAATTGCCGCTTTCGAGGAGCTGCCACTGGTACCTACTATATACACAAATACATATCCTCTGAAATAAAATAAAAATAGGACTATAAAGAGTTTATCACCGCATGCATTGAATATCAAACTATAAGACTAGCGGATCTTCGAGAAAACTTGACAACCCTGTTTTAGACTGAATTGGAGACGGTTTGGCCGCCATTGTGGAGTTGATCGTAAATCTATAGTTATAAGTGCAGCGCCTCGGCCATAGACAATTTACCTTTAGATACCTACAGCTTATCTCCTGCGCAAACAAAAGTTACGTTTTATGGGTGAAAAAATGCGTCCGAGCGCATGACTCGTCGGTCAGCTGTGTTCATTCGGGGAACCTTCGTGCATGCGCACAAACCTCGTGTTATCGGCCGTCCTACTTTATCGACAATAATCGACGCGCTCAAGAATATTCTCCAGAACCGGCTCGGCCGCCATTTTTGTTGTTGTGTTTTAAGGTTTCTCTTCTCTGCGGATTCCTTGTAGTTTTCTAAAGTTTTCATCTATCGGATCGGCTATCGTGGATTGTAGGACTGGTGTTTAATATTTATGGATTTCTGGTTTTTGTGTAGTTTAGTTAGTGAATTGTGTTTGTGCTTTTAGTGACTCGGATTGTAATATAAACAATAACTAGTACTAGTTGCAGCCGTTGTATAATTGTATTATGCCCAAATAGGGGTAAAATAAACCCTCTATGGTGGCATATGAGCAAGAATTTAAATTTTAAAGCCCGGACCTGTCTATTTTCCTATTCGTCAAACGATAATGTTGCAGTGCGCATGTCTAATAGTTCCCAGTTTTGTTTACATGCGCGAGGCCATAAAACTGCCACATTCGTGATTATTGTTTGTTTATCTAAAGGTAAATTGTCTATGGCCTCGGCAACAGATGTCTCAAATTCACTGATGTGATGTTGTGGTGTTGCCGCATATCGTATTTTATTGGAATTTTTAAGCATTTTTAGCAGACAATAAAATAGGAGGTTCTCAATTCCAGCCGAATGTATATTTTTGATAATAATATGTTCGCTGATTACTTCGGGGTAATTGGACCGATTATCATAATGATTTTACCGTTGCATATGGTGTTAAATGTTATATAAATAAAAGTACAGCAAATATAACTAAAATAAGTTTTATTTCGTCGAAAAATAGCAAAATACGTAATACACTAATACAAACAAACTGAATGTTTCTTAAGTAAAAAAGTAAAACCTACTTTATTTTAACCATTTTGAAATGTAGTAATAATTGCAAATAAAAACCAAGTTATACAAACCGCACAAACATGGCAGTCAATATGTTGACGTTGGAACGTCAAACGGTTGAAAATATCATATGCTACAAAGCAATTAAAAATAGAGACATTTTTAGGTCTAGACTATATACTATACTTAGGTAGGAAAATAAGGAGAATAAATGTAAGCTACTTAAATCTAGGATAGGTGTAGGGTGTAGGTACTTATGTGAAATGAAGTTTTACGATAAGCTATAAAAATAAATTTAAAAAACTCAACGACTTAGGGTCCAATTAAAAGTTATGTTTGTGCAAACAGACAGGCGGCAACAATGTTTTAATTTAGCAGTGAAAAGGCTTGTCGTTAGTGGCTGCATCAACACGCATTATTTTTGGTGACTCATTGTGCCATCTATGAATTTAACGTAGCAGATCAAACTGTAAATTGAGCGACAAGTCCTCAATAGAAAAATCTGCATTAGATTCATTGGAAACAGCGTTGCAGGCCACTTTACAATCGTACCTAGGCGAATTTTCAAAAATGATGCAGCAACAAATGCAGCTGCAAATTCAAAACATGTTGGCGTCGTTTACCTCAACGAACAAGTAATGGCTTTGCAGTGCGAGGTTGCCTATTTTAAGTTGGCTACGATAAATATAAACGGGTTTAAAGGCAAAAAACTTGAAATTATTGACTTTGTCGAGAGAAACGAAATTGATATTTTATTTATACAAGAAACATGGTTTAAAGGGGAGCGCCTCACGTTTCCTAATTTTACGATATTCAGGAATGATAGGCCACTAAGGCAAAAAGGGGGAACCATGGTTCTTGTTAAAAAGAATATCATTGCCCAGGCCGTGCCAGGTCCGTACAATTGTCCACATATTGAGGGTACATTCATTCGAGTGAAAACCAAAACCAAATGGGTTCACTTGGGCTCTGTTTACTGCAGTCCGGCGGTCGATTTCGACGGCACATGTTTTGGCAAGGTTTTTGATACTAATGAAACGATGATTATAGGTGGAGACTTGAACGCCAAACATCGCATCTGGGGATGCCGTATCCAGAATAAGAAAGGCCGCATCTTGTTCCACAAGTCTCTAGACTATAATTATCACATTATGCCACCGAGGGAGCACACTCACTCGTCACCGAATGGTCTCCCGGAAATTCTGGATATTTTTGTGACAAAAAACACCGATCTTTTATCCCAACCCGTTGCTCTTTACGATTTGACATCTGATCATCTTCCAGTGATAATAAAGTACGGCAACCCCCAAGACAAAGGACAGGGGTCTATTTCAATTACGTCTACCAATTGGCCCGTGTTTAGGCGTCTGTTAGAATCAAAGGAACCATTGCCACCAATTCAGACAGATGCGGATATAGATGCGGCGGTGATTCATATTACCAATGCCATCAATACTTCTGTAGCCAAAGCCTCCTCCACAAAAATATCCAGATTCTCTAAATACGGAGTCTTATCAAATAATATCAAAGAGCAAATTAGAATCAAAAATAGACTTATGAACCGGGCGTATCGCACTGGTGATCCGCGTATAAAGGCAGAGGCGAACAGAGCTGCTCAACTTATACGTAATCTCCTCAAAGTTCAAGAGTCCTCTTTATGGGAAAATAGAGTAGCTGATCTTAATATCGAAGAAAATAGCATATTTAAAATGACCAAATCGCTAACAAGGGGCTGTAGAAAGCCAATGTCATTTATAAAAAATACTACAACCAACAACATTGTTTCAGATCCTAGGGAAAAAGTCGAAATGTTCGCGGATAGTCTCTATGAACAGTTCAACGAAAACCCGACATCTGTTCCAGTAAGGGACGCTCAGATCTCCAGGACGATACGTATTTATAAGTCTATAGAGCACCCCATTCAAAATATCCGGAATATTAATATGGATGAAGTGAAAAACGTTATTAAATCCATTAAACCAAAAAAGGCTCCGGGCTTCGACGGTATAAAAAATAAAGCACTAAAGAACTTGCCTGATAACGTGATTACGGATATAGCAAACATAGCCCAAGCTATTATCGTAGTAGGACATTTCCCCCAAGTGTGGAAAAAAGCTAAAGTGGTTCTGATTCCAAAGTCTGGGCAGGATCAATCTTTAGTTACCAGCTATAGGCCCATCAGCCTATTGTCGTGTCTTGGCAAGATTGTTGAGAAACTTATTCTTCATCGGATTAATGATTTTGTATTTAACAACAACATTTTACCACCAGAGCAGTTCGGCTTGCGATCCTCTCATTGCACGGTAAGGCAAACCACTAGACTTGCTTCTAATATACGAAATGGTTTTAATAAACGTTTCAGTACAGGAGCGGTCTTCTTCGACGTCAGCAAGGCATTTGATAAGGTCTGGCACAACGGACTCATTCTAAAGTTAATAAAGGCAGGCATGCCGAACTATTTAATAAAGGTAATTCATTCATACCTGACAGACAGGATCTTCGCGGTATCATCAGAAAATGCGATATCGACGGTGCGACATGTCAGAGCAGGAGTTCCGCAGGGTTCCCCCCTTGCGCCGACTCTGTACAATATCTATACTAGCGATATTCCTAAATTTGGTCAAACTCAACTATATCTGTTGGCTGATGATACCGCCATGACCACCGATAAAGCTTATCGAGGCGTGGTTAGATAAGTGGAAAATTCGCCTTAATGACGCTAAAACACAAGCCATCTATTTTTCAAGGTCAATTAAATTTCCACTGACCAGATTGCAAGTCAAAAACTCCAGATTAAACTGGTGCGAAAAAGTAAAATACCTGGGTCTGAGCTTTGACAAACGGCTGGCTTGGACTGACAACGCTAACCAACGCTTGAGAAAAGCAAATGGTCAACTCAGCGCCATCTACTCACTTATCAACAGTAGAAGTAGACTAGACTTACGCACAAAGACTTTACTTTACAAGACAATTGTCAGACCCGTACTTACTTATGGTATCGCCTCCTGGTGCACAGTAAATAAGTCAACGATGAAAAAAATTCAAATTTTTCAAAATAAAGTTTTAAGAATTATAACAAATGCTCCACGATTTACGATGGTTCATACGTTGCACAATGACTTGCAGATACCAACAATCACGAAACATATAGACAAACTTATTATTAACTATTACAAACGTACAGACGTATCCATGAACCCACTCATAACGCAATCACACATACACTCCAACCCACAAAAACCGTACAGACTACCGAGAGACTGGCTCATTCCAGCCACGGCCGCTCAATAAATTAGAAGTAATTACTTCCCGATGCCCTCTGCCCACTACCTCAACTAAAATGAAATAATTATTCAGCAGTCAACCACAACACTCAAGATCCGCCGAAAGGCAATACTGTATATAAATGTAAATTATAGTCTGTGACTAATTTAATAAACAAATATGATCCAAAAAAAAAAAAATAGAGACATTTTTAGGTCTAGACTATATACTATAGGTAGGAAAATAAGGAGAATAAATGTAAGCTACTTAAATCTAGGATAGGTGTAGGGTGTAGGTACTTATGTGAAATCAAGTTTTACGATAAGCTATAAAAATAAATTTAAAAAACTCAACGACTTAGGGTCCAATTAAAAGTTATGTTTGTGCAAACAGACAGGCGGCAACAATGTTTTAATTTAGCAGTGAAAAGGCTTGTCGTTAGTGGCTGCATCAACACGCATTATTTTTGGTAACTCATTGTGCCATCTATGAATTTAACGTAGCAGATTTAGGAAATCCATAGAGCCATATGCCTTCTTATAGTTTGATATTTAATGCCGCGTGTAAAATAAACCCTTTTTTGTCCACAGTTGTTACTGATTTAAAGATTTACTTCAGTCCAAAGATATTAAAAGAGTTCTCAAATAATTATTTTTTCCAATGAGTGAAAACTCTTAATTTATTAAAAAAAAAAATTTGAAAAAATATTTTTTTGTACAACCTATGAAGGTTTATAACAACTCTACAAATATCTTTTTTCTAATTTTATATCATAACAAATCTATTACGATACGCAATTGCGTATCGTAATGAAGCTATTTCGATACGCGTTTTTTCTTTATTTGATGTTGGTAACATTTAAATGTTTTATTTCATTGACTTGCGCGGCCTTTGTGATTTACGAGAAAACCCATTTTTCGCGGAGGAAAAATAGCTTGATAACCTACTTTTTTATTCTGTGTGGATAACAGTCATGTATGTTGGTTGCATAAATCTATAAATCAATCTTTTGTAGGTGCTTCAAGCTATCATTTTCTGCCAAATCCTATCCAAAATTCAATCTATACTAACCTTCCAATGTCGATTTTAACTTCAACTTTATTTGAATTTTCCATCTTCCCTATACTAAATTGCAATGCCGTGACGTAAAATCACGTCTTTTGAAATTCGAAAAAAAGTAGCAAAATCGCCCGAATTTCCAAACCGAAATATGTACCGAATGTACAGGGATCACACAACGTATTCCGTCCAATTTCAAATCTCATACGCTAAAATAACTTTAGAATCTCGTGGTGAAAATGGGTCAAGCAGTTTTAAGCACTTGTCCCGTTATATTTAACATGGACGCGTGCTATAAAATGATGCTTTATAAAACGTGTACGTTAATATACTATTCTGGACATAGACAGAGTATAATATTATTTACTTTCAGCACATTGCCTCTAAAAATAAAGCAAAATGGGCCGTGTGTTACCACGAAAACTAATAATAGCAAAATAATTCACATTAGGGTCCCATTGGCATTGGACCGACATGCGAGAGTAGATACTATATCTGGAAAATTTGGAATACCATGTAGTTAAGTATACCCACCTGAATTTGCAAGCGTATTATGGGCAATGGGTCTACAGATCTCATTGCTTTTGAGCAGTATATTTTTAAGGAAAGCATGTTGTATTTCCGTCATGTATTATGGCACCGTCCATCAATTGCGAGTTTCTTACTAAATATTAATTGGAAAAATTTACTGGAACAACTCAAACCGCAGACAGAATCGAATGCAACATACATTATGTCAATGTAACATACCTAGGTTAATTGTCTCCAAATTGTCACAAAAATAAGGGCTGCCAATTTATTTGAAGGTAAAAGTAGGATAAAGCCTCATCACTAATAGTATATTATTTAACGAGCGTATAATGTAGGCCATAATAAAACGACGAAGTTTACGGCACGAGCCAAAGGCGAGTGTTGTAAATCATCCGAGTGTATTATGGTTCATTAGACGCGAGTCAAATACTATATTTTATCTAAAACCATCCATTTATACAGTGCCTGAAAAAAGTTGAGTTCATATGGGAAATATAATAATTACACTTGTTGTTTTATGATAATTACACTTGTTGTATTAGGGATAGCATAATGCTCTTATTATCAGAAGTATTATGCACCTATTATTAAATGGTTGTAGATAAAAAAATTAAAAAAAGGTATAAATTTAACGGGTTAACGTTAAGTAATTTGAGAGAACGTTATATGCTGAAGGAGGAGTACGTTTTGCAATAATATTTAAGTAGATTTTTTTATATAAAATTTGGTTAGGATATAAAATACCTAATTTATGGCATAAAATGCCAATGGTGAAATTAGTATTTTTTTTACAAACAGGTGATTTTTCCTTGGTTAGGTAGTTTTAAAGAAATTTACTATAGTCAGCCCAAGCAGCACTTTTACGTTGACCCGACGTTGGTCTACGCCACCCGACGTCGCCATCCTACGTCATTACGACTTCTTTACAATTCCTGGTTGGACCAATATGGTCAATCATTTTTGTGTCGTTTCGACGTCGGGATCCGCCTTAAAGTTGTGGACAAGAGCAAGTGGCGACTAACATCTTGACATCTGGTGGTGCAAAAAATCAAATCATGTCGTGCAAAATTTTATATAATGATAGTGATAGATAGATTCCGTCCTCTGACAGCTGATCTGTAATTTGTATGCTACATGCTACTGAATTGTACCTACCCCACCTGATTAGATAGACAAACGAATTGACCAATAAATGCGTTTTCTGGACTTATTGGTTTATTGGAGTTATAGCATTCAGATACCAAAATTGTTTCCAACCAATTATATCTTATTACCTGAAGTTGGCGTAGTCGTCAAGCTTCATTGCACATTCCAAGACAGTAGCCATAGAATTATAATTTAGTTTACACTTGAACGGTTAAAGATACTAACTAACCGAAACGTTGTGTTAAGTAACAAAATAAAGACAATGAAAGTCCGAAAAGGTAATTTTTTAATATTACTTCATTGTCTACCACCTTCAAACGAACAAAGGAAAGATATAGCCCAATCAAACGGTGTTTAAGGTGGAAAGTTCTGGTGTAATTGTTTTTAATGGTTTATTTAATGTTTTTTGGTGTGCTGAATACGAATCTAAAGTTGTCCAACAAAAATTTTACCGGCAAATATCAGAAATCATCAAAAAAACACTAAAAATTATGTTTTTTAGGGGTTTTTAGCTTTCAACTTGCAAAGGAAGCTGTTTACACAAAAAGTGACCCAGTAGTAAAATTTAAGAGGGGAAAATTATCTACAATTTAGGTCTCTTAATATTTTTTTGTATGTCATACGGTTTCCATGCAAAAGAGTGTTGAAATTTTAGTGAAATCGGTAATTTTTGGAAAAAAGAAAAAAAAAATCAACTAATTTATAGTTTTTATTTCATGTAGACAAACATTATTTACAGGCTAATAAAAGACACGAATTTCTTTAGAATTTATCAGTATTCATGCAATAATATGAATATTGCGACCCCTCTTAGACACATATTCCATGGTTTCTCCAGGGCAGCTTTCCAGTTCCTCTACGCCTGAAACAAACAATTGACTTAATTGAATAAATTCAACAATATATTATTTAGATATAAAAGTATTACCTGTTAAGAATTTCTGTGCAAGTTATATGCATTTCAGTATCTAATCGAGCCCTCTTATGTACTGGCTCCATACCTCCTTCAGTACCGCCTTCTAGTTCCTGTACACCTGTAACAAACAAGAAAATTAATTGGAAATAAATAATTAACTTATTTGGATTATGAAACAGTATAGTATGATAAAAAACACAAATAAATTGTGGGAGAAAAAATAAAGGTGCGAAAGAATTATTCATGTATAGTTACCTTCAAGTGGATCAGGGAACTCCGAATCATCCTCTGCTTCTTCTTATTCTATGTCGGCAACGGGCATGTTATTACAGCTATTCTAACAGTTCAGGCAGATACTGGAACAGATAAGACCTGCTTTTTTGCATCCACAGTTGGTCTGACAGGTCTTCCTACACTTACAGGATATAAGTTTCAAAACTGCTTCTGGTGCTGATGGCTGTAGCGTTGGTATCTACTGGCTGCAGACCCCCTTTGGGTTTCTTCCAACCCCATTGCTCGGGATATTTTTTATTTCCAAGCCACTGTTGCACTTGAAAGTATACCCTCAAAGAATGTTGTTGTGCTGCAGCTTCCGTAGGAGGTAAGGATGCCAAATTGGCTGTTGTTCTACATGCAGACCTAAGGTAGCATTTATACCCCAATTTGTTCAAGGACGTGTCTTCCTTTTCAGCCATTTTATACACTGCAGTAAAAAAGGTAAACCCAGCATCAATAACAGCGTCAGCATCTGCCGTTGAATCTTTAAAAAATTGAATGGTCCTGATTAGAGCAGGGTTTTTCTTGAGGGTTTGAAGAAACTTCATTTTTCCAACTTTGAACGAGGCTGAAGTTGTGTCGCATCCTCCCATGGCATGTAAAAACAGTATGTTGTCACTTATGGATTGCTCTGGTGTGCATTCAGGTGAAAAAATTACTTGTGAAACTGTCCCTTTACTTGGCTTTAAAAATTATACATTTAAATGTACACCCCGACAACGACCAATCATGATCACCAGCAAATCTACATCTTCACCCACCATAACTACAGACTTATGCTGTTGTGCGAGATCCATTCCTGCGGTGACAATAAGTGTGTCTGCGTCCTCTTGTGCCTGCTTTGTGTGAATACCGGCTGCTGCAAATTTGTTCATCAATATTGCAATAAGACGAATTTTGTTTTTCATATTGCCTAGGAATTTTTCTTGTGGCACTGTTGCGATCATTGTTTGTCAAACATGATATCTACTGACATCTGTTTGCGTGATCTTCTTGCTCGCTCAGCATATTTAGTACCATCTTGGGGGTAACCATCGAATACGACTACAGCGCTGTCTTTGTATAACTAAACAAATGCAACATAACTTTCACAAATTAAAAACGATTGACACACGACTTTGTGGAGCAAGTATCCTCCATCTATGACGTACACACACCCTTGGAGATTTGTGTGTTCAGTTGGTGTAACTGCATTGTATAAAGCAGACTTGGTTCCTTTTCTCATACCGTAGTCATCAAAAAGAGGCAACGGATAAGAGCACAGTTCATATTTTAAGAACTCTTTAAGTTCTTCGTCAGATTGTTTAGCAATTGTGATTCTTTGAAAAATAGTCGTAGAATTAATCGAGATGGTTTCATTTTTTATTTTAATTGCATTTCTCATCGTAGCAAGTGGTAAAACTATGTCTTTTCTGTAGAATTTGACAGTTTCAAATTTACTGCCCACAAAATCCTATTAAATCCGCGAAGTCCAATCTCCTTGGCCATGTGACAGTTTATGGTGCTGTCTCCTACAACACCAGTGGTGAGAGATAAAATGTCTGTAACATCAGGAAAAGGATGGTGTTGTGTAAACCAGTCCATCATTTTTTTCGAATCATTTGTATCTCTTTTATTCTTCGATTCTCAAAGTTTAATTTTAAAAAACCATATGGGTATAATTATTTTTTTTGATGTAAAGAACAAACAGATGTAAAGAGACATGAATTGTAAGTATTTTTTCCTCTTTATTTACTATAAGATCACCTTCTGCGTAAATGTAGCTTGCTTTGAAAGTTATATGCTGCAAATCACTAAAAAAACTTATCTTTTCGTGTTTTTTTATTGATTTCTCATATTTGCGGGCAGAATTTTTGTTGGACAACTTTTGATTCGTGTTTAGCACCTCAAAAAACATAACATAAACCACTAAAAATAATTACACCAGAACTTTCCACTTTAAGCCCTTTTTGTGCACCATTTTATTGAACTAATAAGTTAAACTATAGTCGGTAGTTTTATAAAACCCGTTTTATTTATTTCAGGAACTCTGTGAAATAGTAAATCAACATGATAATGCACATGTTATAGAATTAGGTAAGTAAACTGATTTATTTATTGGGCTATATTCTGTCTCTTCATAAAAATAAAGAAATAAAATTCTATATTAAATTTTTGTTAGATGTTAAACGGACGGACTCATTCGACCAGTTTGCAAAAGATGTAGAAGGAATTGTTGGTGAAGAAGGATTAAATGTTCTATATAATAATGCTGGGTATTCGCCTAAATCAACAAGAATTCAATTCGTCAAAGCCGATCAACTTGCCGAGACATTTGCAGTTAACGCCATTGGTCCAATAATGTTAACAAAGGTATGTCTACACAAATTTCGTATGATTCGATATTTTCTTTAAGACAAAAAGTAACATCGGCCATCACCAACTGCACATAGAACATTATTTTTCAAGCTATTTTGTATCTTTGGACAGGTATTATAACATACGGTTTTAAGAGCAAATAGATATTTAAAATAATGCACTGAGGAAAATCATTCAATATAAGTTGTTATTTAAATATGTATGGGTTACCACAGAAAGAAATCCTTAAATCCTTAAAATATTTCGTTTAGACACACGCGAGGTCGTTTCTTGACAACATGTTTTTGCGCCTTCAAGGCATCCTCCTGTGATAGCCAAACAAATTGTCCATATTCATTTTTAAGTAGGAATATATTTTCTAAATTTCAGTCATTGATTCCCCTACTGAGAAAAGCTGCTTTGTCTAACAAGGATAAGCCATTAGGTAGTGAAAAAGCTGCCGTTGTCAACGTGACGTCAGTGTTAGGATCGATAGCAATAAATGATAATGGTGGATTGTATGCTTATCGATGTTCAAAGGTCAGTTATAAATATTAAGGAGTAATTATTATGTTAAGGACAAAGGATAATAGCTAAATAAACAAGTAGCATGTCGGATTTGACCTTACATGACACAGGGATTGTTTTCGTAGGCGTCGGAGCTTAAATATATGCAAGCGAATTACATATATATAGTATATACTAGAATATTTGCAGAGGTTTCCAAAAGCTTGATAAAATAAAAAAAAAGGCTTTGTAGTATAATTTATCCAAGCTTCAAAGAGACCGACCTCACAACCAGGGTTGACAGATCTATTTTTTTAAATTCTTTAAGTTCTTTTTATTAAAAATGTTCTTTTTATATCAGTATTCAATTGTTACTCAGTAACTCTCTTTGAAAGCTAGTTTACAAATATACCTACTTTATACTAAGAAGTTTTGAGTGTGAAAGAAAGAAGAACATTAATATTATTATAGGTTTTTTAGTCCTTAAGAAATATTATTTAAAAAAAAAAATTAAAATTAAAATAAAAAGGGTTTTCATTTTTAAAAAACAACTAATTAACAAACAATTATTGTTTCTCGTATACTTTATATATATTTTAATAACAAACCCGAAAATTTGGTAGAACTGGCAATCGTGCATAATTTATGCACGTCTCGAACACTGTCTCCCAATCTGTGAATGATACTAAGACAAACGCAATTGGAGATTTACATGTTCTAGACAAGAAAGGCGGAATATTTTCAGCGAATCACGATATTTCTTATCTACCTGCTAAAAGATAATTGAGCCATCATCACTGTCATGTCAGGTATTAATAGTTTCTTAAGGAAAAGGACAGTGGAGTAGGTGGTTTAACATATTTGCTATAATTTACGTATTTAATTTTGGTTTATAACTGTGTGGTTTTGGACAGATACGTTTTTACTTGGTACATTTTATTATCAGCAATGGCTTTTTAGCGATCATTTTAAACAGTATATCAAGGTGAATTATATTGGTGCCAACATGCTCGGTGGAGTCGGCCTTCGAGAGCGCAACAAGTCCGGAATTGAGAAACAAATTACGTGTTCAATATCAACGTATTATTTTAATTTTAAGCGCAGCTGTCCTTGATAATATTCGGCAGGTAATTAACGACATGAGGAGCGATGTATGGAAAAATTGCGAAGCTCATGTTACTGTAGAAATGGAATATCTCTGTTTTATTGCCTATAGCACCAATAGTGATCCAACCTGAAAACGATTTTACTTCTGAAAATTATGATGGTTCCATCAATTCAATTGTTACTGCATTTTAAATCAATAAAGTTCGTTTACAACGCGTTACCTATTAAAATTGTTTTATTTATATTCGACTTATTATCATTTTAAAAATTTAAAACAATATAATATACCATATACCTATGCATTTTAATTATTTGGAGATACGACGCCAATGATTAGGAGTTAAATGTTTTTTTTTATGTTAAAGTTGCTTTATTTATATAATCATCATCCTAAAAAATGAAAACAATACCTTACGCATTTTAATTATTTGCTTGGCGACGCCTATGGTTATTAGACCAGGTCGATAATTTTTAAAACCAAAAAAATAATAGTAGGATGAAACCCATTGGAAAAGGAAGAGAGTATACCAAAAATGAAAGGAATAATAAATTACGGGCGATCCGAGGTCGGGAAGGGGGGGGGGGGAAGTTTTTAAGGGTAGAAAACGATTTATCTCGATTTCCGGCAAAACTATAAGTCCTATGGAAAAACGTTAAATGGCAAAGTTGTAGGACTTGTAGGTAATAAAAAGATTTACAACTTTTGTATTTGCACTTTTTTCACATAACCTCAAAATTTATGTAAAAAATTCAAATAACCAAGTTTTTGGTTTTTTATTTTTATCTTTTACAAAAAATTTTTTTGTACACGAAATTTGGTGAAAACTTTCTTTTTTATGTCCCAAACACACTGTAATTTTTTTGATTTAAAATATTTATTTTTTAACCTTATTTTGACTTAATATCAAAAAAGCAACCTAATTTTCAATCGAAAATTCTCACGTCAAAATATCTGCCTTTTTAAAAAAGTCGATGGGCTTTTTGTTCGTTGAAATCTCTACTTTCAGATGGTGTAAAAAAATATATATTACTATGGTAAATGTTCTCAAAAAATGCAAAAAAACTCGAATCCGAATTTTTTTTTTATCATTATGTACAATTTTGAGCTATTTATTAAAATTTATACTTTATTTACTCGAAAAATGTAAGATTCCATGTTACATTGATAAGCAAATTTTTATTAATTACAAATTCATAAAACATAAAGATCGCAAAAAACATGCGTAAAAATAGTGGATCTAAATATAATTAAAGATAGGATTTAAAGGGGAATTGAATTGAATTGAGAACATTTACTATAGTAATGTATATATTTTTTACACCATCAGAAAGTAGAGATTTCAACGAACGAAATGCCCACCGACTTTTTTAAAAAAGCAGATATTTTTACGTGAGAATTTTCGATCGAAAATTAGATTGCTTTTTCGATATTAAGTCAAAATAAGGTTAAAAAATAAATATTTTAAATCAAAAAAATTACAGTGTGTTTGGGACATAAAAAGGAAAGTTTTCACCAAATTTCGTGTATAAAAAATTTTTTTTGTAAAGGATAAAAATAAAAAACCAAAAACTTGGTTATTTATTTGAATTTTTCACATAAATTTTGAGGTTATGTGAAAAAAGTGCAAATACAAAAGTTGTAAATCTTTGTATTACCTACAACTTTGTCATTTAACGTTTTTCCAGGACTTGTAGTTTTGCCGGAAATCGAGATAAATCGTTTTCTACCCTTAAAAACTCCCCCCCCCCCCCCCCTTCCCGACCTCGGATCGCCCGTAATTTATTTTTCCTTTCATTTTTGGTATACTCTCTTCCTTTTCCAATGGGTTTCATCCTACCATTATTTTTTTCACTTTTTACCATTTTCAAAGGCTTCAGCCCTGGTCTATAGGAGTTTAATATTTTTTTATGTCACTAAATTAACCTGAGAAACACTATAAGAGGTACAAACATTAAAGCCAATTCGTACATATACATTTTCATCCTGCATCTTAAACCCTGCATCAAAATTGAAAGCAAATTAAGGAGGAGTAAGTGAAACAGAATACAGGCCTGTTCATTAAAAAAATTAATGACATTTTGACGTTTAACACGTGGAGCAAATATACGGACCAAACTGCATAGTCGAGAAGCAAACTAAAATGGCAGTTATATTTTGATATTTTTGAAAAAAGTAGGTTTATTTTTGCCAACTCACGAATTTTTAAAATCATAAATAATTACGATATTTTATTTCAAAGTAACGAAACCATAACTTGTACCACTTAATGGGATTTTTTTTTTATAGATGTCGGTACTCTTTGAACTTTGTAGAAATGGTTATAAAGGGGCTCATATCCGGTAAGACATTGTATAGTGTATTTTATCGAGTTTAAAAAAAATCTTTTGTATGGTTTTCAATCAGGGTTTAAAAACCTTTTTTACAGGCCTCTCCATATAAACTATGTATTTACTGACCTCCAAATTATTTCACATAATACCTGCCTACTTTTCTGTAATTTATAAAAGTATTTACTTGTTTTTTCGAAAGTGAAAACAGAAATATTTTGACCGGCATTTCAAGTTGGACTTTCATTCACAGTAACGCAACAACAATATGGCATTTTCGCTATAAACTTGAAAAACTAAACCAGGAATTAAATTAGATAGGGGAGATGCACTTATTATTTAATATGCATAAAAGAAAATCCGTGCCAATGTGAAACCATCATCAAATAAATCCAGCTGATTTCGTAAGGTTACGCGCCACAGAATTCATGAAGACGAGACAGGATGAACCGGCAGTACTATGATAAAATGATAATATTTCAGTCAATTGAAAATATACTGGGATTAGCGTTGATTGTATCTTCTCAATAACTTTGATTTTGGCAATTATTTTCAACGTATACCTTCATAAAACTATAATGTCGTTTTCTGCTGCTTTTTGGGTTTGGGGACGACTTATCTGGAGCAAAGACTCCGTCATTGCACATGTGGAATTGAATCAAAATCAACCTATTTTCTATTCTGTCAAATTGCACCAATATTAAAACAAAAAATTACCAACTACCAAATTTCAAATTAAGAAATCATGTGGCAAATCATAAAATCAGTTGTTCCTATATCTAAAAATTGCCATTTTTGAGATATTGAGAGTAGAAAATTGGCTCTTTTACGACTTGCACATGCTTACTTCTGGTTTAGCTTTTTTTTTGTTTTTTGGGGGTTCATCAGTTAAACCAGCAGTTCACATTTCTTGGATATAAAACGAAAACTAAAATAATAATTGTCAAAATCTTAGAACCAGGAAGTTACAAGCAATTGAAGCAAGTTTTAGATAGATAAATAATGACAATGTTACGGAAATCTAAATTTTCAATTTACCTTTATGAGAGGTGCAAAACATGCAATCATCTAAAAATTACTTTGTATTAGTTTATTTTGTAATTTGCAACTGATAATAAGGTATAAAGAATATTTGCGACATGTGGGAATGTACCTAGGTATTTATGGAAGTAGATCTGGTAGATGGGGTAAATTGTTTTTTTAATTTTTGGCTTTCTTTAATTTTTGCATAGGTATTATATAACTGGTTAAATAAATTAAAAAGTATAAAAAACAGGACAAAGAATATTAGGTATCAATAATATATCAATTTTATAGGCTTATCTGTCAATGATACCACAGAAGTTTAAAGAACGTTTAAAAAAATTATTGTCATAGATAAGATGTTGTGTACCATTGATCTAGTTCTAGTAATTTATCTCTCTTTCATTAATTCTCTTATTGTCTACTTTCGCAACATAAAGGTAATATTACAAATAATATAGTAAAATTTGTAAAAAATGATAGCCCTACCTACACCTTAGTTTAATCCAATTTTAATTAAATTGTTGTAATTGATTTATAATACGATTTAATGTAAGACAATGATACTTAATATTTTATTGTTCCTTATCAGATGTAACATACATAGGGGAAGATTGGGACCCTTCGTACAGTTTTCACATTTTCTTTTTTTTCTTTTTACCTATTTGATTAAGGATTCAAAGCAAGTCATCCAGCAATAGCACACATATTTGAGTTTTAGATAAAAAAGTTTTAAACGGTTATTTAAGAGGGTTAGTGAGTAAAAGTGATTTTCCTTTCTGGAAATCTGAAATTTGTACGAATCTGCCCCACGAATGGGGCACTTTCATACAGCAGTCGAGGTACTTTCGGACATCATGGGGTGGTTTCGTACAAGCGATTAAAAAAGCTAAATAACGTTAGACAAACTTTATTTAATCATAAAAAAACAAATCTTAGAAGTAACGCAAACTAAAATCTCCCTTTCGTCCTTTAACAAAAGGCAATATCTTCTTAGAAAAAATAACAATATTTATATAATATTAACGCTGTTCTTACTTAACGCTACTTATCATAAAGCCAATCAGTAAAACAGATCAATTTTACTTTTGCAATGTCTTTGGCGCAAACTAACATTAATTAAAACATATAAACATAACAAACATATAACATAAAATTTAAACAGCTAAATATTGAAGTTATATTGAAATTACTGCGTATTAAAATTAGTCCAATTAACGGAGAAAGTGAACAGTCTAGAAGTCCTAGGTGTACAAACTGATGGTGGTTTTGGATCTGGTAAAATCATTTCTACGTCACTAATGTACGTAGTATGCACGACTTTAATATTTGGGAAAACAAATTACCATGACGATCCTGGTTTCTTTCTGAGATAAGAGACTTTGAACTCGGCACTAGAATAGTGGCTTATAACTTTTCCCAGGTAATAGACAACAGACCTTTTCTTCTCAAATTTGACTAAAATAAAACAGTCGTCTTTAATGTTTTCTGGTCTTAAATCAATAATTGTTTCCACTTGAGATTCATCGCAATCATCTTCATCAGTGTCAAGCATGGATGTTGAACTTTCCCGCAAGCTTATTTCCGATCCCTCAGATTCCGAATCATCACTTTCTACTTTCTTTGCTTTCTTCTTCTGCGGCTTCGGATTAAGATCCAATAAAGCACGCTTTATTTTTTTAGCTCTAGCTCTTCTTTCTTGTTAATTTTTTTTTTCAATTCTTTTTCTCTATGTTTCTCTTCAAGTTAATTTTTTTCGGGCGTATAGGTATATATTCGTGATTTTCCCGGTTGTCTTCCCCTGTTTGTTTTCTTATTTCTTACAGCAGTTGGACATGGTCTAATCGTTTCTGGTATTACAGGTATGCTAGCTTGTATGGTTTGGTGTATCAGTTGACTGTTCAGCGTGAGATTCTTGTAGTTCCTAATGTTCCTGTGTGGACGTCGATGGCATACAGGTTTCGGCGATAGATCCTTGTAGATCTTGGGGTGTGGAAGTCGATGGCTCACAGGAATTAGCGAGAATTTACTGCGGTGTACATGATGTCAGATTTTCAGTGCTCGTACTTTGAGTAGGTGGTGGATTTTCCAAGTTGGTTGAAGTATACACTACCGTCGGGGTAAAATCATCATCACTAAAGGCTAATTCGTTGAACGGCCATATGCCTGGCGTGGTGAATCCACTCATAATATTTTTAGCAGTAAATGCTTCAAAGTACGCAATTTTTGTTTATGTTTGGGGATATTGTAAATGCTGACTGTTTTTCCAGGATTCATGATATGCCAGTTATTGAAGGCAGTTTTCAATTTAGATTTAAATGGCTCGAATACTCCAACATCCAATGGTTGGAGACGATGAGATGTGTGTGGAGGAAAAGTTAAATAAATTATCCCATTGTCTCGAGCGTAGTTAATTGCCTCCAAACTAATGTGACTTTCATGATTGTCGCAGAGCAAAACATCGGGCTGTCTTTCGAGCATAGCGTGTGCTTCTGGATATGTTTTAAACAGAAACAAATATTTCAGCATTTATCCAGCCACTCCTATTTGCAGCCCCAATACTTCCTTCAGGTGCACCTTCAATAAAATGATCTTTATAATGCACGCGTGGAAATACAAACAGTGATAAGATAGTGTTTCCCCTTGCTGAAATAATTCCCCCAAAAGTTACAAGCTCGCCTCTTTCAGCTGAAACAATTTGCCCGACTTGTTTTTGTGCTTTTTTTACGCGACTTTCCAAAGTTAATGCTTTTACATTATATTTATCCGCGGCTTTTCTATACGATAATTGTCCCTGTATCACATCATTTATAGCTGATTGCATCGAAAATTCGTCTACTTCTTTGCTCCTCGTCTCATTCTTTTTATATTTTCGCACCGTCGTTCTGTAAAAATTAAATTAATACATTAGGGGCACATTCGTACGCGTACGAATGTACCCCTTCTATTGCTGTCCGAATGTGCCCCATGGTATCATGGTAAATACAAAGGTAAAAAATAACCTCTTGTTTACTAAAGTATAAACTAAGAAATATTACTTATTTAAACGCTATCTTAGTGATACTTACTTGTCATAAACGTAAAAATCTGGCCAGCAACGTAATAAAAATAGTGACAATACGCTCTTAAACTTCGATAAAATAATTACTCACCGAGCGCGAAAATACGTTTCTACCTGTCATTTCACTCGCAGTGGCGCGACTGGCTCCACGACCGGCCAACTATACCGCGGCCACTAGGCTGCGTCCACATGCAAAGATAGGCGCGTTCTCCGTTTGGTTGGTCTTTAATAGCTACTGTACGAAAGTGCCCCGTGTACGAAGGGTCCCAATCTTCCCCTACCTACCAATCATTTAATTCCTTTAAATATGGATACGAAATTTATTGTAATTTAAAGATATTAAACCTGCCTTTTGTATTGGAATGGATTCTACTGGGATGGCGTTACCAGGCACGTATTTGAGGGGGGAGGGAGGGTAATGGGGGTAGTTACCCCTCCCCATTAGCCATTTTTCTTTGCATAAAACTTTTTTAAATTGGACAGGTGGAAATCGAGAGCAATAAATTTTGATTGATTTTCTTGTAAAAAAAATGTATCATTAAAAAAAAATTTCATAACCTCCACCAGAATTACCCCCCCCCCCCCCCAAATATCAACTCAAGGTACGCGCCTGGGAGTTATGTTGTATTCATGGCGTGACTACTGCAAGTTGGCTTTATATGTATCGTGCCGCTTTCTGTGGAGTTGCTTTGGGTTATGGGGTTATGGCTGCCCGTAGAGTCCTAATAAGGACTAAATGACCGTCGCGGTCGTGATCTATCCGCCCCAGGACTCAGGGTATCCGCTATGCTTGTATTCCTGTGTATTCCCATACAAAAGATATTTACACACTTGTCCGATGTTATGCCACTACTTTCTTACTTTTTATTAAAAGTAATGTTAGATTAAAATACTTTTCACCCTCTCCCCTCTCTGTACTTTTCTAGTTATAGCATTGATATAGGCAAGCAACAATAGTTCCATTGTTACTATTGGTTGCATATCTTCGATCTTTCTTTCGACGATTAGCTCTAGAAATAAGTTTAGAGTTATACATTACAAATGTCCGTTGTTGTCATCAGTTATTAATAAGTTGTGAGGGTTCGTTTTCAATAATTATAAAGCTTGTTTACTAACTATGTAGTGTTTATTCTTTTACCTAAACAATTTTCATAAGGTGGGTTCGTAAATCAGGATTATCAGGAAATAGCTTTTTTAAATATCATTCTCCAGTGACGATCTCATCAAAGAAAAATGGTCCGATTTCAACTATGCCCGCCCAGACCCGCCCTTTTCATTATACTGCAGGGTGTGATTTTCTATGAACCAGTGAGGATTTTTTCTGTGCCCAGGATGTGCAGTTTTGTCTATTAATCTGACCATTTAAAGAAAACGTAGCTTCATCGAAAAAACAAATTCTGTTGACAATTCGTACATGATTATCTGTTAGCTCAATCATTATTTCACAAAATTGCTCTCGTCTATCAGGATCATCGTCCACTAACTCTTTATAATTACTGGTGTAAGGATGAAACTTTTTTTAAATTTAGATACGGTGGTTTGATGAGTATCGTAGTCACGCCCAAGTTGTGCGCTTCAATTAAAATGAAAAATGTCTAGAAATGATTGCAGAATGTAAAAATGTAAAGATATTCAATATTGCACAGGAAGAAAAAATAATAACTTCTTGTTATGTTTCACAAATTTAATCAGTTAACGTTAACCTATGGTTTTACAGTGTATTGGCCCATGCTCACTACCAAAAATCAAAATTGTCTGCAAAAGATTCAAAACAGTTGTCTTCGGTATTGTTATGGTCTGCGTAAATTTGACCACATCACCCCTGCTCTGCTGAATTCTGGGTGACTTACCCTTGATGAACGTTACATTCTGAATCTAACGAACCTAGTTTATAAGTGTCAAAAAGTGGTTCGCCTAAATATTTAAACGAAAAGCTTATTAAAAATAGTGATGTACACGGACGTATAACTAGAAACCGCGAACAATATGCAACCCCAAAACATTCAACTGCTATATATATAATGCGTTGCCAGGCGATGTTAAACTCTGCTCATCTATTCCTGTTTTTAAATCAAAAGCGAAAAATTACATTAAGTCATTGAGAAGCTGACGCAATACAGTGTAATTAACACTAAATAATATATGCTCGACATATTAATTTCTTGTTTTCTTCTTTTTTACTTTTTCTGTTCACCCATCCATTCTTCTCATACTATAATTATTTACTAAGTAAGTAAGTAATAGTTAAGCTAAAACATTGTTTATAGATCGTTTTTGTCTTCCTTGGTGGTTAGGTAGAATAGCGATGGCTAGACCTCGCCACCAAAATACAATAGTATACTGTATAAATTTTGTTCATATAAAAAATAAAAGACCTGTTTATTTATTTATTTATTATTTATTCTTGATTAAGTGGGTGATATTCTATATAAAAGGTTGATTCGTTTATTTATCCTAACGCTGTATAATTATTATATTTTAATGAACTTTGAGTAGGTAGTAGACACTGAAAATATCCTTTTAAATCAAAACAAATAATTTTTCAATTTAATGTTTTTAACAAAATAAAAGCGATAAAGGATAATGATAATTATTATTGTCTGACATTGAATCATTCATATAAATACAATTATTATTTTTAGATAGAGTGAAAGTGTTATAAAGGATAATGCAATGTTAAAGATAATTTTTGAAATAACCGGGACGAAATAGATATGAATTGTTTTTCCACAATGACTTTCTAAAACTGTGAAGGTTAATACTACTTAGTCATCCTTGTGGTGGCGTGCAGCGGTGAGATATAATATCTATTATTACGGAGAACGCGTTACAATTTATTTTTGTTAATTATGTTTTTTTGTTCACTCGGTCAGAGCCATTGCGGCGTGGACCCTTGATTTTACCTATAAAAACTCTAAACCTTTCACAACGGCTATCAATCTTGCCCGTTTTTTGCATGACTTAAACCAGGACTGTCCAACTTTAAGGGGCCCAAGGAGTGTTGTATTAATATCTTTAAATTACAATAAAATTACAATTTTATCAGTGATTTGTAATAAGTACTAAAAACTTGTTTGTTTGTGTAATTATTTTTATTTATTCCAAAAATCCAAAACAATTAGTGAGAATTTGAAGAATTATGCTTAGTGTGGTAGTAAGTAAGTATGGGAAAGAAAGAAAAAACCAAAAGTCTTCCTCCACAAAATTTAATAGAACAAAAATTATCTAGGGGTCTCTACATGTTTCGAACGTATAGAACCGTTCATCATCAGAAGAAAATTTATTTAGTGCTGATGGTTTTAGCAGAAGAGAAAATGGTGTAGAACCTTAATGGAACTTTTATGGAATTAAAAATTGATGTGTAGAAGAGACATAATATGAAGAAAATTGATAAAGGTTAAACCATAGGTACTGAGTATGTGAAAAAGTTATTAAAGGGGATCTAAACCAACCAAATAAACTGGGGAAGAAGAAAAAACCTTCCTAAAAAGGTGTCGACGATTCTTTAAAATTTTTTTAGAAAACTTTTCAATATATTTATAAGACATTATAAGGATAAAATTGTCATAATTAAGATATCGCAATCTGTTAAAAATATAAATTGAAATTAAAATCAAAGAGTGAAGAAGTAAAAAATTTTTGAAATATTTTTTGAATAAAAAGTAAGTACTTACAAAATTACATTGCAAAAAGTGTTTTGTTGGGTACTGAGGATTAAAGCTCAGTAACCCCACCCCGCAAGCGGTTAATTTAAAACCAATAAAATTAATTAATAAGTTGCACATTTTTAAAAAAGTTAAAGGTCAAAAAGGTTGTTCACGTTCACGTGTTGGGACAAAAGTGAATGAGAGATGAATTGATTGATAGATATATATTAACAGGTAGTATGGCGGTAAAATTTAAATTAAGTAAAAGAAAGAGAGAAAATTGTTCATAGAGGAAAAGCTCAAAATTAAAGTTAGGTAGATATAATACTACTAACCAATTACAAAATAAACAATATAACTTAAAAACCAGGAAGTGAAAAGAAAAGTTTTATGTGGGCGAAAAATAATTTAGGTAGTTGAAGAATAATAGGTGTCCTAATTTTTTTTTTGTATTGTTATGTATAAACTATGTTGAAGTCAGTCTTTAAAGGATTGGCATGTGAACCCACTAAACAGCTATAAAAAAATATAAATAGTCACCCAACTCATCAAAATATTAAAATCAATGTTAGGCCGCAATAATGGTGTTACTTTATGTATTGTTCTTATTGGTGCAGGGTAAATATTACAGGCGCAATGTTATAGGTGCAAAAATAACCATTAACAAATTTTTGCTCTTATTTATAGTAATTTTATTATTTTCTAGGTTGCAATTAATATGGCTACAAAATCGTTAAGTATTGATTTAAAGAAAGATGGAATCCTGGTAACATGCGTCCATCCAGGATGGGTTAAAACGGACATGGGAGGAGGAAATGCACCCATGACTATTGAGTCCAGTTGTTCCAGTTTAGTGGAATTTATTAGAAATCTTAACGATAAACATAATGGGCGATTCTTTCAATATGATGGAAGTGAACTACAGTGGTAATAAATGTTTTGGTTGTAATTACCTGCCCAGAGCTTTGCAAGCGTCCGTATGGAAAAGGAAGCTTTAGGGGAAGGTTGCCTATATTGAACCGCTACCTAAATTGGACCACAGTACATTTCTCCGAAACTAAACAAGTGCCATATTATCATCTGGCAACACTGTAACATACTTCCACCTAGAATCTTTGATCGGCAACAAACTTAACTAGTTGGCCGTTAGTGATTGGCGTGTACAGAGCAAAACGTAATTTATATAATTTTTATTTAATATTTTTAGGATTTTCCTAAGAATTTACCTTAGAATCATAAAACTCTAAGCAATATCTTTTTTATGGAAGTTTTCAAGTAAGTTTTTCTTTTTCTATTTCTCCTATTACCATGCCATATTTGTTTTTTCTTGTTTCTTTCCTGGGTGGTTTTGTAAAACCACTGGTAGTTGCTTAAATTGGACCACTGGGTGATTGCCAAAATTGAACCGGTCCAATTTAGGCAATTTTTCCAAATTGTGCAAAAATAATTTTTCTCTTTAAATAAGTTAATGTCATGAACTAACACCATTTCAATATTGCTAAAATCGTTTTTCTTTGAGTTAAAAAATGAAACTATGACTGGTCCAATATAGGAAACTAATAGGTACTTTTTTTGCATTAGGATGTCTTCTACCGAAATTTTGATTGTAAATTTGATGTTTTTTTGAAATATAAGTATAAAACTTCCTATACCAACAATTTTATTTTTTATTTATTTATTTAACACCTAAGCTTCCGATTTAAATCATGTGGCTCAATTTTGGAACCCCCAGGTGCAATTTAGGCAACCGGTTTCCTATATGGAATCACATGCAGAGGTTTTTTTATAGCCTGGTATATCATAGATACTTTGAAATAAAATTCTGCAAAAAATCCTGCAGTTAAACAACATACTAAAGTATGCTAAGGTATAGCTTCAAGATCGATTTTGCGTTATTATCAGGATCTATGATAAGAAATTTGGAAATTGGTCCAATATGGGCAACCTTCCCCTATATATATATACTCTAAACTGAAATAGGTCCTACAGTGTGACCAGTAAAGTCCGCATCATATGGGATTTTTTTTTATTAATAACCTTATTCGAAATTTGACTTTGGCATCAAGTTCTGCTTCGATCGAGATGAAAATTAAACAAAAAAATAGTAGTCACGCGATTCGCATTATCTGTCAAATTTTAATTTTTTCCAAAAAATAATTTAAAAGTGGAGTTACTTCTGAAAGTATCGAAAAAAGTTATAAGAAAAAGTTTTTTTTAATGCAGTTTCTAGCCCACATGCAAAATTTCAGCTACATAAGATAATTTTAATTTTTTACCCACCACTAAAATTTATTTTCCATTTAATGAACACTTTACTGATGACACTGTGTTCTTTTTGTCTTAATATTAAGGTGTATTACTTTCAGACATAAACTACGTTTTCAAAAATACTTATTTTATGAAGTTACCTTATACAGGGTCAAAAACAAATAAATTTTGCATCATATGCGACCATATTTTAATAGCCCAATTTTGATTTTGTAGAAAAACACATATTTAAAATGGCGCTACTTTAAAGAAAATGTATCTGAAATAAAGCATTGTCAAAACTAAGATGTTCTATGTAGGTTGCGTTAAGTCTTATTTTGCAAAAGTGGTACAATTTACAAAATATGGGTAAGAAATCAAAATTATCTTATGCAGCTAACATGTGGGCTAGAAACTGCATTTAAAAAAACTTTTTCCAATAACTTTTTTCCATACTTTTAGAAATAACCACACATTTGATTTATTTTTGGAAAAAATTAAAATTTCACAGATAATGCGAATCACGTGACTACTATTTTTTTGGTTTAATTTTCATCTCGATCAAAGCAGAACTTGATGCCAAAGTCAAATTTCGAATAAAGTTATTAATAAAAAATAAAAAATAAAATAAAATCCTATATTATGCCGACTTTAGTGGTCACACCGTATAAAAATCTCATGTCAATTTCTATCGATAAATATTTAATAATATGCATTGGCGCATCTCTAGGGTAGCTATTAGGAGGCAGTCCCACCCGCTCAGCACAATAATTAATATTTTTAACCAATTAATTACGGTTATTCTATTATATGTTACCACGCATTCTATTATATGTTATACGCCTTTGTATAGTAGTAGTAGTACTAGAGGGAAGGTTCCGAAACCTGGAAAGTAGACCAACGGCGATCCTTTTCGCCTGCCACAGAGTCTTCCCCCAACCACTCTAAAGCACGTATGTCGCTTCAGGTCAGGGCCGTGATTTCTTCCTTTTGGAGAACTGCCGATCCTAGCACCTAATGCCTGAGTCTTCCCAGGGCCTTGCAGGTGCCACGTCTTTGTATACATAACTGGATAATTTTTCTGTCAAACTAAATAAACAACATCAACGTATAAGTTAATATTTTTTTAAATTATACTAGAGAAAAATTAAATATGATAGTAGTAGTAGTAGTAGTAACATGTTTTATTTAGCAAAAAGCTACAATTAAATATTTTTTAATATTTTTTTTAACACATTTTTATAGATTTATTTTTAAATTTTAAAACGCAACCTTCTTTTAACAAAAACAGACAGAAGAGTTAAACATTTTGTAAATTGTATCAAATATTACGTATCATTTTGTTTTTTAATTAAATGTAATTTTAAAGATTTTTTAAACAGTTTTAATGATTTTTGAGATTTAATAAAATTTTCCAAATTATTATATTCTATCAAACCTTTATAAAAAATAGATTTATAAGCTAATGTTTTAGACACCATAAAAAATTTGATTAGTTCTTGTTTTATAATTATGATGGTCATAATTAAAAGAACAACATTTTTTTAAACAATCAGGCAATAAATTGTAATTTTATGTATAAAGATACATAACTACTAAATAAAAAATGAAATTTCTGACCATCAACCAATCTAAATGTTTCAACAGAAAATTAATTTTGGTATATTTGTCACAATTTAAAATAATCCGCGTTGCCTTATTTTGTAAAACTTGTAATTTATCAAATATTTCCTCACTAGCACAATATAAAATGGAAGAACAATAAAGAATATGTGATAATATAATAGTATTAAATACAGTCTTTTTAGAAAACAAACTTAAATTAGAACTGATTCTTTTAAAATAACCTACTTTTCCGGTAATCTTCCATATAATACTTTCAAAATAGTTACAAAATTTTAATTTAGAATCAATGATTATCCCTAAATATTTAAAACTGTTTACTAATTCCAATTTTTCACTATCAATTACAACATTTATATTTTGACAATTTAAATTATTACCCATTCCTAACCATACATTTAGTTTTTGAAATATTTAATTTTAATTTATTTACTTTTAGCCCATTTAATAATATATTTATCTGAGAATTTAGAGTATTTAGAGCATCAAAAATATTTAAAACATTAATGTAAATTAAGGTGTCATTAGCAAACATTTGTAACTTACACATTTTTAAAACTAAAGGCATATCGTTGATGTATGAAATAATATTGGACCTACTATACTTCCTTGAGGAACTGATATCTCACGTACGAAACAATAAAAGTGGTAGACTTTAGCTTTGTTGGCGGTAAGGATTGTAAATCGATTCAGAACGAGTAGGTACTAAATTAATTATGTATAGTGTAGCTGTATGAATATACAGCCTGTATGTATATACAAGCTTAAAGACCTTTTTATTGACCCTTGATAAAGTTTTTATATAAAACGAAACGTTGGGATAAATACAATTGTGTCATTTCATTGCCTGCCCTCATTCCCGCTATACTTATTTAAGTATTAGTACTAAGTAATATAAATAAGTTGGTAGTGTCAATCCTGAATGTTACCAAAAGATGTGACCAAAAAAGTATTTATGTAGCTTGCAGTGTATAAACTCCTTTTTTTAGTAATGTGGCTTAAACTGTGAATTAGAGAAAATGTTTTTTTTTGCTGCTCCTCCTGTACCTACTGAGATGGGACGTCTTACTACTGAAAATACTCCTTCTAATTATGACTTAAGCAGAATGATTTTAATTTTCTCTTTCTTTCCTTTTTTCTTTATAAGAATGTGCACTTTAAGTTTATTGCCTGCAACCAATTGTTATCTAGTTTTACTTCCGCTGTCACTATTTTACATTATTTCTTAGTATCTGATTGGTCCAACATCGGCGCAATTAAAATTGCATGGAATAAGAATTTGCCTATGGTAAAGTGTGTCATGCAGGTAATTAAAATTAGGCCTTTTAGGTGACACCATCATTAAAATAAATATCTAATTAAAAAAAAACTAGTAGGTATGTTTTTATATTACTTATATAGGTACGCCAATAAGTTGTTTTTATAATTACAAAAATGTAAAATATATATCTCTAAGACCCAAAAAGCATTTTCATTTTAAATTCTTCTTCTTTACAACCCAACCATATTGGTGCTATAGGCAACGGGGAGGTTTCTGTAGTGATTATCCAGTTGTTATCAAATTTCCAGAAAAGATCTCCTTTAAAAAAGTAAGTAACATCTAAAAAAATATGTTTTTTTTATTAAACAAATTAATTAAAGTCAATAAATACAAATTCAAAACATGGTGTTATTTTTTCAAAAATTTTAATGTTCTGGTGAATAATTCTCTTAGTACGTAAGTATATCTAGGCTTCTTATTTAAGGATTTTTTACACCTTTTGGTAACGCTGCATGATACTGGCGTCACTATAGTGACCAATTAAAATACGGAATTACGGAAATACGGAAATTCCTACCCTTTTTATTTAAGGGAGTAGATAGGGGAGCATAATATTGCCATAAAAAAATAATCAAAACTTTGGTTTGGCTTATCAGAATGTGACAAATTTAATCTCGGGGTTTCTCTTGTTTCAACAAGTTAATAAAAAACTAAGTTGTTCTGAATTCCGCTACAACAGCTAGAGGGCGCTAGTTGCCAGAATTGACAATTTCTTCATTTTTCTTCAAATTTTTTAATGCATTGATATATTATCTTTTTTAACTTATGTAAAAAGAAGTACAAATATACGATATTTGTGAAAACCGCAATCCAATACGTATATCTTTTTAAATCGGAGATATAGAAAATATAATATAAAAATGAGCCTCATATGAACAAACTGACGTTTTAATACGGTATTTGTAGACATGAAGTTACTAATATCATACTTTTGTGTCTTCTACAAAACCATCATAACAACGCTACTTTAAATTAATGTTCTGACTTTTTTTATTATTAACAAATTCCCAACGAACTTTAAAAGTCCATTACAGGGAATATAAATTATAAACAACAACAAACTTAAAAATTAACAATTTTTATAAAAATTCATAAATATCTTATATATTTAACGAAATTAATAAAAAAGTCAAATATTATTAAAAAAAAAAATGGAATCATCTATTTTGTTAAAAAATACAATTTAGTTTGAATTTTAAATAGTACCAAGTTTGTTATGTTTTTATATTTATTTGGTAGGTTATTATAGATCATAATCCCATTGTATAATAATGATCGTTTACCGAAATTACTTGTAATATTTACTGCCAAAAGAGTTTTAGATAATTATGTAAAGTATTAATTTTTTTAAATATGATTTTTGATTTTTTTTGATGAATGGTTATTGAATGCATGATAACATATATTTTGAATTTATATAAATTTTCTAAGTTTAAATATCCCAGTGGTTTGTATAAATTTATTATGGGTTACAAAAAAGGAGGTTTGTATATACATTTAGTAAGTTTATTTTGTAATTTTTTTAAAGGTTTTATTATTGTAGAGGTAGCAGATCCCCATATTGAAATTAAATATTGACTTAAAATTTTACTTCAATTTGTTTCATTAATGCAACCAAATCCTCTGCTAGTTTTGTTGTAAAAAAGGCAATTGACAGAACATTAATTTAAAGCAGTGTTGTTATTTTTTTGGCTTAGTAGAAGGCCCAATTCTAAAATATTTTTAGCCCAGATATACAAATATCGGATTAAAACGTCAGTTGGTTCTTATTATGGAGCTCTTTTTTATATTATATTTTCTATACAAGTAATATATCGTTAATTTAAAATGTTTGAGAAAAATGAAGAAATTGTTGATTCTGCTAAATAGCGCTCATCACTAGCTATCGGAATTCAGAAGAACTTGGTTTTTTCATTAACTTGACAAACTTGTCAAATTCTGGTAAGCCTTTAATGGTTTGGTTGTGGATATTTTTTTATAGCAGTTTTTGTCCCCTACTACCCTCTTTAACAAAAAGGTAGAGCAAAAACTTAACAACAAAAGTAATTCAGAATTTCCATAAGGTTGCGAAAAAAATTAAAAAATATTTAGGAATCAGCATGAGCGCTAAAAATTCATGGATCCCAAAAATGTGCAAACTATATCCAACGAAAATGTGGATAAAATAAATAGGAGCTAAGCAACTCAAATATAATGTTGGAGATTAACTATGACTATGTATACCTTTCCATGTTGTAGCTGCATCCAAATTATGAGGTACACCTCTCCATCTGTCCATATGCATTGGATATCCAGCATCCATGGCTTTTAAGCTTTCGTTATACCTCCAGAATCGATCATTTTTGTAAAAATACGTTTTACCTAAAACAGCGAATATATATAAATTATTTTTCTAATTAAGATGTCTATTTACAACAAAACTCAGCAATTTTGCTGCAATATAATAATAATTTAGTTGTAGATTTAACTTTATGCAGTTTACGTTCACAGTTTATTTATGGGCCAGTCCTACTACTATACCGAAATAGCATTCATTGAATCACTCACATTAGAAGTATGATTCCAATGTTGTTTAAAAAACGTTGGTCTTAGATATGGATAAATAATGTTCCTTATAGCATCAGGAATACTTACCTACAGATAGATAATTTTTTACTGTGACTTATTATATAATATTTGTAAATTTTTTCTTAGGCGGTGTATTGTTCTCCGGTGATTTCCTACTTTTTTTTATAGCATGCGCTTGGCCCATGAAAAATGTTTTTAATTAATTTATTTTTACTTCATTTTCTGATTTGATAACTATACCTGAACTTACGACAATAAAAGTAATTTAGGTTGCTTTTAGACAAGCTTCAATAATTCTACAATCTTCCAAAGCACAATTTAAATAAATGGTTGATATTAGGTCAAAGGCAATTTGTACGTTCCTCGCAAGTATTGCGAAATTGTTTTAAAATATTTCATCTGCTCTTGAGGTTCTAGGGTTTTTAGATCGCCTCTGTCTGTTCATTGGCTTGAAAGATTAAAAATTACTTTAGGTGGAATGACGAAATTTCGTATGTGAATTACGCATTTGGACATCCGACAGCTCATTTGTGGAATAACTTAGAGGAACACCGCTTGCACACTTTTAATTATTATTTATTTTTTTACAAATTAATGCAAACTTTTGTGTTAACAAATATTCATTTTCATTGCACAGGAAGAAAAATAATAACTACTTGTTATGTTTCACAAATTTAATCAGTTTCCTGACACGTGATTCGGCCCTTTCGGGTCATTTTCAAAGGAGTACGAGAAGATAATAAATTCTACGTGACATTACAAAGGTATTTATTATTATTATTATTTTTCTTCCTGTGCAATGGAACAACAGTTTCGCCAAGCATGTAGCCCCGTATTAATTATATATTTATTTTCATTGTTAAATTTACCATTTTTATTCCACGTTTGTACGGCATCAATACTATCCAAATAGTCAGGTAAGTCGTAGTAGGTTAACGGCAGAGGACTATTTTCCACAAATCTGGAACCGTCATATATCCATAGTTTGTTTCCAGTAAATAATACGATATGACCATCTGGTCTTTGATATGCTGCATCTACTTTTTTAATATTGTTAGACAAGCCAGGGAACATCTGACGTATAGGAATTGGATAGCCAGGAACTATGTAAGCTTTTTCTTTTAATCTCCAAAGATACTGTAATAATATGAATAAAGTTTGTAAAGAACTATGCACAGTTTTATGAGAAAAATACATTCTGGTTAATGTCTCGTTCGCGGATTTTTTTTTGGTTTTGAGTAAAACATAGCAAGTAGTTATGTTTACTTCCTGCGTAATGGAACAACAGTTTCCTCAAGCATGTAGCCTAACGCAAATTTAATATATATAAAGGATAGTTTACTTTGGAACTTACTCTGGAATTAAGTTTGAAATTGAAATATGGGGAAGATCTACAGAAATAAATAGGTTTTTTTTGTCAAAAGCAAGTAGATTCATGTTTAATATTAATTAATCTTAATACATTAATTCAATAGCAAAATTAAATTTAAAAGGTAAAATAAAATTGTTTGCCGATGATACTACTATTGTATATTTCCATAAAGACTATGTTCAAATTCATAATAACATTAACCACGACCTAAATATAATATGTAAATGGCTTGAAATTAATAAATTATCAATAAATTTTAATAAATCATCTTTTATGTTTATAAGTAAATCAAAATTAAAAAATAATAATATTTCTTCACCATCTTTCAATAATCATTTAATTAAATAATATATTAATACCATTAAATTTTTAGGTTTATATATTGATGAAAATTTAAATTGAAAAAAACATATTGAATATTTAAGAAGTTACATCTCACCAATAATTGGCATTTTGTTAAAAGCTAAAAATTATATATCGTTAAAATATTTAAAAAATATATACACTAAAATTTTTTTTTAAAACTGAACTGACTAACGTATTATATATTAATAATTTTTTTTTGTAAATGGTTATTATATATATTTTTTTTTTTTGAATAATTTCGATGGAGTCATTAATAGTTACTAAACATAATTTTTATTATTTGTGAATTAATTTAATTATTGTATATTTGGTGTTATATTCTGTGTAATAAACTTTTTTAAGTTGGTTGAGAATTAAAAAAAAATAAAAAAATTCTACCTACCTCATCTTTAAAAATAAATAATTCATTTCTTAAGCTTGCAACTGCGTCAAAACGTCCGTTACAAATATACGGAAGACTGGGGGAATTATTCTTGGGTATCTTATGTTTAGGATCATGTTCCTTATGGACGTCAACTGATTCAACATCACCTTCATAGGAAATTGTGGTTTCTCCATAACCTCTTGTTGGAGCGGTATGTTCAGTTGTGGTGAAATGATGTGTATGATGAGTATGCTCAAACCTGTTAAATAATAAAAAAAAGTGATCCATCCATGCACTCTAACATTTTTTCTATTTGTAAAAGCAACCGAAAACATTATCCTAGTAAAGTAAGCTTGTCTTAATCAGTCTAATCTTTATAACCCCCAATCATAAATCAGAGAATAGTCGGTCCCAATACAGTTTTTTTCGAAATACCAGTAAGCTGTTCAAGAATTGTCGAACCCAGTGGCATACACATAGCATGGCACAATACAATATGGCGTAATAAAATAAATCAAAAAATATTAACCAGATTAAGCTAGTAGTTAAATAAAAGAGCTGGTCAAATCCTATACAGGTATGGAAATGCGTTGTCCGACCCGCCCATATCCAAGTAAAAAGTTAGAAGAGTAAAAATAGCGGCCATAAAAGCAATGAAAGATGGCAAAGCACCAGGACCAGATAGCACAGAGGCAGAATTCATAAAGCTACTCGATGGGGACAGCGTTAAATAGCTGACTTCAATTTTCAATCGAATCAGTTGTCTCGTCACGACTCTGGCAATATCCCCTCCCAATGGCCCAAAGCCGAATTTATCACATTGCCAAAGAAACCTGGAGCTAAATCATATGGAGAGTACAGAACAATAAGCCTAATGCTGAAACTGTTTATAAAAATTATACACAGGAGAAATATATAAACTGTGTGAGGAACATATTATAACACCAACTCAGTTCGGGTTCAGAAATGCACTGAGTGCACGTGAAGCACTGTTCAGCATTCAGGTACACTTTCAAAGATGTAGAAATACAAATGTTGACATATGCGCTTATTTTATCGACTATCAAAAAGCGTTCGATAGAGTATAACATCAGACAATGATAGAGGTTTTGAAAAATATAGGATTTAAGATTAAAGATTTAAGAATAATTACAAACCTATATTGGAATCAGTCTGTTTCGGTGAAGGTAGGGAAAGAGAATACGGATGAGGTCAGGATCCTTTGAGGTGTAAGACAGGGATGCATACTCCGTCTCCGTTGATCATTAACTTGTATGCCGAGCAAATATTTAGGGAGGCTCTGGAAGCTGCTGAAGTGGGAGTTCTATTGAATGGAGAAAGAATAAATAACATCCAATATGCAGATGACACTATCCTGTTCGCTGATACTCAGGAGGGTTTGCAGTTTTTGGTAGATAGAGTGACGATGAGTAGCAACAAGTACGGACTTGACATTAATAAAAACAAAAATTATGGTCATAGGTAAGTCCAATGTGCCCAACTGTAACATCGAGAGTAACGGCAAGCCCATTGAACGAGTGAGTAGATACACGTATCTTGGCGCCAATATCAATGACCAATGGGACCACGCACAAGAATTAACGATCCATATTGAGAAGGCCAGAGCTGTGTTCGGAAATATGAGTAAAATATTTAAAAACCACGACATGACGTTAGCAACAAAGGTTAGGTCTTCAACTCTGTTGTATGGGGTGGAGTCGTGGACACTTACTGAAGCAACAAGCAAAATATTGGAAGCCTCTGAGATGTGGCTCTATCGTCGGATACTGAGGGGTGTCGTGGACAGACCGTGTCAAAAATGAGACGGTTTTACAGAGAATGAATAAACAGAAAGAAATTGTAAACACCATCAAAATACGAAAGCTCCAATACCTCGGTCATGTGATGAGACACACTGACAGATATCGATAACTCCAAAATATACTAAAGGGCAAAGTGGATAGAAAAAAAGGTTTAGAAAGAAGGAGAATCTCATGGCTAAATAATCTCAGAACCTGGTTTGCAGTGACCACCACACAGTTGTTCAGAGCCGCAGTTAATGAGGTGATGATTGCTAATATGGGTGCCAACATCTGAGACGGATAGAAACTACTAGAAGAAGAAGTATAATGGATATTATTATTAAGGATGCACATGTATATAATGATAATGTTATTCAGCAGTCGTGGACAAATAATTTTTTATAATAATTGGATTATACGCAGAAAACGTTGTGTTGCCCCCGTTAAAAGTTGGTGCTTAATATTACCAAGGGTTGCGTCTTTCAGTTGTCTCGTCACGCTCACGATAATGAGTTGTGGTCCTATGGTATGGTGGAGTGGGGCGTGTAGTTTCTTCCCGGTCACGATACTCTTTGGTAGTAGAATAAGATCTCGTGGTAGGAATACTTGTAGATGGATAATATGGAGTAGTTGAAGGAGTTGTTTCTTGCTCCGGTGTATCAGGTATTTGGTCCTCATTCTTAAGCGTTCTGGAAACTTAAAAAAAAATATTAATTTAAAATTATTGTCATATTTAAAAAAATAAATTTGTATTGAGTTCGCTAAATGTACTTTCGATCAGTGGAGTATAATAATCGGGTGTCTCACGGTGATCGTCCATTCGAATATTTCGGAAAGTAATGCGATTTGATTCCTGCAAATTTGGATAAGGAAGTTTTCGTAGACGCTCTCTTCAAATGAAATACATCGACCATATTATATGCGACTTTCGGTGTTGTGTGAAGTTGACACAAACTTGCTTATTTTAAATAGAACACCCTGTATAATATATTTTTATTGTGTTCCTTTCTTCATTTTCAATAACTTTTATAAAAAGTTTTTTTGTTTTACTCTATTCGTTTTTGAGAAAAAATTTAAGGAATAAAAGATTTTCTTGAGGATTGTTTTAAAAATGTTATTGTCACTAACCAATAGGACTTCATAAATGAAAGGTCAACAACATCAACAACAACAAATTTACTAGTTTATTCTGATTGTACTTTTAATTCCCTAGAAAATGGCTGTGGTGTTGACTCTATTTACACTTATTTCTTAAAAGCCTTTGACAAATTGGATCGTAAAATTGTACCGTGCGAGCAAAAATTATTTGCATCAAATAGGGCCTTGCATCTAAGGACGTAATGCTTAGCCGTAGAGCTTAATACCTGTTGGGTGTCAGTAACTACCTGAATTAGGAATCAATCCGTTATTCCGTCATCTTTGACAGTCGTTACAAGTAATTTGATTCATCGCTAATTTTTCCAATTTCTTGAACAATTCACACAATGGGCTTTACGGAATAGCACAAAACATTCATGGTTGAAGCGTATTTTCGAAACGGGGTTAGAGTAAATGGTGAGTGGCAATACAATCTGGGTTTGCGCATGGACGATTTTCACGAACGTTTTCCTTACCTTGCTTTTATTGCTGATGGGAATGTTTATCATTGCCTGAAAAGAACCTGGCTGTGTTTAGGGAAACAGGTTCTATACAACACAAAAAAGGAGCAGGAAGACCATCTGCAAGAACAGAAGAACTTGTTGCAAACATTGCAGCTAAATTTATTTCTTTATAAAGTGCAAGTATTCCAAGAAATACAAGCCGCATATTTTGAAAGACGCAGGAATTACTCTCAATGGTTTAGCCAAAATTTATTGGAAAGAAATGATTTATTGGACCTGACATTTTTTTCGTATGAAGCCTGGGTCCACCTGGTTATGTGAATTCTCAGAATACACGCCCGTGGAGTGGTTTTTCCTCATTTAAAGAACACTATTTTTAAAGCACCATTTGCAAATTTAGAACAATTACAAGAAAGGATTATCCAAGAATGTAGTAACATTTCTCCGGAGATGCTGGTCAACACTTTCGAAAATATGAAGAGACGTGTGAATTTATGCTTGGAGCATAGCGGTGGCCAAGTTCAGCAATTTATATAATTATTTTTCTTTTTCTTTCTGTATATTCTTAATTTGTTAATTTTGTAAACAACAAAAATAATTTTGTATTTGTCTACTTATTTTATTACTCATTAGTTTGGCATATTATCATGTCATAATATGAATTTGACAAAATTTTAACCTAAATTTGGTTAGATATATCGTCCCCATATCATAGTGATCTAAATCAAGCCCTACGTTTTTTAATCCAAGCCCTCTTTGATGCAAATAATTTTTGCTCGCACGGTATTTGGTACATAGCATTTAAAAAACATGTACCTTAGAAAGCATAAATTATATTAATTTGGAACCCGAATTGGGATTAAGTTGTTTAAGTAAACGTCGTGACTGTAATGACATAATGTTATCACATAAAATTTTAAATTGTTTAATAAGTATCCCAAAACTTTTTTCCTCGCTTCAATTATATGTACCACCTAGGCAGTTAAGAGAACTAAAAACGTTTGAACCTAGACAGTACCGTACTTTATAGGGGCAAAATTCTCCGATTAATAGAATAATGAAAAATGGGAACAGGTTTGGGGGTGATTTGTTTAATATAAGTGCGGATTGCAGGATTACCAGCTCGACTGATATTTTTATTGTTAATTTCTTGTCTTATTTACATTCTGTATTTGCTTCTTTATGTTTGCATTAGTACACTAAATGTCTTGGATTTTAGGCTAAGAAGTATTGTATGAATGGGCATGTCCTGTATATTGAGTAAATAAATAAATAAATAATTAAATAAATAAAAACTTTGACCTTTAACTAAAATTTAATACCTTTTTAAAGATTAAAGTGGGAAATTCGAAATTCCGGTTGAGAATTAAATATAATGGTGCTTAATAATGCATTGTCGAAAAATGGAATTTTAGATACAGGAAAGCGGAAAAAAAATAATTTTCGATCTTTATCATAAAATTTAAAAAACTTAAGTTTTTTTAATACGGTGCTACATTGCTGGTTCATTAAATGGGTAGGCGAGAACAGTTTCTATCTGTATATATAGGGTGTCCCTATACCTAACTAGAATAGTAGTTGTGAATGTGTTTACGGTTTTTCGCAAAATCATCGAAATATCAAGCATTGGTTATTGATTGTTGGCAAGAAGGCCATGATAAACAAAATAATAATAAAAGTGTTACTGATAATGACACGCCTCTGTAGTAACATATTATTACTTTAGAAAAAAAAAAGCACAAAGTCTTTCTCCACAATTTTTTATTAGAATAACTAGGCGAACATAGAATAATTCATAATAATTAAATTCGACATGTTTCGAGTGTAGAAACACTCTTGATCAGGAAAACAAAGTGAATGGTACAATGCTGATGTTGTTAGCAATAGAGAAAATAATAGTGGGATTGAGCCGTAATGGAGCTTTCAAAGGTGTACAAAAGGTGTAAAAAATTGAATAGTCAAAAACCGACAATCAAGACTTCAGCATACTGGAAAAAATTGTTTTCATAAAAGTCGAAGCAACTGTAAAAGATAAAAAAAGGGGAATGTAGCAAATGAAATTTAATAAAATGAGGTAGATAGGCTTACCATTTAGCTTGAAGTAAAATACTATTAGGGTACCAGGCTTTTTACGGCCCAGTTACCCCGGCAGAAGTCAAAACGTACACATTGTGTGCAAAATTAAGTTTTAAAATTTTTTTAAAAGTTTTTTGTTTTACTAGAACATCATTGTTAGAGAAGTTCCACTTGCAACCAGCACGTGTCAGTAGGGAAATGAGCTTGAACTTGACATTGTAAAAGGGGGAACAAATGACAAGTGTTTTGGCGGGCATTCAAATTGAATAACCTTCAAGCATGATAAAAAATATTTTATAATATATTTAATTATAATTATATTATTATTTATATATTTATATTATTTTATATTATTATATTATTACTTTGTTTATTATGACCTTCTTGCACATATCTAAGAATCAAGAACTGCTTAATATTTTGAAGATTTTGCGAAAACCCATAAATAAGTTTAAAACTATTAGGTAGAGATGAACACTGTTTATTTTCTACTTATAAACTAGTAGATGATGTAAAGGGAGTTCCAATATCCTGGGCCCATAAAAGTAACATGGGGCCTAACTTGCAAAAGTATATCCACCGACGTTGTTAAGCTGTTTCTGAGCCTTTTTTGCTGTTTTTGAACCGTTTCGGCCATTTATAGCCGTTCATTAACCGTTTATAGCCGTTTATTAACCGTTTAACGCCGTCCATAGCCTGTCATTAGCCGTTCATTAGTTTTTCATTTGCCGTTCATTAACCGTGTATTAGCCGTTCATTAGTCTTTTATAGCCGTTTATTAGTCGTTTTTAACCGTTCATTTGTCATTTATAGCCGTTCTAGAACGGCTATAATCAACGAGTATAAACGACTACTAAACGGCTAATGAACAGCTATAAATGGCTTTGAATGGCTAACGAACTGCTATAAACGACTAAATGGTTCAAAAACAGAAAAAAACGGTTCAAAAACAGAAAAAGGATCAGAAACAGCTTAACAATGCCGGTGGATATACCTTTGCAAGATATTAGACTCCCTGTTAATATTGTGGGCCCAGGATGTTAAAACTCTTCTACTGAAACTTTATATTATTATTCTTGAATCTGCAACTTAAATGGCGGATAATTCATTAATTTTATTGTCAGTCTATGATTACAACTTACTGTACAAATTATACATTCCCAAAATATCATCATAATCTAATAAATTTTGTGCGTCCGGATCGTTTCCTTTATAATAGGGAAACATCACAGATGTAGTAACAGCAGAATGACCTAGTCCTAAAGAATGACCCAGTTCGTGCAAAGCGACCGCAAAGAAGTCAGTTCCATCGACTTCACTGCTGCCATGGGTAAGATCCGCCCACTTTTCGTCGTCGTCAAAATGTATATCACCACTGACACTTGGGCTGTCTCGGTAGTCATACGGAAAAAATGCATGAGCTAGAACCAATCCAGGTCCATCAAAAGGGAATCTAAAATTTTTTGATTTATTTAAGAAATAAGGAACACGTATTTTATTATTTGTGTTTAGAGTATTTATGAATAGTTCCAAAAAATATTTTTTCCCTTCCTTCTTTCCCTTTCCTTTTCCATCTCCTAGGGGTAACATTTTCGCAAATGCCTAAACACATATTTACTGGTTCCAATCAAATAATGCGCCTAAAAGATTTCAAAAATCTCCTGGAATTGATGGTATCATATCACATCTGAGATTTTAATATCAATAAATTCATACATTTGTAAACCATTAACTCATTTAATTAACACCATCTCTAATACAGGAATATGTCCACCTGCTTTTAAAATAAGTATAATAAAACCAATTTATAAAAGCGGAGATAAAGTTGAATTTCAAAATTACAGACCTGTAAAATTAATTTCATCATTAGCAAAAGTTTTCGAAAAAGTTTTAAACGAAAGATTAAAAAATTTCTTAAATAAAAATAAAATCCTATCAGACAAACAATTTGGATTTCAAAAAAATAAATCTACACAAGATGCAATTTGTCACCTAACAAATCCAATATATAATTCAATCGATAATAAAATGAACAGTATAATATGCATATTTTTAGATTTAGCCTTTGATACTGTCAGTCATAAAATTCTTATTAACAAATTAGAAAAACTTTGATTTCGTGGTCAAATATTAAGAGGAAGTAACCCCTTTTACCACAATGAAAATTGCCGAACGTTTTGCTGGTCAAACGAAAAGAAAAAATAAAAATTGGTATTTAGAAAATAAATTCTACTTTAAATACCCCATCCAGAAAAGTAAATGACGATCGAAAATATTTCCAAAATTTTTTTTAGAAATTTTTTAAATTTTTAGTAATTTTGTAATATCTTCAACAATTCTTTATTGGTCAAAAGCAAAATGACTTTTCCGGGTGTAGAATGTTGTGCCAAACAATTTTTCTTAAAGCCATTTTTCAATATCGGCCTTACTTTTTTCTCAAAAATTTTGGGCGCGTAAAGTGAATTTAAGCGTATAAAGTTGGGAATATTTTCGATTGTCATTTACTTTTCTGGATGGGGTATTTAAAGTAGAATAATTTATTTTCTAAATATCAATTTTTATTTTTTCTTTTCGTTTGACCAGCAAAACGTTCGGCAATTTTCATTGTGGTAAAGGGGGTTACTGCTCTTAACTGTATTTATAAACTATTTATATAACAGAGTACATCATGTTAAAATTGGTGAAAATATTAGTTCACCAAAAATATTTAATTATGGAGTACCACAAAGGTACAGTCCTAGGACCAATACTTTTTAATATTTATCTAAATGATATTTTAATTTTAAACTGTCAAGGAAAGCTACATAGTTTTGCTAATGATACGGTAATTTTTTATGAAGGTCCAAATTGGAATATTTAAAAAAATACTATTGAAAAAGATTTTATAAAAATAAGCAACTGGTTTAATAAAAACTTATTAACTATAAATTATAACAAAACAACATACATTCCATTTACTTCATACAAAAATAAACTTCCTAATATTGGTCCAATAATATGTAATAATATCTATAAAGGAAGGTAAAAATATTAAATATCTAGGAATAATTTTTGATAAACATTTAAAATGGGATTTACATAGTGACTACACTATAAAAACTAAGAATTCTTATACCAAAATGTTAACATCTTAAACAATTTTTAAATGTAAAAGAATTAGAAATACTTTATTATTCTTTAGTACAAACCCATTTAAATGATGGAATACTAGGATGGGGAGGCATAAATAAGAATTATCTTAATAATATTGAAACTATTCAAAAATACATTTTAAAAATTATTTACGAAAAAGACCACCAATATTCTTCTGATTTACTATTTAAAGATAGCAAAAAAAATTGATATTAAACAAATATTTTCTTACAACATGTTAATATATATTTTTAAACATAAAAATATAATAAATTATATTAATCACACACATGAAACTCGTCATAAAAATACTATTACATGTAAAAATAGAGTAAATAAAACAATAGCACACAAACATTTTTTAAACATCAATCCATATATTTTTGATATGCTACCATAGTCGATTAAAATAATTAAATCGTTAAATAATTATAAAAATAAAATTAAAAATTGGATATTATCTAATCCAAGAGATATATTCAAGAACGTCATTAATAAATGATGAATAAAATAAATAAATATATATATTATCAGGGTTGGATGGGCTCAGACAAACCGGCCCTGGCAATTTTTTTTTCATTCAGCCCTCCCTCGGGGACAAGAATCAAAAATAAGTTTTAAAAATATCACTGTAAAGAAAACGAAACAATATTTTGGTATTTTTATTTTTGAAATTAATACATACCTAATATGTAGTAGTAATAAATATACATGTTATGCATACCTATATTAAACACTGTAATATCAATAGGAATAATATTATCTGATTTTTTTACAAATGACAACTTACATAAAGTAAAAAACACGATACAAAATTTTATTACACAATGCTAGTTATTCATAGGTTAATGATTTTTTTAATATTGAACTTGATGCTGCAATTTTATCTATGATCTCGTCATTTTCGATTTGACCCAATATCGATTTTTCAATATTCATTATCATAAATGTCTCCAATTGGTCATCCCCTAACCTTATTTCTTAGCCGATTTTTTTATATATTTTAGCACTGAAAATGATCTATCGCAAGTTACTTGAGATATTGGGATTGTAAGAAGATACTGATAAGCTAGTGCCAACATCGGATAAGCTTCTTGATACATGTTATATTTTAGTATAACTAACTAACAACAGATTACACAATTTTGGCAATTAGTTTCTGTAATATTTTTGCAAAAAGTATTGTCATTTTCTTCTTTTCCATCGGCATTTTCGAATTCTTACATTGTTTAGCGGATTTGTTTCATGTTTTGTATTTAGAAGTTGGTTTAGGCTTAGTTTGTACTTATCCAAGTTATTAATAAAACTTGAAAGTTCGTCGTAAAATCTACCCAAAGTTGCCATTTTATCAATTATTTAAATTTTTGGTAATAATATATACTGCATTGCATTTTCGGAAAATCCATTAATTTTAAAGTCATTAAAATATTTAGGGTCCAATATAGCAAAATCTCTGCATAAGTCTTCATTTTTTGAAAATCTTGACACCATAAACTCAGAAGCGACATCAAGAAGAACATTATACGTTTCAACTCGAAACTTATCTTTTTGTGTTTGAGGTTGTTCATCAATGGCTTTCTCGCCAAAGAACTTCTTTTTTGTTCTGTGACGAATTTCAGGAAAATCCTCTTTAATCTCAATTTGTTGCAAGTCTCGTTTTTCAAGTTCAAATGTTGCCCATGATAAAAAGTAATTTGTAGCTTTTTCTACTTCAGTCATATTTAGACTTTTTAGTTTGAATCTTTTAGGTTTTAAATGGTTTTCTTGGTGACTTTGTCAAATATTATTATATATATGATTAATTTGGAACATGTCGGGCCTGCGGCCCGATCAGCCCTAAATTGTGCCGGCCCACCGGGCACTTGCCCGGTTGCTTAGACGTCCCATCCAACCCTGTATATTATATACATAACGTATTGTATCTTCGGATACTATAGTGATATAAAATATACCAAAAAATTATTGTCATATTCCTTTCATGTTATAATCTAGTTGTGCCTGAATTTTGAAATATATTCTTGACAAAAATATTATATTATTTAACTCATAATAAGTATTTTACTTCTGAGTTCGGAATTGATAGTTTATACAAAAAAAAATTATAAATTATTATTATTATTTTTATTTTTATTATATATTTTTCTCTCGCAGTTGCGTTGAAAACTTACCACCTCCATTTCTATCCTCTAGGGGCTAAATTTCTATAAAAACATCAAAACACGTACTTGCTTATTTTGAAAAACTGATGAACACTTTATATTCTTATTTTATTAAAGGAACTTATTCACCAATTTTTAGACCACTAGATTTAGTTTCTGAGAAACAAAAATTACTATAAAAATTTAAACCCCCACCTTTACCCTTTGGGGGTTGAATTTCGAAAAATCCCTTCTTAGTAGATGCCTACGTTATAGCCACTTTACAATTTTATATATTAGTATTAACAATCCCCTGTGATATACCTACCGTGCGAGCAAAAATTATTTGCATCAAAGAGGGCTGCTTGAATTAGAAAACGTAGGGCTTGGTTTAGATCACAATGATATGGGGACGATATATCTAACCAAATCTAGGTTAAAATTTTGTCAAATTCATATTATGACATGGTATGCCAAACTAATGAGTAATAAAATAAGTAGACAAATACAAATTTATTTTTGTTGGAATACTTGCACTTTATAAGGAAATAAATTTAGCTGCTTCTTAAGAATAGTCCTGCATGTTCCATAAGATCTTCCCACTTCTTGGGACAGGCGCCCTATACAATTTGTTGGCGTATTTTGCATTATTTCACGAACGTTTGAAACAAGTTCTTCTGTTCTTACAGATAGTCTTCCTGCTCCTTTTTTGTGTTGTATAGAACCTGTTTCCCTAAACGCAGCTACGGTTCTTTTCAGGCAATGATAAAAATTCCCAGCGATAAAGGCAACGTTAGGAAAATGTTCGTGAAAATCGTCCATGCACAAACCCGGATTGTATTGCCACTCACCATTTACTCTAACCCCGTTTCGAAAATACGCTGCAACCGTGAACGTTTTGTGCTGTTCCGTAAAGCCCATTGTGTGAATTGTTCAAAAAATTGGAAACATTAGCGATGATACAAATTACTTTTAACGACTGTCAAAGATGACGGAATAACTGATTGATTGTTAATTCAGGTAGTTACTGACACCCAACAGGTATTAAGCTCTACGGCTAAGCATTACGTCCTTAGATGCAAGGCCCTCTTTGATGCAAATAATTTTTGCTCGCACGGTATTATATTAATAATTTTACTTACTGGTCTCCATGATATCCCCTTCCAAAAGCTACAATAATGTCGGCATTTTGATCAAATGATCTAGTAAATCTAAGGCGTCCATAAGCACCCCAGATGTCCAAAGCCTTTTGAATATTTTTAACCACTGTGTTTTCTCCTAGTCTAGGTGACCAGTTTGCGATACTAAAAAATACAGGGTGATTTTTGGTGAGTGTCTTATATTATGATCTCCGATTTTATAGTAAACTAATAAGTATTAAAACTTTTGAACTATGTAGGTACCTACTTACAAATAGCTAATGTTTCTTTTATTCCAGCCTTCCACAATTGTATATCTTCGTTTTCGTTTACTTTGTATAATATCTGGGACACCGCATCGCTGGGAAGACATAAGCTAAAACATAATTATTTATTTACTGATTTTACTATAGGTGATAGACAGTTGTTGTTATTTTCGGATTTTATCCTCTTTGTTCGCTGTCGTTTAACGTGGCCTCCGAACCACGATCCTCAGTCGTTAGAAGCATCCCCCAAGGGCTATCAACCATTGGTTTCGCTCTTTCTTTGACCTACCGATTGGGGAGTGTGAACCTTTAGTTATCTAGTACAAATCTATACCTGTTCAATTTAAATTTACTGGTGATATTTTAGTTACTGCCGAACGCCTGCAATTATTTCTGAAATATTTTTCTTGGCGTTCGTCAATATACAGTGTCACCAGTAAAGTCCGCATCATATGGGATTTTTTTTTTAATAATAGCTTTATTCAAAATTTGACTTTGGCATCAAGTTCTGCTTTGATCGAGATGAAAATTAAGCAAAAAAATAGTAGTCACGTGATTTTCATTATCTGTCAAATTTTAATTCTTTCCAAAAACTAATTCAAAAGTGGGGTTATTTCTGGAAATATCGAAAAAAGTTATTAAAAAAAGTTTTTTTAAATGCAGTTTCTAGCTCACATGCAAAATTTCAGCTGCATAAGATAATTTTGATTTTTTACCTATATTTTGTAAATTGCACCACTTTTGCAAAATAAGACTCAACGCAACCCACATTAAACTTCTTAGGTATGCCAATGCTTTATTTCAGATACATTTTCTTTAAAGTAGCGCCATATTAAATGTGTGTTTTTCTACAAAATCAAATTTGGGCTATTAAATTTTGGTCGCATGTGATGCAAAGTTTATTTGTTTTTGACCTTGTATAAGGTAACTTCATAAAATAAGTATTTTTGAAAACGTAGTTTGTGTCTGAAAGTAATACACGTTAACGTTATTATGACATAGCTTAATAATAAATTATAATATATGGGTTTTAAATTAAATCGTTGAAAATAGATAAACTTTACGTTGTTAAAATAAAATTTATTTTCCACTTAAAAAACACTTCACTGAAGACACTGTGATCTTTTTTGTCTTAATATTAAGGTGTATTACTTTCAGATACAAACTACGTTTTCAAAAATACTTATTTTATGAAGTTACCTTATATAGGGTCAAAAACAAATAAACTTTGCATCACATGCGACCCAATTTTAATAACCCAATTTTGATTTTGTAGAAAAACACACATTTAATATGGCGCTACTTTAAAGAAAATGTATCTGAAATAAAGCATTGTCAAAACTAAGAAGTTTTATGTAGGTTGCTTTGAGTCTTATTTTGCAAAAGTCGCGCAATTTACAAAATATAGGTAAAAAATCAAAATTACCTTATGCAGCTAAAATTTTGCAAGTGGGCTAGGAACTGCATTTAAAAAAACTTTTTCTTATAACTTTTTTCGATATTTTCAGAAATTTTGAATTATTTTTTGGAAAAAATTAAAATTTGACAGATAATGCGAATTACGTGACTAATATTTTTTGCTTAATTTTCATCTCGATCGAAGCAGAACTTGATGCCAAAGTCAAATTTTGAACCAAGCTATTAATAAAAAAAAATCCCATATGATGCGGACTTTACTGGTGACACTGTAAACCAGGGTCGATAATTTTTGAAACCAAAAAAAATAATAGTAGGATGAAACCCATTGAAAAAGGAAGATAATGTAACAAAAATAAAAGGAAAAATAATTTACCGGCGATCCGAGGTCGGGAAGTGGAAGGGGGTGAGTTTTTAAGGGTAGAAAACGATTTATCTCGATTTTCGGCAAAACTACAAGTCCTATGGAAAAACGTTAAATAGCAAAGTTGTAGGTAATAAAAAGATCTACAACTTTTGTATTTACACTTTTTTTACATAACCTCAAAATTTATGTGAAAAATTCAAATAACCAAGTTTTTGGTTTTTTACTCGGTTTTTTATTTTTATCTTTTACAAAAAACTTACCTTTTTATGTCCCAAACATACTGTAATTTTTTTGATTTAAAATATTTATTTTAGCTTATTTTGACTTAATATCAAAAAAGCACCCTAATTTTCAATCGAAAATTCTCACGTCAAAATATCTGCCTTTTTAATAATGTCGGTGGGCTTTTTGTTCGTTGAAATCTTTACTTTCTGATGGTGTAAAAAAAAATATACATTACTATGGTAAATGTGTTGAAATCCCCGTTAAATCCTACCTTTAATTATATTTAGAACAACTATTTTCGCATGTTTTTTGCGATCTTTATGTTTTATGGATATGTTATTTTTTTGTTTATCAATGTTACATGGAATCTTACGTTTTTCGTGTAATTAAAGTATACATTTTAATAAATAGCTCAAAATTGTACATATTGATCTAAAAACAAATTTCGGATTCGAGTTTTTTTCGCTTCTTTGCATTTTTTGAGAACATTTACCATAGTAATGTAATGTATATTTTTTTTACACCATCAGAAAGTAGAGATTTCAACGAACAAAAAGATCACCGACATTTTTACAAAAGCAGATATTTTGACGTGAGAATTTTCGATTGAAAATTAGGGTGCTTTTTCGATATTAAGTCAAAATAAGGTGAAAAAATAAATATTTTAAATCAAAAAAATTACAGTGTGTTTGGGATATGAAAAGGTAAGTTTTCACCAAAATTCGTGAAAAAAATTTTTTTTTGTAAAAGATAAAAATAATAAACCAAAAACTTGGTTATTTGAATTTTTCACATAAATTTTGACATTATGTAAAAAAAGTGTAAATACAAAAGTTATAAATATTTTTATTACCTACAACTTTGCCATTTAACGTTTTTCCACAGAAGTTGTAGTTTTGCCGGAAATCGAGGTAAACCGTTTTCTACCCTTAAAAACTCACCCCTTCCCACTTCCCGACCTCGGATCGCCCGTAAATTATTTTTCCTTTCATTTTTGTTATATTTTCTTCTTTTTGCAATGGGTTACATCCTACTATTATTTTTTTTCACTTTTTACCATTTTCAAAGGCTTCAGCCATGGTCTAATAGTATAGAAGTCAAATGTAAATAATTAATATATTATTTCTAAATAAACAAATAAAATATTTTGAAATAAATTCGATAAGTTTAGAGCATTTTGAAATGGTATAAATGCATGTCGCGAGTAAAAGCGATGATAATAGTTTAATTTGACCTTTTTGCTAAAATCAGACATGTTGCCACCACCACTATTCCACAGCCCCTAGTCTAAAAATAGAATTGGAAAAGTTTAACGTTGCTTACCTTCAGTGTGCTATTATCTATTACACCAGTTTCTTCTATACCACCATACTTTTGAAGGGTCTTTATGATATTGCTTAAATTTTCCTCAGAGTATATCGCTTCGGATTGGCCATTATCGTCTACTAAATAGCCAAATTTTTTCATAAATTTTAGCTACGAAAATAGTTAAATACTTGAGGAAATATAAGCGAATGCAACAGTGCGTCTACCAGTTTTAAATTAGTAAGAAACGCTTTTAATACATCCTTTATTATATTAGTTGTTACCTATTTATAGGAAAGCAAATTTTTTGAACCAGTCCGCCAACGAAGCGGGGACGGAAGATTAAGTCCTTATAGATGAACTTATTAAAACTACAAAAACACCATAAGGTATGGACTTAAAAGCGGCATATTTTAAAAATATTTTACATTATTCAGGGTGGCCCAAAAAAGTGCGGTGGACTAAACTTGCATTTTTTTAACGAAACATGATATATTATCGGTCCAAAAGATGGTCATAGCGCTGCTGATCATTTTAATATAAAGTTATGTGGGTTTATTATTGGTAGTTTTAGAAATAATAACGATTATATCTTAAAAATTGTCTAAGTTTAGTAACCATTTTTAAATTACTAAAAACAATTGAATGAAAAGCAAACTAAAAAACAAATATTTTAGAAGGTTGTCTATCTTTACGATGAAAAATATTTGTGTTTAGTGCATTGATTATACAGTGTGATCATATTATGGAAAATACAAAAAAAAACTCTCTTTTTTTTAAATGGAACACCCTGTATATTTTTTGATTTCTAGAAATCCCTTTTTATATCCTTCTTCCTGATACCAATTACCTTTTAGAGTTTACCGTATTTTAGTTATTTCGATATTAACTTTAAAACCCTATATTTTTGCTACTTTTTAGTTAATTTTATTCATAATCGAATTGCTATAATTTCTTTTTTGTCTTACCATTTTAATAACCTTCGTTATTGCATATATTATTTTATTTTGCGATAAAGAAACTTATTGTTATTTATTAAGGCATTTATAATGAATAATAATGATAAAACTTAAAATAATAATTATAAAATAATGAATTACAATACAAAATATTTAGGAAAATAAAGGAGTTGACAAAACAAAACTTAACAAACCCTTATTGGTAATACAGAATTTATCGTCTGGCTCTAATGATATGTTCAAAGGTTCTTCTCTGTTTTTGAAGATATAAATGTAGCCTTTGTTTTTTAGTTTACTTTGCATTCAATTGTTTTTAGTAATTTAAAAATGGTTACTAAACTTGGACAATGTTTAAGATAAAATCGTTATTATTTCTAAAACTACTAATAATAAACCCACTTAACATTATATTACAATGATCAGCAGCTCTATGACCATCTTTTGGGCTGATAATATACAGGGTTTTCTATTTAAAAAAATGCAAGTTTAGTCCGCCACACTTTTTTGGGCCAACCTGTATAATGTCAAATATTTTTAAAATATGCCGTTTTTAAGTTCATACCTTATGCTGTTTTCGTAGTTTAGATAAGTTCATCGATAAGAACTTAATCTTCCGTCCCCGCTTTGATGGCGGACCTGGTATATTTATGTGTTATTTCCTTGGGATTATTGATTTCTACAGAAGAAGTATTCAATTTTTTTTTCTAAATTGTTATTATTATTATAGGTATAGACGTTTCTGCAATAATTTTTCCTTCATTAGTGCTATTTAACAATTTGAAACAATATGTGTCTTTATTAAACTATTTTTTTCTGAAAGGGGAAATTTTTTCCTTTTATTACGAATTATGTATTTAATCTATAAATAAAACAATTAACAAATTAAAAATTTCTACTTACCCAGAAAATTTAAAATACAATCATTACAATACAATTGTTTTAATTTTTTGAATAAAACATGGTTTGTATTGTGACTGGGTTAACCTTCTTGGTTTGGTGTATTTTAAAATTTTTTGTTTTTTGTTTTATTTACAGTTTTAAATAGGTACCTACTTACCTAACTTGTGGTAAAGGAAATAAAATTTTTTTGCGAAAAAAACAAGATTTTAACAACATTTTTACCGAAACCGATGTCATTTATAATAATAATAATCACTGGTTTTTAAACAGGGTAAAAATTTTAACTGGAATAAATTCAGTACTAGAAAGCCTCTTTTTTTGCTGAAAAAACGTACAGAACTAGGGATGCGTTTATTTTTAGTTTGGCATAAGTACTTTTTCGTTTCATCATGATATTTACTTGTTTTTTACAGGTAGAAATCGCCCCGCACCAACTTTCTTTTCAATTGTAAAGTTATGTATGATATATAGCTCGTTGAAATGGGTATAAAAATGAGAATACGACCCTCTATTTACTTTTGCATTTCGATAATGGAGACGCAATTTGTTTTATTGTAAAAATCGTTGGAATTATGTACCATAACCGGAGTTATTTAGCGAGTTTCGTGTATAAGTCGTTAACTAAGTTCCTCTAAATTTTTTGTTACGTAAACTGAGAAAATAAACCAGTCAAAGCTGCAATAAGTTCTATGTATGGCCGTTTAAGTTACCTTTAAGGAATTTTAGCAAAATTACGCGATCGCCAATTATGCCTGCCCAAACATTAAGTTTTTTCGGAAGCTGGGTGTGTGTTTCTCGCATATTCAGTAAAGATTTTCTGTAAACCAATATCAAGAATTTTGTTTATTAACTGCACCATTTAGTACAAAAGTCTACTAAATGCTGATCAAGTGCACTCATCATCACTTCACAAAACTGAAGACGGCGCTTCGGATCATCTTCCAGTAACTCTTGTACCATAAACATTTTATAAGCGTGCATTTGACATGACTTCACTAACTTGCAGGCAGACGTATGGCTTATGCTATTTTCTCGTGCAAGTTGAACTGGATTAATAGGATTTTCTTGAAGAACAAGTAAAACGTTTAATTGCGTCATTGCGTGTCTTCATCCATTACTCCAGACTGTATGGTATGTCCCTGATGTTGTCCACTTTAAGGTAACTTTTTTGAAATTTGATGATGGTGCCTTGAAAAATTGGTGTGTTTCGTGAAATAAAGCTGCTTCTTCTGCTTGAGTACTCGACCTGTCGCCAAAGCCAACCATAATTAAAATTTCGATTTTGTGTAATGTTAAATAACCTATTTTAGTATATGAAAAAATACTTTTTGCTATTAAAGTAACGGTTTAAACAGCATAAAATAATATAACAAATACCTAAGTATTCACTTATACAATAAAACCTTTAAAACTTATTCAAAAACGCATTTAGAAAATAATTTATCAAACACGTTTTCAAGTACCTAGATGACAATATTGTCTTACCCAGGATGCAAAAAGCAATAGGCCAACGAGCTCATATCTATATTGGTAAAAAATTTAGGTATAGTGCAATTCCTCGACTTTTGAAAAATAAACTAAAAACCAGAAACTTCAAAAAACTAGTTATGGAATGGCTTATTGCGGAGGCTCCTGTACTGTTATAAAAAAATAATTAAATGTATGTTCCTTGTGTATAATTATTGAAATCTGGTTTTCTTGAGTTTTATTGATTTTTTATGCATTCGTAACTGCCTACAGTTTGCTTTTCTCTTATTTTTATTTATTTAATTTTTGTTAATCCTTTTTTTTTCTTTTTCTATTGATACAGAGACTTAAAAACGAATGCTGTTTATTTGATTTGATTCTTGGGGTGAAGTATAAAAATATTTTGTGGTAGGGTATATTATTCGACGAAGAATGATTTTACACTGCATACAAAACAGACATTCAAGTTTGCAGACAAGCTTTTAGCTTTGTGAGGTTGAATAATTTCTGTTTTCCTTCCTTCTTTTTTTTGCTTAATTCATTGTGGGTACAACAAAATCCGGAATACGAGAAGGAGCTTAATATATTTATTGTATTGAATGATATAAAATATATTGTTCCTTGTTTTAAAAAAAGAAATAAATATATTTTTTGATTGATTGATTGATTGACTTCTTCTAAACCTAAAATAAAGTGACCATTGGAATGCGGCATCAACTAAACAAACAACCTGATCAATAACATGTTTCCTTTTTTTTAAAACAGTCTGCGCTAGCAAAACCCATATTGTTATCAATTGTTTGTAAATCGGCCAGTTTTTTTCTGGCTTTCTAAAATATCGAAAAGCGAAAGTAAATAGTAGGTCGTATTTTCCTTTTATGCCTTTTCCAGCGAGCACAATACATACCTTTACATTTGAAAACAACAAGTTGAGGCGGTTTCTACCGCAAAAAAGGTAATAATCTGGAACAAGAGGATGATAATGTGGGATTAAGAACCATAGTTAACATAATGTTCCGAAGTGTAATGCACAAATAATTGTTGGATAAGAAGGATGTCATCCATTTAAATATAAAATTTGTCATAGTTTATTACCAGGTGATGAAGACGAAAGGAATGCCTTTTTGTGAATGGTTAACACGAATGCGTGACGAAACCATAACTTTCCTGACACTATTATTTGGTCAGATGGAAGTTACTTTCCTACAATAGAATATTATGGACACTACCGACATTATTGGGCAACAAAAAACGAACATCGTATATAGGTACGCACATCCCGAAATCAACTAATCAACATCGATCGCTTCGGCTTAAATGTGTTACATTTTTATTTGGTAAGTGTTTAAATAATAATATCATTTATCATTTCTTATCTTTGAAATATTAAAAAAATAAAAACTCATATTGCAGAATAATGATTAAAAATATTTTTTTTGCCCACCAATAGGTAATGAGCTTCTTAACATTGTTTTTCCGTATATGATTTCTATTAATATTCTGCAATAGCCTCAAGCTCAAGTGCTTAGAAATAAATACTAGAGATATATGTATATATCTATATGTATGTATAATTATTAATGTATAACTCTAAGTTTTACCGCTGCATCTGAAGGAATCTGCTTCTGATACTTATTTGACGTGGGGGCACAATCTAAACACAAAAAACACAAACACAATAGGGCCAGCTTAAATTTTAACATATTGTTTATCTATTGCAGTCGAAGTAGCACAAAGACCTTTAAATTATTCCTGACACAATTATATTTTGAATACTTTAAACTCATTTAAATTAATTTCATTTTTTTTAACAGGAACACAGTAGTATTGTTTTAGATTTTTTTTACAACTGTGCTTTAAAAGGCAAAACCCTGAACTGATGGAAATATTACGAATGTTTAACTTCCAACCTAACGGTGGTAAGAAAAATATTTATTTTTTGCCATAGGCACGCTGTGGGGTTTTACAATCTTAATTTCTTGATAATACTTCAAAGAAAATATCGGAATATGTGAAAGCAATAAATGAATCATTGTGGGAAACAAGTTTGGCAAATAAAATAAATATCATCTTCATCTACCTGACGATGACTAAAAGAACCACATAAAGAATATTAAATATTTAATAGTTGTTTTCGGGTTAAGGGGATTGAATCTTTAGGAGGTGTTTATTTATTGATTTACGGCGGCCTTTATTTATTTATTTGTTGACGTCAACCGGGATACTAACTGCAGGTAAAAAGATATCTAATGGAGTATCCATATAATAATATTAAAAACTATAATAAAACAGTCTAATCATGCCTATAAGTAGCAAAATTAGGTAAAAAAGAAAGAAATTAATACATTCACTCATATTTCACATTAGATTATTCATTATTTTAAATAAACAAAGAATTCTGAGAAGGAAAAAAATACAATAAAACCAATTGTCAAAATAATTAGTTTTTAAACATTTTTTAGTATGCCTTTCATGGTTTGCAGGGACATTTGAATCGCAATATGCAGAAACAACAGATGCCCATTTTAGGCCAAAATGAGTTTAGGACGAAAATTAAATCTACATTGGTAAATGCATCGTACTATTCAAAAATCGCACACGTCCTAATGCCTAAGTTGTAATAATCACCAATATATTTCAGAGATACTAAACAGAAACAGCATACGAGACGACATATGAAGTGTTTTTTTCATTTTCTCTAAAATTATTTTTTTGGATATGTGTTGTTTCTGCATGTTGCGATTTATTTAGAAAAATTCGTATTAAGAAACACGTTACTATTTCTTATAATTCTACACAATGAAGAGTTCTGAGTCTAATAATTGTGTCTAAATGGCAAAAAAAATTATTCAGTTGTCCTAAGAACCCTCTAGGGGACATTAATACACTCATCAGCAAAAAAAAAAACCGGACAAGGAAAATTATCGTCAACTTTGATATTAAATAAGTTTTCTGATTTTAAAACATCTTTAATGAAATTCTCAAAGATGGTATAGCCGCATGTATTAAGATTATTACCCGCTTTTCAATTTAAGAGCAATATTAACATGTCATTGTGTGATATTATACCGAGGGAAACAAATGATAATTTTTTTGTCTTAAGTTCTCAACACCCTGTGGAAAAAGTAGGCGGTGCGATGATATTTTAATGCATTTCATATGGAAGTCGCATGTTTTCTTAACATTTTGTTTTTGATTCACCACAATACCGGGTCTTTTTAAAAAGATATAATCTTTTTGGAAATTACTTGCAAAAAGAATATAATTTTTTTATTAAATAAACTGGAATAAAAATTTAACAAAAATTAATAGCGTGTATTGCCCCCACGAGCTCGAATCACATCTGTCATACGGGTGGTAAACTTTCAATACAGTTGGCAATTTGTTCCTGAGAAATATTGTTCCATTCTTCCAAAAGAGCAACTTGCAAGTTAGGGATGGTCTCGCGAGCTGGTTCCCGTTGTCAAATTCGTCTTCCTAACATATCCCAAACATGCTCAATGGGGTGAAGATCTGGGCTACGAGCTGGCCACTGAAACCGCTAAATGTTAACTTCGTTCAGATAATCGTTTACCACCCGTGCCACATGTGGTGTTGGTGTTGCATTATCATCATTAGTCAAAAGTCCGGTCCTATATAGTGAGCAAATGGAACGACATGTTCAACACTCATTAACATAGCGGTCAGAAGTCATTACACCATTTTCAATGATAACGAGCTCGGTACGTTCATTAGATGATACTCCATCCCACATCACCATTGTACTTCCACCTCCAGATGGTACTCGCGGAGAGATGCAGCATTGCGCAAATCATTCCCCTAGTCTTCTCCATACACGCTCGTGTCCGTCTGGTGAGCGTAAGGAAAAACGGGATTCATCTGTAAACAGTACTCTGCCTCATTGTTCTGCTGTCCAATTAATATGTTCCCTGGGGAAAGAGCTGGGCATGTAGCTGGTCTCCTTGAGTTTAGTTCTTGTTCACCCAGTCTACAGCAACTTAACTTAGGTATCACGCCTTACTATGGTTTTTTTCATCCAGTAACATTGGTAAATTTAAAATGATTTTCTAAAAAGATTATATCTTTTTAAAAATACCAGGTAATTATTGTGATGAATTAAAAAACAAAATGTTTAGAAAACATGCGACTTCCATGTGAAATGCATTGAAATATCATCGCACCGCCTACTGTTGAGAACTTAAGACAAAAAAAGTATAATTTTTTTTTTCATCAGTTATTTAATATTAAAGTTGATGATCATTTTCATTGTCCGGTTTTTTTTGCTGATGAATGTGTATAATTGTTCGAGGATATCTTGATTTTGTACTAAGTTATTAAATAACTCATATAAAAAGAGTACATCAGTTGATTTTCTTCGACTAGTCAGGGACGCTAAATAAAAATGATTTCGGTCCATAGAAATATCGTTGTCGGAACAAGTTATGACCGTTTTGCTAGCGGTAAAAGAGGATGATAATGTGGGATTAAGAACAATAAAAAAATATCATAATGTTTCGAAGTCAAATGCACAAAGAATTAATGTTCGTCAAGAAGGATATCATCCATTTAAATATCAAATTTGTCATATTTTATTACCAGGTGATTCCGAAAGGAGAATTACTTTTTGTGAATGGTTAACAAGCATGTGTGAGGACAACCATAACTTTCCGCACACTGTTATTTGGTCAGATACCTAAAAGTTACTTTTCCAACAATGAAATATTTAATAGACACAACCGACATTGACATTATCTAATAGTCGCTTTCGGGTGAAGGGGATTGAATGAATCTCTAGGAGGTGCTGTTGAATGCGCTAGTTCAAATATATTTTACCGCACGTTAGAAATTTACAGGCAAAGCAATCAAACTATAGTATTATTTATTGTATAGAATAAAATTTTCTTTGGTTATATCAAGACCTTATTAGATTTAAGGAGAAGTAAGTGGAAAAAGAACATAGGCCTGTGACATTTTGACGTTTAACTTTGGGCATTTTTCGACGATATCATTTTACTACTGGACTAGTCAAGATACAAACCAACTCGGTAGGTATAGCAGAGAAGCAAACCAAAATAGTAGATAGTTCATTTTTAGACGTTTTCCAAGTTACGATTTTATAAAAAGAATCACATTATTTTTTCTTACAACTTCCAACGTAACAAAAAAAATAACAAAAAAGTCTTGCTAATAAGTGACAATAGTGCACTGAACTGCGTCACCCAGGGCCTTAACTGATAATAAATAAATTGATTTAGCATTATCAATTCATAGAAATCATAATAAATGAAACATTTTTTTTTTGTATTAAGCGTAATTTTATTAGGTAGGTACTATTGGCTAGCGCTTTCGGCCAATTATGAGACCATCATCAGGGCTTAGGTTCTAAAAGAAAAACACAAACAAGAGTAAAAACACAGTATAGAAACGAACTACGTGAGAATACTTACTCGTCAAATTATGTCCAGGAGACAAGAAACATATTAATAAGATATTTGAAAATTTATAAACAAATTTTCTCTAGTCGTGGTTTCAAATTTTATAAACAATACCTTATAATATATTAATCAATTTAGGATTTGCTTGCACCCTCCGCCTAGCTGCAGCTATATATTCTGTGCTAAAAGGTAAAGTATAAAAATCCAGCAATAAGTTTTAATATTTATTTTCGCCAATTTGTCAAGAAATTATTATACACCACCTATTTTCTGGATTGTAAAGTTTGTCATGCAAAACATATATTTACCTTGAATCTGAATTATTCAATCTTAAACTAGTAAGTTAATCTTCATATTCATATAGTTTATTGCTGCTAATATTAAGACAAATATACGCAAGTCAATACTATGTATTAAAAAGAAAGAAATATACTTAAAGTATTATTAAAATTACATAACATCTTTACAGGCTCAAATAAATAATAAAAAAGGATAGTTACAATTAGAACAAGGCCTACACATAAAATAATTATCACATAGTTGAAACATCACATGTTAAAAATTCAGCTGTTGAATAAAAGGCTTTTGAAATTAAGTATTATTTTCCCACTAAGCAAGGTGAGGTGGTATTAAGCTTGCAAAAACCTATCTACCCTTCCTTTGTCGTTTCGTTTTCTATTGTAAACTTACTGCAAGTATTCTTAATGGTATTTTAAATTTGCAACAGAGTTACTACAGCAAGTACAAAGTGTCCATGGACGTTATGGAATAAAGCGGCGGAAAAGTTGGGTAATGCCATTGCCAACTTTGATAGGTACCGTAAAACGGGGTTACTTTGTCACCCCGGGGTAACTTTGTCATCTTCAGCGGTGCGCCATTTTTTATTATATAGATTCTTTTGTTACAAATCCAGCTACCTAATTGAAGCATGAGGACCTACGAAAAAACCTCTGACAGCCGAGCATATGGCAACTATAGCAAAGAAAATTTGGAAGCAGCAGTAGAGGCCGTTCGAAACGGTATTAGCAAAAAGCTAGCCGGTTATACCTATGGTATTCCATGCATGACCTTAGTCAATAGATGCCTTGGAAGGCACAAGAAGTCCGTAGGACATCCCACAGTCCTTAGTAAGGAAGAAGAGCAGTTAATTTCAAGGACCCTGGGAGTCGTTGCAGAATGGGGATTTCCACTAACTTTAAACCTTAAGTTTTCTGCCATACTGATTAGTTAGTAAAGTTTATGTTAAGTTGAAATTTATTTTGTTGTTTATGTTTATTCTAGCATTAAGGTTTGGGTATTAAAGTTCCTGTTTTCTATTCGTTAATAAATGTACTTAAAGCTTTCGTTACTAGAAATAAATATTTTGCTACTTTTATATTAAGCAGTACCTAGTTTATTTTTTGCGTTTTTCATCATTTTGCCATTAAAAAAATTTGATATATACCCCCCCCCCCCCCCCCCAAAATTTTACATCCATATCTGGGGCTACTGTGTCGTTATAATGTTGTTTCAGGAGTTTTACGTGTATTTAAAATTTGCTGACAAAGTAGCCCCAACCACGGGGCTACTTTGTCAGCCTAAATATATATTTTTTTATGTCTAGGGTTTATTATAAAAATTTTTGCATAGTTCATAGTTGTAGAGGATGATTACGTCGGTATAGTCATAATTTTTGCACACCCAAATTCCCAAGGATATCCGAGTGATAAGTAAAAATATGTTCAAAAGGTGACAAAGTAACCCCGTTTTACGGTAGTTAAGTTAAGATAATTTTTTCGATGAGAGCTAATATTATATCCTGTCTTCCTTTTACTTTTATTTTAATGTGCTTTATCGTCCAAGTCTTCTTACTGATAAAGCTTACTAAAACTATTATTTTTTAAGTGTTTATCAAATTTCACTTTTCAATCGATCTAGCGACCAAGAAATTTAGTAATATATTATTTTCAATGGGTTAATTATTCAAACAGAACATCATTGACGGGCACTTGCCTTCCCCTCCCCCCCCCTAGGCGCCCACATTACTATTTTATTTCATAATTCAGTATAAATATTAAATAGTAGGTACAGTGGTTAGTTAGTAGACCAACAAATCACTAAACTGAACAATTACATAATAAAAACATATCAATAAATTAATACATTAGGCATAAGTTAAAGAAATAGTCTTATACAGTGTCACCAGTAAAGTCCGCATCATATGGGATTTTTTTTATTAATATCTTTATTCAAAATTTGACTTTGGCATCAAGTTCTGCATCGATCGAGATGAAAATTAGGCAAATAAATAGTAGTCACGTGATTCGCATTAGGTATCTGTCAAATTTTAATTTTTTTTCAAAAAAAAATTCAAAAGTGGGGTTATTTCTGAAAATATCGAAAAAAGTTATAATTTTTTTTAAATGCAGTTTCTAGCCCACATGCAAAATTTCAGCTGGATAAGATAATTTTGATTTTTACCTATATTTTGTAAATTGCACCACTTTTGCAAAATAAGACTCAACGCAACCTATACATAAAATTTCTTAGTTTTGACAATGCTTTATTTTAGATACATTTTCTTTAAACCAGCGTCAAATTAAATGTGTGTTTTTCTACAAAATCAAAATTGGGCTATTAAAATTTGGTCGCATGTAATGCAAAGTTCATTTGTTTTTGGTAACTTTCCGTTGGGTTAAGCCAAAATTTATTTTCCACTTAATGAACACTTTACTGATGACACTGTGCTCTTTTTTGTTTTAATATTAAGGTGTATTACTTTCAGACACAAACTATGTTTTCAAAAATACGTATTTTATGAAGTTACCTTATACAGGGTCAATAACAAATGAACTTTGCATCACATGCGACCAAATTTTAATAGCCCAATTTTGATTTTGTAGAAAAACACACATTTAAAATAACGCTACTTTAAAAAAAAATTATTTAAAATAAAGCATTGTCAAAACTAAGAGTTTTATGTAGAGACATGGTCGCAAGCAGAGAGATTAAGAGATAGTTCGAGAGATCATTCGAATCTACTCCTTTCTGCAAAAAGATGACAAGACTTTCATATAAGAAGGAAACTCTCCTAAAAAACATTAATTGAGTCATCTAGTCACGGCATTGGCACTTCCGGCAAGTTTTTCAATATCTAACTTAACAGGGATGTCGTCAGTTCCTGCCTAATATTTATTTCTTATTTGTTACCACGCAGTTCTTTGATATCGGTTCAAGTCAAATTAACATCATTTAGATACTCTGGACTCTGGACCGGTAGAATAATCGCGAGGATCTGTTTGACGAGGTAAGTTTGATGTTCATTTCTTTGCTTTTGAACAATAAAATTTACCGGGCCATACAGTGGTTTCAGGAGGTAGACAATTCGTTTATCTTAACTTGAATTTACAACTTTGAACCAAAATATGCTCTTTCCTCTTAATGAATCCGTGGTTCAATTGATGACAGCAGACAGCAGCACCACGTGAAAATGAGAGATGAATATTTGAATGAATTTGGGATGAATATAATAATCTTTTTTTTTTATTACACGTTCAGTTAAAAAGTCGTCAGACTGGCAACATTTTGCTCACGGTTACAGACCGGCACCAGCTCCACCTATTTGACCTATCGACGGACCACCACTTCGAGAAACATTCGTGATCTAGACTACAATAGACCGATCAAAGTATGTTCGGTATATTTACACAATAATGTGCGACAAGGGTGGTTTTATACTTGCCGTAATTTTATTTTTGTTTCAGGTTTTCTGTTCACAAGTGTAAGGCGTGGAGCCTATACCAAGCGTTCCTCCCTAGTCAATATGGGTAACTCGACGAATAAAACATCTCCAACACAATTATATTTATGATATATTATAAAGGTATTGGCACACGTCACCAGTAAAGACCACCTGGCCTGCGCTATTTTTCTTTTTAGAGATAAAACACTGCACCTATATATTGTGTTTGTCCAGACGCTATAATGATCTAGCCGCTATACTATTTAGTAGACACCTCTTCTCTAACAATGGCATTAAAAACTTCAGTTCGTTAATAGTTAATTTTTTAGCCTAGTGCCTAGTGAATACGCGTGCATATACAGGGTGATTCAAAAGTACTTTGACAAACTTCGGGAGGTAATTGCTGGCAATATTTTAACACGAAAAGTTCTTATAAACAGTGGTCCTTGGCGACTTCGTTACGGAGATACAGGGTGTTGAAATGTTAAAAGAAATAGTAATAATTTTTAAATAACTCCTTAACGAGTTATTTTTTTTTATGAAATTTTGTGAATTAAATAAGCATCTAAGGACACTTATTTTCAAAGTACAACACGTTCGTAAATTTAACCAGTGGCGTCGGTACAAAATGTTACTATCATATTTTTTGTGAAAACTATGCTACACCACTGACTTATTTTATTTTAACTTTTTTCTTATAAATCCCCCCTTTATTTAGAACAAAAAAGATCACGTGTGTTTTTTTGATACGAGGGACGGTTTAAGCGTAAATTATTTTATTTGAATATACACAAATATTAAAAAATGTGTTTTAAACTGAACAACCACTCAAATATTTATTACAGTATTTTAACGAATACCTACATACATATTTACTAATAAACAAATATGTATATGCCTAAGGAAGGTATCTGAGGATGCCTATTTTCTAAGTATAATACGTTTTCAGTGGCATACATATTTATTTATTAGTATGTTATTTTTTAATATTTTGTATTTTGACAAGGCGGCTTTGGAAATGCTTTTTTTGTCGATAAATTAAAATATATTTGACAGTTAGTTACCACTGAGTTTTATTTCTTCAGTTTTGTTATTTTTAATGGTAACTAACTGTCAAATATATTTTAATTTATCGACAAAAAAAGCATTTCCAAAGCCGCCTTGTCAAAATACAAAATATTAAAAAATAACATACTAATAAATAAATATGTATGCCACTGAAAACGTATTATACTTAGAAAATAGGCATCCTCAGATACCTTCCTTAGGCATATACATATTTGTTTATTAGTAAGTATGTATGTAGGTATTCGTTAAAATACTGTAATAAATATTTGAGTGGTTGATCAGTTTAAAACACATTTTTTAATATTTGTGTATATTCAAATAAAATAATCATTTACGCTTAAACCGTCCCTCGTATCAAAAAAACACACGTGATCTTTTTTGTTCTAAATAAAGGGGGGATTTATAAGAAAAAATTTAAAATAAAATAAGTCAGTGGTGTAGCATAGTTTTCACAAAAAATATGATAGTAACATTTTGTACCGACGCCACTGGTTAAATTTACGAACGTGTTGTACTTTGAAAATAAGTGTCATTAGATGCTTATTAAATTCACTAAATTTCATTAAAAAAAAATAACTCGTTAAGGAGTTATTTAAAAATTATTATTATCCCTTTCAACATTTCAACACCCTGTATCTCCGTAACGAAGTCGCCAAGGACCACTGTTTATAAGAACTTTTCATGTTAAAATATTGCCAGCAATTACCTCCCGAAGTTTGTCAAAGTACTTTTGAATCACCCTGTATAGCGTCTAAATTATTGTACCTATACAGTGTGGATCAGCCAAATGGAATAAATTCGATAATAAATACATGGGGGCGTGTCCGAAAAAACGCCTGGACACGTCGATTGGTATTTCTAGTTGCGCATTTTTATCATTCAAAACTTTCTATGTCATGTAACAGTGGCCAATACCAACTTTCTTATTTTAAATGCAATTATTCAATTCTTGGATTCTTCAGAAAATTTATATCCTATAGGTACCTATCTTCAACTGTATTTTCAGATTTATTGCATTTCAGCATTTCTTTTTACTGATATGAAATAAAAAAAGTTGTAAATAGTTTTGTTTAAAACTCTTAACCGTAGCAACTTGTTGTCAGTCTGCATGCTTGAAGTTGTCAGTGTTATAGTCGTTAGAATTTCGTTAACTTTATATCAGAAAAATGGTTTATTTAACAGAAATGCACAAAATAACAATTCTACAGATGATTGGTTATGGAGATAAAACACGGACACAAATGGAAGTAGCTCGGTTATTTCACGAAAAATTTCCAAATTTGCCGCCTATAACTTAAGGGAACATTAATAAAATAGAAAAGCATCAGTTTCTCCTGCTTGGACATGTAAAGCAGATAAAAAAATAGCTGCCAAGGCAGTGATGATACCAAATTAGATATTATGCTTGAGTTTGAGGAAAACCCACATACCTCTAGTCGAGAAACAGCCCCAATGTTCGATGTTAGTCATTCATCGATTATTCCAACATCACAAGAAAATAAAATGTATCCCTATAAAATGATTTCTTTTCATAAGCTCATGGAAGACGATTTTGATAGGAGAACGCATTTTTGTGAACAAATAATGGCAATGTTAGATAACATTGTTATCCAATTAGAACATGTTTTGTTTCCTGATGAGTGCACCTTTAGGAACACTTCACGGTCATGCTAATCGTCAGAATTGCCGCAATTGGTCTAGGGAAAATCCTTACTGGATTAGAGAAGAACATACGTAATATCCTGAAAAGGTTAATGTTTGGGCAGGAATAGTTGTAGATCATATCAGGCGTCAGGCTTCCATACCTCCTATAAATACGAATTGGGTTAGGAATTTCGTTCATATGCTGAGTAAGTCAGGAGTCACACTGAGCGACCATGATCGACCGTCCGCGATCGACCGGCTACGACCAACAATCAAAATAGCTTAAATTCAGGGTTCTAGTCACACTGGTCGACCGACCACAAACTGTCGACCGCTCGTACGAAAATGTCAAACCTGTCAAATGTCAAGATTCTTTTGTAGATAATACTTTGTCTATATAAACACAAATGACCAAGAGCAAATAAAACCAACGTGAAAAAGTAGGGCTAGGTTTTAGAGTTGCACGCCACTTCCACTTGGTGTAAAATAAAAAAAAATAAAAAAATTTTTCATGCGCATTAAGTGGGATGGTCCGAGACCGACCAAAATTTCCAGCAGGTTGGAATTTCAAACAGGGTCGACGTAGATCGGTCGCGGACGGTCGAGGACGATCGTTCAGTGTGATTTTTGTGGTAAGAATGTTCGTGTTGGAAATTTGATCGTCACTGGTCGATCGCGGACGGTCGATCATGGTCGCTCAGTGTGATTCTTCCCTTATACTGTAATACCTACGGATGTGTTTTAGGAAAATATTTTCGAATATATATATACAGGGTGGCCCAAAAAAGCGGGATACCAAATTTGTATTTTTTTAAAATGGGACACCCTATATTTTTTTGTGTTTTAAGGTTTATACTGGGGTCCTTTATAACTAGTTTCAATTTTATTGAATTTAGTTTAGTAAGTAGTTTATTAGTAATAAATTAAAAACTAAAAAAAAAATTACAGCGGTGGAAAAAAAATCAAATAAACAATCTAAAAGCGTTTTTTTAATTTACGACAAGAGGTTTGTTCCTACAGCGATCAGAAACAGTCCTTGACAGTCAGGATTCTGCGCAGTAAATATAAAAGTATTCCCACAAAGATTTTGGACAGTTTGAAAACCCAAAGTCGCTGTTCCTACACGTTTCTCTGATAGTTTGCCAACTGTCAGAGCAGTTTGCGAATCTTTTGCCAGTAAAATGTCCGGAGCATGCGCGGTTAAACGCTAGCATAACATATGACAAAACCTATTTTTGTTAGACGTGTTTTTGCGGTTTTTGTTTTTGTATAAGACTTTTTCTATTATTAAATTGAGAAATGAGCGACATTGCGTCATCTGATGAAGATTCAGAAATGTCTGCTGTTAGGTTGGTGTTTAATATTTTATTTACTTCTTGAGCTAAAACTTCCCATAGTATCTTAATACTTTTGATTTGAAAAGTGCCAATCTTTGGAGCAGATATTAACATTTTTACAACATTTTATTTAATATAAGTTACTTATTTTGTTTAAGTTTATTTATTGGGCCCAGCCACACGAGTTTAATTAACGAAATAATAATAAACAATTTTGAGGTTATGTCCATCGTTTAAAATTTCTTCAGTTTTAAACACCGAACCGAAGTTATTTGATTTCGAACGCCTGTTCCTACAAGAGTTTGAAACCGGTCAGAAATCAGACTTGCGCCGTAAAGTTGGTTTGAAAATTGTCATGAAGTTGTCGGGGATTCGCTGTAGGAACAAACCTATGGTGTGAGATAAATGACAAGGGGTCAAGTGGTAGTATAAATTAAATAGATTTTATCTGTTTTATACAGGGTGATTAAATAAGGTCTTAAAAGGACACAACTAATTTTTCTCAAGTTTTTTAAACGGGACACCCTGTGTAATATTGTACTATTTGATTAAAAATTTTAAAACAAACAATTTTTTTACTTTCAATTTATTGAAAATTCCAAACCATTTGACTTGGGAAAAATTAGTTTAAAGTGTGTCATTGTTGAAACCTTTTTTGAACATCCTGTATAAAATGAATAAAACCTTTTTAATTTGCTCAGGGCTGCAAAACTTTTTTTTGTTTTTAATTTATTACTCTTAAACTACTAAATCAAATTTAATATAATTACAACCAATTATTAAGGGCACTAATAAAAACCTAAAAATACAAAAAAATACAGGGTGTCTCATTTAAAAAAATACAACTTTATGTTATCACACATTTTTGGGCCACCCTGTATATGATTTTTTTTTATATAAGTCAGCATGAGTATGAAATTCCTAATAGTCGGAGAGCTAGTAACACCCGTTTCATGAAGTGTTTGATGCACTTCAAAATTTTGTGTCATAGTATCTACTGGATAGATGAGCAGGTAAGCAAGTGTTGGCTAGCTCTACCTGGGGACACCAGGTACTGCGCATAGGAGAAAGGTGTCCAAAAATTTTGCCCAAAAAAAGGGTTTGTTTCAGAGGCCTACAAACAGAAATCAAAATTTAAAATGACACAAAACACAAAAATTAATAAGGCAGACACTTTTGAGGGGGTTAACATTTAATAAAAACACCCCCAAGTTTTTTTTTTTAAATACAAAATGAAGTGTTTGATTCACGCTGACATTTTAACAGTGTCTTAATTACATATAATAAAAAATAATTACAAAAAGGCAGACACTTTTTTTGGGGTTTACAGGGTGTTAACATTTTAATTAAAAAAATATTTATTCATTGCCATTTTCAAACCACTTTAGATATTTTTATGAAATTTGGTACACGTCTTTTGAGCATCGAAAGGCATTTTTTGGTGTAAAATAATTTCTTAAAATTTTAGCAGTTTCGTCCGTGCAGGGCTTGCATTTAATATTTTTGAAGAAAAAAATGGTGCGCCACTGCTTTTTCTTTAAATAAATATTATTTTTGAAATTCCCGTCTAATTTACAGCAAATTCGGTCTCTTGGCTTATTTTCTTACGGTGCACCGTTTTCGAGTAAAAAATGAAAATCATTTTAATGCACATTCCTGGAAACACAGAACCCATTTAATTAACAAAGGTAAGTAGGTTTAACAACAGTTTAGAACATTTAGGTTTTAATAATTCTCGGAAATATTCGATGATCAGGTACTTCTCTATTTGGATAACGCTCCATGTAAAGACGTCTGACTTCTCTCGCATTTCCATTTGCAAGACCATAGATAAAATGCATCTCAGACATTTCAGAATTCGAAAAAATTGCCATGGTAAAACATTACTGTAACGAATATCTAAAACACTTTTGAACCTTACAAACTCTAATTTGTACACAACGGTTTAAAAATTAAAATGGCACGTGTCAGAAATAATAAAAAAAAAATTATCCAAACAACGCCATACGCCTACTATGCCATTTTCAAAGAAATATGTTTCGTTTACGTAATTAAATAAATCGTTTTTAAATGAAATAAAAGAATACCCAGAGACCAGAACTAAAAAAAACGCTTCCTGTCCTAAATACAGGGTGTTAATGGTAATTAAATGGGTTATGTGTTTCCAGGAATGTGCATTAAAATAATTTTTATTTTTTACTCGAAAACGGTGCACCGTAAGAAAATAAGTCAAGAGACCGAATTTGCTCTAAATTAGACGGGAATTTCAAAAATAATATTTATTTAAAGAAAAAGCAGTGGCGCACCATTTTTTTCTTCAAAAATATTAAATGCAAGCCCTGCACGGACGAAACTGCTAAAAAATTTTACACCAAAAAATGCCTTTCGATGCTCAAAAGACGTGTACCAAATTTCATAAAAATATCTAGAGTGGTTTGAAAATGGCAATGAAAAAATATTTTTTTAATTAAAATGGTAACACCCTGTAAACCCCCAAAAAAGTGTCTGCCTTTTTGTAATTATTTTTTATTATATGTAATTAAGACACTGTTAAAATGTCAGCGTGAATCAAACACTTCATTTTGTATTTTAAAAAAAAATAACTTGGGGGTATTTTTACTAAATGTTAACCCCCTCAAAAGTGTATGCCTTATTAATTTTTGTGTTTTGTGCCATTTTAAATTTTGATTTCTGTTTGTTGGTCTCTGAAACAAACACTTTTTTGGCCAAAATTTTTGGACACCTTTCTTCTATGCGCAGTACCTGGTGTCCCCAGGTAGAGCTAGCCAAACTTGCTTACCTGCTCATCTATCCAGTAGATACTATGACAAAAAATTTTAAAGTGCATCAAACACTTCATGAAACGGGTGTTACTAGCTCTTGGACTATAATTTAATTCGTATAGGAGCTTTGGAAGCCTGACGCACTATTGCTCCTTAATTTTCATCTGTGAAAAAAATTTAAAAATAAAATCACAAATTAAGATATTGTAATTGAAGAGCCATGAAAAAAGATCTTTAAAATGTTTGATTTTTTTTCCAGGTGAGCAAAATTTGTGCAGGTGTAATTTTTCTTTAAACAACCCGATTCTTATCCGAAAACCTCGGTGTGCAGATATCCTCCATCACGTAATTAGATTAAAACAACTTCATTTGATCGTTCGGTAAATATTTATATCGGGTTATTTTCCTGTTTATAAGTTATGCAAATAATACGGGACAAATTAAAATACCCAGATTATTCATCAATTTTCAGAAATATATTTGACGAAGGACTATAAAAAAATAAATAAGTTTACAATAATCCTAAAATAACGAGAATGGCATTTATACATTTAAATGGTATTATAATAAATTATGCTTTTGGAAAACGGTTTCTGGTGCGTCTCTTTTAAGATGTTGTATATAGATATAACGTCACTGTTTTTTCATAGAATATAAAAGGATCCTGCGTCACACTTTCATAGCTCCTGTTCGAATTATGTTAGGAATTTTATTCATATGCTGACTTAAACTGTAAAACGGGATGTATTTCAGGAAAATATTTTGGCACCCAAAAAGTGTGATAACGTATAGTTATATTTTTTTAAATGGGACACCCAGTATTGGTTTCCGTTAATTTTGCTTGTACAGTATGACCATTAAAGTCCGCATCATAATATGGCATTTTTTTATTAATAACTTTATTCGAAATTTGACTTTGGCATCAAGTTCTGTCTCGATCGAGATGAAAATTAAGCAAAAAAATAGTAGCCACGTGATTCGCATTATCTGTCAAATTTTAATTTTTTCCAAAAAATAATTCAAAAGTAGGGTTATTTCTGAAAGTATCGAAAAAAGTTATTAGAAAAAGTTTTTTTCAATGCAGTTTCTAGTCCACATGCAAAATTTAAGCTGCATAAGATAATTTTGATTTTTTACCCATATTTTGTGAATTGCACCACTTTTGCAAAATAAGACTCAACGCAACTTACATAAAACTTCTTAGTTTTGACAATGCTTTATTTCAGATACATTTTCTTTAAAGTAGCGCATATTAAATGTGTGTGTCTTCTAGAAAATCAAAATTGGGCTATTAAAATTTGGTCGCATGTGATTCAAAGTTTATTTGTTTTTGACCCTGTGTAAGGTACCTAACTTCATAAAATAAGTATTTTTAAATACGTAGTTTGTCTCTGAAAGTAATACACCTTAATATTAAGACAAAAAAGAAAACAGTGTCATCAGTAAAGTGTTAATTAAGTGGAAATAGTACATTACGTATCAAGTTTAGAAAAGTGGAATTTTACTTGACGAGAATGGTTAGTTTGAATCCGAGCGAAGCGAGGATTTAATTTCCATACGAGTCAAGTAAAATCACTTTTCTGACGAGGTGCGTATACTATTTTTTCGCATTTTGTAAGTAATTAATTATTTTGCATTTCATATTAAAATCTAAAAAGAATAATTACTAAAGAAAATCTACAAAAACTTAGTAGTATAACTTCTTGGTATCTTAGCAATCTAAACAAGATGTTTTTTTGTGTTTGACGACTATTGACAGCATTCAAATCAAATCATATTTGATTTAAAGAGTGAATTTTACAAGAATTATGGAAATGGCTAATGAAAACGACTTGGAAGATATCCTGAATGCGGCCCCGCGAAGCTTCTTCAAGTTTGCTTCCAGTAAAATCAAAGGAAATATACAAGAAAGCATATAATATGTAAAATTGTGTGTTGAATGACATTGACATTTTATGCAGTAATGGTTGCTATGCTGTAATGGTTGCTATGCTGTAAAGTGACCCATTACTGTACGATTTTGAGGTCATTAATCTAGTGCATTACTGTATAAAATGCGAAAAATAAATTTTAGTAGTGGGTAAAAAATCAAAATTATCTTATGCAGCTGAAATTTTGCATGTGGGCTAAAAACTGCATTTCAAGAAAAACTTTTTCTAATAACTTTTTTCGATATTTTCACAAATAAGGCCATTTTAAATTATCTTTTGGAAAAAGTTTAAATTTGACAGATAATGCGAATCAAATTTCGAATAAAGCTATTAATAAAAAAAATCCCGTATGATGCATACTTTACTGGTCACACTGTAGTTTTTTACATTTGCTTCAGTAGTTTAGGAGTAATAAATTAAAAACCAAAAAAGCAGACCTGGAAAAAAAAATAAAAAAAAAATTCCAATAGCATTTTTTAATTACGGCATTGTGTGAGATTAGTGGTAAAGAGTCAAGTGATACAAGTAGATTTTTTTTATACAGGGTGTTCAAAAAAGGGTTTCAAAAATAACACATTTTAAACTAATTTTTCTAAAGTTTTTCAAATATTATTTTTTTAACATTATTTTACTATCTGATGAGGAATTACAAAACAAACAATTTTTGTATTTGCAATTTATTTAAAATTACAACAGTTTTTAAAATATTTATCAAAAAACATTAATGTAGCTATCTATATTAAAGTTTTATGAACACCTTAGCTGTCGATAAGTGCACGACAGGTCTTAATTTAGTTGATTACATATTACATTAAACATTGACATTTGGAAATTAATTTGCGAATTCCATTAATAAATATAATACTCACTGAGTCGGTATATAAAAAAAAAATATATTCGTGGGTAAGTTCCCTGCCAACATATGAAAATATACTTCTTTGGGTTATCAGCAATGGGTTTTAAAATTACTAATGAGTAATTAAATTACTTGTTAATTAATTTTATTTTCAAAAACGCCAATACTTAAAAAGCAACAGCTTAAAATAATACGCAAAAAATAAATTTTTAAACGGAGATCACCAATAATGGCTATAACAGTTTATTTTTGAAAACAATAACATTTCTTTTTCATAAAACTTCTAGGAAAATAATAGAAATTTCTATATACATATTTCCAACAATCCATAACTTTTCCAGGGATTAGGAAAATAATATTTTCTTTTAAATTATAAGAAAATATTTAAAATCAAAATAAGCTTTAAAGCTTGAAAGGTAAATCAGATCATATCGTCAAAGCTGAGAACATTACCGTAAAGTTTGGCAAAATAGATTAATCTCTAATTTTTATAGGGAAAAGAAAAGCATAAAGTCTTTGTCCACAATTTTAATTCAATTATTGCTAGGCGAACCTAGGGTAGAATCGACATGTTTCGAGTGTAGAAACACTCATCATCAGGAAATTGAAACAAATATAATAAACAGCTGATGTTATTAGCAAAAGAGAAAATAAAGTAAAATTAATAGGTGGAACTAATCCATAATGGAGCTTTCAATGGCACGCATCGGAGTGAAAAAACTTTTAGCAGTCAACAACTGAAAATATGTCAGCACGCTGAAAGGTCAAGGACCAGTGAAAAGCCACTGTGAGTAGGAAAAGAAATTTATTTTTTATATTTTAGAACAGCAATGTCATCAAAAAGCTGTATTTGCATGCTACGAGGGAATAATATAAATATTTAAATACCCTTAAAGAAGTGGTTGTTATAAAGCATGGAACAAAAAAATCGAGTTATATTTTTAACTTTATATTTACGGTTCTTAGTTACTTAAAATATTTATTTAAAAGTAAAAATATAAGAACGAAACATATGAGAACATAAAAGCATAATCATTTTATACAAAAATTCTTAACCATTCTGAGCTACCCTAACATCGGAAATACATATCAGTAAATTAAAAATCTAAAATGCAACCAATTAAATGGCATGATTATTGGCAAAATCCTAATTTCCTTAGAGCCTCTTCTATTTCTTTGTAGACGGTTGGATCAATAACAGTTCCTGGAATCTGCAATTTAGTTAAAAATAATATAATTATTAAGAACAAAGTCTTTGGGATCAGTATTTTTGTTGAAAATTGTCAAGTTTATCTTTTGATATATTGTGGTGGTGGTGCAGCGCCAGAACAATAGGAAATCCCAATCTCTATTTAATTTTCTTAAGGATATTTCCTATATTTTTTTGTATTCTCCAAAAAGCTGCCCATGTTTGTGTAGCGATTTAAGTATTCAAAAATTTAATGGATAAATTAATAAAAGCAAAAAACGAAATTTGTTTATATTTCTTTTACTGCTTTTAATAATTCAAAAATCCACTTTTTTTCTAACGTGAAACTGTAGTTAATTATACTCCAAAGGGGGGTATTTTGCCGATTTTTGGATGAAATGAAAAAGTGTCAAGATAATGAGCCTAATGAATAAAAATGTATCAATTGGTTTTTCTTATAAAATCGAAGTAATTTCTTGAAAGCCAATGAATAAAGACTAAAGTAATTGCTGTGTGCAGGAATTGCTTCTAGTCAGTGCTTTTTCTTAAAAAAGAGAAGCGATCGCTATCGTTCGCTTAAAATGTGATAAATAAATTAAAGAATTGCTTTTTTTAGTGTAGCAATCGCTTTCAACTTTTTAGGTAGGTCGACCCCTGCATCATTTGCTTGGTAGCAGTCAACTTTAGTTCTCCGCGACATACACGTGCGTTGCTCTTAATTTGTGTCTTCAATTATGGCTGAATATGAAGGTCCGTAAAAGAAAAATCTACAGTGTACGTAAAAATTGCAGATATGATGATTTCAGAACGTTATATCGATTTGACTGCGAAAATGTTGAGTGGTTGGCAAATTATTTTTTGATTGATACAGAGGAAAGGCGATTGGGTGCACTGTCGCCTTTAAATAAAAAAGTCTTTCTGTGGCAATTGTCGGATCCGGGCTTTCAAAATTTTGTAGGTGAAAAACTCGGTGTTCACCAAACTACTGTTTGTAAGACATACACTTCTGTAATGGATGCAGTTTTGGAGAAAGCCAATATTTTTATTAAATTTCCAACAAGTGTTAAAGCTGTTGTGGAAGCTAAACGGTTGTGGTCAGAGAGATACCGGTTTCCAAACGCCATCGGCGTGATAGACTGTACACATTTGCTTGCCTTTAATTTCTTCATCACTACTACCACTTTCCTCATTTTCACTGAAATCTGCCATATCACAAAAAGAAGTTTCCTATTTTCCACAAAAACGTAACAGATTACTATTGTACTAAATAAATAGAACAACGTTATTGTATGTACGTCAACTCCAGTGGCGTAGCGTGCAGGGGGCCAGGGGGGGCGACCGCCCCCCCGCCCTTTGAGCCATTTCCCAAACGGCGCCCCCTTCCCACTCTCCCAGTTCCCAGAGGCAAAAGTGTACAGTTGGCCATTTGCCAATATGGTAATATTTTAAATTTCAATAGCAGATCTTTTATATTGGTATAAAAATTAGTTTATTTATTACTATTATTATTATTATTATTATTTAGTTCTTTGTTTCTGTTTATATTATAAGATGACCATTATCAGAAGAATATTGGCAAATATGATATTTGAGATTTTGTGAAGCTCTCTTTCCTTTTGTTTTTAAAGTATTTTTATGGGGTTTAGAGTAAAGAAACAGATAAAATAAATCTGTTACCTATTTTGGGATTCTATTTTATTTCTACTACTTGATTTAATTTATAATTTTGCCACGACGAATAATTTGTATTCTTTCAGTTATTTTGCTTTAACAATTAGAAATTGCTTGACATCTCTAATTTACTAGAGACTAAATTTTATCTTTTTAAAAGTGTGTTATTGTCGCCAATGAGAATATATGCTCCTATTATTATGTAGGTAATATGCATAAAATATTTGATAGAGTTTTAACAAAATTCCCCTTGCCGTGTTCATATTCTGTTTTCATGTGACCATTATGACGAAACAAAAACTTTATTTCTCAGGCCAAAATTTACTAAAGAAACAAAATTATACATTAGCAGTGAGGCGCCCTTTGAAGGGCGTAGAGAAGGGGGTAAGAACCCCCCCCCAGGACCCATAATGAGCCATGAAAACGATGAACTTTTTTTTTTACTTTATCAATTTTTTTGTGATTTCCTTGAAAATCTTGTGTATTTTATATTTTTCCTACTTGAAAATCAGGCAACATCATTGAAAAAAGGGCGTGGCACCCTAAAAATTTTCGCCTGCGGCGCTATTTTTCCCCCCTCTTTTAACCCATAAGAAAAATTTACGCCGTTATCTTTGAAGCTTTCGCCCCCTCCGCCCCTTCAACCACGCTACGCCACTGGTCAACTCTTTTGCAAATTAGGCACCAAACTGAACATGAAATCTATAATCTGAACAAGTGGATAAGACACGTCTGAACTTGTGTTGAATAAGCATTTGCTACAGAGGTGTAAGAAAAGCAGCAATTGCTTCAAAATTTTATTCATATCCAGATTTACCAATTGCTTTAAGTAATAATTGCTTAATTTTTAATCATTACGCTCATTGACTAAAGCCCAAATGGCTAATGCATCAATAGTGTTTGCTTTAAAAACAATAAAATACGCAGTGGCGGGTCGCGCTTATTCTAAATGGGGGTTATTTAGTATTCTAAGCAAACACAAATAGCGCCGAAGGCGAAAAATGTATTGGGTGTCACGCCCATAAAAGTATTTTCTCGCCTTTTAAAATTTGTTGGCTAATAAACCATTATTTTTGCCCTTACTTGTTTGTGTAATTAATAAATTGGGTTGTGGACGACCATGCATGTGTTGTAAACATAAAACATTTATCAAAATTAACACTCCATTGCTCGCGCCTATAGTGTGACATAGGTGCTAGCGTTGTATCTTGGAAATACATAAATGGCTTTAATAAAATAAAATATTTATTTTTATGGCATGAGTAAAAAAGTATATTATGGACATTGAATAGAGGTAGCCGTTACTTGATGAAGATCCATTATAAGAACTATAAAAAATACTTCGTGTATAAATCTTCACTAAATTTATTGTTATACCATTTGTTTCGACACACAGTGTCTTCGTCAGATGGTTACAAATGAATGGATGATTTAAATTATCTTAAACTTTAAAATTTACTCTAAATATTTACCTATTTTATTTTATTACACTTGGAAATACCAAATAACCCAACTATCTGTTATTATTGAAGAATAGGTCATTATACAAATTTTATTATATGAAAAACCCCTAACGGATTAAATTTAAATTTAACAAAGGAGAATTGTTCAGGTCTAACTGGTCATTTAATAGAATATTTGATCTTTTGCATTTATTAATTTCCATACTTTCTAATAAATTAAGTTTTGTTGACTTATTTTCTAAATGTAAAATCTCAAAATTTTCATGAAAACTGTGTTGTTCACTATTTAAATGTATTGCATAATGGGAATTAATGTGTTTTTTATTGTAACTATTTTTATGTTCTTTTATTCTTTTTCCAAAACATCTGCCTGTTTGACCTATGTAAATTTTTGAACAACTACCGCATTTAAGTTTATAAACACCACATTTTTGATTTTTTCCGGTTTTGCTTTTATTATTTTTGATTAATGTACCCAATTTATTGTTAGTTCTATAAGCAATTTTAAAATTTTGTTTTTTCAAAAGTTTATTAACCTTGTCTGTAATATCTCCATTATATGTAAGAGTTTTGTATTCTATTTTATTTGGTTTTAAAACTGGAAATGCTAAATTAATTGCTTTTTTATATTGTTTTTTATTGATAATGTGATCTATCATGGAAGCTTGATATCCATTGTTTATAGCTAATTGTTTGATTATATTTAATTCTTTGTTATAGTTTTGTTCCGATAATGGTATATTCATAAGTCGATGGACAAAAGAATTGAAAGCAGAAATTTTATGACAGTGTGGATGATTGGATTTATTGTGTATAGTAATATCAGTATGTGATGGTTTATGGAAAATGGAAAAATCGTGCTCATTGTTTTTCTTAGTTATAGTTAAATCTAAAAAATTTATAGATCCGTTTTGTTCTATTTCTAAAGTGAAATTTATGTTAGGATGTAAATTATTGATAAAATTTAGAAAAATTTTAAGTTGACGTTCTGTGCCAATAAAACACGCTAAAATATCGTCCACGTACCTATACCAATAAAGGAATTTACTAAACATGCTATTCTGATTGATTTTATTTTTTAAGTAATCCACTTAGAAGTTATAAAAGACCTCAGTATCTTTAATGAAAATGAAAAATTTAAACTCATAGTTATGAACCCACAAACCCCCAAATTATATTCTTTAATCAAACTACATAAAAAATAATATGCCTATCAGACCAGTAGTGTCTTATATTACAGCGCCTTCAGTTAAATTATCAAATAAACTTATAATGATTATTACTAAACATTGTAATTTTAAATCAAAATTCAGTATCAAAAACTCTTATGAATTAGTGAATAAAATACAGAAAATAAATATTCCAGATAATGCTAAATTAATTTCTTTAGATGTACAAAACCTTTTTCCCAGCATTCCACCTAATGATGTCATAAATTTAGTAGAAGAACTTCTTATAAAACATAATACCAATCCGATTTTAAAACAAGATATTTTAGAAGCACTCTCAGTTTGCTTAGATCAAAATTATTTTGAATTTAATGGTACGACGTACATTTCCAGGGAAGGGTTAATAATGGGAAATCCTTTGAGTCCAATTTTGGCGGAAGTATTCATGGATTACTTAGAAAATAAAATCAATCAGAATAGCATGTTTAGTAAATTCCTTTATTGGTATAGGTACGTGGACGATATTTTAGCGTGTTTTATTGGCACAGAACGTCAACTTAAAATTTTTCTAAATTTTATCAATAATTTACATCCTAACATAAATTTCACTTTAGAAATAGAACAAAACGGATCTATAAATTTTTTAGATTTAACTATAACTAAGAAAAACAATGAGCACGATTTTTCCATTTTCCATAAACCATCACATACTGATATTACTATACACAATAAATCCAATCATCCATACTGTCATAAAATTTCTGCTTTCAATTCTTTTGTCCATCGACTTATTACTATACCATTATCGGAAGAAAACTATAACAAGAAATTAAATATAATCAAACAATAAGCTATAAACAATGGATATCAAGCTTCCATGATAGATCACATTATCAATAAAAAACAATATAAAAAAGCAATTAATTTAGCATTTCCAGTTTTAAAACCAAATAAAATAGAATACAAAACTCTTACATATAATGGAGATATTACAGACAAGGTTAATAAACTTTTGAAAAAACAAAATTTTAAAATTGCTTATAGAACTAACAATAAATTGGGTACATTAATCAAAAATAATAAAAGCAAAACCGGAAAAAATCAAAAATGTGGTGTTTATAAACTTAAATGCGGTAGTTGTTCAAAAATTTACATAGGTCAAACAGGCAGATGTTTTGGAAAAAGAATCAAAGAACATAAAAATAGTTACAATAAAAAACACATTAATTCCCATTATGCAATACATTTAAATAGTGAACAACACAGTTTTCATGAAAATTTTGAGATTTTACATTTAGAAAATAAGTAAACAAAACTTAATTTATTAGAAAGTATGGAAATTAACAAATGCAAAAGTTCAAATATTCTATTAAATGACCAGTTAGACCTGAACAATTCTCCTCTGTTAAATTTAAATTTAATCCGTTAGGGGTTTTTCATATAATAAAATTTGTATAATGACCTATTCTTCAATAATAACAGATAGTTGGGTTATTTGGTATTTCCAAGTGTAATAAAATAAAATAGGTAAATATTTAGAGTAAATTTTATAGTTTAAGATAATTTAAATCATCCATTCATTTGTAACCATCTGACGAAGACACTGTGTGTCAAAACAATTGTTATGGTATAACAATAAATTTAGTGAAGATTTATACACGAAGTATTTTTTATAGTTCTTATTATGGACATTTCTAAAAAATATATATTTAAATACAAATACTTTAGAATAACAAACTTTAAACGCCTAAAGTATACATTTAAAAGTCTAATATGTATTCGAAAAGTGAGAAAAAATTTAATTTAAAATAAAAATACTAAAACTGCACTGACTTAATTGGTGCCTCTAGCTGGGCAAATAGCAGGAGGGAGTGATCAATCAATCCGAAAGAAACCGAAATACGACGAAAGTAATTCGGTGTATCCCTTAGATAAAGCGCGAGCAGTGGAGTATTAAAAATGGGTATTACTGTTTTTTTTAATCTTTAAAATTTTGCTTTACCGACATTTTACACAAGCACAACATAAAAAACCTACAAATAAATATATATAGATACAAAATGACAATGCACCCTTTTAAAATATCTGTATTGCCGAAAACACAAAAATATACTGTGAAAATGATTTACCTTCTTTAATTTATTTCTAGATAAATCGGAAATTGATTTTCTGCATAATTTTCCAGACCTAGTGGTTGGTAAAGCTTTCACTCCAACAGCCAATCGAAATGCAGCAACAGGTCCCATATGCTCTCGTACCATCGCTACGAGTTCTTGAGCGATCATGTATTCATTAAGGATTGCATCTAGAATACATTTAAAACATTTTGTAACGAATTGCGTACACTCGTACAGGGACATTTTTTAATTGTCTCGGCCGATTAGCGATTTTCCTATTGACTATAATACTATGCCATTTAGTCGTATCTGTAATTTTTTAACATCTGACACATGTCACGTAGTTAGCTAGGTCATAAAAATAATATAACTAAAAAAACTATGGTTTAAAATGTTAAACTATCTATTTTAAAGGGGTAAGACCACAGACCTTTAGGTACATACAGCTAATCTCGTGCGCAAACAAAAGTAAAGTTAACTTCAACTTCAAAATGTCTTTATTCCAAACTAACTTTTTCATTTAATTACATGGAAAGTAAGAACATAATATAAAAAATAACAACCATTAAAAAAAAAAGAACCGAAAAAAAAGAGTTAGATCCAATTTAATTCATTAATAAAATCAACAAAAAAAAATAGTAGGTATAAATAAGTTAATTTAGTAAATATCACTCTAATTGTTTCTTAAAAGTTGCCAATTTTTTTATTTTTCTGATATTTTTTGGAAGATTGTTATATTTTATTATTCCGTCATATAAAAGCGATTTTTTTCCGAAATTACTTTTTACTGGTATAGTTTGATAATTTATACTACGTCTGGTGTTATGATCCATGTAATGTCTTATACTACTGAAGTGTTATGCTTGATTTTTTTTTTCTTTTAAAATAATAGAGTGAATTAGAATACAAATTTTTAATTTATAAATGTTTTGAACGTGTAAATACCCTTTCGGTCTATATACAGGGTGGTTGTTTAGTGCGAGGAAGTCGAATATCTCCGTTGTTCTTAGAAATATCGAAATTTATTAAATACCAAGGTTCTAGGATAATCAAAAGCGCACATTTTAAAAATATTTATGGATATACAGGATGCGGCAAAAAAGCGGGGCATCATGAATGTTTCTTTTTTTTAAATGGTACCACCCATTTTTTTATCTCATTGAATTCGGCATAAAATTGTACATAAGATACGCTATTTTATTTTGGTGATTTATGCAAAGTTGCCAGATTATTCAATTTTTCCTAAAATTTTCGCGGAAAACATCATGTCAAAAAAATTATTTTAAAATATTACTAATCTGAACTAAAAAAGAAAATTTTATATTTTTTAAACCTTAAAGGTGTCCGAATAATTCTACCAAAACAAAGCATTAACATCGTATACATCGGTACAAATGTAGCAATCTTTAAATAACTATTACTTGTTTTTTTCAAATGGATCCCCCTTTATATTATTCTGTCAGTTTACAAATAATTTCAACCTCTTTGAATATGCAATTACAATAAATGCTCCAAAACCCAACGTTCTTTTAATATTTTATGTTTTATTTAAAAAATGCAAAATATTGGCACTTTCATTAAGATGGCCATAAGTTGAACAAAAAATTAATAAATTATAACAACTCAATAAAAAAAAACTATAACAAATGTTCAATATGACCTCCGTTAAAATCTAAACAGATCTCTACGCGTTCTTGAAATGATCTACTAACTTCATCCAATACATTGGTGTTAATATTCCGAAAAACTTGTATGATGCGGTTCCTCATATTATCTTTTGTGGTTGGAGGAACTTTATACACTTCAGCTTTGACGTATCCCCACAAAAAGAAGTCCATTTTTGTTAAGTCTGGAGATCGAGGTGACCATTGAAATGGTCCACCTCTGCCTATCCATCTATTGGGAAACTCTCTATTTAAATGTTCATGGATTAGTGCCGTATGGTGGACTGGAGCACCATCATGCAAATACCACATTCTTTCTTTTAGAAAATTTGGTAAATTATTTAACAAGCGTGGTAACCCATTTTGCAAAAAATCCAAATAGACTTGTCCAGTTACTCGTGTTTCAAAAAAATAAGGACCAATGACATAATTTCCAACTATCCCACCCCAAGCATTTAGTGACCATCTGGTTTGACTGTGAGTTTTAATAAAATGTGGGTTGGCGGTTGCATAATAATGGATTATACCTGTTGACATTTCCATTTTTATGGAATGTAGCTTCGTCAACGAACAATACATAATTGAAAAAACACCTGTCTTGCTGAGTTTTTTGTTGAGCCTATTCACAGAAAGTAACTCTGGTTCCATGGTCTTGATCGTTCAGCTCTTGCATCAGTTGAATGTGATATGGGTGCATTTTATTTTTATTCAAAATATTTTGGACAGTACAACGTTTTATATCCGTTTCATTTGAAATTATTCTTTGGGAGATATGGGGATTTTCAGTTACTTTCAGCAGCACGGTTAATTAATTTTCTTCTGTATAAACACTTTTAGTTCTTTCAGTTTTTTTCATATTCCACTTCCCTGTCCGAGAGAAACGATCCATTAATTTATCAAATGCCTCTTTTCTTGGTTGCCTTCTATCAGGATAAGTTTCCCGATAAAGCCTTGTAGCAAGTAGAGAGTTTCTGTCACTTGCTCCTAGTATGAAAACCATATCGACTAATTTGTTTGTAGAAAAATTCATAGCGTTTTAACAAAAAACAATTTTTATAATCTTAACACCATAATGTTGTTAGAGACCAAATATGTCAGAAATATAAATTCATTATGATTTTGACAGTACAAGGTCTTGATTTTTGTTCAACTCATGGCCAACTTAATGAAAGTGCTGATATTTTGAATTTTTTAAATAAAACATAAAATATTAAAAGAACGTTGCGTTTTAGAGCATTTATTGTAATTGCATATTTAAAGAGGTTAAAATTATTTGTAAACTGACACAATAATATACAGGGGTATCCATTTGAAAAAAAGGAGTAATAGTTATTTAAAGATTGCTACCTTTGTACCGATGTAAAAGACGATGTTAATGCTTTGTTTTGGTAGTTGGTAAAAAAATATAAAATTTTCTTTTTTAGTTCAGATTAGTAATATTTTAAAAGCATTTTTTTGATATGATGTTTTCCGCGAAAATTTTAGGAAAAATTGAATAATCTGGCAACGTTGTATAAATTACCAAAATAAAATAGCGTATCTTATGTACAATTTTATGCCGAATTCAATGAGATAAAAAAAATGGGTGGTACCATTAAAAAAAAAAACATTCAGGATGCCCCGCTTTTTTGGCGCATCCTGTATATCCATAAATATTTTTAAAATGTGCGCTTTTGATTATCCTAGAACCTTTGTATTTAATATATTTCGATATTTCTAAGAACAACTGAACAACGGAGATATTGGACTTCCTCGCACTAAACAACCACCCTGTAGATGAACAGTTGGTTTTAAATGTGGTAATTTGTGAATACATTTAATAACTTTATTTTGCAATTTTTGTAATTGTTTTAAGTTTGATAAACAAGCAGATCCTCATACAGAAGCTAAGTATTGTAATTTTGAATATATTAATGAAAAATATATATTTTTTAAGTATTTCAAAGGAATGAAATATCTAGCTTTGTACAAAACAGATACCAAATGAGATATCGAGTTTAATTCCCTTTTCCCCGATTAAGCTTGTGACCCCATCATATATGCGTTTAAAAGACGTAGTGTATTTTAGCATCCAAATTAAAATATAAAAATACCTTCTTTCATCACAAAAAGACACAATGGCACTTCACTCTTTATACTATCAGGAACTGAAACTACACAGCCATTGCAAATATCTGGATGAGACAACACGATATCTTCTATGGCTAATGTAGACAATCTGTGACCAGCTACATTAATAATATCATCTGCTCTTGCAGTCACGTAGACCAGACCATTTTCATCTACATAACCTGCGTCCATAGTATCATAAAATCCCTGTTAAAATAAGGTTATGTCTAAGCTACCAAAAGTTAACCACATTATTGAAAAAAATTGAAAGGAGGCGCCAATCAATTTAATCAGAACGGTTAGCAACATTGCGCCCTTATAGGTGATTCGAGAGTACGCGACTGCTTGAATGTCGAAATTCAAAGTTTTAGTGTAATACCGTGCGAGCAAATATAATTTGCATCAAAGAGGGCCTTGCATCTAAGGACGTAATGCTTAGCCGTAGAGCTTAATACCTGTTGGGTGTCAGTAACTACCTGAATTAACAATCAATCAGTTATTCCGTCATCTTTGACAGTAGTTACAAGTAATTTGATTTATCGCTAATTTTTCCAATTTCTTAAACAATTCACACAATGGGGTTTACGGAACAGCACAAAACATTTATGGTTGAAGCGTATTTTCGAAACGGGGTTAGAGTAAATGGTGAGTGGCAATACAATCCGGGTTTGTGCATGGACGATTTTCAGGAACATTTTCCTAACGTTGCTTTTATTGCTGGAGATTCTTATCATTGCCTGAAAAGAACCGTGGCTGTGTTTAGGGAAACAGGTTCTATACAACAAAAAAAAAAGCAGGAAGACCATCTGTAAGAACAGAAGAACTTATTGCAAACGTTCTTGAAATAATGCAAAATACGCCAACAAATTGTATAAGACGCCTGTCCCAAGAAGTGGGAAGATCTTATGGAACATGCAGGACTATTCTTAAGAAGCAACTAAATTTATTTCCTTATAAAGTGCAAGCATTCCAAGAAATACAAGATTTTGAAAAACGCAGGAATTACTCTCAATGGTTTACCCAAAATTTATTGGAAAGAAATGATTTATTAGACCTGACATTATTTTCGGATGAAGCTTGGTTCCACCTCTCCGGTTATGTGAATTCTCAGAATACACGCATGTGGAGTAGTGAAAATCCCCATTTTTTTGTAGAGTCCACATTACATTGCACCCTCAAAAAATTGGTATCTGGTTTGCTGTTTCCCAAAGAAGAATAATAAAATTGTTGGTCCTATTTTTTTCCATGACACAGTTACAGCACAGCAGTATAGAGACAATAAATATTTTGAATCCATTTGTGGAGCAATTACTTGACGACGAACTACGTTTTGGATATTTTTAACAGGACGGTGCAACCGCCCTTACAGCCGCCGAAACTATTAATTACTTACGCAATTTTTTCGACGACAGATTGATCAGTTGTCGATCAGACATTGAATTCCCTCCTAGATCACCTTGTTTAACGGTTATGGATTACTTCGTTTTTCCTCATTTAAAGAACACTGTTTTTAAAACACCAGTTGCAAATTTAGAACAATTACAAGAAAGGATTATCCAAGAATGTTGTAACATTTCTCCAGAGATGCTGGTCAACACTTAAGAAAATATGAAGAGACGTGTGAATTTATGCTTAGAGCATGGCGGTGGCCAATTTCAGCAATTTATGTAATTCTGTTTCTTTTTCTTTCGGTATATTCTTACTTTGTTAATTTTGTTAACAACAACAATAAATTTGTATTCGTCTACATATTTTATTACTCATTAGTTTGGCATATCATATAATATGAATTGATAAAATTTTAACCAAGATTTGGTTAGATATATCGTCCCCATATCATTGTGATCTAAATCAAGACCTACGTTTTTTAATCCAAGCCCTCTTTGATGCAAATGATTTTTGCTCGCACGGTATAAAGTTTTTTTTCTGATCATTTAAATTTTTCAAGAACTATGATGCCAATGGTAACGGGAAAGGTAGTCGTGCGCCTTAGCAATTCCTTGTATGGCGTTTTTTCTTTTAACCAACAATTTATCTTTTTCATTTAATACGAGTAGCGTCCAATGTTAAACATATTATTCTTCTACAATACTTTCAATTATTTACTTACGGAATACTTGGTAAAATAAGTCTTATAATATCTGTCATTAGCTTTATAAAGTGTAGACATCGCTCCAGGAGGTAAAGGCAGTTTTACTACTATTCTTCCTAATTCATTTACATCCGCTAAACTGCCATCCTTTAATAATATTTGAACTAAAAAAAAAATAAAACTTTATAGTTTCAACTAACAATCAGGGGCGGCTCGTGGTATTTGAAAGTGGTGAGGCACAGTTGAAACATTTTTTTTTATCAAGGTTAGATTTTAAAGTTTAGACAAGTTTTTTAAATCGCTATAACCACATTTTGACCAAACTTCGTCGCTATTATTTGTTGCAAACAGAATACACGTCCAGCAAAATAATTTGTTTAACGTTCCACTACCAGTAAGCCAGTCGTACTTTTCGTACCAAGTGTTTTGAAAGCTCCGATTTGATTTCCCCACCCCACCGATAATAACAAGACGTTAACACAAATCTGGAACAGGTCGCTTTACTTCTTTTACTATGTAAAATTTATCTTCATAGGAATTATACTTGAAAAATTCTGCTCATTTACTAAAAAATTAACAAGATCACAAGTAGGATTGCGAATGTTTACATTTACCTGAGGAAGTTGTGACGCTGTGCTAGGTCCCGCTGAATCCATTTTTCGCTAATAAGCACAAAACAAATAAACTAATAAGTAATAAAAGTAATGAACCTAATATTAATATTTTAGAAAAATCACTGCCCACTGTTGGAAAAAAAGCAAAACAAAAATCACTACGGTAAACACAAAAGTATTTAAATTAATTGATTCAGCCGATACTAGGTGGAAATCCATAATTATAGTATTATGAGATACAGTAAAACAAAGTTGAACTTGTAAATTTTCACTATATTAGACAGAAAATGACATGTTTCGCTAACAATAGTTGCTTATTATTTGACCACTTGTCTTGGCTGAGCTGACCTAAACTGACTACCTTGCCGTTTTATTGGACCAAGTAAGTCAGATTATCTCAGTCAAATTTCTTCCCCCCTTACCTACGCTAAGGTTACCGGATTTGTGACTGAGATCGTTCGTTTTGGCTAATTTATGTGTCAACACTGTCAACTTGTCAATGGTTGTTTTATTTGCAATTTAGTCAAGAAATTTCTTTTAGTTAGCTCAGCCAAGACAACTGGTCAAATAATAAGCAACTACTGTAGCTTCGTCAGATGACATTGATTTAATGTTATTTAATGTCATCTGACGAAACTACAGTGTTAGCGAAACATGTCATTTTCTGTCTAATATAGTGGAAATTTACAAGTTCAACTTTGTTTTACTGTATCTTATAACAAAAGTATTTACCGAAAACTATAATAAAATACAATGCACTATGCTCTCTCTAAACTCTAAACTTTCAACGGACAACCTGTTAATCTAATAATAGCATTTCTCCAAATTCCGTGTCGCGGCTTTCATCTTTATAGATTAGATTAGTCCCGTCGCGTTCATATTAAATTTACGTAAAGAGTTGAGGCTGGCCTCAAAAGAATGTTTTATGCGCTATTTAAAGCTAGATTCGACTGGACTATTACGGTATCATATAAGACATTAGATATTTTCACTAATACGCTAGACAAGGAAGCGGGAGGCCGGGCCTCTAACCATATACGACCGCATGCAGAAATGAGATGGATGATAGATGATATTTCTAGGGAAGCGCGTTGACGGCATTATTTCTAATGGATATATATTTATGCAAATAGTAAGTATTATAAATTTGTAATTTATTTAATTTGCAAAATTATTGGTGAGGCACTGCCTCACCTGCCTCATAGGAGAAGCCGCCACTGCTAACAATGAGTAGATTTTTAGATATATTTAGGAAGTTGTATGTAGTACTATTTGACCTTAAACAATGACGGCCAGTAGAGTAGTAGAGAGAGACTTTTATACAAAAATAGTTGATTTTTTGGCTAAAGTCTGGATGTACAATAAGGCTCTATAGGAGAAGTTTGTTGCCTTGTTGTCTGGATAAGGTTTTACCATTGTTAAGATCCTTTGTAAAACTAAGATAACGCCACCATAAACCTTGTAGATAACGGATTTAATCTAACCGCCACATGACCTTATTTTAAAATGTTCTTACCGTTATATCCAGGAAACGGTAGTCCAGTAGTAAGCTTACTATCACAGCAGGGGTTGCTTAATCCGAGACACGTTCCAGAAATAGCAGATCCAGTCTCTGTTTGCCACCAATGGTTTATTACGGGAACGTTAAAGATTTTTTCCGCCCATATCTTGGCCGACATATCTAGATGTTCTCCAGCCACCCAAACTTGTTTTAGACTAGAAATGTCATACTCAGCACCGAATTTTCCTTCTGGATCAACTTCTCGTAGGATTCTTAAAACTGTTGGTACTGTAAACATGGCGTTGACTTTGTATTCGCTAATAATCCTGAAATAGGACAATCATTTAGTGTGCATTATACAAAACATATATGGATAAAAAATACTAAATAAGTTAAGTAACTCTAACTTTTGTAACTGTTTAGTTAGTACTGGCTTATATCGTTTAAATAAAAAATATTGCATTGCATTTATGGCCGAGCTTTTGCAGAACGTCCCAGGTAGTTAAACGAAGTCAACCATTTATTGTGAAAAATACTTTACATGTAATATGGTAACATTTTGCTCAATTCCGGGTCCTCTGTTTTATTCGTAGTCTGACGTTTCAATATATCTCTAGAATCATTCAGATTCTGATATTTTTCTTTCATCTGTTTTAACAGGGCCTCTACCGTCAGCATGTGTACTGATAGTCCTCATTATCTTTTGGCAGTTTTCTCTGTGCTTCACTGTTTTATAATTTGGTACACTATCTATGGTAAGGTAGGGATGTGGAACTTTTTCTAGACTATAAAGTATTATCTATTTGCTTTAATTTTATATTTGTATTTTCCGATGCAAATAACGATAGTAATTTCTACACTTCGTTAGCTCTGTTCTTGCATCTCTAGTGATTGATGATTGATTATCATGCCGTATGTAAAATTTTTTACCTGAAATTCTTCTGGCAGAGCAAAGAGAGACAGACCAATTACATCCTGGGTGCCTCTAATTTATTTTCCGTCAGGTAGGACATTATTATTTGTTTTAGTATACCATCTCAGGATATTAACGTATTTAGTATTCATTTGACTTGATGACTAGTTGAATTTAAATTGACCATGAAAATATGGGCACAATATTTGTTTATATTTACGGTTTTTTTTAGGATTATCTTGAGGCGCCTGAAATCAATACAGTAGCAAATTTAGGATTGATTTTTGTTATGGTGTCTGTCAAAACGCGGCAGGCTAAAACTTTTTAGGACCACAAAATTTGGTTACTAATTTATATACTACTTATAACAGTCAGTTGTTTGTCCCAGAGAAGGTCCCCAGGAAAAGCAGGGGAAGAGGTGCTTCCATCGCGTTTAGATGCCCTAGTTAATTAAACTATTTTTAAGTTGTAATTTAAAATATTAGTTAATAAAATTAAAATACATTTTACATCATGTAATGATGGCAACACACAGATGAAAACACAGTTGTCAAGCGGTACATAACAAATACAAGTTAGGATATGTATTTTAAAGAAATTTAAATCAGATAAAAACGTATTTATAAAAATTGGTAAATATAAAATTTTATTATGTACCAACATTTTTTGTGGGGGGCGGGAGGAGCCGAAGACCGAACGCCCCTGGGCTTTCTGGATTCGCCAATAAGAACCACAACATATACTACAATACTTTCGATAAAATAAAATTACACATCGGTATTTCTCGGTGCTCGATTTTGAGTCCAATACTCTTCTTATTAATATTTGTTAACGATCTTCATAACAAGAATAATTTAATTGCCTTATATTAATTTGCTGACGACACTTCTAGCATCGTCTCCGGTATCGCTGTCTCTGCCCTTTCCGGTCAGGTGATTGGCGTCGTTCTGCTTCGTTCAAGATGAAAATAAAGCAAAAAAATAGTAGTCACGTGATTCGCATTATTTGTCAAATTTTAATTTTTTCCAAAAAATAATTCAAAAGTGGGGTTATTTCTGTAAATATCGAAAAAAGTTATTAGAAAAAGTTTTAAATGTAGTTTCTAGCCCACATGCAAAAATTTAGCTGCATAAGATAATTTTGGTTTTTTACCAATATTTTGTAAATTGCACCACTTTTGCAAAATAAGACTCAACGCAACCTACATAAAACTTCTTAGTTTTGACAATGCTTTATTTCAGATACATTTTCTTTAAAGTAGCGTCATATTAAATGTGTGTTTTTCTACAAAATAGCCCGGTCGTAGCTCAGTGGTAGAGATACCGCTTACGGCCGTTTCGATCCTGGTTCGATTCCCGGAGTGGGCATACGCATAATAAAAAAAGTATGACCGAATTTTAGTTGGTTGGTGTAAGATCGTCTTTCGGAGGAGACGTAAAGCTGTCGGTCCCGGCCATCTCTGGTCGTTAAGTCACGCTAGAGGCGCTTGCGCGACCTGAAAACTCTAGCACCAGACTTGAGCACCACAAGTTACACGAACTTTACTTTACTTTTGTCTACAAAATCAAAATTGGGCTATTAAAGTTTGGTCGCATGTGATGCAAAGTTTATTTGTTTTAGGGTAACTTCATAAATAAGTATTTTTGACAACGTAGTTTGTGTCTGAAACCTTAATATTAAGACAAAAAAGAACACAGTGTCATCAGTAAAGTGTTCATTGAGTGGAAAAAAAAAATTTAGTTTAACTTAACGTAAAGTTTATTTATTTTCAACGATTTAATTTAAAACCCCTTTATTTTATTTTTTAATTTTTTACTTTCAGGCAACTACGTTTTCAAAAATTCTTATTTTATGAAGTTACCTTATAAAGGGTCAAAAACAAATAAGCTTTGCATCACATACGACCAAATTTTAATAGCCTATTTTGATTTTGTAAAAAAACACACAGTCTTATTTTGCAAAAGTGGTGCAATTATTTACAAAATATAGGAAAAAATCAAAATTATCTTATGCAGCTAAAATTTTGCATGTGGGCTAGAAACTGCATTTAAAAAAACTTTTTCTTATAACTTTCTTGGATACTTTCAGAAATAACCCTACTTTTGAATTATTCTTTGGAAAAAATAAAAATTTGACAGATAATGCAAATCACGTGACTACTATTTTTTTGCTTAATTTTTATCTCGATCGAAGCAGAACTTGATGTCAAAGTCAAATTTCGAATAAAGCAATTAATAAAAAAAAATCCCATATGAGGCGGACTTTACTGGTGACACTGTATAGCCATTTATGATAAAAGTCTACTTATGGGTGCTTAAAAATCTATAATATATAATGCCTTTGGACGTTAGGACTCTACTTAAAAACATCTCAATTGAAAAGGAATATCGCTCTATTAACGACTACCTAAATGATGTGTAAAGATCAAACATAATTTTTTTATTATTTAGTTTTATAATTTTTTTGTTCTACTCTATTGGTGGTATGAGTTCTTGTTTTGTGTCACTGCCATCTCATACGTGCATAACATTGCTATGTCTCCATACGCATAAATTCATTCTTTACCACGCGGTGCACAATATAGTTTGGCCATTTAAGTAGTTAACGGGTTCCATCACAAAATATAGTTCTTATTTTTAATGGTATTTACGCCAATTAATAATCAGATACATTATTTTTGAAGCGACCAGGTACCAATTTTGATGTGGGGAAGTTTGTAGAGATACCCAATTTTACCAAAAATGTAAAGGTAATTATGGTTCATTACCCAAGACGTGACTTTGGTAATGTAAAAAAACTTATTTGATATTTAATATTTAGTTACTTACCTATAATATGAACTTGGATCAGGAGTAGTAGTCGGTTTTCCCTCATAAATTATACTAGTAATTCCGTAAACCAAAGGACCATAGCACATATAAGAGTGACCCACAACCCAACCGAAATCACTTGTGGACCACCATACGTCATTCTGATTTAATCCGTATAAAGTTTTCATTGTGAATGCTAATGTTGCTAAATGACCCCCTGTAGGTCTTTGAACTCCTTTAGGCTCACCTAAATAGAATTTAATTTGTTACTAAATAATATACAGGGTCCCGCACCTCACCTCCCGTCTTCTATAGCTCACTTAGTAATTAAGTTAGGATTTTGATATTTTGCAGACCTTACCAGTATCTTGGGGCGCATTTCAGGAATATATTTTTTTTCGTACAGGGTGTTCCAAAAAAGTGTAACATCATAAGGATGTATTTTTTTAGATTACATGCCATATTATATTTTCTTACTTATTTGGGTGCCTCCTATAGTTACCAACATAACCTTAAAATTTTATTAAAATCCATTTAGTAATATAGGCCTAAAAAAAATAAAAACTCGTAAATATCAGTTTTGCACCACTGGTTTTAAAAATTAATAAAAAATAAAAGTAATGCCTCGTTAATAAAATTATACAAAGGTACTTATTAAATAAAGCCTAACAGTCTCGTTAGCCAAGTTTGATTATTACGAATTATACAGGGTGTCCAAAGTTTAGTGACAAACTTTGCCAACTTTGCAATTAGGACAAATGTTTGGTTTTTAATTCTGCATCGAATGACATTAAAATATACAGGGGTTCCTTTTTAAAATAAGAAAAATAAATTGCTTTAAAGTTTGCAAAGTTTGACACTAAACTTTGGACACCCTGTATAATTCGTAATAATCAAACTTGGTTAACGAGACTGTTAGACTTTATTTAGTAGTACCTTTGTAAAATTTTATTAACAAGGCACTACTTTTATTTTTTATTAATTTTTAAAACCAGTGAAGCAAAACTGATATTTTTTAGTTTTTATTTTTTTTCGCCTATAATACTAAATGGATTTTAATAAAATTTTAAGGTTATGTTGGTAACTATAGGAGGCACCCAAATAAGTAAAAAAATATAATATGGCATTAATCTAAAAAAATACATCCTTATGATGTTACACTTTTTTGGAACACCCTGTACGAAAAAAAATATATTCCTGAAATGCGCCTATAATACTGAATCGATTTCAATAAAATGTTAAGATTATGTAGGTAACTATAGGAGGCACCCAAATAAGTAAGAAAATATATAGCATGTAATCTAAAAAAATACATCCTTATGATGTCACACTTTTTGGCAACAGCCTGTACGAAAAAAAAATATTTTCCTAAAACGCGCCCCAAGATACAGGTAGGGTCTGCAAAACATCAAAATCCTAACGTAATTACTAAGTGAGCTATAGAAGCAGCTAATTAGAACTCTGCTCCTCGAATTTCCAGTGACTTAAGTATCAAATAATGATCCCTAACCAAATCCACCATATCCATGAATTCCTTTAGTAAATAAAAAATAAACACCTGTTTCTTGAACCAATTTACCTGTTGTTCCAGAGGTATATAAAATATAAAGCGGTTCGTTTGCTTCCACAGGAACACAAGGAACACTTTCTACATTTTTAATAGCTTCCTCCCAATCTATGTCCCGCTCTGGATTTAAATCAGCAGTAAATATTCCCTTTCTCTGAAATATTACACATTTCTTCGGCTTGTGTGCAGACAATCCTATGGCGTGGTTTAATTCACCCGTGTAACTGTAATAGAAACATTTTATATTTTTTAATTATATTAATTTTCTAATTTGTTTAAGGTTGTAAGTAAGTTTTGAGTAAAAGTGATGGCATTCATTTTTCGCTTAAAAAAAATTCAACAGAGACCAACAACGACTAAAAAAGATAGATATTTATTTTTCACATCAAGCGGACAAGATCTAAAATACAAAAGTCGACTAGGTTTCTCACGAGTTCATAAATGAAACCACTGGGATATCAGCAAAATAGTACGTTAGAATAATACGTCAAAAATTCGAAGTATAAGGCCGAGACACAATTAAAAAATAAACAATATACAATTAAGAAATAAAAAATATTAATTAATGATGACACAATAGACCAGGGCTAAATGAAGCCTTTGAAAATGGTAAAAAGTGAAAAAAATAATAGTAGGATGAAACTCATTGGAAAAGGAAGAGAATGTAACAAAAATGAAAGGAAAAATAATTTACGGGCGATCCGAGGTCAGGAAGTGGAAAGGGGTGAGTTTTTAAGGGTAGAAAACGATTTATGTCGATTTCCGGCAAAAAACTACAAGTCCTATGGAAAAATGTTAAATGGCAAAGTTGTAGGTCATAAAAAGATGTACAACTTTTATATTTACACTTTTTTCACATAACCTCAAAATTTATGTGAAAAATTCAAATAGCCAAGTTTTTGGTTTTTTATTTTTATCTTTTACAAAAAAATTTTTTTTTACAAAATTTGGTGAAAACTTACCTTTTTATGTCCCAAACACACTGTAATTTTTTTGATTTAAAATATTTATTTTTTCACCTTATTTTCACTTAATATTGATAAAGCACCCTAATTTTCGATCGAAAATTCTCACGTCAAAATATCTGCCTTTTAAAAAAAGTCGGTGGGCTTTTTGTTCGTTGAAATCTCTACTTTCTGATGGTGAAAAAAAAATACATTACCATGGTAAATGTTCTCAAAAAATGCAAAGAAACGAAAAAAACTCGAATTCGAATTTTTTTTTAAACCATTATTAAAATTTATACTTTAATTACTCGAAAAACGTAAGATTTCATGTTTTTTGTTTATCAATGTAACATGAAATCTTACGTTTTTCGAGTATTTAAAGTATAAATTTTAATAAATAGCTCAAAATGGTACATAATGATTAAAAAAAAAAAAGTTCGGATTTGAGTTTTTTTCGTTTCTTTGCATTTTTTGAGAACAGTTACCATAGCTATGTATATTTATTTTAACACCATCAGAAAGTAGAGATTTCAACGAACAAAAAGCCCACCGACTTTTTTAAAAAAGCAAATGTTTTGACGTGAGAATTTTCAATTGAAAATTAGGGTGCTTTTTCGATATTAAGTGAAAATAAGGTGAAAAAATAAATATTTTAATTCAAAAAAATTACAGTGTCTTTGGGACAAAAAAGGTAAGTTTTCACCAAATTTCGTGAAAAAATTTTTTTTTTGTAAAAGATAAAAGTAAAAAACCAAAAACTTGGTTATTTAAATTTTTCCCATACATTTTGAGGTTATGTGAAAAAAGTGTAAATACAAAAGTTGTACATCTTTTTATTACCTACAACTTTGCCATTTAACGTTTTTCCATAGGACTTGTAGTTTTGCCGAAAATCGAGATATATCGTTTTCTACCCTTAAAAACTCACCCCCTTCCACTTCCCGACCTCGGATCGACCGTAAATTATTTTTTCTTTCATTTTTGTTACATTCTCTTCCCCCATTTGACCCATTGGAGGGTTTTATCCTACTATTATTTTTTTGGGTTTCAAAAATTATCGACCCTGGTCTATTATTATAGGTTTCTCTCGAGTTCATGGATAAAACCACTGGGATATCAGCAAAATAGTATGTTAGAATACTACGTCAAAAATTCAAAGGATAAGGCCGAGACAAAATTAAAAAATAAACAATATACAATAGTAAAAAATATAAATTAATGATGACACAATAAGTACCGTAAAACGGGGTGAATGGAATCAATTATTTTTTTTTGTGCAAAAATCCTAATCACCCCGCAGGCGGTGTCAATAGGATCATTGATTGATTTATTGACTGTATCGCATTTAAACAACCGCGGGGTGTATAGAATTTTGCACACAAATTTATCTTAAGTAATATAAAAGAGTACTAAAAATAATATTACCTAAATTTTATAAGTGCTGCATAGTTGTAGAGATATGAAGTTTGTAAGACAAAAGCAAAGATAAAATGACAACAGTTTAACCGCTAAATTTGACGCTTTAGGTTATGGTATTCAGCCTGCGATGTGGCCAAGTTCTTTAAAGTTTAATGTCATAAAAATTACTTTTAACAACCGTTACTTAAAATCTGTACATAGAAAAGACCTACCCTTTAAAATTAAAATTACTACAGATTTTTGAAATTTGAAGGTAACTTCAATCCTATTCACCCCGCTGATCCTATCCACCCCATTTTACGGTATTGTGGCATAATGGTTGAATTGCAGTCAATAAATCCTCTTTGAACTTTTTGCTTTGTTGACAGAACAGGTATTTTGGTGTTATGCGCATAACAAATTGTTAAAATTAAATTAAAAATACCTCTCAAACCTGACAATCAAACCGACAAACGTCAAAATATTTATTGGGGGCGGGGCATATTTTATATAGCATTTCATTGGCCAGTAATAAGAAACATGCAACAGAAAATCGGTTGCGTTACTTTAAATTTTGTTTTTGTTGCTTTAAAATTAAATGTGTTGCAATTGATTTGTTATTTGTTATTTCTGTTGCTTATTGCTTATGGCCTTTTTCGTTTTACGTTTTTTACGTTGGGTCAGAATTAAGAATAAAATAAAACATTTGTTTATGCTATTCTTACTTTTTAATCAAAATAATTATATTTGTATTCACATTTTGTCTTCTATATAATATAAGTATAGAGAAAAGTGTCTTTTAAACTTTTTGAAGCTTGCAGGGCTGCCCTGCCAAAAAAATCGCAATCGGAAAAGGTGTTTCACTTCCCTATATAGAATCTCATCATTGCTCATATATTATCTTCAAAACTTATCCAACCTTATAAAGTATCCACAAGATTTGATGCGTATTTGACATATCAATGTCACATAGAAACTCATATTAGGCATATAAACTGAACCAAATGTAACATATAAAATCTTATTAATTCATCATAAAACCTCATAAATTGTTTAGGAATTGTCATATAAAAACTTTTTAAGAATCTATCTGATTTTATCATCACTGACACTTGAAAACTCCTAAAAACTTATAAACGTTTTATAAGTCTTCAGGAGGAAAAGGTGTTTCACTTCCCTATATAGAATCTCATCATTGCTCATATATCTTCAAAACTTATCCAAACTTATAAAGTATCCACAAGGTTTGATGCGTATTTGATATATCAATGTCACATAGAAAATCATCTAAAGCATATAAACTGAACCAAATGTAACATATAAAATCTTATTAATTCATCATAAAACCTCATAAATTGTTTAGGAATTGTCATATCAAAACTTTTAAGAATCTATCTGATTTTATCATCACTGACACTTGAAAACTCCTAAAAACTTATAAACGTTTTATAAGTCTTCAGGAGGAAAAGGTGTTTCACTTCCCTATATAGAATCTCATCATTGCTCATATATCTTCAAAACTTATCCAAACTTATAAAGTATCCACAAGGTTTGATGCGTATTTGACATATCAATGTCACATAGAAAATCATCTAAAGCATATAAACTGAACCAAATGTAACATATAAAATCTTATTAATTCATCATAAAACCTCATAAATTGTTTAGGAATTGTCATATCAAAACTTTTAAGAATCTATCTGATTTTATCATCACTGACACTTGAAAACTCCTAAAAACTTATAAACGTTTTATAAGTCTTCAGGAGGAAAAGGTGTTTCACTTCCCTATATAGAATCTCATCATTGCTCATATATCTTCAAAACTTATCCAAACTTATAAAGTATCCACAAGGTTTGATGCGTATTTGACATATCAATGTCACATAGAAAATCATCTAAAGCATATAAACTGAACCAAATGTAACATATAAAATCTTATTAATTCATCATAAAACCTTATAAATTGTTTAGGAATTGTCATATCAAAACTTTTAAGAATCTATCTGATTTTATCATCACTGACACTTGAAAACTTCTAAAAACTTATAAACGTTTTATAAGTCTTCAGGAGGAAAAGGTGTTTCACTTCCCTATATAGAATCTCATCATTGCTCATATATCTTCAAAACTTATCCAAACTTATAAAGTATCCCCAAGATTTGATGCGTATTTGACATATCAATGTCACATAGAAAATCATTTAAAGCATATAAACTGAACCAAATGTAACCTATAAAATCTTATTAATTCACCATAAAACCTCATAAATTGTTTAGGAATTGTCGTATAAAAACTAATAAGAATCTACATGTTTTGAATCAACACTGCCACTTGAAACTCCTTAAAACTTATAAACGTTTTTATAAGTTTTCAGGAGGAAAAGGTGTTTCACTTCCCTATATAGAATCTCATCATTGCTCATATATCTTCTAAACTTATCCAAACTTATAAAGTATCCACAAGATTTGATGCGTATTTGACATATCAATGTCACATAGAAAATCATTTAAAGCATATAAACTGAACCAAATGTAACCTATAAAATCTTATTAATTCACCATAAATCCTCATAAATTGTTTAGGAATTGTCGTATAAAAACTAATAAGAATCTACATGTTTTGAATCAACACTGCCACTTGAAACTCCTTAAAACTTATAAACGTTTTTATAAGTTTTCAGGAGGAAAAGGTGTTTCACTTCCCTATATAGAATCTCATCGTTGCACATAAAAGCACAACACATTTTCTATATAGAATCTCCTCGAAACTCATACTTTTTTTTTATAAGATTTTATAGGACTTTTTTGGCAGGGTGCAAATAAAATATACCAAAACATGCATCGGGATAATCTGTCTGGGTTTCTCTTTATTTTCATACCTTGTTTGTGTAGCCTAGGTCTAGTTTGATGTACTTAAATTGATCATAATAAAATAAAGTTATATATCAAGATACATCACCACTCCATAATATACCAGGTATTTTACCCCTATTTGTGCATAATAAAATCATACAACGGCTGTAAATGTCTATGGTCTATCTTAGTTAATCGTCGATGTCAAAGACTACTATGTTTTTTGAAGATAAAACAATAAAGAATTAATAAATTCAGAAAAGAAAATTTAGAATTTTATTAGTACAGTAAGTGTAACTTTTTCAAATAATATACTTACAAAGCAAACGGGCGTTATTCAAAAATCAAATTATGCACACAGTAGTGTTGTGAATTGAAATGTCTACATAAAAATTTAGCTTAAAAAAATGGCTACATTTGCTTACATTAAAAACGATTTCCATGAATTAATATCGATGTTATGGTAAAAACATAATAAGTACTTACTCTAAAACTTTATTGGGCTCAATTCCACAACTTGCAGCAATGATAACTTTTGGTTCTGCATGGTCAATTCTTGTACTTAGTTCAGTTGCTGCAAAGCCTAAATCACCAAAAAAATGTTAACAATAACTTTTTATTGAATGATGAAAGAGTTTTGGACTTCCATTGTCTTTATTTGTTTTAAATCACAACGTTTCAACTGGTAAGTATCTCCAGTCGTCTTCAAGTGAATACTATATAAGTAAAGTAACTACAAGACTATTTATACTAGCCAGGTGCACCGAAGCATAATTGAGATGGGTGCAGTCATGCGTTCAGTTGGCACCCGATCTTATCCTAAGATTACATCTATCTAACAAAGGTTTCCAGATATATCAAATCACACAAACAACACGAAACATGGCATAGTTAAAACCCTCGTGGATAGAGCAATTACAATCTGTAACTCGGAAGAAGCACCTAAAAAAGAAGCTCACCACATCGAGACCGACCTCAACAAAAATGACTACCCAACAAGATTAGTTGACACAATATTGGAAAATCGTAAGAATCAACCCAAAGCGCAAGAAGCAGACAGAGAGGCACAACCAACACTCAATATTCCGTATGTCAAAGGAGTATCTGAGAAAATAAGAAGACTAGGACAACGATATAACATTAACACCGTATTCAACTCGAGGGACACCGTAAGAAGCCATCTGACAAAGACAAAGCCTATAAGTCAAAAGATAGGAAAAACTGCGTCTACCAGATCCCCTGCGAGTGCGGCCAATCTTATATAGATGAGACATTAAGACCACTCGAGACAAGGATTAAAGAACACAAAAACAATACGTTAAAAGGAGAGACCGAAAAGTCAGGTGCAGCTGACCATGCCTGGAAACATGGTCACAATATCATGTGGTCAGAAGCTGAAATCCTAAATAAGGAACCATACTGGAGGAAAAGAAAGTTTAAGGAAGTTGCTGCTATTCACCAGAATCCAGGCTAAGTTCTATACATCTTGTAACAAATGACGTGGATTTTTTGTCTGTGGAATGAAGCCATAGAAAATGTAACAGTGGAAAAATGGGAAAATTATGTAACACACACTAATAAAATTATAAATGATGTGTGGAACGGGAAAGATGTATCGATGCTTCAGATACTCTTCCCCTATTATTAACTTAAACGAATCTGATGATGATGAGTCCTTGCGGAATGATTTATATTAATTATTGAAAACTGTATCTTGTTGTTTTTTATTATATATTCTTCTTTATGATTTTATAAATAAGATAAAAATATTCAAAACAAAATTTATAGACTGATGCACTAGATAAAAAAAATAAATTTTAACGTTTTTTAATGAGTTTTATTTATTTTTCCCTAAATATAAATGAAATAAAAATTTCATATTGATTTTCAAAAACAAAATGTTTCATCCCATGATGTCGTTTAGCCTAAATAAACTATTTATATCTAACTTCGAAGCCTAAGAAATATCATAACCTTTACCACCGGTAAGTCAAACTGACTGAATTAATTTACAACGTACCGTAAATATGGAGAATATGACGTAACGGTCAGCGGCCATTGAACTGTGTGGCGATTTATAAGCTTGTGGGTTGTAGAACGAAAAATCAGCGTCTTCCACAGTTAACAAGAAGTCTCACTCTAAAGTAATTTGTGTAAAAAACAGGATATATGCAAGTCACCCACCTTGTGTATAACATAATATAAATAAAACGAGAATATAAATTTTGAACGTTCTGCAAGGTTTTGAATTAATTTGTATACAAATTCCAAGAGATAAATAATTATCTTAAATTACTGTTTAAAAGAATTCCCACATTTTTGTATTCGTTTACCGGGGAAATATTTACATTTTGCTAAATTAATGCGAATTTTCGTTCGTTAATACCCTATTAACCAGCTAATTTGGAAGGGTTAATTTTAGACCAATTACTTTATTAGAGTATTCGTAGGCTTCACTAAAACATCGGTGCCTTCCTTAAACAGCCGTAGCTGCTTAGATCGGGACAAAGCTGATACCCCGCTGAGTATTTATAATAGATATTTATGTTATAAGGATCATAATAACGATCTTATACTAGCCGTGAGTATTATTGGACGAGGCGTCAGCCGAGTCTAATAACACGGCGTGTACCATAATGATCGTTATTATGATCCGAATTTCATACAATATTTTATATTCCGACGATTTTTGTGTTTTTTTTTTGATGAATTTTAAGTTTTCGTCAGTAAACTAATAGCTTGATTTTAATAAAACCAGGAAACTATAGAAATATTTGTTGGTATTGTCATTGTCAGAATTGAATTTTTAATTTTAACGTTTATATATAATATAATAATATGGATAATTTGCCATCAGAAATCGAAGAATTGGCCAATAAAGCAGTTGTTGGTTTGTTGCCCGAAAAGTCTAAAGGCATATATGAAAAAACTTATGCCCATTACAAAACTTGGTGTTCCCAGAAAAAGGTTGTCAATATCGTACACGAAAAGGTACTTTTGACATATTGCAAGGAATAATCAATGAAGAAAAAGTCTTCGAGTTTATGGAGTTATTACCCTATGTTAAGAAGTACACTATTACTTAAGAAAAATGTCGACATAAGTAAGTTCAATCAATTGATAGCTTAAATCGAAAATCTGATTCTTACACACCCAAAAAATCCAGAATTTTGACTATAGAAAATATTGCAAATTTTTTACAAGAGGCAGACAACGAAACATACTTTTGCTATTAAAAATGTCAATGATAATAGGTATAAGTGGAGCATATCGAAGAGTTGAGTTAAAAAACTTAAGGATAGAAGATGAACACGATGAGGGGGTTGTTTTTCGAATTTTCATACCTAGTACAAAAACCAACGTTCCCCGAGAATTTTACGTAACGCCTGGCGATGTCGAAGGAATAAATATGGTGCAGCTTGTTCGGACCTATGTAGCAATGAGACCGCGAATGCCGAAAATTCTCGTTTTTTTCTATTATTTAGAAACAACAAATGTACAAAGCAACCAGTGGGTATCCATACTTTCGGAAATATGTGCAAAACGATCACTGCTTTTTTAAAGTTACCCAATCCCGCCGAATACACAGGTCACTGTTTCCGGAGGTCTTCAGCCTCACTACTGGCTGATTCAGGAGTCGATCTTCACACTATTAAATGCCATGGTGGCTGGAAAAGTGACACAGTTGCTGAAGCATATATAGAGAACACTTGCGAAAACAAGAAAATAATTTCAGCAGCCATTTAGGGAAGAAATCATCATCGAGTGTTTCATCGACTGTCGTTCCCTCAGAAGAAACAGAAACCATAAAAATTAAAAATCACAACAATGTAACAATTTCAACTCCTATGTCCAACACCAATTTAACGAATTGTAATAATGTTACTTTTAATTTTAATCATTAAATTTTGTTCCATTTTGTTTTAAATAAATATTTTCATTTTTGCGTCTATTTTTCATTATAGTACTCAGTCCTATAAAGTATGTCATTTTGACACTGAAAATGAAATCCATAATAATGTCATTATGACACGTCGGAATATAAAGCATATTTAAAAGAAACACTAATACCTCCAAAAACAACAGAATGCACGGCTCCTAATCTAGCAACAGCTAACATAGCCATAACGGTCTCAGGTATTAAAGGCATGTAAATTAGTACTCTGTCTCCTCTTTCGACTCCATATCTGGCAAGAAGTCCAGCAAGCTTAGATATCTAGAAAATAAATACAAAACTGCAGTAGTGGATGTAGGAAGGAGAGTTTAAAAACCTTGGCCCATAAGATTAACATGGGGCCTAATATCTTGCAATAGTATATCCACCGGCGTTGAAAGCCGTTCATTGGTCTTTCATAGCCGTTCATAGCCGTTCATAGCCGTTCATAGCCGTTCATAGCCGTTCATACCCGTTCATACCCGTTCATAGCCGTTCATAGCCGTTCATAGCCGTTCATAGCCGTTCATAGCCGTTCATAGCCGTTCATAGCCGTTCATTAGCCGTTCTAGAACGGCTATAAACGATCATTGAACGGTTATAAACGACTAATGAACGGCTAATGAACAGCTATGAAGGGCTTTGAACGGCTATGAACAGCTTTGAACAGCTTTGAACGGCTAAAAACGATTCAAAAACAGCAAAAAGGGCTTAGAAACAGCTTAACAACGCATGTGGATATAATTTTGCTGTGGATATAATTTTGCAAGATATTAGATTATTATATATGATAATCTTATGGACCAAGGTTTTTGAACTTCCCTTCCTACATCTACTTGCAGTAATTCGCTCCAAATCGATAAAAATGGCACGACTACTTTGAGATTTAAAAATTAAACGTGACAATAGAATGTTAAGTTTTAGAAATTTTGAACATTGAATTATACCAAGAACAAATTATTTTAAATGCCTTTGTATTATAAATACGTGAGAGGTTCAAAAGCCAAGGGGTTCAAGTGACACTCTTTTTCAAAGTCAATTAAATGCATAGAAAAGTGGATATTCAAATCTATACAGGGTTAGTTGAAATAATCGGAACGGCTAATTTTCTTTAAAACTACCAAGGCTTAATCAATGAATTTTGGTACAGGTGGATAACTTAAAAAATTTAATTAAAAATTGACAATAACGACGTTGCCAGATTTTTAGTTTTTTCTGTAACTCAAGGAATGTTTTTGTTTGAATTCGATTCCTCCCATCAACATTACCTATTCCTGATAGTATCAAATTTTTATCTCAAATAGTTCTATGGGAAAAAAGTTAATTAGTTGCCACTCTAACTCTAAAAAAATTCAATCTATTTCCATTTAAAACGTTTTAAATAATGTGAAAAGGAAGGTTGGTAGACATAATGTAGGTACCTAATAGTATCGATAACGATAATAACAACTAACAAACAACTACTTACAGTAACATAGCTAGTAAAAATTACTTCCATATTATAGGTTTCATGAATTTTTCTTCACTCAAAATTGTATTATGTACTAACTTTTGACCTATACTTGAATTAAGAAGTTAGTTCATATTTGTATACTATTATATATTTGTAACTCTCTAAATAGTAAGTTATAATTATTATTACTCATTAACTACTCAATAATAATCATTTGTCGGAACAATTACAATTATTTTTAATACATCGCGTGTGCCACGCAGTGGCGTAGCGTGGTTGGAGGGGCAGAGGGGGCGAAAGCTTCAAAGGTAAGGGCGTAAATTTTCCTTATAGGTTAAGAGAGGGAAAAAGAAATAGCGCCGCAGGCGAAAATTTTTAGGGTGCAACGCCCTTTTTTCAATGATGTTGCCTGATTTTCAAGTAGGAAAAATATAAAATACACAAGATTTTCAAGAAAATCACAAAAAAATTGATAAAGTAAAAAAAAAGTTCCTCGTTTTCATGGCTCATTATGGGTCCTGGGGGGGGGTTCTTACCCCCCTCTCTACGCACGCCCTTCAAAGGGCGCCTAACTGCTAATGTATAATTTTGTTTCTTTAGTAAATTTTGGCCTGAGAAATAAAGTTTTTGTTTCGTCATAATGGTCACATGAAAACAGAATATGAACACGGCAAGGGGAATTTTGTTAAAACTCGTATCAAATATTTTATGCATATTACATAATAATAGGAGCATATATTCTCATTGGCGACAATAACACACTTTTAAAAAGATAAAATTTAGTCTCTAGTAAATTAGAGATTTCAAGCAATTTTTAATTGTTAAAGCAAAATAACTGAAAGAATACAAATTATTCGTCGTGGCAAAATTATAAATTAAATCAAGTAGTGGAAATAAAATAGAATCCCAAAATAGGTAACAGGTTTATTTTATCTGTTTCTTTACTCTAAAACCTATAAAAATACTTTAAAAACAAAGGGAAAGAGAGCTTCACAAAATATCAAATATCATATTTGCCAATATTCTTCTGATAATGGTTATCTTATAATATAAACAGATACAAAGAACTAAAAAATAATAATAATAATAATATTATGGAAGTAGTCCATCTCACAGTGGAGTGAATATTTATTAAGGGTAATGAAACACTCAGTCTGCTCCACTAGTATATTAAAAAATTTAAATTACTTCGGACATGTTTCGAAAGCAAAGGCTTTCATCTTCAGCGAGATTTATATGTTAGTAATCGGCAAAAAAGTCGAAAGAAAACTTCACATTTGCATTCCAATTCTTACATTGGGCCCAAACATGACAATATACTAATGGGTAGAAAATTAATTGTATTGAATTTAAAAATTTTTAAAAATTAACCTTCCAACATTTTTAGGTTAAGTACATATTAATAAATTACCTATTTTTTATTAATATGTACTTAACCTAAAAATGTTGAAAGGTTAATTTTTAAAATTTTTTAAATTCAATACAATTAATTTTCTACCCATTAGTATATTTTCATGTTTGGGCCCAACGTAGGAATTGGAATGCAAATGTGAAGTTTTCTTTCGACTTTTTTGCCAATTACTTACATATAAATGTCGCTGAAGATGAAAGCCTTTGCTTTCGAAACATGTCCGAAGTAATTTAAATTTTTTAATATACTAGTGGAGCAGACTGAGTGTTTCATTACCCTTAATAATAATAATAGTAATAAATAAAATAATTTTAAATTTTAACAACCAAAAATAAAAGATCTGCTAATGAAATTTAAAATATTACCATATTGCCAAATGGCCAACTGTACACTTTTGCCTCTGGGAACTGGGAGAGTGGGAAGGGGGCGCCGTTTGGGAAAGGGCTCAAAGGGCGGGGGGGGGGCGGTCGCCCCCCCCTGGCCCCCTGCACGCTACGCCACTGGTGCCACGTGTGTGTTAACACAAAATTAAAAGGCCTTATTTTGTTTGCAAAATATCCAAAGTGCCATGGCTCCAGATTTGTTAGACACAATTTTAATTTTTGCTAGCTATGTTATTGTTAGTAGTTGTTTGTTAGGCGGGTGACACACTGGAGAAATACGTTTCATGAAATTTGTGGCTGAAGTCAGTTACGTCAAAATTTTTTTTATGTCAATGCACACTCGAGAAACTTGCTTCTATAACAGTATTCTTTAACATGTCCTCGGATGAAGAAGTCATTTTGTTGTGGTGGGTAAACCGCCGAAAGAAGTTATGAGCGAAGGGAAAAAGACGATTTTGGGTACATCCTGCTAACATCGCTAACCTCAAATATAGTGCTAGTGTTGTTGGTAAAGACCTCTGGTAACATCCTGATCAGTTTAAGGTGTCAGTGTGTCACCCGCCTAAGTTATTATCGTTATCGATATTAGGTACATTATGTCTACCAACCTTCCTTTTCACATTATTTGAAACGTTTTTAAATGGAAATAGATAGGATTTTTTTAGAGTTAGAGTTGCAACCAATTAACTTTTTTCCCATAGAAGACAGATAAAAATTTGATACTATCAGGAAACGGTAATGTTGATGGGAGGAATCGAATTCAATAAAAAAAGAGTAGTGTTACATTTGAAACACATTCACATTCCTTGAGTTACAGAAAAACCTAAAAATCTGGCAACGTCGCAAGTGTCAATTTTTAATTCAATTTTTTAAGTTATCCACTTGTACCAAAATTCATTGATTTAGCCTTAGTGGTTTTAGCCGTTCCGGTTATTTCCACTAACCTTGTATACTTTGCATGGTAACGACTATTAGGCAAAATAGAAAATGATTTCATTCACAAACGTACTTTTTTAGCGCACTGACAATTCATTATTATAAAGGACATTCTGTATAAGCACTTAATTGTAAAATGAAAATCCAGACACTAAATGAAATTCTTTACAGATCTCAACATTAGGAAATGTCTTCGAGGAAAGCATCATTGTGTATTATGTGTATCGTTTGTTGCCAGCACAGGAAAACGTAATGAGGATTTGATCGAAAAAAACGAGAATGAGATTATTTTGTCTTGCGCTGATAAAGTAAATGATGTATCTAAAAGCTTAATCACAATTGGTTTTGCCATATACAGTGATTTGGATTGGTTAATATACAGGGTCAGTCGGGAGGAATGGGCCAAACTCTAAGGGTGTAATCTATGCATCAAAATAATAAGAAAAACTCAAATGTTGTTATCCAATATTCATTTGTTTTCAAATCACAGCGTTAAATAAAATAATAATATTGGTAAACCAAATTATGCAACATTAACATTGTTTTAAATAAATCATTGGTTAAGTAAATTTTCAAAAATACCGTCATTGACTTCCAAACATTTCCTGCTTTGTTACTTCTAATTGATTCGTGTCTTTCTTTAATATTGAGTGCAGCATTTCTAATGCGTCTAATTAATGCATCCCTAGTATCTACTTTTAGTTTGTAGGTATACCTAATTTTTTAACCAACCCCATAAATTATTGTCCAACGCCCTTCGTAAACGAAGCAGGAAATGTTTGGAAGTCAATGGCGGTATTTTAAAAAACGTACTTAACCAATGTTAATGTTGCATATTTTTGTTTAACAATATTATTATTTTATTTAACGCTATAATTTGAAAACAAATGAATATTTGATAACAACATTTGAGATTTTTCTTATTATTTTGATGCATAGATTACACCCTTAGAGTTTGGCCCATTGTTTCCGACCCTCCCTGTATAGGAAACATTTTCTAAAAACTGTATTCCTTAAAGAACGTTTTGCTCGCCTTAAAAATGGTTTTTCTATTTAGAAATTTAAGTTGTATTATACAGGGTACGACAAAAACTAAAATACCTCAAAATCATGTCTGCATGGAACGGGTATATTCTTAAAAACTTTCTTTTCCGACAAAAAGTTATAAAAAAATGTAAGCTCTATTATACAATGTGTGGATAAAATTTAAAAAATGGATGCCCAAGAAAATTATTTTATTTATAGTATAGTCAAATTTCTCTAAGAACACGCAGCATTGTGGTCATCAGAATCTGTTATTATGCCACCTTGTTGCCTTACCATATTATAATTTACGGTTGCGGCTTAGTACATTGCCGCCAAAATGCCATTTATTGTGTTTTTGAATACAAACAGTTGGATTAGTTTTAAGTGAGCGCAAGGTTTAGCAACCTATTGTATAGTTATTAAAATGTATTACATATACATTTATAATAGCAAGTGATGAAAAAATAAATGTTTGTTATTGGAATTAGGAGAGGTAATTAACCGAAACTGGTTTATTCTACTCACCGTTCAAATTAAATAATAAACACCGAAAAAATTTAGTCTCTGAAACCTGACGCGTGAGCTTGCTACGCCACTAAACTGGAAACTTTTAGGAAGAAACCAGTATATTAGCTGTTAATGTCACTTGTGAGTGTCAACTGTTGGAACTCTTTGTTTTTAGAAAAAGTTAATTCTATCAAAAAAATTTGTTATAAAGAGTATAATAAGAAGTATCAAAAAAATTATTTTACTTTTGCAGAGCCACAACAATTTTCTATGCATTTATTTCACTTCTAAAACGTCTTACATAATTTTCCACATCAATTGGTGACATCTGAATGTCTGAAGTCAATCAGATTTGCAGGTGCTTTGATAAACATCTTTCAAAAAAAAATCCAGTGGGGTGAATTGTATGCTTTTAAATAGGTACTAACTATTATAGATAATTTTTTTACCTTCTCTAATAGCTCCGAGTATGTTATTTTTCTTATAACTCCTGTTAACGGACTGTCATGGATAAGAGCCACCTTCGATCCTCTTCCCGCCTCAACATGTCGATCAACGGCATTGTAACATGCGTTGATTTCTCCACCAATATACCTTATAATTAGAAATACTAAATAATATTAATATAAAAATAATTTTAAATAAAATATAGGTGTCAGGACGTTGTTATTATGTAATATCAACAAATTTATATTTACAAACATGAGGAGCTTTAGCTGATTGGAGAAAGGTAAATAAGTCACGCCTGCCTATATTCGTTTGGCCAAACCAACCCTACAGAGTTCGGCAGATAAAACAAAACTTCGGCACAAATAAGGGGGTAAACTGGTCCTGGTGTAAATTCTCTAGTATTGTATTTAAAAGCAGGTTATTTATCAACTTTACAGCTGGTTCTACCAGCCCCCATTCCCCATTTATTATTTGCCAATTTTGTTAATTTACTTGAAAAGGTCTGCCCCTTAGCCTAGAGGTCTACGCATGATGTATGATAATATGATTCCGTTCCCCTATGATCATAGGTTAGGTTAGAGTGGTAGACCTCTGGTACTGCCTAAACAGTTTTACGTAAGGACCGTGTTTCGCGGAACCTATCCGCATCAGCTTTCTGATGATTAACACGACGTAGACCGAGGAATAATCTTGACAGCTCGTTTAAACCAGCCACTGCTGTTAATAAACGTAGTGAGTCGACCCAGTTGTAAGCTGCTCACTTCCTCTAACTCTAGATCATTAAAGAATGGTTCGCCCAAGGTATTGAACCTTCTTCTCGCGAGGTCGAGGTATTCACACAAGAAATGCTGAATACTTTTCTCCTCTCCTTCATCTCTGCAACTTCTCCAGAAGTCGTTAACTGATATTTGAGAAGGCAATATCCGGTGGCTACGGCAGTTATATTTCTTAGGTCTTTCGGACTGTGCTGTAAAAACGCTGCGGTTTTCCTGTTATCAAGTAGGGTCAGGTCTGTCCATCTGCTTTGCAATGCTGAGCACCAAGTGTGCAGAGATTGTTGCGACAGCGCCTTACTAATTTTTATAAACACTGCTGAAACGAATTGCCGTTTATTGCTGCTTGACCGTCTATATAGATAGCTATAGAAGGCAAATTATATATCTCAAAATGTTGATTGTTTCCTCATTGTCTGGGTTTTAAGTTTCAATGTTACGACTACTTTACGAAAACTTGTCAAAACGTTTTCAAATTGTTTTATAGATTTGTATTCAATTCTTTCTAAAAATTATATTTGGCTATTTACATAAATTACACTTTAATTCCGTTTTAATCTAATTATTATTAATAGCTTTATTCGAAATTTGACTTTGGCATCAAGTTCTACTTTGATCGAGATGAAAATTAAGCAAAAAAATAGTAGTCAGGTGATTCGCATTATCTGTCAAATTTTAATTTTTTTTCAAAAAATAATTCAAAAGTGGGGTTATTTCTAAAAATATCGAAAAAAGTTATTAGAAAAAGTTTTTTTAAATGCAGTTTCTAGCCCACATGCAAAATTTCAGCTGCATAAGATAATTTTGATTTCAAATACTAAAATACATTTATAAAATTAAATCTATTAATAGTATATTATTTAACGAGCGTATAATGTAGGCCATAATAAAACGAGGATGAAGTTGACGGCACGAGCCAAAGGCGAGTGTTGTAAATCATCCGAGTGTATTATGGTTCATTAGACGCGAGTCAAATACTATACTTTATCTAAAACCATCCATTTAGTGCCTGAAAAAAAGTTGAGTTCATATGGGAAATATAATAATTACACTTGTTGTTTTATGATAATTACACTTGTTGTATAATGGATAGCATAATGCTCTTATTATCAGAAGTATTATGCACCTATTATTAAATGGTTGTAGATAAACGATTTTTGAGGTCAGCAAACCGATCAATGACACTTTCAATGTCGATGACAATATCGCGGTTAATGTGCATCAAAGCCAAACCAGATAGTCTTTCTTGAGCCATATTGCTTCTGGTCCAAGATTTCAACCGCTTAAGAGCAGAAAATGACCTTTCGCAAGATGCAACACTTGCTGGAAGAGTAAGTAACAGAATAAATAATTTAAGCAGAAGAGGAAAAAACTCTACTTTCGTCACATTTCCTAAACAAAAATTCGATGGGAGAATCTTGATTTATCTCTGCATTTGATAATCTCCACAGGTCAGTCTCTGCTCTTAAACGTTGAAACAACATCTCTGGATCCACAAATGGCTCAAGAAGAGAGCACAAATTATTTATCGACTCGTCGTCGTCGTTGGGTATGTAGTATGCAGATTTTCCAGAATTTTGAGGTCAAAAGTTGAAAAAAATGCTCATCAAATCTAAACTGTGTGTCTTCTATGATATGATCTATAATCGGTATGTATGTCGAAATTCTGTAATAATCTTCAGAATTGTCAGCAGGTACGCAGGAAGTATAAGAGGGCACTCAAGTTTGGTTAGGTTTAGGATCCGGGGGGGGGGGGTAATTACCTCCCCTACTCCCCCCCCCCGAAATCCGTGCTTGCTCAGCACTGTCTTAGCAAATTGCTGAAATGTGGCTGGGGCATTACACCGTCCGTAGGTCAAGTAATGGAATTCCCAAGGCCGTGATCTTGCGACCATCATCTTAAGCCTATTAAGTGAAACAAATTAATTATTCAAGCTCATTAAATAATGATGCGTCTTGATTGATTAACGTCATAATATAGACGCATATCTTAAGGTAGAATGTTTTACTTGACGACAGGGCGACATGCGATAGCGACGTGCGATACTGCTGCGTGTCGGCGAGTAACTCTAGCAGTAGTCAAATGAATGTAATGTTTTACCTATCGACTTGCGACGACGATATTGCGACACCGCGGTTGTCGCTGCGACATGCCGTCGAGAAATAAAAAATGTTTTCTCAACGGCATCGCATCGCAGTACTGCAGTAGTCTTGTAGCACCCTAGTGGAGTCTTTACTGCTCCGAACCTTTTTCTAGACTGAAGTGTCGCATGGTAAAACACACATTTGTCGCAAACTCGCAATCCGCGTCGCCACAGTTCATCGCACGTCGCTATCGCATGTCGCATCCTACCTTCCTTTTAGTTTTTGACGATGCGACGGCAGCAGTATGCAGGGTTTACTATTGGTACAATCACTACTATTTGCTATAATAAAAACTATCTGAAAAGCAACCAAAAAGGAAAATCTTAAACACATTTATTTCTCACTTACCACTTGGTAAAAGGTTCATGGCTATTATCCAAGACTTTTTTCCATGGCTTTGACCAAGTTACTAAAGTTCCAATCTTGGCCCAGAAGGATTCTGGATTTTCTATTGATTCTTTAAAGACCCTCTCGTAGCTGGTATTATTAAGGATCGACGTTCTAACCGAAGCTTTAACTAGTAACAAAATTGTTAGATAATGTAAGAAGGTTGAGTTTATTTTAAACAAGGGTAAAACCATTACAAATTCTTAGTGTCCGACCGAAACAAGATTTTCAGCCGAAACCGAAACCGAAACCGAAACGGAAACCGAAACCGAAACCGAAACCGAAACCGAAACCGAAACCGAAACCGAAACCGAAACCGAAACCGAAACCGAAACCGAAACCGAAACCGAAACCGAAACCGAAACCGAAACCGAAACCGAAACCGAAACCGAAACCGAAACCGAAACCGAAACCGAACCTCTGGCCTTGGTTTCAGTTTCGGCCGAAACCGAAACCGTAACCGAAACTTATTTATACATGTTAAAAATTTTATTGCATGCTAAAATTTAATTTAATATCCGCATTATATGGGATTTTTTTTTATTAATAGTTTTATTCGAAATTTGACTTTGGCATCAAGTTCTCCTTCGATCGGGATAAAAATTAAGCAAAAAAATAGTAGTCACGTGATTTGCATTATCTGTCAAATTTTAATTTTTTCCAAAAAATAATTGAAAAGTGGGGTTATTTTTGAAAATATCGAAAAAAGTTATTAGACAAAGTTTTTCCAAATGCAGTTTCTAGTCCACGTTCAAAATTTCAGCTGCGTAAGATAATTTAGATATTTTACCCATATTTTGTAAATTGCACCACTTTTGCAAAATAAAGCAACCTACATAAAACTTCTTAGTTTTGACAATGCTTTATTTCAGATACATTTTCTTTAAAGTAGCGCCATATTAAATGTGTGTTTTTCTACAAAATCAAAATTGGGCTAGTAAAATTTGGTCGCATGTGATGCAAAGTTTATTTATTTTTGACCCTGTATAAGGTAACTTCATAAAATAAGTATTTTTGAAAACGTAGTTTGTGTCTGAAAATAATACACCTTAATATTAGGACAAAAAAGAACACAGTGTCATCAGTAAAGTGTTCATTAAGTGGAAAATAAATTTTAGTGGTGAGTAAAAAATCAAAATTATCTTATGCAGCTGGGCTAGAAACTGCATTTAAAAAAACTTTTTCTAATAACTTTTTTTGATATTTTCAGAAATAACCCCACTTTTGAAATATTTTTTGAAAAAAATAGAAAAAAATCTATTTATATAGACAACACTGCCTACGGAACCCATCCAAAGTTAGCCGAACGGTGCGCAACAATTCACGAACACTGAGTTTCGGCATAGCCGAAGGTTCGGCCGGTTTTTGGCCGAAACCGAAACTTTTACCGAAACTCGATTTTTGGCCGAAACTAGCCGAAAGCGAAACAAAAACCGAACCTTCGGTCGGTCACTAAGTGAAATTCTAAAAGATTTATTAGTAATTTAACTATCATATAAGTTTGTACCTTAATCAATAATCGCTATATTTCTAAAGCTACCTAAAGTAAAAGTTTGTCATTAACTAAACAGAAAAGATAGTACCAAAAAAATCATTAATCAAATTATGGTCGTTATACAGGGTACGCCAAACTCGATGGCCCCTTAGAAGTATCTAGACAATGAAACAAGTTAGGAATTTGAAATTTAGGATTTGTCCATAGGAGGTCATTATCTCCAATTTGAAAATAGTTTTAACATTGCGGCGTTGCCAGATCTACTCTTACTACATACCAACTTTGTTATTTCAAATATAATGCCCTGTATATTTTCACATTTTTGGATACCGCTGGACATTCTAAAACTTTTCTGTATAACAAATAGTATACCTATCTGGAGCCGTTTGACAAATAAAAATTATTTATTCAGAAATTTAGCAACACGCATCCCTCAATAAAAAAATAAGATTTTTCGCAACGGACAAAGACAACCGACTGAGATTTTGGCTGTTGTTCCTTAATAGGTTGTTTTGTCATAATATGTCAGGCAAATTAAATTATCTCATACAGGGTGTCTACAACATCATATTCATTTCGTGCAACATAAAAATTGTAGTTATGCAGTAATTTTAAATGGAACACCCTATATTTTAGAGTGGTAACTAAAAGATCCAGTAATTCTCTATCTAAAAGTATTATGTGATGTCATACCTAATTTTAGCCGTTTTGGACTTATAAGCAAAAAACAAAATAATGTAATTAATGTAAATATAATTTCTTACTAGCAGAAGAAGTAGGCTATGACTTCAATCAAAAACGTTTGTCAAAATGTCACTGTCTATTTGGCAAGTAAACGCTGTACTTACGTTCGTAATCTATTATCTAAATATGGCGAATTCTTATACAAACGAGGAAATCTTAAAACTCTTCTACATTCATGGCGAGTGCAACAGAATTATTAATAGAACATGCAGAACATTTAACGAACACTATCCACACTTAGTCCCAATGAACAAAAAGACATTCAATAGGATAGAAAATAACTTTAAGAACAATGGTCAAATAAAGCAGGAAAGAACCCAAATTAAACCTGTAACAGGTAACGAAGACAATGAAATAAATGTTCTTGCATATTTTGTTGCATTTCCTCATGCATCAATTTATTCTGCCGAAAAAGACTTAGGAATATCTTATAAATCGATAGAAAGGATTCTGCATGCACATGGAATGCATAATTATAAATTTGTGACTCTTCAAGCCATTGAGCCTAATGATCCCCCACAACGTGTTGAATTCTGTGAAATGGTATTAGTTCGCACACAAGAAGATCCCAATTATTTAAACAAAATTATTTGGACCGATGAAAGCAAATTTACCAGGGAAGGCATATTGAATAGGAGAAATTCACATTACTGGGCTGCAGAAAATCCGCACTTTGTAAGAGAGGCGGGGATTTCAATATAAATTTGGCTTTAATGTATTCTGTATAATGATGAATGACAAAATTAAATTTTGCTTTTACGATGAAAATTTAAATTCTCAAAAATATTTGGAAATATTACGCACCATAGTATCAGATTTCCTCGAGGATAACGCTTCGACATTGTTGGTATCAGTTAGATGGCGCAGCAGCTCCAATAAAGTTACCAATGAACTTACTCAGATGTTTGAAGGTCGCTGGATTCGTCGATTGGGTCCATGGAATTGGCCGCCGAGGTCACCAGACCTTACCCCACTTGATTTTTATCTTTGGAGATTAAATAACTTGTTTACGTTACGCTAGTTCACACCAAAGAGGAGCTTCAAAATCGTGTACGGGAGGCATTCCTGTCTTTGAAGGCATGTGAGATCCAAGCAGCAACAACAGACCATGTTATGACGGAAATTCTCAATTGTTTAAAAGTTAACGGAGGACGTTTTAAACAATTTAGATATTGATTTATTCATTTTTTTCATCCTTATTTTTTGTGTTTTATTTAAAAATTTTGACAAACGTTTTTAATTGAAGTTATAGCCTACTTCTTCTGCTAATAAGAAATTATATTTACATTAATTACTTTATTTTGTTTTTTTGCTTATAAGTCCAAAACGGCTAAAATTAGGTATGACATCACATAATACTTTTAGATAGAGAATTAATGGATCTTTTAGTTACCACTCTAAAATATAGGGTGTTCCATTTAAAATTACTGCATAACTACAATTTTTATGTTGCACGAAATGAATATGATGTTGTAGACACCCTGTATGAGATAATTTAATTTGCCTGACATATTATGACAAAACAACCTAGTAAGGAACAACAGCCAAAATCTCAGTCGGTTGTCTTGGTCCGTTGCGAAAAATCTTATTTTTTTATTGAGGGATGCGTGTTGCTAAATTTCTTAATAAATAATTTTTATTTGTCAAATGGCTCCAGATAGGTATACTATCGGTTTTACAGAAAAGTTTTAGAATGTCCAGCGGTATCCAAAAATGTCAAAATATACAGGGCATTACATTTGAAATAACAAAGTTGGTATGTAGTAAGAGTAGATCTGGCAACGCCGCAATGTTAAAACTATTTTCAAATCGGAGATCATGACCTCCTATGGACAAATCCTAAATTTCAAATTCCCAACTTGTTTCATTGTCTAGATACTTCTAAGGGGCCATCGAGTTTGGCGTACCCTGTATATTGAATCTACAGTTCTGCTGAATAGTCAAATTTCTTTAAGAAACGCCGCATCGTGGCTAAGTCACCTATCATTAATTATGGCACCCTGTTAAAGTCTGATCTATTTTATGTTTAGAAGTTAGCGACAGAGACAGTTCTTTTACCACCGCATTTACCATATTTTAAACTTGTACGGGGGTCTGAATGGTTTATTAGCATATTAGCTGGCAAAAATACACCGTTAAATAAAGAAATATCGAACGCAACGTGCGATTGATTCAAAGTTATGACGTAAAACATAGAAATACATTGAAGCTAAATTTAACAATATTTGAAAAATTTAGATTAGCTATTAAAGTCAAAATGGTATCTTGTTACTTTAATAAACTGTAATACCAATAAATTATTTTTCAAAGCCACCTTCGATATTTATTCATAATAATGACTGTTGGAATAGCTGATAAAATGAGTTTTCTGCAAATAAGTCTTGATGCGTTAGAAATTGCGATAGGGTTGTAATTAGGACAAATGTTTGATTTTTAATTCTGCATCGAATGACATAAAAAGATATAAGGGTTCCTATATGAAATAAGAAGAATAAATTGCTTTAAAGTTTGCAAAGTTTAACACTAAACTTTGGACACCCTGTACAATCCGTATTAATCAAATTTGGTTAGCGAGACTGTTAGATCATATTTAATAAGTATCTTTGTATAATTTTATTAACGAGGCATTATTTTTTTTTCGCCTATAATACTGAATCGATTTTAATAAAATTTTAGGGGTATGTAGGTAATTATAGGAGGCACTCAAATAAGTAAGAAAATATATGGCGTGTAATCTAAAAAAAAATACATCTTATGACGTCACTTTCTTGGAACACCCTGTATGGAAAAAAAATCCTGAAATGCGCCCCAAGATACAGGTAAGGTCTGCAAAATATCAAAACTCTAACCCAACTACTAAGTAAGCTATAGAATACGGGAGGTGAGGTGCAGGACCCTGTATACAGGGTGAGTCGGGAGGAACGGACCAAATGTAATATATACGCAAAAACAATTTGCAAAACCAATATGTTCTTATTCGTTAATCATTTGTTTTCAAGTTATAGCGTAATACCAAATAAAGAAAAGTTTATATATTAACGGTTTCCTGATAATAGCGTTCTATTAATAAATGTTCAAAAATACCGCCATTGACTTCTAAACATTTTCTGCTTCGTCTACGAAGTCTGCTCTTTTAATTGCTTTATGTCTTTTTTCTTTAAAATGGGCTGCAGTATTTCTAATAGGTCGAATTAGTGCATCCCGAGTGTCCACTTTTACTTTGTACACTTCATTTTTAAACCAGCCCCCTAAACAATAATCTAGTGCTGTGAGGTCTGGAGATCTTGGAGGCCAATTAATAGGACCACCGCAACCAATCCAACGCCCTGGAAATGTTTCGTCTAAATGTTGCTTGACCTGACGAGCAAAATGTGCAGGAGCTCCATCGTGCTGGTAATATATTTGCCTTCTGATATTTACAGGAACATCCTCTAGTAGTCCTTGTACTCTTTGTACATGGTATGGATATAAGCCTTGCTCGTGTGAGTGTGTTTAATACTAATTTTTGTGGAATGCCCATTTGAGTACCAATTCTTCGTGAGCTGGTCGTTACATTTTCTTCTACTAAATCCAGAATATTTTCTACTTCTCCTAAACCATGTCGAGCAGCTCGTTCAGATGTAATGTTAGCACTGGGAAGCTGACCATTCTCGCATAAATTGTTAAAAACCCTGATAAACACATTTCTAGTCGGATGTCTGTGATGTGGATACTTTTGACGACATTCTTCAACAGCAGCTGTAGCACTTCCATTACAGAAACCATAAATAAACACCATAATTGCATATTCTAAATTTGAATAAGTATTTAGCATTTTGTAAAACTTTAATCACTCAAACTTGAAAATAAACGTTTAATTACTGCCACATTAAAACACAGACACATTGTCAAGACAACATAGATGTCAAATAGTTTAGAGTCTTGACCATGGCATACTCTAATTACGTGAAAATTTTGATAAAAGTGGAAAGTAGAAAAAAAATTTAATATTGCGCTATAACTTGAAAACAAATAAATATCAGATAAGAACATATGGGTTTTTTACATTGTTTTCACGTGTATAATACACTCCTGAAATTTGGTCCGTTTCTCCCGACTCACCCTGTATACAGAGAAACTCAACATAATTATTATAAAATGAAAAAAATGGCCATGTCATTAAAAATATTTGCAAAAAATATATATTCGGTAAATTTTAGTAACAAAACTTAAATTAAAATGGATTGCTTAAGATTCTGTTAGTAGGTATAACGAATTCTTTGCAAAATACAGATATTTACTTATACACTGTACATTTAAATATGTTTTTAAGAAATAAAAATCGCCTTTTTTACACTTTTATATTATACCAAGTAAAGAAAAACAGAAAAAACCTATTAATAGCATTTTTGCTTCGTAAAGATAGACGGGTGAAGGTAAAAAACATTATTTAAAAAGCGTATAGATGATGGCTGTGCGTTTGACAGAAATACTATCGCTGTAATCACATCCCGGGGTACCAAAAAGGAAAAAACTTCCGTAAAGTCTTGTGGCTGCTATAGTACCGAGATGAAATGAAAGCTTTTTATTGTCTAAAAATTGTAGGTGTTAAATTTTTATATAAAAAAAATCAATTTAATCTGCATATTATTTAGGTAATATCTGACATTAGTATTACAAAAATATCAGTTTATTTCATTGCTAATTTTAAAAGAATTGTATAGTAAAAGAACAATGCCATAATATTTTTAAAAAAATGTCACCCAATATTTTTTGCTATACAATTCTCCTGAAATAATTTATGAAATTTATTGATAATTATTTATTATGTCAATTATTACCTATAGAATATGCAGTCGATATTTTATTTAAATTTTGTTGAAAATCTAGAAAATATTAAATCTAGTCCTAAAGTAAATTTATACGCGAAATTATTCTTGGTAATAAATAATTACCACTTATACCTCACGATATTTTCTTAAAAAATAAATTAACTGAAACCTGAAATTCTCCAAAAATATTTAGTTTGGTCGATAATTATTATTCTTCAACATCGTAAATAGTTTTTAGACGGATTAAACATCTAAAAGTTGAGAAATTACCTTTAACGTTAGAACAACCTAGGAGAAAATCCACTGTTAAACTTTGTTGCAAATACATTATCAATATTATTATGATTTATTTTTTTAAATAAATCTTTTAGCAAAACACAAACCTATCAAGTAATTATATATATTAACCAGTCTTTATTTATAGGTTTTTGCTTAATAAGTAAAATTAATGCTTTTAACAGAGTTTAAAATTTTAATTATTTAGATATTTTGATGTGACAATTATTAAAGAAACTTGTCAATATTTTGTACATAATTTTAAAAACTGTATTCTATTTGATTTTAAATGATTGCTCAATCTACGGCATGTCCCAAAATAATATCAACTTTATTACAAATTGCTCGGATCTTTAATTGCAAATTTGTTTCAAACGTAGATATTTTTCTTTAGGTGAAAAACCCTAAAAGTAAAATGACAAATTCTTCGCTCGAAACAAATAAACACATGGTTTAAGCATTTTTGAAAATTTGGTCCCTAGGTGGTGGAAAAAGGGGTATAAAAGTTCATATTGGGAAAAATATTTTTGGTCCGAATTTCTTGAAACACAGCTTACACACTCTAAACAAAAGTAATGAAACATAATATCATGTTTTTTTGAACGTCGGTTTCTTAAGGGATGAGAAGGGGTTGTACCTTAGTTTATATTGAGTGATAAATAGCGAACTCCATATTAAAAATCCAAATAACAAAGAGAGAAAATTATTCCCGTCACGCAGTCCGATTTTCGAAAGCAACACAGTACAACAACGGCTCTCTTAAAAGTCACGGCAAATGTACTAGTTTGCTATTACTTGATTACAGCAAGGCGTTCGATACCCTAGCTAGATTATGATCTCCTATGTTTAAAAATAAAGTATTACCTATGGGTTAACCGATGCATCTGTCAATTTTTTAAGATACTACCTCAAGGAGTAGGATCGAATATAACAAGTTTACTTAAACATCACTGTATCTGATATTTTAAGCTTAAAGCGTGGTGTACCTCAAGGTAGCATCTTGGGCCTTTTGTTGTTTTCAATATAGACGGCGGATTTTGAAAGTTTTTTGAACCATTATAATTCTCGCCAATATGCTGATGATTTTCAATTATATAAGAGTTTTAATTTAGAAGATATTGATGTAGCTGAAGCCCATATTCATCAAGATCGAGATACAATTTACAACTTATCTATGGCTCATAACTTACTTTTAAATCAAACTAAGTCTCAATTAATTCTATTTGGTAAAAACTCTTATCCACTTTCTAATCGTCTCAATATAACAATTTATAATGATAACTCTACCTCTGAATTATTATGTAAAAATTTAGGTGTACATTTTGATCCTAAGCTTAGGTTTAATCGGCACATTTTTTACTTACTTCAAAAAAGTTATTGTAAATTAAGAACTCTGTATTAGTTTAAAGATTTTCTTTCAACACATATTAAATTGAGGTTGTGTGACTCGATTATTTTTTCATTGCTGTCATACTGTAATATAGTGTACTGGCAGGCTTTGCTCAAGGAGAATATAGAGAGCCTGCAGCGCCTTCAGAATGGTTGTTTGAGATACTCCTACGGGTAAAGGAAGTATGATCATATTTCTCAGAGCTTCATAAACTCCGATTGGTTGAAATTAGATCAAATATTTCACTTGCATTTATGTACTTTAGTTTTTAAAATAATTAAATGTCAGCAACCTAGTTATCGCTTTGACAAACTTATGAGGGGTTCTGATGTACATACATGGAGGATTAACCCGGCATAGTGGGCTTTACTCTGTTCCCAGACACATAACGGCATTGTTTCGGAGGTCTTTTAGTTTAAATGCGGTTAAATATTTTAATCCCTTACCAACAAATATCAAAAGTTGCTCCTCTGTTGAAACGTTCAAAAAGAAATTGAAGGATTATCTCAGATCGCGTATTTGATAATTCTAATTCTGTTTTTTACTCATCTCATCATACTCTTTGAGTTATTCATTGCTACAGCATTAATGGTCGCACATTTGCTATTAATTTATTTTTGACGTTCCAGTTATGTTATTTATTTAACTAATTTTTATTTTATTTTTGGTACAATTTGCTTTTTGTTTTATTTTTATTTTTATGCTGTGTTGTGTTATACTAATTTTGTTGATTATTTTTTAAATTAATTTGTTCGTAAGGTGGTTAGATGAGTAGCCATGCTAGATCTCGCCACCTCTGTGAAATTTTACATTATTGTTTACTGGCTGCATTATATAAATAAAGGCTATTTATTATTATTATTATTATTATTACTTATTATTATTTATTATTATTAGCTAGCGCTTTAGTAAAGTATTTTCTTTGAATTTTCGGCCATCTTTACTATACAGGGTGATTCAAAAGTACTTTGACAAACTTCGGGAGGTAATTGCTGGCAATATTTTAAGATGAAAAGTTCGTATAAACAGTGGTCTTTGGCGACTTCGTTACGGAGATACAGGGTGTTGAAATGTTAAAAGGAATAGTAATAATTTTTAAATAACTTCTTAACGAGTTATTTTCTTTTTATGAAATTTAGTGAATTAAATAAGCATCTAAGGACACTTATTTTTAAAGTACAACACGTTCGTAAATTTAACCAGTGGCGTCGGTACAAAATGTTACTATCATATTTTTTGTGAAAACTATGCTACACCACTGACTTTTTTATTTTAACTTTCTTTATATGAATTTCCCCTTCATTTACAACAAAAAAGATCACGTGTGTCTTTTTGATACGAGGGACGGTTTACGGGTAAATGATTATTTTATTTGACTATACACAAAGATTAAAAAATGTGTTTTAAACTGATCAACCACTCAAATATTTATTAAAGTATTTTAACGAATTCCTACATACATATTTACTAATAAACAAATATGTATATGTCTAAGGAATGCATCTGAGGATGCCTATTTTCTAAGTATAACACGTTCTCAGTGGCATACATATTTATTTATTAGTATGTTATTTTTTAATATTTTGTGTTTTGACAAGGCGGCTTTGGAAATGCTTTGTTATTATTATTGTATTTTGACAAGGCGGCTTTGGAAATGCATTTGTCGATAAATTAACACATATTTGACAGTTAGTTACCATTGAGTTTTATTTCTTCAGTTTTGTTATTTTTATTGGATATTATTAGTATTGTTTATAAGGTAAGCATTATTTAAGAAATAATGCGCACTTAGCCGACATGCATTTTGTATATGGCCTTGCCGATGAAAATACACGAGAAACTAGACGAATTTATCAGGAGCGTTATCCTAACCGAGTACTGCCTGCTGCTGCAACATTTACGAATCTTCACCGCCGTTTGGCCGAAACAGGGAGTTTTACGCCACTAATATCCAATGAAAATAACAAAACTGAAGAAATAAAACTCAATGGTAACTAACTGTCAAATATGTTTTAATTTATCGACAAATGCATTTCCAAAGCCGCCTTGTCAAAACACAAAATATTAAAATAACATACTAATAAATAAATATGTATGACACTGAGAACGTGTTATACTTAGAAAATAGGCATCCTCAGATGCTTTCCTTAGGCATATACATTTGTTTATTAGTAAGTATTTATGTAGGAATTCGTTAAAATACTTTAATAACTATTTGAGTGGTTGATCAGTTTAAAACACATTTTTTAATCTTTGTGTATAGTCAAATAAAATAATCATTTACCCTTAAACCGTTTCTCGTATCAAAAAAACACACGTGATCTTTTTTGTTGTAAATGAAGGGGGGATTTATATGAAGAAAGGTAAAATAAAAAAAGTCAGTGGTGTAGCATAGTTTTCACAAAAAATATGATAGTACCATTTTGTTCCGACGCCACTGGTTAAATTTACGAACGTGTTGTACTTTGAAAATAAGTGTCCTTAGATGCTTATTTAATTCACTAAATTTCATAAAAATAAAATAACTCGTTAAGGAGTTATTTAAAAATTATTACTATTCCTTTTTACATTTCAACACCCTGTATCTCCGTAACGAAGTCGCCAAGGACCACTGTTTATAAAAACTTTTCATCTTAAAATATTACCGGCAATTACCTCCCGAAGTTTGTCAAAGTACTTTTGAATCACCCTGTATATAATACTAAACTAATTTAAATCATAAATACCATGTAATAGTTTTTCGTGTTTTCTGTAAAACCGAGTCTTATGCATTTCACTGATATTACATCTATACTACTCAATTAGTCTATTTTACTTTTCGAATTACTACATAATTTGATTTTATTATTTTTACCTGTTACGATATTAGCTAATAAAATTAGTTTAAAATAAAAAATTTTTTTAATTAGGTAAATAAAAATTCCTGCATAATTCAGACTTTGAGCAACGGCAATAGGTTTGATATTGATTTTAAATAAGTCATTGTTTTTATTCTATTGAATAAATGGTGACATGAATTAGTTAGCTATACATTTTTTGTACCTATAATCTTTTCGAACGTTTGAAGTCACCTTTGGGTTAGATGGACAATTGTTACAACATGGTTGAAATTAAATTAACATTCATTTATTATAATCTGCATACCTATTTTGTAATGTTTAAATAAAAAAAATTGAAGAACAATAATTATTGTACATTGTAATAATTAAAGGCAATAAAATTAAGGATGTCAAAAGCATATTTTTTATGTTATTACGTATCTGGCTCTAAAATTTTGGCACCTATTTTGAGGCAGAATTTCCTTAATTCTTACCTTTGGTTTGGCTTTCCTTGTTTTATAAGCCTGGACAATGTTTGTTGTCATTTTGCTTGCAAATATACCGTTGACTTGTTTTGGTTTTCTACCATTTTGAACTAACGTCAAGTGAACGGGAATCTACTATCTACTTTCTGTTCACTTTGCAGTTTTCTTTTCGGTCAACAGGTAGGATTTCTTTTTAATGTTTTTCAAGGTTTAACTACTCTCTTCTAGGGGGCGTTGTTGCGGATAGCTAAAATTACACCGAGCTTGTAGGTTACCTTCTTGAGTATTTTTGCGCTTGAAAGGTTTGTCACCAGAGGGACCTAATAGTATTAGCTTTGAATAATCCCAGAATCGCGTGCGTTTTATCTTACCTTATCTGGTACTTTTTTGCGACCCTTTTTGCGCTATTTGTTCACTGCGAGTACTACGTTGATACCTACCAAAATCGACAAATTCCTTTCTTTCTTGAACCTTTGGCAAAGCTAGTAGCTGTTCGGCTTTGAAAACTTATTTAATTATTTACCCTAATTAAAAGTTACATGCTAAGTACTAGGTAGGTAAATTTCCTTATAATATCTAATTCTCAAATAAAATGTTACAGTTCATAATATTGAGGTATTTTATTGAGTTTTGATTTCTCTGTATTAAAAATACTTACTCTTTATTATGCTTAGACAAATAATTACCTATCTGGAACTTACCTTATTTTTATATGTATTTTCAGATTTACCAAAAAGATAAAAGAAGCAAGAAAGCCTGTCTCCAATTAAAAGTAAATTTACCGGCATGCTCTGAGTTTTATTGGTCTAAACCCACAAATAAAAATATACCCTGAGAAAAAACCGTCACAATTTTGTAATGTTTAAATAAAAAAATTGAAGAACAATAATTATTGTACATTGTAATAATTAAAGGCAATAAAATTAAGGATGTCAAAAGCATATTTTTTATGTTATTACGTATCTGGCTCTAAAATTTTGGCACAAATATTACCTAATTCAATATATATTTGGTTAATATACCAATATATTTGAAGAAATAGTCAATGCTCAAATTGGAGCTTATAGTAGGAACGAGAAGGAGAAGAAAAACCTTTCTCCACAAGTTTATTAGAATAATAAATATTATTCCAGATTATGTCAACATGTTTCGAGCTCAGGAAGGCTCATCATCAGGAGATGGTACCAATGAATAGAATATAAATATATTGCATTTGTTGCTATAAGCAAAAAATAAATATGAAAATGGTTGTTCGTAAGCAACTTTAATGGAGCATTGGAAAAAGTTCTCTTTATAAAAAATATGGCAAAAATTATGAACGATTAAGGAGAAAAATTCAAAGCATGCTGAAGTATTGTTCAGCAAGAAAATATGAAATCATAAGCATAAGTCATGAAAATGTTAAGCCGGGAAGGAGATAGAATCATTTTAATTTTTGTATGGTTTACTGGGTCTTGAAAATATTAGATGGTTTAAGTAAGAGAATATACGAGAATCTTGTAATTTATCCTCAAAAAATAATAATTCTTCCTGAAATTGGTACGGGATTACTGGGAAAAAAACCGGAAACATGGAATTAAATACCCTGCCCTAAACGATGCACCTGCCGAGGCTTGGCCCAATTTTTAGTAGAATAAAAGTTATTAAGAGGTAATAGTAATTTACGTTACAAGTTCGGAACATACTGTTTTTTTGGACGAGTCGACAAAATTGGAAGTCTGCGAGTCCAAAAAAACTGTTTTCGGACGTGTTGCGTACACTATTTTTTTTGGCTACCGTGTAGAATAACAAATCAATGAGACACATTTCTTTATTATATTTCTTTGTAGAACAAAATTTCGAACATTTTAATTCTTATTTGTATTAAATATTGAAATTCGAACAGAAGATAGGTACTAACAGAAACATTCTAATTCTGATTTATATTAATATTTATATTAAAATTCGAGCAATTGCTAATATTGATGTGATTCTTTCCGGACTAGGCCGGAGAAATGCTACTTTCTCAAAGAAAAAGCGTCCGGGACGGTTGCCGAAAAAAAAATTACCATGCAACAAAAATGCACTGTACTTATAAGATATATTTATATATTGTCATTATATTTTTGCAAACTGCAAATTTTAAATAGAACACCCTGAATAATATATTTTTTTGCATCAGTTTCTGAGAAAAAAATTATTTTTCTAAAATTTTAATCTTTTTTTTTTTCAAGGAGAATCTTCTAAAGAGTCCTTTAACAGGCTGTCGAATAAAATTTAATATCTTTTTAAAGAAAAAAGAGTAAAACTCGAAATTTCGGATTTGAAATTAAATATTATGGTGCTCGATAATGAATTAACGAAATATGGAATTTTAGATAAAGGAAAATGAAAAAGTAACAATTAAAAAAAAAACAGTGGAAAGCCAATAATATGTTCCTACAGACGCGTGTCATTGTCTGTTGCAAATATCATTATGTTTATCATTGCCTTCTTGCCAAAAATCAATAATCAATAGCCAATAGGAATTAGGAGTTAATGCTACCATAGAATGGTTTATAGCCATTATTGCTCTGAATTCTCACAGTAATTATCAAGTTCTATTGGGGGTGTAATCTGGTTTTATATACTGTATAAGTTCCGACTTGCAGTTGTAATGAAACTTGACATTATTCATAATAACATTTTCTTGCTACGGTTAATAAAGGATATACTTACCACCAAAAATCAGTTCTGTAGTTCTCAAATAAATAGCTTCGAGTGTAATATTGTTCTTGTCGTTTAACTTTACATAATATGATTATCTAGTATGCAACATGTTTACTCAGATGGTAAAATTCGTCCATAGATTATAAAGTCCAATACTAATGATGGGTTGTGCGAAATAAGACTTTTCTATTGCTTTATCTAACATGCAAAGTTGAAAAAATCTTAAATACATAATAAAAATGAATTAATTGAAACAGATAGTTGGTCCGATCAATAAAATGCAAATTCAGACGGTACGCCGCGATTGCCGATTGCTACGAATCCCCACCAACTTCTTGTGGATTATAGGTTCTAACGGATACAATTCGTTTTTGGGGACGCTGTTCTGCTTTCTTAATTGTAGGGAAAGCGCTACACTGGGAACAAAATGCGTCGCATTCAAAAGAAACAATTTATTTCTTAACAAAATTGCTGTAATAAAAGTATTTCATTATTTAAGACTGTGCTGCTAATGGAACTGATTACTACCAATATAAACACTGTTTTAGCAAATCTGGAATTGATATAATACTAAAGCGGGTTTGATACATTAGCATTTTATTTAATATGGGTTAACAAAAAATAAGCTATCAATACAAACTATGTCTTAGCAAATCTGTTGTATTAGATCATTTTTCTTAGTGTATCTACCGGCGTTTTTTAAAAAATATTGATATACATTAAAGGGAGTTATTTTTCCACTTCCCTGTACCGGGTGTCCCACTAAGAATAGCTCTCGGCCATATCTCAGAAAGGGTTAGTCGTATGGCTTGCGGAAAATTTTTTTTAATTAAAAGTGGCCATGAGAAATTGCTGGAAACTATTTTTAAGTTCCTTATTTCGCCGCAAGAGGGCACAATTAAAATTTTTTTTTTTAATTCTAAATTTCTCCGAAAATTCCCATATTAAGGTATAACTCTGATTACATCATCGAAAAGCTTCGACAATTCTGCATCATTTTGGTTAAAGGCTCGTTGGCGTACCGACCTTGATAACAGTGGGGGAAGCTATTGAATGTGTAAACATTAAAATCGCTGTAACTTCTAAACGACTTATCCGATTTACACTAGATTTAAGCTTGTTTGGAAGGGAAAGGTAAGTATCTTCAATCGCCGTATCCAACAGTACACGATAGTGTTTAATAAAATGGCTAGAGGGCGCAATTTGTAATAATAACAGTTTTTTCGATTTTATCCCGAAAATTCAAATCATACAAATATGACATCATATTAGGAAAGAAGATAAAATTTGCAAGAAAAGACGTGAAGACCGCAGTTCGATATCCTTGTTCGTTTCAGAGTTATTGCCAAAACAATAATGTTTAAAACAAATTGCGCCCTCTAGCAATTTTATTAAAAACTATCGTGTACCATTGGATACAACAATTGAAGTTACTTACCTTTCTCTTCTAAACAAGCTTAAATTTAGTAAAATCGGATAAGTCGTTTAGAAGTTACAGCGATTTTAATGTTTACACTTTCACTTCATAAGAGTGGGAGAAGCTATTGAAAGTGTAAACATTAAAATCACTGTAACTTCTAAACGACTTATTCGATTTTCCTAAATTTAAGCTTGTTTGGAAGTACCTTCAATTATCGTATCCAATGGTACACGATAGTTTCTAATAAAATTGCTAGAGGGCGCTATTTGTAGTAATAAATATTATTTTGGCGATAACTCTGAAACGAACAAGGATATCGAACTGCGGTCTTCACATCTTTTCTTGCAAATTTCATCTACTTTCCGATTATGATTTCATAGTTATACCGTATGATTTGAATTTTCGGGAAAAAAACGAAAAACGGTTATTATTACAAATTGCGCCCTCTAGCAATTTTATTAAACACTATCGTGTACTGTTAGATACAGCGATTGAAGAAACTTACCTTTCTCTTCCAAACAAGCTTAAATTTAGTAAAATCGGATAAGTCGTTTAGAAGTTACAGCGATTTTAATGTTTACACATTCAATAGCTTCCCCCACTCTTATCAAGGTCGGTACGCCAACGAGCCTTTAACCAAAATGATGCAGAATTGTCTAAGCTTTTCGATGATGTAATCAGAGTTATACCTTAATATGGGAATTTTCGGAGAAATTTAGAATTAAAAAAAAAAATTAATTGTGCCCTCTTGCGGAAAATGAGGAACTTAAAAATAATTTCCAGCAATTTTTCATGGCCGCTTTTACTAAAAAAAAAAATTCCTCAAGCCATACGACTAACCCTTTCTGAGATACGGCCGAGAGCTATTCTTAGTGGGACACCCGGTACATACAATTCCATTTTCCGGCAATTCATTATCGAGAACAATAATTTCTAATGCCACAACCGGAATTTCGCGTTTCACTCTATCTTTGAAAATATATTAAATTTTATTCGACAGTCTTAAGTCAAAATTTAAACTCAGGTCAAAATTTAAGAAAAACTATTTTTTTCTCAGAAAAAGATGGAGTATGACAAATAAAGTTTTAATAAAAGTTATTGGAAATAAAGAAAGGAACACGAAAAATATATTATACAGGGTGCTTTATTGAAAATAAGGAAGTGTGTAAAACTTCCGGTATGGTTATACCGGAAGTTGCATATGATCGTTGTTATTTCATTTGAAAAGGGCGTCTCCGAAAACCCAATTATCTAAATTTACTGAATTCAACTCGTATTACTTTCCGAAATATTCACCGTGACCGTGGAACATCCTGTATATTGTAAATAATAGCGGTCTCTATATGAAGCCCTTGACAATGCTTATATTGTTATCAAAAAATAAAATCGATTTTAAAATCGCCTTTATTGATAAAATATGAATTAAGGAATTTTATATCATTAGCATAGAGAAACAAAACCAAAAGATACCATTCAATGTAAATGTTTTACCGCTAATAGTTTTGAACGATACGAGTCTGACGCAACTCCAAATCTGGAACAAGTTCCGCCAAACGTTGCCTGTGTTAACCATTTAGCGAACGCGAGTATCCGTCTAAAATCACTTCGCTTCTTGGCGTTTACATCGCGCGGCCTTTAGCCTCGCTTTTGCCCATTAAGGTCCCATTAAGTAGTTGCTTTGCAATTATTGTTACACGTGCGTGTGTATAAGGTTATTTTAAAACTGATGCATGCTTGGATGTTCATTTACGTTAGGTGTAAATATTTTTCTAGTAATTACATTTTTAACAGTTCCCAGAAATAAATTTTCCTTGCCTTGTAGGCATTCATTACTACGCCACCTTAAGGGCGTAGATAACTTTTTTCCAGAGGAGAATATTTTTTTTATATCATGGAAAGATGGGGGTGATGTGGGAAAAACTCACACTAAGAAAAATGATCTAATACAGCAGGTTTGCTAACACATAGTTTGTATTGATAGCTTATTTCTTATTAACCCTTTTTAAATAAATTGCTAGTAACTATATCAAACCCGCTTTAGGGTTACTTATATCAATTCCAAACTTGCTAGAACAGTGTTTTAATTGGTAGTAATCAGTTCTATTAGGAGCACAGTCTTGTTAAATAATGAACTACTTATAATACAGCAACTTTGTTAAGAAATAAATTGTATCTTCTCAACGCGACGCATTTTGTTTCCAGTAAAGCGCTTTCTCTACAATTATGAAAGCAGAACAGCGTCCCCCAAAACTAATTGTATCCGTTAGAACATAATCTCCAAGACGTTGGTGGGGGTTCGTAGCGATCGGCAATCGCCGCGCGCCTTAGTATTAGTTTTAACATATTTGTTGCGCAGGTCACATCGTTGTTCGAAGTCTTTTAACTGTCCTGTCGGAATTTGAATTTTATTGATCGTACCAATACAACTGGATTCAATAATTAATTTATTTTAACTTTGTATATGTAAGCTTTTTTAAACTTTGCATGTCAGATAAAGCAATAGAAAATTCTTATTTCGTACAACCTATCATTAGTATTGGACTTTATAAGCTACGGACGAATTTTACCATCTCAGAAAACCATGTCGCATAATAGATAATCATAATATACAATGTTAAACGACAAGAACAATATCACACTAGAAGCTATTTAAATTTCTGAGAACTACAGTACTGATTTTTAGTGGTAAGTATATGCTTTATTATCCGTAGCAAGCAAATATTATTATAAATAATGACAAGTTTTCTTACAGCTGCCAGTCGGAACTAATACAGTATATAAAACCATGCAGATTACACCCCAAATAGAACTTGGTAATTATTACTGTGAGTATGCAGAGCAATAATGGCTATAAACCATTCTATGGTAGCATTAACTCCTATTTCCTATTGACTTAATTACCGTGATATTATCACGACACAACGGTCTAGCAATTTTCGTTGTCTTACATTAGGAAAGCGCGTTGCTGTCACATACAGGGTGTTAATTAATGTCATGCAGATATTTCAGGGGGTGATAGTACTCGTCAAAATAAGAATAAAATACAAATATATGCATGGTCTAAAACGCGTTATTTTCGTTATACAGGGTGGCAAAGTTTCAATTTTTTTTCTCGTATTTTGCGTTTTCTTTCTTATATTCTGCAATAATTGTTTCAAATTTGGAACATAAACCCATTTTTTAAATCTCTACAATATAGTATCAAAATTGTCGGTGGAAGTATACAGGGTGTTATATATTCTTGAATCGGCTACAATTTTATCTTTCAGAACTTTTTTTTGGCTCCCTGTATGAATTCTGGTATGAAATTTGCACTCTCTGTTCCTTTGCTTAGCGTTCTAGTCTTTTGCACTATTCTTGTATCTGTGGCCGTTTTCGATTTATTTGCAAAAATAGCCATCGATGGAAATAAAGTGTAGGCGAAATAACGCAATAATAAATATGAAAAAAAATAGGAGGCCGGGATAGGCAATTGTTAATTCTACAGAAAAAGAAAAGCACGAAGTCTTTCGTTAATTCGAAATTGTTAATTCTGTTTATTGTCCCTGTGACATTTTGCAAGAAATATTTTTTTGTTTGGCGTTTCCGGAGTTGTTTTCAACTGGTTAATGATGGTTGAATTCACAAATCAAGAATATGCAAAGATGCATTTAATCTATGGATAAAATTGTAACCGATTCAAGAAAATGTAACGCCCTGTATACTGCGACCGACAATTTCGATACTTTATGTAGAGATTTTAAAAAAGGGTTGATATTCCAAATTTGAAATAATTATCGCAGAATATAAGAGAGAAAACGCAAAATACGAGAAAAAAATTGAAACTTTGCCACCCTGTATTACGAAAATAACTCGTTTTAGACCCTGCATATATTTGCATTTTTTTCTTATTTTGACGAGTACTATCACCCACTGAAATATCTGCATGACATTAATTAACACCCTATAGTATTAAATAGTTATATAAAGAGTATGTAAATTCTTATAAGGAATAGAAGGCTTTTTTTCTCAGTGTAGCAAGCAAGTTTAAATAAAATGTGGTATTGCACATTGCACTTAATTACCCAACTTAAGGCAAAATGTAAGATTTAATTAGTCAGATAAATACAACTTCAGATAACTACACTCTAACTGCTACTACTAAAATATATTACAAAAAATAAAGAAGGTGATATAAAAATTATTAAATAATAGAGGCGTGTTTTCTTATTGACTCTATGCTATCGATAGTCTAATAGTATAGTAGTATAATATTTAAAAAGTCAAAAAGAGAACTATAGTCCAATAAGCATGGTAAGAAAATGGGTCGATAAACTTCGTATTTGATTTTTACCAACTTTTGTAGTTAATTTGAATTGTTTCGAATTTTAAACAGGAGTGGCTAAACCTCTGTTTGGAAATATGAATTATTTATTTTAGTTTCACCAATTCATGACAAAAAAGGCATAAAAGAACAATAAACCTATTTAATTATGTTTATACTCGGGTTAATTTAATTCAAAATTTGTAATTGATTTCAAATTAAGGTGTACTTTTTTAAAATACAGAATGTAAAATGCAAGTTTTTTTTTTGGATTTCTATATAATTGCTCTTGTGGCGGGCGCCCTATTTGTTATAGCAAAGATTATTGACACGACTAAAGTTAAATTTGCTTAAGATTTGTATAAATAATTAAAATTTTAAATTTCTGAAAAATATATATTTTTTTAATCAATGCAAAAAATTCTAATGTTAGGCAATGAAGTTTAAAAAATAAATAAATAATTAGATACTTTTTTATTTATTTATTAATAACTTAACAACATAAACCTTATTTCTAAAAGCGTATACGTAAGCTACAATAATAATAATAATTCAATTAGTATTGCAATTACAGTAATTGATTAAGCAGTTCATTCCTTAATTTAAGTTTGAATTTGTTCAATGTGAATCTCAATGTCTCCACAGTATTTATTAAAATAAGAGCACAGTCTTACAAGCGGTGAGTTCCTATACAGATTTGTCCTCGGTGCAGGAATATACACAATATGTGCGGATCTAGTATTGACTAAGCCTATACTAAACGGAATCTGTCCTAAGAACTATTTGATACTACTAATTATTTTATATCTTAATGTTAACATAGTATAAAACAAAGTCGCTATCGCCCGTCCTGTCCCTATATGTGCTTAAATCTTTAAAACTACGCAACGGATTTTGAAGCGGTTTTCTTTAATAGATAGAGTGATTCAAGAGGAAGGTTTTTATGTATAATACATGCATAATATTATAGAGAAACACTGATAAATTAGAGTAGGGAGAACGAACGACCCAACCTAACCGGTCCCCGGCCCGTTCAACGATCGATCCGAAGCCGGAATAGACGAAGACAGACTATGTTTTATGCATGGATGTGAATTGTGGACGGGCCGGCAAGCGGTTGAGTTTGAGGTTTGCCGGGCTGCAACGCAGGCCGGGTACACGCTAGTAGGAAAATAATTTCTTCTTTAATACGCAATAGTCTTAAAGAAGGGAAATTAAACAAACTACACAAAAGCCTTCGATCTGTACCTCCTCCAAAATTTTAAAAATTTACGCTGATTCAGATTACAGATTCGAAAAGAGCAGTTTTATTGGCATACTAAGGATCCCAAATAGTGCATATATACTGAAGTTTTGTTACTACCAGGGACTTAAATAAAGTTATGGCGTTACCATTTTTAAAGTATTTACAAATTCTTATAATAAATCCTAGCAGTTTCAAAGTGCTGGCAGTAATATTATCAATATGACCAACAAAAATCAACTTAGGATCAAAATAGACACCGAGATCCCTGTAAAAATTAATTCTCTTTAGGGGTATACCATCGTTGCAGTAATTAAAATTAATATTTTGAGTTCTACATGTAAAGGACATTATCGCACATTTGCCTACATTTATATTTATATTATGTTCTCTACACCAACGCACAACTAAATTCAAATCACTATGGGAGGGTCCTAGCATTAAGTTCATCCACAACAGTATGAAATAGTTTATAACCATCAGCAAAAATAAGACCTTGGGTGAAATTAACGCTTACTCCAATTTTATTTATAACTAATAAGGGCCAAGATTTGAACCCTGGGGCACCTCTGATGCGGGTGAATATATTTGTGATATGTAAATATGATGATATAGGTAATGAAATGTTTTGGTCCACTGAGAAGTCTTGAAGAGCTGTAATTATCTCACCAAAGTTTATTTTGTCAAACGCTTGTGCTAGTGTGCAAATCGTTGAAAATAGCATCAACTTGCTGGTCGTTTTTAAATGAATCATGAATGAATTGTATAAAATTTATTAAATTCGTTACAGTTGAACCCTGGGGTAAAAATCCATATTGCTAGTCCGAAAGTATGTGTTTAACATCGTTATAATATATTATATTACCTTTGAGCAAGCCGAAACAAGTCTAACAGCTACAAGCGTTAATTAAGAAAAATCTGTTAACTATGAATTAAGTAGATATATAATCTGCATACAAAATAACGACCATAAAAGATACCTAAACAAAAATGGGGCAATTGTCTAGCTTAATGATGTGTCGAGAAGGGGTTTGTACAAACATAATGTAGGTTAGGTTAGGTTAAAAAGTGAGTGGGTTACCGGTAACCCTCCACTGCGACCATGAGGTCTATTATGGCTCACACCTTGTTTATATTTCCCCCAATAGGTCTAACTTTTTGATGAAGTTACTGATTGTATTGGTAAAGTAACCCGACGTTTGAAATACCTACATTATTTTTTATATATGTTTTTTAACTATGACTTGTATTTTTCATTCGCGATATAAGAGAAAAATTACTCATTCTATGAAACTAAAAAAATTAAATTTTAAACGTTACTTATAGTGTTTCTTAGGTCAATTTAATGACATTAAACTGTGGGAATTTCCTAACCATAGGCGTTCCACACAAATAATTAATATGCGTATACACACTTATAAGTTTGTTTTACATTAGGTGTTTGTACATACTACACTTTATAAACCCACTGTATATATAATAATATTATATAAAAATAATAAATATAAGGTAACTCAAAAATTCTATATACAAAACTAAAATCAGAAAAATAAACCTGACACGGCACGACACTGCTCAGAAAATGCTTTAATTTTTTTACCAGAACTTCATTCTCGTCCACCAGATTCGCCCGTTCATTAAGGCATAACCACGTATATTTTATCTCCGTCTCTTCCACGCCATCGGCGGTCACTGGCCTATCTCTGTCTAGCAGAATCGATCGTCAGACGGGCCGGGTACCAGTTCAGCTTATATCCTGGCGCTTGCAATCGCAACAAATTACATGCTGTTCTTCAAAATTTTCGGATTTGTAAGCACAATGTAAGTATATACGAGAAACAAGGGTTTATTAATTAGTTGTTTTTAAACACTGAAAACACTTTTTGTCTTGATTTCAGTTATATTGTTTCTTAAGGACAAAAGAATGTATTATTATAACAATGAATGGCTTGTTATCTTTTTCTGTCACACTCAAAACTCCTCGGTTTAAAGTATATTTGCAAACAAGCTTTCAAAGAAAGTTACTGACTAACAATTGAATACTGATATAAACGAAATATCTTTAATAAAAAAACTTAAAGAATTGAAGAAAAAAGATCTGACAACCCTGGTTGTGCGGTCGGTCTCTTTGAGACTGTTTACCGCCGTATGGAATGATTCGAATGTCCTCAAACTGAGATTGGATAAATAATACATGAAACCGTATTTTTAAAGACTATAGTTTTGTTTTTGAAAATTTTTTGTTAACTTTTTTAAATTATTTATAGTGTGGTTTGAAACATATTTTATGTACAAATAGTTTCCATAATATGTTTTTAAAATGACAGCACAACAGTCATAAATCTGATACAAATAGAAAAGTTATGTTTTTAGTTCATTTAAACAGACCAATAAGAAGACGGACATAATATGTCTTTTTAGATTTTAGCAATATTTGGTATTATATTGGGGATTATTTTTAGCTGCCACCCCCGGCTGACACCATTTCAAAGGTGAAACTTGGATTAACCAAAATGAAAATTATAACAATACAGATCGCTCATTCAACGTCAATTAAAAAAAAATGCAAAAAAATTTCACGTATGTGCGAGCTTAAAGGGAACCATTCATTGTTCGATTATACCGAGCAACCAAGTCGTCTGATCCAATTGTTTTAAAATTTCCTGGCAATTTGATTGCTCTATGTTCAACAACCATCTACTATGTCACACATATTATTATACGTGTCCTAATGCGATATTGATAATCTCAAAAAAAAATAGCATTGACCAACTAGTTAATTCTAATAAAAATGCGAGGTTCATTGGAACTAATCTATCGGGCCATTGCATTGTCGATGAGAAATAGTCGAAGCAAAATACATCGCAAATTGCAGACAGGAAGAGCTATATATTTTCTTTGTGTCCAGATATAATGAGTAAAAAATTTAGGGGATAATTCTAGGCCGAAAATGAATGCTATCTCTTCCTATAACATTATTTCAAAAATTGATTATTAAGGGAGTTACAGGGCGTGGAAGTTAAATTTTATTTGTAGTTTTAAAATACATAAATTACTAGAACAATAAATTAAACATTCAAATCAAAGGTTTAAAGTGACGTCATTCCTCTTCAATGCATAAATTAATTCTTCTTAAAAAATTTAATTAATTAAATTAAAAAATAATAAATTAAACTAATTTAGTACACTGAGAAAATCTCCAGCAAAAACATCTTTACTGATGTATTTTTGGCTATCCCAGCTAAAATATTTGCCAAAGTTGCAAATTGACTTTTTTGTAGCAGTAAAATAAGGTTTACTGATGTCTTTCTATTGATTTTAATAAGTACTTTGCTGTTGGTAATAAATATTTTCTTAAATATTTCGCAATAACAAAATACGTAATTGTAAGAGCAAAAACTTTTTCAAAAGAATTTTTATTTATCCTGAGAAAAAATGTTGCTGCCCCAAAGAAAATTTATTAGATCTGGTATTCGGGTGTTTCCGTGTCGCCATTCGGTGTCCGAGCCTGTTGTCGCGCCGTTCGCGCATCATTTCGCTAGGTTTAATCTTGAGGGAGAGGGTGGGGCCCATTCATTGCCTTACAAAATTATTTGTTTTTTTTTCTGTGTTTGTGACCCGCGACTAGCTGTATTTTGATGGAGTACAAGAAAAGTTGAAAGTTGGGAGGTCACCTTTAAATTAAGAAGAAGACTATTCGTTAATGCAAATTTGGGAAAATTTTTTGATGATTTTCCATTTCCATGTCCTTAGTTGAACACAGGCATTAAATTGGTAAGTTTTGTTTGTATAATCTTACACATAATATACTTGTTCTTGTTTATTTTTATGCATATTTCGGCAAATCATTTATTTGCGTATTTGTAGAGAGAGGGAGTTTTTAACAAAAGGTTTCCTGATTGTATTGACGTCATACAATATACTAGTAGAAAGTTTCTGCAGGAATAATAGCAAAGTTGAAAGAACGAAAAATCAGCGGATACGGCCTTGAAGAAAATATTGGTAAGTTAAAATGTTTCATTTTGTATATAAAATGTTTGCATATTAAACAGGTCTTATAATAATAATTGCGATTGAAAACTAATGAAATAATTATTTTTAGACATTACTGCTAAGGGACTACTGATGTTACCATATTTATTGAGCCCCATAACCATTAAAAGTGCCAGAAAAGCTTGCCTATGAAGACCAAGCAGGAGTGAGGTGCAAGAAAGCTTGTTCTTTATCGCAGAGGTAAATATTAACTACTATTGGCTATGCTTGAACTAAGAATCATACATACATGCATCTAAGGAAGTAATGCTTAGCGGTATTAATGAATCAGTTATTCCATCATCTTTGACAACCGTTATGGGTAATTTTATCTAGACCAAGCCCTACGTTTTTTAATCCAAGCCCTCTTTGATGCAAATAATTTTTGCTCGCACGGTAGTAACCTGAATCAATAATCTAGGTAGCAGATCATTGACCTGAATGCTCAATGGGAGGCTTAACTGGTAGTAGTGTCAACTTTTTTTTGACATTTTGAAGTCTGAAATTTTAGTAAAATTTAATAATTGCATACATCGGTGTTACAATGACAAACACCGATAAGTTGTCTTATTCTTGACTTCGCTTGGTTTCTCCCTGGTCCTTCATTTCCAGAATTTTTGATTACCCCTACTGTAGTTATTTAATCAACATTTTCCGTTCCAGAATGATCATCTCCAGAAAAAATAAAGGCAAAATGTGAGAAGCTACAACTGTTTCCTAACTGTTCAACCGGTCCGGAGTCATAGTGAAAAAGCTTGCCTCTCCAACATAATATGTTATAGTTGTATCAGTGCTGTATATATTATTATTATTATTAGGTGCATATAGTCCTGTTTTTGTTATTTCATGTTATAAATAAGTTTCTATAAATTCTTTTTCTTTTATAGCCTGGTGTATTATAATTATTTTTTCCTCATTTTTTATAAAAAAGGTTTGTAAAATGAAACTTTTATTGTTATTAATTATTAGGTGCTATATATGTTATAACTTATAACGTTCATATAAATCGTTTTTTGCATAACCTGTATTTAATATTTCGTTCTTGTCGTATTTTTTTTTATATAAAAAAATGTTTATTTCATTTAGCTTTTTCCTTTTATTCCTATACCCTATATTTAAACCTTATCCTCACGGCATTAATATTACTACATGCCTAATGTACTCTATTTTGTTAGCCCCTAAATTGTCTTTTTTATTGCAGCCAATTTTATTTTGTTTTTACCCTGGATGAAAGGGCGCCTGTGTCACAAATTCGAGTGCATGTACGGGAACCTTGAACATTGTAAGAAATACATCAAAGTCGAAATCAAAAAGTGCAACTGCTTTAAATTTTACATTATGTATTTCTTACAGTTTTTAAGATTCCCATACTAGCACTCGAATTTGTGACACAGGCGCACTTTAACCCATGGTAAAAACCAAAAAAAATTTGCTGCAATAAAAAAAACCTTTTTAAGGGTAAGAAAGCACCCTCTTGTGCTAGCTATATAATTTTATTGTAGAAGGAGAGACATTTTTTGTTATTAGAAAAAGTATTTTTACCAACAGCAAAAGATTTTTAGGTACAAGAAAGATCCTTTCTTCGCTAAATAATCTTATTTACTACTGCAAGAGAGACGTTTTTTACTATATAAAAAAATGTCACCATGTAGCAGAAATTGTTTGTTTCAGTAGCAAAGAATTTTATAGTTACATTATATAGTTTTATAAGTACAGCGACGTTACTTTTTAGATATAGCAAAATTACTTTATAGCTATAACAGAATTATTCTTGCAAAGTAGCTTTATTACCACAGCAAAGTATGTCCAGCAAAGTGCATTCTCCTGGTACAGTAATGTGCTTGGCTGTCCCCCATTTAGCAAAATATTTTAGCTATGGTTGCTAAAATTTTCGCAAAGAATGAAAAGGGATTTTCTCAGTGTATTCATCACATGTTGTAGGCAATGTTATTTTAGCGTTTTTCTCGAAAACGGTTAGATTTATCGAAACAAAAGTAGTATACCTTTTTTATGTTAAAAGGTTAGGAGGATAAAAATATTCAGTCAAAATGTCAAAAGTTGGACCATTCAAATTAAAGTATAGGCTCCTATGTGGCGCCCTCTACAAAATGCGAAAAAACGGTGGGCAAATTTGTATTTCTCATCCCGAAAAAGCTCCATATACAAGATTTCGTCAAAATATTATGAGCGTGGCAAGGGGTATTGCAAAAAAACTGCAAATTAAATTTAAATTTAACACCCTGTTAATAATCAATTTTCGAAAAAGTGTTATAGAAAGAGATAGCGTTTATTTTCGGTCTAGAATTATCCCCTAAATTTTTTGCTCATCATTTCCGGTCACACTGTATATCAGAAACGGAGTAAATTATAATAACCCGTAGTTCGAATGGACTGGTTTCGACATGCGAACCAAGGGCTTCAAAGAGAATAAGTTTTATTTAAAATTATATGTTTTTTGGGCAATATATTGGTTTTTGCATCTCACACTAGATGGATTATTTGAACCCAGATCTAAACATCTTTGAGAAAAACCATTTGCACGTTTTGATTTTAATTTTCAATTATCGTCAAATAAAACCATCTTTTGTTGAAACCCACAAACTTTATTAACCGGTTTAACACTGTTTTACTGGTTTGTTCGGGTTTGTTATTAACAATAACATCTTTAAAGAGAGAGAGAGAGAGAGAGAGAGAGAAAGAGAGCGAAAAAATGTATGGTTTAAACGCCTAATTTTGTCAAAGTACGATAATTGTAATTTTTCAAACGTTGGTGTTAAAAGGTTTAATACGAAGGTAACAATAATTTTTTTTAAGGTTGGCTGCAGAAAAGTGAATATAGGATATTTCTGTTGTAATATTTATTATACATTAAATACGTTTGTGTTGATTTTTGTTTATTAAAGTGTGTAAAGTTTAAAAAGTGTTTTTATTTAGATATTTTTTTTTGCTACGAAATCTGTAGGTACCTATAGTAAAAAGAAAAGAACGTTATGAGTGTAAAGTAAGTACGACCAAAGGACGTGCTTGCTACGAAATATGTACCTAGTAAGACGTGAAAAGAACATTATTAGTGCATAGTAAATACTGCAAAAGAACGTTCTTGGTACGAAACTTCCTCGTCTAGTGCGTTTAGTATAGTTGTGCTCAAAAAGTACCTGAATAACAAATCTGTTACGTTTATAAGTATGTAATAAATACGTATCATATTTGTTCTTTTTTCGTAGAACTCATGTTCTTAGATCATGATAAAATAAACGTATATAATACTTTGTTAAGATGTAGGATTTATAACGAATCTATAAACTCAAATGTTTCGTTAATACTCTCTTATATGAAACGTAACATGTCAACAAGTAAACAAGAATAGGAGGAAACTATTACGTTTTTTTGCTTAGTGGGTCAGTTCTAATTCAAAAACAAAAAAATATTTAGAAAAAAGAAAAGCATAAAGTATTTCTCCACAATTTTTTATTAGAATAGCTAGGCGAACCTAGAAAAATTCATAAAAATTCAATTCGACATGTTTCGAGTGTAGAACCACTCATCATCAGGAAAACGAAGTAAATGGTACAATGCTGATGTTGTTAGCAATAGAGAAAATAACAAGTGGGATTGAGCCGTAATGGAGCTTTCAATGGTGTATACGAGGTGTAAAAAAATTTGAATAGTCAGAAGACCTACAAGATATCAGCATACTGGAAAGTCAAGGGCTAGTGCAAAGGCCCTGTCTTGGGTCAAAAATGAAAAGAAAAAAAGAAAAATTAGGGAGTTTTAACAGACTTTGTGAAAATCATACAGGTATAAGCGATGAAAAATCTTAAGTTTCATTCAACATTGTCGGAGACATGTGAAAGTGGTAAAATAGGAGGGAAAGAAAAAAGAAAAAAATGTTTTCTGAAAAAGTCAAAGCATCTGTAAAAGATAAAAAAAGGGAATGTAGCAAATGAAAGTGGATAAAATGTGGTAGATTGGCTTACCATTAAGGTTGAAGCAAAATACTGTTGGGGTACCAGGCTTGTTACGGCCCAGTTACCCCGGCAGGAGTCAAAACAAACACATTGTGTACAAAATTAAAAGATTTAAAAGATTTTTAAAAGTTTTTTAGTTCTATTCAAATTTTTTTACCCGTCGTATACACCATTAAAAGCTCCATTACGGATTAATCCCACTTGTTATTTTCTCTATTTACTTCGTTTTCCTGATGATGAGTGTTTCTACACTCGAAACATGTCGAATTGAATTATTATGAATTTTTCTAGGTTCGCCTAGCTGTAATGTAAAAAAGCTGTAAATAAAAAATTGTGGAGAAAGACTTTATGCTTTTCTTTTTTCTATTCATTTAACTCCACTTTGAGTATGGACTACTATTTCAAAATAAATAAAATAATAATAATATTAAAAATAATAATTTGTGTAATTGAGTCGATCGTTACTTGATGAAATATAATTTGCATGATTTTTCGTATTTTTTCAGTTTACATTTTATTTTTGCAATTTTTAAAGAGATGTTCCTAACATGGTATTTTTAACAAGTAAGCGCTATTCGACTCTATGTTATACAACGAATGCCAAAAAACAAGAATTGTATCTTCAACTATTCAAAAGTAATTTTGTGTGCTTCCTTATGAGTAGTGGTAATTAGATGCCTAATAAAAAACTTTTTAAATAATTAATTAAATAATAACTTTCTTTGCATTTACTACTCTATTATTCGTGTGATTTTACGAAAAAAAGCTTTCTTTTATTTATTTAGATTTAAGGTATATTATATCTCATTCTAGCAATTCTTAGTTATATTTATAAAATTTATTGTACATAATAAAATCTGTGTAGAAGTGTAGAAAGTGTAGAAAAAGTCAAATTGAAAATTATATAAGTACAACTAATCTATTTAGACAAATATTTACGAGAAGAATGTAAAAATGCTTTCTCCACTCCTGTGGTCAGAAAATAAAAAATTGGCAAAACAATTTGAATACAGTAAAAAAAACATCTTTAAGAAAATAACAATAATTTAGTAGTGATCACCAGTCACACCATTTAATAATACATAGTTCTAGCTACTTACTTTTCTTTTTGCTCTCGATGCGTTTTCTTTTAATTAAGCTCATATTTCATTCAAATTTTAACCTAAACTATTTGGATTTTAAAAGTTGAATCAAACTCTAACTCGGATGTTTTCGTTAAAATTAATGTCCTTGCGCGATAACGACAAAATAGTAATTTAAATAAAAAATTTTACTGCAAATTTAAATACAAAGAAAGTTCAAGTTTTAAGCTGACACTGTTGGTTTTTTAATGATAACATTTTCGAGATACATTTCTAATTTATACAGAGGGCTCTACTGTAATAACCTACAGTCTAAAAAAAATACTTACTGGATGTATCACGTATAAGCTGCTGGCCTAGGGTTGCCAACTGTCATGTTTTTCTAGGACACGTCCTGATTTTTGGCGTGTCCTGGAGTGTCTTGAGTACTTTGCAACCAGTAACGTCCTGGATTTTTTAAAGCATCCTGGTAACATCCTGGTTGTTAACAATTATCGCGCCAATGCTGCCGGTGAGCTACTACGCGCCTCGCGGCTTGAGGTCATTGACGCTTTTTTAAAACAAAGCTGCAATGTGCATGCTGCTTGTCTAACGTGACCATACGTCCCGTTTTCTGTCCCGGTGTCCCCGAAAGGAAATTCGGGACGCGAAATTGTCCCGTTTTCCCAAACTCCACGAAAAAAAAATAATGGCGTAATCAACAACATATCAGTGTCATATATAATATGCCTAAATTTCCACCAGTACGTGACAACCACCTTTCCGAACGCCGAAAACCGTGTGATTTTTATCTACTATAGAGGTGTGTCGTTGGCGAATAAATTGATAGCAATAAAGACACAGAAGTTTTTGACGAATTTTCAATAATCTCTAACTATATTACGTCGCAAAAAGTAACCGAATGGAAATAACGGAATAATCTAAATATTTCGACGGTAAATCGTTGGGTGGACGTATTCAAAAACTTTCACACCAACAATCATAAACATGAAAACTTTTGTAGGTAGGTATATTAATTGAATGTATTTTATATTTTCCTGACACAAATGCACCAGTAGAAAGAATATTTTCTTTAATAAACAAACTGTGGACGACAGAAAAAACCCAGTTACAGGTCTCAGTTCTTAAGGCGATGCTGATAAAGTGAATATTAAAAAAACATGCCAAAAATTTTATTCTTACTTAAAACCATCACCATTATCTGCATTAAATCAAATTTGTTCCTCTGACAAATATAGAAATAACTAAGTATTTTTATTTTTTTTACCATTACTTTTTTAAATTTAGAGTACCTACTATTTTAATAAATAGAATAAAACTTATTAAGAAAGTGTTTTTTCTATTGAAAACCTACTAATTGACTTAAATAAGCCTCTGTCCCGTTTTAAAGCCATAAATAAATTGTCACTTTATGCTTGTCGTGTTTCTTTTAAGGCTCAAGTACACGGGGCGAGTTTACAAGCTACAAGCCGGCTGGTAAAAAACCGGCGAGTCGGCGAGTGCGCTAGTAGTCCAGTACACACAAAATTTTCCACTTGCTCAGTAGCCAACTAGCTGGCGTGTGGAAACCACGTGTTGTCGTAAGCTTTTAGGTTAGGATTGTGAAAATTTACTAAACCATTATATTGGTGGTTTCCCTGCAATGTCTTACCTAGATCCTGTTGTCAAGATACAGTGGAACACGAGTAATATTTCATGGTTTTTAAAGTGTACCAACAATTTCCTACATTGTGGAATATTAAAGACAAAGACTACAGCAACAAATCGTTGATGGATACGAGTATTAAACGACTTATGTCTGAGCTGAAAGAAAATCAGTTGTTAGAAGAAATGGATGCGAAGCTGCTTAAGTCTAAAATCAAGTCCATTAAAGATGTCTACAGCACGGAATTACAAAAAATTGAAAAAAGCAATTTTTTGAATGCTACTAGCCACTTGTGTACAAGCTACTGTGAGTACACGTGGCTAGTTTACAAGCTAGCTCGCTCAAAAGCCGACGAGTGGCGTGTGTAGTCGCCGGCAGTTCAAATTTTCTCAGGCCGTTTTTACAAGCAGCTAACGGAGCGAGTGGATCGAGTATACTGGACTAGTTTACGAGCTGCTTGTGAAAAAACCGACTTGCTTGCTTGTAAACTCGCCTCGTGTACTTGAGCCTTTAACTTTCTATTCTCGCGTACTAGAGTTGTAGAGTTTAGGCTTAAGTTTAGTTAGGTGGTGGTGGCGGTGGTGTCTCTAGCAGTAACGAGCTATTTAGTTTGAGTTTAGTTAGAGTGCTTGCTGCACGAGTAAAACCTATTCACGGCGTCAATTGAATTACATATACAAATAATTGTAAAATTTAACAATAATTGTATAATTTTTGCACTTTCTACTGCGGGGATGTTGTTTTTTTATGTTATTTGAAGACTTTTAACTGGTTGTGAGGTTAGTTGAAAGATGGTTCAGTTTCATTGACCCTGTTTCTTTACGTGGCGTAAAACTATAATATATTGGTCTTATACTGCGTCCTGTTTTTTAACTAAAATATCCTAATATTTGCGCCTTATCCTGGTTTTTAAATTTGGAGATGGCAACCCCAGGCTAGCCTAAATTAAAATCTTCATTGGCTTAGCCAGGAAAAGTAAAATAATTTTTCGAAATATTAGGTTAGGTTAGGTTGAAAGTGAGTTGGTTACATTTAACGCTCTACTGCGACCGTAAGATCTATTGTGGCTCACCCCATGTTTATAATTCTTTCAATAGATCTAGCTTCTTAATGACGTTAATAATTCTATTGGGAAAGACATTTTTTATGTCTTCCGACAGCAGTGTCACTTTGTCGAAAAGGGTGAATCTGATTCTAGTTGCTGCGGGGCAGGCGCACAGTATGTCTTACGCTGTGTAGTATAAATACTTATGATTATTCTTGTATAAACTTTACCTGTTCTATGTGTGTTACTGGTGACAATTCAGTCAATGTCATGTTTTAACTTTTAATGCCAAGTTCTGCAAAATAAAGCCTACATTCGTAAAGGTTTAGTTTATAACAATTTATTTTGCAGTATACTTATTTTATAAAACATATGGAGAAGTATCTTAGACCTGACAGATTCGAAACAGATCCAAATTCCGCAACAGCCTCTAAGGAATACAAACATTGGTATGAAACATTCAAAATTTTTTTGGATAATAATTCAAAAGAAAAGTCAATCGAAGACGCAGACAAACTAAAACTTTTAATCAATTTTATTTCCCCTTCTGTATACGAACATATTAGTGAAACTAAATCATTTAAAGACGCAATTAAAGTTTTAGAAAATGTATATATAAAACCAACCAATGAAGTGTTTGCTAGACATTTATTGGCCACAAGAAAACAGCAATTAAATGAATCAATTGATCAATATGTACAGGAATTAAGACTTTTGAGTAAAAATTGTAATTTTAAATCTGTTTCTGCTGAACAAAACAAGAACGATTTCATACGAGATGCTTTTATCAACGGACTTCTTCAACCAATTTTTCGTCAACGATTACTAGAATCCAACAATTTAACTTTAGAAGACGCTGTATCAAAATCAAGAGCTTTGGAAGATTCTCAAAAACAATCTGAAACATATATGTTACCTCAAAACGTAATCAATGCTACCTATTCCAACGACACTAATTTGACTTCTCAGCATTCAACATCCGCAAGTATTAGGCAGGTTCAAATATGTTACTTTTGTGGTAATCCAAGACACCCACGTTCTATATGCCCAGCAAAGGATAAAATCTGTACTTATTGCCAAAAGGTTGGACACTTCTCAAAGGTATGCTTAAAATCTAAAACAAAAAAAAGCAAATTAACTTCAGCATCTGTTCATCTAATCGCCACTGCATCTCCAAGATTCCCATACTGCCTTTCAAAAGCTTTAATTAAAGTTATGATAAATGATACATCTGCAAATGCTTTAATTGACACTGGAAGTTCAGACAGCTTTTTAGACATAAATTTTGCAATTAAAGAAAAATTACCAATTTTTCAATGTCATGGTCAAGTATCCATGGCGTCTACTTCATATTCGACTCAACTTCAAGGATATTGCTTTATAGATCTAAAAATGCTTAACGAAATTTACAAAAAAATTAAAATTTTGGTTCTTTCAAATCTATGTACAGATTTAATAGTTGGTCATGATATTATGCAGCATCATGATCGAGTCGATATCAAATTTGGAGGACCCAAGCCGCCCTTATCTATTTGTTGCTTAGCTGAAGCCCAAGTAGATCCACCATCATTATTTGCCAATATTACTGATAATTGCAGACCCATAGCAACCAAATCACGCCGTTATTCAGAAGATGACATGCTGTTTATAAAGGATGAAGTGAAAAAGTTATTAGAGGAAGAAATAATAGAAGAAAGTATATCGCCATGGAGAGCTCAGGTACTTATTACTAAAACTGAAAATCACAAACGTCGAATGGTTATAGACTATTCTCAAACTATAAATAAATTTACCTTACTTGATGCTTACCCTCTACCTAATATAGAAGCCCTTGTTTCAAAAGTAGCAGAGTATGAAATATTTAGCACTATCGACTTAAAATCAGCATATCATCAAATTCCTATAAACTAGAATGACAAGCCTTTTACAGCTTTTGAAGCAGGAGGTCGACTTTATCAATTTCGAAGAATCCCATTCGGAGTTACAAACGGAGTATCTTGTTTTCAAAGAGTTATAGATTCTATTATACTTAAAGAAAGTCTGCAAGGTGTTTTTGCTTATCTTGACGATGTTACTGCATGCGGCAAGGATCAAATGAGCCATGACTTAAATCTTAAAATGTTCTTGGCTGCTACACAAAAATATGGACTTACACTAAATGAGAACAAATGCTATTATAGTAAGGGATCAATAAATCTGTTAGGATATACAATTGAAAACAAATCATTAAAACCAGATTCTGACAGATTAAAACCTCTCTTGCCTCATCCTCAAAATACACCTAGTCTACGAAGAGTTATAGGAATGTTTTCGCATTATTCAAGATGGATTAAAAATTTTCAGATAAAATAAGAAGTTTAATCGACTGTAAAACGTTTCCTTTACCGCCAAATGTAATTTCAGATTTTGATAAGCTAAAAAGTGACATAGCAAATTCACTTTTATGGACAGTAGCCAATCAGGAAGACCTATTGCCTTTTTCTCAAGAACATTATCGGACTCTGAGAAAATACATTCATCTGTAGAAAAAGAAGCATATGCCTGCGTTGAAGCAATTCGTAAGTGGAGACATTTTTTATTGGGCGACATTTCAAAATAATCACGGATCAAAAATCAGTTTCATTTATGTTTCATGCAAACCACAATAAAATAAAAATGAGAAGATTATGCGTTGGCGTTTAGAACTTTCATGCTACAGTTATGATATTGTTTACCGACCTGGAACATTAAATGCAGTAGCAGATGCGTTTTCAAGAATTTGTAGTTCAACTTTAAGCAACAAACTATTTGAATAACACACATCTTTGTGCCATCCTGGTGTTACAAGAATGCATCATTTTGTAAAAATTAGAAACTTGCCATATTCCACTGAAGAAATAAAACGAATGACATCCGCTTGTCCTATCTGCGCTGAAATAAAACATAAATTCCAAAGAAATTCAAGCATTCATTTAATTAAAGCTACATCGCCATTCGAAAGACTCAACATCGATTTTAAAGGACCATTACCTACTTCCAGTAAAAATGCATACATGCTGGCTATAGTCGATGAATACTCCAGATTTCCATTTGCATTTCCATGTAAAGACACTTCATCGGCAACTGTTATAGAATGTTTAGATGGTTTATTTTGTTTATTTGGAATGCCAGCTTACATTCATTCAGACCGTGGAACATCCTTTACTTCCAATGAATTTAAAAACTATTTACAATCTCGAGGAATAGCTTCTAGTCGAACTACACCTTATAATCCAGAAGGAAATGGTCAAGTAGAACGATATAATGGTATAATTTGGAAAAATGTTACTCTTGCACTGAAATCACGAAACCTTTAATCCATACAATGGAAAATTGTGTTACCAGATGCATTACATTCTATTAGAAGTCTACTCTGTACAGCAATTAACTGCACTCCTCATGAGCGATTATTTAATTATCAACGACGATCAACTAGTGGAACCTCTATCCCCTCGTGGTTAAAAGAATCGGACACTGTTTTATTAAAAAAGTTTGTACGCCATAGTAAATTTGATCCTTTGGTGGAGGAAGTTGAATTACTGGAGGCCAATCCAAATTACGTACTCGTTCGTCATAATAATGGCAGAGAAAGTACAGTTTCCATTAAACATTTGGCCCCTAGACGAGATATTGAGTTATTAAATGCAGAAACTGAACTTAATAAATAATCTCATGTTGCAGAGAACGGCAACAAATATTTTAATAATCAGAATAAACCACCAGACAGCTTAGCTGAAAATAGCGAAGAAAATATAGCAACTCAACATACCGAGGAAAACACTACAGAGACACCACAACTGCGTAGATTCTCAAGAATCCGAAATAAACCTAAATATTTCTCATGATAAAAGAAAAGTAAACTGGGGGTGAATGTAGTATAAAGACTTATGATTATTCTTGTATAAACTTTACCTGTTCTATGTGTGTTACTGGTGACAATTCAGTCAATGTCATGTTTTAACTTTTAATGCCAAGTTCTGCAAAATAAAGCCTACATTCGTAAAGGTTTAGTTTATTACACGCTGTTTCTGTATCTTCCATGCAGAGCCCGCTTTTTTATCCGCTTTCCGCTAATCAAATTTTGTGCATGTGGTGTCGCAATCTGCAGTGGCCGGTATACAATCCCACCAGGGCTTTAAGGTGCGTTTTATTAAGCTCCACTCGTTTGTCAGTTGTCAGAAGTGTGGGGAGAAGACGCCATTCTTGGTTACGAAATTTGCGAGACTGGTTCAACTGCACCACAAACCAGCTATTCCGATTAGCTGTATCACGAATACGTATAGCCTTGATGATCGCCAACCTTCGCAACGAAGACGGCACTTGAAGAAGAAGAAGTTTGTCAGTTAGCTGTTGGTTTCTATGGCTGTTTATGAATGCCTTTGAGTGTCTTAGGCCTGGCCAGTGCCTATTCCACTTATCTGTTGCTTCGTCCAAAATCGATCTCTTGGCCGGAGCGTGGGACATACTTATTGGTGGCTTCGTTGCTGCTCTCCTCTTAGCGAGCTTGTCAGCAGCCTCATTGCCCTCCAGACCCATGTGTCCCGGAATCCATATTACAAACATTGACTTTTATACATTAGGTATGGATTAAAACAATATAGAATATCACCCTTAAAAAAATGACTATGCTGTATGCAATTTCTCGCCGTGGTCAATAGGTATATCAATAAAAACATAAATATAACAACAATGTTCCATACTAGGTTATCTGTGTGTGACTCACTCACAGTACCTACTCATACTAGATGATGTTTACAAACCCAAATATGATTTATTTTATTAGGAATAAATTAATTTAATTAACAAAGTCAGCAGGGCAGGGCAACTTTGCAATGCAAAAAAGCTTTCTTGCAAATCAATAAACCGGACTATAAAAATTGGCGGATGCGATAGATTAGTCCTCAATACTCGTATGGAGTAAATTTATATTTTAGACAAAAGTTTCTCGTCAAGTTTTTATGTACAAAATAATACAGCACCTGCAATGATGTAGCAAGGGAAGTATATTTTTGTTATGCTTTTACTTTGTTTTACCAAATATTTATTATATTTTACGCACTAGTGCGAGAAAGTGACACTTTCAAGACTAAAATGCGTGCGGAAAAATGGGTAAAAACGCACGGTCGTAGAAAAATTTCCTTCATATCGCTTACATAGTTATAATTTATCCAATGTCAGTGTGATGACATTCCAATTATTCCATACGGCGGTAAAGGTCGGTCTCTTTGAGACTGTTTACCGCCGTATGGAATGTCATCACACTGACTTTGGAATAACAATAGTAGAGCAGCTGTATTCTAAAAAATTGGGAATCAAAATTAAATATTATATTACTCAAATAAAAACTATTACACCTCTTATTAAATTTTTAATTTAAGGAAAAATACAATTCAAGTACGCGTCACTAAATATTAAGTATTCTATTCAGGAATATTAAGTGATAGGTAAATATAATTAATTTAGGTTCCGATAACTGAAATAAACGCATTTCAGTAATATTCAGGGTGATCCAAGTAAAAAAATTATTTTGAAAACTTCTCGATGATTTGAAAATATCTACGCGGCTTTTTGTCTCTCACATTTTCTGACCGCCCCACGCCCCACCTCAAATTATGAAAAAGTGTTTTTTTCTACGTAATGAAATGTAATAAGCGTAATTCGTTTCTAAGATATTTGCGTTTCAAGGCAAGATGGCAAGAAACATTTAAATAAACACTTTTTTTTAACGAAACTTATTTTATTGAAAATTAACGGTAGATATTTTATAAGAAATTAAGCATAAATGTGCTATTTTCAAGTCCACTAACTCCTCTTGCTAGTATGGCCCCTTATCAATGGCAAATCTAGGATAAAGTGAACGGGAGGAGGGGGGGGGGCATTAAGGCCATAGCCAGCGAGAAATTTTGAGGGGGTATAGAATGGGTTTGTTCTTGATATCCTGTCAATGCAGTGGGAAATGGTCACAGGCAATGCGCGGCAGGCGAAAAATTTTCGGGACCACGCCCAAGTTTATTAAGAGAATAAGCCAATAAGAAATTTTACATTAAAAGAGATAAAATAGGATTAACGTTAAAGCAAATTTAAAAATAATGAAATGTACAGCGAAAATTAGTTTTGTTTTTTCTTTATTATTCTTTTAATATGTTCTACCGTGCGAGCAAAAATTATTTGCATCAAAGAGGGCTTGGATTAAAAAACGTAGGGCTTGGTTTAGATTACAATGATATGGTGACGATATATCTAACAAAATCTAGGTTAAAATTTTGTCAAATTTATATTAAGACATAATATGCCAAACTAATGAGTAATAAAATAAGTAGACAAATACAAATTTATTTTTGTTGTTTAGAAAATTAACAAAGTAAGAATATTTGCAATTTATAAGGAAATAAATTTAGCTGCTTCTTAAGAATAGTCCTGCATGTTCCATAAGATCTTCCCACTTCTTGGGACAGGCGTCTTATACAATTTGTTGGCGTATTTTGCATTAGTTTAATATGACGCACTGTATTTTTACAATAGAAGTTGATTTTACTTGTTAGTAACTAAGGCTTATTACTAAAATTTCAGGTACATTAAAAGAAACACCAATTTATGAAATTTTCTTACCGAATCTCCCACGCAGCTGAATTAATTCCCGATAATTCTGCTGCTAGGGAGATTATAAGTAAAAATTGTAATTTTTGGCACAAAAATTGCAACTGTGTTGCTCCGTTACTAGGGATATGAATAGTTACTCTGTCAACAAAAATGTTAAACAAATTTTACATTCTGGTTTTTGTGGAGTGTTCAGTATTTTTGCGTTTTGTGTACGAAGTGAATACGAAATGTACGGAAAAGGATTAACACAAGAAGAAGAAAAATAGATGTTTCTAATAATGTTAATCGTAAAATTACACTTGGTGTTAATCCTTCGAATTAATGTGTTTGAATTTGTAAATTTAATTAAATAAAAAAAGTTAAAACATTTTATCTACCCTTGCTGTTAAAGTGTTACTTTATCTATACCCTTGCGGTTAAAGTGATACTTTATCTACATACTAAAAAGAGTTGCTATAACAACATTTTAACATCAGCTATAGAAAAAAATATTTTTTTATTATTTCTTATTCGAATTTAAACAGCAATTTTTGAAACACGCACGAATCATTCGTTCGTATTTGAAAAAATGTATAGAGAATTCAAGGATTCAACATTGCAAATGTGTTGTAGCCGACTACATAAGAAAAAAAAGAAGGCAGATTGTACAATTAACCTATAATTATTATAATTTGTTTGTGACAATTTAACATATTATTACTGATTTCTTATTCTGAAACTAATATACCAATTTAAAAATAGCTGCAATTATTTCAACCTTTTTGCCTCTATCATAAATTTATACCAATAAGTTTCTTAACTTAAAGTATCTCAATATAAATTTATTCGGGACAATAAGAGGTATTTAAAAATTAAAAAGTTGGTTTTATTTTTAAAACATATGAAGACAGATTAAGAAAGTAATAAATTAATTAGTTAAGTATTTTTTTAATAGGACTTATTTCAATTTAATCGTTGACTATTTACTTGCGGAACGAAAAAAATAACTTTTTGGAAATTCTAGTTTGGAAAGATTTAATTCGACAGAATGACTCACAGTTATCACCACATGAATATACTTTATTTCCAAAAAAACTTATTTAACAATTCTAATATCTGAATACACTCGACGCATGTTATTTTTCTTAAAATATTGATCCACGCAAGGTTAAGGGTCATGATGGCCTTGAAGTATGAAAATTCAAATTTTTGACAATATTTTTTTTTAATACAAATTAAAAATTTGGTCACTATTAATCTCTGTCGCTCCTTATAAGAAAAATATTATGGGACCAAAGAAAAATTTACAAACACCCCTTATTTTACAGGGGGATTGGCAGAAAGAGGGGGGGCTTGAAGGAAGCTAAGCTCCCTAATACAGTGTCACCAGTAAAGTCCGCATCATATGGGATTTTTTTTTATTAATAGCTTTATTCGAAATTTGACTTTGGCATCAAGTTCTGCTTCGATCGAGATGAAAATTAAGCAAAAAAATAGTAGTCACGTGATTCGCATTAGCTGTCAAATTTAAATTTTTTTCAAAAAATAATTCAAAAGTGAGGTTATTTCTGAAAATATCGAAAAAAGTTATTAGAAAAAGTTTTATTAAATGCAATTTCTAGCCCACATGCAAAATTTCAGCTGCATAGGATAATTTTGATTTTTTACCTATATTTTGTAAATTGCACCACTGTTGCAAAATAAGACTCAACGCAACCTACATAAAACTTCTTAGTTTTGACAATGCTTTATTTCAAATACATTTTCTTTAAAGTAGCGTCATATTAAATGTGTGTTTTTCTACAAAATCAAAATTGGGCTATTAAAATTTGGTCGCATGTGATGCAAAGTTCATTTGTTTTTGACCCTGTATAAGGTAACTTCATAAAATAAGTATTTTTGAAAACGTAGTTTGTGTCTGAAAGTAATACATCTTAATATTAAGACAATAAAGAACACAGTGTCATCAGTAAAGTATTTATTAAGTGGAAAATAAATTTTAGTTTAACTTAACGTAAAGTTTATCTATTTTCAACGATTTAATTTAAAACCCCTTTATTTATTTTTTATTTTTTTACTTTCAGACACAATCTACATTTTCAAAAATACGTATTTTATGAAGTTACCTTATACAGGGTCAAAAACAAATGAACTTTGCATCACATGCGACCAAATTTTAATAGCCCAATTTTGATTTTGTAGAAAAACACACATTTAATATGACGCTACTTTAAAGAAAATGTATCTGAAATTAAGCATTGTCAAAACTAAGAAGTTTTATGTAGGTTGGGTTGTGTCTTATTTTGCAAAAGTGGTGCAATTTACAAAATATAGGTAAAAAATCAAAATTATCTTATTCAGCTGAAATTTTGCATGTGGGCTAAAAACTGCATTCAAAAAAACTTTTTCAAATAACTTTTTTCAATATTTTCAGAAATAACCCCACTTTTGAATTATTTTTTGAAAAAAATTAAAATTTGACAGATAATGCGAATTACGTGACTACTATTTTTTTGCTTAATTTTCATCTCGATCGAAGCAGAACCTGATGCCAAAGTCAAATTTTGAATAAAGCTGTTAATAAAAAAAAATCCCATATGATGCGGACTTTACTGGTGACACTGTATAATAAATCGCCCCCCCTCCCCCCTAAATATGTACTAGACTAGAAGTTTACCTCTGTCAGAAGAAAAAGGCGACCAGGACACCTTGAAACGTTATTGGGTTAATATTCATTATGAATTTATCGACACTCACGGCAGCATTTGAAGGGCTTGGTGCAAAAACCGATCAGCTCCACTTTTTACCGAAAATTACATTATAAATGAATTTAAGAGTACTTAGCACGCTGCATCGTTTGCAATAAAAAGCAAACAGCTCCATGAATTATAATGGGAATTATAACTGTCGATGGAGTTGAACTAAGATAATTTTTGGTCAAGAACCGGCCAGCTCCTAAGTTGTCTGTTTTTCCTGTAAATCATAGATGGAGCTGGCTTCGCAGCTTTTTAGATGCATGAGGTGGCGTGATTTTGTTTAGCTCAGTCGCACAGAATACAGAAGAAAATAGAAAACAAACTTAAATGGAGGAAGCGTTTAAGTATAAGCTTCGCTGTACATGTTGAGGATGGCACCACCTCTGCGAAAATACGGTATGGATTTTCTCTGTGATATTTCAGATGCTATTAAATCCTTTATTTTTCTGTGTTTTTTTCGTTTAAGTTACAGAGTACAGAGGTTATGTTATATTGTTATTATGTTTATGTACTAGGCTTTTTACGAAAAAACTAGTTATATTTAAAATACTGTTAAATCAGTGTTTATTACACGCTGCAGAGGCTGCTCAAAAAGTGTATACCTACTGTTTATTTCATTATGTTAAAGTTAAAAATAGTGTTATTAGTAGAAATATTTATACTTACAAGTAATGTTTGACTCAGTTTGAGGTAAAATTAGGTTAGCTTTTCTTAGTTGTATTTAAATGAAAGAATAGCATGAGAAAAGTGAAAAAGAGCTCAGTGTAAATACAAAAACAAGACGCCGTCAGAGTTTTATCGAACATAAATTGTACAATTCAAGATGCCGCTGCCATCAGAGTACATCTTATGCAAGCAATTAGTGTTTTACTTATAGGTACCTACATTTTTGTCCAATACTAATTGTATAAAGTGTCCATTATGTGTTTTGCTTAATATAATAATACCCATTATTTGCAATAATGAAATCTTTATTCACTATTCACTGCTTTTAATGATTTCTTAAATCAAGTAGGGCGAAAACCTTTAAAAGTTTATAATAAAAAGCAAATCGTGCTAGGTATAAACTTTTTTTTTTAAATACGAATTCAGGGGGGCTACTTTTCAGCCCCCTCGAACCTATAAATATTTTTTTATAACCAAACTTGTTTCTTCTTAATATCCAATTGATAAGCAAAGCAAACACTAGTCCTACCAAGTATTATTTGTTAACTTTGCAAATAAACTAAGAATTTTCTACAATCACATTTTTTTATTTATCCTTTTCGTTACTCTTTCATTTTTTTCAAAAATCAGTCAAAAAGTGGTCTGCAGGAACCAAACCTAAAGTTTAATAAATTTCAAACTAGAAATGCTTTTAATAATGTACTTTTTTAAGCTTTAGGTAAACTAAATAATAGGGCTCCACAGACGACTATTTAGCTGAGTTTTGGATAAAACGACAACCGCATTAAAATTTTCATGGAAAAAACGAAATGCCGGATGCGCCAGGCCAGCTATGCGATAATATTATTTTCTTGACCAATTGGCGAACGGAAGAAAATATTTTAAAATGTAGTTTCCTGTAACCGATTCTGTTCCTTCCTTAGTTTCCTGTACATGCACGGCATTCCTTGGCGCATTATCGCTACAAACTTTAGTGTACAGTTTGCGTTCTATTTCTTCCGTATTCTGTGCTCAGTCGTTTGTTGTTTGTTGTTTGTTGCACTCGGACGTACGGGGCTTCTAGTTCTCACAATTTAAACATTAAATTTTTCGTCAAAAAGTATGCAATGCATTTTTTCAAGTAATTTTATTTAAATAATGGTCCTAGGTAACGATTCCCATAATAAAAAAAGGTCAAACTTATATACATTTTTTTATTGCCAAAGAAAAAAGGTGTGAAATTTAAAAAAATGGAGCTAACCGGTTTTTGCACCAAGCCCTTCATTTTCTTTAAAAGATTTGACGATTATGTTACTGCACTATTTCAGGCAGGTGGCTCGATTTAAGACAGAGATATTTTTCTCACATAGCTACCCTTCCTTGTCCATAGGATTGTTTATAATTTTTTTTTATTAATAAATAATTATATACAGGGTGTTTGGGGAGGAAAGGGCAATATTTTGGGAATGTGTTCAGAGGGTGAAAATAAGAGAAATAGTTAAATATAATAAATATTTCGATTCTCAACCATTTCTGAAATAATATAGGTTCTAAAGTTTTTGTAAGTTAATTTTTATTTTAAAAGCGAATAATTGCAGGTACTGCAGTACAAACTAACTTAAAGAATATTTTCAAAAACCCCTCCACCAAGTTCAATACATTTTTCGGCACGTTTGTTAATCGCTCGGGTAGCACGTTGGATTGAGTGGGGATTGTTTTTTTTTTATGAAAGCTACAGCATTGAAAATTCGATCGCGGAGTGCTTCTCTCGTTTCCACTCGTGTTTCATATACTAGCGATTTCATCCATCCCCAAAGGCAATAATCAAGCGGGTTGAAATCTGGTGACCTCGGTGGCCAAACTTGCGGACCACCTCACCACGCCAATCCAGCGATTAGGAATAGAATAGAATAGAATAGAATAGAAAAATCTATATTTCAAATTACGTTAATCAATACAAATGTACAAACAAACATAAATGAAATGGCGTCAACAAAAAAAATATCTAAGTTTAAATACCTAAATGCAATTCCTGATCCTTTTCTCTCTTTTTACATTTCCAAAAAATCACTAATGCTGTATGGCTCCAAATTTATAAGCAATTCCTTCAATCTTACTCTAAACAATTTCTCCGACGGTGCATTTTTAATATCATTATTTAGTTTATTATAAAATTTAATACCCATGTAGTAGGGGCTTTTTTCAGATAAAGTCAGTCGGTGAATGGGGTAATTTATATCATTAGTTCGTGTGTTATAACAATGTTGATACTGCGTACCAAATGTGTTTCTGTTCTTATAGAAAAACATAGTTGTATCAAAAATGTACAACGCATAAATTGTAAGTATTCGTTTTGCTTTAAACAGGCCTCTACATGAATCTAAATATGCCATTTTATACAGAATTCTTAAGACTCGTTTTTGAATTACAAAAATTTTTTGAATCTGTAAGTTTGCTCCCCAAAAAACAATACCAAACCTGGCCGTAGATTCAAAATTTGCAAAATACAGTGTTCTCTTGGCAGTGTCGCTTAGATACTTTGTAACAATGCGTAGACAGTAGCAAGTCCTATTTAATTTACCATTGACATAGTCGATTTGATATGACCAGTCAAGAAATTCATCAATATAGATACCAAGGAATTTTGTGTTTTTCTTAAGGAAAAGTTGATTTTCTTCAATATTTATTGATTCCGGTATTTCTTTTCTACAGAGCTTCGTGCGAAATAGTACTGTACTTGTTTTTGGTTTATTTAAAATTAATTTATTTTTTTCAAACCAATTTTTGCTAGCCAAGAAAATGTTCGATGCATTATTTACTATATGCTCAATTTGTTCGCCTTCGGCTAGAAGGTTCGTGTCATCAGCATATACTGTTAAGCTAGAATTAGCATTATCTATTTCTAATTCAAGGTCATTTATGAAAATTATAAACAAGGCAGGTCCAAGTATACTTCCTTGCGGTATGCCAACTGTATTTTGCAAGATTTCTGATTTAGCACAGGTATTATCTTTTTGTACAATAACTCTTTGAGTTCTTTGACTTAAATAAGATTTAAACCACTTAAAAGCACTTCCCCTGATGCCATATAACTCAAGTTTTTTTAGAAGGAGTTCGCGATCTAAACAATCATAGGCTCTGGATAGGTCCAAGAATATTCCAATTGCCATTTTGCCATCCTCCAAATATTCAAGAATTGCCTGTGTAAACTGAAAAACAGCTGTTTGAGTGGACTTTCCCTCAAGATATCCATGTTGATTTCCGGAAAGGAGTCCACTATTCTTCATAAAATTTATTAATTGATCACACATGACTAATTCAAACAATTTCGAGAAACCCGGAAGCAGGCTTATGGGCCTATAATTGTCCAGCATTTCAGCATCATCATCATCAGGAAAACGATAATTCAAAAAATTTCGCACACGGAGACTAAAGTGAGGTGGGTCTCCATCATGTTGAAAGTACATTCGTGGTCGAACAGTTAACAGAACATTATCCAAAATATGTATCAAATGGTCTTCCAGAAACCGTAAACATCCTTTTCCAGTAAGACGCCCAACCATTTCAAATGGACCAAATAACTGGTCGTTCGTGGCATTCCACACCAGACATTAATACTGAATCGATGTTGAAAGTTTCGTTCAAATGTAGCATGAGGGTTTTCATCTGACCACCGATATTTATTGTGGCAATTATTAATTCCATCACGAGTGAACTGAGCTTCATCGCTAAATAAAATTTATTTGTGCAGACTTCGATTTTGATGGATCCATTCACAAAATTGTACCCTTGAAGCAGGATCACCATCTAGAAGATGTTGAACGGGTTGAACGTGAAAAGGTTTTAAACCATTTTTTCTAAGTGACTCCCATAAGGCTAGATGTAATGGCATATGAAGTTCATTTGCAACCTGTCTCGTACTTATACCTGAGTTCTCTGCGACAATATCCAGAACATTTTCTTCATTTTCCACATCTAGAACCTGTACTCTTTCAGAAACAATTCTCACGCTTGGAATGCGTGTCAAAACTATCAATCAAAATGTATCGGACGTTTAAAACTAGTGTCCTTCATTATTTCAATATAAAAAAAAATCAGAACCGATTATTTCAGAAATGGTTGAGAGTCGAACTAAAACATAAGGGTTTATTTCTCTTATTTTCACCCTCTGAACACATTCCCAAAATATTGCTCTTTTCTCCCCAAACACCCTGTATAAATTTTAAACCGACAAGACTGACGGTTAGATGAGTAGTTGATGGTAGATCTCGCCGTCTATAATACAATAATACTTGACAATATAATTTTTAAATTATGAAATAACAAGACAATTATTATTATTATTCTATTACCAGGAATTTTGTCAAGCTTCTCACTTTTGGGATACTTTCCATTTGTTTCTTGAAATTATTCACTTTGTGATACAAAATTAAAATAATTTAAATTATTGTCACTGTTTAATGTCAATGTCGATGGCAACACAGAGGACATTAGTCTCGTCCGAGTCCATGTCGGAAAACATGACCGTGTTGGGCAAATACATGTTAAACATTTTAACAGGCCGCAGTACAATATCATACTGATACTAATCAGTTTGGATTTCAAACACACTAACTAATTAAGTTTTGATCTGCGGCGACAACAAACTTCAAACTAAATCCATAGTAGAATAAACTGGTCTGAATAAATCTGTTGGGAATTCTGCAAAATTAATTTTCGCCCACAAAATGTTTTGCATTTTACCAGTTTTATTTGTTGGAACGTCGCTGATTAAGTTTTTAATTTGGTTTTTACCCCGACAAAATAAAGCGAGTGTATGAAATGCGATCCTGTTTGCGCTTGTTTCAGCTAATTTAAAAAAAAACATGTTGATGGTTGTTAATTTTTGAAACTGTTTCGATTAGTTTCTATGGAAAAGTTATTTTCATCACCATAAAGTAACATTTTGTCACAAACTAAGGGGCCCGTGCCTTACGTATGTTCAAACACTATTTACTATTTTTTTTAAATTGGTATCTTAAAAAGGACAAGATTTTATATGTATTAGATATAAATTTCGCACCGAACAAATGCTTGCCAGTTATTTTCTGTTTTCTAATGTAGCGGTATTTTAATTTTTAGGGTAAATAATATTTAATAATGTATTTAATAGTCCCTATATTGGACGGATTATATTATTTAAAAAAGTGGTCACTATAACACAAGTCCAAATAGATTTTCACGAGACAAGAAATCTCTTCTGTTAAAAAAACTCTCGCCAAACAGAATGGGGAAACATGTGCTTTGTTTATGCCCACTTGCACCAAACTTTTAAGAATACCTTAAGTCGCTCTTAGCTCTTAAGATGTAAAATTGCCTTGCACCAGCACTTAAGAAAGGCTTAAGATCGCTTAAGATTTCTTAAATTTAAGGCGCCGTTTTCGAGTCCTTAAAGTATTCTTAACTTATTCCTAACCTTAATCGAACTGTAATAAATAATAATTTTTGATATTTGGGGAAGATGGACACGTTTAACGACTTTTTTAGAATTAATAGAAAATGGATTTCCTAGAAGGCTCTGTACTCTGTATTATAATAAATTTTGCAATATTGTTAATTAAAGGTACTTATATAACAACATAATAATGATTTTAAATAAATACTTTCCTCCTAGGACGAACTAATTTGAAGACACGGATAATATGACATTTTTTAAAAGATTCCGCTTAAACAAACCAACTATCAATATGTTGTTCTTCAGGAAATCGCTTCGCATTTCTGATTTCTGAACTGCTGCGCACTTTTGGTGTTTTATGCCATAATATGTTTACGCATAGCCAGTGAAAACTAAAGACACATCTTATTGTATCTATTTCATTTCATTTAACAAAATAATGGTGTTACGTTCGTCTATTACCGAGGAATCATATGTTAAACAGCAGTGTTATTGCTTTTTTTGAATCTTAGTTAAGTTTCTTTGAAATATGGTTGGTGCAAAACAGAATATTTTAAGTTTAACTTAGAATCTAAGATACTCTTAACTAAGAAAAACTTAAGTTTATTTTGGTGCAAGTGGGCATTAACGACTACAAAGGCTTGTCAGATTAAACGATTTATTTCCATTTTGGTTATTTTGATTGGATAATTCACGCGAATTTTACTTAGATGATCCTTAGCGCCCAAATTTCGTTTTTAAAATATACACTGAGAAAATCGACCAACCTTGGAAATTGGGTTAAAAAAAATTGGTTGTAGTAACTGATATTTTGGTTTCAACAACTTGAATTAACGGCTAATGGAACTTTTTTCTTTTTCTTGTCACGTAGAAGTTGACACAACCCTAAGATTTGCTGCAGGAACTAAAAATATGGGTTGTCGGTCAATATTTGACCGAATTTTATAGTTGTCACTAAAGGGACTTTAGGGTTGATAACTGAAAGTTGCCCCAAACCAATGTTAGGTTGTGACAACCGACCCGTCTGTGTTGGTACAACCGAGGACTGGCGGTCGCCCCAACCCCAACCGAAAACGCCCTGTTGATAAAAGGAAGAACCGCCATTTTATTATTGGCTATCGCTTGTGCTCGGACGAAATTGATGTTTTTTCACTGTTTTGGTTTAAATCAAAATGTTTAAAGTCAGAGTGGGCTTTGGCAGACTACGTGAAATCATTTGAAGGTATGTACCTATACTTTTTAATTAATAGTTAGCATTTAAATATTAATGAGCATCAAACACACTTTTTACAAAACATAAACTACCTATAACAAGACAGAATTTTTTATGTGAATGTATTTTATAGACCATATATAGATTTTGGTACCTTTTTACCCTACCTGCAACAAAGTCGCTGTGTGTGCTTTTCTAATTTTATAGCATAGACAATAATTATTTGCCTCACATCGCAGTTTATTGCTGAAAAAGACCATTTTCTCCCAAAAATGTAACTCTAAATAAAGCCATTCAACTGGGCTTTAGAAGTATAGGTTAACTATAGGAAATGTATTAAAGGTACTATTAATAAGAGGGGTTTATATCTAGGTCAATACCATGTCAGAAAATCAGTGTTTTTGTTTGTCGGCACTAAAGTCCTTAAATGTCTCATATTGTTACGAGCATTTTGTGATAAGCCATTACGTAGCCAATGAGGTTCTTTTATACTACGATAGTCAATATAACCAAAAATCCTGGTGGAAAAATTATTCGTTTCAAAGAAAATACACTGATTGGGCATAAATAGCCATTACCCTGATGGCCATTAATTACTATTAGACTTTAGTACAATACATCAGATATTACAACAACTTCTGGGATAGTTGGGTTACATGGATTTTGTGGGGTTTTCAGTTTGTTTAAGATGATCCCTTTCCCTTTGTGATAACTAACAATCAGCATGTCACAAAATTTGTAGGTCAACTTTTCATTCAACTCCCCTAAAAAAATTTAAAGTCTGAAAGGGTTGTTTCTATTAAAATATGTTAATAGTGTTAAAAATAAATAGTACTTTAGTGAAATTCTGCTTCTATACTATCTAATGATTTTTTTGTTTTCAGTAGAACTGCATGGAACAAAAAGAATAGACCATTTACTTTTGGCGAATGTCGAATGCGCGCCAATCAAAATATTATGATGAAGACGAGTTCGACCCACACAATATGGTGAAGGCGAGGCCAACCCAATACAAGCGCTGCAGCAATCTCCATTATTTGTTACCGTAACCCAAGTTTCTAGTTGTCCTAATTAAAATATAAAGTTACAAGAACTCCATGAATTATTATTCCATCTAATTTTCTAGTTGTACCTACTAAAAAGAACCAAAATATATAGTTATAACAACCATCGCCTTTAGTTGCGACAGCTAAACAATTTAGTTACCACGACTTGGTTGTGAGAACCCAAGGGTTTAGTAGCAGCAACTAGGATGACATCGTTTAAGGGTCAACTAATTTAAATAGGTTGTTACAACCCAAATCTCTAACTGTCCCCTATTTAATACATATTTTTTGTCGCTACAACCCGGATTTTAGTTGTGGCAGCCTAAATTTTCCCTCAGTGTATTATCGCCACTTCTTTGGTTATGGCTCCCCCTTTCAACACGATTCTAAATCCGCCCCTGATGTATAAAAATCTAATTAAGTTTATATAGAGTTAACTTTTTCGTAAAACAAAGCGTTTGGACAGAAGACAACGACATTTGACTTTAACAGCTGATCTGGTTTCGTCGTTAAAGTTCCCAGATCAGCAGTGGGCCGTAGCAAGCTCACGCGTCAGGTTGCGTCATATTATTTTCTTTCCATGTTGGTGTTTTTTCAAGTGTTTCTGTGGCTGCTTTTTGTATAATGTATGTTTTAAACATTTTACTTTTAGATTTTATATATTTCGGAAACAGATTTTATTGGCGTTTATTATTTAAGTTTAATAGTGAGTACAAACACCATTTTGGATAACTTATCTATTATGAAATCAATAAAGTTTACTTATCATTATATACAGGATGTCTGATTACTAATGGGTAGATATATCAGTTGTGTTTAAGAACGCATGGTTAAATTATGAAATCCTCCTTCTTGCTCTTAAAAACATAGCTACACCTAATTTAATTTGAAGAAGTAGTCCATGCTTAAAGTGGAGTTAAAGTATGGGAAAGAAAAGTAAACACTAAAAGTCTTCCTCCACGAAATTTAATAGAATAAAAAATTATTCAAAGGTCTCTACATGTTTCGAACGTAGAAACGTTCATCATCAGGAGACAGAAACATTTATTTTATGCTGATGGTGTTACCAAAAGAGAAAATTAGAACCTTAATGGAGCTTTTATGGACTTAAAAAATTCAAGTTTAGAAGAAACATGATACGAAGAAAATTCATAATGGTTAAACCATACTGAGTATTTGAAAAAGTTATTAAAGGGGGTCTAAACCCACCAAATAAAATGGGGAAGAAGAAAAAACCTTTCTAAGAAGGTGTCGACGATTATTTAAATTAAAAAAATATATTTCAAACATATGTCTGTAAGACATTATGAGGATAAAATTTTAGTATCACAATATAGACCAGGGTCGATAATTTTTAAAACCAAAAAAAATAATAGTAAGATGAAACCCATTGGAAAAGGAAGATAATATAACAAAAATTAAAGGAAAAATAAACTACGGGCGATTCGAGGTCGGAAAGGGGGTGGGGGGGGGGAGGGGGGGGGAGTCTTTAAGGGTAGAAAACGATTTCCGGCAAAACTACAAGTCCTATGGAAAAACGTTAAATGGCAAAGTTGTAGGTAATAAAAAGATTTACAACTTTTGTATTTGCACTTTTTTCACATAACCTCAAAATTTATGTGAAAAATTCAAATAACCAAGTTTTTGGTTTTTTATTTTTATCTTTTACAAAAAATTTTTTTTATACACGAAATTTGTTAAAACTTTCCTTTTTATGTCCCAAACACACTGTAATTTTTTTGATTTAAAATATTTATTTTTTAACCTTATTTTGACTTAATATCGAAAAAGCAACCTAATTTTCAATCGAAAATTCTCACGTCAAAATATCTGCTTTTTTAAAAAAGTCGGTGGGCTTTTTGTTCGTTGAAATCTCTACTTTCAGATGGGGAAAAAAAATATGGTAAATGTTCTCAAAAAATGCAGAAAAACTCGAATCCGAATTTTTTTTTTTTAATCATTATGTACAATTTTGAGCTATTTATTAAAATTTATACTTTAATTACTAGAAAAACGTAAGATTCCATGTTTCATTGATAAGCAAAAAAATTACAAATCCATAAAACATAAAGATCGCAAAAAACATGCGTAAAGGTCGGGACACACCTATCATGCACCTTTCCGATCCGACTCCGATCATACAGTCGGACGAGTGCCTGGACCTCTATTCTCCAATTTAAGAGAAAAGAATGCTCTCTCGCGAAAAGGGACAATTCACATCATATGCCTCGGAATGCTGGAGAATACGGAATTTTTACAGTGAGAGAACGATACCAAACGATGTGAGCATATGATGTGGATTGTCCCTTCTTGCGAGAGAGCATTCACTTCTCTTAAAATGGAGAATAGAGGTTCAGGCGCTCGTCCGACTGTATGATCGGAGTCTGATCGGAAGGGTGCATGATAGGTGTGTCCCGACCTTAAATAGTTGATCTAAATAATATAATTAAAGGTAGGATTTAAAGGGGAATTGAATTGAATTGAGAACATTTACCATAGTAATAATAATATATATTTTTTTACACCATTAGAAAGTAGATATTTCAACGAACAAAAAGCCCACCGACTTTTTTAAAAAAGCAGATATTTTGACGTGAGAATTTTCGATTGAAAATTAGGTTGCTTTTTCGATATTAAGTCAAAATAAGGTAAAAAAATAAATATTTTAAATCCAAAAAAATTACAGTGTGTTTGGGACATAAAAAGGAAAGTTTTCAACAAAAAAATTTTTTTGTAAAAGATAAAAATAAAAAACCAAAAACTTGGTTATTTGAATTTTTCACAAAAATTTTGAGGTTATGTGGAAAAAGTGCAAATACAAAAGTTGTAAATCTTTTTATTACCTACAACTTTGCCATTTAACGTTTTTTCATAGGACTTATAGTTTTGCCGGAAATCGAGATAAATCGTTTTCTTCCCCTAAAAACTCACCCTCTTCCACCTCATCCTACTATTATTTTTTTTGGTTTCAAAAATTATCGACCCTGGTCTATATTGTGATACTACAATTTTATCCTTATAATGTCTTACAGACATATAACTTTTTCAAATATTCAGTATGGTTTAACCATTATCAATTTTCTTCATATCATGTTTCTTCTACACTTCAATTTTTTAAGTCCATAAGGTTCTAATTTTCTCTTTTGCTAACACCATCAGCATAAAATAAATTTTTCTGTCCCCTGATGATGAACGTTTCTACGTTCGAAACATGTAGAAACTTTTGAATAATTTTTTTATTCTATTAAATTTTGTGGAGGAAGACCTTTAGTTTTTACTTTCTTTCCCTACAATTTGATTCATATCCGCTTAACATCAAATCATCGCCAATTTTATACAGTAAATATTTATTTGGATTACCCTGTATCTCTTTAACCGTATAAGAAATAAAACAAAATGACATATTTGCAAGTCCACTATCTCGTGTTGCTATTGCCACTATCTGCTGTTGCTGTATAAAGCCTCTTAGTTACGGGAAAACCCTATATCCATATATAAAATTCGCACAAAAGTATTACTTTTTTCCTTGTATAATAAATACATAAACACCTATTGTGCTATTTATAAATAGATACTAAAATAAATAAATGTTGTTTTCGTCTTTTTATTCGGTTTTATAATGTTTTCATATTCTTATTTTAGTGTGTACCTATAGACCTGTCAATATTTTATTTTATATATAATAAAATTAGTATGTACCCTATATCTTTACAAAGTATTAGGACTCCCTCACAAAATTTAACAGATGGCGAAGGCGAAGGTAAAATAACTTAGTCCGGTTCTGTTTCTGTAGCCAACCGCTTAACGTTAAATATCAGACTTCAATGGGATGCCATTAATGACATGTGCTGCGGCGAGTTCTTTGATTAATTTGACTTTAGTACCTTATATTTTACGTATTTATTTGTTGTACATTTTGTAATCATTGTGGATTACATTGATATTAAAAACAAACTAAGTAGGAACCAGTTTATTTGAAATTCTAAGCAATATTGCGTCCAATCAACTGTCAACATTTGCGTTTAGTAATTTTCATAAACGTAATATGATTGAGACAGTTTTTTCTTATGTTGGAAAACCTAGTTATTATATGTAATTGGTATTATTTTGTTTACTATATTATGCTAACCACAAAGTAGTAATTACTTATAATTTCATGTAATATTTGTTTTTCTAATGCGAGGTTCGCGCAGAAAAAAACTCTGGTATTGCAGGAGACCGGACCCTTGTTTTGTAGCTCTTGTCTTGCGAGAATGAGACGAAACCAAGGATAGTGTACCCTAATAACACAAGTAGGTTCCCTGAACATTCAGAGGATATTTATTTAAACATACAGAACATTCCTGGAATGAACCCCAATGTTCTAAAACATTCGTGGAACATACCAGGAAAGTGACGTGTCATCATTTTGAATGTTCTGTGAACATGCCAACAGAATATTCTCCGAATATTTGATAGGACATTCAGGGATTATTACTGCATTTAATTACCTTTAAGAGCAAGCTCTAGTGACGCATTCGCCATTTCGTTTTTTGATCAATATTTCTTCGTATTATCCAAAAGTCGGCCAAATACCCCTCTTTGGGGTTCAATCACCTAAAGTTTTACGTAAAAAAGCTGGATTTTACAAAATTTATTTTTTTGCTTTTATTAATAACTTAAAACTGTAGGTAATTACTACCCAAAGAGGGGTATTTGGCCGATTTTTTGATAAAATAAGGAAATAACGAAATATTGATCAAAAAATGAAACGGCGAAAGCATCACTAGTGTTTGCTCTTAAGTATGTTGGCTTACAAATAAATTAATAGAAACTTTAAATTAACGTATATTTTAAGCTAAAATGTATATTTTTTTTTGGTCACTTTTAATGTTACAACTTATTATATTTAAAATTGTTTCTAGTAAACCAAATAATCCCAAGCTCATCAAATTACTGGTATTAGTGGACAATATATCAAAATAATAATGTACTATAATTACTCCTACAAAATATTTTTATTTAAAAATATAACTATGAACATTTCACCATGTTATTAACATTATTTCCAATAATAAATATACTATTTACAACAACAAATATATAAAATATAATATAATAATTTCTTGTCTCATCTCTGACGGATCTAAACTTTGCCTTGCGAAGCCAGCAGCCGATAGCTAGTTCAGTTTCTTTGCGGTCTTTTGGCAACATAGAATTTGCAGCTGTCTAATTAAAAATAAAAATTACTTTATTTTTATATTATTTTTATTTTAGTACAGCAGTTAGTTTACTAAACAACTTTATAAGTTTATTTAAAAAAAAATTTTTAGGCAGAATAAGAAATTAAAATTCTACTCTCATTAATGCAGTATAATACTTTGAAATTGATTGCAAATTTTGTTATACATACCAAGTACTGCCTTGGAAAGAAGTAAATTACAAAACTTATTATTTCCCTTTCTTCCCATGAATGAGAAAGTAATTGCTAGTTTATCTGCTAGGATTCCTCCACCTTTTAATAAAGTCATAAAGGTTGGTTCAACCCATTCTCGAAAAAAATTAAACCTGCAAGTTAAAAAAACATTTTTGTGTATCCATGTAGGTACTAAGTAGACAAAAGCAACTTAAATATAGTATAATACATCAAAAAATTTTCTATTCCAAGAATTTTTTTCCTTAATGTTAAAAAATAATAAATATTTACCATGGATGCATAATTTCTCTCGGAAATTAAAGTGTTCAAAACGTTAAAGTTCATTTTGTTGACTGCTAATTGGAAACTCCATTTTGGATTTCTCCAAAATAATTTCTTTTGGTTCGTTTGCTGCATTAATGCCTGCGGTTTCTTTAATAATTCATCGACTTTCGAATGTAAGTCTGGGAACACTGGAAAAATAAACCAACCCTTAAGTTCGAGTATACATACCTGACAGTAAACATTTAAAAGAAATGTAGAAAATACTATATATTATTATAGAAAAATAAATTTACTTACCAGGAAAAGGTTTTTTAGGATTGTTTGCGGTCAACATTCAACATTACTCAATCGAAACGATCGATGTCGAATGTCAATAGTCATCTCACTTGTCTACTTTCACAGAGTAGTAATAGGTCTTAACAGGCTTTGTCGTAGAGTAATAATGGGTCGGTCGCTTCTGACCAATCAAATCCTTTTCAATATGCACAAAAGCACACTAGATATGGCATTACCCATTGGTCGAGTGTATTTTTATTTACTCAATTGGAATCAAGGCAGCGCTTTGCGCCTTTTTAAAATATATTTTACTTTTTTTCTGTTAGTTATTACATATATCGTTATTGTCATTACCTGACTCAAAATATACTAATATAGTAAAAATTAATTGTTGTAAAACACTACAATTTTCTGTTCTTGTTTTAAGTTTTTCTTTGTTATCCATTTACCGTGGCAACGTATCGAATTTAGCATGATTAGGAGATTTTTTACAAAATAGTATATAAATTTGTTTTTATACCTAAATTTTTGGTTTTATTTAAACTCAAAAATTGGTGTGTAATAACATTGGTAAAATGTTCATGGAATGTCCAGTCTTTTTATTCAGTGAATGTACTGAAAGGACATTCCAAGAATGTTCCTTTAATGTTCAGTACATTCAAACTTTCATAGCACTTCAGTAGAACATTCCTAGAACATAGTGTGTTATTAGGGTAGATATACAGACTGTCCGCGGATAGGGTTTACAATAGCACAAATGGATGAAAAATTTAATTTTTCGGGAAAAAGTCATTCTTGATCAAAAGTTTTGATTTAAAAAAAAATGCAATTTACGAAGAGAAAATTTTGATTTTTTATACAAGGTTCGCAAAAACGATTTTTCTCCAAGAGTTAACTAAACCTTTATTTTTAATTTTTGACCAAAATGCCACTTAGAAAATTTATTTAGAATAACGTTTGTAATTTAAATCCGCGATTTAAAATAAATCTTCGATTTTTTTAGTTTTTGTAATTTTTAGAGGTAAAATAATTTTTTTTTGGATAGCAGTATTAGCGGTCGAAATACATATGTCGTAGGCTGATAGTGAAATCCGTCCTTTCATGAAAAGCCTAGTCACTTCATGAAGCGTCGGCAGATTGTGTAAAAACATGAAATTACACGATCTGCCGCGTCACTTCATGAAGAGACCTTGACGTTTCGGCGTATTATGTATAACACAATCTGCCTAATTTTAAATATCGTCACTTCATGTAGTACCTATAACGATGTCATGTCAGTCGGCAGATTGTGTAATGCCGTCTAAAAGGTATATTGGCAACTGTTTTGTTCGTTGTTCCCCAGAGCATTTTTTTTTAATTAAATTTTTTCAACTAATATTATTTTATAAAAATAAAAAAAATGCTCTGACAAACCCGAACAAACCAGTTGCCAATATACCTATTAGACGGAATTACGTAATATGCCTTGTTTTTGTGGCATTTCATGAAGTGACGATATTTAAAATTAGGCAGATTGTGTTATACATAATACGCCGAAACGTCAAGGTCTCTTCATGAAGTGACGCGGCAGATCGTGTAATTTCATGTTTTTACACAATCTGCCGACGCTTCATGAAGTGACTAGGCTTTTCATGAAATGACGGATTTCACTATCAGCCTACGACACATACATTATCAATGACAAAGGGGTATCAAAAAGTTTCAAAAACTGATTTTTAGTGTTACCAGAAATATGTATTTTTAATTTCACAAATGAAATCAGCCCGGAAATAACACAAAATAATCTTAAAATAGCAACAAATAATAATTTCATAATTTGCTATTCAAACACTCCCCCTCCAAACGTTTGGCTTCGTCTCCTTCTTCCAACGTTTGATTAAAAGTTGGCTTAAATGGAAATATTTTGTTTGCCTTTAAAATATACTGAATATGAGTTTTTCTTACTATATCAAGTTCTTGAGCTCGGTTTCTTAATGAAAGGGTAGGATTGTCAGCAACAGACTGCAATACGATTAGGGAAGCTGCGTCATTCTAATCACAGTTTTTTTTTTAATTGAAAACTGAACCAGTTGTCTGAAAATTTTCACTTATAATCTCCCTAGTGCTCGAATTATTTCCGGAATTTTTTCCGAAGGAACTCATTTTTTGAAAATTTTCCCGAGTCGTAGACGAGGGAAAATTTTCTAGAAAAATGCGTGACTGAGGAAGAATTTCCGGATATTAATTCAAGGACGCGGGGGATTCGGTAAGAAAATTTCACACCTAAAATTTATTTGAATTATTTTATTGAAATTATCCATAATTATGGGAATACTTAAACTTTAAAAAAAAAGGTTCCTCACCGTTTAGTTAAACAAAATGCAAAAAATATAAGTGAAAATTATTCTTTTTATTTATTTTTACTACATTTTATTTACTAAAACAAAGGGAAAGCATAGTATAGTCTAGTTTATGCTAGTTATGCTAGATAAAACAATTTTTAAAATCTAGGTAGATAATAGATACCACAGTCAAGTAGGCTTAGGCTTGTGATGTCAAAATCGTCTCTGCTATACGTCACGTCGACAGTTATTTCTTAAGGTGGCATTCTCAACGTCATTTAATCCATTACCAACCTATAACTTATTTCGCGTTATTTTTTCAAGTTTATTATTTTATTGACTATTTAAATAAAATCAGTATCGTCGGCTCATTACTTAGGTAATATCTGATGTATTACAAAAATATTAATTTATTTCATTGCTAATTTTGGGAGAATTGTATAGTGAAAGAACAATGAGTGACAATGACATAATAATGTTAAAAAAAATCGTACCCGATATTTTACGCTATACAATTCTCCTAAAATAAGTTATGAAATTCCTTGATATTTATTAAATATGTCAATTATTACCTACAGAATATCAAGTCGATACTGATTTTATTTAAATTTTGTGTAAAAGCTAGAAAACATAAATAAATCTACGCAAAATAGGTTATAGGTTGGCAAGCATGTTGATACTCTTACTTTAAACGTGCTTCTTTAGTTCACAATAATTAAATCATGGCAGTAAACAATCAAGAAACTAATTTTAAGCCCTACGGTGTTTGTAAATCTTGCTCTGAAATAGGGGACATTAATATGTCTCATAAAAATTTAAAGTATTTTAATATTTAATGGAAAAAACTGAATTAAATCCCCATCAAGAAAACCTTTTCTCAACTATCCAGAAGATTTTGGAGGAAGATATCCCATCCTTTTTAAGAAAAACCAGAATTCAGCAGAACAAAATTGTATCCAAATAATACATCTATTATATTAAACATAGACATCTGATAGAAGTGGATAGGGAAGATAACCATTATCCTTGTTATTCTCCATTACGAAGAGAAGAGTTCGAACCAGAATTCCAAAAATATTTAGCCTTAATGAAAGAAATATTTGGCAAATAAATATTTGTATTTATTTAGTATTATAAAATGACTAAAAACATTAAATACCAAAATTTGATCCTGAATACTGATTTTCGGATCATATGATAGCTGTCAAGAAAAAATTTCCACTTATTAATTTTGTTCGCCTAGCTTGGCAGGAGGAGAAAAATTTCCGAAAAATTTAAAGGTTGTCATTGGTAACTGTCGAAATGAAGGTGTGTGATTGGCTTAGAATGACAGGTGTGAAATTTTCTTAATAATTTATGAAGTCCCATTTTTGAGGCGTAAACGTTAGGGTATCTTTGATTAAATTTCTTTATGTTTTACCTATCTATTATTGATCTATAATACCTTAGAAACGGAATATGTTATGATAGCAATAATACCTGCTATCACACCTAGGGCATTATAAGCGGGCATTATGATAATGCCCGCTTGTAGAATACTTGGTCCAGAGAGAGTTCGGACTGTATTTTTCCGACTAAAAATAATAAAGTTTGTTAAACATATGTATTAAAATAAAATCAATAACTTACCAGTTCCTGGAAATATGCCATTAAAACATTTTCGGTTATTTGAAGAATTGTGTTCGTATCTTTCCAAATACCAAATATGCCATACTCCCGATCATACTGTTGCCTTGATTTAACTGGCAAAAGATTTTCGGTCGCTTTTATGACCTTTTCTCTTATATTTTGTGGAATTTCTTCCATTTTGAGCAAATCGTTAAATAAAAAATGCCAACTGACTAACTGACAGAAACATCAAAGTCAAACTTAACACCAGTCATTATCTACTTACGTATACAGGTACAGGTGCAACTTATTTTTTATATTGCGAATAAATAATGTAATTAGTCATTGAAAAACTCTTTTTTAGGTAAAACATAAAGCATTGTATGCACCACGGGCTTTACTGGACTATAATGCCCATCAGGCAGAAACCTATCCCTCGGGCCAGAGGCCCTCGGGCTATTTCTACCTTCAGGGCATTATAGTCCCCGTAACGCCCTTGATACATAAATAGCTATTATCACAAAGTTGTAAGAACTTTCGCCCGCACCGTAACATTAAACTAAATAAACCCTTTGTTCAACATTTTCAAAACACATCAAATTCTATTTGACAACTTCAAATTTGCCCCATACGTAATAATAAAAAGGTAAAAAAATTCCTTTTCTTACAAAAGACGGTGGGAATGCATTTAAAATTTTAAAATAAGATACACACCACCCATTACGACAAATAGAGCCTAATAAAATTATTGAGCAGCAAAATTTCCATTTACCTCTAAAAATTAAAGAAATCGAAGATTTATTCTAAATCTCGGATTTAAATTACAAACGTTATTCCAAATAATTTTTCTAATTGGCACTTTGGTCAAAAATGAAAAATAAAGGTATTTTACTCTTGGAGAAAAATCATGTTTTTAAAGTTTTGTCGAACCCTGTATAAAAAATCAAAATTTTCTCTTCGTAAATTGCATTTTTTTTACAAGCAAAAGGTTTTTAATAAAAAATGACTTTTTTCCGACAAATAAAATTTTTCATCCATTTGTGCTATTGTAAACCCTATCCACGGACAGTCTGTAGATAGAGTGTTAAAAATTAATCTCAAACTGTTACATCAATAATTAATATCCACCATCTAATTGTTGTCTAATTGCCCACACACTCTGTTTTTTAGGAGCGTTAATTAAACATAATACGGAGTTAATGAACAACGTAAGTAATGAATTCTGATAAAATCGAGGAAAAAAAGTAGTCTAGTCTGATGTCTATAATAAAGAAACTTTTATCCGTTCGCAAAGTTCAAAGTGTTTAATAACAAAAAGTTCAACAGTTTTATATAATAACAACCTATTGTTAGGAAAATTGCTGCCCACTTATCTACCAAAGTAAGAGCAAAAAGTGTTTGGAAATTATGCTAAAACCTCAACTTTTAGGAAAAGTTCAAGACAGTAAATTATTTTTAAAATAGAAATAAGGATAAAAAGTAACACTGCTCAAAATGTTTACACGGTATCCGTTGAGTACGATAGTTGCGTTGTTAATTATTAAAATACAGAAAAAATGTAGAAACAAAAGTTAAAATGCAGCCAGTAGCCTATAATTAAAAATGAAAGATGACTGAGTCTAATGAATAAAAATGTAGCAATGTAACTTTTTCTTATAAAATCGAAGTAATTTCTTGAAAGCCAATGAATAAAAACTAAAGTAATTGCTTTTGCGTCCAGCGATCGCTTAAAAGTGCAGGAATTGCTTCTAGTCAATGCTTTTTCTTAAAAAATAGAAGCAATTGCTATCGTTTGCTTAAAATGTGATGACTACATTAAGGAATTGCTTTTTCTAGTGTAGCGATCGCTTTCAACTTTATTTCTCCGCGGCATAAACGTGTGTTGCTCTTAATTTGTGTCTTCAGTTATGGCTGAATATATGAACGTCCGTAAAAGAAAAATCTACAGTGTACGTAAAAATTGCAGATATGACGATTTTAGAAGGTTATATCGATTTGACTGCAAAAATGTTGAGTGGTTGGCAAATTATTTTTTGACTGATACTAGGTAAAAGGCGAGGGGGTGCACTGTCGCATTTAAATAAGATTAAAGTATTTCTATGGAAATTGTCGGATCCGGGCTTTCAAAATTCTGTAAGTGAAGAACTCGGTGTTTACCAAAGTACTGTCTGTAAGACATACACTTCTGTAATGGATGCAGTTTTGGAGAAGGCCAATATTTTTATTAAATTTCCTACAAGTGCTGAAGCTGTTGTGAAAGCTAAACGGTTGTGGTCAGAGCGATTTATTAATGTTCCTTTAATTTGTGAACAATTATCAATTGCTTGTCTTTAATTTCTTCATCACTACTATCACTTTCCTATTTTCCACAAAAACGTAAAAGATTACTTTTGTACTAAATAAATAGACCAACTCTTTTGCAAATTAGGCACCAAACTGAACATGAAATCTATAATCCGAACAAGTGGATAAGCCACGTCTGGACTTGTGTTGAATAAGCATTTGCTACAGAGGTGTAAGAAAAAACAGCAATCGCATCAAAATTTTATTCATATCCAGATCTAGCAATTGCTTTTACTTATAGCATTTCCTAGTCAAGCAATTGCTTTTTCTAAAAAGTAATTGCTTCAAGTAATTGATTTTTAATTTCCAGGTACCAAAACGAATAAAGTCAGTTGTTATCCAGGGTTGTGATAAAGAAACAGATCAGCCTTTTATACAGAATACAACTAAAACGAGAAGAAACTGTACCCGGGAGATTGGTTTAATTATTTGCAAATGGATACCAAAACCCATTGTACTCTTTTAAAATTAGTAATCTCTCTTATCATCAAACAAGACACGCAGTTAAGACAAGCTATTACGCTACATAAGCGACTTGCAGCAACGTTAAAATTTCTTGCTATTCTATCAGAGATTTGTAAGACAATTTATACTGTTTTAAAGAAGACGCATTAAAATGGTAAGGAGAAAAATTGCTATTTAAATTTTTGAACTATTTTTTTTGTATAATTGACAATATCGGAGGGGGAGTAGCTTATCGGACATTTTTTGCAGGCATTTGGAAAGCTAGGGGAAGAACTAACAATACAATATCGCCTACCATTAAAAAATATAGTTGTGTTTTTTATTTTCGTCTCCGATTTTCTTGGTGTTTATTATTTAAGTTTAATACTGAATACAAACATCATTTTGGGTAACTCATCTATTATCAAATCAATAAAGCGCCTAGTTAAACCATTTACTTATCGTTATATACAGGATGTCTCCTAACTAAGGGTCAAATACAGCAACAGGATTTGAAAAGATGTCATGTATGGTTAAGAACGCACGGTTAATTTTCAATAAATGTTTCTGGGAAAAGTGTTTTTTTTTATGTTTCTTGCCACCTAGCATTTAAACGCAATTATCTCAAAAACTAATTGAAGCATCGAGATTAATAAAGTACAGACAAGAAATAGAGTGTCACTAATAAAGTCCGCATCATATGGGATTTTTTTTTATTAATACCTAACTTTATTCCAAATTTGACTTTGGCATCAAGTTCTGCTTCGATCGAGATGAAAATTAAGCAAAAAAATAGTAGTCACGTGATTCGCATTATCTGTCAAATTCTAATTTTTTCCAAAAAAAATTCAAAAGTGGGGTTATTTCTGAAAATATCGAAAAAAGTTATTGGAAAAAGCTTTTTTAAATGCAGTTTCTAGTCCACATGCAAAATTTCAGCTGCATAAGATAATTTTGATTTTTTACCTATATTTTGTAAATTGCACCACTTTTGCAAAATAAGACTCAACGCAGCCTACATAAAACTTCTTAGTTTTGACAATACTTTATTTCAGATACATTTTCTTTAAAGTAGCGCCATATTAAATGTGTGTTTTTCTACAAAATCAAAATTGGGCTATTTAAATTTGGTCGCATGTGATGCAAAGTTTATTTGTTTTTGACCCTGTATAAGGTAACTTTATAAAAAAAGTATTTTTGAAAACGTAGTTTGTGCCTGAAAGTAATACACCTTAATTTTAAGACAAAAAAAAACACAGTGTCTTCAGTAAAGTTTTTTTTAAGTGGAAAATAAATTTTAGTTTAACAACGTAAAGTTTATCTTTTTTCAACGATTTAATTTAGAACCCCTATATTATAATTTATTACTAAGCTACGTTATAACGTTAACGTGTATTACTTTCAGACACAAACTACGCTTTCAAAAATACTTATTTTATGAAGTTACCTTATACAGGGTCAAAAACAAATAAACTTTGACTGTTTGAAGGTTGGAGACAATGATGTTTCTTGAATGATGAAAGAGTTTTGGACTTCCATTGTCTTTATTTGTTTTAAATCACAACGTTTCAACTGGTAAGTATCTCCAGTCGTCTTCAGGTGAATACTAAATAAGTAAAGTACTAGTCTTCTAAGAAGACTAGGACAACGATATAACATCAACACCGTATTCAACTCGAGGGACACCCTAAGAAGCCACCTGACGAAGACAAAGCCCACAAGTCAAAAAGATAGGAAAAACTGCATCTACCAGATCCCCTGCGAATGCGGCCAATCCTATATAGGTGAGACATTAAGACCATTAGAAACAAGGAATAAAGAACACAAAAACAATACGTTAAAAAGAGAGACCGAAAAGTCAGGTGCAGCTGACCATGCCTGGAATTATGGTCACCATATCATGTGGTCAGAAGCTAAAATCCTACATAAGGAACCACACTGGAGGAAAAGAAAGTTCAGGGAAGCTGCTGCTATTCACCAGAACCCAGGCTGCTTTAGTAAACCATCCGTAGACATAAGAAATATCTGGAAACCTTTGTTAGATAGATGTAATCTTAGGAAAAGATCGCGTGCCAACTAAACGCATGACCGCACCCACCTTAGTTATGCTTTAGTGCACCTAGCTAGTATAAATAGTCCTGTAGTTACTTTACTTATTTAGTATTCACCTGAAGGCGACCGGAGATACTTACTAGTTAAAACGTTGTGATTTAAAACAGATATTGACAATGGAAGTACAAAACTCTTTCATCATTCAAATAAACTTTGCATCACATGCGCAATTTTGATTTTGTAGAAAAGCACACATTTATTCTGGCGCTACTTTAAAGAAAATATATCTGAAATAAAGCCTTGTCAAAACTGAGAAGTTTTATGTAAGTTGCGTCGAGTCCTATTTTGCAAAAGTGGTGCAATTTACAAAATATAGGTAAAAAATCAAAATTATCTTATGCAGCTGAAATTTTGCATGTGGACTAGAAACTGCATTTAAAAAAACTTTTTCTTAAAACTTTTTTCGATATTTTTAGAAATACTTTTGAATTATTTTTTGGAAAAAATTAAAATTTGACAGATAATGCGAATCACGTAACTACTATTTTTTTGCTTAATTTTCATCTCGATCGAAGCAGAACTTGATGCCAAAGTCAAGTTTCGAATAAAGCTATTAATAAAAAATAATCCCAAATTATGCGGATTTTACTGGTGACACTGTATATGCGAGACTTTTTCTAGCTAGCGTTCTCTAGAAGGTATCTTAAAACTCATTATATAATTCTCCTTCTTGCCCTCAAAAACATAACTACACCAAATTTGGTTCATATCCGCTTAACATCAAATCATCGCCAATTTTATAAATACTTCAACAGGGTGCCATAAATGACAGGTGCTGCGACGAGTTCTTAGATTAATTTGACTTTAACTAATTCGGATTGTTGATAAATGTCACAGATAAATATAATATTATGTTGACCTCTATTTATAGCGCAAACAAAAACAAATCACTTGTAATAATTTTAAATAATAAAACCTATTACACCAACAAGCCACTCTAAAAAATTTAATGTGCCATAGACAAAAGCCGCTCTTATTTCTACCATATCCATCACCAGCAAAAACCTTCCAAAATCCCGAAAAATACGAAAAACGTCAACTAGGGACCAATGTCTTAAAAAATCCATTACCTAAATATTGAATGAAGGAGAGAAAATATATGCCGGGACACTTCTACTTCAGTAAGTAAATGTAGTTTCTCTGCCATTTGAAAAATAAATGCCTTAGAAACTATGGAGGGTTGTCGATAATGAATTAGATAAACAACGTCAAGAACAATGAAACCAAAATCAAATGTTATAATATGTTAGTTGGACCACCAAGAAAATATTTTTTTAATCTACGATTATAAACTTTATTTGGTGTTAAAACTTCTTATTTTAAGCTTAAATGTTTCCTTCTGACTCATTCGTATGCAAATAATTGGCAACTGGTTTAACAAAGTTTTATTAAATTTGCCTAAGAATGTTGACGGCTAGGTACATAATTGCATCAATAAAATCATAATAAGGAAAATTAATTGATTAGTTTTATTGATTGTTGTGACAATAGGCATAATCAAAGGAATCGAAAAAACCGAAATCTATATCAACAAATAAGTATAACTTACTTATACAGGGTTATGATAAAGAAACAGATCAGCCTTTTATATATAATACCGCTTACTTAATCAAGAACCGCTCCGACTCGTCGTATACCTACAGGATGGATCATAAAAATGTTACGTGTATTAACTTTAATTTTTTTTTTAATTAAACATATTGTATAATTTTACAATTCAAGACATTTTTCATAAATCATGCCCCAAACATATCTTCAACCGTTTGATGTTGAAAATGTTTTCCACCAACTGTTGCTGCAGTAGATCAACTGATCTAAAAATTCCTGTTGAACATTTTGTTCTACTTGTGTAGAAGTTTTTCATATTGCTAGTCGAATGGTCTCCTTAAGCGTATGTATCGGATTGAGTTTAGATTTATAAACTAAATTTGATTTAGCTCTATCAAAATAGTCCAGTGGGTATAGATTGGGTGATCTGGGTGACCACTACTTACTAACCAATTCAGATTGCATGGTACTACCAAGAAAAGGAAAGTTTATGAGTAGAATATTACAACTGTAAGCCGGTTTCGAACTCTTTTTTTCTCATTACTATAGGGTAGGGGTTCATACCATTCCATTAGAAAAACCTCGAACTTCAAGTCATCATATTAAGTTCCGGGGGTTGTTTTACTCTTTAGCACCTGATTTATGCTTGCTTTATATCCTTTTGAGATCTTGTTGTTTTTAACTTTTTTTTTGTTCCACAGGTAAACTCTTCATCCCCTGTTCTTATTTTTCCACACTGAGGAAAATGATCTAATACAACAGGTTTGTTAAGAGATAGTTTGTATTGATATACCGGGTGTCCACGGAAGGTGGCTCGCCCCTCTAACTTTTTTGTTTTTCAAGATAATGAAATAAAATTCGGGGGATTTGTATACGACATAAAACTGCATTATTTGACAGGTGACTCAACATTATGGAACTTCCGGTTTAACCGGAAGTGACATAAACTTTCGATTTTTAAATGGGACACCTGGTATATTTTTCTTTTCTTTGACTCCATATTATGACATTCTAAATACAACGATGTGTCACTTGTCACTTTTTGTCACAAAGAAAATATTTTTTTTCCAAATTTATTGTTTTATCTAGATGGCTATGAATACCTTAAAATAACTTATTTCAGTTCTCTAATCTTGGGAAAAATACAATTTTACTATTTTTGATCCCATGCTATGTGATATGTAAAATTTAATCTTTAAAGTTGTATAACTCATTTTTTTTAAATGGCAACATGGTGGCTCGTCGGGTTACGAAAAAAAAAGAGGATTCTAGTACGATTATTTTGATACCATACACTAATAGGTTTTAGAAAAGCTGCCATTAAAAAACTTTAAAAAGTTAACTTAGAACTTTCCTAAAATGAAGCATCTTTTGAGAATAAATTTAGATTTAAATGCAGCACGTAGCCTATGACCAGCAAAACTGATAAAACAAAATCATGCCTTGAAGAAAATTGAAATGCCAACAGCTTCTGCCAAAGTAAATTAGTTTGTTGTTTAAAAAACATGGAAAATAGGTAATAGTTTTACAAGGAGTGAAAAAGTTGAAAAAAAATATTTTCTTGGTGACAAAATCATCGTTGTATTTAGAATGTCATATGGAGTCAAAAAAAAATAAAAATATACCAGGTGTCCCATTTAAAAATCGATAGTTTATGTCACTTCCAGTTAAACCGGAAGTTCCATAATGTTGAGTCAGGTGTCAAAAAATTCAGTTTTATGTCGTATACAAATTCCCCGAATTTTATTTCATTATCTTGAAAAACAAAAAAGTTAGAGGGGCGAGCCACCTTCCGTGGACACCCCGTATAGCTTATTTTTTATTAACATATATTAAATAAATTGCTAGTGTATCAAACCCGCTTCAGTGTTCCAGAACATCTTTTAATACAGTAATTTTGTTTAGAAATAAATTGTATCTTCTCAATGCGATGCATTTTCTTCCCAGTAAAGCGCTTTCTCTATAATTAAAAAATCAGAACAGCATTCCTAAATACGAATTGTATCCGTTAGAACCTATAATTCAGCTTGACTACGTTGGGTTGGGGGGGGGGGGGGGGGGGGGGTCGTAACGATTGTCAATCGCCGCGCGCCGTAGTATTAGTTTTAACATATTTGTTGCGCAGGTTGAATCGTTGTTCGGAGTCTTCTAGCTGTCCTGTCTTCATTTGAATTTTATTGATCGTACCAATACCTGTTTCAATTAATTTATTTTTACTTTGTATTTAAGTTTTTTTAAACTTTGCATGTCAGATAAAGCAATAGAAGATTCTTATTTCGCACAACCCATAATTAGTATTGGACTTTATAATCTATGGACCAATTTTACTATCTCAGTAAACCATGTTGCATAATAGATAATCATATACAATGTTAAACGACAAGAACAATATCACACTAGAAGCTATTTAAATTTTTGAGAACTACAGTACTGATTTTTAGTGGTAAGTATATGTTTTATTAACCGTAGCAAGCAAATATTATTATGATTAATATCAAGTTTCATTTTAACTGCCGATCGAAACTAATACAGTTTATAAAACTAGATTACACTCCCAAAAGAACTTGATTACTGTGAGTATTTAGAGCAATAATGGCCATAAACCATTCTATATGGTAGCAATAACTCCTATTTCTTATTGGCTAAATTACCGTGATATTATCACTATACAACGATCTAGCAATTTTCGTTATCTTATAGTAGGGAAGCGCGTTGCTCTCACATAGGTATAGTATTAAACAGTTGTATAAAGAGTGTGTGAATTCTTATAAGGAATAGAAGGTTTTTTTTCTCAGTGCATGTATACATTGGTCCAAATATTTTATTAACAACAACTTACGAAATGGCTTATAACATCAAATTTGATATGCAAAAATCGTTGCTGCTTTCAAATTTATTGATTTGATCAAATTGTTTTAATTATTTAAATAATTAAAATAGTGAACGGATAGAATGAAAAATATAATTGCAAAATGGTATGAGTAAGAAACCGTCGAACAATAGTATATCCGTAATGTCAAGCGTTTAAAAATTTTAATTTTAGCTTGGAAGAGCCTACGGTCGTAACTCACAACTGGTTAGGACAAATTCTTAAGATATGTATATGAAATATCAAACAAAATCACGCAATGAACAACTGAAAGACGAAAATACACTTACATTGTTTATAAATTATATTGAAACATACTACATACCAATAGAACGAGGCATTTTCCACGAGTCTTTCTCAGCGTACGCATGCGCATGTGCTCAAAGCTCCTGGCTAACGATACCAAACAGAGATTTATATTAAGAAACGAAAGACGAGAACTAACCCTTAGTATCATATCATAGACGACACAAAAACTATCAAAGTCGCATCAACACAAATATGAAACATCATTAATACAGTAGACAACATCAGCATAGATATCAATACGAAATTCGGATTAGGTAAAGTAAAACATTAAGAAAAAAAAAGGGAAGTAAAAACCAAAGATGGCATACCAATTATCAATAATCAACAAATCACGTGGTTTAAAGTAGAAGGAATAGAAGAAACAATCTTGGAGGTATTTACAAAACGCCCATCTCGTCTCACAGCATTGGCAACTCCAGCAAATATAATATGGTGGTCCGCGGTATTTTTGGTTATTTGATATCTTTGTAAATGTAGAAAATATAGTCATTGTAGGTTCTGAAAAAGTCACCCTGTATAAACTATATCTATAGGTAAGTAAAAAAGATATTAAATTGGTTGCAATGGTTGAGTGGCCTGGTTAGCTCCAACTTTTGATTTACTAATCAGGCAACTTTGATTGTGAGTAAATTATGTATGCCAATGGTACCGTGCGAGCCAAAATTATTTGCATCAAAGAGGGCCTTGTATCTAAGTACATAATGCTTAGCCGTAGAGCTTAATACCTGTTGGGTGTCAGTAACTACCTGAATTAACAATCAATCAGTTATTCCGTCATCTTTGACAGTCGTTACAAGTAATTTACTGGTGGTAGTAAAATGGTAAGTGACTATACAATCCGGGTTTGTTCATGGACGATTTTCACGAATATTTTACTAACGTTGCTTTTATTGCTGGGGATTTTTATCATTGCCTGAAAGAAACCGTGGCTGTGTTTAGGAAAGCAGGTTCTATACAACACAAAAAAGAAGCAGGAAAACCATTTGTAAGAACAGAAGAACTTGTTGCAAACGTTCGTGAAATAATGCAAAATAAGCCAACAAATTGTATAAGACGCCTGACCCAAGAAGTGAGAAGATCTTATGGAACATGCAGGACTATTCCTAAATTTATTTCCTTATAAAGTGCAAGTATTCCAAGAAATATAAGCCGCAGATTTTGAAAGACGCAGGAATTACTCTCAATTGTTTACCCAAAATTTATTGGAAAGAAATTACTTATAAGACCTGGCATTTTTTTCGGATGAAGCCTGGTTCCACCTCTCCTGTTATGTAAATTCTCAGAATACACGCATGTGGAGTAGTGAAAATCCCCAAAACACCCTCAAAAAATTGGTGTCCTGTTTCCCGACGAAGAATTGTTGGTCCTATTTTTTTCCATGACACAGTTACAGCATAGCGGTATAGAGACAATATTTTGAATCCATTTGTGAAGCAATTACTTGACGACGAACTACGTTTTGGATATTTTCAACAGGACGGTGCAACCTCCCATACAGCCGCCGAAACTATTAACTACTTACGCAATTTTTTCGACGACAGATTGATCAGTTTTCGATCAGACATTGAATTCCCACCATAGATAGCATAGCGGTATAAAGACAATATTTTGAATCCATTTGTGGAGCAATTACTTAACGACGAACTACGTTTTGGATATTTTCAACAGGACGGTGCAACCTCCCATACAGCCGCCGAAACTATTAACTACTTACGCAATTTTTTCGACGACAGATTGATCAGTTTTCGATCAGACATTGAATTCCCATCTTGTTTTAAGAGGCCTTTGATTCCCACCTAGATCACCTTGTTTAACGATTATGGATTACTTCGTTTTTCCTCATTTAAAGAACACTATTTTTAAAACACCAGTTGCAAATTTAGAACAATTACAAGAAAGGATTATCCAAGAATGTGTAACATTTCTCCAGAGATGCTGGTCAACACTTTCGAAAATATGAAGAGACGTATGAATTTATGCTTGGAGCATGGCGGTTGCCAAGTTCAGCAATTTATGTTATTATTTTTCTTTTTCTTTCTGTATATTCTTACTTTGTTAATTTTGTAAACAACAAAAATAAATTTGTATTTGTCTACTTATTTTATTACTCATTAGTCTGGCATATCATGTCATAATATGAATTTTACAAAATTTTAACCCAGATTTGGTTAGATATATCGTCCCCATATCAGTGTGATCTAAACCAAGCCCTACGTTTTTTAATCCAAGCCCTCTTTGATGCAAATAATTTTTGCTCGCACGGTATTTATGTCACAGTTAACGGTGTCTGGTTAAATAATTGTTGATAAAAACCTTTGTGCAACCCAACATAATACTGCTACAGAGAGCATTTGTATGGCAGCAGAATTATATTAATTAAGTCACTTGTAATACATTTATCCTATATAAATAAATAAAAACAATCCAGTTGGACTCCGTTATCGGTTAAAAGCACAAACGTATACAGAGAACAGCATACAAATTCAATCGGTTGCATGCTATCCACCGTCCACACAAAAAAGGGAAATACGGTTGTCGAGGATAAAATCAGCAAAATTAATTTAATCTTATTAATGTACTGGACCGACTATCGAAGTGGATAATTGTAGCTGACTCTAGACCGCAGCTACAAAGCTCGGCTGAAAAGTCCCACGTTGGTTTTTACCCGTTTCAGTCGACCGAAAAACAGGGAAAATAAATAAAATAAACGACTGCTCTGAAATTTATTTGAACTTTTTCCCAACGAATTGTATATGTATACGAATGGGAAAAAAATTAAGCTAATTTTATTTCGGTAGTTAAAAGCTTTAGCCGGGATCCCTTTAAAAGCCTCTAAGCCCGCACTTGACCATACAACCCGCTTATTTTGAAAGTTTTGAAAGGAGTGGGTTTGTTAGGATAAATGTACTCAAATAGAAAGGAAAAAGTTTTAGGTTTAGTATTCTAACATTGAAGAATTTACTTACTGAACTGAAAAAACCGATGCAGACCGTATCAAATTTGCTTTTAACTATGAAGCTCGCTTTGATGCAAGACAGAAATATTTTTATAAAATTTTAATTCCGCTTATCAAAATCAAAATTTTTAGAGAAGTGTTGATAATACCGTTACCCACGAACGTGCGCAAAGTAGTACTTCGCCGCATGCATTTTCGTGCTCATTGTTACACTTTTTTCAGTGCAGAGAAGTAAAATACTTAAAATACCAATTGGTAGGGAAAATTTGTATTTATTTTCGTAGCTGTAGACTTATTTATGGAACGTGAGAACCCGTTGACACTGTATTCCCTTCGCAATTCCCGATACTCGTATTTCGACTTAATATACTTAAGTACTATGTACCGTGCGAGCAAAAAATATTTGAATCAAAGAGGGCTTGGATTAAAAAACGTAGGGCTTGGTTTAGATCACAATCATATGGGGACGATATTTTTAACCAAATCTAGGATAAAATTTTGTCAAATTCATATTATGACATGATATGCCAAACTAATGAGTAATAAAATAAGTATATAGACAAATACAAATTTATTTTTGTTGTTTGAAAATTAACAAAGTAAGAATATACAGAAAGAAAACGAAAAATATAATTACATAAATTGCTGAAATTGGCCACTTCCATGCTCCAAGCATAAATTCACACGTCTCTTCATATTTTCGAAAGTGTTGACCAGCATCTCTGGAGAAATGTTACCACAATCTTGGATAATCCTTTCTTGTAATTGTTCTAATTTTGCACCTGGTGTTTTAAAAATAGTGCTTCTTAAGAATAGTCCTGCATGTTCCATAAGATCTTCCCACTTCTTGAGACAGGCGTCGTATACAATTAGTTGGCTTTTGCATTATTTCACGAACGTTTGCAATAAGTTCTTCTGTTCTTACAGATGGTCTTCCTGCTTCTGTTTTGTGTTGTATAGAACCTGTTTCCCTAAACGCAGCCACGGTTCTTTTCAGGCAATGATAAAAATCCCCAGCAATAAAAGCAACGTTAGGAAAATGTTCGTGAAAATCGTCCATACACAAACCCGGATTGTATTGCCACTCACCATTTACTCTAACCCCGTTTCGAAAATACGCTTCAACAGTAAATGTTTTGTGCTGTTCCGTAAAGCCCATTGTGTGAATTGTTCAAGAAATTGAAAAAATTAGCTATGAATCAAATTACTTGTAACGACTGTCAAAGATGACGGAATAACTGATTGATTGTTAATTCAGGTAGTTACCCAACAGGTATTAAGCTCTACGCATAAGCATTACGTCCTTAGATGCAGGCCCTCTTTGATGCAAATAATTTTTGCTCGCACGGTAGTACCTAGTAAGTTGCGATTGATGTGGACAGTTTCAAAAACGTAAGTAGATAGAGTCGATCTCTTTCCTTAACATAATACAATTCTACTCTATAGGTTAGGCCGTCATTTTAAATATGGCAAATTGGTGACCATCCCCTTACTTCGGAGAATTGCCTATCGACATTTCTATTACCTCAATTTAAATTCTTAATTAAGTACACAGAAGGGTAAAATTATATGAGCATGAAATAAAAACAAACGGCCGCTATCGCAAATTAACTCCACCTTTGCTGCAATCTATCAAAGAAAATGATTTACTTATAGGGATAACTGACTCTGGAAAGGTGTGAGGTTTTTATTCGTCTAAGCCCGCCGCAGGACTACAAAACATGCTGAAACTCCGTGCACCCTCTCTGAATCCCTAAGTTTTTTTTATTTTACATCAAATCGGATAAAGGGCTAACCTGTATCGGCTGATAGTAGGGTAGTATAAGTTAGTTTCTAACTTTTTCCTTTACCTCTATGATATTAAAAAAAAATACTAGAAAATATATCTTTTTCTTTTTTACCTCGGACAATCTATTACCTACATGCCCACGGGGCAAAAAAATTGATGATGATTTATTTATTTATTTATTTATTCGTGTCAGAGGCATCACAAATTAAGGAAAGAAAAGAAAAATATAGTAAATGTCACGCGTCACTTCAGACGTGAGCTAAACACTTTTTGCCCAGAAGCGGGCGACGTCAATAGCGTTCGGCTTCGCTGCCATAAGGTCCTCTATGGTACATCTAGCGGGGCACAGCGGGCAAGTGTACATATGTTGCGTGGTTTGCAGTTCTCCACAATCGCAGTTGTCGGCCTCCTGGTGCCAGTTCTTCATTCGGCTTCATCCAATGTTGGTTTGAGGTCTTCCCCCAAAGGTCCACTCTGATTTTAGGTTCCTCGTAATCTTCTGTCGATCTCAGGAAGCTTCGCCTTGATTTTAGTCGCTGATGGGCCGGTTGTAGGTCGTAGAGGGGATGGCGTTCAGATGCTGCTGCTTTGGATCGTTCTTTGAGTGCAGCTGCTTCCCTACGGATGGCAGGAGGATCGATGATGATGATGATTTAACAAACCCGAACAAATTTTGTTCTATTGTAAAAATTTTAATTAACAATTAATTCCTTTTTATGGTTTTTCTGGTTAAACTGTTAATTGGTGGGTAACAACTCGATCGAAATAGAATAATTTTTTACCTAGCGGTCTTGCTTCAATTTCGATGTATAGATTTGTAGATATTTTTTATTTGCTACCTAATGCCGAAGATAAATGGTTAATTTATGTTGACGTGTAGGTATATAAATATTTTATCAGGCATATTGTTTTTTACAATTAATTAGCAAAACCAGGCATTTTATTTTTAAATGTAGCTAAATCATGGAATAGCATTTATTTTCTTGGGCACTTCCGCTTTAAAGAATATATAGTTTAGTTAATTTTTTGCTCTATTGGATAATCCAACAGTCTTTAAAGGTTAGCTTTAAAAAAATGCAAAGTACTGTATCCATGATCCTCGAAATGTCTGGAACATTATTAATAAAGCGTGGTTGCCTCTTGAATTTTATTGACATGGCGGATAAAATAACGTAAATTAAAAAAATTATATATTAAATATACTTTATTTGAGACATATTTTAATGGTTAAACGGTATTTTGTTACCGGAAAAAATATCGAATAGGCGCAAAAATATGTTGTCAAGAAACGACCTCGTGTGTGCCTGAATGAAATATTTTAGGAATTAAAGGATTTCATTTTGTCATAACCCATATATATTACCTTAATAACATCCTCCATCGAAATAAATAAGTCCATTAATTTTTTAAACTTAGAGGGTGCGCAGGCTAGCCCAAAGGTGAGACGTTTATACCCCATATGTGTTGAGATCGTTAAAAGCTCCTTGCTTTGCTTGTCAACCTCTATTTGCTGAAAGGCTTGTGACAAATCTAGTGTGCTGTATTCTCCCCCCCCCCCTCCTTAAAGCTTGCTGAAAAGCTCCTCTATTGTAGGCAACGGGTGCTGGTCCACTTCAATGGAAGGATTGACAGTTACCTTGAAGTCACCACGTATTTGGCCATTCTTTTTGAATACTGGTACAATGGTGGGTAGCCCAACGGCTGAATTCAACGGGCGATATTATACCTAAAAACAACAATCTATTAATTTAAGCCCCAACCTTGTCCTTAATTGCAAAAGGGATAGGCCAGCCTTAACATATTTGGGTATGGCATTGTTTTTTAAATATATTTTTCAACGCCCTTATTAAATAGGTCTAGCCCTGATTAGAAAACCTCGGGATACTCCTTAGTTAAGCCTCCCAGATTTTCCTTACAATAATAAAATAATAATAATGTGGACATCGATTATTGTTATTTTTTACTCAAATAACGATTTTAATTTAAACTTTGAAAATGTCAGAAGAGAATCAGCTAGTGATATAGTTTTAAATAGAATTAAGGGCTTTATTTATAATGGCTGGCCCAAAAAACCTCTGCTCCAGTCATATTTTGTGAAAAGGATTAAATTTTGGGTTAGGGATGATTGTATATTTTGGAATCATAGGTTAGTAGTACCAGCAAGTTTACAAAATGCCCTAAAGGAGTTACACATGATCATATGAAAGCTGTGCGAATGAAAAGTTTTGCCCGCAGTTATTTTGGGTTTCCTTGTCGTGATAAGGAAATAGAGAAAATACTTAAATACTGTAAAGCTTCTAATTTTCATTCGAGCAACCCTCCTGAGGCGTAAATATTGCCATGGCCGTTGCCAAACGGTCCATGTCAAATTATTAATGTGGATTTCCCTGAATTAGGCAACAATTTTTATTTAATACTTGTAGATACTTTCTCAAAGTGGCTTGAAGCTTTTGAATTGTCGAGTATAAGCACGATAGTTACAATCAGGGCTTTGAGACGACTTTTTGCAACTTTTGGGCTGCTGCTGGCACTGGTGTCAGATAATGGTCGGTCGCTTGTATCCGACGATTTTGAAAGTTTTTGTCAGGAAATAACTTCTCCATTCTTAACGGCGTTACCACTTTTAAGTATGCATTGAAAAAGGCAATTCACAATAATACTGGTGCTGACAAATTGGTTTAGGCTTTCGCGGCCAGTCGGTGAGCTAGTGTAGTCATCATTCGGGTCTAAAGGCCGTCGTAGGTTGGAATTGCTTCCTAACGGTTCGCTAGCACGAGTGGCGAGCTTCTTCAGAGGTCCTTCCATCTCCGGTGCTGGAAGTAGACTGACCAATTCTCGGGCGCAGGTTGTATTTATACTGGTGGGCAGGGGGCGAAGCTTGTTCCACTTCGGTTGATTTCGGGATATCTATCGGCATTACTCGGGAGTGTCTGAGGATAGGATTCCAGATCTGGTTGAGCCTGAGGGTCTCTTCTTTTCTGTTGAAATTGTCTGGATGCTTATGGATCCCAATGGCTTCTCTGACGAGCCTGTTGTGATAGCCATCGACTGAAGCTAATAACTTACAGTTCTCAAAATGTATTCTGTGCTCCCCGTCACTCAGTACGTGTTCGGCTACTGCAGACTTCTCAGTTCGTCCTAGTCGGCAGCTTGCTTTATGCTCCTTGAGTCTCGTTCCCATTGATCTTTTAGTGGTTCCAATGTAGACTTTTCCGCAGAAACAGGGTATGCGGTAGACGCCTGCAGCTGAAATTGGATCCCTCTTGTCCTTTGCTGATCTAATGGTCTGCTAAATCTTCTTTGTTGGCCTGAAGATTGTCCCGATGTCGTGTCTTCTCAAAACTTTGCAAATCCTGTCCGTGACTCTAGGAACATATGGCAGATATGCCCGGGAGGTGGTGGATGTCCGTTCGGTTTCCCGTGGCTTAGATGATCTCAAGCCCATTGATCTCTCGATCTCTCTCTTATTGTAGCCATTCGCCTCGAACGCAGATTTTAGGTGTTCATGTTCCGCCTCTAGGTTCTCAGGTTCGCAAATCTTTCGAGCTCGTTCTGTCAGGGTTTTGATGACTCCATACTTTTGACTTGGGTGGTGGTTGGAAAGAGCATGCAGGTATCTGTCCGTGTGTGTTGGTTTCCTGTACACTGTATGGCCCAACTTGTCACCTAGCTTCCTCACTAGCACATCTAGGAATGCCAGTTGTTGGTCTTTCTCAGTTTCCATGGTAAACTGGATGCTGGGATGCTGACTGTTAAGTTGCTGCAGAAAAACGTTGAGCTTGTCCATACCGTGTCCCCAAATCTCGAAAGTGTCATCCACGTACCGGAACTGAGAAAGACCAACAACTGGCATTCCTAGATGTGCTAGAGAGGAAGCATTTGGAGAAGAAATCACGGCCCTGGCCTGGAGCGACATACGCAGGTTAGGACGTTTTGGCGAGGGCCAAGGTGGTTAGAGTGACTGGGGGGAAGACTTCCACGGGAATAAATGCAATATTGAGAAGACAGCCATTGTAATAAATTTGAGCTGGACCCATAAAGAACGAAATTTTGTACGAAAATTCTTGGGTTCGTGGGTTCGAAACAAGCTGAAAGTCCGGTCAGTTTACTATTTCTTCTTTCAATACATTTTTAGTTTTTAAAATTTAGACAAGGGTGTATTTTTTTAATTCTTTTAAGCCTTTGTCATAGTTGTTTAATATAAGAAACGTAACTTAAAAATCGGAAAAAATGTTTTAACCAGTCACCAGACCAGTGGACACTTGAAAATGAAATTTCTTTTGATGGGTTTATGAATCGATTTAGAAAAAATGTTGTATATAAAAGTTTTTAAAAATTTTACAAAGTGTGTTTAAAAGTCCTTGTTTTTGTTATATACCTGGTGGGGTAGGCAAAAAGGATTGTCGTTGGTATACTTGTCAGGTTTCGGAACCTCCCCTCAATTACTACTAGCAGCGGCGTTAAGGGGGGGGGGACAATTAATAGTTGAAACAAGCCTATACCTTCGGACTAAAGATAGAGATGGACAAAAGGGTAAAACAAGGATAAACAATATAGCTTTTCAAATATCTTGACACGAGTCGTAAAACACGAGGGCTTGCACAATAAAATAAACTTACAAATTTAATTAGTTCCTTCAAATTTTTTGTTTTTACTTAATTGGCATCCTTTTTACAATCGCTTTTGCAGTTGAAATAAAATGGAAGTACAAGAAGTTTCTTTAAAAAAGAATGTTTTACTTTGCTATTTATTTATTGTATAGAATACTTATAAATGTCTTACTGTCGACATAGAGCAGACTTGTGGTATCTCAGTGAAGAAGCATAAATTAACGACGTTACAGTGATTTTTAAAAATATTTAAATTTTGAACGAAAAAATATTAGTAACTGGGAGTCTACATAGACTTGACATTTATAAAGAAATCAAAAATAGAAAATACAAGTAAGCGCGGCCCGAATATACACTGGGGAAAATGATCTAATACAACAGGTTTGCTAATACATAGTTTGTTTTGATAGCATATTTTTTATTAACCCAAATTAAATAAATTGCTAGTGTATCAAACCCGCTTTAGTGTTATATCAATTCAAGATTTGCTAAAACAATGTTTTTATTGGCAGTAATCAGTTCCATTAGCATCACAGTCTTGTTAAATAATAAACCACTTTTATTACAGCAGTTTTGTTAAGAAATAAATTGTTCTTCTCAATGCGACGTACTTTGTTTCCAGTAAAACGCTTTTTCTATAATTAAGAAAGCAAAACAGCGTTCCCAAAAACGAATTGTATCCGTTAGAATCTGTAATCCACCAAGAAGTTGGTGGGAGTCCGTATCGATCAGCAATTCCCGCTCGCCGTAGTATTAGTTTTAACGTATTTGTTGCCCAGGTCAAATCGTAGTTCTAGCTGTCCTGTCTGAATTTGAATTTTATTGATCGTATCAATACCTGTTTCAATTAACTGAAAAATGTTAATCGGCGTTCAGACAAAGTTTTTAAAATTGAAAAAAGTTTTTCACCTCCGCCAGGATTCGAACCCAGAACCTCTCGATTACCAGTCGACTGGTATTTAATACAGACGTTAAAACTACCTTTTCTAAAAATTATTGCGGCTATTTCAATTCATGTATTTTTACTTTGTATATAAGTTTTTAAAACGTTGCATGTCAGATAAAGCAATATAAGATTCTTATTTCGCACAATCCATCATTAGTATTGGACTTAATAAGCCATGGACGAATTTTATTATCTCAGTAAACCATGTTGCATAATAAATAATCAATTGAACAATATCACACTAGAAGCTATTTACATTTTTAAAACTGCAGTACTGATTTTTAGTGGTAAGGATATATTTTATTAACCGTAGCAAGCAAATAATATTACGATTAATGTCAAGTTTTATTACAACTTCCAGTCGAACTAATACAGCATATTAAACCAGATTACATCCCCAATATAACTTGATTATAACTGTGAGTATTCAGAGCAATAATGGATATAAACTATGCTATGGTAGCATTTAGTCCTATTTCCTCTTGGCTACATTACCGTGATATTATCACTATACAACAGTCTAGCAATTTTCATTGTTTTACAGTAGGAAAGCGCGTTGCCGTCACATATAGTATTAAACAGTTGTATAAAGAATATGTGAATTCTGATAAGGAATAGAAGGCTTTTTTTATCAGTGTAAGGTTCATGCAAATGCATTGCGAGCAATATCCTATCACCACAACTCTGGAAAACCTAGAAGAACTCCTAAAGAAACAATTTAAATTTAGCACTGAAAAATTAGGAAAAAGTACAAAAATAAGAAAAGAAAGTAGGGGAGAGCCACCAACAGTGGCCATCCTTTTTTTTATTTCCACGTATTTCAAAAACGTTTAAGAAATTTATGCTTTTTCCATTACTTTTGACTACATATACGATAAGGCTGTACAAATATGACTCTATTTAATTTTAAAAAGTATAGGATCTTCTTCTCAATATGTTTTTAAAAACATACCACTATGGCCACTGTACCGAACCACATAGTGGTACAGTGGCCATAGTGAAAAAGCATAGTAAAGACTGTTTTTAAGTTTGTAATAAGTAATAAGACTTCATACAAAATCCTTTAATTAGGAAATTTATAAGTATACACATCGAAAAACAAAAGAAACATGTATCATATAAATGCAAATTTTTTTATTCAAATAATTTAAGAAACAGTGGCCACCCCTTTATAATATATGAGAGTAGTGGCCAATGTACCTTCCGTTAAGGTGGCCACTGTAAGAAAGGGAACATAAAAAATAAAACCTAACCTAACAGAAAAACAATGCAGATTCTTTAGCCTTTTACCACTGAACTTCGTACTGCAATAGCACATCCTTAAGAAGCACGCAATAAAGTGACTGAAACACTTACCAGCTTTGAATGATTAAAACGAAAAGTCACTCTAATAAAAAACTTTCCACACCGAATTTCAATGTCGCACTTATTACGACGAAGCCGGCCATTTAACTGAAAGTATTCGGCGCGCCACGTGCTGGAAACATACTTAGGCACGGATTCAAGAGAGGGCGTTAGCGGTGTACGTTTTGTAAGAGAATAGTCACTGGCGGCCACTGTACCTGCCATGGCCACTGTTGGTGGCTCCCCCCTACCTAACTGTTTTGCAACGTAAGTTGCGAAAAACAATGTTGTCTTTGGGATAAAAATAGCTCGGGGAAATCTTGTAAACGACACAATTGCTCAACTTAATAAACTACTAGACTTCCGTTTTACTAATAGTGTAGTGAAGTTGTCGAAATTTTGTCCAAACTTCTGAAAAAATTATATACAAATGTTTTTCAGCGGGAAAGTACTTAAAATATGGTCCTAAATGACATACTAAAAGTCCCGTAGATTCTGGTAATGGCAAGTTGCAAAAAATGGAATGCACCAAAAATTTTTTCAACGGTTATTAACAAAAAAAAATCTGAGTGTATTATTAGTTAACTAATAATGCCATAGCCACGAATAAAACGTATGGTATTTTTTTCTGACATTTAGGTACCTACACCAGAACGCATTGCGACATCAAGCATCTTGATTTAGTGTCGTTTTTTTCAAGCGCAGATATTAAGTGCAAGCGAACAGATCAAATCAAGAATTTGTCACAAATTAGTAGTAGCATTAAAATTAATAGCAATTATGTGAACGTGTCTCCTATGCAATTATTTAATAGAATTATTTGCTCTAACAAAACTCCAGAAGAAATAAAAGACTGTTTTAGGTTCGAATTATCTCCATATCCGCTGTCACTGTTTAAGGATGGTGTCTTGAGAAAAGGAACAAAAATCCTTCTCTTAAAAGAATTCGATGCTCTAACTACACCTACTTCGAGCACTGAGCAAAATGCAATATATATGTAATTTACATAAAGTTTTATAGCAAAAGCCTGCCACGTTTAACCAAATTTGCGACCAAAATGTTAATTACGTTAAACATGGCGAGGACTGTGTAATTGTTTTTGATGGATACAATTCAGATCATCTTTTCAACAAAGGATGCTTTGCAACCGGTCAGATCACAAAATGCTTTAGCCACAAGAAAAATTTTTACAAAATAATAATAACCAATAGAAACTGATAGAGTTTTTAAAGTTTAGATTTGAAAAAACAGTCTTAAAGGTAATACTGGCTGAAAGTGACGCCGACTATTTAATCGTTAGAACTGCAGTAGAACTTTCAAGTTCTGGTAGACCAATCGTAGTTGTATCTGAGGACAAAGATATTGCCGTTGTGTTGATTCATCATTCAGAATATGATAAAATGTTTTTGCTCCGGCCAGGAAAAGCTGCCAACGTTTCAAGAAAAACTATATCACGTGACACAACCTCGTTCATATTCAAAAAAAGCAAAAAAACTCTGTTTACAGTTGTTAAAGAATGACATTTCTTTATGCGAAAGCCTTCAAATATTTTATCAACAAAATTCGGATAAGAACCAGTTAATAGAAGCAGGTGTACAATTCATTGCAAACTTATATAGGCACAAGAAGAGCAAAGAAGAAATTGACACGTTAAGGTATACTTTATGTAATCGAATTCGTCAAGGTCTGCCTGAAAACTTTAATTTGGCAGCGCTTCCCCCAGCCAAAGACGCTGCTGTACAACATGTTTTCAGAGTCTATTATCAGGTATGTTCTCTAATTATTATTACTTAGCCGAAATAATAAAGTTTTATGCACTTTTTAGGTACAAGAGAGGATGGGATGCAAATTGGATCCCTTAGCCTATGGTTGGCAACGAGATAGAGAGGGGACATCTGGTTCCTACATCCGCAACAAAAGAAATTGCTCCTTCTGAAAATTGTTTTCTGTAACTGCAAGGAAGCGTCATGTGGCAAATCATGCTCCTGCAAAAAACTAGGGTTAAGATGTTCCTTCAAGTGTGGTCAATGCTTAGGAATTGATTACTGCAATTCCTGCATCATACCTGAAAATGACGAGGACGAAACTGATGTTTTCATATGAATAATTTTGTTAAACTTGAAATACATCTTTTTGATATATCACATCAAGTGTAGTTTTAAATTTTACATAAAAATTATCTCTTGACTTTACTTGATAAACCTCATAGTTTTTGAGATATTTGCAATAAAAGGACAAAAACAAAATGGCGACCGATTTTCGCAAACTTGCCATAGTCCTATTTGATGGGACTTTTACTATGTTGTTTAGGAAGTTATTCCTTCCACATTTTTATTAAAAAATGCTTGTATATAATTTTTTCAACCTTGACATCTAACTTTCCTACACTATAAACCAGATCTTAATAATGTATACAGCTCAAAAAACTGCCGAGAGCATAACCGGCATAAAAAAATTACAGAGCTTTAGAAAATTTAATTCATTTCCGTGGGCTAAGACAATTGGCCGTAAATCAAATTCTCCGATAATAGTGGAATTTGTATCTTTCTCAACAAAAATAGAAATCTTTAAAGATCTGGAAAAGCTAAAAAGTTTGAAACCCTACAACATTTCTATATCTAATGATTTATCGCCGGAAGATCGTGAAAGGATTTTAAGTTAACTCGAGAAGAGACCAAGCCAGCTAAAATAAATGGCACAAAACTACAAATTTGAAACACATTGTTTTCAGTGTTTGTTTGAAGGTGGTAGATAATGAAGTAATATTAAAAAAATTACCTTGTCGGACTTCCATTGTCTTTATTTTGTTACTTAACACAACAGTTAGCGACACCTAACTAGGTAACGTTGGTAGTCAAGATGCTGACATAGACAATAATATTCCTACTATAAATATTTTATTAGGTAAAAGTAAGCGGTATAGGAACGACAAACAGAGAAAAACACAATGGCATTCAACATTATCGTTTGGAAGAATGTCAATAAACCCAAAATTAAGCTAGAACAAGATGAAAAAAACCATAATTATTAGCCGTACCACCGTTCACCGAGTCATTTCCACAATGCAGTAAAATGGATAAAAAAAAACAAGAGGTAGGTATTGTAATCGCAAAGACTGCGGACTTAGATACTTTCTGTTAGAACTTTTAAATATAGAGATAAGGACCCCAAAATCAGACTGCATGCCAATGTTTCCTTTACACAAGGCGAGAATTTATCTTTTGATTCACAACTAAATTAATAGATGCTGTATTTGTTAAATGCCGAAGTAAATAGAGTTAATTTGAAGAAGTAGTCCATGCTTAAACTGGAGTTGAAAGTATAGAAAAGAAAGAAAAAAAATAAGTCATCCTCCACAAAATTTAATAGAATATAGAAATTCTTTAGGGGTCTCTACATGTTTCGAACGTAGAAACGTTCATCATCAGGAGACAGAAAATTTATATAGTGCTGATGGGATGAGCAGAAGAGAAAATGCTATAAAACCTTAATGGAGCTTTTATGGCATTGAAAAATTTAAATGTAAAAGTGACATAAATATAAAAAAGGGGTTGAGGAGAGTTAAAACATGCTGAGCATGTGAAGAAAGTTAGTAAAGGAAGTCTAAACAACCAAATAAAATAAGGAAGAAGAAAAGGCGTTCTAAATAGAAGGTGTCGAGGATTTTTAAAATTTTTTATATAAAATTTTTTTCTGAATTTATTGATATGTCTGTAAGACAGTATAAAGATAAGAATTGTCATTTGTAGAAGTCATAATGTCAAAATTTTTTTTAATTAACCCAAAAACCATGCTTTAACATTACCATTCTTCCTAATTTTATTTGGTTGTTTAGACTTCCTTTACTAACTTTCTTCACATGCTCAGCATGTTTTAACTCTCCCCAACCCCTTTTTTATATATGTCACTTTTACATTTTAATTTTTCAATGCCATTAAAGCTCCATTAAGGTTTTATACAATTTTCTTTTCTGCTAATACTATCAGCACTGAATAAATTTTCTGTCTTCTGATGATGAACGTTTCTACGTTCGAAACATGTAGAGACCCCTAAAGAATTTCTATATTCTATTAAATTTTGTCGAGGAATACTTTTCGAAAAACTTTTAGTTTTTTCTTTCTTTCCAAATAGAGTTAAGTTATACCTCATTGTATTTGAAGTAAAATAAACTCTCAAGAATGGAATGCGAAAATCCAGGTCCGTATTTGAAAAATTGGTGATGATAGCTCAGTAATAACACAAATGATAAAAAGGAAACTAATATTCCCTTTTGTAGAGTAGAAAAAATACGACGTTTATATTTTAAAAACATTATTTTTTTACATTTTGAGTTATTAAAGAAATAAATTTTAGACGGTTTTAGTAAATCATCGTGTATTACATGAATTAAAAATTACGCCGCTCCTGGAAATTAAAAATGCTTTACAAATGACCCCTTTTTTAAGATTTAATCAATTTCGTAGAAATTGCCGTTTACAAGATACCAATAATGGTCAATTAATTATATAGTTATCACCCTGTATATGTAACTAAAAAGTGTATGCAAATTTAAGAAAGTAATAATTAAATTTGAAAAAGCCTTTGCATACCCGGAGTTTTTATTGCATGCGGTTTAGCTTTACTGGGTCATAAAAATTGAATAAAAGGGCAAATATTTTAATTTTTACAACACTCTTGCTTCGTAAAAATATTCATTCTTTTGAGTGCCTGCTAAAAAATAACGGAGTTTTTTTGGTATAAATTATTAAAAATCCCACTCTCTTTAGCTTCTGATATTGTAAGATATAGAATTATACAACAAAATGCATTATTTTTGCGTACTTACCTACTAAAATAATATAATAATCTGGTGCGGAGTGTGCCAATCTCCAATCCGGCGCGTCTCCGGATGGCAGATAGGAGAATGCTGTTGAACACAGTGTTGCCAACCGTTAAAGATCAAATTTCCCATGAAGAAGATGAACATTTTCCTTTTTTAAAGAAAAATCCCACGAATGGTCAGACGTTGCCAAATAATAAATATTAGCGTAAATAATAACATAAAATGTCACATCTAGTGGGTATAAGGGTAAATCCCCAAATACAAATTCCTAAACTGATGGCAACTTCAATTTGTATAACAACAGCAAAAAATCGTTAAGGGTAAGATTACAGAAACCCTGCATCTGACGTCTGCAGCTGCAAGCAGCAGTTTGCAGATGCTAATGACAAAAGTGGGATTCCAGAAAACGTTTATTATACTTTTCGTCTGCAAATCTTGCAGAAGGTTGGATGGTCCTCCAAACTTGCAGATTGCAGAATGTATAAAATTAACCTATATTTTGGGGAGTTGATGGATTGTGGTTATTTGCAATTTGTATCCGTTTTTATAAAAAATTAAACAAGGGAACGTTGAGATTTAAAAAGGGTTAATTAAATACTGCCATGGATTTGGGCATACTTCAGATGTTTGGCAGTCGATATCAATAAACCAGAAGTAGTAAAAAGGTTTAATTACGGTAAAAATGGCGGATTTGGAAATAGTTTTTGGAATCTCAAACTTCTGAAAATTATTTTGCGTCTGCAAGTCCGCCATATTTGCAGATCGACAAAATTGCAAGTTCTGATAAAAAAATATGCAAAAAACACTCAGTGCGCACGATATTTACTAATGGAAGTCGCAATTCTCCCGATCAAGTCTGTATTTCCAAGAGAAAATCGAAGCATTGTCAGTAAGGCTGTGCGATTACCGAAAAAGATAATCGATTTTCGATTATTTGAAATAATCGATTATTTCCTATTAATCGATTAATCGAAACTAATCGATTTATCAAAATAATCGATTAATCGAAAATAGTTAGTTATATTCAATTATTCGAAAATAATCGAAAATCAAAAATATTCCATTAGGTAATCGAAAATAATCGATAAATCAAGAATAATTGATTAATCGAGAATAATCGATTAATCTAAAATAATCGATTTATTTAATCAAAATAAATCAAAAAGTCGATTAAAATATTAGATCGTTACGAATATTAATTTTATGAGAGGCGCACAGATTGAAACTTTGTTCATTATTTCGTTGATTGTCTTGCAATAATATGCTATAATATTTTTTAAACCGATTTTCAGGGTAATATGGTTGCTAGGAAATATATAGAGACTTACAGCAATAATAAGTAACTAGCAACTTTAATCATCCAAAAACATACCTATAATTTCGAATAATTAAAAAATAGTTTTTTTGGTTAATCGATTAATCGAAAAATCATTTTTTTTTCGATTTTGATTTGATTTTTGATTAATCGAAAAATCATTTTTTTTTCGATTATTTAATAAATCGATTAATCAAAAAATCGTTTTTTTCGATTAATCTCTAATCGAATTATCGATTTTGTTGCACACCCCTAGTTGTCAGTACGATATTGTGGTTATTATCTAAACTGGAATTGTATTAATTAATCAAATCCCTGTTTAGCAGGATAACTATGGAATATCCCACGAATATTGCACTTTGAGTAAAAATTTTCCTTTTCCCTTTAGACCTTATATTTTCCACGAATCGGGAAATTTCTCACGAGTTGGTAACACTGGTTGGACGGTAAACAGGTGAAATCAAATTAGTGTTTCACGAGACGAGAAATCTTGCACTTTTCAAAATGTCGATTCTCGACCAACCAAAATTGGCACCTGACAGCCTTAGTATGGTAAGGGTGCACTCCTGTGCTGAACAGCTTTATCATCCCAACCCGTCGCGCTCCGGAGCACAATGGAACTAAAAGTGAGAATAAACGTATTAGAAATAATTGAAAGTAGGAAGTCTCTAATGAGGACGCTTTCATAAGGAATGAAGGGATGGCTCTAACAGACCAAAGAAGACAAAAACAGTTAAAATGCCACGGAAATATTGCGGAGAGGAAGAAATAAATATACTAAGAAAGGAAACAGAAAAACTAGTAAACAGCAACTGGTACTGGTTACTGAAGCAAGCTTAAAAATAAAAATAGAAATCAAAGAAACTGCTAAAAGCTAAAACGTTAGACAAACGACGTAGATAAGATACCTACGGAAAGAAATAGACAAACAAGAAAACAGAGTAAGACCAACAAATACATACATAGAGAATAAATCAATAGCAATATACAAGCCGGCAAAAAGAAGATTAAAAAATAATACGAAGGGAGGAGATTAAGAAAATAAGAGGAAATAAAAAGAATCATACAGGGAAACGAAAACTTCAAGGGTATCAAAGGAATCCTTGATGAAAAATGGACGTAATGTTGTACGAGATTACTGTAATGAAAGAAGTAAAACAAAATGCTTCAAGACAAGGAAATTATGCAACTTTCAAAAACTTACAAGGAAATAGGATGATAGAAAAACTTTTTGATACAAACAGCCAGCACAAAAACTAGCAACAGCAATTAAGAGCATAAAAGAAGTGCAGTATAACCTCTTCTCGTTGAGATAAATATTGCTGAAATTAATGATAAAGAAAAAGTATATATATAAAATACTACAAAAACTCAAAGAAACTATTAACCTACACCCCACAGAGATTATTAATATAGTGATAGGTCGGTTTTTAAATCTTACGTCATTGAAAAGTCACTTCAGTCCGTATCTACATTAAGTAAGCTAAGCACAGTATAAACAGTGGGTCTGGCCTGTATACAGGGTTAGTTGAAATAACCGGAACGCTAATTTTCTTCAAAACTACCAAAGCTAAATCAATGAATTTTGGTACAGGTGGATAACTAACGACGTTGCCAGATTTTTAGTTTTTTCTGTAACTCAAGGAATGTTTTTATTTTCAAATGTAACACTACTCTTTTTTTATTGAATTCGATTCCTCCCATCAACATTACCATTTTCTGATAGTATCAAATTTTTATCTCAAATAGTTTTCTACGGGAAAAAAAGTTAATTAGTTACAACTCTAACTCTAAAAGAATCCAATCTGTTTCCATTTAAAAACGTTTCAAATAATGTGAAAAGAATGGTTGGTAGACATAATGTACCTAATAGTATCGATAACGATAATAACAACTAACAACTACTAACAATAACATAGCTAGTAAAAATTACTTACATATTATCTGTTTCATAATCAAATTAATATAGTGAAAAGTTATTTTTACTAGCTATGTTGTTGTTATTCTCGTTATCGATACTATTAGGTACACTGAGGAAAATCACTCAATACAAGTATTTTTTTGAATATATGTGCATTACCACAAGAAAAAATCCATTTATCCCTAAAATATTTCGTTTAGTCGCAATCAAGGACGTTTTTTTGACAACAATATTGTTACGTGTGCTCAATGCTTTTTTATGGTAACATAATATCATATAACCATAACAATATGTATCCAATAAAGTGTTTTTAAAAAGTATTTTTTTTTAATTCCTATAAGGTTATCTTATTACCACAAAAATAAAAATAAAAACTAACCAATCTTTTATACCTATCTAAAATATACCTTTTAGGAACTAAACAGTTGCTTTTTTAAAACATGGTTAAATCGTTTTGGTTCATTTTATTGCCATTTGCAGTGTTGTTAGTTTGTTTAGTGGTTGGTGGATTATAGTTAATAGTGGATGTTTGATGGCCATTGATTTGATAAATTTTTTATATTTTAATAATTTCATATAGGGTAGTGCAACGTTATATAATAGGTGTTGTGGCGGTGTGTACCCCAAATTCAGGTAGGTACAATTATTTTACCAATAATTATATTTCTTACTTAATAAGTAACTCATGTTTATCACATTACTCTACTTAGATACCTACAAAAAATCGTTGACTTAGGTGAGTCTTTAAATTTTGTTAGGCGAGAAATTAATTTTTTCAGAAATACAATACAAATTTAGGGGATAGAATCGGAAAACAATCTGAGTTTTTGAGATATTTCTTCCCCGTTTTGTTAGGTTTTCTGATACCTATTAATAAAAAAAAATGGCTAAAAAGGGTCATGTTCCTAGCAGTTTGTTACTTTCAGATCAGTCAGATCCCCCCGTTATTAAACGAAGTTTAACATACAATTTTTATCAAAAATACTGCCCTAATAAGTGCAGAACGGAAACTTAATGGCGGCCATGATCGGAATGAATTCAAAAATATAAGTAATAAATATAATTATTGGTAAAATAATTGTACCTACCTGAATTTGGAGACACACCGCCACAACACTTATTGTATAACGTTGCACTAAAAGTACACCACCCTATATAGAATTATTAAAATATAAAAATTTTATCAAATCAATAGCCAAAAACATCAAATATAAACTAATCCACCAACCACAGCCATTTTGGCAAAGGAGCTAAAAAAATGAATTTAGTAGTAGCTAGGTGGACTAGCTACAATAAAAATAAAATTATTTTATAGCTGGCTGATTATTTTTAGGAGTAAAAACCGATACTTTTCTAACTACACGACCTCAATTAATCACAAAATCATTTTTGTTTACCACTGCATTATATATTTTTATGGCAATAGAGTTGTCTTTTAACAGCAAAAGAATAATATTTAAAAAACGACCATGTTGAGGTTAAAAAGTAATTTCAAAAAAATGAACCTTGTAGCAACAGAGTTGTTTTTTCGGCGCCTATTTAATGCAGATTTCTTGCTACTGCGAATGGATTTCTAGCTACGGCTAATAGAGTTTTCTCTCAGTGTACGTTATGTCAAAGTTATGTGTAACCAATTAACTTTTTTCCCATAGAACTATTTGAGATACAAATTTGATACTATCAGGAAATGGTAATGTTGATGGGAGGAATCGAATTCAATAAAAAAAGAGTAGTGTTACATTTGAAAAAAAAACAATCCTTGAGTCACAGAAAAAAACTAAAAATCTGGCAACGTCGCAATTGTGAATTTTGAATTCATTTTTTTAACTTATACACCTATACCAAAATTCATTGATTTAGCCTTGGTAGTTTTAAAGAAAATTAGCCGTTTCGGTTATTTCAACTAACCCTGTATATCCCTTGGCACAAAAATTGTTATCCAATAGGTACTCAATATAAAGTGATTTTTTATATCCCACTAAAAAGTTATAAAAATATATAAAATATTCGATGCCCACTTACAGTCTGCAAAAGGCGCTTCATAGTAATTTATAGATTTCTAAAGCATTCAATTTTCGGAGAAGAAATATGACCAGAAGTTCATATTATTATATACCTACTTTTATTACAGAGTGGGTCGTATTTGAAACATTTTAAGATAATTTAAAGTAATATACACAATACAATATTTCTACTGGATTAAATTCGGTAACAGAGAATCCATCAATTTATTAAAAATATCCAAAAACACGGGTACCTTTTTGTTTTAACTTTTTTGCATTTCCATGAATCATACCCTTCATCCAGGGTTTGAAACTAACTGAGTTTTTTTTAATGCAACTACATAATATATTGTGATAGCCCGAGGAAAAAGGCATAAAAAGGAATACTTATAACACAATAAGTACTTTTAAATTTCTATTACCTGATAAGCCAACAATTTTTTTTTATTTTACCGTAAAGATTGTGGAAATGTTCGCCGCTTTCGCCTGGCAGAACCCTTGGTAATAGTAACATTTATTTGCAACATCATATACCATTTTTGGAGTAATTTGTCGAGTTTCGTGTGTTATTGTTTACCTAAGTTGGTGTGTTCCTGGTTGTGTTATGTAAACTTTACTTTTAAGGTGGCCTCACAGAAAATAATTAATAAATAACAGCCATTTTCTCGGCTATTCAATTGCACCTCTTTTCTCTATCCACTGGTTATAAAACATTTTGTTCCTAAAATATTGTCAAAAATTGAGTAATGTCATAGCAAGATCTTTTAGCAAAGAAAGGTTTACACCTTTTCGTAAAATTTTTGTTCTTATTCTTTAGTCGGTCTCTCGAGACGTTTTTGGCAGTTTTTATTTAAACACCTAGGACTGAATTTATTCTAATTTTTTGACAAGCAGCTGTGTTAACAGAGATATTGAAATTTAGACACCTAAGCTACTATTTAATTATGTTGAATTTTTCGTCTAAGCTGGGCTATGATTAATTTTAGCAAATTATTTTAAATAAAATACCTTTAATGTTATTCCGGGTGTCCCAAATAATGTAGAAATTTATCCTATACACTAGATAGCTTTTATTCCTGGAAGGAGAACTTCCACACACTAGCTAGGATTTTGGGAAGGGGGGGGGGGGGGGGGGCAGACACTGGCTAGACAGGTACCACAGAGGTGTAAAGCCCGCGGCAGACAAAAGCGTCAGGCACAAAGTTTGCTAAAATGAGTCAATAATTTAATTTTAATGAATTATTACTGGCTCGGGGGTGGGGAACTTTTTAATATTAAAAAATGTTTATGCATCCGAGGCATCGAACCAAGAACCTCTCGATTACCAGAAGAACGCTCTGCCATTTGTGCTTCGGAGACGCTAAAATTATCACTTTTAATCTCCCTAGCAGCAGAATTATCGGGAATTAATTCTGCTGCGTGGGAGATTGGGTAAGAAAATTTTATAAATTGGAGTGTTTTCTTATTGTAATTTTTTTTTTGCTAAAATGCTACAAAAACATATTTCCGGCGGCTTTAGTTAATTGTAACTAATTAGAGTTTTAGAAATGAAGTTCATTTTAGCCGTTAGTAACTCATTTTTATTACTAAAATGTAAGAAACATTAAATAACAAATTTGTTATCTGAAATCCAATGTTTTAAATTCAAATAAATCTTTAAAAAAACATATTTCCGATGAGTTTAGTTAAATATGACGCACTATATTTTTACAATAGAAGTTGATTTTACTTGTTGGTAACTAAGGTTTATTACTAAAATTTCAGGAACATTATAAACATTAATTCGTTTTCAGCCATAACATCTGATATTACATGTCTACATATTTTCAAATGAAACTTTAAGAAACATATTTCCGATGAGTTTAGTTAAATATGACGCACTATATTTTTACAATAGAAGTCGATTTTACTTGTTGGTAACTAAGGTTTATTACTAAAATTTCAGGAACATTATAAACATTAATTCGTTTTCAGCCATAACATCTGATATTACATGTCTACATATTTTTAAATGAAACTTTAAAAAACATATTTCCGATGAGTTTAGTTAAATATGACGCACGATATTTTTACAATAGAAGTTGATTTTACTTGTTAGTAACTAAGATTTATTACTAAAATTTCAGGAACATTAAAAACATTAATTCGTTTTCAGCCATAACATCTGATATTACATGTCTACATATTTTTAAATGAAACTTTAAAAAACATATTTCCGATGAGTTTAGTTAAATATGACGCACGATATTTTTACAATAGAAGTTGATTTTACTTGTTAGTAACTAAGGTTTATTACTAAAATTTCAGGAACATTAAAAACATTAATTTGTTTTCAGCCATAACATCTGATATTACATGTCTACATATTTTCAAATGAAACTTTAAAAAACATATTTCCGATGAGTTTAGTTAAATATGACGCACGATATTTTTACAATAGAAGTCGATTTTACTTGTTGGTAAATAAGGTTTATTACTAAAATTTCAGGAACATTATAAACATTAATTCGTTTTCAGCCATAACATCTGATATTACATGTCTACATATTTTCAAATGAAACTTTAAAAAACATATTTCCGATGAGTTTAGTTAAATATGATGCACTATATTTTTACAATAGAAGTCGATTTTACTTGTTGGTAACTAAGGTTTATTACTAAAATTTCAGGAACATTATAAACATTAATTTGTTTTCAGCCATAACATCTGATATTACATGTCTACATATTTTCAAATGAAACTTTAAAAAACATATTTCTGATGAGTTTAGTTAAATATGACGCACGATATTTTTACAATAGAAGTTAATTGTACTTGTTAGTAACTAAGGTTTATTACTAAAATTTCAGGAACATTAAAAACATTAATTTGTTTTCAGCCATAACATCTGATATTACATGTCTACATAGTTTCAAATGAAACTTTAAAAACATATTTCCGATGAGTTTAGTTAAATATGACGCACGATATTTTTACAATAGAAGTTGATTTTACTTGTTAGTAACTAAGGTTTATTACTAAAATTTCAGGAACATTAAAAACATTAATTTGTTTTCAGCCATAACATCTGATATTACATGTCTACATATTTTCAAATGAAACTTAAAAAAACATATTTCCGATGAGTTAAGTTAAATATGACGCACGATATTTTTATAATAGAAGTTGATTTTACTTGTTAGTAGGTTTATTACTAAAATTTCAGGAACATTAAAAACATTAATTTGTTTTCAGCCATAACATCTGATATTACATGTCTACATAGTTTCAAATGGAACTTAAAAAAACATATTTCCGATGAGTTTAGTTAAATATGACGCACTATATTTTTACAATAGAAGTTGATTTTACTTGTTGGTAACTAAGGTTTATTACTAAAATTTCAGGAACATTAAAAACATTAATTCGTTTTCATCCATAACATCTGATATTACATGTCTACATAGTTTCAAATGAAACTTAAAAAAACATATTTCCGATGAGTTTAGTTAAATTTTTTATGTGTCTCTTTTAGCCCCGGTGTTCGATATGTAAAGCAAATTGGTTAGTATCAATAAAAATTATAAGTTAGCAACAAAATGTATTTTGATTTTATTCTGAATGACTTTTGCCAATAGATATAAAGCACTTCATTTTTGACAGAAAATCTATCACCTATTAATTTCATTAAGTTAAAAGGAACTAATAAAATTATCGCGACAATCTCCCGTTGCTATAAGCAACGTAAACAAAAAGGAGCCTTCTAATTGGTTGAAAATAAATTTATGTAATTTTCATTTAAATTTATAGAAAAGCAAAAAAAATGTATTTAATTGCATTTTTCGATTTTTTTTTACATAATTGCATTAATTATTTGTTACCGGATTTATTTTAGTAAAAATATTCACCTTGTAAACATAATAATATGAAACGCCCAAAATCTAAAAAATCATTTTTAAAATTGACATAATATCTGAAATGTCGGAATCCGGACCAATATCAAAAAGCCGAAAGTCGAAAATTAATTCGACACATTCGATTATTATTGTTATTCTTTTCCTTTTCAAACTCTGTATTTCATGAAACCCAATGCCAGAACTGATCCCTTAAGTCTAATATTTTTTTCCGAAACGATGTTGGATTTAGGTCTAACTCTTTTTTCAATTTCAAATGTTTGAGTTGGGTGAAAATTGAAGGGATATGCAATAGAAGTATAGTGATTGCACCCTCATATATCAGACTTAAGGAGAAAATTGGAGGGATGCCGAAACGGGCTTAACTGCTACTCAAATTTCATTCTCTTCAATGTGGCGGAAGCTGTAAGCTATAACGTCAAATTGAATATAGCATATTTTTGTGAATAACTTGAATTGAAAAACAGGGTTTGGATCACGGCGCTGGTTAAAAGTAAGTATAACTGAGAGAGTTTATGCTCGGCACTCATACACTAAAAAATAGTAATAAATAAAGGGCGAATTATATGCACTTAAATTCTGCCAAAATTGGCTTGTCTTTAAAATATGCAGTTATTTGCATTTTTTTTTTACCAAATATGCATAGTGGTATGCAATATTTCTTCTAGTAAAATGAGGTAAAGAAACACATTGGGTTATAAAAAATATGTTTATTTAAAAAAAAAAATTGCAAAAACAAATAAAAAAAAATAAAAGTAAACAATTTTTTAACCTAAAATTGTATAAAAGGCATTTATTAGAGTTAACTTTTTCTTAAAACAAAGCGCTTCGACAGAAGACAACGACATTTGACATAAACAGCTGATCTCGTTTCGTCGTTAAAGTTCCCAGATCAGCAGTGCAGTGGGCCGTAGCAAGCTCACGCGTCTGGTTGCGTCATATTATATTCTACCGATTTTGGTGTTTTATAAGTGTTTCTGTGGCTGTTTTTTTTATGTAGTGTGTGTTTTAAACATTTTACTTTTGGATTTTAAATATTTCAGGTGTTTATTATTTAAGTTTAATAGTGAGTACAAACACCTCTTTCGTTACCTCATCTATTATGAAATCAATAAAGTGCCTAGTTAAACCATTTGCTTATCGTTATATTACAGGATGTCTCATAACCATATCGGCAAATACAGCAACAGGAGATAGTAGACTTGAAAATATGTCATTTATGCTTAAGAACGCACGGTTAATTTTAAATAAATATGTTTCGTTAAGAAATGTATTTATTATTTAAGTTTAATAGTGAGCACAAACACCATTTTGGTTAAGTTATCTATTAACAAATCAATAAAATGCGTAGTTAAACCATATGCTTAACGTTATATACAGGATGTCTCATAACCCAGGGGCAAATACAGCAACAGGAGATAGTAGACTTGAAAATATGTCATTTATGCTTAAGAACGCACGGTTAATTTTAAATAAATATGTTTCGTTAAGAAATGTATTTATTATTTAAGTTTAATAGTGAGCACAAACACCATTTTGGTTAAGTTATCTATTAACAAATCAATAAAATGCGTAGTTAAACCATATGCTTAACGTTATATACAGGATGTCTCATAACCCAGGGGCAAATACAGCAACAGGAGATGGTATACTTGAAAATATGTCATTTATGCTTAAGAACGCACGGTTAATTTTAAATAAATATGTTTCGTTAAGAAATGTATTTATTATTTAAGTTTAATAGTGAGCACAAACACCATTTTGGTTAAGTTATCTATTAACAAATCAATAAAATGCGTAGTTAAACCATATGCTTAACGTTATATACAAGATGTCTCATAACCCAGGGGCAAATACAGCAACAGGAGATAGTAGACTTGAAAATATGTCAGTTATGCTTAAGAACGCACGGTTAATTGTCAATAAATAAGTGTCGTTATCAAAGGTGTTTATTTAAATGTTTCTTGCCATCTAGGATTTGAACGCAGTTATCTCAAAAACTAATTAAAATATCGAAAAACATTACTTTTTTACGTATAAACGATCACTACTCCATAATTTGAGGTAAGCGCTCAGAAATGTGAGAGAAAAAAAAATATGCAAGAATTTATCGAACTCATTATGGAATCCTTCTTCTTGCCCTTAAAAACATAACTACACCCAAATTGATTCCTATTATCCGCTTGACATCAAATCATCGCCAATTTTATAAAGGAAATATTTACTTGAATCACCCTGTATCCCTTTAACCAAATCCACTATCTTCCGTTATTGTATAGCCCTTTAGTTACGGGATGGGACAAGCTATATTCACATGACACTGTGACCCGTAGTATCACGAGTGAACTACTTCAATGTCCTCAGATTACTTTTAATTGTGGAAAAAGGTTTGTAACATTTCTAGGTCCAAAGTGCTATAATTTGTTAACTAGTGAAATTAAAACTATAAGCAGCTATAAAAGATTTTCATACAACTGTAAAAGATTTATTAGTGATCATTATCATCTTTTTATAAAATGAATTACAATTTAGTCACTTGCAATAGATTAGTTTAGGGTTTGGTGTATTTTGCTGTCGTGTTGTGTGCTGGCGTATTGCAATATTGGGTGGTACTTTGTACTCTCAATTACTTATGGGAAATTATAGGCACAAAACAAGTGTTAACTCACTTAGGTGCATATTATTTCTTTCTGATTCGGTTAATTTAATATAATTTACTTTATGACTACAAACATTCCTGTGGTATATCTTGTTCAAATGTACCTATTGATTACTGAATTAAGTTTATTTAGGTAATACTGTAGCAGTTTTTGTAAATATTATAAACAGATTGTGATAAAACATAAGTTACCAATGTTGGATTACTTATATTACTATATTAAATTATAAATTATTAATTATAAGTTACTACTTATATTGTAAACTTGTAAACAAACAAATAAACAAATTATCGATAAAATATATATCCATACATAAAATTCTCACAAAAGTAACAATACCAAAAGGGTTCCCCATATGGTGTTTTAATTAGATGTGCACCACAAAGCTTACACCTCGCAAAAAGTATTACTTTTTTCATTGTATAATAAATACATAAATACCTATTTTGCTTTCTATAAATAAATACTAAAAGAAATAAATGTTGTTTTCTTCTTTTCCTTTAGTTTTATAATGTTTTCACATTCTTATTTTGTACGGGTCCGTCAATATTTATTATAAATAATAAAATTAGTATGTACCTACGCTATATCTTTACAAAATTTGGAAGCAGATGGCGAAAGCGAAGGTATAAGAACTTAGTCCGGTTCTGTTTCTGTAGCCAACCGCTTAACGTAAAATATGCCAGACTTCAACAGGGTGCCATTAATGGCAGGTGATGCGGCGAGTTCTTAGATTAATTTGACTTTTACTAAATATTTTTTAAAATTTGTCTTGTCAAGGATTGTCTTCTATTAGTAAAATTATGTTTATACACAGAGAAGTTTCTTTCAACATCTACTGATGTAATCGGACAATACTGCAACTTAGGTATCAAAATGTAATTTTGGTCTATTTGTATAGGTACCCCTTTTCACCCCTTCAAAGGACAGCTTTCAAAAAATTCCGACAATTAATATTTTTTTTAATATAAACTTTTATATCTCCTTTTTTCACTCTTTTAGGAACCGATTATCAAAAAAATAAGAAATACGCGTTTTATTAATTATTGTACATTAGCGTATTTAGTTTCAAGAAATTTGAACCAAATATATGTTTTCCAATAAAAATGTCCACCAATTAGAAGCAAAATGTTTATTTGTTCCAACCAAAAGATTTGTCGAAATTTTTTTAATATTTTTCTCTAGCGGTTGCGTTGGACTCTTACCCCTTCCATTTCTATCCCCTAGGGGCAAAATTTCCAAAAACATCGAAACAAGTACTTGCTTATTTTAACAGAGTAAGCTTAGTGCCAATGTGTGCATTTATAACGAATTTTCAGCAATAGTATAATAGCTTAAAATTATAGACAGTTATATACTCCCCTTAAAATAGAAACTCCTAACTGAATTTTGGAAAAATGACGAAACAAGTATGATTATTTATTATTATTCTTAAATGATAAAAGATAATATTAAAACCAATAAAGGCAATTGCACGTCCAAAACTCGTCTATCATTCAAGAAACATCATTGTCTCCAACCTCTAAATAGAGACGTGAATTCTCATTTTATTAGAGGAACTTACTTAGATATACCATGCGAGCAAAACTTATTTGAATCAAAGAGGGCCTTTCATCTAAGGGCGTAATGCTTAGCCGTAGAGCCTAATACCTGTTGGGTGTCAGTAACTACCTGAATTTGTTGTAAATATTAAATGGAGTTACTGTTTGTAACTAGTCAGTGGTAATGCTTCACTTCTTATCAAGTACTCTGTGGTTTGGTTTTAAAAAGATGCCGCATCGATGGCACTAATTATTAGGTTGTCATGTTTTAGTTTTTTCTCTGTGTTAACAACTGAGAAGAATGGCCGATTAGATAGAAGTTAATTTGTGTTCGTTTTTCGTTTCGTTTTGTAAAAGAAAGATTGTGAGATGCTCAATAAAGTGTACATATAAAATATTGGCTTTACTTCAACGCTGAAACCTTAGTAACACAACAGGTTATGGGCCCAGTTTAAAGTAAAGTCAAATAAGAAAAGGAAAACAGTTACCAAGGAGCAGAAGGAAGGTACGCACGCCCTAGAAGAAAATGGCGGGGAAAAGTAAAAATGTTTTTAATGTTGAGTTGTTGAACGCAAGCAATTATCATACATGGAAGTTTAGAATGTACATGTTGTTGGATGAAAAAGAAGTAAGGGAGTGTATAGATAAGGAATTTATTGTAACCGAACATTCCAACAGAAATAAATTGGCAGAGGCTCGACGAAAAGATAATCGGTGTAAATCTTTAATAGTACAGTGTATCGAAGACGGCCAAATAGATATAATAAGGGGCCAGGAAACAGCATACACTATATGGAAAAGTCTGGAAGATAGATATGAAAAAAAAGGGATGCCGGGAAAATTACTGTTGAAACGAAAACTAATGTCTATGAAACTTAAGGAGTCTGACGACTTGGAACTATTTTTGACCCAATTTGAAGAAATAATTAGGCAGTTAAGGGCCACAGGTACTGAAGTGAAAGAAGAAGATATAATATGTAATTTGTTGCTAGCTATGCCAAAATCCTTTGAAACAGTAACTACAATATTAGAAAATATGCCACCAGATGACTTAACTTTTGATATCACTAAATCAAGGTTAAGGGCAGAAGTAGAGAAGAGAAGAGCAATAAATAACAACGTTAACAAGGAACTTAAACCAGCAGTATTTTATACCGATAAATCAAGGGCATGTTATATATGTGGTAAAACAGGGCATTATAAACGTGAATGTCCAAAGAATGTGCAACAAGCAGGAACATATCAGAGAGGTGGACAGTATAGTGGATTCAGGGGTGGACATCAGTCAACTGGACATAATGTGAATACCAGTCAGAATTCTAGTGGAGGACAGTTTCGTGAAAATTTTACTACTAGAGGAACTTTTCAAAACAGAGGTAGAGGAATTTTTCCTCATAGGGGTAGAGGACAAAATGGATTCCCAAATGACTTTCAAAGTGCAAGAAGAGGTAACTATGTTGAAAAAGATGAAAACTCGGAGGAAAATGAACAAAGTGATAATGTGACGGAATCAAGCATATGTTTTATGAATGATATTGGTAACTATGAGACTATAAGTAACAATATTTTATTTTGTATTGATTCAGGTTGTACTGATCATTTAGTCAATGACAAAAAATATTTTTCTGAAATCTTAATGTTAAAAGATACAATAAAAATAGCGGTTGCAAAAAATGGAAATTTTATGGAAGCCATAGGGGTTGGAAAAATAAAGGTAAAAAGTATTGTATATGGGAAAGAGGTTAGTTGTACAATTGAAAATGTATTTTATGTTCCGAATCTCAGAAAAAATCTTTTATCTGTCAAAAGGTTAGAATTATCAGGTATTAAAATTGTTTTTGAAAGTGGTCAAGTTAAATTGTACAAAAATAGGGAACTTATAGGTATAGGTTACAGAAACAACCTATATGAAATTTCATTTACTGTAATAGAAAATGAATGTCAAAATGTTGAAACGGAAAGTGATATGTCAAGGTTATGGCACAATAGGTTTGGCCATATATGTCATTCTAATTTAGAGAAGTTGATTAAAAATGGAATGGTAGATGGTATTAACAATTTAAAATTACATAAAATTGAATTTTGTGAGTCCTGTGTAGGGGGGAAAATGACACGATTGGGGTTTGAAACTAGAACTAGGGCAAAGAGGGTTCTTGAAATAGTACACACGGATGTAGCTGGACCTGTTACACCATTGGCGCACGATGGTGGAAAATATTTTGTAACGTTTATTGATGATTTTTCTAATTTTATTTATGTATACTTGATTGAAAATAAAAGTGATGTCATTAGTTGTCTTAAAGAATATGTGAAAGTTGTACAAGCAAAGTTTAATTCTAAAATATCAACTATTAGATGTGATAACGGTGGTGAGTATATTTCAAATGAGTGTAAAATGTTTTGTAGGGAAAATGGTACATTTTTGGATTATACTATACCTTATACACCCGAACAGAATGGTAAAGCCGAGCGATTTAATAGGACATTGGTGGACAAGGCAAGAGCAATGATGCAAGAAGCAAATATGCCAAAATCTTTTTGGAATGAAGCAGTAAGAACAGCTGCTTATATTATAAACAGAAGTCCAAGTGCAGCCAATCCAAATAATGTTACTCCAGCAGAAATTTGGAATGGAAATAAACCAAATGTTAGTAATCTAAGGGTTTTTGGTTCAACTGCATATGCACACGTGCCTAAACAAGTAAGAGATGGAAAGTTTGACACAAAGTCAGATAAATGTATAATGGTAGGATATACAAACACCGGATATAGACTATGGAGTATAGATCAGGAAAGAGTAATAGCATCGAGAGATGTGATTTTCAATGAAAATTATTTTTTCTATAGAGATGAGCAAAGATATGAAAAGGAAGTGGAAAATAAAGACGATGAGAAAGAGACAGAAACAGATACAGAGAAAATAAATGATACAGAGATAATTCAAGTAGAAAATAAAAGACAGAGAAAAATACCAGACAGATACAATGAATATGAAATGTACATGGCTTTTGATGCTATGTCATTTGTAGAGAAGGTACCCGAGAAGGTAAAAGACTTAGAAGGAAAAGATGATGAGAGGCTATGGAGACAAGCTATGGATAAGGAGATAATGTCAATAGAAAAGAATGATACATGGACAGAGGTGAGTGTTCCAAAGGATACAGAAGTACTAAGTACTAGATGGGTATTTGCAAAGAAACCATTAGAAAGAGACTTAGAAGATAAATATAAAGCTATACTTGTAGTAAGAGGTTTTGCTCAGAAAGAAACTTTTGACTATAATGAGTTATACTCTCCAGTTGCCAAAATGTCTACGATTCGAACATTACTGTCAGTAGGAAACCAAAATAAATATTATTTTAAACAGCTAGATGTTAAAACAGCGTTTTTGAATGGTGATTTAAAAGAAAATGTTTTTATATATCCTCCAGAAGGTGTAAGATGCAGAGAGGGATATATTTTAAAATTGAATAAATCACTATATGGTTTAAAACAAGCAGCAAGATGTTGGAATGATAAAATAAATAATTTCTTAATTAAATTAGGTTTTGTAAGATCAGAAAGTGACTATTGTTTATATGTGAAAATTAGTAATAGTAATATGATATACTTACTGTTATATGTTGATGACATCATACTAGCAGGATCGGACTTAACACTAATTGAAAAGGTTAAAAGGGAGTTGACGGATAACTTTGATATGAAGGACAAAGGAGATTTAAGATACTTTTTGGGATTAGAAATAGATTATGATAGGGAAAAGGGAATTTTGAAAATAAACCAAAAGTCATACTTAACTGGAATTTTAAAACGGTTTAATTTTGAAAATTGCAAGTCATGTTCAATACCTATCGATCCTAAGCTAAAAATAGAAATAGAAGAAGATGGTGGAGGAAAGGAGCCAGTCAGAGAGTTAATTGGTTGTTTAATGTATTTAATGCTAGGATCTCGTCCAGACATAAGTTTTGCCATCAATTATCTTAGCAGGTATCAGGATAAAAGTTTGAATGCAGTATGGGTATGTTTGAAACGATTACTAAGATATTTGAAAGGAACAACTGATATGGATTTAATATATAAAAGAAATTTAAGTGAAATCCCTTTAATATGTTATGTAGATTCAGACTGGGCAGGGGATTTAAATGACAGAAAGTCAGTATCGGGTTATATAGTGAAAGTGTTTGGAAATACAGTGTCGTGGGTGACTAGAAAGCAAAACTGTGTAGCCTTATCAAGTACAGAAGCAGAGTTGATTGCTTTATGTGCTGCTGTGCAGGATTGTTTGTGGTTTAAAAGGTTGTTAAATGATATGGAAGTACAAATTAAAAGTTTTAAAGTGTTTGAAGATAATCAAGGATGCATTCATTTAATTAGAAATCCTGAAAATAATAAACGAGTAAAGCATATTGATTTGAAATATAGTTTCATTACTGAAAATGTCAGAACAAATAATATCATTATTGAATATATAAATACAAAATTTCAGTTAGCCGATATATTAACGAAGGGACTACCCAGAATTCAGTTTTATTCAAATTTTAAAGGATTAGGTTTAGAAACAAGAGAGGGATAAAAATAAAACAAAAATTATATAAATATATTATATTAGTCAAAGTCAAAGTATTATATTATAGTATGTATACTTAATGTTTTGTGTTTTTGCGATTTTGATATACTTATTAGTAAGTTGAGGTTTGAATTAATAATTGAAAAGAAGAAAAGCATTAAGAGAGGGTGTTGTAAATATTAAATGGAGTTACTGTTTGTAACTAGTCAGTGGTAATGCTTCACTTCTTATCAAGTACTCTGTGGTTTGGTTTTAAAAAGATGCCGCATCGATGGCACTAATTATTAGGTTGTCATGTTTTAGTTTTTTCTCTGTGTTAACAACTGAGAAGAATGGCCGATTAGATAGAAGTTAATTTGTGTTCGTTTTTCGTTTCGTTTTGTAAAAGAAAGATTGTGAGATGCTCAATAAAGTGTACATATAAAATATTGGCTTTACTTCAACGCTGAAACCTTAGTAACACAACAGAATTAACAATCAATCAGTCATTCCGTCATCTTTGACAGTCGTGACAAGTAATTTGATTCATCGCTAAATTTTCCAATTTCTTGAACAATTCACACAATGGGCTTTACTGTACAGCACAAAACATTCATGGTTAAAGCGTATTTTCGAAACGGGGTTAGAGTAAATGGTGAGTGGCAATACAATCCTGGTTTGAGCATGGACGATTTTTACTAACATTTTCCTAACGTTGCTTTTATTGCTGGGGATTTTTATCATTGCCTGAAAAGAACCGTGGCTGTGTTTAGGGAAACAGGTTCTATACAACACAAAAAAGGAGCAGCAATACCATCTGTAAGAACAAAAGAACTTGTTGCAAATGTTCGTGAAATAATGCAACATACGCCAACAAATTGTATAAGACGCCTGTCCCAAGAAGTGGGAAGATCTTATGGAACATGCAAGACTATTCTTAAGAAGCAGCTAAATTAATGTGGTAACATTTCTCCAGAGATGCTGGTAAACACTTTCGAAAATATGAAGAGATGTGTGAATTTATGCTTGGAGCATGGCGGTGGCCTATTTCAGCAATTTATTTAATTATTTTTGTTTTTCTTTCTGTATATTCTTACTTTGTTAATTTTGTAAACAACAAAAATAAATTTGTATTTGTCTACTTATTTTATTACTCATTAGTTTGGCATATCATGTCATAATATGAATTTGACAAAATTTTAACCTAGATTTGGTTAGATATATCGTCCCTATATCATTGTGATCTAAACCAAGCCCTACGTTTTTTAATCCAAGCCCTCTTTGATGCAAATCATTTTAGCTCGCACGGTATGTTTATTCTTGGGTGATAGAAAAGTACAAATAAAGGCAATTGCAAGTCCAAAACTCGTCTATTATTCAAGAAACATCATTGTCTCCAAACTTTAAATAGAGACGTGAATTATCATTTTATTAAAGGGACTTGCTAAGATATTTTACTTAAAGTATATCAATTTTCAGACCTCCGCCAGTTTTAGTGTCTGAGATAAGTAAATTCCTAAAAACATTTCAACACCCGCTTTTACTCAGTTATTGATTTTCAATAAATCCATTCGTACCCCTCCCTGCCTACGTTATAAGGAGTAGATATGAGAGGGAGAGAGAGTGGCTCGGTCTCCTGCGAGACGAGAACTTTTTCTGCGAGAATGTCGTGGGACGAGATAAAAATATGCGCGAACGAGAAATCTCGTAAAATCTAAAGATTTTGATTAGAATTTCCGATAAACTTTACAAGGAATCCAGTTAGTATTACTCAATAAAAAAGCTATCTCTATTACTGATATTGCAGGTGGCAAGGTAACAATCGGGACACTTTGCCGAAAAACAATAGAAAAAGGATCAAAAGAAAAAATGAACCCTTTTTTTATAATATTTATAGTTTTTGTCGCAATATTTAATACAGGGAACTATTTGATAAACGATAATCGTCTTCGCGAATTAAAAATAATATTAGGCCACGTTCAGCAAAATGTATGGAGTAAACTATACAGGGTGTTTCAGAATAAGATGCTGATCCTTAACGGTGTGAATCCTTAGGTGATTTTAAGAAGAAAAGTTCATATTAATATATATCCTTAACCTATCAACTTTCGAACTACAGGGCGTTAAAGTTTTAAGAAAAAAATTGTTTTTCTATCATAACTTTAAAAACTTTCTAGCTATTTTTAGGAACTTTTCACACATGCCCTGTAAGCATCAATAGCCATTTTTTGGTGTAGAAAATTTTTTAAAATTTTTAACCAGTGGCGTCCTGAAAGGGTTTGGACTAGACATTTTGGAAAAATATTATGTAAGCCACTGCTTTTTCTCATGATAAAAATTATTTTTAAAATACTCATTCATTTTAGGCCAAATTTAATATCTTGCCTTTTTATCGTCCGATGAACAGTTTACGACAAAAAAAAATAAAAAGCATTAAATGCGCATTCGCTATGTGCCTATGATTTGTTTTTTAACAATAAATTAAAACAGCTAACTTTAAATAACGTGTGAACAAAAACGAAATTAATTTAGATTAGCTATTGAAAGTGGCCACCAGTTGCAAGAATGCATGCTTCAGCTCTTCTCTTCATTGAGTCTCGTACCCTTTGAAAAATTCCTGGAGTATTCCTGATAGTGTCAAAACAAACCATAGGCACTTAGCGAATGCGCATTTAATGTTTTTATTTTTTTGTCGGAAACTGTTTGTCGAACGATAAAAAGGCAAGATATTAAATTTGGCCTAAAATGAATGAGTATTTTAAAAATAATTTTTATCTTGAGAAAAAGCAGTGGCGTACATAATATTTTTCCAAAATGTCTAGTCCAAACCCTTTCAGGACGCCACTGGTTAAAAAAATTTAAAATTTTTCTACACCAAAAAATGGCTATTGATGCTTAGAGGGCATGTGTGAAAAATTCCTAAAAATAGCTAGAAAGTTTTTAAAGTTATGATAGAAAAACAATTTTTTTCTTAAAACTTTAACACCCTGTAGTTCGAAAGTTGATAGGTTAAGGATATATATTAATATGAACTTTTCTTCTTAAAATCACCTAAGGATTCACACCGTTAAGGATCAGCATCTTATTCTGAAACACCCTGTATACTCTTTTATTGGTGTCCGGTTTTCTCTAGGAATTGCTTTAAATATTTTTTTTTCTATAAATTATAACTGGCTGGGAATTTTAAGGTAAGATAAAGTTTCTTACCTTGTTTTAATGAGCTATGGTAGTTTGATTTGCAGTATTTGCACCCTGACAAGTTTTTGGTATGATTATTTTAAAATAATGCCGTTGTAAATCAAAACAATCTACCTTCATTTTGACTATTTACATACAGACAATAGTATTATCGCAAACTACACTATTATAACACCGACATTATTTTTTGCTGTTAGGTTAAAACACACACAACTACGAAACGAATATTACAAGCAATAAAAACTTAAATTTCCACAATGGTTTATGAAAAAAAAAACACAAGGGAACCTCCCGGTTTATTATTTATCCAGTTAAAACAACATTAAACTATAATTTACACTATATTTAAAACATATTACACACATTTTTTACAAAAAAAGACAGATAAACAAGACAGACGCGTGTTCTTAGAAATCTAACGCCGGTAACTGACATATTTTTGCACTTACCTACATTCTGTTCTACCAGGTGCAGGCAACCAGCGTTCCCGTTTTGTGCCTTGAATACTCAAAAAGGGTCTATCTTACTTTTAATTATTTAAAATTATATTTTTGTACACATATGCAACCATAAAAACATTATTCAAATTTAAAGGCAACAGCGCGAACCACGATGGGCACCGTAGTCGTTCGTTTTCGTTTGTATTCCGTTCCAGTGACCAGTGACGCATACGGATTTGTTAGGTAATATAAGCCTGTAGTTTTATTTTGGTCAGGTATGAGTTGAGTATTAGCAACACTGTGCCAGAACTGCCAGATTTTAACTTTAAAAATACTTTTGAAAATTGCTACAGAAGGATGCGTTTATAATACTCACATGGTAATGGTAATAATAAAATTCCGTATGTACTTGGAGCTTTTGCAGAATTTATTTTCATGACGTCACATTGCGAGACGAGAAAACATCGTGTGAAATGTTAGCCAGGCGAAATTTGGAAAAATTTTGCCTTGAATTGCAAGACGAGACGAAAGTGCTTTAAAAAGTGGGAGATTTCTCGTCTCGTGAAACACTAATTAAATTTTCCATTTTATGTGTTAGTATAGTAGGTATACCGAATGTTTCTCAAAAGACGTTCCCCCCTTTAACTTTTCTGTATTTATAGATATTATTATTAAGGTTGAATTCTCAACGTCATTCAATCTATTGTCAACCTATAACCTATTTCGCATTGATTTTTTGAGTTTATTATTTTAATAACTAACATTTAAAGAAAAGCAATATCGTCGGTACATTATTTAGGTAGTATCTGATATATTACAAAAATATCAATTTATTTCATTGCTAATTTTGGGAGAATTGTATAGTGAAAGAACAATGAGTGACAATGACTTAATAATGTTAAAAAAAATCTTACCCGATATTTTTCGCTATACAATTCTCCTAAAATAAGTTATGAAATTCCTTGATATTTATTAAATATGTCAATTATTACCTATAGAACATCAAGTCGATGCTGATTTTCTTTAAATTTTGTATAAAAGCTAGAAAACATAAATAAATCTACGCGAAATAGGTTATAGGTTGGCAAGCATGTTGATACTCCCACCTTAAAATGAAATTTTAAGATTATGCATAAGAGATGAGTCTGCATTTATTGGCATAATTTAGCACTTCCGGTTTGACCTTGACTTTAGTATTTTAAATGGGACATCTTGTATATTTTTAATTATTGAGATTCAGTATAACATTCTGAGTAAAATGACACCTCACTTGTCATTTTTTGACGTGTTATAATTTTTATGTTTATTTTTTTTCAATCTAGAATGCTACAAATTAATTAAATCTGGTGATTTATAGTCAAGTAGTATATGAAAATTAGAATTATTTCATAATAATTGACTTTTTAATTTTCACAAGCGTTTAAAAAATAAAATTTTGTTTTCTTGGCATTTACTCCATTTTTCCAAATGAAACGATGGTAGTTCACTAGGATATATTTAAAACGAGCATTTTTTTCCCTACAATTTGATACCATACACTCTTATGCTATTTTAAAATTGACACGAAGAATTTGCCTTAAGTCCCAATCGCAAATTTAAAAGCGTTATGGATTATTTACCCTGTCATTTCTAAATAAATATAAAGGCGGCTTTGAAAAACAATGGAATGGTTTTGAAAACCAATATGGTTTTAAATTAAAATTGTAAAGTCATTCGTTTTTATTAAACTTTGTAAATCAGATAAAGTGGTTAGTTTTACTAGAAATGAACAAATTGATATGCTCCTAATTTTTGGAGTGACCAAAAAAATTCTTCTGAAGCCCCAAGATTGTATGTATCTGGTATCGTATGTTTTATAACCTTATGACATTTCAACTTTAAATTAAAGCCATATTGCTTTTCAAACCCATTCCATTGTTTTTTAAAGTCGCCTTTTATATTTCTTTAGAAAAGAGAGGGGGCGGCAATAATGCATAACGCTTTTAAATTTGCGATTGGGATTTAAGGCAAATTTTTCAGTGTCAATTTTAAAATAGCATATCAAATCAAATCAAATCAAGTATATTACGGTTAGGAAAATTTTACAATTTTTTACCTCGTCAATAATATAGTAATAAAATAAAATAAAATTTAATAGTTTCCTATACATTTTCTTTTTCTTTTTTAATTCAGGTCAACCTTGGACACCAAACAATACTATACAAGACACGGAACAAAAAAACATAGTATACGGGTTAAAAAAATTGAATTAAAATTTGAGGACAACACTATAGGCTAAAATGTAGGCAAGCATTTAACTAAATGTAATTAAAACTGAAAGTCCATAAACTCCTGAACACTAAAGAAAGCTCTACTTAACAACAATTTTTTTATTAGGGCTTTGAATTTCTCTCTTGTCAGCTCATGGTAATTAGCAGGAAGTTTATTATAGAATTTAATTGCATAGTATCCTGGGCCATCCTGACACCTTTTCAATCTGAGGTATGAAGGTACGAGATTGTTCTTGTTTCTAGTATTATGGCTGTGGACTTCCACATGCTTTCTGTATTCATCTTCTCGATCTTTCACGTACAGCAGGTTCTCAAGGATATATGCCGAAGGCAAGGTTAGTATTTGAAGTTGTTTAAATGCTTCCCTACAATCGTCCCTGAAACCCAAACCTGCCAGAATTCTGACAGCCCTCCGTTGCAGCCCAAATATTCTGTCGGTGTGCGCGGCATGTCCCCATACTAGCAGTGCGTATGTCATGATTGAATGAAAGAGTGCAAAGTAGGTCATTGTAAGGGTCTTCTTCGGAACGATGTCCGCCAGCCTGCGCAGCGCAAACACACCACTTCTCAATTTCTTTGCCAATTTATCTATGTGTTTATCCCATCGCAACAATGGGTCCATGTAAACACCCAGAAATTTAACGTCTGTGATATCGTCATTGCCATCACCAAGTTCCCGTAGGGAGAAGATTACTCGCTTTGTTTTTGAGTTATTGAGAAGCAGCCCGTTCGCACTGAACCAGTCGGCAGCAATGCCCCGAGCATGGTCCAGTTCGTTTATAGCATCGTCAAGTGAGTCGCGACCGAGAGAGAGAGTAGTGTCATCAGCAAAAATAGTAGGTCGCGCCCCAGTTGGTTGGAGCGGAAGGTCGTTTATGTAGATCAAGAAAAGTAAGGGGCCCAAAATCGACCCTTGTGGAACCCCCACCGAAACATCCCTTTTACCTGACAACACCCCTCCCACTCTCACTCTCTGTCCTCTGTCTGATAGATAGTCCCTTATCAAACCCACACTATGGTCCGAGAAGTTGTAGAATGTAAGCTTCTTTAAGAGCAAGTCATGCGAAACACAATCAAACGCTTTACTGAGATCACAGAGCAAAACAGCATTGTACTCTTTACTTTCAAGGGAGTGCAACAGTTCAGACACCAAGTCCAAGATGGCCAAGATCGTATTTCTACCCCTCCTAAATCCAAATTGTGATGATGTAAAGCAATTGTTAATCTCAAAGAAATCGGTTACCTGAATAGCCATGCACTTTTCAAAGACCTTAGATAGTATTGGCAACAGTGAGATTGGACGATAGTTTGAGGGATCCTCCCTATCACCCTGTTTGAAAATTGGCACAACTATAGCCTGCTTTAGCACCTCGGGAAAGCATCCCTCCCCAATGCATTGATTTATTAGTTTAGTCAAAGGAGTAATTATTAGGTTTTTTATTGTTTTTATGAGTTCCACACTAAGGCCAAATATATCTCTACTCTTTTTGTTATTTAGATGATTTATAATTTCTCTGACTTCATTAAAAGTTACCTCTCTAAAGTTAAAACTGTTTTCGGGGCGGTCCACACTCACCAGACCATCAAGTGGATCAAACTCGGTATCTGGAATTTCACCAATCAATTTTGCAGCCACACTGCTAAAAAAATCATTAAAGTCATTCGGATCAATGTTTTGCCCGTTATCCCTTTCAGTATTATTTTGTTTGGAGCTATTTACTATCTTCCACGCAGCCCTGCTTGTGTTGGCTGCAGTGGATATAATTTGTTCATTGCATGCACGCTTTGCTCTATTGATCGCATATCGATACCCACTCTTGCACTGCCTAAATAATCCCCTCAGTTCCTCAGTTTTGTACTGTCTGCTTAATTGCCCCAAAAAATTTAAGTGTTCCCTCATTTCCCTTAAAGAATCATTAAACCATGAGATGTTGTGTCCCTGATCCGACCGCACACAAAAGCTTTTTTCCGGGAAGGCCCGGAGGTAGGCTTCCTCCAGCATATGAGTAAATATTCCGAACTTAGCAGCGGCGTTAATCCCCTTATCATTTAAAAAAGTGTAAGAAAAGCCCTCAACCAAGCCATAAAAAGTAAACAAACCTGCTTGTGTGATAGGTCTACATACTGTTCTCTTTGCCACTATCTTTGTCTTTACCGACGAGAACTCTAAAACTTGGGTTTTGTGATCTGATATGTTAAATTCTAAGTTGTAAGCTGAAGATCCGCGGCATTAAAGTTCAGAAAAATATTATCTATACATTTGTTTTCTCTAGTGTTTTCGTAAATTGTTTGTTTCAAGCCAAAACCCTCAAGCATGTCACAGAGATAGACCGCTTCCACGTGGTCCGATCCAAAGTGCACATTGAAGTCCCCAGCCAATATAACGTTTCTATTTCCAAGTCTGTTCAGGATTTCCTCGGTTCTCTTCACGAAGGTGCCAAAATGCCCCGTCGGTGACCTGTAAACACAAGAGACATTTAAATTAAAATTTTTTATAAAGACACTGCACATTTCGATACATTTCTCCATACTACATGAGGATACCCATTGTACTGGACTGGCCTCCAAATTTCTTTTGACAAATATTGCTGTCCCTCCTCCAATTGAATCATCTCTACAGTAAATGCTGACAAGTGAGAAGTTAGAGATTACTATTTGTTGAATTTCTTCACTCTTGAGCCAGTGTTCCGTTATGCACAGGACATCAAAGTCATGCTCTTTCAGATATGTTTCTAGATGTCCCACTTTGTTCTTTAGTGATCTTACATTTAGATGAGCTATTTTCACTTTCCAAGTATTGGTTTTTTGGTTGCTTGCGATTTGTTTTCTTTCTGGTTCGTATCTACCCTCATTATTGGGTGTCGTCGTAAGTTCAGAAAATAATTAATGGATGTACCTCTTGGCCAGTTTTCGGCCTTCATGAATTCTTCTTCTGCGCCGCCTTTATCGACACATACTTTAAAAGCGCTTTGAGCATTATCGCGCCTGGTTCTCAGTTTCTCGCAGGCACATTTTATTTTTATCTGGTTTTCTATGAAGGATTTTAGGATCTCTGGAGTTGTTTCGGGTGCGAATCCACTGACAAAGAACCATGTTTGTTTTTGGGCCATTTTAAGATCTCCCTCGATTAGTGCTGCAGAGCCCTGCACTGGGGCAGGTCTATGGATCTTTGAAGGTTCCCGTTTTTTGCGGTTTTTGACGATTTGCCAGTCGTTTTCAGTAGGGGGCAAAACATCATTATTTTCGATTGTTGTGACGTGATCTTGAATTGTCACTTCGTTTTTTTTGTTGGCTTCAGGTTGAGATTTTGGCGTTAGCTGGTTAGGAGTGTCGACAGTTAGTTCCTTCGTCTGTTTAGAACTATTTTTCCTCTGTGCTTCTGGTTCATTTGAACTGCTCGTCATGCGATCTTGAGTTTGTTGCATTGGTGTCACATCCGCTAAGACAGCTGGTTTTTGCTGTGTTGCCAGCTCCATAGAAGCAGACTTGGCGCCAATTTTTTTTGATTTTTTTGCACTCACCAAACTTTGGAGCTTTTCTTCAAGTAGAATTTTATTTTCCTGGAGTATGTTTGCTTTTTCCTCCATGTCTCTAACAGCTTTTCGCAATAATTGTATCTCTATGTCTTTTTGCTTCATCAACTGCTCTTGTGAGGTTAAATCCAGGATGCAGCACATTGCTCTCGTGTTATCAATAATTTTCACTTTCGTTGCCCAATCTCTCGATCCGCACGATTTGTGATACACTTTTCCGCACACAATACACGTGACACTGCTAAAAGATTTTGTTTTACAGCATTCGTAATTGATTTTTTTACTAACAACTTTCTCTGGCTGTTCACTATCCGCCATCTTGAATCATGTATATATATATAAAGAAAAGTTAGTGTACTTAAATACATAATTTATATTTGTGAAAAAAGTAATCCTCGAGCCGGGATCGAACCGACAACCTCTGTATATCCAGTACAACGCGCTACCAATTGCGCCACCGAGGACATAGGAACGCACCAGCTTATCGGGAATCACTTTCGTCAGAAATTAAATTTTAACACGAAGGGCTACTTCAAAGGCAAAGTGTACAGTTATTGATATTCATTTAGACTATTTAATCCTATAGACGACATGGTTAGATCCAACCACTAGAAGTCAGCGGAAAAGTCTGTAGAAATATAACTATAGGTTCGTCTCAATTAAGAGTAGGTATGAAAATAAAGAAAAGTTACTAACTTTTCTTTATTTTCATACCTACTCTTAATTGAGACGAACCTATAGTTATATTTCTACACTTTTCCGCTGACTTCTAGTGGTTGGATCTAACCATGTCGTCTATAGGATTAAATAGTCTAAATGAATATCAATAACTATACACTTTGCCTTTGAAATATATATATATATATATATATATATATATCATACGGTATGGTATCAAATTGTTGGAAAAAAAATGCTCGTTTTAAATATCCCAATGAACCATGCACCATCGTTCCATTTTGAAAAATGGAGTAAACGTCAAGAAAACAAAATTTCATTTTTTAAACGCTTGTGAAACTTAGAAAGTAAATTATTATGATATAATTTTAACTAACCACTTGACTATAAATTAACAGATTTAATTTAATTTGTAGCACTCTAGATTGAAAATAAACAGAATAATGTTATAACACGTCCAAAAATGACAAGTGAGGTGTCATTTCACTCATAATGTTATGCTGAACCCAAATAAGTAAAAATATACAAGATGTCCCATTTAAAATGTCAAAATCAAGGTCACTTTCGGTCAAACCGGAAGTGCCAACAAATTGAAAATTATGCCAATAAATGCAGACTTATCTCTTATGCATAATCTCAAAATTTCATTTTAATATCAATAAATATAAAAAAGTTGCGTTGAACGCCTTTTGAGAAACACTCGGTATAGATATAGAATAGATAACTTATTTCCATTCAACAACCAACAACTACCTAGAGACACTAAGATAAATTGGCAATTAAAACATTCAACGCCCGACAGTTTGTGTATACTTTAATATAATATATACCTATTATGAAATTTTATTTAAAAAAAGAATAATCGCAATATTTCATGAAGTGAACTCTCCCGTTTTTTTTTGTTTTCCTGATCTTCAATTGAATAGTGGACACACACCACATAACGCTGTACGCCCCTGCGCACCCGCTAAAAAGAGACCGCTTAGGGTGAATGCGGCCAAAGAAGGGATGAAAAGGACGAACGTAAACTGTAAGTTCCTAGCGTCGCGTTACGTCCTACGGGGTAGGTTTTCGTTCCCTACTCATTCGGGGAGTGCGTACCTGGAAACGGGAGCGTGTTTTGTATCACATAAAATCTGTTCGTTCCCGGGCTAACGGCCAGCACATTCGCTGTCAAATATTCGTCTTTCGAGCATTTTAGCTGCCGCTGCGAACTTTCGTTTATTGTATCGGGGGATAAAAATATTACGCGTTCGCTAATTTTTGCTCAACCTTACTTGTGTTATACCAATAATTAATAAACAATAGAGACGTTCTGATCCGCGTACGCTTTATAAACCGGTAATATTAACCGATTAATATATTCCAGTGTTTTAATTCCCGGTTTTCACCTTGTGTGTGGTTTTAACAATGGAATAACTTCGGAACGTTTTTATATGCACAATAAAAATGAACAAAACAAAATGGGAGCTCTATTAACCCGTAAGTGACTAAAATAACAGCTTTATGATGCTGTTTGTTTGTGCTGGGGTCGTGCCTTTATTGCAGTTTAATGGTTCACACTTTTGTTATAAATATAGGATTAAGTATGTAGTTAGTGACAGTAAAATCTTGAAATTTATTACTTTTTTGTGTGTTTTTTTCCTCAATGAGGTATTTATGCCGTTTAAAACAAGGATTTATTTTTTATGTTTTATTTATATGCTTGCATTATTTGCATGTAAAATTTATGTTGCTTAAAGTAAATAAATTTATTATTATACAATAAACTTTAAATTTCTTTATTCAAAAGGGTTTACTTGTCCTAAATTAGGAAATGATCTCAGACAGCTTCCTATTAGCAGAAAACAAAATATCTGGAAGGTACTCACAATCCCACAACACTCGTACCTATATAAGAAATAGGTTATACTTATGTGCACGGTGGAACAAAATATAAGTTATTTATAATGGGACATACACAGTTAGATATCTCTGTGAGTTGACGAAATATTTATCATTATAATGACAACCTAATTAGAAAAATAAGTACCTTTTAGCAAAAACGACATCAGCTGTTCACAAGTTTAAGTACCTAAAATATAAAAATGTAGGTACTTACTACAGTGTGACCAGTCATAGTACATCGCATCATAGGGGATTTTTTTTTATTAATAGCTTTATTCGAAATTTGACTTTGGCATCAAGTTCTGCTTTGATCGAGATAAAAATTACCTATCATATTTTTAATTTTTTCCAAAAAATAGTTCAAAAGTGGTGTTATTTCTGTAAATATCGAAAATTATATATTAAAAATTAGAAAAAGTTTTTTAAAATGCAGTTTCTAGCCCACATGCAAAATTTCAGCTGCATAAGATAATTTTGATTTTTTACCCACCATTTTTTCACTTAATAAACACTTTACTGATGACACTGTGTCCTTTTTTGTCACAATATTAAGGTGTATTACTTTTGGACACAAATTACGTTTTCAAGAATACTTATATTATGAAGTTACCTTATACAGAGTCAAAAACAAATAAACTTTGCATCACATGCGACCAAATTTTAATAGCTCAATTTTGATTTTGTAGAAGAACAGACATTTAATATGACGCTACTTTAAAGAAAATGTATCTGAAAACCATTATCAAAACTAAGAAGTTTTATGTAGGCTGCGTCGAGTCTTATTTTGCAAATGTGGTGTCATTTAGAAAATATGGGTAAAAATCAAAATTATCTTATGCAGGTGAAATTTTGCACGTGGGCTAGAAACTGCATTTGAAAAAACTTTTTTCGATATTTTCACAAATAGCCCACTTTTGAATCATTTTTTGGAAAAAATTAAAATTTGACAGATAATGCAAATCACGTGACTACTATTTTATACGGGCATTAAGTGTTGCATTACGTGTGCATCTTGTTCCATTTTTGATTTTTGACATATTAAACATTTTAATACTGTTAAGGTAATGTCGTAGGTAAATATAAAAAATTGGTAAATCAAATTAAATTAAAAAAAAATATTTATTATTCAAAACGAACTGGTATGACATAAAAGTTTGTATGCACCACGGGTACTAATAGATATAATATACCCTCGGGCGACTTACGAACCCTCGGGCCAGAGGCCCTCCATTTTGTAAGACTGTCACCCTCAGGGCATAATCATCTACTTAGTATCCTTGATACATAAATAATTATTTCATCTATTGTTTAAACCCGTCATAATTATAATTTATTTAACTTCTTTTTTCGATAAATTTAAACCAAAGATTTAATTTAGGCATTAAATTAATTCTAACACTAGCTAAGGACATAAAAACATAGTAAGTACCTCTACCTATTGTTGTGTGCTAAATTGTTATGGAATAATTAAAAAATTTAACTTTTGGAAGAATAGTCATCCATCAATTAAATAACAACCTTAATTATTATTGTTCTACCTCTGTCTATGTTGTTCTGGCTGTGCATTAATTATTAAAACATATGCCTGTTACGTTTAATGTTAGGTGTCCATTAAGGTTTAAAGGTGTAGTTAGTATTTTTTTAAGCTGCAAAGGTTACTGGACACAGGGTGTTTTTTTTTAACCGAAGGCGTCCCAGCCACTATTTCCAATATATACTATCTACATTGTGTCCAGTAAAGTCCGCATCATATGGGATTTTTTTTAATAATAGCTTTATTCGAAATTTGACATTGTCATCAAGTTCTGCTTCGATCGAGATGAAAATTAAGCAAAAAAAATAGTAGTCTAATTTTTTTTTTCGAAAAATAATTCAAAATCGGGGTTATTTCTGAAAATATGAAAAAAAGTTATTAGAAAAAGTTTTTTTTAAATGCAGTTTCTAGTCCACATGCATAATTTCAGCTGCATAAGATAATTTTGATTTTTTACCAATATTTTGTAAATAATTGCACCACTTTTGGAAAATAACACTCAACGCAACCTACATAAAACTTCTTAGTTTTGACAATATTTTATTTCAGATACCTACATTTTCTTTAAAGTAGCGCCATATTAAATGTGTGTTTTTCTCGAGGTTTTTCTACAAAATCAAAATTGGGCTATTAAAATTTGGTCGCATGTGATGCAAAGTTTATTTGTTTTTGACCCTGTATAAGGCAACTTCATAAAATAAGTATTTTTGAAAAAGTAGTTTGTGTGTGAAAGTAATACACCTTAATATTGTGACAAAAAAGGACACAGTGTCATCAGTAAAGTGTTCATTAAGTGGAAAATAAATTTAAATGGTGGGTAAAAAATCAAAATTATCTTATGCAGCTGAAATTTTGCATGTGGGCTAGAAACTGCATTTAAAAAAGCTTTTTCTAATTTTTAATATATAATTTTCGATATTTACAGAAATAACACCTCTTTTGAACTATTTTTTGGAAAAAATTAAAAATTGATAGATGATGCAAATTACGTGACTACTATTTTTTGCTTAATTTTTATCTCGATCAAAGCAGAACTTGATGCCAAAGTCAAATTTCGAATAAAGCTATTAATAAAAAAAATCCCCTATGATGCGATGTACTATGACTGGTCACACTGTTAATATTAAGACAAAAAAGAACACAGTGTCATCATCAGTAAAGTGTTCATTAAGTGGAAAATACATTTTAGTTTAACTTAACGTAAAATTTATATATTTTCAACAATTTAATTTAAACCCCCTTTATTAAAATTTGGTATTAAGCTGTCATCAAAAAAAGTAAAAATAGTTTATTTATATTTAAGTACAGTTTCCAAAAAATTAATTACAATGATGTACCAAACTTTTTCTAATGACTTTTTTCCATATTTTCAGAAATATATAAATAAATAATGAATTATTTTTTGGAAAAAATTAAAATTTGACACATAATCCGAATCACGAGACTACTATTTTTTTGCTTAACTTTTATCTCGATCGAAGCAGAAATTGACGCCAAAGTCACATTTTAAATAAAGCTATTAATAAAAAAAATCCCATATGATGCGGACTTTACTGGTCACACTGTACAGGGTGTCCCAAATTCGAGCCTCATCATGGGGATCTCGGAAACTATAAGAGATACAGCATCGGTTAAATTGTGGCAAAGTTGCGCAATTTCATACTGAGCAATATCGCAAAAAAATATCTGAGCTATCTTTTTTAGTTTTTGAAATTTTTGCAAAAAACTAAAATTTTGAGTTTTTGTTTTTTTAAATTGCACGACTTATTTTATCCGCTACAGAAAAACAAGCACAACATTGTTAAGGCAACTTTTTACGCTCCATATTGTGACGTTTTTAGAATTCCGTTACAACGTTTCGTTTTTGTGGAACTATTATTATTTATATATATTAACTTTAATTTTTTAAATACGGACCTGCATTTTTTATTTTATTTTTTTATAGCCCTTTAAGCCCTGAATTCAACTATGTACCATACTTAATTATATTCAGACGTTTTGATGTCATTATTACATCTTCAGGAATGTGATAATTATTATTAAATACGGCCCTGGTGTATATTTGACTCTTGGTTTATTAAAACTACCATACTGGGCTAAATTAGTATTAAGCGTAGCAAAATAACTATAGTGAGGCTGCAAGCGTTCGGGATAGTCCTGTAAATAACGGTCACAAGAAATTGGTGAATTCCTATTGGAAGAATAATAAACTCATAACATATCGCGCTTTTCTAAAGCAGAAAACATAATTTTGCTGAAATATTCAGTATAAATGGTAACTGCAGTTGTCAAGATAATTAAGGTGAAAGTATCAACATGCTTGCCAACCTATAACCTATTTTGCGTATATTTATTTAATTTTTCTAGCTTTTACACAAAATTTAAATAAAATCATTATCGTCTTCATATTTTATAGGTAATAATTGACAAATTAAATAAATATCAAGGAATTTCATTAATTATTTTAGCAGAATTTTATAGCGAAAAATGTCGGGTAAGATTTTTTTTAACATTATTATGTCATTCTTCTTTCACTAAACAATTCTCCCAAAATTAGCAATGAAATAAATTGATATTTTTGTAATATGTCAGCTATTACCTAAATATTGTACCGACGATATTGATTTTATTTAAATGTTAGCTAATCAAATAATAAACTAAAAAAAGCAACGCGAAATAGGTTATAGGTTGGCAATAGATGAAATGACGTTGAGAATTCCACCTTGCCACCTTAAGCCAAACAATCAAGTAAAAGTTCTTGTCATAGCAACCTTTGTTTTGTTTGGTTTTATTTTTACTTTGTTACAATCTATATAAAAACTTAAATATAGTAAATTATTTGTATAAAATTCCGGATCCATTTGTCCACATGTTGTTTGTGGTAAAAAGATTAACTAACACCAGGGCCGTATTTAAAAATAATTATCACATTCCTGAAGATGTAATAATGACATCAAAACGTCTAAATATAATTAATTGTGTTACATGGTTTATTTCAGGAGTTAAAGGGCTATCAAAAAATAAAATAAAAAATGCAGGTCCGTATTTAAAAAATTAAAGTTGATAATAGTTCCACAAAAACGAAACGTTGTAACGAAATTCTAAAAACGTCACAATATGGAGCGTAAAAAGTTGCCTTAACAATGTTGTGCTTGTTTTTCTGTAGCGGATAAAATAAATCGTGCAATTTAAAAAAACAAAAACTCAAAATTTTAGTTTTTTGCAAAAATTTCAAAAACTAAAAAAGATAGCTCAGATATTTTTTTGCGATATTACTCAGTATGAAATTGCGCAACTTTGCCACAATTTAACCGATGCTGTATCTCTTATAGTTTCCGAGATCCCCATGATGAGGCTCGAATTTGGGACACCCTGTATACTTAAATAAATATAAAATAATTGTAAAGTAAATGACTGACTGACTCCTTATCGCCCAGCCCAAACCGCTAACCCTAGAATCATAAAATTTCGAGGCTGTCTTCTCCATATAACGTAGGCATCAACTGGGATTGCATTTTTTGAAAATCAACCCGTAAAGGTGTAAAAACGAGGGTTGACATTTTTATGGGATTATCTTAATTTTAAAAACTAAAACTGATGTAGGTTTAAAAATTGGTTTACGTACGTTTTTCGTAATTTTTCAAAATTCTTTTAGGATTTGAAAAAAGGGGTGTAGTTTATTTTGAGCGGTTCCTAAAACTGTCTGTAATTTTAAGCTATATTGCTGAAAACTCGAGCTATGTTTACTCTGTTAAAATAAGCGAGTATGGATTTCGATGTTTTGGGAAATTTTGCCTCTAGGGGGTAGAAACGGAGAGGGTAAGTTTCCAACAAAACCGCCAGAGAAAAGAATATAAGTAAAAATTTTATAATAATTCTTTGTTTAGAACATTTTTTGTTTAGAATATTATACTCTAAACAAAAGTAATTAAAAACGTATTTTTTATTTTTTGAACTTTGCGTCTGCCCCTATAAAGGTATGAAATGTCCCATCTTTATTTGTTCCATGTAAAGTATGCATGGTTAACATTTTTTAACTTATACAGGGTGTTTCAATAAAAACTCCCAAGCCAATTATTTCGGAAACTAAAAGCGACATGTAAATTCTGTAAATGCCAGTTTTTAGCCTCTATGATGGGCTTCACAACTGACTAAAAAATATGTTTGAATAATAAAAGATGTGGGTGGCGCCACGGTGCAAAGAAATTTTTCAATGACAGGAACTTATAAATGTTGTGGTTCTTAAAGATAATTAATTTTTGGTCAAATTATGTCCCATAAAAAATTTTGATAAATCCAACATGAAAGGAGATATTTGGGGTTAAGTTTTTTTTTTAATATCCTTTAACAGATTTTAATTTAATTTTGGTAATGACAATTTTAGTGATAAAGCGCTCGTGTAGCGCTAAATTATTAGGTCCAGTGACGGCTCAGGGGCGCCTTAACAAATAATATTGGCAAAAAAGAAGAGGCCACTGAGTTTTTGGTAATTTTTATATTTTTTTTTCGGATTAAGCAACTAAAAATATACCTTTCTTGTCTGTTAAATTGTTTTCATATCTTGCTTCGTTTTTGAGAAATAAAAATAAAAACAATTTTATTGCGTATCTCTGGAAAACAAAAATCATTAAATAATTAATGCGTTGTATTTTTTGTTGCTTACAAGCATGAAAACATTAAAGCATTATAAAATAAAATTAAAGATGTGTTAAATTTTATGAAAGAACTCATGAGAAATTTTACAAAATTATTAATGAAAATTTGAACAATGCCAAAAACTATTTAATTGGGTCGAATGAGGTGTTCAAAATTATTGCCGTTTTCATATACACACATAGCAAATCGATCTGCAAGCATATGCGGATGACCTAGTCATACTAATTAAAGGAACATCTGAGGAACGAATATCCAATATTCTACAAAATATCCTCAATACCATATACGCATGGTGCCTGAGAGAGGAAATGTCAATCAATCCTCACAAAACGGTAATAGTGCCATTCACCAAGAAAAGGAAGCTGGAAAACTTAAGACCGCCTACCTTGAAAGGAGAGAGTATACCGTTTGCAAAAGAAGCGAAATATCTGGGGGTAATCCTAGACAAAACGCTCAGCTGGAACTCTCATATAGAAAATACTATCCGCAAGGCAAATCTTCCTCTATGGACATGCCGCAGAATTTGCGGAAAATCCTGGGGCATGGCACCAAAACAACTATACTGGCTTTATGTGACGGTTATCAGACCAATGATCACGTACGGCTCTGTCGTCTGGTGGAAGAAAGGTCAGCAACGACAGGCCCAAGCGAAACTATCCGGACTGCAAAGGCAAGCATGCCTTGCGATCACTGGAGCTATTCGCACCACACCAACGGCATCCATGGAGGTCCTGTTAGGACTTATACCACTTCATATATATCTGGAGAAGGAGGCTAAATGGGCCACCTACAGACTATATCAAGCAGCTACTAATAAGCCGCAGTCATGCATCATGGAGAGCACTAGCATGTTGGAAGGCACGCTAGCCTGTGGCATGTTAAATATGCCCTCTGACATAATGACAATAAAGTCCATTAACGAACCGCCTTATAAAATCATCCACTCAAGAAGGGAGGAATGGGTCAAGAACACTGCTGACTTGCTAAAGGCGGAATTTGGAATATTTACAGACGGCTCCAAAACTAAAGAAGGTATTGGAGCCGGAATATATGGCAAAAACCCAAAGATAGAAATAACTGTCAGCCTGGGAACTATGACAACCATATTTCAAGCAGAGGTTCATGCAATTGAAATGTGTGCAAGACTGCTGATAGACCGACGGTATGCACACAAATCAATCAAGATATTCTCCGACAGTCAACTGCATTAAAAGCTCTTGAATCGAGATGGTGTACCTCAAGAATAGTGTGGAGCTGTTATGAAACACTATTCGATCTAAGTCTGAATAACAAAATAAACCTAGTGTGGAAACCGGGACACATGGGCCTGGAGGGTAATGAGGCTGCCGACAAACTCGCTAAGAGAGGGGCAGCACAGAAATTCACAGGACCCGAGCCGGTAATAGGCATATCTCATGCTACGGCCGGGAAAACAATAATAGCTGAAGCAAAAAGCAAATGGGAAAGACACTGGTTAAATCTACCAGGTCTAACACACTCTAAAGCATTTATATACAGCCATATAAATCAACAACTAACTGACAAACTACTTGTGCTCAACAGATCATGCCTTAAAGCACTAGTAGGATTGTACACCGGCCACTGCAGGTTGCGACATCATATGTATAAAATTGGATTAGCCCCAACTGATGAATGCCGGCTCTGCATGGAAGATGCAGAAACAGCAGAACACGTATTGTGCGCCTGCCCCGCAGCAGGAAGATTCAGATTTGCTCTATTCGGCGAGACGACTATGCTGCCGGACGACATGAAAAATGTCTCTCCCAATACCATCATTAACTTCATCAAAAAGTTAGGCCTATTGGGGGAAATATAAATAAGGTGTGAGCCACAATAGATCGCATGGTCGCAGTGGAGGGTTAGCTGTAACCCACTCACTTTTAACCTAACCTAACCTAACCTAGCAAATCGATATAATAATTCGGTTCTGCAAACTCTTAATAGTGTATTTCGATTATTAGCAAAAGATACAACGTATTAATTATTTAATGATATTTGTTTTCCAGAGATATATGCAATAAAATTGTTTTTATTTCTATGTCTCGAAAACCAAGCAAGATAAGAAAACCATTTATCAGACAAGAAAAGGATATTTTTAGTTGCTTAATCCGAAAAAAAATATAAAAATTACCAAAAACTCAGTGGTGTTTTATTTTTTGCCAATATTATTTGTTTAGGCGCCCCCTGAGCCGTCACTGGGCGTAATAATTTAGCGCAACACGAGCGTTTTATCACTAAAATTATCATTATCAAAATTAAATTAATATCTGCTAAAGGATATTAAAAATATTTCTAATTAAAATACTTGTTAAAATTATTTTAAAACAAAACTTAACCCCAAATATATTCTTTCATGTTGGATTTATCAAAGTTTCTTATGGTACATTATTTGACCAAAAATTAATTATCTCTAAGATCGACAACATTTAAAAGTTCCTGTCATTGAAAAATATCTTTGCACCGGGGCGACACCTACATCTTGTATTATTCAAACACATTTTTTACACAGTTGTGAAGCCAATCATAGAGGCTAAATACTGGCGTTTACAGAATTTACATGTCTCTTTTAGTTTTCGAAATAATTGGCCTGGGAGTTTTTATTGAAACATCCTGTATATCTATCTCTATAGCGGTTGCGTTGGAAACTTACCCCTCAATTTCTACCCTTAGGAGCAAAATTTCCCAAAACATCAAAACACGTACTTGCTTACTTTACAGAGTTAGCATAGTACCAATAATCAGCAGTATAGCTTAAAATGATTGATATACTTATATGCACCCCCTCAATAAAGGCTACGCCACTTTTTTCAACCCCTAAGTGAATTTTGAAAAAATGACAAAATACGTAGGTATTTATTTTATTAAAATTTTTAGTAAGTACCTCCACCAGTTTTAGTTCCTGAGATTCAGAGAGGGACTATAAAAATTTCAACTCCCGTTCCCGTCTTCACTCCCTTGGGGGTTTACATGATTCCTAGGATTAGGGGTTTAGACTGGTTTATACAGTGTGACCAGTGAAGTGGGCATCAAACGGGATTTTCTTTTATTAATAGCTTTATTCGAAATTTGACATTGGCATCAAGTTCTGCTTGAATCGAGATGAAAATTAAGCAAAAAATAGAAGTCACGTGATTCGCAGTATCTGTCAAATTTTAATTTTTTTCAAAAAATAATTCAAAAGTGAGGTTATTTCTGAAAATATCGAAAAAAGTTATTAGAAAAAGTTTTTTAAACGCAGTTTCTAGCTTACGTGCAAAATTTCACCCGCATAAGATAATTTTGATTTTTTACCCATATTTTGTAAATTGCACCACTTTTGCAAAATAAGACTTGACGCAACCTGCATAAAACTTTTTAGTTTTGACAATGGTTTTCAGATAAACTTTCTTTAAAGTATATTAAATGTAACTTACAAAATCAAAATTGGGCTATTAAAATTTGGTCGCATGTGATTGGCCCTCAAAACAAAGTTGACTCATAAAAATAAAAAAAATAAAATGAGAGAAAATAAATGCTTTTTTGAGTGCTTGAAAAATAAATAATCATTAATAACCAATTTAAATCACAAAAACAAATATTTATTCCTTTCTTGTACTTACCGATTCGTAAAAGTACAAATAAAATACATATAAAATTTAAAATCCATATACATATGTAAAAGCATTATAGGTACCGCTAATATTCCCAAGATTATAAAGAACATTTCCAGATGGAGAATTTTTATTAAAACCCATGAACATTATTAATACATTCTGTTTGAGACAAGTTTAAAACCTCCAAGGAAAAAATTTCAGCGATATGAATAATTTTAAGAAATGGAAACCTATATAAATATTATTTAAAAAAATAGCTATATTTGAATCAATATAGGCAGGAACAGGTAAAAGTTTGAAAAAAAATTAGATCAATTCACGATAATGGCAGAAATGTGGCAATGTTAACGAACTGAGTATTTGGATCATCTATAAACTTATGAATACTACTAATAGTATCTACAAAATGCACCAATCTAAATTAAACATCTCATTTATGGGATATATTCCGATAAATTTGAATAAAATAAAACTGCAATAGGTAATCTTAATAATTAAATTAAAATATTTCTTTAGCAAATCAGCATAGGCATTTAAATTAGCCTATTTTTTCCCTGATACTTTCTCATGCGGGAATATTCGATATAGGAGTTAAATAGGTTAAAAGTAATACGCCATTTTTTTTTTTATTCAACAATCATCTTATGGCATTTCAATAATTATTAGATCTTTTAAAAGATTCGATAAACTAAAAATCATATTATCATTTTATTAAAAGTAGGAAAACGCAAATAGTTATTTGTTTTACTAGGCAGCAAAGTAGTTGGTTGACTGCTGCGGCTGACAGTTCATAGCCGAGCTTAGCGAGGCTAGAAATTCAGCTAAACACACCAAAAAAGACAGTTCCGCCCCATGCAGGCAACCAGCATTTCCGTTTTGAGCCTTGAATACTCAAAAAAGATTATCTTACATTTAATATTCTAAAAATTTTTATACATATGCAGCCCTAAAAACATGATTCGAATTTAAAGGCAACAGCGCAAACCGGGAGGGGCACCGTAATCTTTTGTTTTCGTTTGAATTCGGTTCCAGTAACGCATGCGTATCTGTTAGATAATAATTAGTACTATTATTTTGGTTATGTGTTATCAGTATCAGGCGTTAAATGAGAACTTTACAGTGCGCATGCCCAAGTATGCTAGGATTTATTTGTATGCACAAACCCATAAATTTGCCACTTTCGTGATTATTGTTTGTTGTTCTAAAGCTCTAGTATATATCAACAGGTATATGTCGTTTTTTGGCTCAAAGGTTTATCAAAAATAGAATACAGGGTAGGGCAAAAATATAAAAATCGTTCGAGAGTAAAGTAGGTACCCTTATTTTAAAAATTAAATGAAAATGGCATAAAGAAAAGTTGTTTATAGTAATTGCAATAGTTGTTATCACAGTAAATATTAATATTCATTAATGTCAATTATCCTTGATATTTCAATAAAAAAATTAAATATGTACATTGCACATATCGTGCACCCGGAAAAAGAAGGTGACATCTCAAAATTTGGCAAAATTGAGTTATATACAAAAATCAATTTTAAATATTGTATTCTATCATGAGAAAAAAAGTTACATGTGAGCTTTACTTATTGACCGAGAGATGGCGTGTTGTCGCTTTACTGAATTCGCCGTTTTTACGCAGCACGTATCGAGATTATCGAGAAGATGGTGTTATCTAAGTTTGCCTGTGTCTTTTGTGAAGAGCACGTCGCGAATTATCTTAGAGAAAGGTGACATTTCTAGTTGTCTTGTGGCAAAAGATAGTTTCTGTTTAGAAAAATAGATTTATTGATATTCAATAAGGTGACCGGACGAAATATGTACCTACTTATATTTGCTTATTTTATATTCAAAAAGGTTACTTCTATCAAATTCTCCCTGATCTTAAGCAATAACAAACAATGAATTTTACAGTTCAATGGAGGCACAAAGTCTGCATCACAAGTCAAAAAATCATTATCCTATTAATGCCTTAAAAAAAATATTAGCAAAAATAAAAAAGACATAATCTTTAAACACCTCTCCTGAAAAATGAGTAATTTTGAGTTGTCACCCTCTTCTTCCGGGTGCACGATATTATAAAATGATATTTGCAACAGTAGTAAAATCTGGGGTTGCTTAAAACAAAACAAAGTTTGGGTATTAATGTACTGTTTAAATTTAAAATATAGAGTGTCACAAAGTCTCCCGCATGACTTTAGCAGCACTCAAATTTTAAAAAATAAAAAGTTAAATGTAATAATCAATTATTCGCAGGAAAAATAAAAGCAAAGACAAGTAACTTTAACCCCCTATTTATATTTTTAATCATTCTACCGAACTACCAAATACGGTACTTTGATCCGAAAACAGCGACTAGAATTACGTAATGGCTACGTATTATACTTTAGGTTTAAAATAAGTATATAACTGTGTGTGAATTGAATCTACATAATTATTAGGTGTGGTATTCATGAATGTGTCGAAAAATCAAAAAAAAAATCGTAAAATATGAGAACTGGGCACTCTTTCAAAATATCCGCAAAAAATCTGTCAAAATATCCGCAAAAAATCTGCTCCTTTAAAAAAAAAAATTCGCAATTCGGGTTTTTCATACACCAATTAACAAAACTGCCGACAAAATTAATTTTTTTGGAATCTAAGTAGTTTAGCTACTTACAAAGAAACCCATAAAATACTTTAAATTATTATGCATTATTGGCGTTCTGTATTTATAAAAAAAAATAATAACCGAGTTATGTTGCCGCATACAAATTATCATTATTATCCTCATTAATGGCCAAAAATTCATGTAAGATAAAAAAAATAAACCTATACATATAAAAATGTGCGCATTAAGCAAGCAGGTTCTCTAACTTGGAATCAAGTAAATAAAACAAAATTAAGGGCTGTGCAAGAAAAAATTATCATAAATAAAAAAATTGTGTGTGCTTAAGACCGCACGACAGAAGTGAAAACTTCAACAAGGTGAAATTAACAATATCAAATACAATTTTTCAATTTTGTTTCTTTTAGGTTAGGTTCGTAAGCAATCATAAAAATAACATAAACTTGGAATACGGGATAATTTTACTGCATACGAAAAAAGATATTTCCTAAAATTGAACAACCCTTGAATTTTTACATCTTCAACAGAAGTTAGAAATCATAATAAATTAGGTCCACGGAATAAGCAATTACGGTAAACCTTACTTCACCCTACGTAAATATATAATTTAAAAAATGTCAGAACATACCTGAGACGCAGACGAGTGTCTATACAACGCACACTGTTTGCGGCATGCTCTTGCATATAACGTTCATTCGGGTCAGGGTCAGTTCGGATTGAATATAGCAGTTGAATTCGAGCGTTACACAGCCGAGTGTGACGCGTGACGGCTCAGTTTAATTCAGTGCCCACAAAAAGTGCTAAACGCGCCTAAAGAAGTTTTCACTTCAAAAATAAAACGTAAAAAATTAAAAACGACGTAAATTAAAACGTACGACGTCTAGTAGGAAGACTAAACGTCCCAAGAAACAAAACGGCGCCTTCACCATATGTCATGTGTAGTTTAATTGGGGATGTGGATATAGAAATGATTATTTAGAGATTAGAGGACCCTGCTTGCGTAGTTAAAAGAATGAGTTGTTACTTACTAAACGTCCCAAGAAACAAAACGGCGCCTCCACCATATGTCATGTGTAGTTTAATTGGGGATGTGGATATAGAAATGATTATTTAGAGATTAGAGGACCCTGCTTGCGTAGTTAAAAGAATGAGTTGTTACTTACTAAACGTCCCAAGAAACAAAACGGCGCCTCCACCATATGTCATGTGTAGTTTAATTGGGGATGTGGATATAGAAATGATTATTTAGAGATTAGAGGACCCTGCTTGCGTAGTTAAAAGAATGAGTTGTTACTTACATCTTAATTAGTAAAGTAGGGCGCAGCTCTTAAGGATGGAACAGTCGGTCTCGCAGACACATCGTCACGGCCCAGACTCCTCGATCGTAACCAAGCCGATCTCTCACCGTCTATGGTTTATGATTAGTCAGCAAACGCTTACTGTATAAACATACATACCGGGCGAGAATTAATTAGTAAAGCTTAATGTTGCTTATTTCATGACATTATTTCTCAAGTTTGTTAATTAAGAACTTAAAATTAGCCCTAGCGCTTTTGTTGCGTTATTTATCTAATAGTAAATATTTTCTTACCGAGAAAACCGACTCTTTCATGCCCACTCTCCCCTAGATAACTTCATCTTAGCTTTATTATAGACCTGTATGTCTGAAAAGTCGGCTAAATTAAAATGTTACCGTTGCTGAATATCAATCATTGGGAACTAAATTAAACGATTTCCGTTTTAATACTACACTTCGGCCATGTTTTAATATTGAAAAGGGAAAAGTAAAAAAAAGTTTTTAAATTTGCAAATGGTGGAAAGAATTTTTGTGGAATAAAGACAATTCTGGGGTTGGATAATTGCTTTTTGATTAAATATACTTTTTTAATAAATCAATCGTTTAAATGGCGGATTTTGTCGAAGCTTTAAAATGCACGATAATTAGAATGTTAAAAGTATTTTCGCATTAAAGTTTTAAGTTTAAATGACTTGTTCTCTTGCTTTTCGAACATAAACACGACGGCGAATAATTTTTGAACAAGTTTTAGAAACAAATCATTAAAAACGATTTTCTAATCTTAAAATCTGATAGGTTGGCAGCCATTACTAGCTTCTCCCCCAACTTGGACAAAAAATTTCAGTTTGATGACAATACATGATAAATTATGACAAGAACAAATTTGAGCTGTTTCCACGTGAAGGTCAACTTTTACAATTTCTTTAACTAGAACTTAAATTTAAAATTTTACGAAAGTAGTCCATTATCTCAGAGTGGAGCCGTGAAGATATGGGGAAAAAACACACAGTCGTCTCCACAAATAATTTATAAAAAGTCAGTTTATGCAGGTGGACATGTTTCGGCACTAGAAAGTGCCATCATCAGCACCGAAGGGCCCAAGTGCCACTTACACGAATGAATGTAAACAAATTTTAAAAACATGAAAAGGACAAGAACATGTTGTATAATTGGACGAAAACAAAGTTAAAATATTTAAAAAGTGTTAAAAAAATTAAAAATCGATTTTAAAGACCGAAAGGAGTTTCCTCCTCTTTTATTTCCCGTACATAGCAAACAAAATAAATTTAAAAGCCCAGACCCGTCTATTTTCCCATTCGTTAATAGTATATTACATAACAAGTGTTAAAAGTGGTACTTTCCAAACGAGGAGGTGTTTAGCACGAGGCGTTAGCCGAGTACGGAAATTCTTCGAGTGTAAGAAAATCACTTTCACACGAGTAATGTACACAATTTTTCCTACGACCATACAAACTAATCAAAAAGAGTTTGATTTGTTTTTAATAGTTTGTAAGTATCACCATTGTGTTACACACATTTTTTCAACACTAGAGTTGAAAAATTTATTTCAACTCTAGAGTTGAAAAAAGAAAAACAATGTCCACTTACACATTTTAACTTACCTAGATTTAAATAAAAAGAATAACTTTTTCTCCTATTTGCTTACGCACATCATACCTACTATCTATGTAGGTACAGTGAGTAAATTCCGTTTCTGATTTTTTAGCTGCTTGCATTCTTTCAATAAAACAATAATATACCTAAATATACATACAAAAACAACAAAACACAAAACTAAAATATAACCTCAACATTATAGAAATATAGAGATGAAGTTAAATATCGATAGCTTGTTAATTATAAAAGTTCTATCTTTATTCGATTTGCTTTGAATATTGCTAAAATAAATTTACTTTCTTAAAACATATTCACTTGTCCCATATCCTTAAGCATTGTATGGATATTTTTATCCGAGATAATTGTAAAATTATAAATCGGTATTTCCTAGGGTATTCTATTTCAGCTCTATATCTGCCCCTTTTTTTTCTGTGGTTCAACTCAGTTGACAATGTTGACAGGTTTGATGGGTTGCCTGACATATTATCCCTTTTTAATATATTATTATTTTTGAGTAATATATGTGTTTTGGACTTCCATTGCCTTTAGTTTTTCATATCACAACGTTTCAACTGGTAAGTATCTCCAGTCGTCTTCAGGTGAATACTGAATTATTTTTATCATAAATACTCTTAGGTTCTTAAAAATAACGAAAAAAAAAAGGATTTTTATAATTATTGCAGTAATGCCTTAGTGTACTTTACCCCACCCAGCACCCCAATTCGCTCAACGTATCCCCTAAGTTTGTTATTTTTTAAAATTTGCAGTGCGTATGCCTGTTTCTGTAAGGCTATAATTTTGCCACTTTTGTGATTATTGTTTGCTTATCTAAAGGTACATGTCTATGGGTTTTACAGGGTGTCCGGAAAATACGTGTACAACGTTTGACGACATACTCCTGACGTCAAAATAGGTCGATCTAAGCCGACTTAGTTATATCCAAAATTGTCTCGTTTAGCCGGTAGAGGGCGTCAAAAATTTGTAAAAATATTTGTTTTTCCTAAAAACGTGAAAACCTGTTAATCGATTTTAATGATTTTTAGTATGTAGACTAATACCATAAAATGACGTTTTCTAGTAGTATAGTCACCGGCTGTAAATAAGTGGAAGTGTTTTTATATGAACGGCGTTATGACAAACCAGATATTTTTGTAGAGTGACTGGATGTATTATACCTCTTTAATATTTTTCGTTAAATGAGCTGTTTTGCCAGAAGAAAATATTTACAATATTTAGTAATAATATTAAAATCAAATTATCTGTAACAATAATTTTTTAAGTGACCTTGTTGCTATAGCATTTAATAATTTGACAATTATTGACCAATTGTCACCAGTCTATGAAATTTACTCAAGTATACGATCAACATTCTTGAATTACAAGTTCATTTAACCATTAAAAATGGAAAATTATACGAACTCTGAGAAGGTTGACATGCTCCTGGTATACGGGTTTTGTCAAGGAAATGGGCGTCAGAGTGTTAGGGTTTACATGGAGAGGTTTCCTAACCGTCGAATACTAAACCACCAAACATTTGCCAATATCGAGCGTCATCTTCGGGAAACGGGCAGCTTTGAGAAAAACTTTGAAGGCAGGGGTCGTATGCGAATAACTCGAACTGTGGAAACAGAAGAGATGATTCTGGAAAGAGTTGAAGAAGAACCAAGTACCAGTACCCGTCGCTTAGAACGTGAGTTACATGTTCCTAAAACGATTGTCAATGAGGTTTTAAAAGAAAAGTTGTTACATCCTTATCACATGCAAAAAGTCCAGGAACTTTTACCGACTGATCCCCCCATGCGGCTTACATTTTGTCAAATTATTAGAAACAAAAGAATCCGTGATCCAAATTTTTGTAGAATAATTATGTTTACTGACGAGGCGTGCTTTACAAAATCTGGAGTAACCAATCTGCACAACGAACATATTTATTCCGATAAAAATCCACATGCCATTAAAGTTGCACATCATCAGCATCAATTTAAATTAAATATTTGGGCAGATATTATTGATCGCCACCTTATTGGTCCCATTGTTATTTCAGACAGGTTAGATGGAAATATTTATTTAAATTTTTTGCAAGACACATTACCTATTCTTCTGAACAATTTGCCCCTTTTACTTCGGAGGGAAATGTGATATATGCATGATGGTGCCCCGCCCCATTTTTCCGTTGCCGTTCGGCAATACTTACATCATCAATATCCCAACCGATGGATTGGAAGGGGCAATGATGCACCAGTAAAATAGCCACCACGTTCTCCTGAGTTAAATATATGTGACTTCTTTTTGTGGGGCGCTATTAAAACAGAAGTTTACAAGACTCCGGTAAACACACGCGATGATTTATTGCAGCGGATTTTAAAAGCATGCAACCATTTTAATAACCCCGAGACATTAGATAGGGTCCAATATGATTTTTAAGAAGTGTTAATAAGTGTATTCAGCAAGATGGCGTTCATTTTACACATTTGCTTAAGTAATGTTTTTGTTTTACTTAGTTTCTTACAATACATTCAACTTTGTTGTACTTTGTTTTATTTTTATTGTTAATAATTGATGTATGCAGGTAATTGTAAATATTTTCATCTGGCAAAACAGCTCATTCAACGAAAAATATTAAAAAAGAGGTAAAATAGCTTCCAAATACATCCAGTCACTTTACAAAAATATCTGGGTTGTCATACGCCGTTCATATAAAAAATGAGGAGAAATGTTGGCGTATTATATCACTTTTATAACACTTTCACTTATTTACAGCCGGTGACTATACTACTAGAAAACATCATTTTATGGTATTAGTCTACATACTAAAAATCATTAAAATCGATTAACAGGTTTTCACGTTTTTAGGAAAAACAAATATTTTTACAAATTTTTGACGCCCTCTACCGGCTAAACGAGACAATTTTGGATATAACTAAGTGGGCTTAGATCAACCTATTTTGACGTCAGGAATCTGTCGTCAAACATTGTACACGTATTTTCCGGACATTCTATATTAAAAATAGTTAAAATAATGATTAGATGGAGAAAGCTAAGAAGGACCCAAGGGATAAAATAAAGTATTTCTAGTACAGAAGACGCAAGTACATTAAAGGTAAAATAAATCATATTGAAAGATAAAAATCCCATACAAAAGTTTAATAAATCTGCTTTATTTCATAGTTAGGAAAACAACTTTTCCAGTTTCCCCCGTGTACAAGAAAAATTAACAGTTTTGACATGGCGTGCTGACTGATTTGTTCCAATTAGAATCTGGCTCAGTCTGGGAAGCATTATAGTAGGTCAGAATATAACTGTCCTTCTCTTCTATACGTCAAAAATATGCGACAGAACCCGGTTCCTCGGCCAGCTGGAGAATCATCAAGCAACGACAGCGCCAATTTGACTCTGGTGGCCAGCTGCGCGGCTCGAGGTAAATATGACCTTGATGCAAAATTGCTAATTTACAGTTTTACCGGGGTGCTTTGCACTATTATTTTACTGCACACATAGTGATGTGTACACATGGCCTGACACTTTCCTGCCTAGTATAAAGTCGACATCTACACTTCTATAGCCAGGCGTTGATTATACAAAAGTATAATAATGTATGTGAACTTTTCTAGATAAATTGTATACTTAAAAGTATTGTTGTGATGTATTTTGTTGAGTGCATGTCATTGTACAAGACTAAAATCAATAAAGATAAAACAAGTTTCACCTGCGCTACCTCTGACGTCTTTGTTCACGTCTCGACAAACGTACCAACACGTTTGTGTGAGCAATAAAATGAAAACTCTTTTTATGCAGTCGCCGTAGTTTAAGTACGAAGTGCAAAATAAAACAAAGGAAATGGAGACAAATAAAGGTTTCTTAAATTGAACGCAGGACAGTGGAAGCGACGTCAATACTTTCGGGATCAGGTAAAGATCGTGGATACAAAGAGTCGGATCTCAACTTGATTTAAATACCGTTTCATAGGGCTAAAATTCCGATGCTTATGTATGTAAATTCGGTATATTATTCTCATTTCCACCTTCTCTAGGTTCTTATCTTTAGCAAGTTATATTGACGGAACATATTTAGTCTGTATGAATTTATGAATGGGTATTACTTCTAAATAAGAAGTAGGAAGAAGGTACGAACTAAAATTACTTGTAAGTATTGAATTTGAAGGAAATTTGTAAATATCTACCGGATTCTAAAACTGCTGCAATTTTTTTCTTTGCTTTCAAGGTAGCAATTAAATTAATCACTATAAAGTTGCATTAAGGTTATGTTACAATAAGATTTTGAAGCATGAATTATGGGACTCTAGCATTAATCTATGTGGCCCATGATGTAAAGTCAAATTTCTCTAAGAATACGCAGCATCGTGACTAAGTCACCTGTGGCACCCTGTTAAAGCCTGACAGGACTGGGCTAACTTCTTTTACCTTCGCTTTCACCATTTAAACTTACATGGAGGTCTTAATGGTTTATGAAATATATTTGACATGCGCTAAATTTAACAATGGAAAACGCTATAAACAACCTTGACAACATATAAGAGTTTCGCCGCCCTAATATTGCAGCTACGAGCCAATTAAGCGGCAAACGGTGCACCTGCGCATGTTTCGCGTTCCATGCTGCGTTGCCATATTATAATTTACGTTCGCGGAGTAGTACAAAGGCGCTAAAATCCCGTGTATTTTTAAATACAAACATCTAGATCAGTTCTCAGTGAGCGAAAGGTTTGGCAATCTATTGTACCGTAATTAAAATAGATAAACTAATAATATTAAATTTATAATAAAAAATTATGATAAATGAAATGTTTCTAACGGGCAACAGATTCAATTAGGATTCTACCCACCGTTCAACTTAAATAATAAATACCAAGAAAATTTAGTCTCTGAAACCTGCTGCGTGAACTTCCCAACAAACAAATATAGTCCAAAAAAGGTGACTTTTACGTAAGTTTTTTACTATAAAGCCCGACAGGCCGCTGTACATAGTCAGAAGTTAGTAATTTATATCACTTGATCGCCTAGTGAAGAATAAAACCAAGGTAATAAACTGGTAAAAAACACCTGTCATTAGGAGAATTGGGCTTTATAGACATAGACAAGGCCAAGTAGTCTTCTTCCTGATAGTAGAGAGGTGTTTTTTACCTATATTTAACCTTTGTGGACCTATGTTGGGCCTGTTATGGACTATAAAGTTGATAGAAAACCATAACCACAATTTTAGAAAAATATAAAAATAGTATGTTATTTTTATATTTATCAAAGCGCAGGAGGTAGAAGTTTTCTTAAATTAGAACATGTCATGTCAGCCGCTATTGATTTTTAAAATGGAGTGGTTGTTTGTATATATATAGGTACTTATAAAATCATTATTTCATCGATGTAAGGTGCAAAATTAGGTGCTTTGCATTACATGCGACCAAATTTTAATAGCCACATTTTGATTTTGTAGAAAAACACACATTTAATATTGCGCTACATTAAAGAAAATGTATCTGAAATAATGCATTGTCAAAACTAAGAAGTTTTATGTAGGTTGCGTTGAGTCTTATTTTGCAAAAGTGGTGCAATTTAAAATCAAAAATTATCTTATGTAGCTAAAATTTTGCATCTTGGCTAGAAACTGCATTTAAAAAAGCTTTTTCTAATAACTTTTTTCGATACTTTCAGAAATAAACCCACTATTGAATTATTTTTTGGAAAAAATTCAAATTTGACAGATAATGCGAATCACGTGACTACTATTTTTTTGCTTAATTGTCATCTCGATCGAAGCAGAACTTGTTCCAAAGTCAAATTTCGAATAAAGTTATTAATAAAAAAAATCCCATATGATGCGGACTTTACTGGTCACACTGTATAAATATGTCCTCACAATTATAATCGCGAAACACAAATACGCCTCTGGAATGTCATGAACGCGCTCTAGTTATGACTGTCATAGAGTTGCCAGTGTTGCAACAATATTATATATTTTACTATAAATTTCACAAAGAATGTTATGTTTTACTCTGAACTATCATTAAGCTTACAAACCCCTAAACTTTATCAAATTTTATTTTACCATTAACATTCCTTTTATGGATGATTTTACCTGCAATAACTTTAATTTAAGAGTGTTACACATCCCAATTAAAAACTGATGTAGCCCAAATCAATTAATTAAATAAATCTATGTTTAATTTAAGCTTATTATTTAAATAAAGCATGTGCACACTAATTAATAAACGTATGTTCCATTTAATTATGAATACCAATAATAGGGAAACTTTGTGAAAAAGGTAGCAGTATAATAATGCTGTTTTAAAAAGTAATTAAATATATATAACAATCGATGCATTTTAATAGTTTTCAGAAATACCAATTATTAATTGGTTTAAATTATTATGGCAATATTACTATAATACTACCAATTTAGGAATTTCTATTGATTTTGCCCAGCACAACGAGAGTCTTCCTCTAGAATAATAGAGGTGGGAAGTTCGATTCTTTTTGGTGAATCAATTCTTTTGATTCATTCAGTTAAAAAGATTCGTTCTCAAAGGATTCTTTTCCGTTTAAAATAAATCGAAAATGCTAAATCGACCGATATAATATCTAAACATAAACGCATGAATGAACACAATGTAAAAGATCGTACTGTGTTAATTAAGGAATTGATGTTTAATCCGTCTGTGATCGTACTGTAAAATCATATTTCTTATCCTCTATCCCATCCTATATATTTGTCTCTTTTCCTTCAACTGTACTCCGTATTTTTTCCTCCGTGCACCTAATTAAACTGCTGTCTCCATCTCTACCTACCTGTCCTACTTTAATACATCGTTTAAGTCGTAATCGGCACTGGACGCGCATGTGCACGCTGCTGTCCACTAATACCAGCAACACCTGATCGAGCGTTTGCGAACGAGTGAACGAAATGCTAAGCCAGATCTTGAAATCATTCCTGAATTGGTGAATCAAAAAGAATCGAATCTTTTTGGAACGATAAATTAATTCTTTCAATTTAGTGAAGTGATTCGTTCGTTTTGAACGAATCGTTCGCGAGCGGCACACCTCTACTCTAGGAGAGGTTTACTTATTGATCTGATACCATTTGCACAAAAGTAACATTTAAAAACACAATTTTCTGATTTTAATCGTACAAAATCTATGTTAATTTAATTAATGCACCTTCATATTTTTTTTCACTAGACCGTGAAAGGGATTCATGCCGACACTCAGTGTTCGGGAATTGTCGCGCACCGTTCGGCTAACTTTGGGTGGGTTTGGGTAGGCAGTGTTGTCTATATAAATAGATTTTTAGAGTTTTAGTAGAGTTCAATCCGTTCCCAAGATCGATCTCGTCCTCTATATAAAATAAATTAAATTTCAGTATACAATACATTTTTTAACATGTATAAGTAAGTTTCGGTTTCGGCCGAAACTGAGACCAAGGCCAAAGATTTGGTTTCGGTTTCGGCCGAAACTGAAAATCTTGTTTCGGTCGGACACTAAAAATTGTTAACAAACGCTACTTTTCGAAGTTTTTATCCTGTAACTTCTTCCTCCGAGTTTTCGGAAATTCGTACATAGCAGGTAATTTACCCTTTGGGGTATTTTACTAAAGACGATAAATCCCAATGGTAGAATTCCAATCTAGGCCACTAAAAAAATTAAAATTCGTTTACAAACGCTACAGGCGGAATTGACACGTACCCCAAATAAAAATTCGTTGCTGATAAACGTTGCTAACTTTACACATATGATTTCTTGTGGGGTGTTTAATATTCACCTATCGATGTTTAGTTTTTGTATAGTTTACTGAATGGTGTTTGTACCTTTAGTGACTCGGATACAGAGACTAGCCAAGACCATTGTATGATTTAATTTCACATTTAACTAGGCCTTGGCCGCACAACTAAGATGTTTAAGCCCGGACCTGTCCATTTTCCCCATTCGTTAAATAATAATTTTACAGTGCTCATGCCTATTTACGTGTGGTTTTGTTTACATGAGCCAGGTCATAAATTTGTCACTTTCGTGATTATTGTTTGCTTATCTAAAGGTAAATGTCTATGCATAATATCGCATATAGGCATTCGAAGGAGCCGCTAATATTACTACCTACTTAAAAATTAACAGAATTATTGATTTATCCTCAATCGATATCGAACACGCAGGGGCGGATTTACAAATTTGCCGCTAGTAGGCTATTCAATTTTTGCCGCCCAGTGACGGCTCGTGAGTTGTGAAACAGGTGAAGTGTTCGGGAAAGAAAAAGCCCGTTGCAGGCGAAATTCGCACCAGGCGAAAATTTTTTAAGACCACGCCCAAATTTGGTCAATAATTTTTAGTAAATATTTTAAAAATTTATGATTACCTATACTTATTTTATTGAAAATAAAATTTCTTTCTGCAAAGCCAGTAAAGTTCCAACTACCTTTTTTTATCCCCATTAACAGACACGGCCAACAATAAAGTTTATTTAAAAAAGTACTACCCGTCGACCATGAATAAAGATTGTACCATTTATTTCTGTAAGATAAAAAAAAATTTTGGGCCAAATTTGCCGCCCCTTAAAATCTGCCGCCCTAGGCTCCAGCCTACTCAGCCTAATGGTAAATCCAGCACAGCGAACACGAGTTTATTAAAACATTAAATTTTGACGAAATTATAAACGATTTTGCAAAAAAAACTCTTGACGATCTGTCCGTTTTGTATAAAACCTTGTATAGTACTTAGTGACATAATGTTTGTGCAGACTTGTTGAGTTGTTATGTATTTAACGTCTTTTGGATTCTATGAGGCTCGCTCACTGCTACCCCCATTACTACCATACATGGTAAGGAACATTATAAGTGGTGTTATGGTAAAATATTGATTTTGCATCATGTTTGCTGGAATATTACTTATAATGACTTAATAACTAACCTATGTTTGTCTACCAGTCTACCTAGGATTATAAAATAAATTCGACTTGTTTGTGGGTACTTAACACATAATGTGAGTTTAACCCTAATTAAATTATCACACGATTAACGAATTCAAAAATGCATAAACCTGAAGCTAATAGTAATAAAAATAAGAATTCTCATTTTCCATTCGTATTCCCTGAAAACGTTTGCGGGGGAGGCACTCAGTTTTTGTTCCGCCACTGCCGATTCGATATTGTTATATAGGTATTACCCAGATAGCAAAAGTACGTCCTATGGACGCTTTTCGTACTAAACTCTCCGGACGTATGTACGTCCATGGGACGTACATAAAATCCATTTTAGGAACGAAGGACGTAAAGAGGACGTCCAAATTCCGACCAGGTGGACGTCCGATGTACGTCCATTTTAAGTCCAAAAGTACGTACAATGGACATAAAATGGACGGAAAATATGTACGTACTATGGATGTACGGTATTGAACGAACAGTGAACATACTGTGAACATAAAGTACGTACAATGGACATAAAATGGACGCAAATTATGTACGTACTATGCATGTATGGTATTGAACAAAAAGTGAACATACTGTGGACATAGCAGGTGACAGTATCGGTAAAAAAAAAGCTTTTTTATCGAATGATACTGGCGGGAATATTTAAAAAGGTTACTTTGTAATATCATAATTATTGCATTTTGAAAAATATTTCTTTAAGTAGGTAATTGTTTCAAAATAAGAAATAGGCACGCCGCAAAATGAAATGTTATTTTATTTTTTTTCTTCTTTAAAACACGTATAGGCGTGCCTATTTCCTATTTTGAAACAATTACCAACTTGAAGAAATATTTTTTAAAATGCAATAATTAAGATATTACAAACAAAACCTATTTTACCCATTATTATGACTATAAATTACTTAAATATATTTAGAAACATCCTAAACGACACAATGATTATATAGAAAAAACATTTATTAAAATTTTAAAAACAACTACTATGTACAATATTTTAAATTCCATTCGTAAAGTCTAATCTGAGATCAAAAATTATGTAAGTATGCAAAATCATGCAGTTCTGTTGACTGCAACAGCCACCAGATATCAAATGGTCCCCTGACCAGCAGCAGCGGCACTCAGGGCAGTGGAAGTATCCTGAAAAAAAGGGGCAACAAAAGCAGTATCCATTCTGATCGAGCTGTAAAAATCAGATGGCAAAAAGTGGTATTCGCAAACATAAAACTTTGCACAGTTTACATCATAATTAATTTTACAGATATCTTTCCAGGCTTTACACAGGTGTTTATTTTTTTTTCAGAAAAAAAAAATGTTTATGAACGTAGTTTTCAATAAAAATTGGACAATAACTTAAATAATTACTCAGACAATTTGGGAATTTGCACGAATACCTGGCTCTACCTACCTTCGCCATAATTTTAAAACTTTTTTGATTTTAGATTTGTGTGCCTCTTATGCAAAATGTAAGTTAACATAGCCCGAAAGTAGAGGTATACCGTATACCTGTTATGTATTATAATAATATAAGATTAGTGAAAAAAAACCCTTAAAAATTAATAAATACAAGGTATACTTACATTACCTGTATAAAAGAAAATATCCAAACTACCAAAAACTAGACCCAGGATGGCGTGGCGTAGCGTTTCCCATAAAGATGCCATTAAACATTTAACAGATTGAACTACAACAGATAAACTTCAATTACCAAAAAGTAATTTTAAAAAAATTGTCAGCTTAACTTACGTAAAAACATAACACTTCCTTCCATTTCAAACAGTCTACTTATTCCAACAAAACTTGAAAATTCCGCGATGAGAAAAAGCGATCAGCGGCCATAAACACACCATAAACAAACTAACAAAATGGCTGAATGGCATTGGCAAGGCGATGCTAAAAACAGTGTGACCAACCAACACCTTTGTCACTAAGAAGTTGAGATTTTAATAAAATTTACAACAGAAATCTTGTAAATTCGCTAAAAAGAATTAATTATAATTTCTAATAACGTGAATAATAATAATTTTACAAAAATTTGCATAAACAACGGGAATTATTAATAAAACTAAACTTTTAGTGTAAAACACAAGTCCCTAGTTGATACATATGCACCCCCGCCCCGCTTCGTCGATCCTGCTGGTGTGCCGGGTAAGTCGTCTGTTGTCGTGGCCTCCTATCTATATTAGTGACACCCCCCACCCCCCTGGATTTATATGATAACAAAAGACGAAAATTTCAAAATACTTAGAAAAGTGAGGTTGTGAATGTCTCACATGGACTATTCAACCGCTTTATTACTGTTTATTCATAATTTGGGCCGTTCATTTCAATATTGGATCATGTTGATCACAAATGATATTTTCTTTTTAAATAAGATAATCAAGAAAGTTGGACCGTGTTGGGTTTTACGTCCAAAATACGTTCCATTTAATAAGCACAAAGGACGTCCGACATATGTCCCATAAAAAAGGACATAAAATGAACGTAAAATGTACGAACAAAAATGTAGGTTCTTGGAACGTACGCGTTGAACGTACACTGTACGTCCAAAATACGCCACAGGACGTAAAAACGTAAAGTGGACATAAAATGTACGTCCTTTGGACGAGGTATGCTATCTGGGTATTAAAATATTATGTTTAAAACAAGAATTATATATTTCTTTAGGATGTTTCCCAAATTATTTTCATTTATAGTGTTCCTGTTGTGGTTAAATCTAAATTGAATTTTTTTATATAAATAATCTGGTTTTTAGTAGAAATGATTTTATGAATAAAACAATTTAAGTGAATTTCGCGCATAAACTCATGTTTTATAATATTACGAGGTCTATTATAGGTTGAAGTAACATCTAATTATTATTTTTTAATGAAGTCATCCCACTAATTTCTGTGAAATAAATTTTCTACCAACGACTCGCTGGCTATAGCGAAACCATATGAACAAGTTCATATTTTTAAAACGCTTTTATTAGCATCACCTGTATGTTTGTTTGTTTGTCCGTAACCGACTTCTTTGAACCCGATTTTGACCAAATTTAAACGGTCAGATTTAATTTAAATTTTGTAGACTTATCAAGAACCGCTGACAATACAATAATTTGATAAATTTATCTCATTTTGTTCGGGTTTGTGGATCCAATGCTTTGAATCTAGCCATTTAAAATAAAAATGATCCACTGCTTTAAATCTAGCCATTTTAAAAAGTCATTGTTAAATTAGTGACAGTATTCCATCTCTACTCCGGACCTCTCTATGACTATCTCTACTAAAATTTTTTTTTTCTTAACATAAATCAAACTAAAAAATGAAAAATAAATATAGTTAAAAAAAACTAAAAAACACGCTTTAATAATTAATCAAACTAAAAAGCGGAAAATAAATATAGTTTAAAATAATTCTTGAAATAATTCTTAATATAGGCAGAAAATAATAATGAACGATAAACAATAGTATTATTGTGAAAAAAGCATGGGGTGCTCGATATACGAAAAATATAGCACAAAGTGCACCACGCTTTTTTCACAATAATACTATTGTTTATCGTTCATTATTATTTTCTGCCTATATTAAGAATTTCAAGAATTATTTTAAACTATGTTTATTTTCCGCTTTTTAGTTTGATTAATTATTAATGCGTCTTTTTTAGTTTTTTTAACTATATTTATTAAAATTTAACAATAGGGTTAATAATAATAGTAAAATTCAAAAAGTTAGTTGTAAAGTTAAAAAAATCTATTAATGTTATAAATATTAAATGAAATCGCATCATAGCTCTTAGAGCTAAAGTAGAATTTTACAGACATGCCTATTAACTCCCTTGAACTTGTAACATTTCCTGTAACAGCTTTTAGAGCTTATTTATAATATAATTAAATACCGTTAAGTGGCTGAAAATCCTAGAGAAATCAGTACATGCAAGCATTACTACAAAGAAATTAAACGCATTGCTACAAGATTATTGGATTTAGTTCCCTAATGGACCAGTTAGGGTGTTAATTAAATGCAAATGTACTGCAACGGAGATCAATAATTGCGTGCTGCAGTTTATGTTTTGTTTGAAGTTATCCGTCTTACGTCTGTATAGGTGCACAGTATAGGTTGCTCATTTTATATTGCTAAACTCATCCATTTTTGGTTTATAGGGATATCAATAATTATCAAAGTTACGGCCAAGGACTTATAATTTAATGAAGTAAATGATTCAGTCCCTAAATATTTACCATACCTCAACTTTAGGTATGCACTAACCAGTAACTCCGGAATTGGTTTTTGTTGAAAACGTCAAATTCCAAAATCTTAAAATATAGCTCAACAAAATTTTATAATTCCGCAAACTAATTTTCGCATTATGAAATAGTATAATAATAATTATTAATAAATATTTTGAATAGGAGATAAGTAAAAACATTTACGTGTAATATATTTAAACCAAATTGTTATATATGATTTTTTTTGGTTCATATATGTATTTCAGACAGAAGAATTCGTAAGTTTAGATTTTAATATAAAAAATCTAATAAAAATGGATTTAATTTACTCAATGAAACAGTGGGGTTTTAATTAAATGCAAGAATCCTGAAAGAAATAAAATTAAAGTGTACTTTTTTTAACGCCTTGTTTCAAACAAAAAATAATATGCATGTAAGTAGAATGAATTATTCATTTTCACTTACAGTGAGAAAAAGCCTTCTATTTCTTATAATAATTCACATACTCTTTATACAACTGTTTAATACTATAATATGTGAGAGCAACGCGTTTTCCTAGTGTTAGACAACGAAAATTGCTAGACCGTTGTGGTTGTGTAGTGATAATATCAAGGTAATTTAGCCAATAGGAAATGGAAGTTAATGGCTACCATAGAATAGTTTATAGGCATTATTGCTCTGAATATTCACAGTAATTATTAAGTTCTATTGGGGGTGTAATCTGGTTCTATAGACTGTATTAGTTCCGACTGGTAATGGTAATGAAACTTAACTTTAATTATAATAATATTTGCTAGCTACGGTTAATAAAGCATAATACTCACGACTAAAAATCGGTACTGTAGTTCTAAAAAAATTAAATAGCTTCTAGGTAGTGTGATATTGTTCTTGTCGTTTACCATTGCATATAGTTATCTTTTATGCAACATGGTTTACTGAGATGGTAAAATTCGTACATAGCTTATAAAGTCCAATACTAACTATGGGTTGGACGAAATAAGAATCTATTGCTTTATCTGATATGCAAAGTTAAAAAAATTTAAATACAAAGTAAAAATAAAATAATTGAACTAGGTATTGGTACGATCAATAAAATTCAAATCAGGCAGGATAGCTAGAAGACTTCGAACAACAATATGACCTGCGCAACAAATACGCTAAAACTAATAATAAGGCGCTAGTGCGATTGCCGATCGCTACGAACCCCCACCAACGTCTTGACGATTATAGGTGCTAACGGATACAATTCGTTTTTGGGGACGCTATTTTGCTTTCTTAATTGTAGAGAAAGTACTATACTGGGAACAAACTGCGTCGCATTGAGAAGATACAATTTATTTCTTAACAAAATTGCTGTATTAAAAGTAGTTCATTATTCAACAGAACTGTGCTGCTAACGGAACTAATAACTACTAATAAAAACACTGTTCTAGCAAAGCTGGAATTGAAGTAACACTAAAGCGGGTTTGATACACTAGCAATTTATTTAATATGGGTTAATACGGTGCGAGCAAAAATTATTTGCATCAAAGAGGGCCTTGCATCTAAGGACGTAATGCTTAGCCGTAGAGCTTAATACCTGTTGGGTGTCAGTAACTACCTGAATTAACAAACAATTAGTTATTCCGTCATCTTTGACAGTCGTTACAAGTAATTTGATTTATCGCTAGTTTTTCCAATTTCTTAAACAATTCACACAATGGGCTTTACGGAACAGCATAAAACATTCGTGGTTGAAGCGTATTTTCGAAACGGGATTAGAATAAATGGTGATTGGCAATACAATCCGGGTTTGTGCATGGACGATTTTTACGAACAATTTCCTAACGTTGCTTTTATTGCTGGGGATTTTTATCATTGCCTGAAAATATACAACACAAAAAAGGAGCAGGAAGACAATCTGTAAACAGAAGAACTTGTTGCAAACGTTCGTGAAATAATACAAAATACGCCAACAAATTGTATAAGACGCCTGTCCCAAGAAGTGGAAAGATCTTATGGAACATGCAGGGCTATTCTTAAGAAGCAGCTAAATTTATCAAAAAATTGGTGTCTGGTTAGCTGTTTCCCGAAGAAGAATTGTTGGTCCTATTTTATTCCATGACACAGTTACAGCACAGCGGTATAGAGACAATATTTTGAATCCATTTGTGGAGCAATTACTTGACAACGAACTACGTTTTGGATATTTTCAACAGGACGGTGCAACCGCCCATACAGTCGCCGAAACTATTAACTACTTACGCAATTTTTTTCGACGACAGATTGATCAGTTTTCGATCAGACCGTGAATTCCCACCTAGATCACCTTGTTTAACGGTTATGGATTACTTTGTTTTTCCTCATTTAAAGGACACTATTCTTAAAACATGCACCAGTTGCAAATTTAGAACAATTACAAGAAAGGATTATCCAAGAATGTGGTAACATTTCTCCAGAGATGCTGGTCAACACTTTTGAAAATATGAAGAGAAGTATGAATTTATGCTTGGAGCATGGCGGTGGCCAATTTTAGCAATTTATGTAAGTGTTTTTCTTTTTCTTTCTGTATATTCTTACTTTGTTAATTTTGTAAACAACAAAAATAAATTTGTATTTGTCTACTTATTTTATTACTCATTAGTTTGGCATATCATGTCATAATATGAATTTGAGAAAATATTAACCTAGATTTGGTTAGATATATCGTTCCCATATCATTGTAATCTAAACCAAGCCCTACGTTTTTTAATCCAAGCCCTCTTTGATGCAAATAATTTTTGCTCGCGCGGTACAAAATAAGCTATCAATATAAACTATGTCTTAGATCATTTTTCTCAGTAAATGCATTTTCCTTCGGTTTATAGATATTAGAAAAATTTATTATGCATGTATTTTTAGACAGAAGAATTCGTAAATTTAGATTCTACTATAAAAAAGCTGATACACTTTGGATTTAATTGACTTAATGAAATAGTCGGGCTCTAATTAAATGCAAGAATCCTGAAAGAAATAAAATAAAAGTGAAGGTAATTTTTTGAATGCCTTGTTTCAAACGAGTAATAATATTCATGTAAGTAGTAAGTAGAATTAATTATTCATTTTCACTTAGGTTTATAAACTTTTAAACGAATGGTTAATTTACATCTGTAGCTTACGTTTGCTTGAACAACTTATAGAATATATTTATTTTATAATTGGATTGGAACAAGTGTATGCAAACAATGCAAAGAAATTGAACAATATAATTATTGGATTTTAAACTAATGACACCCCTATGGCTTTAATTACCGGCAAGAATTCTGGGAGGAGACTATAAAAGCTAGCTGTTACGTTTTAAATTGTCAGTTGAAAATAATGTAATACAATCACGGTTGTGGGTTGAATTCATAGAGTACATGCTTTAATTGGTTATAACTTAAACTGTACGATTTCTTGGTGTCAGGAAAAACAAATCAAATAATTGCAGAAAAAATATTACAAATTTATAGGCAAGGATAAAATGTCTGCAAAATATGAGGTAAGCCTTGTTCAGGTATTGGGAAAACTGGTTTACACCAATACTGCCGTCCGACAATAACGTTTTGGCAAAATTTTAATGGAAGTGTTAAAAATTATTGTAGTGGGAATAACTCTGAAACGAACAAAGATATCGAACTGCGTTCTTCACATTTTTTCTTCCAAATTTACCATTGGATACAAAAATTGAAGATACTTATCTTTCTCTTCCAAACAAGCTTAAATTTAGTAAAATCGGATAAGTCGTTTAGAAGTTCCAGCGATTTTAATGATTACACATTCAATAGCTTCCCCCACTCTTATCAAGATCGGTACGCCAATGAGCCTTAAACCAAAATGATGTAGAATTGCCTAACCTTTCTAATAATGTAATCATAGTTATACCTTATTTCAGGAATTTTGGGAAAAATTTAGAATTTTAATAATTAATTTTCAATTATGCCCCCCTTGTGGCGGAATGCGGAACTTAAAAATAATTTCCAGAATTTTCTCATGACCACTAGTAGTATCTGAGATATGGCCGGTGGCCACACTTAATGAAATATCCTGTATGTCTATGGTTGCAACTGCTGGCGCAAGGTGTAAGCTGATTTGCCTGCTATCACAACTTATACCTTACTTTATACCCTTTCAACCTTTTAAAAATCATTAATATGAACACGAAAAATATACAACCAAATCATTCATCCGTGCATGGGTTTACTTAAATATCTTGTCATTGAAATGCATTAGAAAATTTTGAAATAGCTAGAAGTTCCACAAATAATTCCTCATTAAACATATTCAACCTTCAATAGCAAGCGAAATCTCAATGATGTACATTGAATTTGATTTTCTATTTCAGTCATACCTAATTTACTAAAGTCATTACAAACATCACACCGTCGTGTATAAACGAGATTCTACTCTTGTTACTACTAGTTTATAACAAATCAAAAATTAAATTAGATTATATTAACATTTCTCAGCAAACAGGAAAGCTAACGTTTATAAACCATGTTTTTGCATAATCAATTTATCTATTCTAAAAAAGCAATTAAATTTATTTCTGCTCGAGGGCCCGTACATTTTTATTACAAGAATAAATTTATTCCTGGCATTGTATTCTTGTTTCTATCTTGCATATTTTTATTTTATTCAATTTTCTCATACCTAATGATTTTCTATATTTTAAATACAAAAAAATGTCTTCAATTTAGTAATGTTACTTTAAAATGGACTGCTGGCTAATTCAGAATGGCTGGTTGAATAAAATAAATTAATATCGTACCCAAAATTGCCTCGAACCCCAACTTATAATAATATTCCATAACAGAAATTTATAAATTTAAAAATATTAATCATCGTTAGGTATACTGTTGGAAAACTAGTTCCAACACTGGATTTTTTTTTTAAATTTTAACAATCCTTTCTTTTTTTAATACGCAAATAACATATTCATTGTAAATACATTATTTATTCTTTTTTAAAATAATATTTGCTGCACTCAGCCGGCTACCGGTTCCCCTCTAATGCTATGCACACCCTTAGCTCGTGACGTTTCTGTTTCTAGACCACCATTGGCCTCGCTTACCCGGTACCGACCGATCGTATTTCGCGAGAATCATTCACATACCTCTCTTGCCATTCGGCACCCTCTCCATGGTCCTCGTCCCGGAACTCGAAGGAAACATCTCTTTACTGAATATCCACAAAAGGTCTAATTTCTGACCATAAAATCTTCTCCTATTGACAGTGATGTGGTATTATTTACCAGCTTGCTGTGTTCAAGAACAAGTGCTGGTAATTCCCGTTTTTAACGGTAAAATTGAATGCCACCCTTTTTTGATTATGTCAGAGGCTCGTCAGTTTCTCATCAAGTACAGTATTTTTGGTTTATTTCAAAAATTGAAAGGACTAACAAATTTCCTTCTTAATCTTCAAATCACCTCATACAGAAATCGTACTGCAAAAGAAAATAAATAGTTTGTACAAGATTATAGTCTTTACTAAAGTTAATGAAGTAGTTAGAGTGTTAATGAAATGCAAATTCTTGTAGAACGGAATACTGCAAATGCATGCACTTCTATTTAATATAAATAGGATCGCAAAATATTGTTATGGTAGTATTACTTTAAACTATTATAATAAAATTATCAAGAAGTCGATGTAGTTATAAAATATTTTTTGTGAAAACAACGTTGGAACCTGGAAATTTCAAAGTTAATTGAAAGTATTTTAAATGAGATATATTATACATACCTACATATTATTTTTCCATTTTATTACCTAAAGTGTGATTTAAAAAATGCTTTGGTAATATATAGTATTGCAACATCTAACTTGCTACACAATATGGCAGCCTATAACATGTTGGTAGCATTCTAAAGTCACAAGCAGAAGGTACGTAGATCAATTCCGGGGTAATTTTTTTAGTGGTTAGTTTCTACGTAGTGGTTTACACTGGAATTGTCAATGGCAAATAGTGGAGTTGACAGAGTACCCCGACAAGGTAAACCGTGAAATCCTCGGAATCTACCGGTATCTTTCAGTTGCTTCCTTGGCATGTTGTCGAGCGTGAACTAAACAATCCAAATAAATAATTTAATGCGAACAGTGACACATAAGGGGACCCATATATATTACTAAGGATGCTTGCCGGACCCTTATCTTTGATCTGGAGGGTACCTTCAGTGCGGACGCTGGGGTTGATCAGGACCTGAGACCATTAAAAATGTGGCTCGACTTAAATAATCTTATATTAAACATAAATGAAACACAGTTTTCTTATCAAAATTCTGGGGAAGCGAAGGAGTTAAATTTTGATGACATTACACTGAAAGTTTTCATTTGAGCTGTGTTTCTTGGAGTTACCTTAGATACCAGACTCCATTGGAGGGAGCACATCCATGGTCTGTCTGGGAAAATATCTAGGTTCTCTTTTGCTCTCGGTGTATTATCAAAGAATATTGGAAAGGCAGCTGCCCTTACGGTATGGAGTCTTGTTTTGGGGCGGTAATGTTAATGCAGCCATAATTATGAATCTGCAGAAGGCTTGTCTACCCAGGATTTTCCGCAAGAGACAGATGGATAGCTCTGACCCGTTTTTCGCTGGTGGGGTATCCTCACTGTAATCGGCACATACCTCTGCGAATCTGTGCTTTTCATTAAACTAAACGGAAACCTATTTAAGGAGACACACAGAGGACATGATTATCTTAGGTAGATATGATCCTTTGCTTCCAAGATATAATTATACCCACTTACAAAATGAGGCTCTCTACATGATGATAAAGTTAGTTATTAAAGTTCCTTATTATATTAAGAATAATAATATTACCAAACTTTGACCCTTACTTAAACAATTTATTACGTCCAAGGCATATTATACGATGGAGGAGTTTTTCAACGATGCCGATGTGGACATTTAATGTCAGCACATTTTCTAAATTAATTTTCTTAATCAATTTTAACGTGTTGTCTTGTGTAATAATTACGTTGCACTTCACACAAACTTTGTTCTTTGTAATAGTTGTAGCCCTAGTGTCTTCCTTATGTTTTTTTTTTGTAAATTTTGTTATACTTTTTTTGTCTTATATTTTTTGTATTCCTAAATTTCCACTTTTAGTTTAGCTGCCTTACGACAAGTTATATGCTATTTTGTATTTTGGCAGAACTAATAAAGAAATGTTGATGATAATGATGATGATAATGATGATGATGATGATGATGATGATGATGATGATGATGATGATGATAATGATGATGATGATGATGATGATAATGATGATGATGATGATGATGATGATGATGATGATGATGATGATGATGATGTTGATGATGATGCTTTACACCAAAAAATGCTATGGTGGATAGTGTTCGTAAAAAAACAAGTTGTCCGTAACTGACAGATTACTTACAATTACATTGAGCGTATCGTTCGTCAGGTCTGCGAAACACTTTGAGATGTCTGTCATTACTGTAGAGACAAAAACGGGACTTTATCTTCACCACATACAAATGCTCCCTGGCAAACTTCAGCCTTTGGCGTCTGTGCGGAGGTAGAAGCTTGGGACCGACAGCGGCTTCATATAGTCTTATCTGGTCTTCTACTAACCTCTTTAAAACAGTTTGTTTACTAAGACGTCTATCGTAAACAGCAGTAAATTCTGATAGGAGTTTAATACTGCACGTGACACTGCTTCTAGCAGCCGGTAATTTCAAACATCTGTCCTGTTGCAGGGTAGTAATTCTTTTTCTTTTTTGTCCCATCATTTTTCTATTCGTTGATGATTCCTATATCTAGCCAACATTTTTGGATTCTTTCTTGTTCAGGTAAGCCATTTAAGAACATTCCTGAAGAATAATGATCTATTCATAATATTTGATTACAGCATCAAACTTGTTATCAAAGTGACAAAGATACGACTAAAAGGCAACAAAATTATCTATAATAAATAACAGGTCTTAACCCGACGGTCTTTGGGATTTTATGTCAAAGCTTGTTGATTAATCTCAAAAATTTTATTGTAAAAAATTATAAGAACTTTTTATTGGTCCCGTATATAATCATACGTTGCACAGTATGAAGCTTTAATGATTTCCTGGTATAATAAATTAATGAGCAAGTGACAAAAAGTTGCCTGCATTCTATTTAAAAACAAAATCCATGTCAAATTTTCATTTTGGTAACTAAATTAGAGCCGTAATAAAAATGTATATTGCTGGGAAGCGGGAATAATTATAACATGTAATTTAATTTTGTTAAGGCAGCAAGTTCTTTTCTTGCATATATTAGATTGAATCTAGTACCTATTTGAAATTCTATTCAGTCTTAAATGTGTCAAGATTTAAATGACAATGAAAAATTTCTTATATCTTGCGAAGAGCAGGTGGGAACAATGGCAAATGTAAGTTTAATTTTGTTAGTTAATTAACAATTATGTTTTCGCAGTGATATTATAAAGCAATGAACATAACAGTATTTCCTAATTATGCTTTGGTTTCCTTTTGAGCGTAGTAAGGTATACTTCCAAACCAAATTCTTTTTTTACGTACCTAGTTATTTCTATACTTTATAGGACACGGTATGGGAAAACTTATAAAGCAATAACTAATGAACCTATTGACAAAATCGCATTCCATTTTAAAATAAATCAACATACAAATTTCGCCTCTCCACTTTGTTTGCCAAACTTACGCTGTTAAAAGTGTTAACATGAAGCGGGAAATTTAACTCTTTGTCTAAAACCTTATGAAAAGTCTGCAGTATGGCAACGCAGCAGTCAGAGATCCACCCCCAAAGAAGTTAGCGCCACGACATTGGTCTGAGGCCATGATGACGTTATTTAAAAATATTTTATTCGTTACATATTTTAATGACTAAATGCTATTTTGTTACCGGAAAAGAAAATCGAATAGTCTCAAAAATAAGTTGTCAAAAAAACGACCTCGTGTGTATCTAAACGAAATATTTTAGAGATTAAGGATTTTCTTTTATGGTAACCTATATACCGGGTGTTTCTCAAAAGACGTTCAACCCTATTACTTTTCAGTATTTATAGATATTAAAATGAAATTTTGAGATTATGCATAAGAGATGAGTCTGCATTTAGGTATTGGTATAATTCTCAATTTGTTAGCACTTCCGGTTTGACCGGAAGTGACCTTGACTTTGGTATTTTAAATGGGACATCTCGTTTATTTTTACTTATTGGGATTCAGCATAACATTCTGAGTAAAATTACACCTCACTTGTAATTTTTTAACGTGTTTTTATGTTTATTTTTTATTTTCAATCTAGAGTGCTACAAATTAATTAAATCTGTTAATTTATAGTCAAGTAGTATATGAAAATTAAAATCATGTCATAATAATTGACTTTCTAAGTTTCACAAGCGTTTAAAAAATAAAATTTTGTTTTCTTGACGTTTATTCCATTTTGCCAAATGAAACGATGGTAGGTTACTAGGATATTATATTTAAAACGAGCATTTTTTTTAACGATTATTTGATACCAAACACTGCTATGCTATTTTAAAATTGACACTGAAAAATTTTCCTTAATCCCAATCGCAAATTTAAAAGCGTCATGCATTATTGCCGCCCTCTCTTTTCTAAAGAAATATAAAGGCGGCTTTGAAAAACAATGGAATGGTTTTGAAAAGCATTATGGCTTTAATTTAAAGTTGTAATGTCATTAGTTTATAAAACATACTAGGTATTACAATACATACAATGTTGCGGCTTCAGAAGAATTTTTCTGGTCACTCCAAAAATTAGGAGTATATCAATTTATTCATTTCTAGTAAAACTAACCATTTTATCTGATTTACAATGTAAGTTTAATAAACGAATGGCATTACAATGTTAATTTAAAACCATATTGGTTTTCAAAACCATTCCATTGTTTTTCAAAGCCGCCTTTATATTTCTTTAGAAAAGATAGGACGGCAATAATGCGTAACGCTTTTAAATTTGCGATTGGGACTTAAGGCAAATTTTTTCGTGTCAATTTTAAAATAGCATAGGAGTGTATGGTATCAAATTGTTGGAAAAAAAATGCTCGTTTTAAATATATTATCCTAGTGAACTACCATCGTTCCATTTGGAGAAAATGGAGTAAATGTCCAGAAAACGAAATTTCATTTTTTGGACGCTATGACATCATTTTAATTTTCATATAGATACTACTTGACTATAAATTAACAGATTTTATTAATTTGTAGCACTCTAGATTGAAAATAAAAAATAAACATAAAAATGTAACACGTCAAAAAATGACAAGTGAGGTATCATTTTACTCAGAATGTTATGCTAAATAAGTAAAAATATATAAGATATCCCATTTAAAATACCACAGTCAAGGTCACTTCCGGTCAAACCGGAAGTGCTAACAAATTGAAAATTATGCCAATAAATGTAGACTCATTTCTTATGCATAGATCTTAAAATTTCATTTTAATATCTCTAAATACAGAAAAGTTATGGGGGTGAACGTATTTTGAGGAACACCCGGATCTATTAAAAAAAACAGTGTAGACCGATTTTTTGCCTGCGCTACTCAGGGCCGTCGAGAGCCAGGTCAGGCCCGGGGGCTGTGCGGCATCCCGGGCCCACTCCTAGGGTTGCCAAATTTAAAATAATAAAAAGCGGGAGGTAGGATCCTAGCCAGTGGCGGCTTGTGACTTATTAACTTGGGGGTGCACTAAAAGTCCGCTGCAGGTGAAATGCGCCGCAGGCGAAATTTTTTTAAGACCACGCCCAAATTTGGTGAATAATTTTTAATAAATATTTTAAAAATTTATGATTACTTACCTATTTTATTGAAAATGAAATAAGATTAAAAAAAAAAGGCCAATTTATTTTTCATTAGTGGGTACATTGTTTAAAAGTAAAGTTCATTCTTCTATTTTTATTTGCAGCAAACTTATCAATAACTATAAAGTCCCTAGATTTACACTTTGTGGTCTGTGTCCAGTTAATTTCGAGTTTAGGTCTTCCCTCAATTTTAATTTCAATTTTTTGCTAATGAGCTAAATTTGTTTCTCAAATATTCCACATTCACAGTCGTTTTGGCATTAAAACTGTTCATTTTTATTAAAATAAGTCTTTACTACCCCAAAATAATAACAAAAATATAATTTTTAAATAAGAAACCCATTGTTGGTCAATTCTAAAATGTACAAAATTTTCGGGTAGGTTCTCCAAAAAAGATGAAGGTTTTATAAATTCTTCAAATAATAAATCGATGTTAATACAAATATTGGGCCGGATAATTTTTTGTCAACAGAGATTTTATATTTTTTTTTATAATTTATCATATTCTTTTAACTGCGCAGCTCGATCGGGCCCTTAAAAAAGACGTGGGCCCGGGAAATTTGCCCCCCCAGCCCCCCTCTCTTGTCAGCCCTGGCGCTACTGAACTGGTTACACGAAATCCGTCTTTCGACATGGCGGTATTGTTGTCGACATTGATCTTATAAATCTGTTCATATTTATAATATGTCCGTTTAACTTTGATTTTAGGAACATTTAATTGAAAATAAGTAATCCCCTACACAGCAGGTGCTAGGAACATTTTATCCGAATGAAATATTCTTGGGGGATAATGTGTTTAAAGTGACATCGCAAAGACACAGATTAATCTGAAGAGGGGTTCACGCGACATCTGCCACAATACAAGCTCTTAAAATATTCTCAGCATCGTTACTCAAAAGTTAATAAAGCAGTTTAGGACTAATGCATTGTTTTTCGGTAGGTAATGGCATTGTCATCATATGAAGCTCTTGTTTTATACATTCTTTCTTAAGTTAGAAATGACGATGACGGTGGATATTACTGTTTCTCTTTTTTGATATAGTAGCAATATTTTGTGATACATATTTCTAAAGCTTTTGATGGCAATCACTAAATATTCTTAACGTAACTTGACCTTTCTGACTTTGGAGGTAGGTCAAGTCATATTTATCTGAAAGGTGGTATTTTTAAGGGTAAGAATTTAAAAAATAATAAAATATATTCTGGAGTACCGTAAAACCCCATAACATTGAACACTTTTTGACTTTGGTCGTTTGTAGATTCTAAACAATATACAATAGAGAAATAATATTGTAGGCATATTGGGGGGACCAATAATACCTTTAAATATATGGAATAAAATTTTTACATTTGGGCAAGAAAGACCTATTTTAAAAAAAAAATATATAGTGTTCAATGTTATGGGTGAGAGACATAACTTTGAACGGAGCCTTTAAATCGCCTTTATATTCAATTTAATGCGTCGTAGTTGCTACATTGAACACAAAAAAAGCATGCATGGTAGGTAATATTTTATGCAAAAAAAATTTCCTTGAAATTAAACACTCATAAAATTAATAATATTTATTGAAATAATAACAAATAAACGAATCTTTTAACAAAACGCAAATGCATAAGTCAAATATAGAATATATATAACGAAACATTTTGATCCTTTGTTAACAAAAAGTAATAAATACCTACTAGCTAAGTATTATTATTGGTATTACCTAAAACATGAACATAAATAAGTAGGTAAATAATTGAGGAACCGAACTTTTCATCATTTGGCAGGCAGTAACACAAAGTCAAATAGATAGATGTAAAAAATAAAATAGTAATATCTAAATAATACCTATTAAATATTTCCTAAATCTTCATGGAATGTAAAACGGCCCGTAAACGTTGTAGGATTTTTTAATGTGCACTTTATTTGGCTACAATCAATAGACGTTATGTCTTCCACTTGGGGGAAAATAAAAAGTTGAGGGCTTTTGCCCATATCGTCGAAGACAACTGACTTTAAAGCAGCTTTCATCCTTAGAAATTATTTTTGAAACAAAAACTTTTTTTGTTTCCTTTTTTGTTCCTTCGTTATATTTAAATTCGACCAATACAAATTTGTAGACAGGAGAATCAGAATCTGTTTGAGAAGAAGTACCGTAAAACGGGGTGAATGTAGCCCCCAGGTGTGAATATGGCCGAAAATATAAAAAAACTTTAACAATTCATATCTTAAAAGTACCAGGATTTGAATGAACAAAACAACAAATAATGGATAATATACACCTAAAATATAAAAAAAAAATATATGCAGCCATCAAATGTTTAATTTTTTTGTATTTGGCGGACCTGAAAAAAATCACAAAAAATTGCCCAAAAATATATCTTAATAACTTTGTTTGTCACGGTGCGATTTTATTTAATATAAATCATTACATTGTTTTTTTTAGGGCATTATTATGTTTTACAACTAATGTTTTTCCAATTATTTAAAATTCCTTTTGCTTTCCGAGATAATGGGCGGCCATATTAACCCCTTACATTTTTTGCGTTTTTGGGGGTGACTTTGGCCACATGTCGGATGTTAAAGTAGGAGCACTCCTGGCAAAAGTATTGAAAACAGACATGTAACCGATCCAGGGGAAGGAAGCAGGAAGACGACAGAAAAAAAATTAGATAGAATTTTGCCTAATAAGAGAATATATAGGAACAGTTTTAAGTTAGGCAAAGCTTCACAGCCACTAACAGATAACGAAAGTGATGATGACTCATCACTAGATTATACATCTTTGTCAGAGGGCGACGACTGGATGGTATCTCTGTCATCAGACAGTGAACCAGAGCTTGATCAGCAATCTGACGATGTTAATGTTAAATATGAAAAAAAGTAATTTTTCTGGAGATTCTAAAAAAAAATAGAATGAGTTCCTTTGTCAAAACGATCGAGCCCTGTGGTGTGCGCTCGTGGAAGTGGCTAGAGAAGGATGATATTCTTTGGTATAAATCAATAGACATTATGGAGGGTGAACAAAAAAAAACGTCCGAAACGTCGGCAAATAAAAATGTGGGTTTCATTTGCTCCCTAAGATCCTTAAACCCATAAAAACCACCTACAAAAATCAGTTTTTAATGTCCGACATGTATTTGTTAAATAAATTAATAATATAAACACGTTTTTTTGGTTTAATTTTTAATAGAGTATATCGTAAATATATTTTTTATATTATAAGTGGCCATAGTCACCCATTAGAAGTAGTGCAAAATAAGCGTAATCAAATTTAAATAGGTGGCCATACTGACCTCAAAGTAAGGGGTGGATGTGGCCACCCTATTTTTTTAAAAAAAAAGGGTGAACAAATTTTTTTGGGTCTTCAAGAGGCGAAAAATCCAAAAAAACACCTACCCATCCTATATAAAAGTCATATATTGAATGGCTGCCTAATAATATAGAAATTTTACAAGTGTTTGAAAATGAAAAGTGGATTATAGTCACCCCGTTTTACGGTACTATGGGTCGAACTATCTAATGGAGGCCAAATATTTGATTTCCGACCAGAGGATTTCGGTGAATCAGAAGCTGAAGAATCACTTTCTTGTGAGCTGCTAAAGCACAAGGCTTCCCGTTCCTTCTGAACAATAGTAAGAAGATCTTCATCTTCCGACGAATCCATATAGGAGATTTTGTCAGAATCGTTGCTATCGCTCTCTTCTGACGACCCTTTTTCAATTTTTGATGCCTTCTTGTTTGCTAAAGTTTTTTTGGCAATTCCATTGCTGGTTGATGGGCTGTCATTCTGTGGGGTCAGATCCTCAAAGGTGATACTTTTTCCAGGAGCTACGTCTATTTTAGACCTTTTTCTAGCAGAAGTATCTTTTTCTCCATATCTCATGTTCTTTAGCATATTAATGACGACATCGGAAACAATATGAGAACTATTCGTGTTATTATTTTCATTGGGCTCTTTCGGAAACCGGCATAATACTTCCTCGGGGTTCCACGGAAAAATCCCGCATTTCTTGAATCCGGATACCAAATTATCGGACTTACTATCTGGTGCAACAGCATCACATAAGGATTTTAAAAGTCGAGGAAATATTTCTTTCGGTAACACTTGCGATTTTTTTTTTAGCGACTGTTTCCATGCATCTAATATGGATCTCCACTTTCGTTTCAATGGCCCATAAAAGGCAACGTCTAGGGGCTGTGTGATGTGGGTAGAATTTTTAGGCAGACAACAAAATGAAATATTGTGTTCCTCGGATGCTTTCAGAGAAGTGACTGGAGAGATTGTCTCCTATTAACACGACTCGCCCTTCAAGGTTTTTTCGAAAAGGTATAAACGAATTCAAAAACCAATCCGCAAAAATTGTTGCGTCAAACCAACCGCTCTTACTGCGATTATATCGAGTATTTTTTGGTCCGCCTTCAGTCCACGTTTGCCACAGATTCTCGGCTTTATATACTACGTATGGGGGAAGTACACGTCCATTCGCAGATCCACAAAACATTACGGAAACGCTACTTTTAGATGAATCTCTTATGCGCTCAGGGTATTTTATGCCCCTTTGAAAAATAAATTTTTTCGTCCCCGGATCGTCAGACAAATTGGTCTCATCGTAATTAAAGATTCTATTTGAAGGTACAGGCTCGTCACCGTTTTCAAAAACTATCTCTTTCAAATTGGAAAAGTATTGTGCCATTATTTCAGGTGTAACGCTTGCCTTCGATTTTTTCAAATTTTGACAAATTCTTAGTGTTAGATCATTTTTGTGTCTACGAATAAATCTGAGACACCACTTCTTACTGGGCAACTTATTTTCTGGAAGTTGAGGAGCATCTAGTCCGTGCCTAATAATTGATTGCTGTACCACATGAGACAAATCTGCATAATCGAATGGAAAACCCCATTCACTTACAACTAGAATGTGTTGGACGATAGCATTCTCTAATTCTACAGGAAGAACAAACGGTTTTCCAACTTTTCCAGTATGGCGGTTGTTTATCTTATTTGACAATGTCCCTTTCGGAAAACCGAATCGTTTGCTGGCCTGACAAATGCTAATTCTTTTTTCTCTTATCATACTTAATACCTTTTCTAGATCTTTTTTATATTCGGCATCATAGCGCCGGTATTTACTCTTTTGAGTTTCCGACATTGATATTGTCTGAAAATTAAAAAAAGTCCTATATTATTATTACTTCAGTGTTTTAAAAATGCATCCATAACTTTGAACAGTTGTTCAAAGTTATGGGAAATATTTTAAATTTACAGGTTAGGTTATAAAAATGTACTCTAAAAATATTATACGCCAGATTTCAACATTGCCCAGATACTTACGGTTTAATAAGGTCCAAGGGCACCCAACAAACATAAAAAAAAGTTTACAAAACAACTGTGTGGTCAAATATAACCTAAAGTTTTCGCACTACAAATTTGCCGCGCTTTTTAAACAAACCGTTCAATGTTTTTAGGATCGATAATATACATCGAAACGTCAACGGCGCCGAAGGGATATATTCGTGTAGGATGGATGGAACGTATCGAATAATGTTTGTCGATATTATAAATTATATAGGCGTGAAGTTAGAAACAATCATCGTTCAAAGTAATAGGGTTTTACGGTACCTCAAGGTTTAGTTCTCGGTAGTTTGCTATTTTTAACCTGCGTCACTTTTTATAAATGGTAATTTACTATGTTTGCTGATACACTATTATGAGCTAGGTTGTTCAAAGAAAGTGTTCAAGACAATTCGGGAGTACCTCAAGGTTCAGTTCTCGGTAGTTCGCTATTTTTAACCTGCGTAATTTTCTATAAATGGTAAATTTACTATGTTTGCTGATACACTATTATGAGCTAGGTTGTCCAAAGAAAGTGTACAAGACAATAAGTTTAAATTTGTTAGAGTTTTTGCTTCTAGGAAAAACTAAGTTGTTGGTTTAGATTCAAATAATTTGAATTTTCCTGTTGACCATCTACTTAAAATTTTGTAAAATACCCATATTGTACCGAATTTAAGGTTTTTAAACGCTTTGTTGGGTTTTTCCGCTATTGTGGCCCTTCCACTGATTTTATTTATACCTTCAATAATCTAATTTTATTGGACCTTATTTACTGTAAATCTTTATTACATCATTGTCATCTGACGAAGCTCCAGGGTTAACGAAACATATCATTTTCTGAAGAAGTAGTCCATGCTCAAAGTGGAGTTGAATGTATAGAAAAAAGAAAAGCACAAAGTCTTTCTCCACAAGTTTATTAGAATAACTAGGCGAACCTAGAATAATTCGACACGTTTCGAGTGTAGAAACACTCATCATCAGGAAAACAAAGTAAATAGTAGAATGCTGATGTTGTTAGCAATAGAGAAAATAATAAGTGGGATTGAGCCGTAATGGAGCTTTCAATGGTGTACACGAGGTATAAAATATGAATAGTCAGAAGAACGACAAGAAAATACCCTGTCTTGGGCAGAACGATGAAGAGAGCAAAAGAAAATTAGAGAGTTTGAACAGATTTTGTCAAAATCATGCATTTAGGTAGGTACCTATAAGTAGTGAATTGAGGAAAGAAAAATCTTAAGTTTCAAGAAACTTTGTCCGAGACAGGTAAAAGTAGTGAAATGAGAGGGAACAAAAATTGGTTTTCGTAAAAGTCGAAGCATCATTTAGCTTGAAGTAAAATGCTGTTGGGGTAGATTTTTCTTTCCCTCAATTCACTACTTATACCTAAATGATTTTGAGAAAGTCTGTTAAAACTATCTAATTTTCTTGTTTTTGTTCTGCCCAAGACAGGGCCTTTTCACTACCCCTTGACTTTCCAGTATGCTGAATTCTTGTCGTTCTTCTGACTATTCAAATTCATATTTTACACCTCATGTACACCATTGAAAGCTCCATCACGGCTCAATCCCACTTATTATTTTCTCTATTGCTAACAACATCAGCATTGTACTATTTACTTTGTTTTTCTGTTGATGAGTGTTTTTACACTCAAAACATGTCGAATTATTAAGAATTATTCTAGGTTCGCCTAGTTGTTCTAATAAACTTGTGGAGAAAGACTTTGTCCTTTTCTTTTTTCTATATCATTTTCTTGTTAATATAGTGGAAATTTACAAGTTTAACTTTGTTTTACTGCATCCCATATTGTAATTATATGGATTTCCACCTAGTATCGGACGATTCAATCAATTTGTTTAATATTTGATTGATTTTTAATAACATCATCATAATAAATGGAAAGACAATGCCTCCCAAGCTGTTGTAATAACGAGACAATAACGTCAACTTCATTTTGATTATCATGCATAGGCAGGTGGCAACAACAACTTATCCCTATACAATTTTGTTACAAAATTAATAACTATCCGGGATTATATCACAATGACACATCAGACAAACCCTAATGGGAAATTAAATTTCACCGTCACATATCAAAGTTATTTACAGGTTTATTACAGGCGAAACTACCACTTAAACTCCCATAAAGCCATGGCATAATTTTCTGTTGTATGATGGATACTTAAACGAAGATATTACTACCGGCGTCGGCATTAATTAATTAAATAAAGATAATCCTTCACATGCAACTTCTAATATAGTCAAATTTCTCTAAGAACACGCCGAATCGTGGCTAAGTCATATGTCATTTATGGCACCCTGTTGAAGTCTGGTCTATTTAACCAAAAAAAATGTTTATGGTTAGAAATGTTCCTTGTTAAAAAATCGCAACACAGTGGGAGAGAAAGAAAGAAAGAAAGAAAGAAAGAAAGAAAGAAAGAAAGAAAGAAAGAAAGAAAGAAAGAAAGAAAGAAAGAAAGAAAGAAAGAAAGAAAGAAAGAAAGAAAGAAAGAAAGAAAGAAAGAAAGAAAGAAAGAAAGAAAGAAAAAAGAAAGAAGGAAAGAAAGAAAGAACATTTTATTTGACTACGTTTTGTTAAATTACAGTTGTAGCAAGTCAAAATGAAAATCATATAATTATTATGTAAAACACAAAAAAGAAAGTTTAACATAAAAAATAATACACAATGTAAAAATACTACATAACACAAAAAAAAATACAACGTAAATAACTACATATATAATATACACAAACAGTTATGATATGGCGTCGTTATTTAGTTTTAAAAATAATCTGTATTCATCCACTGTATAAAATGCATGTTTGACTAAAAATGACTTTATTTTAATTTTAAAATACTTACTATTTAATAATTTAATATTATTAGGCAAAACATTATATAATTCAATATCCAGTGAATTTTTTTTTGAAAGTTCAAGTCTAAATTTGGGCGGCCTAATTAACTCAGCTGATCTGGTGCAATATTCATGAAATTTTGAATTAATCTGGAAATAATTTTTTTTTCTATGAATCTCTAAAAGTTGATTTAAAATGTAAAGACAGGGCAGGGCAGTGTTAGTATTTTTAATTCTTTAAAAATTGGTTTACAGTGCACTCTACAATGCGCTTGAACAATAGTTCTGAATGCTTTTTTTTTGTAATCTAAATACTTTGACCGACCTTGACGAATTACCCCAAATACGTACGCTACATGGGAGTTAAAAAGAGAATAGTATACCGTTAAAAGGGTAGCTTTATCCAGTATTGATCTTAATCCTCTAAGTGTAAAAATTGCAGAGGCTAATTTTGCAGAAATGGAGTCAATATGAGGCCCCCAATTCAATCCTCCATCCAGGATTACACCTAGCAGTTTTACCGTTTTATCATTTTTAAGTTCAGGTTTAGTGGAGAACAAAATTCTTGCGTTTTATCTTGATTAAGGTTTAAGTTATTATGAGAAAACCAAGTAATTGCCGTCTGGTTTAGTGATTCCCTTTTCTCTGATAACCCTATACGATTGTCATCACCACAGCAATAAGTCGTATCATTACAATAACAAACACAGTCGAATGGTTTGAATAAACTAAACAAATCGTTAATATATATTACAAAAAACAAAGGACCTAATATGGACCCTTGCGGAACCACACTTTCTACCTGTAACAAAGATGATTTCTTGCCTTCAAGAACTACTTTTTGCTTGAAATAAAATATTCCTCTAACTGTTTTTTAAGAAAGATTTTGCCCAATTTTGGTACTATTGATACCGGTCTATAATTTTCTAAAAAGCTCTTGTCGCCCTTTTTAAATAAAGGACCCTACTTACCTTGAAACAATGGGGAAAAACGCCGAAATCAATACATTTGTTAAATAACATTTGTAAAGGTACCACTGTAAACACATATCTTTAACAATTTTCGCACTAATATCATATACATCAAAAGAAGAGATAGAGAGAGTGAGTGAGAGAGAACGGTTTTAGTATGACTGCTGGCCATCAGAGGCGCAATGGTGGGAAATTTGAACAGCGGTTTTAGAACTTTTCAATTTGATTATTAGCTTTTGATCGAGTTGTTATTGATTTAATTTGTGATTCAATATAAATATTATTAAACCACAAATTAAATCAATAAAAAGACGCACAAAAGTATTTATTTTATGGAATAAAAGCACGTTTTAATAATTTTTTCTAGGTTTATTTATAAATAAAAACTGCATTGACAACCATAACAAAAAATAACTGTTTAGAATAAACTAATGTCCTTAGGTTACGTCTTACAGGTCTCACTCATCAGGAATTGTCTCAATTCATATAATATATCACAAATACTGTATAAAACACAAGCACTAGGATGCAACCAGACCAGTACTAAAACATCCATATACTATCAGGTGATTCTTACAAAATTCTCTGAAACAAAAGAAACAGTATCGGGTCGACATTAAATTTCTCTGTAAAATATAGCCAATGGACAAGTATCTACTTATCGAGTTAGCTAAAACCATTATGTTTGTGCCATCATGTTATATTAATCTACTCAGTAAAACAAAAATGTTAAAATTATCATTTCAAGAGCCAAAACTGTTCGTAACTGATACGATTATTAGGTATTACCTCTGGCACAAATGTGTTGCAGTTATCTGCAGGCTGTCCAGTGATATTTTGTTAAGATTGACTTGTAAACCAATACCTATTACGTATGTGAAACATTTTATGTTAATTTAGTTATTGTAAACTTACATTTCCAATATGAAAAATTGGTATAAGTGTACGTAAAATCAATTTGATAAAGAATAAAAAATAATTTCCTGCATGGTAGGCTGAAATAATAACTGAAAAATTACACACATCGTCGAAGTTTTCTAGAATAGAAACTAATAGAATTGTATTAAATATTAAAATGATAATAAAAAATGAATTTAATTTCCTGAGAAAAAAACGTGGACAAAAAAAATTGACAGTTTTGACATGGCGGGCTGGTTGGTTTGTTCCAGTTAGCACCTGGCGCAGTTTGGGAAGCGTTAGAGTAGGTCAGAATATAACTGTCCTTCTCTTCTTTACGTCAAAAATATGCGACAGAACCCGGTTACTCGCCCAGCCGGAGAATCATCAAGCGACAACAGCGACAATTTGACTCTGGTGGCCAGTTGGCCGCGGCTTGAGATGAATATGACCTTGTGACGCAAGATCGTCCACCCAGCGACAGGACTGAGAAAAGTTATTTTACCATCGCATTCACCATATTTTAAACTTGTTTTGAATGGTTTATAAGCATAAAAGCTTGCAAAAATACAGCGTTAATGAGCTCAACGTGCATTAGATGAAAAGTTATGGCGGTATGTATTGGTAAAATATAGAAAAACATGTATCATGCACTAAGCTTACCAATGGAAAACGCTATGAACAACCCTTACAACATACAAGTTTCGTCGCCAAAATATTGTAGACGAGCCAGTCAAGCGGCAAGCGATGCACCTGTACACTGTACATGTTTCCGTTCAATGCTGCGTTACCATATTAACAGCTACTGTAAGGGTCGTGACCATTAAGGCTATTTTTGTCGGATATATGTATTTATTTATGGGGCAGAGTTAAGCATTGTTTACAAAGTTCGACTAACTAGTAGGGAATATACGATTATTTGAATTGGAAATGCTTTAAATAGTTTACTTCGGGTTGAAGTAGAAGCAGTTGTAATTTCTATAAGACGACTAAATTCTTACATTTTAAACGATGGACAGCAATAATTTGAACAAATTTATTTATTGCCTTTACTAACAAATTGAGCTATAAAATAGACTAAAAACCGATGAATTTTTATTAGAAGTAATTTTATTAAAGCATGTCAACCACATGAAGCTACAATGTTATATTTTTATCGTAATTATTGTCCATAGTCATCTTCGCAATAAATTTAATGTAACATTTCGATTATTATTGTATTTTTTAGATAAATACCTAAAAAATAACAACATACCATAATCGCCTAATATTAATAAAAATAGCCGAAAAAGCTGTTTCTGTAGGATTTCAACGTTTTAATAAAAGGAAAATTGCAAAACTTTGGTAAAAGCAGAAATGGAATAATTACACTTCCCCTTTTTTGAGATTATTTTAAAAAAATACAAAAGGAAACGACCAGCGGTTTTCGCAGATATTTTTACTTACTAGTTGGCTATAAAACAGAGTTAAAATGGTTAAATGGTTGCTTTTAAATTAATGCATACCGGGTGTCCACGGAAGGTGGTTCGCCCCTCTAACTTTCTTGTTTTTCAAGATAATGGAATAAAATTTGGGGGATTGATATACGACATAAAACTGCATTTTTTGACAGCTGACTCAACATTATGGAACTTCCGGTTTAACCGGAAGTGACATAAACTTTCGATTTTTAAATGGGACACCTGGTATATTTTTACTTTTTTTGACTCCATATGACATTCTAAAAACAACGATGTGTCACTTGTCACTTTTTGTCACCAAGAAAATATTTTTTTTCAAAATTTATTGTTTTATCTAGAGGGCTATGAATACCTTAAAATTACTTATTTCAGTTCTTTAATCTTGGGAAAATACAATTTTACTATTTTTGGTCCAATGCTATGTGCTATGTAAAATTTAATCTTTAAAGTTGTATAACTCATTTTTTTCTAAATGGCAACATGGTGGCTCGTCGGGTTAAGAAAAAAGAGGATTTTATTACGATTATTTTGATACCATACATTATTAGGTTTTAGAAAAGCTGCCATTAAAAAAACTTTAAAATGTTAACTTATAACTTTCCTAAAATGAAGCATCTTTTGAGAATAAGTTTAGATTTAAATGCATCAAGTAGCCTGTGACCCGCAAAACTGATAAAACAAAATTATGCCTTAAAGAAAATTGAAATGCCAACAGCTTCTGCCTAAGTAAATTAGTTTGTTGTTTAAAAAACATGGAAAATAATAGTTTTCAAGGAGTGAAAAAGTTGATATGCTATTATTGTCAGGCTTATTTCGCATTTTCGGAACCAGTTTTGGGTACCTAATAGTGCCGGGTTGGATGACGCCGATTAAAATATGCGTAAAGTCGTGCAGCATCGGTTAAATTATTTCTATATTCTCCAAACACTAATACCATATCAACTTTTTCACTCCTTGTAAAATTATTATTTTCCATGCTTTTTAAACAACAAACTAATTTACTTTAGCAGAAGTTGTTGGAATTTTAATTTTCTTCAAGGCATAATTTTGTTTTAGCAGTTTTGCTGGTCACAGGCTACTTGATGCATTTAAATCTAAATTTATTCCCAAAATATGCTTCATTTTAGAAAAGTTCTAAGTTAACTTTTTAAAGTTTTTTAATGGCAGGTTTTCTAAACCCTAATAGTGTATGGTATCAAAATAATCGTAATAAAATCCTCTTTTTTCTTAACCCGACGAGCCACCATGTTGCCATTTAAAAAAAATGAGTTATACAACTTTAAAGAATAAATTTTACATAGCACATAGCATTGGACCAAAAATAGTAAAATTGTATTTATCCCAAGATTAGAGAACTGAAATAAGTGATTTTAAGGTATTCATAGCCCTCTAGATAAAACAATAAATTTGGAAAAAAAATATTTTCTTGTTGACAAAAAGTGACAAGTGACACATCGTTGTATTTAGAATCTCATATGGAATCAAAAAGAGAAAAAATATACCAGGTGTCCCATTTAAAAATCGAAAGTTTATGTCACTTCCGGTTAAACCGGAAGTTCCATAATGTTGAGTCACCTGTCAAAAAATGCAGTTTTATGTCTTATACAAACCCTTCGAATTTTATTTCATTATCTTGAAAAACAAAAAAGTTACCGTGGACACCCGGTATACTATAAAATAATGTATATTACACAATTATTACCTATATAAATTTGTAAAATAACTGACTGATTGACGGACTGATTCGTCATCACCCAGCCTAAACACCTTATTCTAGAATCATGAAATTTTGTGGAGGCCTTCTCCTTATAATGTAGATATCCACTAAGAAAAGATTTTTCAAAAATCAACCCCCAAAGGAGGAAAAACGAGGGTTGAAGTTTTTATAGGAATTTCTGTTTCTTAGAAACTAAAACTGGTGGAGGTCTAAAAATTGGTGTATAGGTTCCATTAAGAAAATAAGAATATATGTTTCTCATTTTTTGTCAAAATTCACTGGGGGGGTTAAAAATAGGGGTGTAGCCTATTTTTAGGGGGTATCTATAATTCTAGGCTATAAATTTGAAAATTAATACTACTCTTATTCTGGTAAAATAAGACATTACGTGTTTTAAGAAATTTTGGCCCTAGGGGCAGAAATGGAGGAAGTAAATTTCCAACGCAACCGCAAGAGAAAAAGATATATAAGTAAAAAGAGTTTGACAAATTCATATGTGTTATGGCATTTACGAAAATTTGGCTTCTACGGGGGTGGGAAAAGGGGTATAAAAGTTTATTTTGGAAAAAATATTTTTGATTCGAATTTCTTGAAACTCAGAAACACACAAGTACTGAAACACTTTTTTCTTATTTTTTTTTAACGTCTGCCCCTGAAAGGATGAAGAGGAGTATAGATATTATATTAAAAAAAAAATTTTTTGTCGGCCTTTCTTAACGTGTTTCAACATATTTCCATGAAAATTTTCTGTAATTAATAATCTGTAATATAATAAATATATTTTTTACGATGAATCCGAGGATGAATCTATATTTTTAGTAGTTAGTAGCAAGGCAGATACTAGTCAGCTGGTTATAGTTTTGTTTACTTTCGTGTTTTGTGCAATAATTATGGAACCTTTCCTGTTTAAACAAACACATAATATTCTCTTGGATTCTTAGGAGAGATGACATCTAGATAGACTAGAAAATATCGTGTTACCAGTAAAAAATGTTGTTTTTTCTTTAGTTCTTAAAATCAACGTATTTACTGTCAAGGATTTTAAGGTAAATTGTGGCATTTTAATGGTTTCAAAATACTGCTTTTATTAAAGTTTCTGTGTATTAATTAAAAAAAAAACAGGTATACTATTATTCGTCAATGCCTCCCTGAACAGCCCTTCCAAAATTAGATACTAATTATTTTTTTTTTAAATTGCAAAGTTCCAGAAGGTACCCCTGTATTCAAGCCATATAATAGGTCTTTTATACATTATTGACCTTAAGAACTGTGCCTTTAAAGGAGTATTATGAATACATTCTTGAGGAAACACTAAAGGTAAAAAACGAAATTTATAAATAATAAATTTAATAACTGTCGCAAAACCTTCATTAAAAAGACTAAAAAATAAAATCTGTGACTATTTGTACGGTCTGAAAATGATAATTTTAAGAACAACATACCAGTTCTTAAACGGTATTACTTTTACTGTAAATTAAATAGTGATTTATTATACACACTTTTTGTAATCATACCTATTGTTAGCTTGCATAATCTATCGATCCCACGTAATCAATTGAATAATACATGTTATTATTGATATATAATATAAACCAGCATTGTAACTAATTGTTAACAATGAGCTTACAAAGGGACTCTAATAGCTGGAATAAGACTATAATTGCTTTGACAATAGGATGAAATTTATGCATTAACAAAGATTTTATTTTCATATTAATATTAAGTTTTGTAAAACTGTATAACATTATTCATTGTTAAAAATTACATTCAGCCCTATGTAGTAAGTACCTTGACTTGATGTTAAGGTTGAAATTATGACATAAAAACGACATTTGACAGAGATTTCAATAAACATGGCAGTATGGTATGCAGGAAGGCACTCTAATCAATAATTAAAATAAGAGTTTTCAAGAAATTGAAATTAAGTCAAGTGACCTTCTAAATTTCAATAATCGGTATGCACTAAGGGAAAAAATTGAAATAAATTCAAGTCAAGAATTCTAACGTGAACGAAAACTTGCCCGGTAGGTAGGCTTGCCAAATATACATTTGGGAAAAGGGGTATCTACTTATCTACATGCAGGCAGGCAGGCGTGTATATACAGCTCTTAGTTATGGGGGGGGGGGGGGGTAATTAAAGGAGGAAAAAGCGCCGAAGACGCTTAAAAAAATAGTGCCACGCCCTTTTTTCAATGTTTGTGCTGTTTTTTAATTAGTAAAATAAAATACACAACACAGAATCCTCAAGAAAACCACAAAAACAGTGTAACAAACCATAAAAATGCTTTAAAAAATATTTAACTTTAATTGGAAGAAACAATAAAAATATTAAAGCAAAAGTAAAACAATATGTGGATTTAAAAACTTACTTTAATATGGTAAATTATATAACTATTTATTGTAATATAAATATAAAATATAATAATAATTTTGCTCTTGATAAAAATGTCCGAGCGGCCTAAAATGGGGTATTTCCGGTACCCCTTTTAGGTTTTTCAAAAAGGGGTACTTTAAAAAATATAATTACAAAAAGCGGTAATGTACCCCCAAAAGGGGTACTTCTGGCAAGCCTACCGGTAGGCAACTTAAAATGATGTCAATTTAAGAAACATAACCTAAAACATTTTGTTGTTTTAAAAAGTTACTGTTTTTTTGTCTAGTTTATTTTAAATCTCCATGAAAATGGATTTAGTATTATTTGTGGAATTACTTCAAAATGAAATTCGAAGGTTTTTATGATTTTTAAAGATAAAAAAACTAATCTTTTTTTGTTAATTGTTATGCTTCTAAACAGATCTGCCGGCGCAAAAAAAGTTTTTTTTGGTTTGAACTCAATTAATAAAAAATGTTTTCATACAGAGGGGTTCCATATTAAAAAAAAATTTTTGATCTATAAGATCTTATAAAGATTTTTTCTTAGTTATAAAAGAAAACCCAACTCTCTTTTATAGGAATGATTTAAATTTACAACGACGACAGCTAAGAGATAGAAGTGATCCTTTATCATTAACAATCATAACAAGCAGAAATTATGAATATGTTTTTGTGCAGCACGAAAACATTTTATTTATTACCAAATCAGCTTGGTAAAACTGGGCTGATGGGTCACTACAGGAAATCTGCTTTATTGCTATTTAATCAGGGGGCCTCAAAGACCCTAATTGGTTTATATTTTTTAATAATATTATATAAAACCCATGTAAAACTTACCTTCCTTGTTTTTTTGGTTTTAACTTTAAACTTTAAATAATTCACAAATAAAAAATACACACAAAAATAAATCGAAGACCAAAATTCTGAGGTTATGTAGACAAATGTTCTTCTGTTTTAATTAATTAGCATTTAAAAAACAATGTTGTCAAATCTAAACTTGACATTAATTTCAATAAATTTTCATTTTAATAAACTTCAATCCAGTGTCGATACTGCATACCAATTTATTCCAATATTGAAATAAAAGTCAATGTACTTACTGCATAGGGTTGATTGATTGGTTAATGTCAATAGATTAGGTATTTTATTTAAATTAGACAAAATGTGTTGCTACCAAACCAAAATTTTTTTTGTCATTTTAGCTCGTCATATTTTATTTAAAACCGTTGTTTTTTCATATTTTGTGAAAGCTACCGCATAATATATTATATTGATTTTGATTAGGACTTGCAATACCTAAACTTTGAAAATAATCCAGTAAGTATCAATTGATAAAAAAGCTATTTTTATTACCGATATTTTAAGGTGGCCAGGAAAAAATCGGGACACGTTGCCAAAAAACAATTGAAACAAGGACCAAAAGAAAAAATGAACCATTTTTAAAAATAATAATGTTTATAGTTTTGTCGAAATGTTTAATACAAAGAACCGTTTGATAAACGATAATCGTTTTCGCGAATTAAGTATAATATTATAACACTTTCAGCAAAATGTAGGGAGTAAACTACCATTTTGATCGTGTCCAATTGTCTCTGGCAATTTCTTTTAATAATTTTTTTTCTATAAATCAAAACTGGCCGGAAATTTTAAGGTAGATAAAGGATCTTACATTGTTTTAAAAGGATCTATGGTAATTTGATTTGCCACCTGGAACACTGCAAGTTTTGTTTTTGGTATGATTATTTTAAAATAATGCCGTTTGTCAATCAAAACAATCTAGCTTCATTTTCACTTCTACATACAGATAATACCCAAGCAGCAATTTTACGTTGACCCGATGTTGGTAAACGCGACCCGACGTCGAAATCCTATGTCATTACGACTTCTTTACAACCCCTGGTTGGACCAATATGGTCAATCCTTTTTGGGTCGTTTCGACGTCGGGATCCGCCTTAAAGTTGTGGACAAGAGCAAGTGGCGACTAACATCTTGTGGTGCAAAAAATCAAACCATGTCGTGCAAAATTTTATATAATGATAGTAATAGTCGGCATAATATACTAATTGGTTATATTATTACTACTCGGCTAACCTATAAAATATGATAGAACAAAATTAACTTGTAACTCATGCCAGTATGTTTTTATTTAAAAAGATGGCAAGCATATATGGCAAAAGATAAATGGTACCTAATTAAGTAATTTCGTTCACGCTACACATCGGGTAAAAATGTAAACGCATGGTACTTTACTGACAAATATGGGTAAAATATATAGTAAATTAAAACAGGGCTGCGATAATTCACCGTTTTTGTAAAAAATTTTTTTTGGAGAAAAACTTTATTTTAGCGTCAAACTTTAAAGTTATAATCATAATATTGCTTTATTATAAAGTTTCAATGTGTTTTAAAACATTACTTTACGAGTAATCATAGTACAAAACAAAAATAATTAAAGTTAAACAACAATGGTCGCCGAAAATACATTGTTGTAAACTGCTTAAATGGCGTAGTCGTAGAAACGATCAAACTTTTACTAATAAGAATTTCTAGTAGTAATTTTTTACCCATTGCCTCACGAAATATAACTATACCGAGTTGTCTTGAGCAGAGGATATGGGAACTTCAGTCTGATCTTAGATAGGGTTGTTAATGACTTCCTGGCCCGCTTCTTGGCATCCAGTAGGGGATGAGCTTAAGAACCTTCTTGAAGCTGTTGCAGTCTTATGTTTTTTTTCTATAATAAGTGGCAGAATATTTAAAACGACGTTTCATTTTATTTATTTTACTGAATAATTGAAATGACATACTTATAAAAAACAAGGTTAGAAAAAATTGTTTGCCAACTTTTCAGCTCAAACATGCAATAACCTTAAAATCTAAAATTACTATAAATTAGTTGTATACCGACGTTGTTACAATATTGGATAGATCACCTAAATGGAACTACCTTAGTGGAGACTTCACCGACGTAATAACTTCGTTGGCTGCATGGACTAAACACGTATATTCTTTATATGACAAAATCCGACGTTGATCTAAAGTTGGAAAATACACCTTATTACAATGTCATCAAATATGACCTAGACAAACGTCGCCCCAACATCGTTTAGTAATAGTCAGAGGGTGACTATTATTTAAACTTAATGCGTCGTCGCCTGTATCTCAAAATTGGTCGGACGTTGTTAAAATGCTTCTTGGGTAATATTATCGCAAACTACAATATTATGACACTGACATTGTTTGTTGCTGTTAGGTTATTATACACACAAATACGAAACGAATATTACAAAGAGCAATAAAAACAATTTCCGCTATGGTTTATGAAAAAAAACACAAGGAAACGTCCCGGTTTATTAATTATCAAGTTAAAACAACATTAAACTATAATTTACACCATATTTTAATCATATTTCATACATTCATACTATTTTTGCACTTGCGTGCATTCTGTTCCACCCCGTGCAGGCTACCAGCGTTGCCGTTTTTTGCCTTAAATACGCAAAAAGAATCTATCTTACTTTTAGTATTCAAAAATTCTATTTTTGTATACATAATTTGTTAGTTAATATAATTACTATCATTTTGATCAAGTTGAGTAGCAACACTGTGCCAGAACTGCCAGATTTTAACTTTAGAAACACTTTTGCAAATCGTTTCAGAAGGATACCATTATAATACTCACATGGTAATGGTAATAATAAAAACCCGTAGGTATGTACTTGAAGCTTTTGCAGAATTTTTTTATGACATCATTTTGCGAGAACGAGAAATTACGAGACTCTTGAGAGGCGAGACGAGAAAACATCTTGCGAGATGTAGCGAGACGAGATTTGGAAAAAATATCGTCTTCATTGGCGAGCAGTCTTATCAAACGCCTTACTGAATTTGGTATATAAGGAATCCACCTGAATTTGACAGTCCATGGAAGAGAGAATGTACTTTAAGTAAGATGCTAGATTGGATTCAATAGATCGCTTAGTAAAAAAACCGTATTGTTTCTCAATAATAAGAGGTTGTAAAGCCTAGTATGGAGATCATAGCTTTGAAAATAGAACTTCTTAAAACTCGTAAGACCAATAATAAAGATAACCTTAATACTGATTTTGGCGCCAATACTATCATGACAGAATAACAAGCATGTGTTTCATGACCCACCTAATTTATTTTTCAAAACAAATCAAAATTATTATGCTTCAAAAAATGCAATAGTGTAAGTGTCATGCGAAAACTCTCCAATATAGATCGAAGTGCACGATCCTAAAGCCATTATTTTATCATTGCTTATTAATAAAAAAAGAAGAATCAAATTAAACGTAAGTCAACATGGGAACAAAAATTATTATTTATTTTTTGTAACATCGGTTCAAAATCGGATACCCTGCTTTAATTAGTTATTTAGGGTTGGTTGGTTGGTTAAAGGCGGGGGTCGGGTCCGACGTGTGGCCCAAGCTTCTTACACGGCAGCCTTCTGGCTTATTGTACGCCCCAGTCTTGTTAGAAAAGGTTTGTTCCTTCTACGAGGTCCTGTAGTTTTCTTCCAACTTTGTCATGCGGGAGGTTATCGCCGCGTCGAATGTTTCCGAAGATTTTGAATCTTTTACGGTTTAGCGCTTTGCAGCTGTATATATGAGAGGTGGTTTCGTCCTCTACACCGTAAAGTCTACATTAAATGGGTTCATTATAGACTCCCATTCGTTGAAGGTGTTTTCTTAAGTGACAATGGCCTGGTTACTTGTTTTAACTGGGTGCGCATCAAGAGTAGCATTCCAGCTGATAGCTTCTTCGAGGGCCTATTGATAACGGCCTGTGCGTGTGCCTGGCCAGGTGTACCGTTCCCTCGAGATAGATGTTGTTTTTGCCTCCATCTGTCTAATGTTGTTTTTGTTGCCTTTTTTGATATTCCAAGGGCGGGTTCTGGGCCCCTGAAATTTTGAGCAGATCCAGTTCTTGCCAGTTCATCTACTTTTTTGTTGGCTTTTATCCCTGAATGACCAGGAACCCATAGGAGTTCAACCTTGTTGTTTCTGGCTGCCAGGTCTTTTAGGTCGTTAAGGCACTCCACTGTGATTTTTGATTTAAATCGGAAGGAGTTCAGAGCCTTCAGGGCAGCTTGGCTGTCTGATAGGATATGTACCTTTTGGTCGTGATAGCCCTTTTCAAGATTCTTTTTACGCATTCTTGTATCGCATAAACTTCTGCTTGGTATACTGTGGCGTAGTTTTCCAGGGGGGTGCTGATTTCCATTCTGGGTCTTGCCCCAAATATACCTGCGCCTACTCCGTTGGCAGTGTACCAAACTAGGCCATAGTTATTTAGGGAGTATCTAATAAATATGTAAATAATTACACACAGACTATATGTAATAAATCTAAAAATGTATTACGAAAATTAACGATAACCACTCTGCATATTATATACGTTATACAAATCTCAGCCAGCTAATCTTCCTTTAGTAGTCTCTATTTTTAATTATCTAAACACCTTTTGGTGTCTTAACAGTAACAGATTCTAGGTGATATTGCACACAGACGCCACAGCAAAGAACTTAAACACATCGCTGCAAGATTATTAAATTTACTTTAGTTAATGTAGCCCGTAGAGATTTAATTAATTTTTGTGAGCCCAAAGGAAATTATGATAGTAAAGGTTTCATAATGTTTAATGAATGTAATTTAAGAAAGTTTAGTTTAAGATGGCTAAAGACTGAAAATTAAAAAAAAGTTTTCATATATTGCAATTGAGCATGACAAAATTGCTTGTAACCCATCATCAGTTAGTAGGTTGTAAGTATCAATTTCTTGTTTCAAATAGCATAGTCCGTCAATATCAAAACAAAGATTACAATCTGTAATAATTATAACTGGAAAATTATAAGCATGTAAAGTTTCAAAGTCTCAAAATCGAAATAATCGAACCCACAACCTTTTGCTTTTCAGCCAAACAAAGCTAAATAGAATAAAAATCCACCGTTTAGGCATTACGATAATTTTTAACGACCCATACTAACAACCTTGTGCTTGGATGTGTCTCTGCGGGACTTAGTTTCAAGAGGCTTGAAGCATCTATGAAGCGCTGCTTTTGGGTTACCTTGGTGCTATTAGCCTAAGTTTTGCAATTTTCTATTTAATTTTTTAACTGCATACGTAGTTTCATTTAATCTAATATATTTGATTCTTGTTTGGTGGTGTTACGGTTTTCCAAATTTTGTTAATGTTTCTCTATCTAAGTTATCTAAAACTAAGCATACTAACAACATGGTGTTTTGTCGGGACATCGCGTTACTCTGTGCCTAGAGCTGGTTATACCGTTTAGGAAGTACCTACTACTTTTGTGTAGTCTTGACCTAAATTTCGTATTATTTTAGTAGTCTTTCAAGTGTATTCTTTAAATTAATCCAATATATTTGATGTTTATCTGGTGAAGGTGTTACAGTTTTTCATAATTTGTTACTGTTCTTTTATCTAGGACATCTAGAACTAAGCATACCTACTAACAACATGGTACATTGTCGTGACTCCACGTTATTTCATTCTATAAAGTACTAATTCTAATTGACAATTAAATACCCTAGGAGTAGATCCCAGACAAAAGTACACACAAACGCTTCCCAAAAGAAATTAAGTGTGCTGCAACATTATTAAATTAGTTACTGAAGCCGCTGGAGATTTAATTAATTACAAGCCTAGAATGGTATAAACGTTAATGTTTTAGGCCACCTAATGAATCAGCAATTTAATTTCCATCTAAAAATATTAGCTTAACATTGTTTAATATTGAAAAAAAATATGTAGGCTGTCCTTAAAGGTATGATCAATAATTTGGGATTAAGTAGATTGGTTAAAGATAAAGTAAGAACGTCATATAAAGTTGTGTCATATGTCCACTTAGTACGAAGCTGCAGCCCCCTAAAGGGGATACTCTTAAGAAGGTTTTTTAAAAATATTTTCAAAACCTTTGACGATACACATTTAAAATTCAGATATTTTGGTTAGTCTTGTACGCTGAATAGAACTGTGGTCTTAAAAATGTCGATATATACGAAATGTGACCAGAAATAGGGGATAGTGTGGTAAAAAATACATAATTTTTTTTCGCTAACATTTATACTTTTTTATGTCAAATTGAAAAAAACCGACATATTTTACTTCTTTATCAGATCTCACGATCCAACTGGCTATCATGTCCTGGATACTGCAGCTCTGAAGCTGTCTGAGCATCCGAACCATCTTCAGCCATGAATTTTGACGTCTGCCGACTGATCTGTTTCCTTGTATTTTACCTTCGATTGTCAGTCTCAGAAATTCATACTTCTGACTTCTCATAACATGACCTATATAACTCGTTTTTCGTTGTTTTATTGTCAGTAAGAGTTCCTTTTGTTTTCTCATACGCCTCAGCACCTCCTCATTTGTTATTCTTTGTACCCATGGTATGCGAAGCATTCTTCTGTATAAGTACATTTCGAAAGCCTCTAGGCTCTTTTCCAGACTAGGGTTAAGAGTCCAACTTTCACAGCTGTACAGCAGAACCAAGAAAATGTAGCACCTGACCATACGAATTCGAATTTCCAAGCTGAGGTCTGATCTTGTGAAGAGTGTTTTTATTTGTGTGAACACTCTTCTAGCTTGTTCAATTCTGGATTTTACTGCTTTCTTTGGGTCGATGTGATAATTTATTATTGTGCTCAGATATTTGAAAGAGGATACTTGTTGTACGATATTCCCCTTAATCAACAGATTTGCGTTAATGTTAGCTTTTGAAAAAACGAGCACTTTGGTTTTTTTCGATGTTTATGAGCGTTCCATATTGCTCGCTGTGTTAAACAATGCGGTCGACCATGCCCTGCAGGTCTATCATACTATCTGCCATGATCACAGTGTCATCCGCGTACCAAACATTATTAATCTTGATGCCATTTACCGCGATGCCCCCATTTACTGTGTCTAGCGCTTCTCTAAATATGGCCTGCATGCCTGCAGCCCTGTCTTACGCCCCTTTTTATTGATACGACATCCGATGTTGCTTGTTCTACTCTCACTTCGGCGATTTGGTGCCAGTAAAGGTTGGAGATGATGTTTATTTTCTGTTGGTCTGCTCCGGTTTCTTTCAGGATTTCGATCAGCTTGCAATGTCTCACACAGTCGAATGCCTTTCGATAGTCTATGAAGCAAGCGAAAACGTAAACGTTCATGTCTCTGCATCTCTGTATCAAGACGTTAAGTGAGAACAGTGCCTCTCGTGTGCCAAATCCGCTTTTAAATCCGAACTGTGTATTATCCACTTGTTTGTCATATGACCATATCACATGACTGTCATTTAACAAATCAGGTTTCCGGATTTTACACATATTGACCAATCACAAATGTTTATGCTGATTAAAAAAAAGAAGCATTTTAACTGCGATTGAATTGCTTCTCTAATAAAATATTCTCTAATTAATAATTCATTGGGCATTTATCGTCAAAGACTCGAAGATTTTAAAAGTAAAAGTTTTGGAAAAACCACCTACGTGAAAGAACCCTGCAATTGGACAATGGTCCTCGGTTAAATTTTCTAAATTTTTAGTAAGTTGTTGAGAATGTCACTCTGATCAAAAGTATCCATGGCCACAACAAAATTTACCGACTAGTTTTTGATATGAATTTTTCTGCATTATATTTTCGTGCTTTATATTATTAATTCGTCTTGTTTTTCTAGATTTTTGTTTACCGTGTTGAATAGGATAGAATACTATAAAAATAATCTAAATTTTTTGATTATATTCCGGGTGAGTGACGAAAATTATATAAGTAATCATATTTTTTGTTAAATCGTGGTATTTTCGACATTAATTTAAATATTAAAAAACTAAGACTGTAGATTATATTAGCTTTGGAGAAGGCTGTCAGAATTTATATTTTTGTATTTATACAGGGTGGCTCAAAGAAGTTCATATTTTTTTTAGTAGTTTTTAAAGAAATATTGTATTTAGTTTTTTATGTTCTCGTGTCTACACTTGTCGCTTATCGTATGATTTCAAATATATATAATTATCAAGATTTGGGAGGATGTTTTCGATGATACGCGATAGAAAGAAAAATATAAAAATGCATTTTTTTATAATTCACTCGGAATATTCCAATTGGATATATCGTTATTTTTTATATTTTTTGATTGAAGTATTTTACTTAAATTTTTGCTATTAAACTCACTTTTCCTAGGAATCTTCTGGAACACCGTATTTTGTAAATCAGAACTATATAAATAGAATAAACAAGCAAAGTTTTAATAGAAATAATGAATTTTATAAAAAATAATAAGTACGCCTTCAGAAAACAAAATAGCTGCCATATACAGAAAAATTAAATAAGCTATGTTGTCTTCTCAAGCTCAACTTATAATTTTTGCATAAAATTTATTCTTTCTATTAAAACTTTGCTTGTTTATTTTAAATGCAAGGTATTTTTTTAATGAATATATTTAGAAAACTTCGCATCCAATCATGTCTTACCAATAGTACCTTTTTTCGTAAAATATATCTGGTTTTTCCAATTTAACATAAAAAATAAAATGTTAGACTAAAAAAAGTTATGTCTACTTTTACCCCACTATCTCATATTTCTGGCCACATTTCTTAGATATCGACATTTTTAGGACCACAGTTCTATTGAGCGTACAAGGAAAACCAAAATACCTAAATTTTAAATTTGTATCAAAGTTTCGACAATATTTAGAAAAAAAATCTTAAAAAACCATTGCACACTAAATTAATTGGTTAAAATACATAGTCCATGGTTAAAGTGGAGTTGAAAGTATGGAAAAGAAAGAAAAAACGAAAAGTCTTCCTCCACAAAATTTAATAGAATAAAAATTTTAGGGGTCTCTACATGTTTCGAACGTAGAAACGTTCATCATCAGGAGACAGAAAATGTATTTAATGCTGATGGTTTTAGCAGAAGAGAAAATGGTATAAATCCTTAATGGAGCTTTTATGGACTTAAAAAATTAAAGTTTAGAAGTTACATCATATGAAGAAAATTAAGCAAAGTTAAAACATACTAAGTATGTGAAAAAGTCAGTAAAGGGGATCGAAAACAATTAAAAAAACTGGGGAAGAAGAAAAAGGCCTTCTTAAAAAAAGTGTCGAGGCTTTTTTTTTTAATTTTTAAAATTTTTTTAAAATTATGTCTGTAAGACAATATGAAGATAAAATTTGTCATTTGTGGAAGTAAGGTATTGCGAAGATATAATAAAAATATTGTACCCCTTAAACCAGTTTTTAACAATATTTTCATTATGACATTTTCGCAATACCTTACTTCCACAAATGACAAATTTTATCTTTATATACATATTTAAAAAAAATTTACGAAATATTAAAAAAAAAACTTGACACATTCTTTTTAGAAGGCCTTTTTTCTTTTTCTCCAGTTTATTTGGTTGGTTTAGACCTCCTTTACTGACCTTTTTACAAACTCAGTATGTTTTAACTTCTCTCAATTTTCTTCATATTATGTCTCTTCTATACACATCAATTTTTTAATTCCATAAAAGCACCATTAGGGTTCTACACTAATCTACACTATTTTATCTTCTGGTAAAACCATTAGCATTAAATAAGATTTCTGTCTCCTGATGATGAACGTTTCTACGTTCGACACATGTAAAGACCCCTAAATAATTTTTATTCAATTAAATTTTGTGGAGGAAGACTTTAAGTTTTTTCTTTCTTTTCCATACTTTAAATTATTTTTTAACAAAAATTAAGGAGTGAACCAGTACCTGCTCCATAAACTGATTGTCTTACGCTGTATTATTGTTACAAAGTTATCGATACCGTTATCATTATATTAAAAACTTTAATACAGCCGCCTGTAATTTTAGCTGTCCTTTCTCTAGCAATAAGCAGTCGTGTATTTTAATTAGTTAAATACTAATAAGTGTCTCAAGATGCTAGATCAAAGCCCATATAAACGCTTCTACAAGGACATTAAACACATTGGTTTAGGATTAAATTGGCTTTACTTCAATTAATAGAGCAGTTAGTGGTTTAATTAATTGCATCGTGAAAATAAATACTTGTTCTACATAATGTATATACATTTTTTTCCACTACTAACATATAAAACGGCCATTATTGATCGATTATCAACCATAGAATTAGTATATTATTTGATGAGCATGTAATAGTAGCTATAACTCACGAGGATGAAGTAATCATCTGAGTGAGTAGTTATAGTTATTACATGCGAGTAAAATACTATGCTTTTTCTATGACCAATATACAGGGTTAAAAAAAATATCACACAACTGTTATTTATAGATTTTTTTTTATATTTTATTCACTTAGAATTAAAAGTACATAGATTTAGATGAAAAATATTGACAATACATATAATGTGTAACCAATGTAGTATTTATTTTATTACCTCTTTACAATAATTATTAAAATGTATTGTAATATTTGAACAATGAGCAAAACTTAATGTTGGGTTGTACTTAAGCCAAAACTAACCTTTTCTTCTGTGGTTATAGTTTTTTCTACATTGAGGCCTTTTGCATACACTCACGGCGACCGTCCTAACGGCACCGTTTACGCGATCTACCGCGTTCGTGTTATCCTTGTACACATGCACGGTTTTCGTCAGTTTAATTCTATTTTTATTCGAATATGGATCATACACGTGCTATGGCGATTTTAATGTCTTACATGCGTATCAAAAAACTAAGAAAGGCACGAAACAGAATTTTGTGGGTTCATCCCATCAATATGGGAAGGAAACAATTCGGTGCATTCTTTGTACTATTTGGTCAGTTGAGGGAAGACGAAAAAAAACCTTTCTAAAAAAAAAGTTTCTACTATTTTAGGATGTCCATATACAGCTTTGATGACCTACACGAACGATTAAAAAATTCGCTTCAACGCCAAGATACATTTATGAGAGAGTGCATACAGCCTATGGAAATGTTGGCTGTTACAATCAAAATCAGGATTGACCTCCAAACATATTTCATTCCAGGCACTTCTTATGCAGTTTCTGTCCTTATATATAGAACTTGTTTTGTCCCAAATACCCGGCCTTGCTTCCACCAAAGATATAAGCATATCCATATCTATATCTACTGGCATTGCGAAAAATATTTACGTCATATTCTCCATATTTGCGGTACGTGGTAAATTAGTTCAGTCAGTTTGACTTACCAGTGGTTGTTATGATTTTTCTTAGGCTTGATCTACACAAAGACAAGGTGTGAACAGGTATAATACTAATATTAATTCCAATAGCAAGAAGTCTGCAATTATAATGATTGAAAATGCTATATGAGCTATAACAAACTATCTTACACAGAACTCCTTTAACTTTAGCTGATCTTGCTTTAACACTATGCAACCGTATTTCTGAGTAGTTAAATTCCCTTTAGCGGTTTCGATGTGCTAAACAAAACTGCATACAACGCTTTATCAGAGAAATTAAACATATTATCGCTATTAGATTATTGGGTTTATTTTAGTTAATAAAGTATTTAGTGGTTTAATTAAATGCTGGACAAAAGAAAAGAGGAAAAGTGATTATCTTAAGGGGTGTTACAAAATAGCTGTTATAGGTAGGTATAACATTTGATTTTATTCCGTTATATGTTACCGGTACCGACTGTTAATAAATTATTTAAACTACCGTGCGAGCAAAAATTATTTGCATCAAAGTGGGCTTGGATTAAAAAACGTAGGGCTTGGTTTAGATCACAATGATATGGGGACGATATTCACGATATATCTAACCAAATCTAGGTTAAAATTTTGTCAAATTCATATTATGACATTATATGCCAAACTAATGAGTTATAAAATAAGTAGACAAATACAAATTTATTTTTGTTGTTTACAAAATTAACAAAGTAAGAATATATACAAAAAAAAAAGAAAAATAATTACATAAATTGCTGAAATTGGCCACCGCCATGCTCCAAGCATAAATTCACACGTCTTTTCATATTTTCAAAAGTGTTGACCAAGCCTCTCTGGACAAATGTTACCACATTCTTGGATAATCCTTTCTTGTAATTGTTCTAAATTTGCAACTGGTGTTTTAAAAATAGTGTTCTTTAAATGAGGAAAAACGAAGTAATCCTTAACCGCTAAACAAGGTGATCTAGGTGGGAATTCAATATCTAATCGAAAAATGATCAATCTGTCGTCGAAAAAATTGCGTAAGTAGATAATAGTTTCGGCGGCCGTATGGGCGGTTGCACCGTTCTGTTGAAAATATCCAAAACGTAGTTTGTCGTCAAGTAATTGCTCCACAAATGGATTCAAAATATTGTCTTTATACCGCTGTGCTGTAACTGTGTCATGAAAAAAAATAGAACCCACAATTCTTCTTCGCGAAAGAGCTAACCAGACACCAATTTTTTTGAGGGTGCAATATGGACTCACTTCACTACTCCACATGCGTGCATTCTGAGAATTCACATAACCGGAGAGGTGGAACCAGGTTTTATCCGAAAAAAAGTCAGGTCTAATAAATCATTTCTTTCCAATAAATTTTGGGTAAACCATTGAGAGTAATTCCTGCGTCTTTCAAAATCCGCGGCTTGTATTTCTTGGAATACTTGCACTATATAAGGAAATAAATTTAGCTGCTTATTAAGAATAGTCCTGCATATTCCATTAGATCGTTTGCAACAAGTTCTTCTGTTCATACAGATGGTCTTTCTGCTCCCTTTTGAGTTGTATAGAATATGTTTCCCTAAACACAACCACGGTTCTTTTCAGGCAATGATAAAAAAAACCCCAGCAATAAAAGCAACGTTAGGAAAATGTTCGTGAAAATGGTCCATGCACAAACCCGGATTGTATTGCCACTTACCATTTACTCTAACCCCGTTTCGAAAATACGCTTCAACCATGAATGTTTTGTGCTGTTCCGTAAAGCCCATTGTATGAATTGTTCAAGAAATCGGAAAAATTAGCGATGAATCAAATTACTTGTAACGACTGTCAAAGATGACGGAATAACTGATTGGTTGTTAATTCAGGTAGTTACTGACACCCAACAGGTATTAAGCTCTACGGCTAAGCGTTACGTCCTCAGATGCAAGGCCCTCTTTGATGCAAATAATTTTTGCTAGCACGGTACCTGTTTCCATATTTATTTTTAATAGATTGGTGGTCTCTGGGTATTTTACTTTTATTCCCTTTAATAAAGTTAATAACGAAGGAAGATATAGAATATTACCACGAGCCGCCTCTGGTCCAATTTATTAATGTTTTGTTAACAATACTGTCAGATAACTTCTAAAAACTCGCGGAACAAAAATATTGTTTGTTTAAAAGTGGTAGACAATGAAGTAATATCAAAAAAAATTTCCTTGTCGGGCTTTCAGTGTCTCTATTTTATTACTTAGCACAACTTCTCAGTTAGTTGGTATCTCTAACATGATATTAACAATTTGGCCTCAGCAATAATATTTTATAATTTACTGACATATTATTAAAAGCAGTAAATCATTTTACTCAAACCAGACAAAAATAACTTAATTATTTACCTGAACAAACCGGCAGAAACCCGTTTAATACGGTGCATTGAATTTTCGAGAAAATTTTAATAAAAATGCATTTTCTAAAGACTTTTTAACCATTAATCAACTCCTTTTAATAAATGTGCTTTAAAATGTATTACCCGTCTTCCAGTTTTATCATAGATCCTTAAACTAGGAGAAAAGGTTCGAATAAATCAGCTCTAGCAGAGGTTGAATTCAAAAAGAAATATTGTATTGTACAGGATCGTTGGGTCTGAAGCTTTTTCTTTTTCAATCTAATTAATGGAAAAACACTTCTTTTACTTATTAGCTTTTATAGGGTACCATCGCTTGCCGAAAAAAAGAAAAATGTTTTAGGATAATTAGAATTGTTGTTATATTTTTCTTGTGTTGCTCGTAATACTGAATACCTACCTACTATATTCGCCATTGGTCAAACAAATAGTACGATTATTTTAAAATCATAAACTGGTTTAATTTTTTCTATATTATGTTTTCTAGATTTATGCTTATTGTGTTGTTATTATAAATGTTTTGGAAACCTTAATAAATGTTAATTATTTGTATAAAAAATAAATTTCATACCACACTATTTTGTTTAAAAAATTTGATGAAAAAGCTAAATCGACCAAGAAAAATTGATTTAAAATATTCGCGCCAAAGTGTAGCTACTTGTAAACAGCGCCATCTAAAAAACGCGCTTCTATTCCTTATAAGAATTCACATAGTCTTTATATAACTGATTACTACTATATGTGACAGCAAAGCGCTTTCCTTCTGTAAGACAACAAAAATTGCTAGACCGTTGTGTACTGTATCTAGTGATAATATCAAGGTAATTTAGACAATAGAAAATAGGTGTTATCGCTACCATAGAACGGTTTATAGCCATTATTGCTCTGAATACTCACACTAATTATCAAGTTCTATTGGAGGTGTCACACTAATTATCAAGTTCTATTGGAGGTGTAATCTATTTTTATGCACTGTATTAGTTCCGACTGGCAGTTGTAAAGAAATTTGACATTATTCATAATAATAATAACGTAGACCGGGGCAGGAGCCCGCACCTAAGGAATAAATGACGAAATGTCCGCCATTTTGTAAAAATGTCATGATTTTTTTTATGTGTTTGTAGTTAATTTATATTACTACTTTATTCTATAGGTCACAGTAAAAAAAATATATATATACATTTATTATTTCTTAAGTTTAATTTTTTTTGTATAATAGGACTTTTGCCCCATGGGCTGGGGTAAAAGTCCGATGTCTATGGGGCAAAAATCCTGTTCATGGGGTAAAAGTCCTAATGTGAAACAAATGTTTCTTTAAATATCTTTTTATTTAGAACAAGCATAAACTTCATTTTTATACTAAAATAAGCGTTTTCAAGTATTTCAATAGTTACTGGTTTTCGCTTTGTTCGTCTCTTGTAGTTAGTAAAATATAGTATTTAATAAGGGGCAAATGTCGGCAACCATGAGGTAAAAATCCGCAATGTAGGGACAAAAGTCCGCAGCCGCGGACTTTTGCCCCGAACTATCACAACTTGAATCGTGAATTATTAACTCACAAACGGCAACAGCGCCGACAAAATCAATAACACGGATAAATAGCCTCCTTAAACGGTAATAAATCTCCCCATATTGTATTTGCCTAAATGTTTGCATCTAAATTAAATTTCTTAAGTAGTCCACTGGAGAAATTAAAGTAAAAAGATAATTTTTAAACTTACCTCAATTTTAAGGTTATGTTTAACGAAATTCGCGAACCAATTTCCACAGCACCTTATCGATCGAACTGCTGCTCAGAACGTCGGTTGCTTTTTTAGGAACTGCCCAATACAAAAATGGACTTTTACCCCGCAGCGGGCTTTTGCCCCGGTATACGCTAATAATAATAATAATAATAATAATAATAATAATAATATACACTTGCTACTAAATATTAGTATGTAGGTACTGTAATTCTCGAAAATTTCAATAGCTTCAAATGTGATATTGTTCTTGTCGTTTAACATTGCATATGATTATCTATTATTCAAACTGGTTTACTGAGACGGTAAAACTTGTTCATATATTATAAAGTCGAATACTAATAATGGGTTGTGTGAAATAAGAATCTTCTATTGCTTTATCTAACATGTAAAGTTTTAAAAAACTTATATACAAAGTAAAAATAAATTAATTGAAACATGTATTGGTACAATCAATAAAATTCAAATGAAGACAGGACAGCTAGAAGACTCCGAACAACGATGTGACCTGCGCAACAAATACGTTAAAACTTGTACTATGGCGCGCGGCGATTGCCGATCGCTACGGACCCCCACCAACGTCTTATAGGTTCTAACGAATACAATTCGATTTTGGGGACGCTGTTCTGCTTTTTTAATTGTAGAGAAAGCGCTTTACTGGGAACAAAATGTGTCACATTGAGAAGATACAGTTTATTTGTTAACAAAATTTCGGTACTAAAAGCAGTTCATTGTTCAAGAAGACTGTGCTGCTAATGGAACTAATTACTACCAATTAAAATACTGTCCTAGCAAATCTGGAATTAATACACCTCTGAAGCGGGTTTGATTCACTAGCAATTTATTTAGTATTGGTTAATAAAAAATAGGGTATCAATACAAACTATGTCTTAGCAAACCTGTTATATTAGTATTAGATCATTTTCCTTACTGCAGAGTCTTAATAATTTAAAAAGTGTAAAATTATCTTTTAAACGAGCCTATGTTGATTAAATTTGGATAAAGGGAATCAAGGATACAGCATTTTAAAATAATTTTTAGCTTTTTTAAGCTTACCCTAATTTTATAATCGACAATACGCAAACAGTATTATTTAAAATGAATAAAATGAGAAACGTGCAAACATTCGATTTGACGATAATTCCGCGAACTGAATAACTACAAGCATTATTTAGACGAATTTTGTAGACATTTTAATTGATATTAAAGACAATATCTTTTGTTTTAGCCCCGCTTAAAACTGTCTATTGATTCCAAAAACATAAAAATTATTCAAAAATGTATCGTGTTATTTTATCCTTTCTGTCAAATTTATTCCGTGTATAAAACTGTGGACACTCGTTCGCGAATCCCACTTCCAATATTACAAATCAAAGAAAAATCACAGCACACGGTGGCGGCTCGTGACTTGTTAATTTGGGGGCTCACTATTAACCCGCTGCAGGCAATATGACCACGCCCAAATTTGGTCAATAATTTAGTAAATATTTTAAAAATTTATGATTAGGTACCTACTTATTTTATTGAAAATGAAATAAAATAAAAAAAATAAAAAATGCCAATTTATTTTTCATTAGTGGGTACATTGTTTAAAAGTAAAGTTCATTCTTCTGTTTTTATTTGAAGCAAACTTATCAATAACAATAAAGTCCCTAGATTTACACTTTGTGGTCTGTGTCAAGTTAATTTCGAGTTTAGGTCTTCCCTCAATTTTAATTTAAATTTTTTGCTCAATACTTAATGAGCTAAAATTGTTTCTCAAATATTCCACAAATATAGTCGTTTTGGAATTAAAACTACTAATTTTTATTAAAATAAGTCTTTACTACCCCAAAATAAAAACAAAAATATAAAGGAAAACTCCAAATCATAAATTCATACATTTAATCAAACCATTCAACCATATTATTAACCCCAAATAAACAAGAAAAATAGTCAAAATACCGGCTTAAAGTTTCCGCGAATTTGAACAACTGTTTAAATTATCAAATTTATGCAGAACATGATATACACAAGCTATGCCGCTCTAGCAACACCTCCTCTACTACAAGGATCAGCAAAACATATAAAACGATCGCAACCCAATGACATCTTCTGTCTCAAAAACCATCCGAAACCAAGGTGGTGGCCCGGCGGCACAGCAAAAGCGTGGCCGTGGGAGGCACGTGCTCAAGTACTCCTATATAAGAGCCGCCACTGAAAGCACACAGTTCACAAACAATAATCCAAATGTACGAAAAATTAAACAATAATTTTACTGGCGATAAATCACAGGCGGGATGAAAATAAGAGCGTGTTAGGTATCTGCCCAAGCCTGGCATCTTGTCTTGCAGGACCGATAGTGGCCGGTCTTTCTCTTATAAAACTTAAATTAATCGATAATATTTAAGACATTTCTAACAATAGCGAATATCTAGAACACAGCTGCATAGAGTAAGTAATATGTTGTGAAGAGCCCCACCCTACTTATATTATCATATAGGTAAAAAACCTAGCCTGCAAATTATACAGGGTGGCGCATCGAAAACGAAACATGAACATTTACTGGCAGCTCAGCTCTTTTTTGTTTTCGAGGGGGACACACAATTGGCAAACGTGCAGCCCCCTGGGCGGGGGTGACACCACCCCTAAATGGAAAGGGGGTCGACTGATATCTTATTTTAAAGGTCTTTTAATTCCCTTTATAATGATGTAAAATTCATGTACTTCAGTTCAGTAGTTTTGGAGCTTTAATGATTTAAAGCTTAAATAAAACTTTAATACATCATCATTACTGTAGATCAATACATTTGGCAGCAAAGTAGTTTAAAAATGAAGAATGAACTGACCCGTCAGCAAAGTAAATGATGGAAATGACCACCATGACTCTCCATGCAGTAATAAAGATTTTGCTCAAAACGTTGCCGCACATTTTGCAATATTTGAGGAGTAATTTGAAGGCACTCATTTACAATTCTTTGTCGCAAATCTTCTAACGATGTTGGCTGAGTAGCATACATTTGGGCCATTTAATGGACCTGGAAACGTCTGATCTAAATATTGTTGAACACGTAATGCGTAATATTGTGGGGCACCATCCTGTTGGAACATCAACCTATTCGCAATGTGAATGATTATTCTGATTTTCAATTATGGCTGTTAATGCAGGATCTATATGGCGTGTTGCAGTAATTCCAAATACATTTCACCCGTCAAATTTCCAGGTAAGAAAAAAGGACCAACTAAATGATCGCCAAAGATACCAGCCCAAACATTTAATTTTTGTGGCAGCTGTGTGTGTACCCCATGATAAAGTCTGGGATTAGAATCGGACCAATATCGGCAGTTATTATGATTTACTACGCCATTTAAGAAAAATCAACATTCGTCGGAAAAGCAAGTGTTGAATAGATAATGTTCATCGTTTATAATTCGTTCACTCATATCTTCACAAAATTGTAATCGCCGATCAAAATCGTCTCCATTAAGTTCTTGTACAAGGTGAATTTTATACGGATATGGGCCTTTAGAATCCGCTGGATACTATGTCGACTAACACCACACACAGTATCCAATTTGCGGGTACTTAACGTAGGATCTACATAAACTTGCCCTAAAACCCCCAGTTCTATTGCTTCGTTCCTTATGGGATTTTCAATGTTGCATTTCTTATTGGCGACTGATCCAGTTTCCCGAAATTTAGCTACAAGTTCTAGAACATATTTTCGATGCACGTTACTGTTCTCATGTCATTAGATATTTGTGTTCTATTAGCGCACTGATTATTTCCGAAAAATATTTCGATAGTTTCAACCGAGATTTGAACCCTTTCTGCCGTGGAATAGACCATGGTTAATTTATGGATAAAGCGTTAAAAGGTATTTTAACAACAAAGTTTGGTCGAATCAATCGCAAACTATGTACTAAATTCCTATTTAAAATAAGTACGAGGCATTCCCTTCATATCTTTTTTCAAGAAACCACTTTTTTTTCCACAAAAACGCTCCAATCGCTATTTTCAACACCAAAATGATAAACAAACCATGGGCGTACTAAAGAAAAGCATTTGTAGTAAGTAAATTATTTTACTCAAATTACTTAATTACTCAAATTACTCAAATTTCTTCTGAAAGTAGTACAAACTAATCTGATGTGCTTATTAAAGTCTACTTTAAGCTTTAAATCAATAAGTCTCCAAAACTACTAAACTGAAGTACATGAATTTTACATCATTATAAAGCGAATTGAAATACCATTAAAATAAGGTATCACTCGACCCCCTTTTTATTTAAGATTTTAGGGGTGTTGCCACCCTCGCCCAGGGGGCTGCACTTGTTAACGTGATTTTTTGCCAATTTTGTGTCCCCCTCGAAAAAAAAATTGACGGGTCTGAACGTTTTTCCAAAAAAGAACTGAGCTACCAGTAAATGCCTCTGTTTCGTTTTCGATGCGCCACCATACATAATAACTGCATCAAGAATTTCTTCAAACTCAAAAATAATTAACTAATAAAATTTTAAACAAAAAAAAAATCAATTCTTATTCCACCCTCATGCCAACGATTCATAAATATATATTTTTATATTTTTTTTTTACGTTTGTTAACCTTGAACATACATTTTAACTATTTTTCCTCGCACAGTTCGTTTAACTTTCTTTTATTATCCTATTTCGTTTTATTCCGTTCCAGAATTCATAAAATACACAACACAGTGTACATAGTCTGGTTCATATATTTTATTAACGATCCACCTTTTGATATTTTAGCAGCTAAAAGGGTTCTAATTTTCGTAAAGTACCTAAGCTTGGGTTAAAAATATTACGACAACCACATAGAAGGTAATTAGTAAAAAGAAAAGCGCAAGCAAAAATAAGAGTCGGCTCGGGCAGTTGCGTGCGGTTCCTTTAGGGGCGAGGAAAAAATGATTTAGAGAGTGCCAAATTGCATTCCTTTTATTAGAAAGTATGTGATTACAGCAGTTAGTCAAACTATAAATGAATTTTTAGAAAAAAATCTAACGCACCGATAGAAAAATGAAAGTTAAGATACGAGTATAACGTTTAGAAGACAATATAGTGTCCGCGAAAATAATTAAAAGCAAATCTTGTGGCACTTGTGTATCTATTTTTTATATTGGAATACACAGGAATCCAAGCACAATAGATACCCTGGGGTGGGTAGACCACGACGGCCGTTTCTTCCTTGTTAGGACTCTACGAGCAGCCATAACCCAAGCAATTTTGACACAGTGGTAAGATGCATTAAAAGCCTTTTTACAAAAGCAAATCGGCCATCAATACACCATAGCGCCATCCCAGCGGAATTAACTCCAATATAAAAGGCAGCCACACTTATCTTTAATTTCTTCATCACTACTATCACTTTCCTCATTTTCACTGAAATCTGCCATATCGATGGCTTAGAGTGCAAACCGTCTAACTCCACTTTTTATGAAAATGTCGATTGTTGTGCAAATAGTTAGCTTAATGTTAGATCTATGGATACCCAAACCAGATTACTCTAAGTAATTACGTTTTTTTTTAAACCACCGCACGTAAAGCGTCTAACTCTATGACCTACAATTATGAATGCTGCATACGGCAAAACATCTAACTCCAGCATTTCGCGCTATTTTACACGTAAAATAAAAATGAAGTTAGCTGTTTTTCAGTTATATATTATGAATTTTGTAGAAGTCAGAATCTTTTCCCTGTGTTATAAATAATTACTAAAAGAAATAAATGTTGTTTTCTTTTTTTCGTTTGGTTTTATGATGTTTTCACATTCTTATTTTGATAGATACGGGTAGTAGTAGTAAAATAGTATATTAAAGTATAAGTGGATATTAAGGTCTTTAAAACATGCGCGATTTTGCAAGCACAACGGCGCAGCCGGAGTGCTTGAAATAGAACAAGGGTTTTAAAGACCAGTTATCCACGAATACTTTACATTATTTTTTTTTATTGGTACACTTATTGGTATTTATATTACAAAAAATGGAAATAATAACTAGTAAGTAAGTGAAATGGTCGAATTCGTGATGTGATATACCTGTCGTTGTCATGAAAATGAGGAGAACAAAAAATAACTTCCAATTTGTCACATAAGATTCATTGTTGTCACCGTTGACATTGGTTGTGTATCGCTTAAAACAATATTTTATTTGACGTTAAAAGGTCATTCTGTCAAATCAATAATTAAAAAGTTGACATATTTAGACCTCACGTTTCACGGGTTGTTGATGTTGCCATGGTAACTTTAAAACACGCGCGTTTTTGAAAGTGGGATTTAAACACGCTGAGGCGTACTTTAAATAAGCAAAATAGGGTATCAATAAAAAAAAGATTTATTTAGCACGTGGCTACATAATACATTTTAAGAAGTTTATACACATTTTTTATTTATTTTTTGAATTAAATGACCTTGTGAAACTTTATTTATCCTGTTGGGTTAATAAGAAAGACTTTAAACTTTTTTTAAAAGATTTTAAACTTTTTTGATTTTTAATTGACTTGTTTATTTTATTAAATTCAATAAGACCCTTATGAAAAACTGATTTATATGCTATATTTTTTTTTAAATTATTAAGGAAAAAATTATTGTTATTTCGTGTTAAGGTTGAATTCTCAACGTCATTCAATCTATTGCCAACCTATAACCTATTTCGCGTTGATTTTTTGAGTTTATTATTTTAATAACTAACATTTAAAGAAAATCAATATCGTCGGTACATTATTTAGGTAGTATCTGATATATTACAAAAATATCAATTTATTTCATTGCTAATTTTGGGAGAATGGTATAGTGAAAGAACAATGAGTGACAATGACATAATAATGTTAAAAAAAATCTTACCCGATATTTTTCGCTATACAATTCTCCTGAAATAAGTTATGAAATTTCTTGATATTTATTAAATATGTCAATTATTACCTATAGAATATCAAGTCGATACTGATGTTCTTTAAATTTTGTATAAAAGCTAGAAAACATAAATAAATCTACGCGAAATAGGTTATAGGTTGGCAAGCATGTTGATACTCCCACCTTAAATAATTATATTGATCACAATTTAGAAAAGTCAATTGCTTTAAATGTGGCGGTAACAAATCATTTTGAATTTTAAAAATAAATATTAGAACCAAAAATAATACTAAATTTTTTACATTTAACCATTCTAATTTTTTTTAACATTACATTCATTTTTGTATATCTATCCATATTAAGTAAAATTCGCATTGCTTTATTTTGTAAATATCTAATTTTATAAATAATAAAATTAGTATGTACGCTATAGCTTTACAAAATATAAGGGCCCCCTTCCAAAATCTAACAGATGGCGAAGGCGAGGGTAAAAGAACTTAGTCCGGTTCTGTTTCTGTAGCCAACCGCCTAATGTAAAATATACCAGACTTCAATAGGGTGCCATTAATGACAGGTTATGCAGCGAGTTCTTAGAATTTGACTTTACTAGCGTAGCTATTATATTCAACAGGATCCATCATTTTTAGTGGTGAAAGAATTTCTGGCTTTACCGATTTAGATTTTCTAATGTTGTTTAATGCAGGAACAAGGGCGTCCATAGAGCGTTTTTCAGGGGGGGGGGGCAAAAACTTAAACAATACTTTTTATATACAGTGTCACCAGTAAAGTCCGCATCATATGGGATTTTTTTTATTAATAGCTTTATTCAAAATTTGACTTTGGCATCAAGTTCTGCTTCGATCGAGATGAAAATTAAGCAAACAAATAGTCACGTGATTCGCATTATCTGTCAAATTTTAATTTTTTTCTAAAAATAATTCAAAAGTGGGGTTATTTCTGAAAATATCAAAAAAAAGTTATAGGAAAAAGTTTTTTTTAATGCAGTTTCTAGCCCACATGCAAAATTTCAGCTGGATAAGATAATTTTTATTTTTTACACATATTTTGTAAAATGCACCACTTTTGCAAAATAACACTCAACGCAACCTACATAAAACTTCTTAGTTTTGACAATGCTTTATTTCAGATACATTTTTTTAAAAGTAGCGTTATATTAAATGTGTGTTTTTCTACGAAATCAAAATAGGGCTATTAAAATTTGGTCGCATGTGATGCAAAGTTCATTTGTTATTGACCCTGTATAAGGTAACTTCATAAAATACGTATTTTTGAAAACATAGTTTGTGTCTAAAAGTAATACACCTTAATATTAAGACAAAAAAGAACACAGTGTCATCAGTAAAGTGTTCATTAAGTAGAAAATAAATTTTTGCTTAACCCAACGGAAAGTTTATCTATTTTCAACGATTTAATTTAAAATCTCTTTATTTTATTTTTTATTTTTTTAGTCACAAACTACGTTTTCAAAAATACATATTTTATGAAGTTACTTTATACAGGGTCAAAAACAAATGAACTTTGCATCACATGCAACCAAATTTTAATAGCCCAATTTTGATTTTGTAGAAAAGCACACATATGACGCTAGTTTAAAGAAAATGTATCTGAAATAAAGCATTGTCCAAACTAAGAAGTTTTATGTAGGTTGCGTTGAGTCTTATTTTGCAAAAGTGGTGCAATTTACAAAATATCGGTAAAATAGCAAAATTATCTTATCCAGCTGAAATTTTGCATGTGGGCTAGAAACTGCATTTAAAAATTCTTTTTCTAATAACTTTTTTCGATATTTTCAGAAATATATAACTTAAAACTATTTATATAGTAGAAACTTTTGAATTATTTTTTGAAAAAAAATTAAGATTTGACAGATAATGCGAATTACGTGACTACTATTTATTTGCCTAATTTTCATCTCGATCGATGCAGAACTTGATGCCAAAGTCAAATTTTGAATAAAGATATTAATAAAAAAAATCCCATATGATGCGGACTTTACTGGTGACACTGTATAAGACTATTTATTTAACTTATGCCTAATGTATTAATTTATTGATATGTTTTTATTATGTAATTGTTCAGTTTAGTGATTTGTTGGTCTACTAACTAACCACTGTACTATTCAATATTTATACTGAATCATAAAATAAAATAGTAATGTGGGCGCCTAGGGAGGAGCAAGTGCCCGTTTTGCCCCCCCCCCCCCTATGGACGCCCTTGTGCAGGAACAATCTCAGTCAGCAACTTGGGTAGTTTCTACTTAAGTAGTGTAAAATCTACATTTTCTACTTATCTTTTATAAAATACAATTTCTATTCTAACGTATACACACCCTTTTCTAATGGCATACGCGTTCTCTAAATTGTTAATTTTCTTTTGCTTTCTGGCATCTCTTTTTCCTTACTTTTCTTATTCGTCTATTAATGAATCTTTATAGAACGAAAAGTCTTGCTAACTGACTCATTAAATTCTGCCGGGATTCTTTGTTGATTTAACTCTAAGTGTAGCGTACCTTGTTAAAAAAATCTTTAAAAAGAAGAATTTAAATTTAAACGTTACCGGTGTAATTAAATTTTTTTAATTGATATTAAATTTTAAAATTCATTTATTATAAACCAACGTATTAGAGTTTAATATATGGCACATCACAAAATATTATCGAAAATAATAACCATAAAAAACGAGAAAAACATTAAAAAAAGAAAGTTAATCAAATTTAATTGATTAAATATACAATCAATTAAAAAAATTATCTAAATCATTAAATTTATTTACATTCTATAAACTGATTTACTAAATGCATAATAACATGACAGTTATTCGTTTTCCCTTCGAAATTCTAATAGATAATATACCTACAGTGAGCTCAAAAAGGTTGGAATAAATTCGTTTAAAATTTAGGTGATTATTTTCTGGAAAAACGCTTGGATCTGTCGATTATTATCTTTAAAGGCGAATTTTTTGACATAAGTAATGTGTATACAGTTTGTCTAAAGAAGAACATATACAGTCAACATTGTTTTTTTTAAATAGAACACCCTTATATTATTTTTAAATTCTACGATACATTCTGAACACTTTTTGTATAACATACCATATCTCCAAAATCAACGGTTTTCGATATATTGACATTTTTTCTGGTACGAAAACTACAATTAAAAATGAACTCTTCACATCTATTTAGTCTATAATATTTACATAGACTATATTAAATTTTATTTTAATAAATGTTGAAATTTACCGCCACCAACTTCCTGGCAATATGTATGTCGATCTTTGAATTCTCCTAAAACTTTATGGATTACCTGGGGCCCTATTAATCTAACCTCATGCCTTATTCGAGCTTTAAGTTCATCAATATTGTTAGGTCTGTTAAAGTATAATTTAGATTTTAAATAGCCCCACAGAAAAAAATCTGGCGGGTCAAATCTGGTGACCTTGCCGGCCATTCTATTCGACCCCGTCGACCAATCCACTTGCCAGGAAAGACTGTATCCAAGTACCCCATTACTCACCGGGCGTGTGTAATGGACTGGTGCTCCGTCTTGCTGGTACTATAAGTTATTGTTGGGAATGTCTGCCTCATCTGGATTTGGATAAAGTACAGCAAGTGCCGGTATTAACTCAAATTCTAAAAATTCTAGATACAGTTCGCCATTTAACGTACCATTAAAAAAGAAGGGACCTAACATCCGGTTATCAACAAGTCCAGCCCAAACATTCACTTTTTGCGGCTATTGTGTGTTGGACTCCATGATCCAGTGCGGATTTTTCTTAGCCCAATATCGACAGTTTTGGCGATTCACATGCCCATTTAGAGTAAACGTTGCTTCATCAGAGAACACAATTCTTTTTAAAATTTGAGGATCTTCAATGTATCTGTTCATCATTATTTCGCAAAATTCTGTTCTTCTATCCAGGTCATCTTCATTAAGTTGATGAACCAACATGTCCCAAATCCCTATATTTTTTTACAATTTTACTAACAACAGATTGAGATATTGGTGCTCGGTTTGGGTACTTATTGTTAAATAACTCACACACTTCTGTTTGGGTACGCATCCTATCTCCATAGCCAAGCATCATTAGTACCTCTATCCTATCTTTTTCACTTAACCGCGCCATTTTTACCGAATTACTTGAAGTTAGATAGATCTACACAATTTGGACGTTAGGGGTCGTTCGTATGATGCCGGTTCAATTTGTCTTTCTGTGTATAAGCAAGGAGTGCTGTAAAATTACTAAAGGCGACTTTTACAGTAAGTGCTGCTACTGCAGAAAAGCTTCGGGATCCTTAAATGTACATGTGTATAAGTTGCATTTGCCTTCAATTATTTTTAAAACTAGCCGCTTATCCATTTTGTCTAGTAAAAGAATTTGGAGAAACAAACTCTATAATATCGTAAAGTTTTCTTTTTTTGACCACCCATCAACAAAACTCATATGTCACGTATACATCATGACACCAATGAAAATATCCATTCTTTGTGTGATTTTCGGCATATTAAAAAAATATCGAAAAATTGGTTTAAATCCGAAGTTTCCTTCCTTGTTCCAACATCCTGTCGTAATAGGTTTATCTTAAACTAGAAATCAAAAAAATATATTTTTGATCTTAAATATATTTGTGGGATGAGGACTACCCAACGAAATACCCTATAAATAAATAGTGCAGAAAAATTTTACTCATTGAGTAACTATCGAAATAATAATTCTCAGTGGATCTTCATCAAGTATCGACTACTTCAATCGAACAAAAGTCTTATTTTCCGAGATTATATTATCTTTAAAATAATCCGAATCTGACATAATCCGTTACTATACAGGGACATGCGATAAAGCTATAAATCAGGGGTTAATTTGTCAGAGTTTAGCCTATTAATTAGTAGAGGGTCCTAATCTGATTAGTGATCTTTAAGATTCTTACGAAACTTTAGAAACTAATAAGTAATTATAAAACCTTAATGACCTTTAAAATGGGTTTGGCAATAATCCTGAAAAGCTTTCTCAAACTGTTACAAAACTGCAAAGTAATTCCAAGACTTAGAAGCTGTGATAGTTTGTTCCAATTTTCTTATTATTCCTTATTAAACATTCGACTACTTTAGTTTTAATGAAGAAACTTTGTCATGAGGAGTTAAATGTAAAGTGTTACTATTTGGATCAATGTATAATTTTCTTATTAATAGGTTTAGTTCGCTAAAATTTATTTTAAGAAGTTCTTTAGTAACAATTATTTCTAATAATGTATTTCTTAACTCTAAAGCTAGCTTAGTTACAATAAGAAAAACTAAAAACATGGACGTTTAAGTCAGTATTAACCTACCGTGCGAGCAAAAATTATTTGCATCAAAGAGGGCCTTGCATCTAAGGACGTAATGCTTAGCCGTAGAGCTTAATACCTGCTGGGTGTCGGTAACTACCTGAATTAACAATCAATCAGTTATTCCGTCATCTTTGACAGTCGTTACAAGTAATTTGATTCATCGTTAGTTTTTCCAATTTCTTGAGCAATTCACACAATGGGCTTTATGGAACAGCACAAAACATTCATGGTTGAAGCGTATTTTCGAAACGGGGTTAGAGTAAATGGTGAGTAGCAATATACAATCCGGGTTTGTGCATTGACGATTTTCACGAACATTTTCCTAACGTTGCTTTTATTGCTGGGGATTTTTATCATTGCCTGAAAAGAACCGTAGCTGTGTTTAGGGAAACAGGTTCTATACAACACAAAAAAGGAGCAGGAAGACCTCGAGGAAGGCCATCTGTAAGAACAGAAGAACTTGTTGCAAACGTTCGAAAATATGAAGAGACGTATGAATTTATGCTTGGAGCATTGCTTTCAGCAATTTATTTAATTCTTTTTCTTTTTCTTTCTGTATATTCTTACTTTGTTAATTTTGTAAACAACAAAACTAAATTTGTATTTGTCTACTTATGTTATTACTCTTTAGTTTGGCATAATATCATGTTATAATATGAATTTGACAAAATTTTACCCTAGATTTGGTTAGATATATCGTCCCCATATCATTGTGATCTAAACCAAGCCCTACGTTTTTTAATCCAAGCCCTATTTGATGCTAATAATTTTTGCTCGCACGGTAGAATATATTCTTTTACCAATGTTAGTTTGTTTAGATTAAGTCAAAAATTGGAGATACCATCATAGTATCTTAAGTAAAAATTAAGAATTAAAAGTATTGAAGTCTCAACGTTACATTAAAATGAAATTATAAAGTCATAGTTTTATTTGCTACTTACACCAATCGTTTATAGCACGTCACATATAATAATATATAAGTTAATAAAATTCAACATGTATGTATACAAGTATAAAAATAACAATTAATTATTGTATAGAAACAAATTATACACAAACAATTAAAAATAAAATAAAAATTTGGAGAAATAACAACCACACCAACATTTACTTATTCAAGGTGTAAATACTTTTTAACATATTTTTTGAATCGGGCATCATCGAGGGCTGGACCGTCCTGGGATCTTATTATATAAATGACAGTCAAGAGAATTGTTTTTAGATTTACTTAGTCTGAATCGTTGAGCCACTATCCTGTCTGAGCTTCGAGTGTTGCAGCTGTGAATATCTGAATGCTTAGTGAGTTTATCTCGGCGGGAATGTAGCTCCAGTACAGTTTGAAAAATATGAACACAGGGCAGCTGCATTATGCCAAATTTTTATAACATAAGCTGACAGTGATCCCTATATTCAGCGTTAACGATAAGTCTTATAGCTCTTTTTTGTAGCCGAAAGTTTTGTTGTGCGTTTGCATAGTTTCCCCACAATATAGCCCTAAAAGCACGATGGGAATGGAAAAGGCCGAAGTAAAGCGATTTCAAAACATCATAAGTCCCACACTTGCACAAATTTGCAAGAAGTAAAATCGTACTTGACAATTTTCGTCCTAACTCAGTTATCTGGGCTTCCCATGATAAAGAACTATCCAGAGTGATACTCAGTAACTTACATTTATTGTTTTTATTTAATAATCGATTACTCGAGACAACCAGTTTATGCGTTTTACTTTTATTAGGTTGCAGGAGATTGTAAGGACACCATTTTTCTGCATCCGTCAGCAGCAGTTAGAACGCCACAATCAAATTCTCCAGACTAGATGCCGAAAAAATGAAGTAAGAAGTGTCTTCTGCAAATATTGTCAACTTGCAAATCCGTTGTATGTAATAGCACAGATCATTTTATATAAATTATAAATAGAAGGGATCCAAGGACGGATCCCTATCACTCCATATCCTAAATCCGATTTAACAACTTCAATCTCCACAAACTACCGCCTACCAGACAAATAAGATTCAATAAGGTTTGTTCGGGGAACACCTCTTATGCCACAGTGGCATAGTTTTTTTAAAACGAGTTTGTGACAGATACAGTCGAAATCTTTTGTTAGTTATAGTAGTTATACATTACCTTTAACTACAAACACTATTAAATGTAGAATTTTTAAGGCTTTTTATCAGCAGGTCATTTTATTACACTAGTGTTAAAAGTGGTTTCCTTACTGTGTGTTAAAAATAAACACAAGGATCTCTTTACCTTTTATTACTAACAATATTAAAAATATGAATTCTGTAGTTTCAATGATCAGGGGTTTGTTGACATTTTGCATGCTTGTGGAGGGAATGGAGACAATTGTACTGAACGACGACATCGTAAGGCTTTTGGCAATTCTCTAATTATTTTTCAGTGAGTTTTCAATATATCCTTCTGCCACTGATAAGAACTTTCATCCACCGGGTTTAATCATAGTTCTCATGTTCGCACCAGAGTCTGTCAGGAAAGTGACCAAAGACCGACGATAACAGTGACCAATGTAAAGCCTCGGATCTTGGCTTTAAGAATTCTGCTATAAGCAGGCATTTTACCAAATCTACTGATACCAATCATATGCCTAGCTCATTATTTATTCACGTATTTGATTACGATTTGACGCTATCCGAAGTATTTTCTATATACATTCAAACAAAACTAATCAACTACACTAAAAGGTGGAGTGTTCATCACTGATATCGTATTATAATCCTTCGTCCTCTCTGCGACAAGCACCAAGTAGGGGCTACTTTTATTTTGAGATACTTATTGCCTGATGACTATCTCACAAAATCATATACTAACTAAACCAAAATACAAAATATTATACTAAAGTTTTACTCGATAATAAATAAGACCACAATATTTGTTATACCTACTAGAATTATGTCGGGTTGCACAAAATTTTTTAATAACAATTAACTAACCAGCAACTTTGACGGTGACATAAGTGACATTGGTAGGCATTATTTACTCACAATCAAAGCGCCCGGTTAGCGTAATTTTTGACTTGCTAATCAGGCGTTTTGATTGTGAGTAAGTTAATTTTTAATAAAAACCTAAGTGCATCTCAACAATAGTTATTTAAATTAATCCTTTAAGCATTAAAAGCATTTTCCAACTGTTATAAAACCAAGTACTTCCAAGACTTGATAGTTTTTCCAATTTTCCTATTACTCCTTATTAAACATTTTATTACTTTAGTTTTATTGCTTTAGTTTTAGTTTAGTCCCGCGAGGGACGTGATGACTTCAAGGAAGTGTTACTATTTGGGCATGTGTAGCATTTTCTTATTTATAGCTTTAGTTTTGTACAATTTATTGCCAAAAACAAGTTCTTGTATACGGGTATGATACAATGTGTTCTTTTTAGGTCTAATTTTCAAGCGTTGTATTTTAAGGCAACAAATGACTCAGTTTCTTACAAAAAAATAAATGTATGTCTTTTAAGATAGTTCTTTTTAGAACAGTATTTGTTGTTCTTCATAAATTTTCTTCTAAATTATTGCATAGACTTATTGAAAAGTGCTCTATAAGTTTTATAATCAAAATAATTAACGAAAAATGTTCTTGGCTAGCGGACTTTAAAGTGTGAAAAGACCTGCATTTTGCATTAAAGTACACAGGGATGCAAAAAGCAATGAACTCCCTGGGGCCGAGTAGATATTGACAACTGTTTCGTCCTTGTTAGGAACTCATCAGAATGCCACAACTCGAAGCAACTGCAGCGCATTTAAACCCTGCTTAATAAAATAGCAAGTAGTAAATAAGCCGCAAGGTCATCACGTTGGAATCAACAACAATGCAAAATACAGGTACAATAAAGTGTGAATGTGAAAGGACTTAAAAACAAAACGGCGCAAACACACTCCAGTATAGGGTACAACGTTTCGTACTTCTCCAAATCAGTTTGCTTGATTGGCAGATACAGAAATAGATTGCACAAGAAGTATCCACCAGGGTGCGTGCTTCCGTTACAACGCAGTGTCTAATAAAAAGTAGAGTAATCCCGTCCATATAATTTATATCAACGAAAAATATTCTTGGCTAGCGGACTTTAAAGTATAAAAATACCTTTTTAACCTGGTTTAAAAAGTTTTATAAGTTCTATATTGTGGTATTGTTAGCTTACCCTTAAATCTAATATGAATATTATGTACCAGGTGTTCCACCTAAGGAGGTAATCGGCTATATCTTAGAAAGTAATAACACAAGGACTTTGGAAAAATATATATTTCGATAAAAGCGGCCAAGAAAAATTGCTGGAAATTATACTCAAGTTCGAAAAATTACCGCTAGGGGGCGTAAGAGAACTTTCAAAATAGAAATGTCGATTTTCTCTTGATTTTTCTTAATAAAAATATGTTAAAAATATAAGCATTGTATTCTTCATAACATTATGCAAATTTTTGATACGAATAGTTTTTTTCTATTTTCAATAATAAAGTGTTGGGGAAAGGTCAAACTTTCTTTCTTTCAAACGCTGATATTTCTGCTTTGGATAAACCAAAACAAGAATTCATTGAGCGTGCAGAGTTGTCTTTTATCAAGTAAAGTTTGGAAACAAGCAAAACACCAAGATCCAATGAGCGTGTATATCAGTGTTTGAAAGAAAAAAAGTTTGACCTTCCCCCACCACTTTATTATTGAAAATAGAAAAAAAACAGTCCTATCAAAAATTTGCATAATGTTATGAAGAATACAATGCTCATATTTTTATTAAGAAAAATCAAAATAAAACAAATGATGGGAAACAGTTCGAGCATATTGGACGTCATTAAACCAGTAATTTAATTGATTAATTAATGTTTTAAAAAATGGCCTATTTTTCCATAATAATTATTATTATCCCTAATTTCTCTAGTTTAACAAAAGATATCACGTTGCGGTTTTCAGTTCCTTATAGTAACTTTTCCTCCTCTACAAGCTGATGGGGTTAGTTTTTTAATCTGACGTTTCGGATTCGAGCGACCATCATCAACTTTTTTATTTTAAATACGGACCTGAATTTTTTATTCCACTATTTAATAGCCTTTATAAGCCTAAAATAAAATATGATAAAAAACTCATATCATAATATTTGATTTTTTTGAAAAAATCGTTATTCATTGAGGAATTACGGAAAAACGCCATCTAGTGGCCACCATCAGAATCAATATGGTATAGGTAATAGATCTACCTATAGAGGAAAAAAAAGGCTTTTTTTCAAGACCAAGTTGAATAAAATCGGTTTATCCAAAGCAGAGATATTAGCGTTTAAAAGAAAAAAGGTTTGACCTTCTCCCACCACTTTATTATTGAAAATAGAAAAAAAAAACAATTCCTTACATAAAGTTGCATAATTTTATGAAGAATACAATGCTTATATTTTTAACATATTTTTATTAAGAAAAATCAAGATAAAATCGGCATTTCTATTTTGAAAGTTCTCTTACGCCCCCTAGCGGTCATTTTTCGAACTTCAAAATAATTTCCAGCAATTTCTCTTGGCCGCTTTTATCGATATATATTTTTTCCCAAAGTCCTAGTGTTATTACTTTCTGAGATATACCCGATTACCTCCTTAGGTGGAACACCAGGTACATCTGTACAAAACCTAATTTTTCCGTAGAGATAAACGGGATATTGGTTTTATAATATGGAATGAAAGTGACATGTCATATGCAAATAGCATCTCTGATGCATGTTTAACAAATTATTTTCCCTGATTTTGTGGCTGATATTGGCTAGAATTTTGAACTTCTTGAATAAGTGGGAAAGGAAAAGCGAGTCACATAACATTGCCTTTACGTTTTTATTCAGATTTTCTCGATGCTGATAAATAGCTTTTAAATTACAATAAGCTCTCTGGATGCATCAATCCACATGAGCTGTAAACCTTAATTCATTATCAATATAAAGACCCAGATTTTTAACTAGCTACAGAACTAAATTTAATACTAAATGTAAGTAATTTCGAACTTCCCGTATCTAATATTACTTAACAACGATTATCAGTGGATCCTATGTTCAGCTTTCTTGCATCATAAATAATATCGACTCTGTATCTACAATTATTTAGTTATGCTAATAACCTATATCTATATATCTATTGTAAAGAGAAACAGCAGTGAACTGTATAGATAGGTTTATTACAAAATTTAATTTGCAATGTGTTTGCTCATTAAACATACTGACTGAGCATATCTGCAAATAGATTACCTATATTGTGTATATTACGAAACGTCTTGATATTTGATTATATGTATAAATGTCTACTACGAAGCAGTGGCGGCTGAAATAGGTAGGGCTAAAAATATCAAATCAAAGAAAAATCTACAGACTGTCCGCGAATAAGGTTTACAATAGCACAAATGTATGAAAAATTTAATTTTTCAGAAAAAGTAATTCTTGATAAAAAGTTTTGCTTGAAAAAAATGCAATTCTCGACGACAAAATTTTGATTTTTTATACAGGGTTTGCAAAAACATGATTTTTTTCAAGAGTAAACTACCTTTATTTTTTATTTTTGACCAAAATGCCAATTAGAAAACTTATTGAGAATAACGTTTGTAATTTAAATCCGAAATTTAAAATAAATCTCCGATTTTTTTAGTTTTTTTTTTTTTATTTTTAGAGGTAAATGGAAATTTTGTTGCTAAATAAAAATATTAATATAAAATTTTATTAGACTCCATTTTCATAATGGGTGGTGCGCGTATCTTATTTTAAAATTTTAAATTTCTACCATCTTTTGTAAAAACAAAGATTTTTTTTACATTTTTATTACTTTGCTTTACGTATGGGGAAATTGGAATTTGTCATATAGAATTTGATGTGTTTTGAAAATGTCGACCTTAGAACAAAGGGTTTATTTAGTTCAATGTTACGGTGCGAAAGTTCTTACAACTTTGTGATAGAGAAATTTATTCAAAGATACCCCCTAACGTTTACGTCTCAAAAATGGGACTTCATAAATTATTAAGAAAATTTCAGCGAACTGGTTCAGTTTCCAATTAAAACAAAAAAACTATGATCAGAATGACGCAGCTTCCCTAATCGTATCGCAGTCTGTTGCTGACAATCCTACCCTTTCATTAAGAAACCGAGCTCAAGAACTTGATGTAGTAAAAAAAACTCATATTCAGTATATTTTAAAGGCAAACAAAATATTCCCTTTAAGCCAACTTTTAATCAAACGTTGGATTTTTGTCTTTGGGTCGGAAACAAAATTGTAAGTGAAAACAGGAATTTTCATAAATTTATCATATGAGTGGACATTTTCAACAAACGGGAAAGTGTCTTCTGCGCATATAAGATACTGAGCGAAAATAATCCCCGTTTTAGAATTCCTACAAGAAAACAAAATTACAAAAAAGTAAATGTCTGGTGTGTGATTTATTATTATGGCATTATTGGCCCATCCTTTTTCGAAAACACGTGTAACCGTAGGAGTTACCTTGAAATGTTTGAAATATTCCTTTCTGTCAACCTCGAAGAATTGCCTCTCCAATTTAGGAACGAAATGTATTTTCAAAAAGATGGATGCCCTGCGCATTTCGTAATTGAAGTGAAGGAATGGCTTAATAATACATTTGGCCACAGATAGATTGGTCGGAATGATTCGGTTCTGTGGCCCCCAAGAAGACCCGATTTAACTATTTTAGATGCCTATCTTTGGGGGCGCCTCAAACAATTATTGTAGGTACTCCCGTCGAATTAAGAAGGACGTACAGCTTCTAAAACAACGAATTGTTGAAGCTGTTCAAACAAATTCCATTACAGAAATTCGAAGAAGTTTTGACCACATTCGTTTACAGCTGGAAAAATGTGTTAAAAATGGAGGGGGAGTGTTTGAATAGCAAATTATAAAATTAATATTTGTTGTTATTTTAAGGTTTTTTTGTGTTATTTCCGGGGTCATTTCGTTTGTGAAATTAAAAATACGTATTTCTGGTAACACCAAAAATCAGTTTTTGAATGTTTTTGATACCCCTCTATCATTGATAAATGTATGTATTTCGACCGCTAAAGCTGCTATAAAAAAAATCTTTTACCTCTAAAAATTAAAAAAATTAAAAAAACTAAAAAAATCGAAGATTTATTTTCAATCTCGGATTTAAATCACAAACGTTATTCTAAATAAGTTTTCTAATTGCATTTTGGTCAAAAATAAAAAATAAAGGTAGTTTACTGTTGGAGAAAAATCATGTTTTTGCGAACCCTGTATAAAAAAATCAAAATTTTTTCTTCTTGAATTGCATTTTTTTTACAAGCAAAACTTTTTATCAAAAATGACTTTTTCCCGAAAAATGAAATTTTTTATCCATATTATGTGCTATTGTAAACCCTATCCGCGGACAGTCTGTATATAAAAAAACTTAATTAAAATTACTGAATAATTAAATGCAGCATAGGGAGGCTGTCTTAAATCACTACGATACATAAAATAAACTATATTTCCGATATTCCAAAGAACAACATAGATCGAACAAACAACATTCTTATTAAATTTTGAAGGCGTGACTTCTGCCCACTTTGAGTTTTTATTATTAACAAATCGACGACCCAATTCTTTCACCTGCATTTTTCTTTTAAGGGAATAGCAGAAATTCGCGAATATTCATAAAAACTGATTTATTTCATTTTGAAAAGCGATTGAAACATACTGATCAACCCCTGGCCTTACCTACATTAACAATTAAATTATGAAAGATATTTTAAAGTTAATATTTCGACAGGGAAAACCATATTAAAAATAGCTGCCATCTGGTATCTGGTAGCGGTAGCAAAGACGAAGGACTAACCCGATTAGCACTTGTCGGCTATACAAAATAAATCACGTGATAATTCGCTAATCGCGGTCTGATTTGAGGATCTGGCCAAATCACAAAAACTCTTAAGCCAATAAGAGATATAGAGATATCTTTATTTTATATGACAGTCTGGGCAGGCATACGCATTTGGAATTTTTTCGTCACGGCGAAGCGCCAAAGAGATTTTGCGTCTTAAATTTTAAATTATTCAGAAAAAAAATTAAACGGCGGAAGACAAAGTAATACTCTTGAGTATAAATACATGATTTGGTGTACAGGTAGGTTGGTAAGACCATTGCACCGTGGTCCTACTGCACGAACCCTCCCCCCCCCTGCTACGAAGTTCATATTTTTGCTTCGTGATGTTCCTTAATTAGCAAACATTTTGAACAAAATTCTAAAACACAATATTATGAATCAGTTGAGGTTCATACATTTTAAGATTATGAAGAAAAATGTTTCAATGAAGACATGTCTGTCATGCAAATACAAATTTTATAGGAAACGAGTTTGTCATTTTATTTTTCTTGTGCCTTTACCAATAATAGAGTAAACATAATAGCTAATAGTTTTATTAATTAACTCACCTAATGGTTATTCTCAATAAATTATTTTATTTGCCGCTTGTCAATCAACAACCAAGTTTCTATATTTCACACAAATTTACCATTAAAGAATTTAACGGTGTATAATTGCACCGTGCAATTTAACAGCTATTAAATCACTCTAGCTGTGCAATTCAATTGTTTTATGGACACCAAGAGTACCAATTAGTCGATCCAAACCACGTGTCTTTCAATGGCGACTGGGGAAAAAAACATTACGCAACCCGCAATGTCATTCTTATGGTTACATGTTGCAATTACAAAGCAATATTTGCCTGCAGCTACCATCATTATTAACACATCGTTGAATTACCTAATTCAGGATTTTTTTTTAATAGTTTGCAAAATTTATTAGCCAAACATACACTTTTTTTAGCCACAGATTTTAACAATAATATTAAGAATCAGATAATGTCATGTCAAATTCTCTAGGACGAAAATAAATGAAGAATGAAAACAACCCCCTGAGAAAATAAGACAAACAAGAGCCATGGGCCTAATCAACCACGAGCTCTTGGAGATGCAAACCGATCGCATGAAAGCGATATATAACTTTACAAAACGATTTAATATTAGCTGCGACTCTGATGTATGGACAAAAGGAATACCTACTTCAGTCGGCAAATGCTTAGTTTGGTATAATGATGGATCAAAAACGCTCAACGGAGTAGGCGCATGTATATTTGGAGAAAGGCCCATCAGAAGGAACATCAGCATCCCCCCGGGAAACTACGCCACAGTATACCAAGTAGAAGTTCCTGCAATTCAAACATGCGTACAAAACAATCATAAAAAGTGCTACCAATATCAAAACATTATTATATTAGTTAGCCAAGCTGCCTTTAAGGCTCTAAACTCCCACCGATTTGCATCAAATATCACAATGGAGTACCTTAACGATTTGAAAGACCTGGCAGACAGAAATAACAAGGTTGAACTCCTGTGGCTTCCTGGTTACTCAGTGATAAAGGCAATGAAAAAGCAGATGAATTGGCGAGAGCCAGATCTGTTAAAGATTTTAGTGGACCTAAACCTGTCCCAAAACAGACAACTAAAACAACAGGTGGGCCAAAAAAACAATATTTACCTCGATTGAACGGTACACTTGGTCAAACACACAATGAAGTTATCCACTGGAATGCTACTCCTGACAAGTATTCAGTTAAAAAAAGTAAGTGGTTTGTTAACAGGCCTTTATCACTTAAGAAACACCACAACAAATGAAAATCTACAATGGACTCATTGAATGCAGATATTGCGGTGAGGAGGATAAAACCGCCAAATTTTAGGAACTTTTCAACGCAAAGACAAACTCCCGCATGGCAAATTCGTTAGAAAACCATTGGACCTTGTAGAAAAATAAAACTTTTCTAACAAACTGAGGCGCACCATAAGCCAGAAGGCTACAAAGTAAGAAACTGGGGCCACACATCGATCTCCGATTTTAACCCACCAACCCGACCAATAAAGTATTGCTGGTAATTTCGTTTGATTGTGATATTCTAATAAGTATTCATCTTGGAATGTAAAAGGACCTCCATGAGCTGCATTGACATTATTTTTACAAATTCTCAAAATTTCAGGCCATAGATACTCGACATTTACATACAGGACAAAAACTTACTTTTCAGGTCTACGTAGGTGATCTGGCCTCATCCAAATTTAATAAATAAATATTAGATATCAAAAATTAAGGGTGTTTAAAATGGTTACAGCAGGATTGGGAGGTTCTTGTGTTTTAGGACGAAATTGCTATTTTAATGATAATTACTGGGGTTAACGACTGACGTATATAGAGCAATAACGCAAACGGTCGGCTGGCGGATGCTAAAAGAACTCACTACAGCAATCGTATTAATAATAGTAAAAATAAGTCAAAATGTAGTTATTTGGAGAATCGTTAGGAAAATTAAGGGTGGTAAGAATGGTCAAAATTAATTTGAGATTCAGGGGAATCCTTCTAAAATATGCAGGAATTTTAATAAATGAAAATGCAGAACCAAATTATTTAAACAATCAACTAAATAAATGAGCTATTAGCCACAATAAATCAACCTCAAAATGACTTAAATGCGGATCATGATAAAATTTCAACTAACCTACTAAAACAGTGTGGAGAAGAGTTGGCTAATCCAATTTGTCATATAATAAATAACTCTTTTAGATACGATATCTTTTCTACAAATCTAAAATTGGTAGTAGTTGAACTAGGGTATGAAAAGGATGACTCTATTTTATTGGAGAATTACAGACCAATCAGTCTTTTGGTCTCTTTCTCATCAGAAATTGCACTTACAATTTATAGCAGTAGCTAAGTTAAGTGTATTTAATTGTTGATTTAATTAAATTTTTTGTTATTTATCTCTATTTTTAACATACCTGGCACCTTAACGAATTAAATTTGAAGCTACAAGAAAAGCAACAGAATATTGCCCACTTATATGGTCATATAGGAGGATTTCAAAATAAAATTCAGCTAAACAGCTTGTTTTAACTAGAAAAACATGATTTTTCATTTTTTCCAAACTGTAAAGAGCACTTTTGAAAAAATGAAGGCTTTTGAGGAAGGTTCCTTATTTAACACACAATGGCAGAAGAATTTGGAAACCGACTTAGCAACTTTTGTTGATTGTCAATTGTGTGATTTGCAGACAGATCCTTTTACCGGGAAGATCCGAAATAAGATTGGACTAAGAACGCTATTGCAACTTTCGAAACTTAGACCTTATAATGGGCTCAAGCATGGGATGCATGTAAATTTGCGAAAGCAGCGGTTTGAACATGAAATTTATAAAATTAAAATATAGGAGTTTGATGAGTTACTTACTCAGTTGCTTCATTTGCCAACATCAAATATTAATGTTAATATTTAGGATATTAAAAAGCAAATATTGTGGCATATCGAAAAAGTGTCTAACTGTTTAGCATTATTATGGCTTTTCTTAAATGGATTGCCCTTATTCTAGTGGGTGCCGGCGTTGATATGTTTCTAATCTGCAAAACGGCAGATGTTCCGGTGAAAACGCAAATATCGTTCCCTATACTGGATTGTGATGCACTTCGTGGTGTATTTAGTTGTCTACCTTTCGATTATTACCAGTGTGACTGCCTTTTATATTGGAGTTAATTCTGCTGGGATGGCGCTACGGTGTACCGATGGCCGCTTTGATTTTGCAAAAGGCTTTTAATACATCTTACCGCCGTTGTCAGAATTGCTTGGGTTATGGCTGCCCGTAGAGTCCTCACAAGAACAAAAGGGCCGTCGTGGTCTACCCGCCCCAGGGTATCTATTGTACTTGGATCCCTTTATATTCCAATATAAAAAACAGTTACAGACTTGTTCGATATGCCACAATATTCGCTTTTTAATTAATGTAAATATTATTTATACACTGGTTTTATTACAAATTACTGATGAAGTACTATATGATGCAGCCCTCACAACCGTATTATTTACAAACGCTCTTGGGCCACTTGAAGTTGGACAGCCTTGCTGTAAGATATAAGATAACAGTTCCGAAAAAATCCACTAAAGTTAACTTAACTTTCAAAATGTCTTTATTCCAAACTAACTTTTACAGTTCATTACATGGAAAGTGACAACATAATATAGAAAATAATAACCATTAAAAAAAGTAACAATAAAAAAAATGGAAGTTAATCCAATTTAATTCATTAATAAAATCAATTTAAAAAAAAAAATAGTATAAATAATTTAATTTAGTAAATATATCTTTAATTGTTTTTTAAAAGTTGTAAATTTTTTAATTTTTCTGATATTTTGTTATTCCGTCATATATTTTGTTATTCCGTCATATAAAAGCGATTTTGTCGATGTAATGTCTTATTTTCCTGAAGTGTTATGTTTGATTTTTTTCTTTTAAAATAATAGAGTGAATTAGAATACAAATTTTTAATTTATAAATGTTTTGAACGTGTAAATACCCTTTCGGTCTATATAGATTAACAGTTGGTTCTGAATGTGGTAATTTGTGTATACATTTAATAACTTTATTTTGCAATTTTTGTAATGGTTTTAAGTTTGATAAACAAGCAGATCCCCATGCAGAAGCTAAGTATTGTAATTTTGAATTATTAATAGAATTTTTAATTATTTCAAAGGAATAAAATATCTAGCTCTGTACAAAACAGATACCAAAGGAGATATCGAGTTGATAATATACTGGATATAGCATTTCCAATTTAAATTTTCGTCTAAAACTAATCCTCAAAATTTTCTCGTTTTTGAATATTGAGTATTTTCATTATTAAATGTTAAAGGGTTAATGATGGAATTTATTTTATTTTTAGTTATAAACATAAAAGAAGATTTTTTACAATTTAACGTAAGTTTATTTGATTGAAGCCAAGAAAGAAGTATTTTTAAATCATTATTAATATCAAAATACATTCCTGCAAGAGTTTCAGCAAAATAAATAATTGTCGTATCATCTGCAAATAGCTTTATATTTCCTTTTAAGTTCTTTGGAAACGGAATTAATGTAAATTAAGAATAATAACGGACATAATATTGATCCTTGTGGAAATCCACATATTATTTCTTTTTCCGAAGTTTTTCTTTCCCCAATTTGAACAAATTGTTTACGATAGCTTAAATAACTTTGAAGTAGTTTGTGTGTATTTCCCCTTATCCCAATACTGTATAATTTTCTTAAAAAAATATTATGGTTTACGGTGTCAAAAGCCTTACACATATCTAAGGATAGTAAACAGCATTTTTTACTGCTGACGACATTAACTTGAATATTTGTTATGATATCTCAAACAGCTATTTTTGTATCCTTAGATCTTATAAACATAAAGATTTTCAAATATGATTTTTTTTATATAAATTTTAAGTTGACGTAATTTATTTATATTTAATTATAAAAATTAAGACTTTGCATGCACTATTTACATCTTGCCTAAAAGTGTTTTAACAGCGCCTGTTTTTATTGGAAAACTACTCACGCCCCCTTAAAATTTAATTTAAATACAAAGCATGACAGCGTGTCAATTTAGATATTAAGGGAAGTTTACAGTCAATTTAAAAGGATTTCAGGTTCCATCACCTTCCCACCCCAACTGACTTTGAAATTGCAAAGAGCCTGATGACGCACTGCATTATCTTTGAAGTCCGTATACTGGGTGTCCCGGATAAGAATGCACTCTACAGGGATCTCGTAAACCGTAATAGATACGGAGATGGTTAAATTATAGTATAATTAATTAAGTAATATATGATTCTTAGATATCGACCGGATTTCCCAAATTACAAAGAGTATCATAAAATTAAGATAACCGAGTCATTTAAATAGACAAAAATTAACGTACGATATTTTAGCTATAAATGGTTTATTAAAAGAAACTACCAAAAATCTCTAAAGAGATCGACTAAAGCAAAAGAACATTGTTTTCATGAAAGGGTATAAACCTTTCATTGCTAAAATATTTTAGTTCAAACTTTTCCAATTTATTTAACTCAATTTTATTAAATTTTTAAGAATAAAGCAAAGTGAGTACATCAGATAGAAAAAACACGGCGTAAGCAGTCGTCAATCGGCTGTTCTTAGTTGTGTCCAAACCATCTATTCTTCTTACAAGAATTATGATAATTCTTGCCTTGGAGCATAAAACTAAAAACACTAAAAATGTCTCGAGATATTGCATAAACTTAACTTATTAAAAGGCGTTATATTATAACATGAAAAAACATTACTAACAAAATGTCACTTATAAAATGTTAATTTTTTCATGGCTATCTTTTCCAATTTCAATAATTCCAGGATGTTTTGGTTTTTTGTATTTTGTATATAGTATAACTCTAAATACAGACCCTTAGTCACGTGAATCTTCTGTCCTTAGGTCTTTTTATTCTTCGCTTAATTCGCACTACTTACTTATGCCAATTACATTACTTTTACCAGGAGAAATTTTTCATTATCTACCTGCATCCGGTAAAAACTTTGTGATATTTTCGTAAGCAGTATTCTAGATTTTTTCGGTTGATATTTTCACTTATAATCTCCCTAGCAGCAGAATTATTACCGATAATTTTTTTTAAGGTGACGAATAGTTTTGTTGATAGAAAATTATCCCGAGTCGAAGACGGGGGAAATTTTCTATCAACAAAAACATGAGTGAAACCGAGAAAAAAATTACCGGGAATTAATTCTGCTGCGTGGGAGATTCGAAAAGATAATTTCATAAATTGGAGTTTCTTTTAATGTTCCTGAAATTTCAATAATAAACCTTAGCTACTAACAAGTAAAATCAACTTCTATTGTAAAAATACAGTGCGTCATATTAAACTAAACTCATCGGAAATATGTTTTTTAAAGTTATATTTGAATTTAAAACTATAAAGACATTGGATTTCAGATAACAAATTTGTTATTTAATGTTTCTTACATTTTAGTAATAAAAATGAGTTACTAACTGCTCAATTTCTTTAGCAATCGAACTTGCTGATTCATTACCAAAACGAAACATTTTTTAAACAATATTATTGTAACAATAAATATCACGGGTACGACTAAAAAACTGATTGTTACCTACTTGCTGGTTTGTCTCACCTGTCACTTCGAAATGACTTGACATTTGAATTAAAATTAAGTCGTAGTAGTATACCTAAGAAAAATTATCACTTATTAATATCATTAGGTTAATAGGCTATAGACTATCGCGATAGTCTCCCATTGCTATAAGCAACGTAAACAAAAAGGAACCTTCTAATCGGTTGAAAATAAATTTATGAAACTTTCATAAGAATTACTCGTTAAAAGAACAATTAATTAAATATAATTTGAATATAATTTTTGATATCAATATTTTCTCTAATCGAGTCTGTATCATCGAGTAATGATTTCCGTAAAGTAGACGATTTTTAATTACTTGATAGTTCTTTAAAATAAGCTATCAATACCTTTTCGTGCATTACATTATTAACTTTATTTCATTCATTAGTAAGGCACTGTCGCAACAATCTTTGCACACTTGGTGCTCAGCATCGAGCCACCTTGTGTTGGGTTCCTGGCCACAGCTATATATGGCAACGAGCAGTGCTGGATATATATTTATAAGTTGTTAATATTTATGTTATAATTTTTATTAAAGTTTTCTTGAGCGTTTTTAAAAATAACGAACGATTTAGAAAATGGTTTACACCCAGAGCTTATATACAGGGTCCTGCACCTCACCTCCCGTCTTCTATAGCTCACTTAGTAATTAAGTTAGAATTCTCATATTTTGCAGACCTTATCTGTATCTTAGAACGCATTTTAGGAAAATATTTTTTTTCATACAGGGTGTTCCAAAAAGGTGTGACGTCATAAGGGTGTATTTTTTTAAACTACATGCCATATATTTTCTTACATTTTTGAGTGCTTCCTATAGTTACCTATATACCCCTAAAATTTTATTAAAATTGATTCAGTATTATAGACGAAAAAAAATAAAAACTAAAAAATATCAGTTTTGCGCCACTGGTATTAAAAATAAATAAAAAATAAAAATAATGCCTCGTTAATAAATGTATACCAAGGAACTTATTAAATAAGGTATAGCAATTTTGTTAACCAAGTTTGGTTAACACGAATTGTACAGGGTGTCCAAAGTTTAGTGTCAAACTTTGCGAACTTTAAAGCAATTTATTTTTCTTATTTCAAATGGGAACCCCTGTATATTTTTATGTCATTCGATGCAGAATTAAAAATCAAACTTTTTCCTAATTGCAACCCTATCGAAATTTCTAACGCATCAAGAGTTATTTGCAGAAAACTCATTTTATCAACTATTCTAACAGTCATTATTATGAATAAATATCGAAGGTGGCTTTGAAAAACAATTTATTGTATAATATAAAGTTTATTAAAGTCACCATAGACCATTTTGACTTTAGTAATCTAAATGTTTCAAACATTGTTAAATTGTTAGTAATTATTAACTGGAAATGATAATCGTGAATATGGTTATCTTTGAAAATTCGATGAACTGTTCTTTCGATTACATCTACGGCATCAGCGACTGCTTGTTGAGTAACTGAAGGATTTTCTATAACAGATAATAGCACAGCCAATTGATTTTGTTCAGTTCGGACCGGTTTATTTCTCACTGGTTTTGGGTAGTTTACATTTCCCGTTTGTACAAACCTCTCTAATATGTTTTGCAGGATCCTTTTGTCTGGATGTCGTCGTTCCGGATAACACTGTGCGTAAACTCGGCTTGCCAAAAAAGAGTTCTTTTCGCATGCTCCTAATATAAAAATCATATCTACGAGCTCTTCTTGGTTGTAGTCCATCACAAAAAACAATATAAAGTAATTATAATAGCTTAAATAATTACTTACAATTTAACAGCATTTAAAACTTTTAGATTACTAAAGTTAAAATGGTCTCTGGTCACTTTAATAAACTTTAATACCAATAAATTGTTTTGCAAAGCCACCTTCGATATTTATTCATAATTATGACTGTTGGAATAGTTGATAAAATTAGTTTTCTGCAAATAACTCTTGATGCGTTAGAAATTTCGATAGGGTTGCAATTAGGAAAAAGTTTGATTTTTAATTCTGCATCGAATGACATAAAAATATACAGGGGTTCCCATTTGAAATAAAAAAAATAAGTTGCTTTAAAGTTTGCAAAGTTTGACACTAAACTTTGGACACCCTGTACAATTCGTGTTAACCAAACTTGGTTAACGAAATTGTTATACCTTATTTAATAGGTACCTTTGTATAAATTTATTAACGAGGCATTATTTTTATTTTTTATTTATTTTTAATACCAGTGGCGCAAAACTGATATTTTTTAGTTTTTATTTTTTTTTTCATCTATAATACTGAATCAATTTTAATAAAATTTTAGGGATATGTAGGTAACTACAGGAGGCACCCAAAAATGTAAGAAAATATATAGCAAGTAATTTAAAAAAATACACCATTATGACGTCACACTTTTTTGGAACACCTTGTATGAAAAAAAATATTTTCCTGAAATGCGCCCCATGATATAGATAAGGTCTGCAAAATATGAAAATTCTAACTTAATTACTAAGTAAGCTATAGAAGACGGGAGGTGAGGTGCAGGACCCTGTATAAAAAAATATAACCGGTATAAAAGTTGGTGTAGTTAGGTTAGGTTAGAGTGCAGACCTCTGGCCCTATCCAAACAGTCTAACGTATTTCTATAAGGACTGTTGTGGTACCACACGTGTTCCGCGGAACCTATTGGCATCATCTTCCTGATGGTTAACAACATGACGTAGACCGTAGGAGAATCTTGACAGCTCATTCAAACCAGTCACTGCTGTTAATAGACTTGGAGAGTCGACCCAGTTGTAAGCTGCTCACTTCCTCCAGATCATTAAAGAATAGTTCGCCCAATGCATTGAACCTTCTACTTGCGAGGCCTGGGCATTTACACAAGAAATGCTGAATACTTACCTCCTCTTCTTCATCTCTGCAATTTCTGCAGAAGTCGTTAGCTGGTAATTGCATACGTTCGGCGTGTCTACCGAAAAGGCGATGTCCGGTGACTATGGCAGTAATATTTCTTAGGTCATTCTGACTGTGCTGTGATTACGCTGCGGTGTTCCTGTTATCAAGTAGGGGCCACAATTGCCTGGAGATATCACAGGTTGTCAGTTCTGTCCATCTGCTTTGTGCAAGTTGTTTAGCTATTCGATCTATCTCCTCTTTGAATGATCCCAGTGGTATTGCAATTGTATTCTCTGATACTTCGACAGATATGCTTACGCCCTTCCTGGCGAGCGCATTAGCAGTCTCGTTGCCAGTGGCGGATTTACAAATTTGCCGCTAGTAGGCTATTCAATTTTTGCCGCCCCTATACCAGTGACGGCTAGTGAGTTGTGAAACAGGTGAAGTGTTCGGGAAAGAAAAATCCCGCTGCAGGCGAAAATTTTTTACCCAAATTTGGTCAATAATTTTTAGTAAATATTTTAAAAATTTATGATTACCTACTTATTTTATTGAAAATGAAATTTCTTTCTGCAAAGCCAGTAAAGTTCCAACTACCTTTTTTATCCCCATTAACAGACACGGCCAACAATAAAGTTTATTTAAAAAAATACTACCCGTCGACCATGAATAAAGATTGTACCATTTATTTCTGTAAGATAAAAAAAAATTTTACAGACACGGCCAACAATAAAGTTTATTTAAAAAAATACTACCCGTCGACCATGAATAAAGATTGTACCATTTATTTCTGTAAGATAAAAAAAAATTTTGACAGACACGGCCAACAATAAAGTTTATTTCAAAAAATACTACCCGTCGACCATGAATAAAGATTGTACCATTTACTTCTGTAAGATAAAAAAAAATTTGACAGACACGGCCAACAATAAAGTTTATTTAAAAAAATACTACCCGTCGACCATGAATAAAGATTGTACTATTTATTTCTGTAAGATAAAAAAAATTTTTGACAGACACGACCAACAATAAAGTTTATTTAAAAAAATACTACCCGTCGACCATGAATAAAGATTGTACCATTTATTTCTGTAAAATAAAAAAAAATTTTGACAGACACGGCCAACAATAAAGGTTATTTAAAAAAAATACTACCCGTCAACCATGAATAAAGATTGTACCATTTATTTCTGTAAGATAAAAAAAAAATTTACAGACACGGCCAACAATAAAGTTTATTTAAAAAAATACTACCCGTCGACCATGAATAAAAATTGTACCATTTATTTCTGTAAGATAAAAAAAAAATTTGACAGACACGACCAACAATAAAGTTTATTTAAAAAAATACTACCCGTCGACCATGAATAAAGATTGTACCATTTATGTCTGTAAAATAAAAAAAAATTTTGACAGACACGGCCAACAATAAAGGTTATTTAAAAAAATACTACCCGTCGACCATGAATAAAGATTGTACCATTTATTTCTGTAAGATTAAAAAAAAAAATTTTTACAGACACGACCAACAATAAAGTTTATTTAAAAAAATACTACCCGTCGACCATGAATAAAGATTGTATCATTTATTTCTGTAAGATAAAAAAAAATTTTGACAGACACGGCCAACAATAAAGTTTATTTAAAAAAATACTACCCGTCGACCATGAATAAAGATGGTACCATTTATTTCTGTAAGAAAAAAAAAATTTTGACAGACACGGCCAACAATAAAGTTTATTAAAAGAAATACTACCCATCGACCATGAATAAAGATTGAACCATTTATTTCTGTAAGATAAAAAAAAAATTTTGGGCCAAATTTGCCGCCCCCTAAAATTTTTTTTTTATCTTACAGAAATAAATGGTTCAATCTTTATTCATGGTCGATGGGTAGTATTTCTTTTAATAAACTTTATTGTTGGTTGTGTCTGTCAAAATTTTTTTTTTCTTACAGAAATAAATGGTACCATCTTTATTCATGGTCGACGGGTAGTATTTTTTTAAATAAACTTTATTGTTGGCCGTGTCTGTCAAATTTTTTTTTTATCTTACAGAAATAAATGATACAATCTTTATTCATGGTCGACGGGTAGTATTTTTTTAAATAAACTTTATTGTTGGCCGTGTCTGTAAAAATTTTTTTTTTATCTTACAGAAATAAATGGTACAATCTTTATTCATGGTCGACGGGTAGTATTTTTTTTAAATAACCTTTATTGTTGGCCGTGTCTGTCAAATTTTTTTTTTATTTTACAGAAATAAATGGTACAATCTTTATTCATGGTCGACGGGTAGTATTTTTTAAAATAAACTTTATTGTTGGCCGTGTCTGTCAAATTTTTTTTTTATCTTACAGAAATAAATGGTACAATCTTTATTCATGGTCGACGGGTAGTATTTTTTTTAAATAACCTTTATTGTTGGCCGTGTCTGTCAAATTTTTTTTTTATTTTACAGAAATAAATGGTACAATCTTTATTCATGGTCGACGGGTAGTATTTTTTAAAATAAACTTTATTGTTGGCCGTGTCTGTCAAATTTTTTTTTTATCTTACAGAAATAAATGGTACAATCTTTATTCATGGTCGACGGGTAGTATTTTTTTTAAATAACCTTTATTGTTGGCCGTGTCTGTCAAATTTTTTTTTTATTTTACAGAAATAAATGGTACAATCTTTATTCATGGTCGACGGGTAGTATTTTTTAAAATAAACTTTATTGTTGGCCGTGTCTGTCAAATTTTTTTTTTATCTTACAGAAATAAATGGTACAATCTTTATTCATGGTCGACGGGTAGTATTTTTTTAAATAAACTTTATTGTTGGCCGTGTCTGTCAAATTTTTTTTTTATCTTACAGAAATAAATGATACAATCTTTATTCATGGTCGACGGGTAGTATTTTTTTAAATAAACTTTATTGTTGGCCGTGTCTGTCAAATTTTTTTTTTATCTTACAGAAATAAATGGTACAATCTTTATTCATGGTCGACGGGTAGTATTTTTTTTAAATAACCTTTATTGTTGGCCGTGTCTGTCAAATTTTTTTTTTATTTTACAGAAATAAATGGTACAATCTTTATTCATGGTCGACGGGTAGTATTTTTTAAAATAAACTTTATTGTTGGCCGTGTCTGTCAAATTTTTTTTTTATCTTACAGAAATAAATGGTACAATCTTTATTCATGGTCGACGGGTAGTATTTTTTTTAAATAACCTTTATTGTTGGCCGTGTCTGTCAAATTTTTTTTTTATTTTACAGAAATAAATGGTACAATCTTTATTCATGGTCGACGGGTAGTATTTTTTAAAATAAACTTTATTGTTGGCCGTGTCTGTCAAATTTTTTTTTTATCTTACAGAAATAAATGGTACAATCTTTATTCATGGTCGACGGGTAGTATTTTTTTTAAATAACCTTTATTGTTGGCCGTGTCTGTCAAATTTTTTTTTTATTTTACAGAAATAAATGGTACAATCTTTATTCATGGTCGACGGGTAGTATTTTTTAAAATAAACTTTATTGTTGGCCGTGTCTGTCAAATTTTTTTTTTATCTTACAGAAATAAATGGTACAATCTTTATTCATGGTCGACGGGTAGTATTTTTTTAAATAAACTTTATTGTTGGCCGTGTCTGTCAAATTTTTTTTTTATCTTACAGAAATAAATGATACAATCTTTATTCATGGTCGACGGGTAGTATTTTTTTAAATAAACTTTATTGTTGGCCGTGTCTGTCAAATTTTTTTTTTATCTTACAGAAATAAATGGTACAATCTTTATTCATGGTCGACGGGTAGTATTTTTTTTAAATAACCTTTATTGTTGGCCGTGTCTGTCAAATTTTTTTTTTATTTTACAGAAATAAATGGTACAATCTTTATTCATGGTCGACGGGTAGTATTTTTTAAAATAAACTTTATTGTTGGTCGTGTCTGTCAAAATTTTTTTTTATCTTACAGAAATAAATGGTACAATCTTTATTCATGGTCGACGGGTAGTATTTTTTTAAATAAACTTTATTGTTGGCCGTGTCTGTAAAATTTTTTTTTATCTTACAGAAATAAAGGGTACAATCTTTATTCATGGTCGACGGGTAGTATTTTTTTTAAATAACCTTTATTGTTGGCCGTGTCTGTCAAAATTTTTTTTTTATTTTACAGAAATAAATGGTACAATCTTTATTCATGGTCGACGCGTAGTATTTTTTTAAATAAACTTTATTGTTGGTCGTGTCTGTCAAAATTTTTTTTTTATCTTACAGAAATAAATAGTACAATCTTTATTCATGGTCGACGGGTAGTATTTTTTTAAATAAAATTTATTGTTGGCCGTGTCTGTCAAATTTTTTTTTTATCTTACAGAAGTAAATGGTACAATCTTTATTCATGGTCGACGGGTAGTATTTTTTGAAATAAACTTTATTGTTGGCCGTGTCTGTCAAAATTTTTTTTTTATCTTACAGAAATAAATGGTACAATCTTTATTCATGGTCGACGGGTAGTATTTTTTTAAATAAACTTTATTGTTGGCCGTGTCTGTAAAATTTTTTTTTATCTTACAGAAATAAATGGTACAATCTTTATTCATGGTCGACGGGTAGTATTTTTTTAAATAAACTTTATTGTTGGCCGTGTCTTTCAAAAATTTTTTTTTATCTTACAGAAATAAATGGTACAATCTTTATTTATGGTCGACGGGTAGTATTTTTTTAAATAAACTTTATTGTTGGCCGTGTCTGTTAATGGGGATAAAAAAGGTAGTTGGAACTTTACTGGCTTTGCAGAAAGAAATTTCATTTTCAATAAAATAAGTAGGTAATCATAAATTTTAAAAATATTTACTAAAAATTATTGACCAAATTTGGGCGTGGTCTTAAAAATTTTTCGCCTGCAGCGGGATTTTTCTTTCCCGAACACTTCACCTGTTTCACAACTCACTAGCCGTCACTGGTATAGGGGCGGCAAAAATTGAATAGCCTACTAGCGGCAAATTTGTAAATCCGCCACTGGCAACGAGACTGCTAATGCGCTCGCCAGGAAGGGCGTAAGCATATCTGTCGAAGTATCAGAGAATACAATGGCTATACCACTGGGATCATTCAAAGAGGAGATAGATCGGATAGCTAAACAACTTGCACAAAGCAGATGGACAGAACTGACAACCTGTGATATCTCCAGGCAATTGTGGCCCCTTCTTGATAACAGGAACACCGCAGCGTAATCACAGCACAGTCAGAATGACCTAAGAAATATTACTGCCATAGTCACCGGACATCGCCTTTTCGGTAGACACGCCGAACGTATGCAATTACCAGCTAACGACTTCTGCAGAAATTGCAGAGATGAAGAAGAGGAGGTAAGTAATCAGCATTTCTTGTGTAAATGCCCAGGCCTCGCGAGTAGAAGGTTCAATGCATTGGGCGAACTATTCTTTAATGATCTGGAGGAAGTGAGCAGCTTACAACTAGGTCGACTCTCCAAGTCTATTAACAGCAGTGACTGGTTTGAATGAGCTGTCAAGATTCTCCTACGGTCTACGTCATGTTGTTAACCATCAGGAAGATGATGCCAATAGGTTCCGCGGAACACGTGTGGTACCACAACAGTCCTTATAGAAATACGTTAGACTGTTTGGATAGGGCCAGAGGTCTGCACTCTAACCTAACCTAACTACACCAACTTTTATACCGGTTATATTTTTTTATACAGGGTCCTGCACCTCACCTCCCGTCTTCTATAGCTTACTTAGTAATTAAGTTAGAATTTTCATATTTTGCAGACCTTATCTATATCATGGGGCGCATTTCAGGAAAATATTTTTTTTCATACAGGGTGTTCCAAAAAAGTGTGACGTCATAATGGTGTATTTTTTTAAATTACTTGCTATATATTTTCTTACATTTTTGGGTGCCTCCTGTAGTTACCTACATATCCCTAAAATTTTATTAAAATTGATTCAGTATTATAGATGAAAAAAAAAAATAAAAACTAAAAAATATCAGTTTTGCGCCACTGGTATTAAAAATAAATAAAAAATAAAAATAATGCCTCGTTAATAAATTTATACAAAGGTACCTATTAAATAAGGTATAACAATTTCGTTAACCAAGTTTGGTTAACACGAATTGTACAGGGTGTCCAAAGTTTAGTGTCAAACTTTGCAAACTTTAAAGCAACTTATTTTTTTTATTTCAAATGGGAACCCCTGTATATTTTTATGTCATTCGATGCAGAATTAAAAATCAAACTTTTTCCTAATTGCAACCCTATCGAAATTTCTAACGCATCAAGAGTTATTTGCAGAAAACTAATTTTATCAACTATTCCAACAGTCATAATTATGAATAAATATCGAAGGTGGCTTTGCAAAACAATTTATTGGTATTAAAGTTTATTAAAGTGACCAGAGACCATTTTAACTTTAGTAATCTAAAAGTTTTAAATGATGTTAAATTGTAAGTAATTATTTAAGCTATTATAATTACTTTATATTGTTTTTTGTGATGGACTACAACCAAGAAGAGCTCGTAGATATGATTTTTATATTAGGAGCATGCGAAAAGAACTCTTTTTTGGCAAGCCGAGTTTACGCACAGTGTTATCCGGAACGACGACATCCAGACAAAAGGATCCTGCAAAACATATTAGAGAGGTTTGCACAAACGGGAAATGTAAACTACCCAAAACCAGTGAGAAATAAACCGTTCCGAACTGAACAAAATCAATTGGCTGTGCTATTATCTGTTATAGAAAATCCTTCAGTTACTCAACAAGCAGTCGCTGATGCCGTAGATGTAATCGAAAGAACAGTTCATCGAATTTTCAAAGATAACCATATTCACGATTATCATTTCCAGTTAATAATTACTAACAATTTAACAATGTTTGAAACATTTAGATTACTAAAGTCAAAATGGTCTATGGTGACTTTAATAAACTTTATATTATACAATAAATTGTTTTTTAAAGCCACCTTCGATATTTATTCATAATAATGACTGTTAGAATAGTTGATAAAATGAGTTTTCTGCAAATAACTCTTGATGCGTTAGAAATTTCGATAGGGTTGCAATTAGGAAAAAGTTTGATTTTTAATTCTGCATCGAATGACATAAAAATATACAGGGGTTCCCATTTGAAATAAGAAAAATAAATTGCTTTAAAGTTCGCAAAGTTTGACACTAAACTTTGGACACCCTGTACAATTCGTGTTAACCAAACTTGGTTAACAAAATTGCTATACCTTATTTAATAAGTTCCTTGGTATACATTTATTAACGAGGCATTATTTTTATTTTTTATTTATTTTTAATACCAGTGGCGCAAAACTGATATTTTTTAGTTTTTATTTTTTTTCGTCTATAATACTGAATCAATTTTAATAAAATTTTAGGGGTATATAGGTAACTATAGGAAGCACTCAAAAATGTAAGAAAATATATTGCATGTAGTTTAAAAAAATACACCCTTATGACGTCACACCTTTTTGGAACACCCTGTATGAAAAAAAATATTTTCCTAAAATGCGTTCTAAGATACAGATAAGGTCTGCAAAATATGAGAATTCTAACTTAATTACTAAGTGAGCTATAGAAGACGGGAGGTGAGGTGCAGGACCCTGTATATAAGCTCTGGGTGTAAACCATTTTCTAAATAGTTCGTTATTTTTAAAAACGCTCAAGAAAACTTTAATAAAAATTATAACATAAATATTAACAACTTATAAACAATATCTTAATAACTTGGATTCGTTATAGCAATGGGGCCTACTTGAACATCAGTTGGATGTAGTTACTGCCGAATAGGTTCTAAACGTAATAGGAATAAATTTTACTTTTTTTGAAGTAATTTACGCCATTTGCCATGTCTATATTCCTATAAGAATTATTTTAAAATGACTTACTTAAGTACGATCTTTTATTTGTATTTTTAAACTTAAGTTCTATTGTTTTCCAAAATAACTGTTTATCTTTTTGTTATTATGAAGGAAAGCAAGATCTTTTCCCAGCTATTTTTCTTGTTTAATTTCAGATTATTAGTTTCGAGGAAGAAAGTCTAATAATTATCGGAAATATTATTCTACTATAGTTTTCTTTCTGTAAATAGATATAATAAATAAAAAAAGGACTAACAATTAATAAATTTATGTCTAGTTTCCCTCTAAAAATAAACTTTAAAAAATATATAACGTTCGAACGCAGACAATTTAAGGAAACAAAAGTTTAAATCAATAGTCAAGAGTGCGACAAATTGAATTTATTTGTTAGGTAGGTACTTTGCATATGTAGACAAAAACTTCTAAAAATTATTTCCGATTTCAAGTTTGAGATGTTCCTCGACTCCTGAACTAAGGCATTGTTATGCACAAGCAGCACTCCACAGTCGCAAATCTATACGTTTTACTCCTATAGTATCGAGTAGCTCTCCAACCCTATTTGCATATGTCCCTAGTGGCGTATATTTTATCAGTAAAATTCTGTCCATGTTTCAAGAAAAGGTGTGCTTAACTTCGTAGCAGATGGCTAGATATGGAAAAACAAGTTTGAGGATTCCGTTGTCGATTGAAATATTTGAAAAGTTTTAGCAAAAAATTACCTCAGAGAACTTTTGAGGTAAATTAAAAAGTTTGCAAATACTTATTGCTCTTTTGCTAAAGTTAATTAATTAAAGTTAATACAATTAGTGGATCCTGTTTCGGGTAAAGGTTCCAAGACACGAAAAATAGTATTTTGAGTTATATATGTGTTCAGAAGAACACAGAGAATTGTTAAAACTGCAAGTTTGTGTTTCTTTTTTATGAAATTAAAATATAGTTTCATAATAATAAGAAAAATTTGTTTAAATAAAGTTAATTTTTTTGATATTATTAGTGTTAAAGAAGTACCTACTTTCTCTAGTTTTTTAAAGATTGCAAAGTGTGGACTAAAAAACAAGGCTACTGTTGTTCTTTTTCTACTATTTTAGTTAGATTTCCAGAATGGTGACGTTTTGTTCGGTTGCTAAGTGTGGGAACCGTTCAAATATGGATAAGATAAAAGCGTTGTTTATTAGCTCATGCTTAGCCGTAGAGCTTAATACCTGTTGGGTGTCAGTAACTACCTGAATTAACAATCAATTAGTTATTCTGTTATTCCGTCATCTTTGACAGTTGTTACAAGTAATTTGATTCATCGCTAATTTTTCCAATTTCTTAAACAATTCACACGATGGGCTTTACGGAACAGCACAAAACATTCATGGTTGAAGCGTATTTTCGAAACGGGGTTAGAGTAAATTGTGAGTGGCAATATAATCCGGGTTTATGCATGGACGAGTTTCACGAACTTTTTCCTAACGTTGCTTTTATTGCTGGGGATTTTTATCATTGCCTGAAAAGAACCGTGGCTGTGTTTAGGGAAACAGGTTCTATACAACACAAAAAAGAAGCATGTAGACCATCTGTAAGAACAGAAGAACTTGTTGCAAAGGTTCGTGAAATAATGCAAAAGACGCCAACAAATTGTATAAGACGCCTGTCCCAAGAAGTGGGAAGATCTTATGGAACATGCAGAAATATTCTTATAAGAAGCAGCTAAATTTATTTTCTTATAAAGTGCAAGTATTCCAAGAAATACAAGCCGCAGATTTTGAAAGACGCAGGAATTACTCTCAATGGTTTACCCAAAATTTATTGGAAAGAAATTACTTATTAGACCTGACATTTTTTTCGGATGAAGTCTGGTTCCACCTCTCCGGTTATGTGAATTCTCAGAATACATGTAATTATTTTTCTTTTTCTTTCTGTATATTCTTACTTTGTTAATTTTGTAAACAACAAAAATAAATTTGTATTTGTCTATTTATTTTATTACTCATTAGTTTGGCATATCATGTCATAATATAAATTTGATAAATTTTAACCTAGATTTGGTTAGATATATCGTCCCCATATCATTGTGACCTAAATTAAGCCCTACGTTTTTTAATCCAAGCCCTCTTTGATGCAAATAATTTTTGCTCGCACGGTATAAGATCCCATCGGTAGTCGTGCGTTAGAAATTCTTTCATGTACAAAATTTTAGTAAATAAAGTGCCTTTTTTTACTTACAAGCTTTTATCTTAAATTAAAAAGTCGTCTGTTGTGGTTATATATTACAGAAGAATAATATGTTGTAATACTTGATGTTTTCGGGGCAAGGGGGTCGCTGGCAAGTTACGCATCTTTTTTTTTTAACTTTTCCATCCTTTAGACGAGGACAAAAGCTACAAAAACTTTCATTGGCATTTTAAGGTTATCTAACTGCTTCTTGCGGTAGTTTGGGTATTTTTCTAATTGAAATCCGTAGGCTGCAAGGTAAGTTAGTAATCTTTTGCGTAATGGGGAAAAATCTTACATATTGAAGCGGGTCCTTCTTATCAGCACTAGTAGTACCAAACTATTATAATGTGATTATAATACTAATTCTTTCTACTAAGTAAGCAGTGCTGGATTTACCATTAGGCTGAGTAGGCTGGAGCCTAGGGCGGCAGGTTTTAGGGGGCGGCAAATTTGTCCCAAAAATTTTTTTTGTCTTACAGAAATAAATGGTACAATCTTTATTCATGGTCGACGGGTAGTATTTTTTTAATTAAACTTTATTGTTGGCCGTGTCTGTTAATGGAGACAAAAAAAGGTAGTTGGAACTTTACTGGCTTTGCAGAAAGAAATTTCATTTTCAATAAAATAAGTAGGTAATCATAAATTTTTAAAATATTTACTAAAAATTATTGACCAAATTTGGGCGTGGTGTTAAAAAATTTTCGCCTGCGGCGCATTTCGCCTGCAGCGGGCTTTTTCTTTCCCGAACACTTCACCTGTTTCACAACTCACGAGCCGTCGCTGGTATAGGGGCGGAGGGGCGGCAAAAATTGAATAACCTACTAGCGGAAAATTTGTAAATCCGGCCCTGTAAGTAAGCTCAAAAAGGGAGTGAGAGTAACCAGTAAAGTAGCCGTTTGGACAACGGTCAGCATTGTCTCTAAAGAAAAATCCACGAAACTTTAAAATTAATATGAGAAACTAAAGACTAACGCCGGGTTAAGTCTAAACATGCAGTATCAAAAACTGTATTATGTGGTTAAGGTAAAAATGGGTCCCAAGATTCAAGGTGGTATTTTTTTAGGTAGCATCGAGACTGTCAAATACTTTTTTAAACTTTTGTAAGCCCATATTTCCTGATTATTTTTTTAGCTGGTGAATAGTAAGAAATTCATAATCATATTTTTCAATATCATAGGAAGCTCGTTGGGTGTACCTACTCAGTACTGTACTTAGAGTCCTTCAACAAGTGATCTGACTTCCTTTTAACTACATTTAAGCTAAATAATCAGTATTAAAACCTTTGGATTTACCATTGCTGGCTGCCTTGAAAAACAAACCCGTGGGAGTAATATCACTTAAAAATAAAAGTCTTGATGAAAATGCAGCATTGAAAACTACTAAAGTTATAAAGGTTTATAACCCAAAATTATCAAAAAACTTCTAAAAATTGCTCAAAACTCGAAAACTAAAACAATCACATTAACTTCAATGTAAAATCGCATTGTTTGTCCCCCATCGAAAGTGAGGTTATTATGTGACGTCAGGAGCCTGTGCCTAATTTGTTTGTGTTATTTTGTTCTTAAAATCATAAAGTCCACATTCATTACAAAAAAATAACAACTTGAAGAAATAGTCCATACTTTAAGTGGAGTTTATATTTGAAAGGAGAGAAATAAGACACTTTAAGTCTTCCTCCAATGGTAGGTAAGTAGGTATATTAAAATAAAGTTTTATTGAAGAGTAAATTCTTAAGATGTTTTGAATGTATATACATTCATATCAGCATAGGCGTAGCTAAGGGGGGGCTGGGGGGGGGGCTAAGCCCCCTCTGGTATAAAAATAGCCCCCTCTGACAAATTCTACCTTCTATTTTTATTATTTTTTGGAATCAAATTATTCAAAAAACATTACTAAAAAAATAGCAAACAAGCATGATATTAGCCAAGAATCACTGCGATCATCTAAACGAAAAAAAAACAGAATCCACATTACTGGAAGGTTTTGTTATTTTGTCAACGATTGGCGCTGACGAAAATGAACTTGCCATTGACATAGAAACGCCAGAGTCAGGTTTGGATAGAACAAGTCATTTCTGGTTAATAAATGTTTATTATCATATTGTGGATAGCATAATTATTAACCATATGAAAATTCGTTTTTTACCAGAGAGCCAACAGTTTGCATTATCTGTCGACAACTTTTTTAAATTAGATTTTGAAGAAAGTAGTCTATTTATTCGTCATTATTTAGATTCATTTGCTATAAACAAAGATGTGTTAAAAGCAGAAATGCTAGTTGCAAAAAATTGTCTAAAATCTGATATTTCTGAGTGGAGTTTGAGTGAAATACGAACAACTGTACAAAAAGAGACTTTTCCAAATTTATATAAATTAATGCAAGTAGCATTGACAATACCAATCAGTTCTGCGACATGCGAAAGATCTTTTTCAACGATGAGAAGAATAAAAAATTGGTTACGGAGTCGTATGTCGCAGGATCGATTTTCAAATGTATCCTTAATTAACATAGAAAGTGAAATGATGAGTAATTTGAATTTAGAAAATATTCTTAAACAGTTTGTCAAGCAAAAAAATCGCAAAGTAGACTTTAGTGTTTAGTCCCAATTTCGTTATATTTACTGTTTTTAAGTTTATGAAGAGTAATGATTATTTTTGTTAGTACCTAGCTACTTTTACCCAATTGATGGTAGCTGTTTTCATATTTTTTGGTATGTTATTGTAATCCTAAAACTGTTTATGTTGTTGTTTTACCGACGTTTTTAATATTTTTCCGCTATAATAATAATTTAAATGCACCTACCTTACATTAGCTTAGATTAAAAGTTTTTTTTTCTGGCTTTCGTTTTTTTTTATAGGTTGAAGTATAATATTAGTAAACAAACTAGTTTGGTTAAATCTTGGTAAAATTGGGGCGTGGCCCTGAAAATATTTCGCCGGCGGCGCATGGCCTGCGGTGCTTCCCGTTTGGCGCTTGTTACGATTCTTTTAGGGGCTTAAGCCCACCTAGAAAAAATAGGCTAGCTACGCCTATGCATACCAGGAGAATAGAATAAGGAATATAAGAAATACAATAGGTGCGAACAGTCCAAACGGAGCTACAAGATAATGGAAAGATAGAGTTAGGTATTTGGAGAAACTTCAAACATAATGATAGACCTAACGAGAGGCTATTCGTAAAAAAAGCAAAAACCAAGTCAGAATATCACAGCAGTAAGTTATGTGTCAATGTTGAAGTGTTTGTAATCAAGAGAGAAAGAAGCTCATTGTTGTGAAGGAAGAACAGAAAGAATTGAGTAAAATGAAGGGTCGATTTAATTGACTAATTAAAGGGCCAATAAATAAATAAGTTTGTGTGAGGTCACATATTAGTAAGACAGCACCGTATGTGTAAGAAGTGTTATACCTATATAAAATTTGAAAAGCAGTAGATGTTATATTTTTTGTTTGTTTTTAGAACTGTCAGCTCCAGTTCACATTTAAAACTTTTAAAACTTTAATTTCTAATTAAGGAATATCGAGAGCCAAGATTTTAAACTATTATTACTTCTACTCTTAAACAAAGGATATCTACATGACACAAACATTTTTTTTATAACATCTACTGCTTTTCAAATTTGATATATATTTTTCTCTCCTCACACTTACGGTGCTGTTTTACTAATATGTGACCTCACACAGAATTATTTCCTTATTAGTCCCTTTAATCGACCCTTCATTTTACTCATTTTTTTCTGTTCCTTCTTCACAAGAAATCAGCTTCTTTCTCTCTTGATTACAAATACTACATTGACACATTACTTACTGATGTGATAACTTTTTTCTCCAAATACCTAACTCTACCTTTCCATCATCTTGTAGCTCCGTTTGGACTGTTCGCACCTATTGCATTTCCTATATTTCTTATTCTATTCTCCTGATGATAAATGTATATACAATCAAAATATTAAGAAAATTTACCCTTTAATTAAACCTTATTTTACTATACCAGTGTAGAAAGTGTCTTATTTCTCTCCTTTCAAAAAAATAACAGTATTTTGTGAAAGTAAAGTATATTATGCAAATTAATAAACTGATATATTTTTTGTTTTATGAATCTGTTTTACTCATGTTGCAAATTTTTAACAACTGTTGAGCGTCCGTTGACAGACCACTCGATAGAAATCGCTGAAAAGCGCAAAAATTTCCAATCGCGTATTTCAAACGCCGAAAATCAGTATTTCTGTTTAAATTTACATTGACTGCCTTTGAACTGAAAGCAATATTAAAAACATCGCGTTTAATTAAAAATGTGTATTACAAAGGAACTTAGCGCTTCCTAAACCCTGGATTAATGAAATATCCAATAAATTTATCGGCATCACTTTAGAGCCTTAATAAATAAGAATTAAAGGCGATCCCTAAGTTAAGTTATACATTTTCAAATAAAGAATCATTAATTTATGTCTCATTTTATTTATATTTCAGATGTGCGAAAAAAATATTTGTTAAAAGTTTGGTTTTTATAATCACATCAAAAGTTTTCCTACAGCTGAACTTAAATCTGTATTAAATATTCTGTTTTTTTCCTTAAATTGCTATATGATTTAAACAGAATGGGAGCTAATGATAAAAATATCCATATTTTTGCTACAAAACAAAACATCTATTAAGGATTTTTTCTAATCAATTTAATAGAAAAACCTGTCCTGGGTTCCCGTACACCAGGGTTCATGGCAATGAGATGACAGATGAACTTGTTATACGTGGAGCTAAGTCTCCATTCCTTGGACCTGAGCCGGCCGTAGGAATAACTAAACGGCAGGTTGGATCTGCACAAAACGAGTGTGCTGAACGCCGCTCCAAGGAGTAATGGCTGATGGTTAGAGGGTGCAGACAAGCTAGGGACATCATAGCTTGGCCGAGCAAAAGCTAAGCTAAAATGGATTTTAAACAGAAGACGATGTATCCTAAACCCCTGAATTGGGATAATGACCGGACACTGCAAGCTGAGGAAGCACCTAGCACTGATCGGTGTCGAAGAGGATCCAATCTGCGCTGGATACCTGAAGGAAGAAGAGACCCCGCTGCACTTACTAGGCACCTGCAAGGTCTTGGGAAGACTTAGGCATTAGGTGCTAGGATCGGCGATTCTTCAAGTTCTCCTGGAGTGACATACTTGCCTTCGTAAAGAAGTCAGGACGTTTTGGCGAGGGCCAAGGTGGTTAGAGTGATTGGGGTAAGACTCTGGGGTAGATTCAAAATATCCTCATTGGTCCACTTACCAGGTTTCGGAACCTCCCATCAATTACTACTATCACCAATAATACAAGAATGCATCATGAGGGGAATAGTGTGTCAATGTGTCATGGGGTACAGTGAATTATTTTGAATTTTGCACCCTCTAATGTTGGCATAACCTTGAAACCCCGCGTGCGAAAGTCTTTTCAAAGAGTCAGTTTGTTTTGAACAGTTGAGAAGTGCTTTTGTCAATTTTCTAACGTTAAAAGTATTATTTAAAATCCAATATAAAAAGTGTTTCTCAAAGTCAAGTAATTTTATAAAGGTTAGGTATATAGTTTTTAAAAAAAAATATTGAAACAACTTTTATTTTTATTAGATATAATGGGCACTTTGTCTTACAAAATATGGGGACACCGTGTACCCCTTTGATGGTATTACGTTATTTTTTATTGTTTTATATTTCAAGGGCCGCACTGTTTATAAGGCACTTAAGACCGCTTTCAATACTACTTCCATTGACTGGATGTTAAGTATTCCGGGAAAAGTTATTAGTATTTATGATGTGGCTTGTTTATGCGGCAAGGCATATAAAACTTCATGTACTCCAAAAAATATTTCCAGTGGCTTCGAAGTTACTGGCATCTGATCATTTAATCGAAATGTTGTGTAAAAGTAAACTATTTAGGATCTGAAACTACAAATCGACCGCTGCAAAATCTCGAAGCGATTACGATTGAAGACGACGCCGATGGTTCAGGTACAAGCACTCTAAACTTGGAATAAATCCAAGTAATAACAAATTTACACACAATCCCGTAGAACCAGCACGAGAAGAGTTGGTAGCAAAAGGTATGAAACCAGAAGATATAAGACCCTTTCTTAAAGCAGAACCACGGAAAACAACAATAGTAACAGACGCAAAAGAAAAAGTTAAATTCTAACAAAAACACCAATAAAGGATGCTTTATGTAAAGAGCTTGAAGAAAAAGTCGGAAAAAAGGATTTGGCAAACAGGAAGGATATAAAAAAAAAAGTTTTTTTGGTGGAATCAAAAAATTATAGTAGCAGTGAAGATGATAATATACGGCTGCATGATGAAACCTCGTCTGCCTTTAGTGATGATAGTGATTTGATAAATAAGAAATTACTTTTGGAAATGCCCAAGCCAAAATAAATGACTATGTGCTTCTAAAATAAGTCACCAATTTATTTTGTTGAAAAAGTCATTGACATTTTAGCAGATGAGTTTCAAATACTACACTTAAAGCCAATAGAAAAGGGTAATTTTGTCGAAAACACGGTGTTTGGATTTGCAAAAAAAAATATTGAACTGGAGAAATTGCTAAACCCAGAATTCATTGGTTAAACATCAAGGACTTCTGGAATGCGGTCGTTTCGTTTTTACTTTAACGGTTATAATATCCGATATTAACTTTATTTGTTTCGTTCCCTAATTAAAATGACTTTTTAAAGAATAAGTATTTTTTTTTATTTGATAGACTGTTGACTACCGTCTGACAGAACTTACCCCACGAGTGGGACACCCTGTCTCATTACAATCTGAAAATATGTTTTCTGTGACCTTAAATAAATTGCCCTAACTACGTATGTACGAGTTAATGTAATCAGACGAAGAATCATAAACTGATATAAAAAAATAACAAAACTGACATACTTAACCCTTTTCTCCCCTGCCTTGTGTCAAATTAAAGGTTTATTAATGATTAAAATACTTAACAGGCGTTCGTGAACAAAAACAAGCCAGTGTCGTTCACAAATAAGTTCATAACAAAGTCTTATTCAATCAAATTTTCATTTTTTCCAAAAAATAATACAAAAGTGGGGTTATTTCTGAAAATATCAAAAAAAGTTATTACAAAAAGTGTTTTAAATACAGTTTTTAGCCCACATGCAAAATTTCAGCTGGATAAGATAATTTTGATTTTTTACCTATATTTTGTAAATTGCACCACTTTTGCAAAATAAGACTCAACGCAACCTACGTAAAACTTCTTAGTTTAGACAATGCTTTATTTCAGATACATTTTCTTTAAAGTAGCGCCATATTAAATGTGTGTTTTTCTACAAAATCAAAATTGGGCTAGTAAAATTTGGTCGCAAAGTTTATTTGTTTTTGACCCTGTATAAGGTAACTTCATAAAATAAGTATTTTTGAAAACGTAGTTTGTGTTTGAAAGTAATACACCTTAATATTAAAAAAAAAAGAAGACAGTGTCTTTAGTAAAGTGTTTTTTAAGTAGAAAATAAATTTTATTTTAACAACGTAAAGTTTATCTATTTTCAACGATTTAATTTAAAACCCCTATATTATAATTTATTATTAAGCTATGTCATAATAACGTTAATGTGTATTACTTTCAGACACAAACTACATTTTCAAAAATACTTATTTTATGAAGTTACCTTATACAGGGTCAAAAACAAATAAACTTTGCATCACATGCGACCAAATTTTAATAGCCCAATTTTGATTTTGTAGAAAAACACACATTTAATATGGCGCTACTTTAAAGAAAATGTATCTGAAATAAAGCCTTGTCAAAACCGAGAAGTTTTATGTAGGTTGCGTTGGGTCCTATTTTGCAAAAGTGGGTGCAATTTACAAAATATAGGTAAAAAATCAAAATTATCTTTTGCAGCTGAAATTTTGCATGTGGGTTAGAAACTGCATTTAACACATTCGCTGCCATGGCGGACACCGGTGTCTGATCAGCTATGATTTTACCACGCCACGGCAGACACCCGTATCCGCTACATTTATTCAACTACACTGCCCAGCGGACACACTTTTCCATAAACGTTTTTATATGAGGTGTCTGTATTGGCGCTGCGGCACAGTCCACTTATCTTGGTTTTTTGATTAGACAATGTACATATATTTTATACCCTGTGTCTGCTATTGTGTCCGCTATGGCGTGGCGTGAGAAGAATGCGGAGGCGCTCATCAATCATGCCAATATCCTTATCTTCATGACCATCTCTTCAACGCAATTATTCGATCATCTAGTGTGCGACAAGTACTAAAATCCAATTTTTTCGGTGAGTAGACCGACAGTTGTTTTGAGTTTCAGTTTCTAAAGTCAAATGAATCTAAGAACTCGCCGCATCATCTGTCATTAACGGCACCCTGTTGAAGTCTGGTATATTTTACGTTAAGCGGTTGGCTACAGAAACAGAACCGGACTAAGTTATTTTACCTTCGCTTTCGCCATCTGCTAAATTTTTTAAGGGAGGCTTAAAATTTTGTAAAGATATACTCTTTATAAAATAAAATATTGACAGACCCGTACCTACCAAAATAAGTATGTGAAAACATTATAAAACTAAAAGGAAAAGAAGAAAACAACATTTATTGCGAGGTGTAAGCTTTGTGGTGCACATCTATTTAAAGCACCATATTGGGAATCCTTTTGGTATTGTTACTTTTGTGGGAATTTTATATATGTATATATATATAAGGTGTTCCGTAACTAAGGGGCTATACCAGATAGTGAAAATATGTTATTTAATTTTATTTCTCATACGGTTAAGGAGATGCAGGGCAATCCAAATAAATATTTACTTTAGAAAATTAGCGATGATTTGATGTTAACCGAATATGAATCAAATTGCGTGTAGTTTTGTTTTTGAGGGCGAGAAGGAGGATTCCATAACTAGTTTTAAGATATCTCCTAGATAACGCTAGCTACGCAATATGAGTTTGATAAATTGTGGCATATATTTTTTGTCTTTCACATTTCTGACCGCTTTACCTCAAATTATGGAAGGGGATATTTTACACGTAAAAAAGTTGTACTTTATTAATCTCGATATTTCCATTGGTTTTTAAGATAATTGCGTTTAAATGCTAGATGAAAAAAAATTTAAATAAACACCTTTTATAACGAAACATATTGATTGAAAATTAACCGTGCGTTCTTAAGCATACGACATGACGTATTTTCCAGTCTACAATCTCCTGTTGCTGTATTTGCCCATTAGTTATGAGACATCCTGTATATAACGATAAGTAAATGATTTAACTAGGCACTTTATTGATTTCATAATAGATGAGTTAACCAAAATGGTGTTACTCACTATTAAACTTAAAAAATAAACACCAAGAAAACCTGTCTCTGAAATATATAAAATCCAAAACTAAAATGTTTAAAACACACACTATACAAAAAAACAGCCACAGAAACATTTAAAAAACAGCAAAATCGAAAGAAAATAATATGACGTAACCTGATGCGTGAGCTTGCTATGGCCCACTGCTAATTTGGGAACTTTAACCACAAAACCGTGTTCAGCTGTTAATGTCAAATGTCGTTGTCTTCTGTCGAAACGCGTTGTTTTAGGGAAAAGTTAACTCTAACACAATACAACTAAAAACCCGGCTGACTATTTAGTTGCTTATAGCGCGCGATCTCGTATAATTTAATGGGTCACTATCCCAAGACAAAGTAATTACGTAAATAAGTTGCAAGTCATCGACGAAACGAGGGTTTGCCACTCCAACTTAACATACTTGGTTTATAAAGCTTTCAAAGCTTTGTTGCATTAAAGCATTACTTGTACTTAATTAACCAGATCGAAAGATAGTTTCTGCAAGTCTTCTTGGGGTTGGAGTAAAAATCAACCCTGTTTTATTTGATAACATTTATGTTTTTTCTTCATTAAAAACATTTTTTTAACTAAACTGATTTTTTAGAATTGTTTTTTTTTATTCCAATAAAAGAACACTAAAGGCACACTCCTAGTTTATCCAAATAAAAATCATTAAAGCCTGTTTGATTAGCGTCCTTAAAATGTGCAGGCAAGGTCTCTGCTCCGACTACAAAGGAGAGCTCGTGAGAGCATAACTTTACCAATTTTATTGCCTGTAAAATGCTACTGGCATTTTGTTGCAATTTAGAGTGGAATTCTAGTTAGGAGGAAAAACGTTAGTAGATGTAATAAAGTCTGTGTAGGTATGTTTTTAAAAATGACGCCTGTAATTTGATGTCGTTGAAATGCAGTATTTTCTAACATAAAATACCTGTTAGCTTTTTATATGGAAGTATTTATTTTATTACTTAAAAAGGAAAAAATGATAGTACATGTCTTTTAAATATCTTTATTAGAATTAACCTATATAAAGCGAACACACCATTGGTCACCAATAGTATTGACTTAACCACATTTCTAAAAACAATAATATAAGCCTTGATTCTGCCTGATTTCTACTTTATTCTACCATATACATATTGATTTGTAAACATCAGTTAAACGATTTTGAATATTTATTATCATAAGTTAACCAAAACCAACCTGACAATATTTAATTCAACATTTAAATGGACACATTAGTTGGTTTAGAAATAGAGGCTCCGAAAAAATATTTACTTATTTGGGAGACCTAAGGATGTTTGTTAAAAAGTATCCTGAAAATGAAACAAAAATATATCGTGTATGTAAAGGAAGATCTAGAAAAGGAAGAAGTCGGTTTTGCTTCACTTTTGATCAACTGCTTACTTGGTATCGTTATGTCGACAACTGTTTTACTATAATTCCCGGTAACAAATCCAATGTTAATCAATACCTAAATTTTCCTAATACTTAACACCGTCACATCCAATTTACAGTTGAAATAGTATAGAAAGTAATTGCCTTAACTTCTTGGACCTAAATATTTACAAATCAATTATCAAATTATATTATAAAATACTAGCGTGTACCCGGCATGCGTTGCAACCCGCTGGTATAAATACAAACCCGAACAAACCCGATATATTATTATAAATTGCACCCGTGCGAAGCCGGGGCGGGTCGATAGTTATACATAAAAACCTTCCTCTTGAATCACTCTATCTATTAAAAAAAAACCGCTTTAAAATCCGTTGCGTGGTTTTAAAGATTTAAGCATACAGACAGCGACTTTGTTTTATATATATGAAGGGTCCAGGGGAAAAACGGCATCAGTCCATTTTTATGCGAAATGAGTTTGCAGTTTATTTTCATGGAATATTGTAGTACCTATCAGATAATGCAATCGTTAAAATGGTAAAAATAGATTAAGTCCGCAAAACAACAGCTACAAGCTTTTCTATACTTGGGAAGAATGGCATGAGTCGCGTCGTATTATCGCCGCTTTATCCAAAGAAGGCCTATCGGGATGCTGAAGTTTTGTAATGAGAATTTGAGAATCCCCGCTTAGTTTTCCACAAAACGCTTATATGGGCCTATATGCTAGTTCTAAATTCGACCAAAAACCACTTAAAAGGAACCAAAGACAGAAGAAGGATCAGATAAAAGAAGAGGAAATGTTGACAAAACTTTATCAGTGCTCAATCCCCGTCAAAAAGCTCAAATGGAAGGATTTGCAAGATCTGACTGCATTCCTTGAGAGAGCAGAAGCCAGAGTGTTTTATCAACAATTAACATTTGCCGAACAACCTGAAGAGAGCAATGACGAATTTGTGGATGACCCACCAATTGACGCCTGATACAGGGGAAAAGTGGCATGTGTCCATGCCTAAATATTTGTTTTTTTTGTTACGTCATTAGTTCTGAATGAATATTGATTTTGTTTATATTTTTGAATAATAAACACAATCATTTACTAAAAAATGTTGTTTCTGACTTATTTTTATTACATTTTAGTTTCTAACAAGTAATTAAACTTATTTCAATTTTCTCGAAATCCGTATTGTCGTTCTTCCCCTGTACCCTTCATATGTTAAGATTAAGATTAAGATACATCAGCTCTGCTAATATAGTGGCATGTGTTATTGGGCGTAGAAACCTACATAAGATAGGTAAGTAATTCATATACCACTAAGTGATATAGGAGAGATGACAATACCCCTCCCTGAGGACATCCATGTGTTACATGGGCCTTTATAGAATCACCGTGTAAACTGGTTTTGACTTGCCTATTTTCTAACACGTTGTGGATCCATCTTTGTGTGGTTTCGTCGACTCAATATCTTTTTGCTACCAACATGTAAGTAAAAGTACCCAGGACAATTTCTTTGTGGTATAGCGCTGTTTCGACCCTTGATATTAGGTTGTCAAGGCAGTCTCGCACGATTTTTATGGTTGGTAGGCATGCTGATGTTCGTGAAAGAATGGGTTTCTTTGTGCCTTCCATACGTTTTTTTAACGCTTTTGATTGAAAGGAGGAAATACTCCTTGGTCGATGTGCCTTGGCTGCGGTGTATGTTACACGTCAGGGCTTGGGAATGAAGACAGCATTTGCTGTCATCCATGCCTCGGGAATATAGGTTAAGACGATGCAAGCTCGGAGATTCTATATAGGTGTGACACAGTGGTCGAATCCTTCTTGAAAAAGAATGGGATCGATCCCATCCGGCCCTGGAGACATAGTTTTCGAATGCTTTTATAGTCCATTTGATTATTTTGGGGGCTGACTAATTCAAAGGCAGTTCTTCACTCTGCTTTCTCATCTGTATGCACAAGGTTTGCTTCGTGTTGTTGACCTCCCGGCTGTACAATCTTTGAACCCGGAAAGTGAATTTGGAGGAGAGTTTAATGGTTATATTTCCCGTTAGTGGGCGTATTCACCGGTTTTACTATTGTGCCAACTGGGTTTGACTTGTCTTTGGCAGATGCAAGTTGCTTGGAAAGTTGTTTCTCTCTTCCCACATTTCCATTCAATTTTTGGAGGTTTAATTTACTTCTTTTTTGTAACATCGGTTATGGAGGTGTCCATCGTGGATTTTCTTTTTATGTAGTTGCTCACCAGTATATTTTCTTCTTAAGATTTCTCATCCACTGACAAACAATGCTTTGTTTAATATACAGTGTCACCAGTAAAGTCCGCATCATATGGGATTTTTTTTTTATTAATAACTTTATTCAAAATTTGACTTTGGCATTAAGTTCTGCTTCGACCGAGATGAAAAATTAAGCAAGAAAATAGTAGTCACGTGGGGTTATTTTTCAAAATATCGAAAAAAAGTTATTGGAAAAAGTTTTTTTAAATGCAGTTTGTAGCCCACGTGCAAAATTTCAGCTGGATAAGATAATTTTGATTTTTTACCTATATTTTGCAAAATAATACTCAACGCAACCCACATAAAACTTCTTAGTTTCGAAAATGCTTTATTTCAGATACATTTTATTTAAAGTAGCGTCATATTAAATGTGTGTTTTTCTACAAAATCAAAATTGGGCTATTAAAATTTGGTCGCATGTAATGCAAAGTACATTTGTTTTTGACCCTGTATAAGGTAACTTCATGCCGTGCGGGTACACATTATGGCCCCTCGCGGGCATTAAGTGTTGCATTAGTGTGCATCTTGTTCCATTTCTGATTTTTGACTTTGACACATTAAACATTTTAATAATGTCAAGGTAATATCGCAGGTAAAAATAAAAAATTGGTAAATCAAATTAAATTTAAAAAAAAATTATTATTCAAAACGAACTGGTATGACATAAAATTTTGTATGCACCACGGGTACCAATAGATATAATATGCCCTAGGGCGACTTACGAACCCTCGGGCCAGAGGCCCTCGACTTTCAGGTCATAATCATCTACTTAGTACCCTTGATACATAAATAACTATTATAACACTGTTAAGATATATTATATAAAAAAAGTTATTTTTGTTATTCTATTGAACTTACGCCCAACGCCAATGCTTTGCATTTTTAATAACCTTTAGAATAACATACGATAAGCCGGTTTTACGTAAATATGTGTAAGGTCTCCTCTCACTTTAATTCGTGTACGCTTTCTTTATGAATACAACTGTAGTGTCACCAGTAAAGTCCGCATCATATGGGATTTTTTTTTATTAAAAGCTTTATTCCAAATTTGACTTTGGCATCAAGTTCTGCTTCGATCGAGATGAAAATTAAACAAAAAAAATAGTAGTCACGTGATTCGCATTATCTGTCAAATTTTAATTTTTTCCAAAAAATAATTCTACAGTGGGGTTATTTCTGAAAATATTGAAATAAGTTATAGGAAAAAGTTTTTTTAAATGCAGTTTCTAGCCCAAGTGCAAAATTTCGGCTGTACAAGATAATTTTGATTTTTGACCTATATTTTGTAAATTGCACCACTTTTGCAAAATAAGACTCGACCCAACCTACATAAAACTTCTTACTTTTGACAATGCTTTATTTCGGATACATTTTCTTTAAAATATCAAAATTGGACTATTAAAATTTTGTCGCATGTGATGCAAAGTTTATTTGTTTTTGACCCTGTATAAGGTAACTTCATAAAATAACCATTTTTGAAAACGTAGTTTGCGTCTGAAAGTAATACCCCTTAATATTAAGACAAAAAAGAACACAGTGTCTTCAGTAAAGTGTTTTTTAAGTGGAAAATAAACATAAAGTTTATCTATTTTCAACGATTTAATTTAAAACCCCTATATTATAATTTATTATTAAGCTATGTCATAATAACGTTAACGTGTATTACTTTCAGACACAAACTACGTTTTCAAAAATACTTATTTTATGAAGTTACCTTATACAGCGTCAAAAATAAATAAACTTTGCATCACATGCGACCAACTTTTAATAGCCCAATTTTGAATTTGTAGAAAAACACACATTTAATATGGTGCTATTTTAAAGAAAAGGTATCTGACCTAAAGCATTGTCAAAACTAAGAAGTTTTATGTAGGTTGGGTTGAGTCTTATTTTGCATAAGTGGTGCAATTTACAAAATATAGGTCAAAAATCAAAATTATCTTATACAGCTGAAATTTTGCATGTGGGCTAGAAACTGCATTAAAAAAACTTTTTCCTATAACTTTTTTCGATATTTTCAGAAATAACCCCACTTTTGAATTATTTTTTGGAAAAAATTAAAATTTGACAGATAATGCGAATCATGTGACCACTATATTTTTGCTTAATTTTTATTTTGATCGAAGCAGAACTTGATGCCAAAGTCAAATTTTGAATAATATATATTATTTATTTTTATTATAAATTTTGAATAATTAATTAAAAAAAATCCCATATGATGCGGACTTTACTGGTGACACTGTATAGGACAGGATAATAATTGTTTATTCGAATATACGGATCGCTTAATTAAAACGTTAAACCAAGAGTAATAAACCATTTATCCAAAATTTATCGAGCAAAATTAATAAACAATCAATACGCATCCGCCAGATATAATAGAATTGCGGTTAGTTTCATACTTGGCTTGAAAACAATGGTGTTAAAGTAGTGGACAAATGCGAACACGATTAATTCAACAAAGCTAATGGTCATTAATATTAATAAACATGTATAATTAAATGATTTCACGAGGTCGGTCATAATGTCTGCGTTCTAACAACGATAATTTTCGCATTATGCCTTAAAATATGAGAGATTTATTACTAAATTGAAGCTGAAAGAATTACCTAAAAATGCATTGATCTAATACGGCTTGGAACAACTAGCCTTCAATTTCAAAATAGTTTTCTAACTAATTATCAAGTTTTGTGGAGCCGTAGTAATATTGGTTAAGAACTTAACTTTACGGTATTCTTAAAATTCTATGGTTTTGGCGAATTTAGTACTTTAGTATTTTTCACTAATATTGTTTTTATAGTCTGTGCTTTTCTAACAGTGTCGGCATCTGACATTAAAAAGCAGTTAAACATTATTTTTTGGTTTGTTCAATCTTCTTATTCTAATTTTAATTTTATCACATGTTTATATTTACCATAATATGATATAAATACCTTAGTAATGTCACATATAATTTAGTATCTTCTTGTACTCCTTTGACAATGGCCCGCAAGAGCCGAACACGTGTCAGGAAACTGATTAAATTTGTGAAACATAACAAGTAGTTATTATTTTTTCTTCCTATGCAAAGGAGTTATTGCTTTCATAGAATGGTTTATAACCATTATTGCTCTGAATACTCACAGTAATATGATCAAGTTCTATTGGGGGTGTAATCTGGTGTTATATACTGTATTAGTTCTGACTGGCAGTTCCAATGAAACTTGACATTAATCATAATAATATTTGCTTGCTACGGTCAGTAAAGCATATACGTACCACTAAAATAGTTCTAAAAATTTAAATACCTTTTATAGTGTGTTCTTGTAGTAGATGGTAAAATTCATCCATTGATTATAAAGTCCAATATTAATGATGGGTTTGGGCGTAATAAGAATCTGACATGCAAAGTTTAAAAAAAAACTTAAATACAAAGTAAAAATAACTTAATTGAAACAGGTATTGGTACGATTAATAAAGTTCAAATTTATACAGGACAGCAGCGAACAAACCCGAACAACGACGTGACCTGCGCAACAAATACATTAAAATTAATACTATGGCGCACGGTGATTGCCTATATATCTAGGAACAATCACCAACGTCTTGTGGATTAAGGTTCTAACCAATGATCTGCTAGCTATAGATGAAGCAATAACAAACGAACCTATTGCCAAAATCTTATTCCATTCTGAAGTAACTTCTGCTGCAAATTGCGCCCCTCCACTTTGTTTGCCAAACGTACCTCTTAAAAGTAGGTATTAATACTCTTGAGTACCAATATATAAATTACGGCTATAATAATATTTTAAAAGTAATAATAACAACACTTATTTAATAATTTTACATATTATTCATCCCTAAAGTCATAAATTTACAGGTTTTGCCTTCCAGAAGAGAAAAAAATATGACGTTATGGGGTAAATTTAAATTTTTGTCTAAAAACCCATAGACATTTCCCTTAAAATTTTTGCAGTTTGGCAACGGTACAGTGGTTGCGTTTCTATTGGTCCGTGTCGTTTTTCATTCATAATTTCATTGACGTTTGGTAGTTCTTTGAAAGTTGTTAGACATATTTTTCGGTTTATCGGTTTTGTGTAATAATTGCTGTGTTTTTGGTGTTTTGTGATATTTTTTTGAAGACTAATTAGGATGGGTCACAGGTGTGAAGTGTGCAAGACTGCGAAATATATTAATTTTGCAGTTACTTTTCATAGGTGAGTACATAAAAAGTTGGGTTATTTGCAGGTTAGGTTTAACTATTCATAGGCGTGGGTAGGTGGGGAAAAATAATTAAAACTTTACATTTTTATTTTATTATACGTATTATTTATTTAAGGAACATTATTGGTAGACTGTAGAGGTATAACTTTTGCAAATGGTTTGGCTTATTGAATTATTTAAACAACTCAGATACATTCTTAGTCTAAAATAAACAAGGAAGCCACTATTTGATCACCTTTAACTCATTTCATAATATGTTGTACCAGACAAAATACTTGTGTAAGTTTTCCATATGCGGCCAAATTTTAGCCGGCCACTATATTTTTAGCCCATTATTCCAAAGCAGTATGGCAACAAATATCGTATTTTGGAAAAAGAATGATTTTGTTTCATGTCAATGTCAAAGTCAAAGTCAAAAAATGCTTTATTGTCGAAAGATTAAATCTTGTTGACAAAGCGAGCCCTAAATTCTAAAATTGCTTGTGCTAGAAAGTCCAAGATATTTCTACACTCCATGGAATAGGACATTATTATAATAATTTACAGTCATAGTCTCACACGAATATTTATTTTCCAAACAGGTTACCTACATGTTTCGCTTATACCTGAGCATCATCAGATCAATGTAAGGCTTATTTTGCTCTGATGCTCAGGTATCTACGAGCGAAACATGTACCTAACCTGTTTGGAAAATAATTATTCGTGTGAGACTATGACTTTGTGAAATTTATTAGTTGTACTTAAATCAGGTCTATTAAAGAAAACTTTTTTGAATTAGATATTTAAGTAGGTATCTAGTACCTAGATAATATTTGTTTTAATAAGTTGTTAATTCTTGTACCTACTTATTATTTGTTAAAAATACTTTACTTGGATATGTAAGTTAATTCCTGTAATAAACTATAGTTACTTGAGAATAAAGATATATACCTACCTAGGTACCTATGATTATTATTATATGCTGGTTTAATTTCTAAATTTTTTAACATTAAGTTAGCCGACATACAAGGTTAGAAATATAATCGTATCAATAAATTGCATTTTAAAGAACAATTTCCATAAAAACCACTTTTGGGTCTACGTACCTCATACGTAAGTCAAAAACTGTTAACGTAGAGTTTTCACTGACAGAAAAATTAATCTCTGGCTAAATTCAAGCTTTTAACTTTATGTTAGCCCACATAAAAGTTTAGGAATGTAACTGTATCATAACCAACAAATTCTATAAAAACCGTATTTGGGTCTTCGTACCTTACGTAAGTCAAAAACTGTTAAATTGGGGTTTCCATTGAGAGAAAAATTAAATCCCTGGCTAAATTGAAGCTTTTAACTTTATGTTAGACCACATACAAATTTAAAAATGTAACTACTTCATAACCAACAAATTTCATAAAAACCACTTTTGGGTCTACGTACCTTACGTAAGTCTTATATGGGGATTTCCTTGACAGTAAATGTAATATCTGACTGAATTTAATTAGTTTATGTTGAACTGTAGGTATTATATTTTACCTATAGATAGGAATAATATGAAGAAATAAAACAAAAAAAATTCTGTTGTAAATATGAGTGACAGAATCCTATTTAAAGTTGCGTTTCAGTTAATTTAGTATTTTCAAGGTTTGGATAGGTAATTATAATATCATATAGTTTTTAAATCTATTTTGATACTTTATCTTTAAACCATATAAAAACTCATGTTTATTATTAGGTAAAGTCGATTCAGCCAGTAAACCTGCAAGATGGCCGACATGTCATATGACAAAAGTCATATTCCAGCTAAATAAAATGAATTTTTGCATTTTCAATGACTTTCGTCATATGACATGTCGGCCATCTTGCAGGTTTACTGGCTGAATCGACTTTACCTACCTTAAATTATAATATTTATAGAACAAAACTTTCAAAAGAAATTATTATTATTATTTGGCAATATTAATGCGGTAAAGCCGATGAGACTATTGCATCAATTGTTTTAGAAGGTATTACATGTTAAATTTTCAAGTCCAGTCCTGGAATTCATGCCAACTTATAAAAGTTTAATAGACCAAAATTGAAGAATTGCGGGAGTATTCAAAATTTTGACTTTACTTTCCATTTGCTGCTTTTAAACAGCTAAGCAAAGTAAATATCTTTGCTAAGCTATGTTAAAGGAACTTTGCGAACAACTTCGTATAGTTCGTAGGTATGATGGGCATCCTGCTTGAGCGAGGCTAGGGGGAAGAAAAAATTATTGTTGTGCTTTTCCGCTATTAAAAAGTACCTAACGTAAAAGGAACTTTGCTTTTGTAAAGTTATTTCTTTTAAATTTCAATAAAACCGTAAAAACCGTGTTTTAAGTACATAGTGTAATTATTTTTAGGTCAGCTCAGTTCACCAAATATAATAATTATAGCTATCCAAAGTTTCCCTTATAATAATTATTACAATAAATAGTTATTAACTTACATTGAATTTTACTGCTCCGCGGACCATTTTTTCTATCGTACATTAAACTTTACTGTTCTACAAACCCTTTTTTTCACAAACGTTAAAAAATATTTGATTTCAGATTGGATAATTATATTTTATTGTGAACCCTGAAACGAGACGCCGCTGTGACCATATGATAGCGCATAGTAACGAGGTAAAATTCTAATGGCGGCAACGTAATCCCCACTCCCGGCCATTCGAAGTACTTCACCTCCTCTCTCCTACAAACGATTTTGGCAGCAGATTTAAATAGCGTTTATGAATGGCGTGCGGCATCTATAGGTAGCAGATCTTTGGTTCTAACGGATTCTGGTTTTTTAATTGTAGAGAAAGCGCTTTACTGCGAACACATAATGCGTCGCATTAAGAAGATACAATTAATTTCATAACAAAATTGCTGTATTAAAAGAGACTGTGCTGCTAATGAAACTGATTACTACCAATAAAAATACTGTTTTAGCCAATCTGAAATTGATATAACACTAAAGCGGGTTTGATACACTATAGCATCTTATTTAATATGGGTTAATAAAAAATAAGCTAACAATACAAACTATGTCTTAGCATTAGTTATAGCTTAGTATTAGATCATTTTATTTTGTGTTCAACTTTGTTTTACTGTATCCCATATTATTATAATTATGGATTTTTAGCTAAGTGTCGGCCAAATCAACAGAAAGGGTAATATGCAGTTAAATCGTTTACTATTACAACTTCCAAATTTTAAATAATATTGGCGCTTGCAAGATATTAAAATTCTTCATTACCTTTTCTCCTGGCAATGACAATTTCTATTCTAAAAATAGTTGCCTTTATTGTTCCACGAGAAACCATATAAAAGATGATATGAAAATAGAAACTCAGAAGTAAATCAAATAAGGCAGTCTGCATAATATACGCTTGTCTATTAGGTCGTTATAAGAATACAAAAGTACTTGATTTTGTCTTCCCTGCAAAACTTAATATTCTCGGAATAAATAAACAGGGGAGTCATTTATCATGAAATGAAAGTCTTAACTTTCTTTGCGCGACCTTTTTTGAAAGAATGTTTCGGTAGAAGAGGAAAAAGACGAACAAAACAAATAAATTTAAATTTAAAAACGCATACTGTAATAAAGCATTTTGTTGGAAATCCACAAAGCGCTGAGAATAAAATAAAACATCGCGCCGGGTTTTACGCGTAACTTTTTTAAATCTCACAAAAAATATAAAATGAACAACTTTAGCATTTAAATGATCCCATAGACTTTTAGGGTGGTATCTACGTAGTTTCTGAAGTGTAGAATATAATATTTATTTACTTTTCCCTTGTGATCTGCATTTTATGTATGACTTCAGGGATTTCCTAAAAATTGGCAACGTAAAATATTTTATTGTTTAACATATTCTGATGTTGTTTTTTGTGTTTTCTGATTGTGTTATATTTTCGGAATTGAGGTATTTTACATTTATAGGGGTTTCTTTTATCACATCGATGACAAAATAGTCGTTTTATGTAGGAAAACTATTTGTTTCATGTATTGTATTTTATGATGAAATCCCAAAAGTATTTCTTGTTTAGTATATCAAGTTCGTCTGACTATTTCAATTCAATCAATCAATCAACCGATCAAATTATATGGTTATTTTAACCAAAATAATAAATAAATAAATAAATAAATAAACAGGTCTTTTATTTTTTATATGAACAAAATTTATACAGTATACTATTGTATTTTGGTGGCGAGGTCTAGCCATCGCTATTCTACCTAACCACCAAGGAAGGCAAAAACTATCTATACACAATGTTTTAGCTTAACTATTACCTACTTACTTACTTAGTAAATAATTATAGTATGTGAAGAATGGATAGGTGAACAGAAAAAGTAAAAAAGAAGAAAACAAGAAATTAATATGTCGAGCATATATTATTTAGTGTTAATTACACTGTATAGCGTCAGCTTCTCAATGACTTAATGTAATTTTTCGCTTTTGATTTAAAAACAGGAATAGATGAGCAGAGTTTAACATCGCCTGGCAACGCATTATAATACTTGACAGCATTGAACGAGAAGGAGCGTTGGAAAATAGCAGTTGAATGTCTTGGGGTTGCATATTGTTCGCGGTTTCTAGTTATACGTCCGTGTACATCACTATTTTTAATAAGCTTGTCGTTTAAATATTTAGGCGAACCACTTTTTGACACTTTATAAACCAGGTTCGTTAGATTCAGAATGTAACGTTCATCAAGGGTAAGCCACCCAGAATTCAGCAGAGCAGGGGTGATGTGGTCAAATTTACGCAGACCATAACAATACCGAAGACAACTGTTTTGAATCTTTTGCAAACAATTTTGATTTTTGGTAGTGAGCATGGGCCAATACACTGTAAAACCATAGGTTAACGTAGAGAGCACCAGAGAATCAGTTAATCTTAATTTGACATCAGTGTTAAAAATATCTTTATATCTGTACAATAGTTTAAGCTTAAAATAACATTTTTTTAATAGCAGCGAAATGTGTTTCTCAAAGCGCAAGTTGACATCCATTTCAATGCCCAAGTTTCTACTTACCTCAGAAGACGCTAATTGCACTCCATCCAATGATACTTTAAAATCATTATTATTCAAAAACTGGTCTTTGTTTGCTCCAAATACTAGCATTTTTGTCTTAGCACAATTGAGCATCAATCCATGAGCCTTAGAAATTGTAGATATAATGTTCAAATCATTGTTTATCTTTTGTATCGATTGTACTGAGTCACTTGGTGAAAACGACAAATAAAGTTGTTTATCATCAGCGTATTGATGCGATGAACAATGCAAAAGATGACGTGAAAAATCGGCCGTATATAGAGAAAAAAAAAAGAGGTCCTAGTACACTACCCTGTGGAACGCCCTTATCAGTTGATAAAAAGGTGGATGGCCCTTTTGACCGAGAAATAACGCGTTGACTCCTACCAGTAATATAGCTTTCAACTAAACTCAAAGCGCCATCTCCAAAACCAAAATATTTTAATTTCTGTAAAAGAATAGGGTGAGAAATAACATCAAAGGCCTTACTGTAATCAAGGAGTATAAGACAAGTAGTTTGATTTGCGTCGAGCGCTTTTAGGATGTCATCAGAAACACTGAGTAGAGCAGTAGTTGTGCTATGTGCAGCGCGAAAACCAGATTGAGTTGAAGGTAATATATGATTAATTTTAACATGTAGATCAATTTGCTCATGCAAAACTTTTTCTAGGATTTTGGACATTGTACAAAGAATACTGATCGGTCGAAACTCTGATAAACTATTAGGATTATTGACTTTCGGAATAGGTATTATATTAGCTTGTTTCCACAGTGAAGGAAATGTATTAGTTTCAATGCATTTATTTATGAGAAATGTTATTTGAGGAATAAGAAGTGGAGTAATAAGTGATATAATCTTAATATCGATGCCGTCGACACCTTTAGCAGTTGATTTTATAGTAGAGATAATCTCAGTGATCTTTTTCTGATCAACCACGCTAAAACTAAATTTATTTGTTATACCGGTGTGCAATTGGTTTGAATAGTGGTTATTTATAAAGTTACCATCTAAGAAGTTATGCCTTGGTACACTCTCAATGAAAAACTTATTTAGGGTTTCAGAATTTTCAACTTCATTTAAGTTATCGCCCTTATTATTAGAAATATTCATATATTTTAAAGTTTGCCAAAAACTTTTTGGATCCGTCCTAAATTTATAGTTCAAAAATGCCCTTTTTTCGTTGCGTACGGCAGAAGTAACGAGGTTTCGAAGTTGTTTATACTCATTTTTGGCAGCATCGGTCTTGCATTTTTTGTATTTGCTTAAGGCTTTTTTACGCAATTTAATCATGTACTTTAGATTAGGAGTAAGCCATGGTGCAGGTGCTTTAGTACATTTACTAGTTTTCATCGGCGCATGAATATCCAGTATGTTCTCAACGTGCTTATTAAATATTTCTAAGATTGTGTCAACGTTATTTAAATAAAAAAAGTCACCCCAATTTAGCCTACCCAGATCCGCGAGAAAGTGATCATTATCAAAATTGCTGTAATCCCTATAAGTACTAAATTTTAAGGCAGGTTTTTCTGCCAAGGGAATAAAAACTCTTAAACACGTTTACCTACGTAGAAGAAGGATTTAAATTATAATTTATTTGTGTTGGGCTACATGCTTGGTGAAACTGTTGTTCCATTGCAAACACATGGTAATTAATTACCATAATATGATATAAATACATTTGTAATGTCACGTAGAATTTAGTATCTTCTTGTACTCCGTTGACAATGGCCCGCAAGGGCACGTGTCAGGAAACTGATTAAATTTGTGAAACATAACAAGTAGTTATTATTTTTTCTTCCTGTGCAATGGATTTAAATTAAACTACTTACTTTTTTGAAAAAAAAAATTAAAATTATCAAATAAAAACAATAAAAATTTCAAATATTTTATTCAAATGGACAACAAGTTCGGTACGAAAGGCCGTCATGAGGACTCATTGGAAAATATTATTTATTATTAAAAAGCTACTAAAAATGTACAGACAATTGCCACAAAGTACAAAGGTACATTGATGGCCGTCCCATTCCCCAGGGGGGAGCTGCCCCTAATTTAATGCCAATATTAAATAGAGATATTTCAAAAACGGTAAGGCCAAGAAAGCTAAAATTTTTGCTTTTAACAATAATTTACTAACCACGCAATTTTTACTCTGTAAAGACATTGAAAAAACAGAATTAATTCACAATTGAAATGGCTCTGTTAGGTATTACAAGTTTGTACAGGTTTGTACAAGTTTAAATAGGTTTACACAGGTTTGTTCAATTGTGTACAAGTTTTTATAAGTTTGTACAAACTCGTAAAGACTTTTATAAACTTGTATAAACTTGTTGAAACGTGCACAATATCGTATATATATACAAACTTGTGTAAATTTGTATAAACTTGTATAACATTTATAAACTTGTTTAAACTTGTTTAACCTTCTACAAACTTCTATAAATGCGTACAAGTGCGTATAAATTTGAACCAGTGCGTACAAACTTGTACACATTTTTATAAACTTGTTTAAACTTGTATATCCTTACTTAACTTTGTATAAACTTGTACAAACCTGGACAAGTGCTTAAAAACTTGTACAGGTTTGTTCGTGTTTGTTCACTTGTATAATCTTGTACAACAAAAGTGTACAAACTTCTACAAATTTGTACAAAAGCTAACCGAATGAATATGATGTTTGTTAATTTCATTACTGGTACAGTAGTTGCCTGGTAAGTTAATTCTTGTTAAATACCTTTGTGCAATTTAACATAAGTGTCAAAATTGGAGCTTCCGGGACCCTACCGTTTTTAAGATATCGCTTTTTATTAAATACATTAAATTAGGGGCAGCTCCTCCAGTGGGGAAAAAGGGCGACCGTCAGTGTCTGCCCTTTGTGGTAAGTACTAATTGCCTGTAAAATTTTAGTCTATTTAATAATATTTTCCAATAAGTCCTCATCATAGCTATTTCTTAAAGAAACCTGCAAGATCTAGAGTCACACAAGGTATGGTTACTGAAAAATACGTATATTTTGCGACTACACGTCTTGACCACACAGCACCATGTTTTTGAATAAATGAATCTAACCTGCCTTAATTTAGGATATATAAGTATTTGTGGATAAGTGTTTCTACGATGTCGAGGATAATATTTATTTATTTCTCTCTCGCATTGTATAATCAGTTAATTGTGTTTAATATATTTTGATGATGTTTCTAGAATTTAGAGAAATTTTTCGCTTGGAACAATATTATAAAAGCAAAATCCATGAATAGATTCTCATCTCATCAGCATTATTAACGATCTGTAATGAAATAGATACATTTTTTAATAATGATGATGAATCTATATTGTTGTTATTATTTTCATGAACGCAGCTATAAGATAAATCATATTTTTATTGAAAGAGCAAGAAACAATGTAAGAAAGCACCAAATTTCTATTTGAAAATAATATGGGTATCTATTAAAGTAGCATATTATATGGAACCTGCTGCTTCTTTTCGATAGAGAGAGCGAAGGCGCGAATACCCGCTATAATAATAATAATAATAATAATAATAATAATAATAATAATAATAATAATAATAATAATAATAATAATAATAATAATAATAATAATAATAATAATAATAATTATGTTTATTTTTGCTATAATTATTATTATTATTATTATTATTATTATTATTATTATTATTATTATTATTATTATTTTTTTTTTTTCGGGTTGAAAACCTTGTATATGCACTGAGTAGGTGCTTGTTCTACTTTTCCCCAGTAGTGTGATAATCTTTATATACTCTTACTACTTAGTACTTACTTAAAACAACCCCACACCCCAGGTGTACACCCAATTGCACTTCACAGAACCATCATTTTTGACATCTTCTTCGTAAAGGCAACATGTGACCCTTTGTTCCTATTTCTCCATACCCTGCTTTTGTCTATCATATTAGCTACAATAAAACAAAAGTGAACTAGGAACATAATGAATTTAATAAATTTGTGTGTGTTTGGTGAAATCCCTTGCTTAAACTGGGTCAGTTACAAGAGATTATTTTTGTTGAAGAGAGAATTAATAACTTAAAACAATATAATTGTCTTATGCTAAGGAAGCCTGATTCAGAAAATAGTAGTTTGGTAGGAAACATTTTTTGTGTAAATAATAGTAATTTAATAACATGTTTTCTTTGAGTACCTTTCCAGAAATTAAATGGTTTAAAAGTATAAAATGCACAAAAAAGGATACAATCTTAACAAACGGGATTTGGAATTCCACTTGTTCAGTCGAAAAAACCCAGTTTGTTTTTGGCATCGATCAAATTCATAGTAAGAATAAAAATTAATTTTGCTTTACATTTCAGTGTGTGCAATAACTGATTAAAATGACGTATACTCTTCAAGAAAGGGATGAAATTAGTTCACTTTTCTTTAGAAGTAACGATTGTGCTCAAGCTGCCGCCCTGTCCGCCCTGTCCGCCCGTCTTATAATGGATTGCATCTAAATGCACCCTTGTCTCATATTTACGTGTTACAATTAGTGGCAAAATTTTGTGAAACAGGATCAGTGCTAAACAAAAAAAGAATTGTTGGAAATCCTGTAAGAAAGAAAGTGCAGTTTTGGGTCATCTTGCCATCGATCCCACACTTAGCACGAGGAAAGTGTCAGATGTATCGGGTGTTTCGCGTGGAACGATTCAGCGTACTTTAAAAACGCATAAGTTATATCTCTATAAAATAAAACTGGTTCATGAACTTAATGAATACGATGAAGATCGCCGTTTGCAATTTTGCGAGTTAATTAGTGAAATGATCATTCGCAATCCACAGTTTATTTTTAACATTTGTTTCTCCGATGAATGCACTTTTTTTCTTTACGGTACTGTCAATCGACAGAATTGCAGGTATTGGTCGGACTCTAACCCTAGAATTTTTAGAGAAGTACATACTTAACATCCCGAAAAATTAAATGTAAAAGACGGAGTACCCCCGCATTATGCGTTTCCTGTTAGACAGTTTCTGGATGAAAATTTTCCAGGAAAATGGAGTGGAAGAAGAGGTCCTATTGAATGGCCTGCAAGATCTCCTGATTTGACGCCACTCGGCTTTTTTTTGTGGGCACATTTAAAGTTTAAAATTAATGCAACCCAACCCAATTCTTGGGAAGACTTGCGACAACGAATAGTGTACCGGTGCCGACAAATAACTCCCGCAATGCTCCATAATGTTCGCGAACATTTTGAACAGTGCCTTTTCAATTGCATGGAGGTTGGAGGTGGACATTTTCAACATTTACTTGATTAATACAAGCGGTAATAAATAATATTATTATTATTTTCTTTTCTTTTTAGCCCTTTTTCTCAGGAACTATTCACTCGATTTAAACGAGCAAAGGTTTTAAGGGTGGAAGCTACCCCGTCGTAGGGGTTCCAGCAGGAGGAGGGGGGGGGGGAGAGGTGAAAATAGCAAAAAAATATGTCTCTCTGAGAACTGAGGTTCCCGTGTTCGAGTGAATTTTGATTTATTTATTAACAAGAAAATAAACCTGGGTGGAAAGTTTTTGGTGCGCCACCCTGTAGATAATACACCACATTTCTGATGTCTTAAAAGTATAGTTAATAATCCGGGGACGGGATAATTGAAAAAAAGTTTAATTCCAAAATTGTATTTCATTGTAATAAGTAGGTAATCCGGTATACAGTACTATACAGTGGTTAGACTTACTCTGACCTACACCTATCCCTGTAGCATTTATCATTAATTTTAAATGCTACATCGCTAGGTTAATGCAAACGTAAAATGTCTTGATTTTGGGACAAGCACGAGGAATAAAATAATTTATTATTAATCGTTACTGACAACCTGTCAGGTCACTGGACAAGGAGCAAGGTCTTGAATTCGGTAAGAACACAGGTTGTCTCAAAATAAATTACAAGATTTTATGCTTTATAATCGATTTACGTCGAAACTGTTCGGTTGATTTTTCTTGACGGGGTTATTTTTTATTTCGAAAAATGTTTTAACATAAAAACGCTAAGAGTATGGTAGAATGAGTGTACAATAAATGGGGGTTCCATTGGTTACAGACCGTAGTTTAAATACCGCCAAAAGTGGCGTGCAGTGACTTTGGAAAAGACTATGGAAAAATAGAAAGTAAAATTCAATGACGGCACCATAGAGGCGATAAGCGGCAAAACATTTTTTTTCTAATTTTGTATAACGTATCGTAATGAAGCTATTTCGATACGCGTTTTTTCTTTATTTGATGTTGGTAACATTTAAATGTTTTATTTCATTGACTTGCGCGGCCTTTGTGATTTACGAGAAAACCCATTTTTCGCAGACGAAAAATAGCTTGATAACCTACTTTTTTATTCTGTGTAGATAACAGTCATGTATGTTGGTTGCATAAATCTATAAATCAATATTTTGTAGATGCTTCAAGCTATCATTTTCTGCCAAATCCTATCCAAAATTCAATCTACTAACCTTCCAATGTCGATTTTAACTTCAACTTTATTTGAATTTTCCATCTTCCCTATACTAAATAAATTGCAATGCCGTGGCGTAAAATCACGTATTTTGAAATTCGAAAAAAGTAACAAAATCGCCCGAATTTTCGAACGCTCTGTATATGTACCGAATGTACAAGGATTACACGTATTCCGTCCAATTTCAAATCTCATATCGCTAAAATAACTTTGGAATCTCGTGGTGAAAATGGGTCAATAAATCAAAAAATTACAGTTCGCAAAATAATTTTTGTTGTCCAGAGGCTACTATGATAAAAAATAGTATTACCAACATAAAATTTAGACATAAAAATTTACAAAATTTGAAGAATTTATTTTCTTTTTAAATATGTGTTTTTTATTGAAAAAACTACAAATTAGAAAAAATAGTATAACGTACGTGTTATATAAAGCAGTTTTAAGCACTTGTCCCGTAATAAAACTCGCCGCAAGCGGCTCACTTTTTAACATGGACGCGTGCTATAACATGATGCTTTATAAAACGTGTACGTTAATATACTATTAAACCACGCATATACATTTTGATAAATTTGGTCAATAACGTATAGTAAATACCGTGCGAGTAAAAATTATTTGCATCAAAGAGGGCCTTGCATCTAAGGACGTAATGCTAAGCCGTAGAGCTTAATACCTTTTGGGTGTCAGTAACTACCTGAATTAACAATCAATCAGTTATTCCGTCATCTTTGACAGTCGTTACAAGTAATTTGATTCATCGCTAATTTTTCCAATTTCTTGAACAATTCACACAATGGGCTTTACGGAACAGCACAAAACATTCTTGGTTGAAGCGTATTTTCGGAACGGGGTTAGAGTAAATAGTGAGTAGCAATCCAATCTGGGTTTGTGCATTGACGATTTCCACGAACATTTTCCTAACGTTGCTTTTATTGCTGGGGATTTTTATCATTGCCTGAAAAGAACCACGGCTGTGTTTAGGGAAACAGGTTCTATACAACACAAAAAGGAGCAGGAAGACAATCTGTAAGAACAGAAGGACTTGTTGCAAACGTTCGTGAAATAATGCAAAATACGCCAACAAATTGTATAAGACGCCTGTCCCAAGAAGTCTTATGGAAAATGCAGGACTATTCTTAAGAAGCAGCTAAATTTATTTCCTTATAAAGTGCAAGTATTCCAAGTTATTTTGTAAACAGCAAAATAAATTTGTATTTGTCTACTTATTTTATTACTCATTAGTTTGGCATATCATGTCATAATATGAATTTGACAAAATTTTAACCTAGATTTGGTTAGATATATCGTCCCCATATCATTGTGATCTAAACCAAGCCCTACGTTTTTTAATTCAAGCCTCTTTTATGCAAATAATTTTTGCTCGCAACTACTTGTTCAACAAAAGTTCCTCACTCGCATTTTTGTTATTAAAAAATAGGAGACCCCTGGGCTTCTATTACCTTTTTAAGTCCCATTATAATATTTTACAGTTTATGCATAAAATTTTCCCCTTCAGTGTCCACTACGTAAAGCACCAAGTGCAGATGCTAGGATTTTTCCTCCTCTTCCTTTTTACTTGTGAGCATTTTGATAGCCGTTCGCAGATATTCTATTATACCTGTTTACATATTTATTTTTTTAGATTAGTGATCTCCGGGTACTTTACTTTTATTCCCTTCAATAAAGTTAACGTAAAAACGTAAACGAAGGAAGAGATGTGTAGGTTACATCGCCGCTGTACGATGTCATAGTTATGCATTTATTCTGTAAGTACTTAAGGAAGGAGTTCAAACATATTAGGGGGGACACTTGCCAATGCGTCTGTTCAGTCTATTATGCCAGCATTCAACTCGTTTTCCAGCCATTGTTCGACCAAATAATCGTTGAATTTAACAACACCTTCTTTGTTTGGTGCATTTTCCATTATGTGTAGCCAAGCGTTGCCGATATGATCTTCTGGTAGGTATGCCAACGCGGCACACATAAGTATGTGATCTCGAATTCCTTTATTTTCTTTGCATTGTGGGACAAGTCCGAGTTCTTATACTTTTCTCCAAATTGCTTCTTTGAAATGAAAATTGCATGTACCTTTTTTGGAAGAAAATTAGATATCTTATCTTGCAGTAACTTAAAAAGCCTCGTATAGGTAGTTTCTCTGCGGTTTGGCAATAGCTCGTAAACAAAAGGAATGATACGTGTTGCATCTGGAGCACTTTCCATGTCTACGTGCATGGTGTGGAGTTGAACGAAAAGGGGGCAATAACTTTTAAATGCGTCCATGAACAATTCTGGCAAGTGTGTAAGCTTTTTTGCTCGCAAAGTAATTAATATTTCATTGTTTTAGTGATAGTAAAGTCGTCTCGCTTTTTTGGCAGAACATCTATGGCTAGAGCCCTCTGCCCTTCTCTATAAAATCGATCTTTAACGCAGGAAATCCAGGAATATAAACTACAAAGTCGAGCCCAACGTCTCTTGCAACCATCCTTTCTTGCCAGTAGATCTGTGGTATTGGAAGCAGTTCTTCTCGAGCACATTTCTTGACTTTTTGCAAGCATAAGTCAACTTCATTTTTCGAAAAAAAAATATTACCTACATAAAAATAAATAAATAAATAATTAAAGAAAGAATGACAAATTATTTACTTAAAAGACAATCATCAATTTAATTAAAGAAATTTACTCACTCAAAAGAAAATTACTGATTTAGATAATAAACCACTTTACTAATCAATTGTGAAATAATATATATATAAATAAAAATATAATGTCCTGGGTGACGATGCATAAAAAACTTTACAAAATTTTATTGTTATAATTATTATTTTATTTCGTTTATAGGCTTTTTGGAGATATTAATTATCAAACGCTTTTTTTTCAGGGTAAGCTTCGACCATGAATTCTTGCAGTAGTCACACTTTCAACATTAAAATAGCGCCGTAGTGATAAAGAATTCAACCTTAAAACCTGAGACAAAGCCACAACGAAGCCACGTTTTACCGCAACAGGAGAAGGTACAAATAAATATTTAGATGTTTCATTATTAAAGGGTTTCTTGGAAGAACGTTTGTTAGGCCAACAAATTAAATGTTTATTAATATTAAAAAAAGTATAATAAAGTTATGAAGCCTAATTTTTTTTAGGAATATTTATACTGTCAGTTGTAATAATAATATTTTTTCAACCAATTTATTTTTATTTATATATTGTGATAGGTTGTTTACAAAAATGTGCTTCTTTGAATTACAACAATATTTCTTAAAATCTAATACCTGCTTTGCACCTAGGTGATGTCACCTGCTTTGCACCTAGGTGATGTCACCTGTATGTGCAATAATCTATAAATATAATAATATTTGAGTGTAGTTTCATTAAAATAAGCAATTTTTGGAAACAATTTCTCGATATTTCAAACACAAACGTTTCCGTAAGAAAAATGCACTTTAATCACAATTTAATTTTAATTTAGAGTAAATCATAGATTTACAATGACCGGCAGAATTCTGGCTCCATATTAGGGCTGGGCAAAAATTCGATATATCGATATTCTTATCGATATATCGAATAACGATATTTAAAAACTAAAATATCGATAAAATCGATATTTATCGATAGTATCGGTATTTATCGATATTTATCGATAGTATCGATATTTATCGATATTTATTGATATTATCGATATATTGATATTGGAATTTTAATATCGCCTAGCCCTACTTATAACACATTTAAGGACCAATTATTTTTTCTTCATGTTTTTATAATTAGAGTCTCCCCTTGAAATGAAGGTACGGAGTTTTCAGGGCACATAAAAAAATATGGATATATTTAAAATATAATACTTTTATGTTTTATCGATATCGTGGATATTTATCGGTATTATCGATATTTATCGATATTATCGATATTTACCGATATTATCGATTTTCGATTGCTTCAAAAATAAACGAATTTTTTTGTAATTTTTTTGAATGGTTTAAGAAAAACTAGAAATAAGGAGAAATTTGAAGTTTGATCAATATTCTTAAAGAAAATATAAAAAAAAATTATAAAAATAATATGATGTGTTCAATCTGTTCTCTAAGACAAAAAAATTTTAAAAAAATTTTGTTTTTTGAACAGCAGGACGTGACTTCGTATTCGGACATAACTTTTAGTTCTAAACAACTTTCATAAATATGAAAATGTTATTTGAATATACGAATATGAAATAAAAGTACTTTCTCCTGAGCAACTTTAAAAAAATTGAATCTACCTCGTATGTTCTACGGTTTTCTTCTATTTTAATAAGCGCGTTTTTAGTTTATGCGGTCTCAGCAACTTTTATGAGGAATAAAATTTTCTGAGAAATCAATAATAAAAGTTTTCCATATGGAGCCAGAATACATACATGTTATGGTGGAATTTCACACTTTATTCCAAGAGTTATTGCAAAGTGATTAAGATCGTTTTAAGATGTACTGTCATTAAAACTTCCTCCATTTTTCTAAAGTGACGCTGTCACACTTCACGAAATTGATGTTTAAACAGAAAATCTGAGCGCGTGAAGACCTGGCAAATCATGTGATTTTACGTGAACATACCTTATGACAATAGTGTATCTTGTTAATCTGTACCTATGGAAAAACGGGTATCATCAAATTTACTGCTCATGTGTCTTCACGTAAACTAACGTGAGGTGATGTAGTATTAGTAGTAAATGAGGGGAGGTTCCGTAAACCTGGCAAGTAGACCAGACTTTTTGCCTACCCCAGAGTCTTCCTCCAGTCACACTAACCACCTTGGCCCCCGCCAAAGTGTCTTGACCTCTTTATGAAGTTAAGTATGTCGCTCCAGGCTAGGGCCGTGATTTCTTCCTTTTGGAGAGCCGCCGATCCCAGGACCTGGTGCCTGAGTCTTCCCAGGGCCTCACAGGTGCCCAGAAAATCCTCCTCCTCCAGATATCCGCACAGATTGGGTCGTCTTCGACACCAATCAGTGCTAGGTGCTTCCTCAGCTTGCAGTGTCCTGTCAGTATCCCAATCAAGGGATTTAGGACACATCGTCTTCTATTTAAAATCCATTTTAGCTTAGCTTTGCTCGGCCAAGCTATAAAGTCCTTAGCTTGTCTGCACCCGTGGATCGTCCGCCATTGCTCCTTAGAGCGGCGTTTAGCCCACTCATTTAGTGCAGATCCTACTTGCTTTTTAGTTATTCCTATAGCCGGCTCTGGTCCTAGGAATGGGGTCTCAGCTCCACGCCTGGCAAGATCATCCGCCATCTCGTTACCCTGGTGTCCGGGGACCCAGACCAAGTTTACCTCTTTGCTCTTCGAGAGTTTCTCCAAGGCATTGACGCATTCGCTGACGAGATTGGTTGTGACTCTTGGTTTACAAATGGCTTTTAGGGCAGCTTGGCTGTCAGAGCATACATATATCGCCCGCTTCTCGCAGTCCCTGACCTCTGCCATACTGGCCGTCATTAAGATGGCAAACACCTCTGCTTGAAAGACTGTTGCGAGCCGTCCCAGTGGGTAGCTCTCTCGGGTGTCAGTCTTTTCAATGTATACTCCGGCTCCTGAGGATCCCGTTCCGGCCATGCGCGACCCATCGGTGTAGCATACCAGGGTATCCTCTGGGAACGTGAGGTGATAGTAATGTGTTTCCATCCTAAGGTGCTGTACGCTCTTTTACATGACATCGATGCTTGTTAGTGCTAACGGGTATTATAAAAAGTATGAAAGCCGTTTTCTTGATTTTCCGCGCTTGAAGGTTTTATAAATTTAAACAATATAAATAATATGTTTTTATATAAGACTAGTTATACCCTGCGCGCGTTGCTACTCTACCCGGTACCCGGTAACCGGCATGCGTTGCGCCCCTTTTTTTAATGCTGAAATCTTCCTCGGACTTCACACAACAACTCACCAAGGTTTCATCGCAATCGGATGAATGGTATAGGACCGCATACGGGACATACAGACAAACACATACGAAACATACAGATAAACATTAATTTTTATATATATAGATATTATATCATATTTAAGATAAACATTCATTTTTATATATATAGATATTATATCATATTTATGCAAAATTTAATTTCATGTTCGCATCAAAAGGTTTGGTTCAACTTGTACATAATTTGGCGTCATTTTTGAGTTTAAAATGACTAGTATCACGTTGCTCCTAATACACCGATAACTAGTCTAAATACAGAAATAAATCCAATAATTTTACAAGCATACTTATGGGTTTTGTGATTTATTAAGCATTTTGTATGTATGATATGGGATCCTTTGTTTTGTATCTCATACTGCGGTTATATAATACCATATCACTCTTTTTCGACAGTTAACAGCGCATAAAATAAGGGAAAGAGGAAATAGTATTTTTTCTTGTCAGAACAAATGTACAGGGAAACTTTTTTTAGTGTCTCACCCGATTAGAGATTTTCCTACTGACTACAATAAAAATAAACAATTACTTTTTCCCTAACGATTTTTTTTGCAAAGAAGCCAAATTTGATGCCAGAAATTATATAGGTTTACAAATTTGATAGATAAGACGCCATACTGAATTTTTTTAAATGGCAACCCTACTTTATTATAAGCCACTATTCTCAAATACGTCAGATGTCAAAAAATTATAGATACGACGCCATTTTGCTATTTTTTTTAAATGGCAACCATCATCCATAACTAAACTAATATAATATGGCATTTCCCGGTCCGATATCAAAAATATAATATATTATAATGTGTTGATATCTATTTTTAACCGTTCTGGAGACATGGGGCTTCTAAAGCTCATTGATATGATTTTTGTATCGAGCGAGTGTGAGAAACAGTGTTTTCTCGCTAGTAGAATTAATGCGACTCGGTTCTAAACTACTTGAAGGGGAAAGACGAATTTTTTTATATGAATTAGGTATTAACGCTGCTCAACACCCAGTATAGTATGGGTACAGGATGAGTATCCGAAATAAAATCAATTCCATTTGTTTTTAGTTTAATTTCAGTTGTATTGGTTAGGTTAATCATATTGCGCTTATACTTTGGATATTTTGAACGAACCCATGGTGATACTGGTGATCATTTAGTGTAGGTTATGCGCTAAGTACAATAGATAAACTGGTTATTAAAGAAATTCATAAAAAATGTTGAAGGATAGCAAATGGTCTATAAAGCGGGCGCGGATTGTCCATAAGGTTATTTGGTCAATGACCCACCTAAGTAATTTATTTTTCAAAGCAAATAAAAATGATTATCCTCACAAGAATGCAAAAGTTCCAAAGTGTAATTGTCATGCAAAAACTCCCCAATATAGACCGTATTTAGGGTTGACCTGATGGGTTTATATCAAATAGAAGTTTACATAAATGAATTGGCAACTAAGAGCGAAACAAACATACGGGCTCGCCGGCCGTCGACTTCGCCTGGTCTCGGGTCGTTTCGTGCTCGGTCAAAGGCTGTTCAATCGGCATTTATGAAAACACAGTCGAACCGCTCCGTGAATTATTATTATTGCATGCAAAATTTTACATTGGATAAAGAAAAACTAATTACCAAAAATACGGATTGTATTTGCAACATTTGCATAAACAGTTTAGTTTCCTTAGAATCCTTAGATCATTAGGTATGCCGATGCCAAATCGGCTGTATGCCATTATCCCTTTATGTAGTTCGTTTATGTTTTTTTTTGTTTTTGACTTGTATTAAAGAACAATGACTTCAACAGTCCAAGAAATATTACAGTTTTATAATTCCTTGGCTAAACTATGCACTAAACTGCACGTTAGTGTCAATAAAATTTGCCCCACCTGTAAAAAAAATTCACGTGTCGCGCGTGCTACCGTGCGAGCAAAAATTATTTGCATCAAATAGGGCCTTGCAACTTACGTAATGCTTAACCGTAGAGTTTAATACCTGTTGGGTGTCTGTAACTACCTGAATTAACAATCAATCAGTTATTCCGTCATCTTTGACAATCGTTACAAGTAATTTGATTCACCGCTAATTTTTTCAATTTCTTGAACAATTCACACAATGGGCTTTACGGAACAGCACAAAACATTCATGGTTGAAGCGTATTTTCGAAACGGGGTTAGAGTAAATGGTGAGTGGTAATACAATCCGGGTTTGTGCATGGACGATTTTCACGAACATTTTCCTAACGTTGCTTTTATTGCTGGGGATTTTTATCATTGCCTGAAAAGAACCATGCATGGCTGTGTTTAGGGAAACAGGTTTGATACAACACAAAAAAGGAGCAGGAAGAACATCTGTAAGAACGGAAGAACTTGTTGCAAACGTTCGTGAAATAATGCAAAATACGTCAACAAATTGTATAAGACGCCTGTCCCAAAAAGTGGGAAGATCTTATGGAACATGCTAGGGTTAACATTCGTCCGGATTTTTCCGGACATGTCCGGAATTTAGGGGCGTCCGGACTGCGTCCGGCCAGAAAAGGAAACCGGGTCCGGAATTTAGCCGGTCACGGCCGTGAAAGCATATTAATAGGCCGAGCACTACTCGGGTCTACCATTTTGCCGACCGCGGGAACATAATAGTATGCCATGCATACAGTTTTCTGGAAGTAATGTGAATCCCCGAACCCAGTTAGGCGATCGCATGTTCTGATTGCTGCGGAGTGCGGTAAAATTCAGAAAACGAGTAACGAGTCTAACAGCTTGAGTACGAACGTTTTATCCGTTGTTCTTTTAAAATGCCGAAAAGCGCAAACTGTCTATCTGAAGAACAGTATTCAGAACTTTTGAAGGTTTGCCAATTTTTTTTTGTTATAACAGCACATAATGCAAATGTGGAACGAGTTTTTTCACTTATTACAGCCCAGTGGTCTAAAGAACAAAACAGACTTTTGCTGGACTCTGTAAAACATATTATCATGACGAGCTTTAATTTTGCCATGACTTGTAACGAGTTTTATGAATTTATGTCACTACCTGAAAATTCAGATATTTTAAAAGATGTAAAAGGAAAGGCTAAGTATACCTAGGTTACATATAGGTAGTATATGTCATTATTTGTATAATATATGGTAAAAAATTACAATAAAATTTATATAAAAAAATAAATTTCGTTTTTCATTTGCTGCGCCTCCAAAGAAAAATATCCGGACTTTGTCCGGAATTTCGGGCCTGTTTGTCCTGAAAAATATTCTACATAGATGGAACAAACCCTAAACATGCAGGACTATTCTTAAGAAGCAGCTAAATTTATTTCCTTATAAAGTGCAAGTATTCCAAGAAATACAAGCCGCGAATGGTTTACCCAAAATTTATTGGAAAGAAATTATTTATTAGACCTGACATTTTTTCGGATGAAGCCTGGTTCCACCTCTCCGGTTATGTGAATTCTTATAATACGCGCATGGGGAGTAGTGAAAATCCCAGTTTTTTTTGTAGAGTTCACATTGCGCCCTCAAAAAATTGGTGTCTGGTTAGCTGTTTCCCGAAGAAGAATTGTTGGTCCTATTTTTTCCATGACACAGTTACAGCACAGCGGTATAGAGACAATATTTTGAATCCATTCGTGGAGCAATTACATGACGACGAACTACGTTTTAGATATTTTCAAGAGGACGGTGCAACCGCCCATACAGCCGCCGAAACTATTAACTACTTACGCAATTTCGCAATTTTTTCGACGACAGATTGATCACTTTTCGATCAGACATTGAATTCCTACCTAGATCACCTTGTTTAACGGTTATGGATTACTTCGTTTTTTCTCATTTTTTAATGAACACTATTTTTAAAACACCAGTTGCAAATTTAGAACAATTTACAAGAAAGGATTATCCAAGAATATGGTAAGATTTCTCCAGAGATGCTGGCTGGTCAACACTTTCGAAAAGATGAAGAGACATGTGAATTTATGCTTGGAGCATTGGCGGTGGCCAATTTCAGCAATTTGTGTATGTAATTATTTTTTTTTCTGCATATTCTTACTTTGTTAATTTTGTAAACAACAAATAGCTATTTATGCCATCAGTTACGAAATGCCCAATTTTGTGTAACGCGTGAGAGTTTTGCGGAACGAACGAAGTGAGTTTCGCAAAAACTTACAAGTTACACAAAATTTCATTTCGTAACGTATTGCATACAAGATTTTTTCTAATTTTGAAGAAAGTAATAAAAAAATAAAATTTAATATAATTGATAAAAATTTGGAAAACATAAATTTAGTTTTTCTAACTTTGACATATAACTGATGGCATAAATAGCTATTGTTGCTGTTACTTCAACTTAGTTGTCAGTTTGACATTTTGTAAAAAAGTCTAGACGGAAGGTTTTTAGCGAGATTGATATATTTTTAGTTTTATTTTTAAAAAATGAGTCATTCAAGTTCTGAAGAGCTACCAAGCGATATTGAAGAGGCAGCAGGTAATGCTCTATTATCAGTAATTCCCAAAAAGTCAAAGGCAGTTTATGATTTGGCATACGAAAAATTTGTTACGTGGTGTGATGAGAAGAAAATTAAACATGTTAATGAGAAAGTTTTACTTGCATATTTCGAGGGTAAGAAAGATCTAAAAGTTTCCACATTATGGACACTTTACTCAATGTTAAGGTCTGAACTAAATCTGAAAAGGAATATTGATATTAAAAAATATACAAATTTGGTAGCATATATTAAAAGGCAAGCGGACGGGTACAGTGCTAAAAAGTCAAAAGTTTTTATTAAAAAAGATTTTGCCAAATTTTTATTGGAAGCTGATGACAAAGAATACTTAATGGCTAAGGTTGCAATGATAATTGGAATGGCAGGAGCATGCAGAAAAGCAGAATTAACTTTTCTTCCAGTTGAAAATGTTATAGACGAAGGAAGCCATTTTCGTGTTGATATCCCACCTTCAAAAACAAAAGTTATACGGCAGTGTGCAATTACCACTGGAGACATTGAAAATACGAATCTTGTTGAAATATTAAGAAAATATATTAAGTTGCGTCCCCAGATTCTTAAACACAACAGATTTTTTGTAAAATATGCGAATGGAAAATGTACCAGAAATCCTGTGGGAATTAACACATTTAGCAGTCTGCCAAAAGTTATTGCACAATTTCTTGGTCTTTCAAATCCTGTTCTATATACTGGCCACTGCTTCAGAAGAAGCTCTGCCACTTTCCTAGCAGACAGTGGCGCTGATCTTTTAAAATTAAAGAGGCACGGAGGTTGGAAATCTAGTTCTGTTGCGGAGGGATATGTTGAAAATTCCATGAATAATAAAAAACTTATAGCGCAAGAAATATTTGGTGAAACATCTAATGCAATGTGCGTCGCTTCCCAAATAACAGCAAGTTCGAGCAATGACAAAAATATGTCGTCGGGAATTAATTTGAATAATTGCAATAATTGTGTTATCAATATTTATAATAATTAATTAATTTATAATTTATGTTTTTAACTTGTATTATAACAGTTTAATAAATAGAATAATTCTTTTTGTCACTAATTTTGAATTACATTTTTCGTCACCTATTGCATAAAATTTTACTTTATGCAACTAGTTACAAAAAGTAAGACGTTTCATAATGTCAATCAGTTTTAAAAAGTGTCACTTTATATGTCAAAATTAGAAAAAATAAATTTGTATTTGTCTTCTTATTTTATTACTCATTAGTTTGGCATATCATGTCATAATATGAATTTGACAAAATTTTAACCTAGATTTGGTTAGATATATCGTCCCCATATCATTGTGATGTAAACTAAGCCCTACGGTTTTTAATTCTAGCCCTCTTTGATGCAAATAATTTTTGCTCGCACGGTATAAAGCATAATTATTTTTGATTCTACAGGCGGAAACGGGCTGAAAAAATATAAGTATTTTAAATAGAAAATAGAACACGTTTTATATTCTATCAAGCATTTTGGAATTCCAGAATTCAAATCAAGTAAAATTGCTATTACGTTTCCTATTCCTAAAACCCCATAAATATACGGGGTTTTAATAAATGCTATTTTCTTTCTTCAAATTTCTTTAAGGGTCCTTATTCGCTATAAATAATAAAGGCAAGAGATTAATATTTTCAGTTATCAATTTTTTACAAGATTTAAAAAGCTTATCGGCAATTTTTTCTTTTCGAATCCCACATATTCACTATTATTTATGATCTGTCGAACATCGCAGAACCACACATTTTTTAAGATTCGGTAAATATGCATAAACTTTTTGTTATAATCCCAACAAAAATAATTTATAACCGTACTAAACAAAAAATTCTTATTCAGCCGTCGAGTTTACTTGGATTTTGTTTTTGCGTGAAAGAAATAAGGCGAATTTTCTCGGGGTTAAACCAGACCTTATTTGAATAATTTATGGCGACTGAGGCAATAAATTGATTTAAGATTTATTGAAGAACAACGAAGGTTTTTTAGCAAAATTAGATGGAATATCAAATATACTTCAAATAGAATAAATAAAACAGCTTGTAGCTGATAGGCATTATACTTACAAAGCCCGATGTCACTTCTAATGATGCAAAAAGCTAAACTTGATAATATCAAAATGTAGATAAAGATCGAAACGCCAAATGTTCCTATTAGACCAAGGTCGATAATTTTTGAAACCAAAAAAAAATAATAGTAAGATGAAACCAATTGGAAAAGGAAGATAATATAACAAAAATGAAAGGAAAAATAATTTACGGGCGATCCGAGGTCGGGAAGTGGAAGGGGGTGAGTGTTTAAGGGTAGATAACGATTTATCTCGATTTCCGGCAAAACTACAAGTCCTATGAAAAAACGTTAAATAGCAAAGTTGTAGGTAATAGAAAGATCTACAACTTTTATATTTACACTTTTTTCACATAACCTCAAAATTTATGTGAAAAATTCAAATAAGCAAGTTTTTGGTTTTTTATTTTTATCTTTTACAAACATTTTTTTTTTCACGAAATTTGGTGAAAACTTACCTTTTTATGTCCCAAACACACTGTATTGTTTTTGATTTAAAATATCTATTTTTTCACCTTATTTTGACTTAATATCGAAAAAGCACCCTAATTTTCAATCGAAAATTCTCACGTCAAAATACTTATCTGCTTTTTTAAAAAAGTCGGTGGGATTTTTGTTTGTTGAAATCTCTACTTTCTGATGGTGTAAAAAAAATATATATTACCGTGGTAAATGTTCTCAAAAAATGCAAAGAAACGAAAAAAACTCGAATCAGAAATTTTTTTTTATATCATTATGTACAATTTTGAGCAATTTATTAAAATTTATACTTTAATTACTCAAAAAACGTAAGTTTCCATGTTACATTGATAAACAAAAAATTGCAAGTCGAAATATACTACTATAATTAACAATCAAATAAGTTAATAAAGTTAATATTTAATAAGACATCTACAATATTTTTTGTTTCTTCTATTTATCATAGTAATGTATATATTTTTTTACACCATCAGGAAGTAAAGATTTCAACGAACAAAAAGCCCACCGACTTTTTTTAAAAAGCAGATATTTTGACGTGAGAATTTTCGATTGAAAATTAGGGTGCTTTTTCGATATTAAGTCAAAATAAGGTGAAAAAATAAATATTTTAAATCAAAAAAACTACAGTGTGTTTCGGACATAGAAAGGTAAGTTTTCACCAAATTTTGTGAAAATTTTTTTTTTGTAAAAGAAAAATATAAAACAAAAAACTTGGTTATTTGAATTTTTCACATTAATTTTGGGGTTATGTAAAAAAAGTGTAAATACAAAAGTTGTAGATCTTTTCATTACCTACAACTTTGCCATTTCACGTTTGTCCATAGGACTTGTAGTTTTGCCGGAAATCGAGATAAATCGTTTTCTACCCTTAAAAACTCACCCCCTTCCACTTCCCGACCACGGATCGCCCGCCCGCCTTTTATTTTTGTTACATTCTCTTCCTTTTCCAATGGGTTTAATCCTAATATTATTTTTTTTGGTTTCAAAAATTATCAACCCTGGTCTATATCTTTGTGACCCCTTTATAGGCTTTATTTAAAGCCTACTTCCCAATTTTAAAATTCCCGCTATTTTATCAAACGAACCAATCAGATTATTAACTTATTGTCATTGATCAACCAATTACATTTTTTTTATTTATTTCGTCATGTTCGTGTTCGTATAACGGCGTTGATGTCTGAATGTCGTGTAAAGATGTTTTTTCTTTTTTAGTGGTTATTATGATTATTTGTGTTTTGTTATTAGTGAAAATGTATCAAATATGGTTTTGTAACTCACACAGACACAGTAATGTTGATTTGTTATTACAATAGTGCAGATTCAAAGGTTAAAAGGAAGAAATGAAAAAAGGCAAACAGGTCAATGAACATTAACTTACCTAGAACACTGAGAAAAATGATCTAATACAACAGGTTTGCTAAGACAAGACATAGTTTGTATTGATAGCTTATTTTGTATTAAATCAATTGCTAGTGTATCAAACCCGCTTTAATGTTATATTAATTCCAGATTTCCTAGAACAGTATTTTTATTGGTAGTAATTAGTTCGATTAGCAGCACAGTCGAATAATAAACTACTGCAATTTTGTTAAGAAATAAATTGTATCTTCTCAATGCGACGCATTTTGTTCCCAGTAATCGCTTTCTCTACAGTTAAGAAAGCAGAACAGCGTCCCCAAAAACGAATTGTATCCGTTAGAACCAACCTATAATTCACAAGGCATAGGTGGAGGTTCCTAGCGATCGGCAATTGTTGATCGCCGTAGTATAAGTTTTAATGTATTTATTGCGCAGGTCAGATCGTTGAGGTTCAATTAATTTATTTTTACTTTGTATTTAAGTTTTTTTAAACTTTGCATGTCAGATAAAGCAATAGAAGATTATTTTTTCGCACAACCCAACCTAAGTATTGGACTTAATAATCTATGGACGGATTTTACCATGTCAGTAGACCATGTTGCATAATAGATAATCATAATATGCAATTCCCATCTGCCACGTGCTGGTTACAGTAGAAATTCTCCGGGAACTCAAATTTTATTATTTAAATTTTTTTAAAATCACTTAATTTTTGCACCAAATGTGTGTGATTTGACCACTGCGCGGGTAACTGGGCCGTAAAAAGCCTGGTACCCAAACAGAATTTTACTTTAAACCAAAAGATGCTTCGTCTTTTATAAAAAAACAACCTTTTTCTTTTTCTTTTAATTTCACTCCGATACTTTCACATGTTTCTGATACTTAAGATTTTTCAGTAGGTACTGTAATAATGAATTTTACAGATAAGTTTTTCAAAACTCCCTAAATTTTTTGAATTTTTTCTTTTACTCCCCTTATTTTTCGCACGGCACAGTGTGCTTTTGCACTAACGCTAATTTCTTCAGTATGCTGGATGGAGTCTTCATTTTCGGTCTTTTGACTACTCAATTTTACACCTCTTGTACACCATTAAACTAACTAAACTATTATTTTCTCTTTTGCTAAAAACATCAGCATTTTACCTTTAACTTTGTTTTCCTGATGATGAGTGTTTCTACACTCGAAACATTTAGATGTGATCCTAGGTTCGCCTAGTTTTTCGAACAATAAAATTTGTGGAGAAAGACTTCGTGCTTTTCTTTTTTCTATATAATTTAACTCCACTTTGAGTATGGACTACTTCTTCAAAAATAATATGCAATGTTAAACGAAAAGAACAATATCACACTAGAGAAGCTATTTAAATTTTTGAGAACTAGAGTTCTGATTTTTAATGGTAAATATATGCTTTAATTAACCGTAGCAAGTAAATACTATTATAATTAATGTCAAGTTTAATTACAACTGCCAGTCGGAACTAATACAATATATAAAACCAGATTACACCCCCAATAGAACTTTACAATTACTGTGAGTATTCAGAGCAATAATGGCTATAAACCATCCTATGGTAGCATTAAGTTCAACGGTCTAGCAATTTTCGTTGTCTTACAGTAGAAAAGCGCGTTGTTGACACAATATATAGTAATTAACAGTTGTATAAAGAGTATGTGAATTTTAATAAGGAATAAAAGGCTTTTCTAAGGGTACAGATTACAATATAGATCTTATAATGCTGTTAAAAGGGCATTAAATCTATAAATAAAATATAAAATTTAATCAAATAATAATAATCTATAATTTAAAAGTAATTGTTGTAAAATGTCGGTATGTTATTTCCATATGATATTACTGTACCTAATAAATTTGTAAAGCTGGGCTCTACGTTTTAAACATTTTGGTTGTCGGAATTACTGGTTGTCGGAATTACTTGTCAAATTCACCAGATTTATGTTGTTTCCTTCGACTACCAGAGCTACTAGCCATAGATAGCTAGAGCTGATCAAAAGTTTAAGGGCATAAAAAAGGCATTTAAAATAATGAAACAAGATGTAGAAATAACGAGGTTTGGTTGGTCACAATAACGAAATCTTTATAGATTGCAATACACCGGAATTTAAAATAGCGATTCATAAAAAACGCTAAAGTCTGTAATGAGTTTGGTAGTGCATCTAGATTAAATTTTATCTCTGATATCCTTGGAAATAGGGCAATCAACGCTGCGCTGGAGCGAGGTATTCTTCAAAAAACTGCAAATATCTTTGGCCAGTCAAATTTTTCTCAAAAAAATAGGGTCCTATAACAGTGTCCCGAATTATTCCTGCCCATACATTAATTTTTCTCGGCTGCTGGGTATGGATTTCTCGGAACCAATGGGGATTTTCGCTGGACCAGTACCGGCAACTTTGACGATTTACCATGCCATCCAAGAAAAAAGTCGCCTCATCGGAAAAAATTATGTTACTCGGACATAATGCATCGTTAATCAAGTAATTATCCATGATAATTTCACAGAACTCATTCCTTCTGTCAGGGTCGTCTTCCAAAAGTTCCTGTACTCCTTGACATTTATATGCATGCCATTTTTCCTTTTTCAGGAACTTTGCCACCGTTGAATCGTGGATATTTTCAAAATTTTGAGAAATGCTTCTTGTGCTCGAATGTGGTCTCTATTCCAACGAAACTAGAATATCAAGTTTGACATCGTCGGAAATTTTAGGTCGTCCACTTCAAGGTTTATTCCTAACATGATCAACTTCATTATACTTCTTAATAATTTTGGAAACAGTTGCCTGATTTATGTGTTCTCTATTTGGATATTTATCATTAAAATACTCACAAACTTCTATTTGTGTTCTCTTTCGATCTCCACATCCTACAATTATTAATATTTCGATTCTCTCAGCTTTCGTTAGAAACATTTTTATAGGTAAAAGTGACAACTTTGAAGTAGATATTAAATGTTTTGACATTTACGTCACTAAGTTATTATGTAGAAACCGGTAAAAAGGTAAATACCTAGACCTTAAAATTATACCTTGATTTTTATTGGGGGCCCTGTATTTCAATTCCTGTTGACTTTAGCCATACAATATAATATATGAAACTTATCTAGAGTTTAGAGAGGAATCTGAATATTGGAGAAAAAAAGGGGTGTTCTATTTGAAAAAGTGAAGTTGACACTTGCCTAGCGTTTTTGGCGCATCCGGTATAATATTGAAGAACGTTAAAAAATTTTAAAGAATAAAATAAAATCGACGGGTCCGAGTGTTTTTCGAAAAACTTTTGCGTTTTTAAGAAAAATCGATTATTCCAGACTTTATCAGCATATAATATCAGTATTATAAATGTAAAAATTTAACAAGAACAAGTTTGGTTTATTCATTATCAAGATCAGTGAATAGAGTAAAATACATGTATATTAAATACGTAAACGTGAAAACGATAAAGTATGAATCAAGTTAACGTTCATGAGTCTTATTTTTGATTATCTTAAATACAAACAACTACATTTGGCGTTACAACAATACTAATAATTAACATAAATGTCAGATCCTTTGCAGGCAGTAATGGTAAAATTAACTTTTTAAATATTAATTTATTTACTACAAAACAATTCAATACATACATACACATACCTTCTAATATATACTGAATTTGGCTGAATCCTATTTGAATAATTGATCGCATCGGAGCAATTGATTTTATCATACGGAAACAAAAACATGTTATTTTATTTAAATTACATGGCTTCGCTTTTCTGCTCTATCAATGTAGCGTTGACAATGCTTTACTCTGGGCATATTTAAAGCATACACTAAGGAAAATGATCTAATACCTACAACATGTTTGCTGAGACATAGTTTGTATTGATAGCTTATTTTTTATTAACCCATATTAAATGATTTGCTATTGTATCAACCCCGCTTTAGTGTTATATCAATTCCGTATCAACCCCGCTTTAGTGTTATATCAATTCCAGATTTGCTAGAACAGTGTTTTTATTGGTAATAATCAGTTCCATTAGCAGCAGAGTCTTGTTGAATAATGAACTACTATTAATACAGCAATTTTATTAAGAAATAAATTATTTCTACTCAATGCGACGCGTTTTGTTAACAGTAAAGCGTTTTCTCTACAATTAAGAAAGCAGAATAGCGTCCCCAAAAACCAATAGTATCAGTTAGAACCTATAATCCGCCAGACGTTGGTGGGGGTTCGTGGCGATCGGCAATCGCCGCGCCCGTAGTATTAGTTTTAACGTATTTGGTGCGCAGGTCACATCTTTGTTCGGATTCTTCTAGCTGTCCTGTCTGAATTTGAATTTTATTGATCGTACCAATACTTAGTTAATTTATTTTTACTTTGTATTTAAGTTTTTTTAAACTTTGCATGTCAGAGAAAGCAATAGAATATTCCAATTTCGCACAACCCGTCATTAATATTGGACTTTATAATATATGGACGAATTTTACCATCTCAGTAAACCATGTTGCATAATAGATAATCATATGCAATGTTAAACGACAAGAACAATATCACACTAGAAGCTATTTAAGTTTTTGAGACCATACAGTATACTGATTTTTAGTGGTAACTATATGCTTTATTAACCGTAGCAAGCAAATATGATTAATGTCAAGTTTCATTACAACTGCCAGTCAGAATTGATACAGTATATAAAAACAGGTTACACCCCCAATAGACCTTATTTATTACTGTGAGTATTGAGAGCTATAATTGCTATGAACCATTATATGGTAGCATTAACTCCTAATTCCTATTGGCTAATTACCGTGATATTATCACTACACAACGGTCTAGCAATTTTCGTTGTCTTACAATAGGAAAGCGCGTTGCTGTCACATATAGTATTAAATAATTTTATGAAGAGTACGTGAATTCTTATAAGGAATAGAAAGTTTTTTCTCCTGTGCATTTGTGTTGGATCCCATACATATATTTGTAAGTATTGTTTTCTAGTAGATATCAAGCATAATTTATTTTTACATTTTAATATTCTTAAACTTTTGTTAAATATAACACCATTTGACATTAATTAGGATTGTGTAGTTTTCATAGTTTGTAATTTTAAGTTATGACTGGATCAATAATTTATCGAAACCTCAAAATAATTATCTGCACAATTTTTAATTAAAAACTAACAGATAGGGTTGAACCGTTAGCAAAAACTTCATATTTCATCATTTTTAAGTCGATTCCTTGTCAGTATTTAATTGATTTACAACTTCTGTAGCCAATTACAAAGTTTTATTAACAAATAACAACAGTGGTCCTTATCAATTGGGTATGCATATAGTTGGCATGTAATTTTAGATAGCGTGAAGTTAGTTCAATAGCCATGCAGGTTAAAGGTGTTCATTTAATACAGTTAGTGGAACTTCCACAACTACTTCATATTACGATGAGAAATAACGTGGTACGGTAATATAATCGGTATGAGCTACGTAAAGAAATTGTTACAAATAGTTATAGTCCAATCTATAATCAATAACATACAGGGTGACTTTTTGAACTTATAATGACTATATTTTCTACTCTAAAGGAGATATCCAAAAACCATTAATACCATCCTCAAAAAAATTCTACAAAACGTAATTGAATAAATATTAAGTATGTTGTAAGTTACCCGCAGCCACCCCTGAAGCACTGCCCCCATCCACTTTAAAATGTTAAATGGCACTACCCCACTTGTGACAGACCTCTCTGGAAAGCTTGCCTTGGCCGAGTTACAAGCCTGGTACCCCAACAGCATTTTACTACATGCTAAATGATGCTTTGAATTTTCCGAAAACTAATTTTTTCAGTTTGTTTACCCTCTCATTTTACCACTTTTACATGTCTCCGACAAAGTTTAATGAAGCTAAGATTTTTCACTACTTTTATACCTAAATGATTTTCACAAAGTCTGTTAAAACTCCCTACTTTTTCATTCGCTCTCTTCATTTTCTGCCCAAGACAGGGCCTTTGCACTAGCCCTTGACTTTCCAGTATGCTGAAGTCTTGTCGGTCTTCTGATTATTCATTTTTTGCACCTCGTGTACACTATTGAAAGCTTCATTACGGCACTCAATCCCACTTATTATTTTCTCTATGGCTAACAACATCGGCATTGTACTATTTATTTTGTTTTCCTGATGATGAGTGTTTCTACACTCGAAACATGTCGAATTATTATAAATTATTCTAGGTTCTCCTAGCTATTCTAATAAATTTGTGGTGGTTGTGCTTTCATTTTTTCTATATTAGTTTCAGTTAGTATCCGATCGAAACAAATTTTCAGCCGAAATCGAAACCAAATCTTCGGTCTTGGTCTCAGTTTCGGTCGAAACCGAAACTTATTTATACATGTTAAAAATTCTATTGTATACTGAAATCTAATGTATTTTTTACACATATACGGACAGGGAACTCGTGTTAAATAAAATAAAAAACAATAATTGAAATATGTAACAAAGATATCTATTTCTATACCGGGTGTTTCTCAAAAGACGTTCACCCCTATAACTTTTCTGTATTTATAGATATTAAAATAAAATTTTGAGATTATGCATAAGAGATGAGTCTGCATTTATTGGCGTTTAAAAAATGAAATTTTGTTTTCTTGACGTTTACTCCATTTTTCCAAATGGAACGATGGTGGTTCACTAGGATGTTAACAACGAGCATTTTTTTTCCAACAATTTGATACCATACACTCCTATGCTATTTTAAAATTTGCAATGAAAAATTTGCCTTAAATCCCCATCGTAATCCATAAATTTAAAAGCGTTATGCATTATTGCCGCCCTCTATTTTCTAAAGAAACATAAAGACGGCTTTGAAAAATAATGAAATGGTTTTGAAAAGCAATATGGCTTTAATTTAAAGTTATAATGTCATTAGTTTATAAAACATACAATACATACAATCTTGCGGCTTCAGAAGAATTTTTCTGGTCACTCCAAAAATTAGGAGCATATATCATTTTGTTAATTTCTAGTAAAACTAACAATTTTATCTGATTTACAATGTAGGTTTAATAAACAAATTACATTACAATTTTAATTAAAAACCATATTGGTTTTCAAAACCATTCCATTGTTTTTTAAAGCCGCCTTTATATTTCTTTAGAAAAGACAGGGCGGCAATAATGCATAACGCTTTTAAATTTGCGACTGGGGCTTAAGGCAAATTTTTTCGTGTTGATTTTAAAATAGCATAGGAGTCTATGGTATCAAATTGCTGAAAAAAAAAATGCTCGTTTTAAATATCCTAATAAATTACCATCGTTCCATTTGGAAAAATGGAGTAAACGTCAAGAAAATAAAATTTCATTTTTTAAACGCTTGTGAAACTTAGGAAGTCAATTATTATGACTAATTTTAATTTTCATATAGGTACTACTTGGCTATAAATTAACAGATCTAATTGATTTGTAGCACTTTGGATTGAATATAAAAAATAAACATAAAAATGTTATAACACGTCAAAAAATGACAAGTGAGGTGTCATTTTACTCAGAATGTTATGCTAAATCCAAATAAGTAAAAATATACAAGATGTCCCATTTAAAATACCAAAGTCAAGGTCACTTCCGGTCAAACCGGAAGTGCTAACGAATTGGAAATTATGCCAATAAATGCAGACTTATCTCTTATGCATAATCTCAAACTTTCATTTTAATATCTATAAATGCAAAAAAGTTATAGGGGTGAACGTCTTTTGAGAAACACCCGGTATATTATAGACAACACCGCCTACGAACTCACCCAAAGTTAGCCGAACGGTGCGCGACAATTCACGAACACTGAGTTTCGGTGCACCCGAAGTTTCCGCCAATTTTTGGACGAAACCGAAACTGTCACCGAAACTAGATTTTTTAGCCGAAACTAGCCGAAACCGAATCTTCGGTCGGTCTCTAGTTTCAATATAAAGTACGAAGGATGATTTGTTAACCAAAAAACGATGGTTGCGTAAAAAATACTATTATTAGCTAAACTATATAAATATCTCTTTATATAATATTGATAATGATAATACTAGTAGAATCGATCAAAAACAGACTTTTCAATTAACTTTTTTGTTTTCGTTTTATGTTTTATTAAATTTTAAATTCAGTTATTTTTGTATGCTTTATCCAAAAAATATTTTACGAATGTATTATGAGTTTGACAGCGTCGATAGACTGTTGATTAAGCTGCACGGAGTTCGTCAGTCAACCCACTGCTGCATGCTGTTTTAATTTAAATAAAATATAATTACTACGAGGGAGAATTTCCATGTATTCTACTCGACGATGACACGCAATGTAGTAGAAAAAAAACATTTAGAAAAGAAAAAAGAAAATATTTCATGGCTCATCAGTAAGACGAAATAAAGAAAGGTGTGTTGGTTTTACTTAATGTAGTTAATACGGTGATCATCCTAGAGGATGAAGCGCATGGCGACATCTAGCGGCGATTTTAGACAAAAGCATACTAGCATATCCACAACATTTTTCAGCTTACTATCCAAAGAACACATTCTCATAAAATGGGAACGAAAGAAAGAAAAGCAAAACTCAGTATCCCAAACTGAGTGCGAGCAAAAATTATTTGCATTAAAGAGGGCCTTGCATCTAAGGACGTAATGCTTAGCCGTAGAGCGAAATACCTGTTGGGTGTCAGTAACTACCTGAATTAACAATCAATCAGTGTTATTCCGTCATCTTTGATAGTCGTTACAAGTAATTTGATTCACCGCTAATTTTTCCAATTTCTTGATCAATTCACACGGCTTTACGGAACAGCACAAAACATTCATGGTTGAAGCGTATATTCAAAACGGGGTTAGAGTAAATGGTGAGTGGTAATACAATCCGGGTTTGTGCATGGACGATTTTCACGAACATTTTCCTAACGTTGCTTTTATCGCTGGGGATTTTTATCATTGCCTGAAAAGAACCATGCATGGCTGTGTTTAGGGAAACAGGTTTGATACAACACAAAAAAGGAGCAGGAAGACCATCTGTAAGAACAGAAGAACTTGTTGCAAACGTTCGTGAAATAATGGAAAATACTCCAACAAATTGTATAAGACGCCTATCCCAAGAAGTGGTAAGACCTTATGGAACATGCAGGACTATTATTAAGAAGCAGCTAAATTTATTTCCTTATAAAGTGCAATTATTCCAAAAAATACAAGCCGCAGATTTTGAAAGACGCAGGAATTACTCTCAATGGTTTAGCCAAAATTTATTGGAAAGAAATGATTTATTTCCACCTCTCCGGTTATGTGAATTCTCAGAATACACGCATGTGGAGTGGTGAAAACCCCAATTTTTTTGTAGAGTTCACATTGCACCCTCAAAAAATTGTTGTCTGGTTTAGCTGTTTCCCGAAGAAGAATTGTTGGTCCTATTTTTTTCCATGACACAGTTACAGCACAGCGGTATGGAGACAATATTTTTAATCCATTTGTGGAGCAATTACTTGACGACGAACTACGTTTTGGATATTTTCAACAGGACGGTGCAACCGCCCATACAGCCGCCGATAGTATTAACTACTTACGCAATTTTTTCGACGACAGATTGATTAGTTTTTGATCAGACATTGAATTCCCACCTTATGGATTACTTCGTTTTTCCTCATGTAAAGGACACTATTTTTAAAACACCATGTTGCAAATTTAGAACAATTACAAGAAAGGATTATCCAATAATGTGGTAACATTTCTCCAGAGATGCTGGTCAACACTTTCGAAAATATGAAGAGACGTGTGAATTTATTCTTGGAGCATGGCGGTGGCCAATTTCAGCAATTTATGTAATTATTTTTCTTTTTCTTTCTGTATATTCTTAATTTGTTAATTTTGTAAACAACAAAAATAAATTTGTATTTGTCTCCTTATTTTATTACCTACTCATTAGTTTGGCATATCATGTCATAATGTGAATTTGACAAAATTTTAACCTAGATTTGGTTAGATATATCGTCCCCATATCATTGTGATCTAAACCAAGCCCTACGTTTTTAAATCCAAGCCCTCTTTGATGCAAATCATTTTTGCTAGCACGGTAGTAGAGTACTAGAGTAATTTTTTTAAATGTTTTAAATAGTATTTTTTCTTTTATTCTACATTTTTACTTCCCCTTTCATTCAGTTAGTTTGGACTTCTTTCTAAAGAAATGTCTGAATTGTTTTTTTTTCAGTTTGATTTTTTGTTCATACGTACCAACACACCCTTTTATACTTCATGAAAGCTCCATCATGGTTGGATATAATCTTCCATTTTCTTTTCTGCTAACACCATCAGCAATGGATTTTCTGTCTTCTCATGAGAAGCGTTTATACGCTTGAAACATGTAGATACCTTTAAAAGGATAATTTTCTATTCTAATAAACTTGCGCAAAAAGATTTTTGCTGTTTTGATTCCATACTTTCAACTCCACTTTATTATTTCAACACTGCGATGCTCAATGTTAATGATAATTATTTTAGATAAGCAGAACTAGTATACACTTTTTTAGTTTACAAAACTAAATTGAACGGCAACTTGATAGTGAAATGATTTTTATTTTAAATTGTTAAGTTTATGGTTGGGTAAAATTAGATAAAATCTCCCTCGTACTTTTGTACCCATTATAAAAGTTAATTGCTTTAAACAGCATAAATTATTTAACTTTATAAAATCATGATTTTGTTTCATTTGTTTTTATTAATTATAATTATAAATCTCTTTCCCTTCGTTGAATTTAATAACGATTTTGTGAGAAAATAAGTAACTTTTTAAAGACAAAGAAATGACAATTCTAGAAAAAAATTAATTTATTTTATATTTGTAAACTTGGTCCATAATGCAGGTTTCAAAATTTGATGTAATTATTTACAAAAAATTGTAATATAATAATATAGTTATCGGTGGAACAATGGCTTGAGTGCAAATTTTGACAATTTCTTGTTAACCCTGACAAAAGCATCAAAAAGATTAAAGTTCTCATGCAACAAAGCCATAATTATTCTGCCGTCCTAAGGAAGACCATCGCATCTACAAAAAAATTTTAAATTGGGCTCAGCGCGAAAATTGGTTCTAGGGGGCTTATATTACATATTTACGTAGGAAAAAACCCATATTTAAAATCTCATTTATGTATTTTTTAAATAAATCTATACCCAGCATCTACAAAATGATGTCCCAAACTAAATAAAAACCCCGCATCTACAACGATACTAAGGAGAAACCCCACGTATACACATGTCTTAGGCTGGATCCACATACATCCGTGCGATACGCATCCGTTCTGTACCACATGATTAATATGAACCAATGAAATTAGCATTGGTTCATATTAATCATGTGGTACACAACGGATGCGTATCACGGATGTATGTGGATCCAGCCTTAGCCTGCAGATGCTGTGTTCATTCTAAGTAAAATGCAAACGCGGTGTTGTCGCTAAGTAATTCGCGCGTAATTATCAGACCTAATCAGTTTCCTTGTAAATTTTATTATGAAAACAGGTGTTTGTGTTGCTCATAGGAATTGTTTTAAATATTATAAAATGAATTTTCTCCAAAACAAAATATTAAAGAAAGGAACACCAAAGCCGAAGGTATTTACATCACCATGTGGGGTGCCTGAAATTAAAAAGACCAACATTTTAAAAAATCTTCAATCGATAATCCCTTTAAATAGGTCTCAATTTTGGAAAGAACTTGACGTACAAGTTGAAAAACAGTAAAAGCAATTGGGTTGTTTTTATGATTAGATAAGGTTAAGAAACCGTTTTTCATAGAATAATACAAGTATTTTGTTAATTTTTATAGGTCGCATTTTCCCTGTTTTTAGTGTTTTTCTTTCAAAAAATACTCAATGATATTGTGTGTGGGTATACTAAGGAAAAACATCGCATGTGCCTAATTTTAGTAGATACGGTGGTTTTTCTTAGTTTTTTCTTATATAAATTAAAGATCTTTCCCAGCATCTACTTTTATTAAGTCAAAATTACATTAAAACTCCTGTATTTTAAATGAAAAGTGAAGGTTTTTGAAACATCCATACCTATATATAAAGTAAAACAATTTTCATTTGCCGAGTTATAAGAATTTGTGACCATTTTAAAAGTTGCGAAAAGTTTGCCCTTGATTTACGCAGTTTAGATAAATCTGCAAATGCGGTGGTCTTTCTTAGGACGGCAGTATTGTAGTTCGCTTAGTTGCCGCCAAATGACAGATGCATCTTTATGAAAATCCCGCGTTCTTATTGGCGCTTTCAAAAGAACACGGCCGTAACGGTCAGTTGTATTTTAGCTGTCAAGGGTTACACATCAAGTTTATTCCTACAATGACGTAAGTGACAGTTGACAATAGTTACCAACCCTTCACACATTATGAGACCTGTACTAGTGGAATATAGACATAGGTGGCAATTGGGTCATTGTCATGATTTTTTAAATTTTTAATCATTAGCCAGTGGCGGATACAAAGGGGGGGGGGCAATAAGGGAAAATTGCCCTCCCCCTTGTAAAGTTAGATTTTTTTAAATATTGACACAGAAAATATAATCAATCGTTTTACAAAATTAAAAAATAGATTACATTTTGTATTATATCTAATAATTGTTCATAAAATAGTAATTTACGTTACAAGGCCGGAAAGAAGTGTTTTTCAGGCCGAGACAAGCATTGACAAGCTTGAAGCTTGCAGAGACCTGCAAAACACTAATTTTCGGTTGCGTGACCTACAATATTTTTTTTAAGACGGACCCCCGATATACATTTAGTTTTTTATTTTATTTTATATTATTTTGAAATGCGTCGTATGACTTCTAGTAACGGGCTTATGATTTTACTGGCAATATTATATCGTAAGTCGCTTTGCTGCTTCCAAAATTTCTTCTTTACTCTCCTTTTCCGTGTCGGATAATTTAAAATCTGAATTCATATTTTTAAATTTGCGCACCGCAAAACAAGTTTGACATAAACAACAAATTAATAAATATAGTTCAAAAAAACTAGAAAATACGGTTTAATAATTTTTCCACGACTGTTAAATAAAACAAACAATATTCTGCAATTTTTGATAAATAATAATAATCATTATTAACAAGTGTTGAATAATAACTTAAATGTGTTGAATAATAACCATTATTCAACACTTTGTGACCAATCACAAAGCATAATTTTCATTATTCAACAGTTTCATAAACCAATCAGAAAGCTTTGTTTGAAAACATGACAAATTGATCAAGAAAGCCTAGACATTAAATGTCAAAATCGACTCCATTTTCTTTATATTAAAATTTGTCTTTGTCTTATAAAAATAAAAAGTTAATAAAAACCTATAGAAAACCATGGATTCTGATAGTGAAATTGAAATTTCCACACCGCCAGACATTTTGGAAGTCGCACAAAATACAGCCATAGGGTTGTTGCCGAACAAGTCAAAGAAAATATACCAAAGCACATATCAAGAATTTATGGATTGGCGAAATTTGAAAAAAATTGAACTCTTTCTCTGAAAATGTTTTGCTTGCATATCTAAGTGAATTATCACAAAAATATATAATAAGTCGTCTTCCTTGTGGTCTAAATATTCAATGCTAAAGAGCACACTTAGCATAAACCACAATGTCAACATTGAAACGTAGGTAACCAAAATTACGGGCTTTTTTAAAACGAAAATCAGAAGGGTATCGAGCAAAAAAGGCCAATACCCTATCACCAACAGAAATTAATAAATGTATGAAAGAAGCGCCCGACTACAAGTATTTAGCGATGAAGGTAGGATATTATTACTTACAATTTTTCCAATCCTAGGTATATCTACTATATAATATAATTTAATAATTTTCCTTAAGGTTGTATTGATTATGGGTGTAATGGGTGCCTGCCGAGCAAATGAACTACACTCTATGAATATTGAAGATCTAGAGGATTTAGGATATGGTCTTCTTTTTACAATACCCAACACTAAAACCAAAATAATGAGAAAATTAACAATAATTAAGCAGTTTTATTGCATTGTAAAGAAATATATGGATCTCCGCCCAGACAATGTCACTTCAAGAACATTTTACAAATTACCAGAAGGGTAAATCCGTACAAAGAATTGGAATAAATAAATTTGCAGCCATGGGAAAAGAAATTGCAATATTTTTGGGCCTTTCAAATCCCCAACGTTACACAGGTCACACTTTTAGAAGGTCATCCGCGAGTCTCTTTGTGGATGCAGGGGAAGACATAACAGCTTTAAAGAGGCACGGTGGATGGAAATCCACTACAGTAGCCGAAGGCTATATAGACGACTCGGTTGCTAATAAAATGCATACAGCAGAAATGATTTCTTAATCAATTAACCAAGAAACCAAGCAATGCAACATTAATTATGAATTAAAGTCCTCAACTGTACCTACGGTACAGCTTAATAACTGTTCAAATATTACATTTAATTTTATAGGTCAAGAGTAAACTATTAATTTGGCTTTAATATGCTTTACTAATAATAAAATTATAGTTATAAACGGATCCTTAACGTGTGCAAATATTTCAGTAATAGTTTTCCGTCCTTTTAAAAAATTAATTAAATGTTTAGGTTAGGCCCTATGTTGTTTATTATAGATTTAATGCAATAAACCTAAAAGTGTAGAAATCTTTCTGTTCATTAGGTATGTTATAGTTTTCTATAATAAAATAATAATTTCAAGGCTACCTTGATTACAAAATATTCCAATGCCATTTTTTTATATTTTGAATCTATGATTAAGGTTATGTTATATTTAGTAAGTTCTTCTTCTCGCGAAGCTGGTCAGAAGTCCCACGACCTATAAAGACTATAAAGAGCAAGGGCACGTTTCTTTTTATAGGTAATAAACTAAAAAATTTGTTTTTATTATATCTGCTCATTACTACCACCTCTGATCCGCATCACTGTAAGTATTCATTCACCAAGATAAAGAGGTAAAGATTTATCATTTCATGACTCATGATAATACAAACCCGAACAAACCCTTTTTTTTTCTGTGATGATAATATGCTTGCCAGTTCCACAGAGCAGACGCACGCCGGCGACTCCAGTCTGGAGTTTTGACGTGACGTATTTTTTGACCGATATGAAAATTTAATAAAATTAGAATGTGAAAATATTTATTTAAAAGTCGTGGAAAAAGAACAGTATTCTACTCGCGGTGATGACAGTTATTTACTCGGATGATTTGCAACACTCGCCTGCGGCTCGTGAGCAAATTTCACCCTCGTAAATAATAACTGTCATTATCGCTCATTGAATAATATAATATAATCAAACTAAACAGCAAAAAATAAATATAGTTTAAAATAATTCTTGAAATTCTTAATATAGGCAGAAAATAATAATGAACGATAAACATTAGTATTATTGTGAAACAAGCGTGGTGTGCTCGATATACGAAAAATATAGCACAAAGCGGCCCACGCTTTTTTATCACTATTAAAGCGTGTTTTTTAGTTTTTTTAAACTATATTTATTTTTCATTTTTTAGTTTGAGTTATTGTTAAGAAAAAAACTTTTTTTTGAGTAGATTGAGCTAGATTAGTAGATTATTGTATTGTCAGCGGTTCTTGATAAGTCTACAAAATTTAAATTAACTCTGACCGTTTAAAGTGGGTCAAAATCGGGTTCAAAGAAGTCGGTAACAAACAAACATACATACAAACCCGAACAAACGACAAAAATTTTAAAAATTAAAAAAAAAATTGTCAAAATTTTATGACCTGTACATAAAAGTTACGTTTTGAATAAGATGTTATTCATAGTTTTATTTATAAAATTTTCTCTTGGGAATAAATTAATATAAGCACTTGTTTTGGAGTAACATTTTTCTTTGTATTATATTCATTTCTAAAAATCATTTAGGTTATGTGCCCCCCTTAGTAAAGTTCTGGAGCCATCACTGCATTAGATCATGTTTTCTGTTGTTTGTTTTTTAATATTAATACCTATATTAATAATAACATTATTTGTTTAACAAACTATCAATTTTTTATTTAATTTTTCCAGTATTGTCCATATAAAGAAGTATGATTTTATTTCAGTAATAAAAGCCATATCTTATTTTTGGGTAAAACAATAACGAATTTGTCTTTAAAGGGCTATACTAGTATATATACCGTTCATTTTTTATAAAAATAAAAGCTGGTTTATGTAGTCTCTAATAAGAGCAAATTTCCCAATTTGAATTAAATTATTTCTGAGATATTGCGTAATAAATTAATTATAAGAAAGGCACAATTATTATTTTAAATTACAATTTCCCAGGAATAATGAAATTTACTTTTTTACACCAAAAAAAGTATAGAAACCTAGTAGCAAATAAAATAAAATGGCGAATAGGTCACTGAGATTCAATCCTAAAAAAAGGAGCTTAAGAAAAGGTAATTTAGTACTTGCTAGGTAGACTACCAATGATAAAAATATTTTTTTTTATGGCTGGCAGACAATTTTTAGAATTAAAAAGCAATCCTTTTTTACCTACATGACCTCAATTAATCACAAAATCATATTTTTTTTATAAATAAAAGTTACAACTGCATCATATATTTTTTAGGGCAATAGAGTCTTTTAGCAGCAAACAAATAATATTTAAAAAACGACCATATTGACGTTAAAAAGTCAAAAAAATTAACCTAGTAGCTACAACAGAGTTGTTTTTTTCGGCGCCAATTTAATGCAGATTTTTACTACTACTAATGGATTTCTAGCTACAGCTATTAGAGTTTTCTCGCAGTGCTGTTTACACTGATGCCAAACAATATATTCTAATTTGTAAGAACAACGAAGACTACGAAATAATAAAGCGAGAGACAATACCAACTAAAATTAATCCAATAACTAAAAACCAATTTATTCCATTATTTGCTAATCCCTAGTTTTTTTTTAAATTATTTTCGTTCAAAATATAAAAAATCTAAAACAAGGCTAACAATAATTAAATCACTGAGTTGAGAGTTCTGCTTAGCTAAATTAATTCCAATTATCTTAAAGTAATGTGTTTAATCCGTTTGCAGCAGCGTTTGTCTGCACTTTTGTTCAGCATCATGAGGTTTGGTGGTAATTAATTAATAAGAAATAAAGCTTGTTTATTAGTAGAGCCAAAGCAGCTAATATCAGTAATTTGTGTAACAAAGTTTGCGAAATTTGATTCTACAGTTACGCCGGTCATCATTTTCTTTTAAACGCTTTCATTTCTGGCATAGTAACATTTTATGAAACCAAATTCGTTATTTACTGTTTTTCTGGCAAACTTCTTCTTTTATTTTTGTTCGAGGCCGATATTAAACCTTATTTACTATTTGACTTAAATGTTTTATCATCTATAGTTTCTCAAAAGACGTTCACCTCTATAACTTTTTATATGTATAGATATTAAAATGAAATTTTGGGATTATGCATAAGAGATAAGTTTGCATTTATTGGCATAATTTTCAATTTGTTGCCACTTCCGGTTTGACCGGAAGTGACCTAGACTATGATATTTTAAATAGGAAATCTTGTATATTTTTACATATTTGGATTCAGAATAACATTATGAGTGAAATGACACCTCACTTGTCATTTCTTGGCGTGTTATAACATTTTTATGTTTATTTTTTATTTTCAAATTAAATTATATGAAAATTAAAATTATGTCATAATAATTGACTTTTTAAGTTTCACAAGCGTTTAAAATAATGGTTTTAAAAACCAATATGGTTTTATATTAAAATTATAATGTTATTCGTTTATTAAACTTACATTGTAAATCAGATAATATGGTTAGTTTTACTAGAAATGAACAAATTGATATGCTCCTAATTGTTGAAGTGACAAGAATAATTCTTCTGAAGCCGCAAGGTGGTATGTATTGTATGTTTTATAAACTAATGACATTACAACTTTAAATTAAAGTCATATTGCTTTCAAAATCATTCGACTGTTTTTTAAAGCCGCCTTTATATTTATTTAGAAAAGGCAATAATACAATATAACGCTTTTAAATTTGCGATTGAGATTTAAGGCAAATTTTTTAGTGTCAATTTTAAAATAACATAGGAGTGTATGGTATCAAATTGTTGAAAAAAAATGCTTGTTTTAAATATCCTAGTGAACTACGTTCGAACTCGTTCTATTTCAAAAAATGGAGTAAACGTCAAGAAAACAAAATTTCATTTTTTAAACGCTTGTGAAACTTAGAAAGTCAATTATTATGACATAATTTTAATTTTCATAATACTACTTGACTATAAATTAACAGATTTAGTTAATTTGTAGCACTCTAGATTGAAAATAAATAATAAACATAAAAATGTTCTAACACGTCAAAAAATGACAAGCAAGGTGTCATTTTACTCAGAATGTTATGCTGAATCCCAATAAGTAAAAATATACAAGACGTCCCATTTAAAATATCAAAGTCAAGGTCACTTCCGGTCAAACCGGAAGTGCCAACAAATTAAAAGTTATGCCAATAAATGCAGACTCATCTCTTATGCATATTCTTAAAATTTCATTTTAATATCTACAAATACAGAAAAGTTATAGGGGCGAACGTCTTTTGAGAAACACCCGGTATAGTCTCAGAGCATTGAAATTAGTTTTTTATAAATAAAAATTTAAAATTTGACCACTACCAATCTTTGCGAGTTGTTTTTTCGGCGCCTATTTGCCAATTTTTTGTTACTACTACTACTAGATTTCTAGCTAGAGATTTCTCTCAGTGTATCTCGCCATTTTCGCTCATTACACTTAACTGATATTTCAGCAACAATGTATTATGTTCCGAAGAAATCAATTTTGTAATCTCGCTCGCCCGTATGGTCTTGGGTGAATACCAATTTAACTGACTGTCGAGTAAAGTGACCATTCGATTTCGTAACAAATCGAGTTTATCCGACACGGCGAAACACAATTTATCTGAAAGAAAAATAATCAAATTATTGGAGCCTTAAACCGTCAGATCACATCTCTATCGTATTTAATGTCGCCAACAGCGGCACCTGCCTTTGACAACATCATCCTTTACTTTCCAGAAATCGAAGCGGTCCCGGATGCATGGCAGCCTGGAAGGCGGAAAACAGGGACACGACTTTGCTGGTTCACTGAAGACGCCGTATTAGGCAAAGAAAACGAAAGACGGGAGAAATGCACAATCCTAATTTTGAATTCCTTGTGTTGAAATAAGGCCTTTTTTTAACACGCTTTTATTAGCTTCACCTGTATGTTTGTATGTATATTTGTTTGTAACCGACTTCTTTGAACCCGATTTTGACCCACTTTAAACGGTCAGATTTAATTTAAATTTTGTAGACTTATCAAGAACCGCTGAAAATATAATAATTTGATAAGTTTATCTCATTGTCCTGGTCAGGATTGCCGGAATTAAATCATTTCGTTACAGATCCTCTGTAATACAACATACATAAGAACCTATAAAGTCCGCCCCCCCCCCCCTCTAACTTCTAAACCGTTCGGTATATTTTAATGAAATTTTGAACGATAATATTTGAGCAAGTCTTGCACTTTTTGACATACCAATGACAGCTTTAAATGTCAAGATGACAGCTGGGTCCGCTTTTGGAATATTTTTTTAAATGGAACACCCTGTATATTTTTACATTTTTTAATTCCACATAAAATTATAATTATTTTTTATTAAATGCATTATTAGTCTATACTTCATAGTTTCCGAGATATTGACTCTCGAAAAGTGACATTTTTGAAATTTGACAGCTTATAACATTCTAACAGTACGTCTTAGAGCAAAACGGCTTACATGTCCCTATCTTCAATTTTTATTATTTTTCCAAAAAAATCAACTTCCAGTTAAACCGGAACAACTATATTTCCTGCTTTCGAGTTACATCCGGTTTAACCGGAAGTTGATTTTTTTGGGAAGATAATAAAAATTGAAGATAGGGACATGTAAGCCGTTTTGCTCTAAGACGTACTGTTAGAAGGTTATAAGCTGTCAAAGTTCAAAAATGTCACTTTTCGAGAGTCAATATCTCGGAAACTATAAAGTATAGACTAATAATGCATTTAATAAAAAATAATTATAATTTTATGTGGAATTTAAAAATGTAAAAATATACAGGGTGTTCCATTTAAAAAAATATTCCAAAAGTGGACCCAGCGGTCATCTTGACATTTAAAGCTGTCATTGGTATGTCAAAAAGTGCAAGACTTGCTTAAATATTATCGTTCAAAATTTTATTAAAATATACCGAACGGTTTAGAAGTTAGAGGGGGGGGGACGGACTTTAGGTCCTCACTGTATAAACAATATAGAAATCTTTAAATGTTTTCTAAATCGATGTTCGAAACTGTTTACACAGCGGTTAATATTAAGGACTTGAGAGATTACTACAGTTAACGATAGCAACCATGGAAAAATCATGAGAAAGCAACTGTTAAAGAAGGACAGTAAAGCTTTAATTGTAAAAAAAAATGGATCCAATGCTTTGAATCTATAGCGATTTAAAAAAAATTGATCCACTGCTTTAAATCTAGCAATTTCAAAAGGTCATTGTTAAATTAGTGACAGTATCTCTACTCCGGACCTCTGACTATCTCTACTCAAAAAAAAAAAAATTTCTTGACAATAAATCAAACTGAAAAACGAAAAATAAATATAGTTTAAAAAAACTAAAAAACACGCTTTAATAATTAATGAAACTAAAAAGCGGAAAATAAATATAGTTTAAAATAATTCTTAATATAGGCAGAAAATAATAATGAACGATAAACATTAGTATTATTGCGAAAAAAGCGTGGAGCGCTTTGTACTATATTTTTCGTATATCGAGCACCCCACGCTTTTTTCACAATAATACTAATGTTTATCGTTTATTATTATTTTCTGCCTATATTAAGAATTTCAAGAATTATTCTAAACTATATTTATTTTCCGCATTTTAGTTTGATTAATTATTAAAGCGTGTTTTTTAGTTTTTTTAAACCATATCTTTTGTGATTCATTGTTAGTTGTGACATAAATATGGAAAATACAGGTGTTAACTTGGTTCTATTTTGATCGTCGTATTGTTAAAAAAGGGACTGAATAGTCCCGATAATGTTGCGAACGAATGTCTGCAGTATTTGGTGGCGAGGTTCCATCATATTTTAAATGATAAGTACAAAAGAAAAAGACAAAAGTTCGACATTGCTTTAAGAGTACAGAACCCCATTTTTTTAATTTCGTAAAAGAAGTCCTATTGAGAAAAGTATTGTTTTTTGTTTCTAAGTTATATCCAAATAAGAAATTTTGGAGATTTTGGACAAAAAATAGGAACAATTTATTTTATTGTGAATTATCTTGTATAATAACAGCCAGGAACAACAAGGTTAAACTCCTGTGGATTCCTGGTTACTCAAGGAAAAAAGCAAACGAAAAAGCGAATAAACTAGCGAAAGCCGAATCAGCTCCAAATTTCAGTACCCATTACAAATTACTGTTAAAGTTGTATACGGAGTATTTTATGATGAAGCCATTGGGCCACCTGAAGTTGAACAGAAGAACATGATCCAATACAACAGGTTTGCTAAGACATAGTTTGCATTGAAAGCTTATTTTTTATTAACCCATATTAAATAAATTGCTTGTGTATCAAGTCATTAGCAGCACAGTATTGTTGAATAATGAACTACTATTAATACAGCAATAATTTTGGTAAGATATAAATAAAGGGTATTCCAATAAGAGGTTTGGGATGTTGGTAACGAATAATATAAAAGTTTTATAACATACTTGAAATTTATTTATGGCAGTGCGTAGCTGTACAGTGTACAGTTATACGTGGAATACAATATCTGCTAAATGACCACCACGACTTCTCCGGCAGCACACAATTCTTTTGTTGAAATTTTCCATTACTTCTAAACACATTTCTGGAGTTATGTCACGAATTATTCGTGTAATTTCTTGTTTCAACTGTTAAATGGTTACAGGATTGTTTTTGCTTTGCTTTGCTTTTTACATAGCCCCACAAAAAATAATCCAGCGGCGTCAAGTCCCATTATCTTGGTGGCCAATTTCGTCCACATTCCTTGAGATAATCCTTCCTCCAAACCGTGTACGCAATAAATTCAATGTTTCTCGTGCTGTATGGCATGTCGCACCATCTTGTTGGAACCACATATTGTCTACATCCATGTATATTATCTCATCACATAAATAAACATCAATCATCGTTGGATATCGTTCTCTGTTTACTGTAACAGCTTGTTCGTCTTCAGTTTCAAAAAAATAATGACCAATGATACCCCCAGCCCAAAAACCGCACCAAACTGTCACACGTTGAGCATGCATTGCCTTTTCGTGAATCTGCCTAGGATTTTCATTGCCCCAGATGAGAAAATTTCCCTGAAAATGATTTTATTGCAAAAATTATTGTCCTCTGCCTTCCTCTGTAGGATCCAATTGCTAAAAGCACGGCGTTGTCCATGATCGGCTGGTTTTAGCTGCTGTGTTATTCAAATCTTGTAAGGATGTAGACCCAAATCTTTTTTTTTTTAAATTCGCCATGTTAAAGTTCTGCCGATGCGCAAATGTTGTGAATGCCTTTCAACAGACATTTGTGGATTTTCAGCCACACTTTCCCGAACAGCCTGAATATTCTCAACCAAACGAGCTAGACATTTCCGTACTTTTGTTCTGATATCTTGCACAGATCCGGTAGTTTCGAATTTATGCACTATTTTGCGAATGGTTACTTCTGAGGGACGATTGCGTACACCAAAGTAATCACGAATTCGCCGAAATGTGGCTCTCACAGAAGACCCAATATGTTTTAATAATGTAAACACGTTGTTGTACTGTGTATCGCTTCATTGCTAAAATGTACTGAATTCCACAATAAAACGAAAAACGATTCACATAAAAAAAGTTTGAGATAAGAAGACTAACAAATACAAACATTCGAAACCTCTTATTGGAATATCCTTTAGTATATTCTCAATGCGAGGAACTTTGTTTCCAGTAAAGCACTTTCTCTACAATTAAGAAAGCAGAGCAGCGTCCCCAAAAATGAATTGTATCGATTAGTAAATATAATCCACAAGACGTTGGTGGCGGTTCCTAGCTGTCGGCAATCGCCGCGCACCGTATTATTAGTTTTAACGTATTTGTTGCGCAGGTCACATCGTTGTTCGAAGACTTCTAGCTGTCCTGTCTGAATTTGAATTTTATTGATCGAACCAATACCTGTGTCAATTAATTATTTTTATTTGTATTTCACTTTTTTTAAACTTTGCATATCAGATAAGGCAATAGAAAATTCTTAATTTGCACAACCCATCATTAGTATTGGACTTTATAATCTATGGACGAATTTTACCATCTCAGAAAACCATGTTGCTTAATAGATAATCATAATATGCAATGTTAAACGACAAGAACAATATCACACTAGAAGCTATTTAAAATTTTGAAAATCTCAGTACTGATTTTTAGTGGTAAGTAAATGCTTTATGAACCGTTGCTACCAAATATTATTATGATTCAGAAAAAGAAAAGCACGAAGTCTTTCTCCACAATCTTTATTCATCGAAAAACTAGGCGAACCTAGTATCACATCGACATGTTTCGAGTGTAGAAACACTCATCATCAGGAAACAAAGTGAAAAGTAAAATGCTGATGTTTTTAGCAAAAGAGAAAATAATGGTGAGATTGAGCCGTAATGGAGCTTTTAATGGTGTACAAAAGATGTAAAATTGAAAAATCAGAAGGTCGACAATCAAGACTCTAGCATACTGAACAGTCGAGGTTTAAGTGTAGAAGCACACTGTGCCGTGCAGAAAATTATAGGGTAGTAAAAATTAGGAAGTTTTGAAAAACATATCTGTAAAAAGCATTATTAAATTACTGAAACATCCTGAGTTTTATTAAGTCCAGTCAGAAACATGTGAAAATGTTGGAGTGAGATGTAAAGAAAAGAAAAAGGAAAAAGTTGTTTTTTGGGTCAAAGCATCTTTTGGTTAAAAAGTAAAAACAGTTGGGGTACCAGGCTTTTTACGGCCCAGTTACCCCGCCGGAGTCAGAGCAGACACATTTGGTGCAAAAAGGTTTTAAGAAAATTAAAAAAAAAAAAAATTTGTGTTCCCGTTATTCATTTCCCATCCTACACGTGTTGGCTACAGTAGCACCTCTGCATAACGGGAACACAATTTTTTTTTTTTTTAAATGTTCTTAAAACCTTTTTGCACCAAATGTGTCTGCTCTGACTCCGGCGGGGTAACTGGGCCGTAAAAAGCCTGGTACCCCAACTGTTTTTACTTTTTAACCAAAAGATGCTTTGACCCAAAAAACAACTTTTTTCTTTTTCTTTTCTTTACATCTCACCCCAACATTTTCACATGTTTCTGACTGGACTTAATAAAACTCAGGATGTTTCAGTAATTTAATAATGCTTTTTACAGATATGTTTTTCAAAACTCCCTAATTTTTACTACCCTATAATTTTCTGCACGGCACAGTGTGCTTCTACACTTAAACCTCGACTGTTCAGTATGCTGGAGTCTTGATTGTCGACCTTCTGATTTTTCAATTTTACATCTTTTGTACACCATTAAAAGCTCCATTACGGCTCAATCTCACCATTATTTTCTCTTTTGCTAAAAACATCAGCATTTTACTTTTCACTTTGTTTCCTGATGATGAGTGTTTCTACACTCGAAACATGTCGATGTGATACTAGGTTCGCCTAGTTTTTCGATGAATAAAGATTGTGGAGAAAGACTTCGTGCTTTTCTTTTTCTGTATCATTTAACTCCACTTTGAGTATGGACTACTTCTTCAAAATTATTATGATTGATATGTTAGTTGATTTAGCGTTCTTAATAATTTAATTCTTTCAGGGTATTAGTGGGAAAGAGGACTTCTCAAGGGTCTAGAAAATTGTATAAAGTGTAGAAACATGATAAACTGACATGGCATATTATGCATTTTCTTTAATATTTATTCAACTTATTATATCAAAAACATGGTTAACCAATTGAAACCCACAAGGAAAAAAATGAAACAGGTTGAATGTTATACAGTTTTCTAATAAATTTTATACAATTTTCTAGATCTTTGAGACTTGAGAAAGGTTTAAAGAATAACCCAAAACGTCGGGATTGAGTAAAAACTTCTGTTCCCCACTAATACCCTGAAAATTATGATTAATGACAGTATAGAAAACCAGATTACACCTCCAATAGAACTTGACAATTACTGCGAGTATCCAGAGCAATAATGGCTATAAACCATTCTATGGTAGCATTAACTCCTATTTTCTATTGACTAAATTACCGCGATATTATCACTACACAACGGTCTAGCAATTTGCGTTGTCTTACAATAGGAAAGCGCGTTGCTGTGACATAATATAGTATTGAACAGTTGCATAAAGAGTATGTGAATTCTTATAAGGAATAGAAGGCCTTTTTCTCAGTGTACTATTGTAGATGTCGATTGTGAAGTTATGTCATTTACATCAATTATAACTAATAAAATTTGTTTTTCTAATTAAGAAACTGGAGGGTCCATTCTTTTACCGACCCAGTTTTTTTGCTATGAGAATACTATAAATTTTAATGTATAAATTATAATAGAAAGATTAAACAAATTTCGGTAATAAAAGTCGACGTAAAAAACGTGTTGTGTTGGCATTTTTTTGTACAAAGTTTGTCAACTCTTTAAACAATTCTTCGTCGTAACACAATACGCTAAAATATTTCATAACTCCGAACTCTTAGAAACTATATAACTCAGAAGTGTCATACTTATTTTGACTCTTCGAAAGCCCTGTAGATTTAATATGTTTCAAGTCATTCCAAATAGTTCGTAAAAATGCTATTACTACAGGCAGCAATGAAAACTTTTCGTGATAAATGAAAACACGACTTTCAAGTTTTGTCCAAAGTTTCATTGAAACTCTGCAGACCGTTAACAACCATGTCACCAAAATAGAGAAACAATTAGAAAACTTGGAATTGAGCGAAGTTTCAAAGGAAAATATTGAGTGCAGCATGGCATTAATAAAACCCCAAGGAGAAAACTTTTCTTGTTTTTTGTGTGCCTTTTTCTTAATGACTTCCTCGACAACAAAAAACATTTTAATAAATTACTGTTCTGACACCTGCGTGGAGAAAACAAATAAAATTACTTCAGAGAAATGGAAAACTGAATTTAAGATTAAATGTACGGGGGTTGTGTTAAATTACCTTTTTAGTCAATGGGCAGAAGTACCACAAATAGTATATTAAAGTACACGTTTCATAAGAAGCGGTTTTAGCGCACGCGTCTATTTTAAAAAACGAGCCACAAAGTGGCGAGTTTTTTTTATTGACACGTGCGCTAAAACGCCTTATGAAACATGTGCTTTATACATTTTTTTCTATTTCACCTTTTATAATGAAGAAAAATACATTTTAAAAAGAAAATAAATCCTTCAAATTTTGTAAATTTTTATGTCTAAATTTTATGTTGGTAATACTATTTTTTATCATAGTAACCTCTGGACAACAAAAATTATTTTGCAAACTGTCATTTTTTGATTTATTGACCCATTTTCACGAAGAGATTCTAAAGTTATTTTAGCGATATGAGATTTGAAATTGGACGGAATACGTTGTGTGATCCTTGTACATTCGGTACATATACAGAGCGTTCGGAAATTCGGGAGATTTTGCTACTTTTTTTCGAATTTCAAAAGACGTGATTTTACGTCACGGCATTGCAATTTAGTATATGGAAGATGGATAATTCAAATAAAGTTAAAGTTAAAATCGACATTGGAAGGTTAGTAGATTGAATTTTGGATAGGATTTGGCAGAAAATGATAGCTTGAAGCATCTACAAACTACAAAAGATTGATTTATAGATTTATGCAACCAACATACATGACTGTTATCCACACAGAATAAGAAAGTAGGTTATCAAGCTAATTTTCCTCTGCGAAAAATGGGTTTTCTCGTAAATCACAAAGGCCGCGCAAGTCAATGAAATAAAACATTTAAATGTTACCAACATCAAATAAAGAAAAAACGCGTATCGAAATAGCGTCATTACGATACGCAAATGCGTATCGTACTGAGCTTGTTATGAACGTGAAATAAATAAAAAAATATTTAAAATATAGTTGTTAGTTTGACATGGTTTCTTGGAGCCGACTTTAAATGATCCATATATTTTGTATTTTATGATATTATAGACAACGACGAATAAACAAAGATACACTAAGAAAAAACCATCTATTCCTTATAAGAATTCACATACACACACACATATAAAACTGTTTGACATGTGACAGCAACTAGACCGTTGTGTAGTGATAATATCACGGTAATTTAGCCAATAGCAAATAGGAGTTATTGCTACCATAGAATGGTTTAATGCTCTGAATACTCACTGTAATTATCAAGTTTTATTGGGGGTGTAATCTGGCTTTATATACTGTATTAGTTCCGATTGGCAGTTGTAATGAAAGTTGACATTTTTCATAATAATATTTGCTTGCTAGGGTTAATAAAGCACATAGGTACTTACCACTAAAAATCAGCACTGTGGTTCTCTAAAATTTAAATAGCTTCTATAGTAAAAATTTTGAATACTCTCGCAAGATGGAGGCAAAGTCACGTGACACTCTGTCAATTTTGGTCTATTAAATTTTTATAAGTTGGCATGAATTCCAGGACTGGACTTGAAAATTATAGATGTGATACCTTCTAAAACAATTGATGCAATAGTCTCATCGGTTCTACCGCTTAAATAATGCCAAATAATAATAATAATTTCTTTTGAAAGTTTTGTTTTATAAATATTATAATTTGAGGTAGGTAGATAATACTAATAAACATGAGTTTTTATATGGTTAAAAGATAAAGTGTCAAAATAGATTTAAAAACTATATAATATTAAATAATTATCCAAACCTTGAAAATTCTGAATTAACTGAAACGCAACTTTAAATAGGATTCTGTCATTCATATTTAAAACAGAATTTTTTTTTGTTTTATTTGTTCAGATTATACCTATAGGTAAAATACAATACCTACAGTTCAACATAAACTAATTGAATTCAGTCAGATATTACATTTACTGTCAAGGAAATCCCCATAAATGACTTACGTAAGGTACGTAGACCCAGAAAATAGGGTGTCCCAGAATATGTGGGCAATCTCCCGGATTCGGATAGAATATGAAAAAATAATATGACAAGTTCCCATAAAAAAATTTCCTACAGGCCCTCCCTACTGAGATATAAGCCCCTGAAGGACGCCTCTGGAAATCGGTTTATCTTGAATAATTCTTAAAGTACTTGCTGTAATTTAATAATTTTTCAGTATGATGTTTGCTAGATAAGTCTCCTCAAAATGAACCGTTTTAATTTTATTCGGCTTATTTAGTTTTCCAGGGACGGACTAGCTTTATCAGAATAATGCTTATTTTTTTTTACACCCTCTATGATAGAGGCATATCGATAATACTATTGAATAGCTGAAACCTTAAACTAAAAAAAAGGTACTCTTTATTAACATCGATAAAGTAAACCATTTACGAGAAAAACATTTTTGTTCCATATGCCTTTTTTTTATAAAATATTCGATAAATACCTTATTTTGTTGATATGGTTTAGTTGATATGTACCAGTTAAAATAAACAATAATTACTGAAGTGTCAGTTGGAAATTGAGTGTGTTTAAGTTTTTGATCTTATTTCTTCTGCTTCTTTTTGGTATGGAATTTACGTTTGAGGAATATGCCGACATGCATTTAATGTATGGGCTTCCATCATGTAATGCCTTAGAAGCCCGAAGGCTTTATGAAGAACGATTTCCAAACAGAAGAATTCCTGACAGAAAAACCTTTGAAAGAGTAGATCGTCGTTTAAGAGAGACATGTAAAAACTAAGTTGTTTTATTTTTAATTTGTACTTATCGAATGATAAAGATTTAAAGATTTCATTTAAAGTATTAAGGTCGTAAATCATTTTAGGAAAGTTTGACAAAGCCAGTCACAATTGTGGAAATTAAAACCATCGCGTTGATGGTCTTGAAGAAACCATCCTTAATGCCGTAGAAGTAGATCCTGCTGCAAGTGTTCGAAAATTGACTGCCGAATTTGATTGTTCAAAATCAATGGTCTTTAGAATCCTTAGAGAGCAACAGTTACATCCATACCACCTTCAAAAAGTACACGCGCTTCTTCCTGAAGACTTTCCGCGAAGGATGGAATTTTGTAACTGGGTTTTAGATCGGCACAGAAACGATGCAAATTTCATTGGTTCAGTTCTCTTCACAGACGAAGCTGGGTTTTCCAAAAACGGCATCATAAATTCTCCTAATTTACATTTATGGGCAGAGGAGAATCCCCATGCTTCTATTGTAACGCATCATCAGCACCAATTTGAACCCATCAACGTGTGGTCCGGAATTATCAGACAACACTTAATTAGACCATTTGTATTGCCAATAAGGTTAAATGGAGAAAGGTATTTGGAATTTCTTCAAAACAATCTGCCAGAACTTTTAGAAGATCTACAACGTCTGCAACTACGACATAATATGTGGTTCATGCATAATGGGGCTCCGCCACATTTTAGTCTAGTAGTTCGAGAACACCTAAACAGGGTCTTCGAAAATCAATGGATAGGAAGGGGAGGACCAGTGGCTTGGTTTCCTCGATCACCAGACCTAAATCCATTGGATTATTTTTGTGGGGCTATCTAAAATGTTTAGTATACGCCAATCCAATACAAAATCGGGAACACTTATTGGAACTGATTAACTTCCAACGAGCAAGACATACCTACATTAATAATTATGATCCCTAATGAAAAATAATTAAAAAATTTTAACCTGTAAATTTTTGGTCAAATGAATAATAATTGTAGGTACTTACTGGCCACACAAAAGTAGTTAAAATTCAATGAAAGTAGAAATAAAAGGCACCATAACGACAAAATATTTTAAAAACGTAATTAAATGTAACCAAAAGCACAACAACGCAATTCACAGCTCATTACGGTCCAGTACTAATCTGGGGATATTACTATCTCCCAATATCAGCTGATCGATGACAAATTTCAGCTGTCATCTGTTTTAAAACGAGACTATTCGTGCCGTTTTCTATAGTGTGATATTGTTCTTGTCGTTTAACATTGCATATGATTATCTATTATGCAACATGGTTTACTGAGATGGTAAAATTTGTCCATAGATTATAAAGTCCAATACTCATTAGTATTGGGTTGTGCGAAATAAGAATCTTCTATTGCTTTATCTGACATGCAAAGTTTAAAAAAACTTAAATTCAAAGTAAAAATAAATTAATTGAAACAGGTATTAGTACGATCAATAAAATTCAAATTCAGACAGGATAGCTAGAAGACTCCAAACAACGATGTGACCTGCGCAACAAATATGTTAAAACTAATACTACGGCCCGCGGCGATTGCCGATCGCTACGAACCCCCACCAACGTCTTGTGGATTATAGGTTCTAACGGATACAATTCGTTTTTAGGGACGCTGTTTTGCTTTCTTAATAATTGTAGAAAAAGCGCTTTACTAGGAACAAAATTCGTCGCATTGAGAAGATACAATGTATTTCTTAACAAAATTGCTATTTTTTTATTTTTATTTATTAAATAATTCCCAACGAACTTTAGAAGTCCATTACAGGGAAAATATTACACTAACTTAAAAATAAACAAATATAAACAAATTTTTTTACAAAAATATAGAATTACAATACAGAATACAATACAAATAAAATTAATAAAATAGTCAAATTTAAATCAATTTTAAAACTAATTTCCGAATAAAATTAGAGTGCTTTTATTTTTTTTAAAATACAATTTAGTTTTCTTTTTAAAGAGTGTCAATTTTTTTATATTTTTATACATATTTGGTAGGGTATTATAAATTATAACCCCATTGTATAATAATGATCTTTTACTAATATTGCTTTTAATATTTACTGCTAAAATACTTTCATTTTGCCTTGTGTCATGAATATGTACGGTATTTAATTTTTGGAATGTGATTTTTGATTTTTTTTTATGAGTGGATATTGAATGAATAATTACACATATTTTTAATTTATACAAATTTTCTAAGTTTAAATATCCTAGTGGTTTGTATAAACTTATTGTTGGTTCTAAAAAAGGAAGCTTGTAAATACATTTAATAAGTTTATTTTGTAATTTTTTTAAAGGGTTTATTATCGTAGAGGTAGCAGATCCCCAGACGGATATTAAATATTGAAATTTAGAATAAATTAGAGAATAATAAATATTTTTTAAAAGCTTAATTGGTAAATAATATCTTATTTTGTAAAAAATTCCAATCAATGGGGTAATATTTTTCCTGAGATAATCGATATGTGTTTTCCAACTTAAATGTTCATCTATATGCAGTCCTAGAAATTTTATAGAATCGGCATATTTTATGTTTTTATTATCAAATAAAATTTCTTTTTCTGATAGCAAGCTGTTTATTTTTGTTTTAGTAATATATATATAAGAAGATTTTTTAAAATTTATTGATAATTTATATGAGTGAAGCCAAGAAAAAATGATTTGTAAATCATTTTTTATTTGATTTTGAATGTCAAAGTAATTATTGCCAAAATAAATATTAGTTGTATCATCAGCAAATAATTGTATCTTACCATTTAGGTTTAATTTAGATAATATATTATTAATATATATAAGAAATAATATTGGTCCTAAAATTGATCCTTGCGGAACACCACATTTAATAGTTTTTTGAGTACTTTTACTGTTATTAATTTCAACATATTGTGATCTATTGCTTAAATAACTTTCAAACCAATTGTAAATATTTCCCCTTATTCCAATGTTATGAATTATTTGTAATAAAAAATTATGGTTAACTGTGTCAAACGCTTTACAAAGGTCTAAAGATAATAAACAGCATTCTTGATTTTGATCTATTTTTAATTGAATGTCTGTTATTACATCCATAATAGCAATTTCAGTATCTCTATATTTTCTAAAACCATATTGACTATCTGAAATTAAATTTTGATTATCTAAGAAATCTGTTAATTTGTTGTTCATAATTTTTTCAAAAATTTTTGAAAAAACTGGCAAAACAGATATTGGCCGATAATTACTTGGATCATTTTTTGAATTTGCTTTAAAAATTGGTGATACTTTTGCTAATTTCTTTTTTGATGGAAAAATACCCTTTTTAACAGATAATTCAAATAGTTTAAGTAAAATTGGTAACATTTCTATTTTGACTTTTTTAATAATTTTTACTGATATTTCATCAAAAGTCGTTCATTATTCAACAAGACTGTATTGCTAATAGAACTGATTACTACCAATAAAAACAATGTTTTAGCAAATCTGGAATTGATAATTGATATAACACTAAAGCGGGTTTGATACACTAGCAATTTATTTAATAAGGATTAATACAAAATAAGCTATCAATACAAACTATGTCTTAGCGAACCTGTTGTATTACATCATTTTCATTTCGGACGGACGGAATGGTATATAAAGCTGAATGAAAAAGAAATGTGTTTTTCAGAAAAATAAAACAAACTTCCCGATAAGGCAGGAAATTTAAGTATCTCACATACCTAGATAATATCTCCAGTATGTAAGGAAAAATTTGAAATCCTAAAATGTTTAACCATTCGCCAAGTTCTAGACATAGCACAGTAAGTAATATAATATACAGGATCGCTGATATGTATGGAAACGGTTGATTATTTTTTAAAGTAAGATAGTTAGCGAAAAATGTTAAACACGACATCCTATTAGAAGTTAGGGATTTTGAGAGTCAAAAGTCTAACAGAAATGTATATCACATTAACATTAACAGTTTTTGAAATTCCGGGTTATAAATATTATAAACTTATCGGAGATTAGTTATTTTAAAATAAGGGTCACTAAAAAAACATTTTTGTGGTAATATATTAGAAAATACCAAAGGACTGCTAACTCCCAAAAGAAGTGTACACGGATTTTAAATTAGGTTTGATTTAATCTGATTTAAATAGAGATTTAAGATTTAAACTATTATGCGTTTGCTGTAAGTAGTTATAGATGGAGGCTTCTGCGCCCCCCTCCTCCCTGGCTTCTGCGCATGCGTCAGTAGTGTGACTCGCTGCGTTTTTGTATTTCATGCCCTGTCAATATCATAAAAGCTAATCCATGTAAAAGCCGTTTACATTTTAAATAAAATGAATCGCTTTCGTGGCGGTATTTTATTTCAACCTTGCAGTTCATTTAAACTTTTTGTTTTTACTAAAATGTTTTAACCGGAGAACAGTTTGGAAGAATAAATTCCTATAGAAGTTAAAATAAAAGGTTTTTTGTAAATTTAGTAGTATTGGGCCGTTGTGTTGGTAAGTTTGTTATCTATATATGCAGGGTGGTCCATTAGTGCTATAATGTAGAATATCTCATATATTTCAAACAACAGAAAAAACATTTTTATACACATGATAATGCTGACGAGTTATGAATATTAGGTATTTTCCGTGGGGCTAATAACTCCCTCAAATCTGTGTACATTATGTTGTTAAATCAAATTAAATCATTTCAAATCTGCCTCCAATCACTAGAAATAAAAAAAATACTTTAATCACTCTAAACAGCTTTAATTAATTAATTAATTAAATCCGTTTATTATAGCCGTTCTAGAATGGCTATAAACGACTCATTAACAGCTTTGAACGACTAATGAACAGCTTTGAACGATTAATGAACAGCTTTGAACGACTAATGAACAGCTTTGAACAACTAACGAACAGCTTTGAACCTGTACACTGCTGACGAATGCGCAGAAGCTAGGGAGGAGGAGAGCGCAGAAGCCCCCATCTATAACTATTGCTGTTACGTGCCGATGATTTACAAAATGTAGGAGATTTTTTGTAGATTTAAACCGATTTAACAAATCAATCAAAAATTCAATTCACTCATTTACTTGACTTAATTAAAGCTGTTTAAATTGAGTAAAGTAATTTTTTAAATTTCTAGTTATTGGAGGCAGATTTGAAATTATTTAATTTGATTTAACAACATAATGTACACAGATTTGAGGGAGCTATTAGCCCCACGGAAAATACCAAATATTGATAACTCGTCAGCACATCATGTGTATAAAAATGTTTTTTCTATTGTTGGAAATAGACGAGATATTCTACTTTATAGCACCAATGGACCAACCTGTATGTACAGATAACAAACCCACCAACACAACGGGCCAATAATACTAAATTACGAAAAACTGTTATTTTAACTTCTATTGGAATTTATTCTACCAAACTGTTCTCCGGTTAAAACATTTTAGTAAAAAAAAGTTTAAATGAACTGCAAGGTTCAAACAAAAAGCCGCCACGAAAGCGATTAATTTTATTTGAACTGTAAACGTCTTTACCGCTTTTACATGGATTAGCTTTTATGATATTGCCAGGGCATAAAATACAAAAACGAAGCGAGTCGAAACCTCAGACAGATTTACAACAAAAGCGTTGCAAAGTTTTGCTTCAAAGCTTATTAATCCCGGTAAAGGCGCTGTCTACAAATAAAAACAATTAAACAAGGGGATATTCTTGTATGGTATATTTTGTTCGGAAAATAATTGGAGGTAAATAAAACTGGAATCTGTAAATTTGATTAAAACACTCTGGAATGTTTGATGAAAAATGTTCGAGTTTGTTACGAAACTGCATTTGTAATATAATATACAATATTGCCAGTGGCGGATCTAAGAAGGTCCTGGGGATGGATACAAGCGCGGATCTAGAGGGGGTCATGGGGGGTCATGACCCCCCCCCAAGCAGAAAAAAATTAAATGGATTTACTGTTTTGACTACCTCTGCAGCATTTTCACAAGATTCATGACAACATTACCATATATAAATTAGTTATATTTTTTCTGTTGATTGAATTTAAAATGTAAATGTAAAATGTAAAATATCTGAATTACTTCCCCATATAATTGATAATTGTGATTCTGATTTATTCCTCAATATTAAGATTCTTCTTCAAATCCTACTTGATACACTACCTGTAAGTGCAGCAACAGCGGAAAGGTCCTTCTCGACTCTACGTCGCGTTAAAACGTGGCTTAGAGCAAGCATGGTAGAGGAACGTCTCACTGGCTTGGCTTTGTTGAACATTCATAAAAATATAATCATCGACGTTGATGTAGTTATAGCCAGATTTGAAAATAACAAACAAAGAAAATTAAAATTCGTGATTTAAGAATCAATGGCATGTTATGTAAGTACATTTTTTATTTTATTTTATCAAGTGTAGATTTTTTTTTTCTTAATATTGGGAAATAACTGGGGTTTAACCAAAATTTTTACTTGGTTTTAAAAGTAAACACACGACTATTTATATATGTATATTATATTTTCTATTGTCGATAACGAACGTGGCAATTTTTCAAAATATTGAGATAAAACATAAAATATAGGAAAGAAAAAAGATACTAATTTTCGCTGTATATTTTTTTGAATTCACTTTAACATTAATTTACATACATATTATCCTTTTTAATGTAAAGTTTATCATCGGAAATTTTCTCGCCTTTAGCGCATTCACTGTCAAACTTTTGGCGTGGTCGCAAGATTTTTTCGCCTGTGGCGCTTTTTAACTTCGTTTAGCAAAGTTCTGGATCTGCGCCTGGGTGGATAGTTGGAACATCCTAATTAAACAAGTGCACTTTTTGGCGTAACATTGGCATATTTTTTACTAAAGTCAAATTTCTCTAACAACTCGCCACATCACTTGTCATTTATGTCACCCTGCTGAGGTCAGGTCTATTTTATGTTGAGCGGTTGGCTACAAAGACAGGATCGGACTTAGCTTTCTACCATCGTCATCTTTTAAGTTTTGCCAGATTTTTAAATAATTTTTTAAAGATGTACCGGGTGAGTCAACGATTGCGCGGATTAATTTTAGGCCTTGAAGATAAAATTTGTCCATAATAAGCTTTTGTATGAAAATATGGTTGGATATCTGGCACATCTTAAAAATATTTTGAATTATACAGGGTGCGCCCAAAAAGCAGGGTGTCATAAAGTTACATTTTTTTAAATGGGACACCCTATATTTGAATAAATTTATTAATTCTATGTGTTATTTCATACATTTTTATAAATGGTTTAATATACGAAAAAGTTATAGTTTTTAAGATAATTCGAATTATAATGAAAATTTTGCATTTGCAAGCATCTCGTTGTTGTAATAATGCTACTTAAATTTTTACACTAAGCTATTCATAATTTCTGTACTTACTACATAAAGTCAAAAATACATATTCACTATGAAATATTTGACGTCTCATTTACAGGGTGTTTACTTTCTAGAACCAAAGTCAGAAATATAATAAATAAAATAAAAATATCACTTTTATTAAATGGAACACCCTATATATTTTTAGGTCATCTTATAGCTTGTCATAAACTCTTCAACTTTCGTTAAAAACGTCCTATCCCTATCTCTAATAGTTTTTGAAATATTTTGATATTTCGAGATTTAATGTCCTCGTTATAACATTTTGTGTCAATGGATCACGCCTGTTGAACCAAACATTTCCATTAAATTTTGAAAACTTCGAGGACTGGGTGCTCGCCGCTCGGGATATTTCATCCTGTATAGTTGTTCAGCAAAAACACACTTTTTATCCGCCTCGTCTAAAACATAAATCATATCGATTTATTAATTTTTTGAAAAATTCATTTTGAGTACCTACCAACTTATAAAATGACTGGACAATAAACTTTGCAGTAAAAAGGCTTTATTTTTACTTTGATCGGGTCAATGCCAATATTTTCATTTATTTTCCATGGCTATTGTGATCCATTGACAAAAAATGCTATAACGAGGACATTAAATCTCGAAATATCAAAATATTTCAAAAACTATTAGAGATAGACGTTTTTCACAAAAGTTGAAGAGCTTATGACGAGTATGACAGAAAAATATATAGGGTGTTCCATTTAATAAAAGTGATATTTTTAAATTAGAAGTTTTCTCACTTTGGTCCTAGAGAGTAAACACCCTGTAAATGAGACGTCAAATATTTTATAGTGAATATGTATTTTTGACTTTATTTAGTAAGTATAAAAATTATGAATCGCTTAGTGGCAAAATTTAAGTAGGATTTTCACAACAACGAGATGCTTGCAAAGCAAAATTTTCATTATAAGTCGAATTATCTTAAAAACTAGAACTTTTTTGTATATTAAACCATTAATAAAAATGTATGAAATAACACGTGGAATTAATAAATGTATTCAAAAATAGGATGTCCCATTTAAAAAAATTTAACCTTATGACACCCTACTTTTTGAGCGCACCCTGTATAATTCAAAACAGGAAGGTGATGATGCTTACTCTGCAAAAAAAGACAATAAGGAAATGGCAAAAATGATAAATCGAGAGCTCTGTTTATGTTTGACTTGCAGCAGTGCCTGCCGATACCAAATTTGAGGACATCGGTAGGGTGGCGTTTTATGAACGCCAACTTTGGACTTATAATTTAACAATGTATAATTGCGTCAATAATACAACTACTTGTTGTATGTGGTATAAAACACTGTCTGGCAGAGGGGCATGTCAAATCGGTTCTTGTTTATACAAAAAACTTTTGACCTTACATCAAACATGTAACACTGTACCCTAATACTTGTGGTGGACAGAACAAAAACGGCCACATAGTTGCAATGTTTATGGTTTTAATGCAAAATTCTTCATTTGAGATAATAGATCACAAATTTCTGATACCGGGACATACCAGAATGGAATGTGACACCAGTCACTCAATAATCGAAAAAAAGAAGAAAAAACATGAGAGACTTATTAAACGTCCTAGAGATTGGTACCAGTTGGTACGATTATGTGGCAAAAAACCGCCATTTAAAGTTCAAGAAATGAAACAGGACAATATTATTGATTTCCCTACCTATATTGCTAAAGTTGCTTACAAGCACGAAAATTGGATATTAGTGGAAAAAAGTTTGTTTGGAAAAATGTAAAATGGATTCGGTATGACAAAATGTTTGGTAAATTTTTTTACAAGAGCAGTCACAACGAAAATGAACCTTTCAAAACAATGTCATTTTGCAGGAGAGGTCAAATTTCTCCCCCTGCAAATTTACCGAAATGCAAATATCCGAATTGTATTTCAGAGGAGAAGAAAAGTAATTTAATTAAACTATTACCCTAAATTTATGAAGTCTTTCACACATTTTACAAGAATCTTCCTACTAAAAAGAATATTAAAGACATTTTGCCACATTTAGATAAAATGTGTCCAGACGATGATTAGTGTAAAAGGGTTTATTTAAAAAAAAAATTGTGCATTTGGAGTTATGTTTTTTTTTTCTTAAACCATAATGTATTTTTTATTTAAAATTATGTTATTTTATTCTTAAGTACCAAATAAAACATTTACTTAACAAAAAACACCTTCTTTTTTAACGCATTCTTCATAAAATAAAAAATGAAAAACCGAATTTTTGTAAACAAGTAAATCTCAATACTACTATTTTCTACCTGTCTCACTTTACACGCGCATGAGCGAATTGTTCCCTAAATTTTTTGCTCATCATTTCCAGACACCGTGTATAAGTTTACCGAAAAAAACAGTATATTTCTAAAATGTACTAATAAAACTACTGAAATCTTTTCTATTTTAACAAACCGTTTCTTAAAAAAAAATTTGAACAAATAAATTGCAATATTTAAAAGAAGGGCCGTAAAAATACGAACAATTTTATTTAAACTGTAAACGACTTTATCGTCTTTCCATAGATTAGCTTTTATTATATGGCCAGGGCATAAAATACAAAAACAAAGCGAGCCAAAACCCCAGACAGATTTACAACAAAATCGGTGCGAAGTTTTGCTCAAAGCTTATTAATCCTGGTAATGTTTTAGGCGCCGCCGACAAATAAAAACAATCAAACAAGGCGATACAAGAATCCTATATTTTCTCGTGTTAGTGCAGTAAATATGGGATTAGAGAAGAACTAAATTATTATCGCAAATAAATAAAAATTTTTAGAAGATGATATAATGTCCACGAAAATAATTAAAAGAAAGAAAATATTGTGGCATATCGGACGTGTGTAACTATTTTTTATATTGGAAATAGCGTGTATCCGGCATGCGTTGCAACCCGCTGGTATAAATACAAACCCGAACAAACCCGATATATTAGTACCCGGCATGCCACTTTCTGAAATTGCACCCGTGCGAAGCCGGGGCGGGTCGCTAATTATACATAAAAACCTTTCTCTTGAATCACTCTATCTATTAAAAAAAACCGCTTCAAAATCCGTTGGTAGTTTTAAAGATTTAAGCACATACCGGGTGTCCACGGAAGGTTGCTCGCCCCTCTAACTTGTTTGTTTTTCAAGATAATGAAATAAAATTCGGGGGATTTGTATATGACATAAAACTGCATTTCTTGACAGGTGACTCAACATTATGGAGCTTCCGGTTTAACCGGAAGTGACATAAACTTTCAATTTTTAAATGGGACACCTGGTATATTTTTATTTTTTTGAACTCCATATGACATTCTAAATACAACGATGTGTCACTTGTCACTTTTTGTCGCCAAGAAAATATTTTTTTTCCAAATTTATTGTTTTATCTAGAGGGCTATGAATACCTTAAAATCACTTATTTCAGTACTTTAATCTTGGAAAAAATATGTGCTATGTAAAATGTAATTTTTAAAGTTGTATAACTAATTTTTTTTAAATGGCAACATGGTGGCTCGTCGGGTTAAGAAAAAAAAATTTAACTACGATTTGTTTGATACCGTACACTATTAGGTTTTAGAAAAGCTGCCATTAAAAAACTTTAAAAAGTTAACTTAGAAGTTTCCTAAAATGAAGCATCTTTTTAGAATAAATTTAGATTTAAATGCATCAAGTAGCCTGTCACCAGCAAAACAAAATCATGCCTTGATGAAAATTGAAATGCCAACAGCTTCTGCCAAAGTAAATTAGTTTGTTGTTTAAAAAACATGAAAAATAATAGTTTTACAAGGAGTGAAAAAGTTGATATATAAGTTTTTTTAATGGCAGCTTTCCTAAAACCTAATAGTGTATAGTATCAAAATAATCGTAATAAAATTCTCGTTTTTCTTAACCCGACGAACCACCATGTTGCCATTTAAAAAAAATTTGTTATACAACTTTAAAAATTAAATTTTACGTAGCACATAGCATTGGACCAAAAATAGTAAAATTGTATTTTTCCCAAGTTTAAAGAACTGAAATAAGTGATTTTAAGTTATTCATAGCCCTCTAATAATATATATACCAGGTGTGCCATTTAAAAATCGAATGTTTATGTTACTTCCGGTTAAACCGGAAGTTCCATAATGTTGAGTCACCTGTCAAAAAATGCCGTTTTATGTCGTATACAAATCCCCCGAATTTTATTTTATTATCTTGAAAAACAAAAAAGTTAGAGTGGCAAGCCATCTTCCGTGGACACCCGGTATAGGGATATAGGGACAGACGGGCGATAGCGACTTTGTTTTATACTATGTTAAGATACACAGGGATCCACGTTTAATGGATACCCTAGGGCGGGTAGACCACGACGGCCGTTTCGTCCTTGTTAGGAGTCCTATTCCAATATAAAAAATAGTTACACACTTGTCCGATATGCCACAATATTTTCTTTCTTTTATAAATAAAAATGTTGCAGCCGTATTCACTAAAGGAGAATAAATTTAAAACCGTCTTAAATTGACAGGTCTAGGTTTTAAATAATGTCAAGTATAAGAAGTCAACTAAATATTAATCTGTAAATTTTTTTTGGTTCGTCTTTAAGGAGGGATTAACGACGCCATTTTCTATCGTCAATTCGATTTACCTAACCATTGACGATTCGCATGCGCACTGCAGTGCTGTGTTGATCAGAGTAGTTGTTCCTATGCTTTTGGCATACGAAGAAGAAAAACAGACATATTCTGGAGCTGGCAGATGCTAGTCAGCCGGTCATAGTTTTGTTTACTTTCGTGTTTTGTGCTTATGACCCATAGACAATTTACTTTTAGATATAAGCAAACAATAATCACGAAAGTGGCAGATTTATGGCCTCGCGCATGTAAACAAAGCTAGATACTATTAGACATGCGCTCTGCAATATTATCGTTTGACGAATGGGAAAATAGACAGGTCCGGGCTTTACAATTTAAATTTTTGCCAGAAAATTGGAATTTCTTCTCAATTTTTGATCAAGTTGGAAAAAAAGGTAGTGATTTCTGGCATTTTTAGTAGTAGCAAACCCATCAGATTTTAAGGATAGAAAATTGTTTTTAAGGTTTGGTTTTAAAATTTGTTTAAAAATGATTCGTCGTTGTGTTTTTAGTTCGAAAAGAAAGAGAACAAGAACACATGAAGTAAACTAGTCTTATAAAATCGAATATAAAGACAAACAAAAACAGTAAAATAACCAATCTACGGTGTTATCGCATACCTAACCTCAAGTCAAATATTAGTTAGTATCGAGGTTGGTATATAACCTGTATGTGTAAAACATTTTTAAGTCATTGTTTATATTCGAATCCGAGTCACTAAAAGCACAAACACAATTCACTAAACTACACAAAAACTAGAAATCCGTAAATAATAAACACCCACAATTCACAATAGCTATGAAAACTACAAGGAATCCACAGAGAAACCTTATAACACAACAACAAAAAGTTCTGGAAATCGACGTGTTTACTTTCAAGGATTTTAAGGTGAATTGTGTCAATTTTAGTGGTTTCAAAAAACTCCTTTTTTAAAGTTTCTACTGCAAAAAGTTATATCGTATTTAAAATGCAGTTTGTCAAAGTTAACCTAATTACAACTACCTATATTAAAAAAGGTACAAAATTAAAAAAATAAATTATCGCAAATAATTTGTAATACCGTGCGAGCAAAAATTATTTACATCAAAGAGGGCCTTGCATCTAAGGACGTAATGCTTAGCCGTAGAGCTTAATACCTGTTGGGTGTCAGTAACTACCTGAATTAACAATCAATCAGTTATTCCGTCATCTTGGACAGTCGTTACAAGTAATTTGATTCATCGCTAATTTTTCCAATTTCTTGACCAATTCACACAATGGGCTTTACGGAACAGCACAAAACATTCATGGTTGAAGCGTATTTTCGAAACGGGGTTAGAGTAAATGGTGAGTGGCAATACAATCTGGGTTTGTGCATCGACGATTTTCACGAACATTTTCCTAACGTTGCTTTTATTGCTGAGGATTTTTATCATTACCTGAAAAGATCCGTGGCTGTGTTTAGGGAAACAGGTTCTATACAACACAAAAGGATTATCCAAGATTGTGGTAACATTTCTCCAGAGATGCTGGTCAACACTATCGAAAATATGAAGAGATGTGTGAATTTAGGCTTGGAGCATGACGGCGGCCAATTTCAGCAATTATTTATGTAATTATTTTTCTCTTTCTTTCTGTATATTCTTACTTTCTTAATTTTGTGAACAACAAAAATAAATTTTTCTATTTCACGTTCATAATAAGCTCAGTACGATACGCATTTGCGTATCGTAATGAAGCTATTTCGATACGCGTTTTTTCTTTATTTGATGTTGGTAATATTTAAATGTTTTATTTCATTGACTTGCGCGGCCTTTGTGATTTTCGAGAAAACCCATTTTTCGCAGAGGAAAAATAGCTTGATAACTTACTTTTTTATTCTGTGTGGACAACAGTCATGTATGTTGGTTGCATAAATCTATAAATCAATCTTTTGTAGATGCTTCAAGCTATCATTTTCTCCCAAATCCTATCCAAAATTCAATCTACTAACCTTCCAATGTCGATTTTAAGTTCAACTTTATTTGAATTTTCCATCTTCCCTATACTAAATTTCAATGCCGTGACGTAAAATCACGTCTTTTGAAATTCGAAAAAAAGTAGCAAAATCTCCCGAATTTCCGAACGCTCTGCATATGTACCGAATAGACAAGGATCACACAACGTATTCCGTCCAATTTCAAATCTCATATCGCTAAAATAACTTTAGAATCTCGTGGTGAAAATGGGTCAATAAATCAAAAAATTACAGTTTGCAAAATAATTTTTGTTGTCCAGAGGTTACTATGATAAAAAATAGTATTACCAACATAAAATTTAGACATAAAAATTTACAAAATTTGAAGGATTTATTTTCTTTTTAAAATGTATTTTTCTTGATTATATAAGGTGAAATAGAAAAAAATGTATAAAGCACACGTTTCATAAGGCGTTTTAGCGCACGTATCAATAAAAAAACTCGCCAGCTCGTGTTTTAAAATAGATGCGTGCGCTAAAACCGCTTCTTATGAAAGGTGTACTTTAATATACTATTGTATTTGTCTATTACTCCTTAGTTTGGCATATCATGTCATAATATGAATTTGACAAAATGTTAACCTAGATTTGGTTAGATACGAGTATATCGTCCCCATATCATTGTGATCTAAACCAAGCCCTACGTTTTTTAATCCAAGCCCTCTTTGATGCAAATATTTTTGCTCGCACGGTATCTATCAGTTTATTGCAGACTAACTTATATTGATAAAGAACAAGGTTTAATCCTCCGTGTAATAATATTGACAGGCTGCAGCAACGTATATTAATCGATGCCTTCCAAACAGACATCGAACATCGTGAGACATATTAAACAAAGAACTAACCGTTTGTTGTATTGGAAATCAAGGAGGCCACTTCGAGCATTATTGATGAAATAATATTACCAAGTAAAATATTTTTTTTTTAGTCACGACTAGACATTTAAATGTTTTTATTTTGTAACTGTGTTTAATTAAGTTGTATAGTAGGTAGGTTAAGTTTGGTAAATAACATTTTAAACCAAATATGATTTTTTATTGGTTTCTATTTTGTTTTAATTCTCTATCTCTATCTAAACCAATGATGAATATTTTCAAAATTTTTCTGATTATGTCCGATTTGGGCCGAACTGTTTTTGGGGTAAAACGCACTCTAAAAAATTAATTAAAATTCCAGGTCCGTATTTAAAAAAATAATTTTACGATGACAAAACTCTGCTATAAGTTATAACAAATGACCATAAAAATTTGATACTGAGGCCATTTTGTAGGCAAAAAAACTAATAAGTATCTATTCAAGAACGTTTTTCTAAAATTAAAACCTTTTGATTTAATTTAATCAATTTTGTAGAAATACCGTTTAGAAGTTACCAATAGTGGTCCATTTAATAGTTACAACCCTGTATTACCAATAATGTTATATTATATAAAAGTGTTTAAACAAACTTTAAAAAATAATTTATTAAATCTGAGCAAAAACCCGTTAATAAGCCCCATACGGGGTGATTCATGTTAAGTGACCTATTAGAAGCTCACGGAAACGACTAAAGTTATCATTTTTAACATTTGATAGCAGGCATGATTTTTGATTAATTTTAAACTTTCAAAATATTATACCGGAAGATGTGGCCAACTTTGGTGTTATATCCTGAAGCTTTTTTGAATACTTTATTAAAACCTAAGTGACTTTTAATAATAATCTATACCTATTCCTTACCGTTTTGAGATATGAATTTTATTATAAAATTAATTTTTTATATAAAAACAAAGCGAGAAGAAGGTTCAGTAACTTTGAAACCAATAAAAGTAAACATTTTAAAGTTTGATAGCCTTTAACTAAAACATACTTCTTTACATTCCATAACTATACTTGTATTATCTTCCTAAAGTGTAGAGAATCAAATTTCCTATCTAAATGTCTGATATGTATCTTCATTCGCTAAAAATATTCCGCCTTTCTTGTCTAGGACACATAAATTTGCAATTACGTTTGTCTTAGTATTATTCACAGACTGTCCGAGATGGCGCCATTGGCGCTTGTCTCTATGGCAACGTGGAAAAATTATTTGCGCTTGCCAATTCTTCCAAATTGTCGGGTTTGTAAATACAATATACAGGGTGTCCATTTAGTGTGCCGTTGGATCGTAAACGGTCGACTTAAGGAATAAAACTTTTATACAAAAGTTGTACAGGTTTACGTCGCGCGCCCTTTAAATATAATTTGAAATATACAGGTTGGACCAAACACCCAGGGTGGGCCAGACATATCTTTTTTAAATGAAACACCATATATTTTTTTCATTATATTGAAGCCTTTAGTAGTTCTCTATTCTTCTTTAAAAATTTTTGATCACCAAATGCGACGTTGTCAAGATATGATTTTTTCAATGAATTTTTGGCTAAAAATGAGTTTACATGAAAATCGTTGAATTTTAACCATCTTTACAAATTTTTTTATTAAAACTTAGAAAGAAAAAGTTATAACAAGTTAAATCACCAAACGGTTATTAGAATTGGTATAAGTACTACAGAGTGTTAAACATCTTGCTCCAAACTTAATGAATTTAAAACCAAGATTTCGTTTTTTTTTCAAATAAAATTTTAAATTTTTTTCGAAAAGATATTTTAATTCTCTTTAATTTGATACCAATATGTGATACCCTATTTTAAAAAGTTGTCGATGAAAACATGATTTTAAAAAATTGTGTCATAAAGGCAAGCGTAAATTCGTGATGCTTTCAATTTAATAACTAGTTGGCCATGCATTTCTATCAAATTTAACTTTTCTGCAAATGACAGGCATAATAATCATCAATTATTTGACGTTTTATGGTGGCTCTGTCTACGTTAATTGTCCAAATGAATTTTAATTACACACGAGTAGAATTAGTAAATATGATTAACGCAATTGGAGAAAGTGATGGAAATTGTTTTATGTCATCACGTTTATACGCTCAGAAGTTTTTTTTATTTCCATAATATATAATTATATCTTAAACAATTATTTATTGGTCAAAAGCAAAATGACTTTCCCGGGTGTAGAATGTTGTACCAAACAATTTTTCTTAAAGCCATTTTTCAATATCGGCCTTACTTTTTTCTCAAAAACTTTGGGCGCGTAAACCCACTTTACACGCTTAAATTCACTTTACGCGCCCAAAGTTTTTGAGAAAAAAGTAAGGCCGATATTGAAAAATGGCTTTAAGAAAAATTATTTGGTACAACATTCTACACCCGGGAAAGTCATTTTGCTTTTGACCAATAAAGAATTGTTTAAAATATTACAAAATTACTAAAAATAAAAAAAATTTCTAAAAAAAATTTTGGGAATATTTTCGATCGTCATTTACTTTTCTGGATGGGGTATTTAAAGTAGAATTTATTTTCTAATTACCAATTTTTATTTTTTCTTTTCGTTTGACCAGCAAAACGTTCGGCAATTTTCATTGTGGTAAAGGGGTTACTTCCTCTTAACACTTATTTCTGGATTCTCCATACCACCGCCATTGCAATGGCTAGCTGGTTATCTTTATTAAGCACTGTTTTGGTCCTAGAGGTTTTTTCATACTCTACGCTTCTCGTTCTCTCAAATCGATCCTGTAGTTTAATTATTCGTCCGGACATCAAGCTTCTGGAAACTTCTGAGCGTATAAACGTGATGCCATAAAACAATTTTCATCACTTTCTTCAATTGCGTAAATCATATTTACTAATTCTACTCGTGTGTAATTAAAAGTCATTTAGACAATTAACGTAGACAGAGCCACCATAAAGCGTCAAATAATAATTGATGATTATTATGTCTGTCATTTGCAGAAAAGTTAAATTTGATAGAAATGCATGGCCAACTAGTTATTAAATTGAAAGCATCACGAATTTACGCTTGCCTTTATGACACAATTTTTTAAAATCATGTTTTCATCGACAACTTTTTAAAATAGGGTATCACATAGTGGTATCAAATTAAAGAGAATTAAAATATGTTTTCGAAAAAAATTTAAAATACAGGGTGTTTCATTTAAAAAAAAAAGAAATCTTGGTTTTAAATTCATTAAGTTTGGAGCAAGATGTTGAACACTCTGTAGTACTTATACCAATTCTAATAATCGTTTGGTGATTTAACATGTTATAGCAAAAACTTTTTGGGGCACCCTTGTCAGTGTGGGTAGGCGAAAAGCCCGAACATTTTTTTTAACTATACTTCCAAATTTTAACAAATTTGGTCAATAAATTAGAGCAAAGTTTTTAAAATCGACTATGTATTAAGATTTTTCACTACTACATATCAGTTTTTTTCTCAAACAATGTTCTTATATCCATGATTTCTAAAAATACTACTACTTTAAGGGATAATAAAAAAATATGATTTCATAAAATTGTAATAGAGTTGCTAGATGTATAAAACTCAAAGCGCAAATCAAAACCCCGAAGGCGCCCGAAAGCGCGCCTGCAAAAGGAGCACATGATGCGAATAGGAAGTAGTGAAACATTTATTGGTTCTCATTCTTAAAATTTTTGTATTTTTTTTTATATGCACAACAATACGTATAACAAGTAATAAATCACAGGGAGTAGAACCTAAAAACACCTCTAATAAAAATTAAAGGGCTAATTTTCTTTAAAAAACTCCCACATTGCCATTAAGCGCTCAATCTGGCAGCCCTGTAAACAGTGCCTATTATGTGATTTGTATTTAATTTTTTTTTGGACAATAAATTAAAATTTTATGAAATTTTTATTTTGAACGAATTCTCTGGAAGGTAAAATCACAAAAATTAACCCCCTCCTAAAAGGACCTGTTTTGTTTTGTATTTTTTTATTTTTCCCATTTGAAAACCAAGCACCATGATTCAAAAAAGGGCGTGGCACCCAAAAAAATTTTTTTTGCGCCTTTGGCGCTTTTTGCCCCCCCCTGGGCAAAATCCTAGATCCGCGCCTGAGCTTCCGTGCATATTGGCAAATTTGTATATGGAAACAAATGCAAGAAGGCTTGAACTCAGCAGACTGGGGATGGGAGTATACATACATGACAATATGTAGGTATGTACCGAAAACAATGGATTTGCTACCAGCACCTGAAAGTATATTACGCATAGTAAGATTTAACTGCAAAACCGGCTGTGGTGCCATGAAATGTAGTTGCCGAAAGAATGGTTTGGAATGTACCAGTTTATGTGGTCAATGTCAAGAAACAAATTGTGAAAATAGTCCGCAGCAAATAGAAGATAAAGAAATGGAAAGTACACATGAAGATTGTGAATTGTGTAAGAACAGCCAAATCATTTTAATTTTTGTTCATTCGAATAATGTTTTTTTTTTCTCTTGTAAATCTAATGTGTAATAAAGTTTTCTCTAATGTATAATAGGCAATTTAAGTGATTCAATACCTAACTTACCTACTCAATACCTTGGTTGGTTGGTTGGTTAAAGGCGGGGGTCAGGTTCGTCGTGTGGCCCAAGCTTCTTACACTGCAGCCTTCTGGCTTATTGTGCGCCCCAGTCTTGTTAGAAAAGATTTGTTCCTTCTACGAGGTCCAGTAGTTTTCTTCCAAGTTTGTCGTGCGGGAGGTTATCGCCACGTCGAATGTGTAGATTTTGAATCTTTTACGGTTTAGTGCTTCGCAGCTGTATATGATATGGGAGGCGGTTTCGTCCTCTTCACCGCAAAGTCTATGGGTCCATTATAGACTCCCATTCGTTGAAGGTGTTTTCTTAAGTGACAACGGTCTGTTAGTAGGCCGGTCACTTGCTTTAGCTGGGTACGCGTCAAGAGCAGCATTCCAGCTTCTTCGAGGGCCTATCGATGAGGGCCTGTGCGTGTGCCTGGCCAGGTGTACCGTTCCATCGAGATAGATGTTGTTTTTGCGTCCATCTGTCTACTGTTGTTTTGGTAACCTTTTTTGATATTCCAAGGGCGGGTTCTGGGCCCCTGAAATTTTGAGCAGATCCGGTTCTTGCCAGTTCATCTGCTTTTTCGTTGCCTTTTATCCCTGAATGGCTATAGGAACCCATAGGAGTTCAACCCTGTTGTTTCTGGCTGCCAGGTCTTTTAGGTCGTTAAGGCACTCCATTGTGATTTTTGATGTAAATCGGAAGGAGTTCAGAGCCTTCAGGGCAGCTTGGCTGTCCGACAGGATATGTATCTTTTGGTCGTGGTAGCCCTTTTCAAGATTCTTTTGTAGACATGCTTGTATCGCATGAACTTCTGCTTGGTATACTGTGGTTTTCAATACCTTACTTTCAATACTTTTATCTTTGTATTTTAAGCATTTTTGCCAAGTTACACCTTATAAAAATAAAGTTGTAAATTTTGTAATTGAAAATACAAAATTCAGCCGCCCTCTTGGATTTTGACTGATTTCCGGGGCCAGGATTAATGGGGATTTTGAATATATTAAAATAGACACTTTTCACAATAGAATGCAAAAAGAATTATTTGTGTTGCAATTTTGCCAGGTCATAATTCATTTTTAATGCCCTAAGCGTTGTTCCGTGATTTATCCAAAAATCTTCGGGAAAGTTATTAGAAATGCTGTAGATGAACCGCCAATATTAATATTAAAATTCAAGTGAAAAACCGGTTATTATCCGGTTCTTAAAATCACTTGAAATCTCGGTAGTCGGTTATTAAAATAAGTCGGTTATTCCCATCATTAACCTAGACTCCTAGACGATTGTAAATGTTATTATTAGTTATTAAACGGAGCCGTCCCACAGTCACCACAGTAATCCGGGACTAAAATATAAATAATATGTGATACTTTTTTTGCCCAGTGGAGTAATAAGACCTTCCCGTATATATCGCCATTAGTAAAACAACGAATACTGTCCTACAATAATATTTCAGTGTCTTATTCCCAGTGGATTCCGCCACTAAATATAGATTTTTGTTTTAAACATTCTCACTGCATAATTACTCCCTGGATGGTGCCAACTTTCGGTAACACAACTTCCAGATGACGTATGATTAACGATACTTTGTTGTAAATTTAAATTATTGCTTGTAGAACTATTATTTCGGTAACTGTGTTATTTTAAAGAGGCTATTTATAAAAACTCGTTTTGGTTTTGGTTTTGGTCTTTTTTTGGTTTTTGTAGATGTTTTTTTTATTTGACTGTAAACGTAGGACGTGAAAACATATATTATGTTTTTTTGTGAGGAAAAAATTATTAATTACTTGGACGAAGGAAATAAAGAAATCATAGCGTAGACAGACTATTATAACAAAGATAGCAATAGGCAAATTGAGCTTTTTGGTAAATTTAGAAGTAGATTAGCAAATTTATTTTTCTACAACTGACCGCAAAGTACAAATTTGCGCTTCCAAGAGAAAGAGCAAAGTATTTTTACTTTGTCGCTAGCGGAGCGAAGCGAAGCTGAAACGGTATAAAAGTTTTATATTCCCCTATGTGGTTGGATAATTATCAAAATTTAGTGAAAAAGCCTATTACAGACAAAAAAATGTCAATGTCAAAATATGTGGCAGAATAATAATTGTCCTCTTCTATTTGAATATTGGAAGTAGTAAATTTTACTATATTGTAATGGGCACAAAAACTCGGACCAAATATCTGTTCGTTTTTGCAGTTGCACTGCTTAGAAGAGCATCCTGGATTGCAGCAACAACAAACCATTTTTAAAATGAGTTCAGGAGCTATTGATTTAGATGTTGTTATTGGTCACAGTAAATTATTTTTCTGATCCAGACCCAAACCAAAGGATTTTTTTTTTGCCTAACCGTTCTTGAATTTAAATGTAGATCCTGGAATAATGATTTTTGCGGACTATTAGGCAACTGTATCAGATGATATTGACAGTAATGTAGTTATTTTTGCAATAAATGGATTATGAACTTCTATCCAATCAAGTATATATACAGTGTCCGCCGAAAAGTCTGCACCATATGGATAATTTTTTTGCGTTTTTTTTGTAAATCTGTTTTTGGCATTAGGTTTTGCATGAACGAAAACAAAACAAAAGCTTAAAACTTTTGACTTGTGTCGTGAGTTACACCTGTCAAATGTCATTTAAAGGTTTTAAGCTGACGAAAGTGTCTTTTTTTTTTTAGAGATAAGAAAAAGTTAATAAGAAAATATTGCTCCTTATCATATTTTGGATCTATACCCAAATTTTTGTTTAAAAATTTATTGGAAATTTAACTTATCGTCACTTTATTTTACTCTTTTGTGTCAGTTCATTTAAAATACTTATTTTGAATTAGACTAATTATAATATGACCCATTTTATAACAAAAAAAAATTTTTCTTCAAAAATCTTAAGGCGCCTCTGGACTAAGTATTTGTTTTATTTGCCTATACTCCAAACCCAAAAATATAGGCAGTGACGTAGCTATCATAACCATGGGAACCAATGCAAACCACCAATGACAATACAGTATTTTGGCCGTTTCCATGGTTATGACAGCTACGTCACTGCCTATATTTTTGGGTTTGGGGTATAGGGAAAATTTAAATAAAACTATCTACTAAATAAAAGCTATTATGTATTGAAAGAAAAAAAGTTTCATTTTGCTAAAATCTTTAATATTTTAACAGTTCTGAGACCTCTTGGCAACAGCGTAGAGCACGAGAGGCACTCGCCTGCTTGACATTTTGCGGTATTTACGTCCTTCTAAGAACTGATAGTATAGGGCAGTGTTTCCTAAATGGTGTTCCACGGCACACTAGTGTACCGCGATGACGTGCTTGGTGTTCCGCCAAATACTGAAGTTAGATGGCTTTCGCGAGGAAAAATTCTTGTGCGCCTTTTTGAATTGCGCTACGAACTCTTTGCATTTTTCCAAGATCATCAATTCCGATTATCGCATAAATTAAATTAATTTACCTGGTTGTCAAGAGTTGCGTACCTTGCTGATATATTCTCAAAATTAAACGAGACAAATTTATCGCTACAGGGAAAGGACGTAAATATATTTCGCGCCAAAGATAAGGTTATATATCTGTCACGGAAATTGGAATATTGGCGATCTGCTGCAGAACAAAACGAGTTTAATAGTTTTCCGTTTCTTATGGACTTCCTTCATGAAAATCAGCTCACATTGGAAGAAACTATTCGTCAGGATATTTTGGTGCATCTTCAGGAACTAGCTAAATCACTAAAGGAGTATTTCTCGTTCCTAAATGATACTGAAAACCTCAACTCATGGGTTCAAAATCCTTTTCAAGTAGAAAAAAAACTAATGACTTTTCTGGATTAAATTTTGAGGAACTTATTGAAATAGGTTTAGATAGCAAATTAAAACAAAAGTTTAAAGAAGTTATTACTTTCTGGGGAGATTTAGAAAAAGAATATCCAAAACTTACAAAACGTGCCATGCGTGTGATGTTATTGCTTTTTGTCACCACCTACCTGTGCGAATCGGGATTTTCCCATTATGTTTTTACAAAGACAAAATATAGAAATAGACTGAATGCTGCTCCTGATTTGCGTTTACAGTTGTCAACCATTAAGCCGGATATAAAAAAAATTTGTAAGAATAAAAACAAATCACACTGTTCTTATTAGGTAGTTCTTTCTGCATTGATTAGTGATGTTTTCAGTTTTTTTAAAACTTTTTCATTATTTTTTTTTAAACAAAATGTATTATACAGGGTGTCCCATAACTTATGGGCCGTAGAGTAACTGGAGATACTAGACATCAAACTAAGCCGATTAAGTCATATAAGTTTTTTCGGATTGTTACACGTTCTAGAGATACAGGGTGTTGAAAGTAAAAGTTTATTCTCGTAAATAAGCCATAATTTTAAAACGGTTTAATGAATCGAATTGAAAGTTGGCAGTATTATGTTTTTATGAGCAAGAAATAAGAATTTGTGGAAATTTTTAAGTTTCACACTAGAGGGCGCTAGTTGCATACACTGGGCTTCATAAATCTATGATTTTTTCTTACCTGTGATATTAGGTTTTTTTCAATAAAAGTTTCTTAAAGAAGAGCATTTTCTGAGTCAAAAAGGTGTACCTGATTGATCTTAATATCTTTAACGGTTTTCGAGATATTTCCCTTTAAACATCCTAAAGCATAAAAAAACATAGTACATAATTAAATTAATATTTTAATTATCACAAAGCAATAAATTCGAAACAGTGGAACAAAAACAAGAAGCTCACTTTAGTAAATGTTGAAAGTGACCACCGTTGACCTCAATACACTTTATTAAACTTTTAACTAAATAAATAATAATATTAATAATAATAATAATAAACTTTTACTTTCATCACCCTGTATCTCTAGAACGAGTAACAATGCGAAAAAACTTGTACGACTTATTCGGCTTAGTTTGATGTCTAGTATCTTCAGTTACTCTACGGCCCATAAGTTATGGCACACCCTGTATATGACTTGTTTTTTATTGCTTTTATTATTTTCATTTTATTTTTATATGAATGGAATATTATCGTAATAAATTTTAAATATTTTAAGTAAATAAATCCAGTCATTTTAAGTAGGTATGTATGTAATGTAAGTAACCTTTGTCCAAAATAAACACTTAGATATAAAGTACCTACTGAGTTTTGGCGCACCCGAAGTTTCCGCCGATTTTTGGACGAAACCGATAATGTCGCCGAAACTAGATTTTTTGGCCGAAACTAGCCGAAACCGAAATCGAAACTGAATCCTCGGTCGGTCTCTATAATCAATTATACAATTTCATTGCTGGAAATGAGTTTTCGCCGTTACCCATAAGTGAAGCTTTATCGTTTTGTTTTATATTACTTACCTATAATTTGTATATGCTTGGTTTATGTTTTTGTCAGAACATTTCCGTACTTGATAAGAATAAATAAATTAATAAGAATAAGTTAAAGATTACTCACTGTCTGGGTACCTACCTGTTCGGCCGTTCCTGTTCAATGCGAACGACGATGCCACCTCTTCCACTGAGCGATTAAACATCTAGAAATTAAAACTGATGCAATTAGCTGATAAGGCGGATTCTTATTAAAGGTTTTAAAACTCCCTAGGTTTTGACATAATGATTTTTAAAGTACTCTACGAGGTACTGAGCTGATCTAAAAATATTTTATATAATAGGGGGGAGTGAGGGAATCCTAGTCAGGTGGGGAATTCCTGTCACCTTAAATACTACAGTGTAAACGTACTTAGTTTGTTGTGCTGCCATCTAATAAACAACGATCAGAGTTAAATGCATGTGGTTTCGCTATGATCACCCCATTGTACTGACTCCAATTGAACCTCAAAGTTTTTACTCTATTTTGTTATAACTTTCAGGCAAATTGAAACAAACTTAAGTACAAAAATAATATATTTTTTTGCATGCCCTTATTGATACTCTCTCAGAATTAATTGGTCTAATGATTCCTGCGTTCGTACATATCTAAATCACTACGATTAATTATAAGGTTAGGGTTTTTGTTGCAAGTAGCTTTTGGGTAATGCCGGTCAACCCAATTGGGGCAATACCAGTCTAAGTTTTGTATTATTTTCTGGTTTAATTGTTTAATTTTTATATTTTATAAACATTTAGAATTTAATGAAACCCTTGGTAATATATTACTTTATTATACATGGATGTGTTTTATTCCTTTCTTATTAAAAAAATATATTCTAGAGTAATTTTTGCCATATAAAATGCCTTTAAAATGGACTGACCGGAATTACCCGCAGGGTGGGGGAATACTGGTCAATGACACCTCATTTGTCAGGTCCTAACTTTTCTTTTGAGGTGACTTATTTTGATTTAAATGAAAAACCATGATCTAGTGGATGGGTCAGGCTATCTTCCATTCTACTTACTTATAGCAAAACACTACTATTTGTTTAACAATAAGTAATCTAGCTTAAGTGACCGCCATTCCCCCACCCTCCCCTATGGTTTCTTTTCTTCAATATACCTTCCCCATGTCATACCCTATCGTTTACATTTATACTTTTATAGACCTTTTTTAAGATCGAAACATGTATTTTTACGAATATGTAAATTCTCTTCGTTTCTTAAATAACAAAGGAAAATTGGTAGTTCAGACATACTTTTACTCCTATTTTTTTTTTTTAGTTTTTCTGTTACCATTAAGTTAATTGTGCAAGTTTTAGATAATATAAAAAATCATATTTTCCGCTGGTTTTAAGTTTTTTTTTTGATATTTTAAATCAGATAACTTAGGAATTGCTACTAGTACCTAATAGCTAGTTTGGATCGTTACACTTCTCGTTACAAATGTTAACCTACGTCGTAATGATAAATGAGTTAATTCTTGGAAGGCGTCTTTCAACTTAGATTTCTGGGGTCTAAAAATAAAGCGACTAAATACCTACTTAAGTTCTTACACATGCAAGAATGTACAGTTTTACGGTAGGGGAATGTACACACAAAATAAAACACTTTTGTTTCTGGGAGTTTAGGGATATATTTACTAAATTATTTATAAGTTTACTTCTTTTATCATAAGTTTTCATGAAAATTAAATTCAATAATATGTAAATATTTTTGATATATTTAATAATAATAGCTATAAAAATATTTGGTTTTGGTTTTAAATAAAACTTATGTTCTAATTTATAAACATTATCCAATTTTGCCACTTTTGTCAGTAAGCCTAAAACCGGTTATTTACCCAATTTTTAAAAGTTATGATACTTCCAAAAGATTTCCTTAAAAATTTGGCCCCAAGCCCAATCATTCGACACCGTAAACATTTCGTAACTGGTCATACTTTCAAATAAATAACGATATATTGCCAATTTTTATTAGGTCGATGATACCGATAAGTCGATAATTTTCACGGGGGCACTACGCACGTGCCATTGATTAATAATAAACCGTTTAGGCGTTTGCGCTCTATTTGGAGGTGGAAAAAGACCAACATCACCTACCGGTTAATCAGCATATTATGAAATAGAAAGAGGGAAAATTTTAGACCTTGGACCTGTACTGTGTATTGTAGTGGATGGCGAAATAAAGGCACTTGGAAGATTTTATACTTCTTGTATTTTTTATAATGTTTTACAAGATGGCAAATTAGCACAACTTACTTCTAAATCTTAACAACGAAAAATTATAATGAATGAATAATTTCTTACTAACTTCTCTAGTGGTTTTATATAGTTAAAAATAATGAGGATTTAATTACGTTAAATATAGATTGCAATTATCTTCTAATAGAAAGTCCAGTATGACAATTTATTTACTTAAGAACAAAGAAATATTCATGTGATTCAATAATAGTGTTTACAATCATTTATCTTAATGACTAAAGGGACAATTTAGGAAAGTTACAAATAAAATATTGTTTTGCAGAAAAATATAATATTATATGTATGCTAAAAAAAATATATGTATAAATTATACACATTGCAAATAGGCACATTACACCTCCCTCCTTAAAATAAAAGTTTGAATAATATGAAAACTTTTTATTTAGTATTAATTAGAAGGTATCTTTTAATTTTGCTATTCTAGCACTACGTCTTATTGGAGTATCTTCATTTTGAATTTCACATTGTGTAGTATTTGGTAGTTGAATCTCTTCACAATGTTTTGATACTTTTCTTTTACAAATGTTAAAGGTAAGGCAGTTTGTAATTTGTGCACACTTGCTAGATGTGTCAATATGACTATGACTACATTTATTTCGTATAAACCTAAAGATCTTATATCCTATATATAATAAAAATAATTTAACAAGAGAAAGAAATATAAAGGTAAAATAAGAATTATTAGATATTTTACTAACAAAAGATTCATTTGACAATTCCTCTGATAACTCTTCTAAGTGTTTTAACTTATCACTAGCGAAATTTAGTGAGTCAGTATCAAGGTTTTTAAGAATGGGAGTTAATTGCAAATTTTCCTTGGTATTATTACTTGGTTTTTTATAGCAATCGTCATCGAATTCAAAATTGGGTATTATGGGTACGAAACTACTTTCTGAAATAATAGGTTCAGAAGAAAGCATTACTGAACTAGTATAAACTTTGCAATTTGCGGTAAGGGTTAAAATACCTGTGTTATTTAGAATTAAATTTGTTACTTTTTTAGATTCACAACTTAAGGTAATATCTGTGGCTTTTGGAAGAACATATATCCATGAATTAGGTGTTATTAACTTATGCCACATTTCTGTACTTGTGTGTAAAGTACGTGTATCACAATTTTCTGGAATTGTTGACATAACTGATAACAATTCTGTTTCGCAAATTGGTCTATAGTTTGTAAAATACAAAGGTTCATTATTATCACATATAATATTAGATTGATCTATATTTTTACAATTTTCGAGTGAATTTAACGTAGTATATACATTTCTATTTTCCGAAAGGACTAAAAATTTGATACTTGGCAATATAAACAGATATGATTGAAATTTCTGTCGGTAAACAGGTAAAGGTATTAGATTGTAAAGGTAATATTGATTTTGACTAACAAGAGGAAGTCTTAAAATAAAAATAATTCTTTCTTCAGAAAAATAGTATTGAATTTTAGTAAGTTCAAGCAAAAAGTGACTGTTTTGAATATTAAGAGGTAATGGATAAGTTGCAGATGTTGGTAAATAAGGTAAGGTTTTTATTAGTTCATTAATTAATTGTTGAGGTGATATTACGAAAGGGTGAACAGAATTTGATTTTGCAAAGAGAATAGCGTTGATTATAGTTGATATTTCGTTTTGTAGTTCATTCGTAAATAACATGAGAAAAGCAAAATGTTCTTCGATTGTTTGTTTCATTTCTAAGTTGAATATTTTATTATTTAAATCTTTTGAATAATTACTTAATTTTTCAAAATTTTCATTAAATATTTTTCTATTTTGATCTAAATTTGTTATAGTATTATTAAAGTTACTAATTGTACTTCTTACGACTTGAATTTGTTGTGATAGTAAATTAACTACATGTTTTTCATTATCTTGTACGCTGTTTAAGGCTTGATTAAAATAATTTCCGTCGTTTTCATCGAGAGTACCAAATATAGTTTTGAAAGTTGAACCAATGATGTTAAACCAACCTCGTTTTTGTCTATGACGTCCCATTAATTCTTTTAAGGCTTGTTCTTTTTGAAACAGTTCAGGAATATTTGTTTTTAATAAATTTAAAGGAGTGGTACATAAAAATAGTTCTTTGTATATAATTTCATTTTGACAAAGTTGAGAGGTTTTTTGGTAAGATGTTTCTACAAAATTAAGTTTTTCATTAAGAGGTTTTAAATCTAAGTAGCTTACTAAATTCCAGTGTCTTTCTGTTATTTTTATGTTTTTAATCTGTTCATAATATATTCCGGCAGGTTGATAAATAGGGGTGTTGACATATTGTCCAGAACAGTGATGAATATTCCATAAAGTTAGACATCTGAAACAAAGGCTTGTTTCAATTTATTTACATGTACTTTAGATTTTTTATTTTTTATTTGAAGGGTACAATTTACGGGGGAATTAACTTCGATAATTTTATAAGGTCCTTCATAATGAGGTGTTAACTTTTTAGATTTACCTGGTTTAGTTTTTTCATTTAATAAAAATACGAGATCTCCTACTTGAAATTCAACGTTGTTTACTTTTCTATCATAATATTTTTTATTTGTGATTTTGCTTTCGATTGCATTATTTTTTGCGATTTCATGAGATTTTTGCATACGCATTTTAAGTATATCTAGATAATCGTCGTAAGTATATTTAAATTCTGGTTCTTTTGTTATTGAACTAGGAATATTTGGTTTTGTACCAAAGATTAATTCGTGAGGTGAGAATTTGGTTGATGTGTGAGGTGTTGTATTGTATGAAAACATAGCGTGATCGATCCAATCATCCCAATTAGTTTGGTCTTGATTTATATAGTGTTTCAAATAGTCGGCTAAAGTAGCATGACTTCTTTCTAGTGCACCATTACTCTGGGGGTGATATGTAGTACAATTAATTTGTTTAATTTTAAAATATTTAGCTACTTGATTTAATAGTTTTGATGTGAAATCTTTGCCTTGATCTGTAACAATACATTTAGGAATACCGAATTTACAAATAAAATTATTTGCAAAATTTTTTGCAATTGTAATTGCTTCATGATTAGGTATAGCATAAGCTTGTGAAAATTTTGTTAAGTCGTCTTGGAGAGTTAAGATATATTTATTTCCTTTTTCTGTTAAAGGTAAAGGGCCAACAATGTCTAAAAATATTTTTTCTAAAGGGTTAGAACTTGTCGTAGTGATTTCCATGGGTTTTACTGTTTTATTTCGAACTAATTTATTTTTTTGACAAGATTCACAGGATTTAATGAAGTTTTTTATATCTGATTTCATATTAGACCAATGGTATGTTTGTTTGATACGATTATATGTGCGATGAAAACCCGAATGACCAGAGGTGGGGTTAGTATGATTTTCGTGTAGTATGATAGGTATGTCTGAATCTTTAGGAGTTTTAAGTATATCATGACATATTTTTACTGTAATGTTAGTGTTTTTAAAAATGTATCTAAGCATTGCTCTTATTTTATTCCAATTTAGTTTACTATAGGAAAATTGTATTCTAGGCATGAATATAATTTGTTGGTTTGTTTCTAGTAACTTGTTTTTTAATTTTATTAAAATATTAAACAAATCTTCGTATGAAATTGATTCCCAATAATGTTTATTTATAAATCCATAAAATATTGAAAAGTTATCTTGTTTTATCGTAATAAGATCTAGTTGATTTGGATTTAACTTTTTTAATTTTTCTATGTGATTAAATTTTTTATTTATTTCCTCTTGAGAAGGTTCAGTAATCTGTAAATCGCATGAATAAAATATGCATGTATTATTTTGGCAATCAGAAATTTTGTTGCTTATCTCTTCTATATTATTGTTGGTAATTACAGTGGTTAAAAGCTTCTCATTGAAATCCTTAAAGGTGTTAATGGGTTTACTTTGTGTGTGGTTTACGTTAGATAATGAGGTGTTAGGTAAAATTTCAGTGTTATCAATCGTATTTGGTAGTAATTTATGATCTATGGTAAGAGGAGGTCTACTTAGGCAATCAGCGTTTTGGTTAGTTTTACCTGGTTTATATTCGATTTTATAATCATATTCTTCAAGAATTAATCTCCACCTTACGAGACGTGATCCTGGATCCTTTACATTAAATAACCATGTAAGAGGTTTATGATCTGTTAAGATAATGAATTGACGTCCATATAGATAAGGTCTAAAGTGTTTCACACTCCATACAATACTTAAGAGTTCACGTTCGGTAGTACTATAATTTGATTCTGCGTGATTAAGTGTACGACTAGCATAAGCAATAGGTAAATCATTAGGAGGTTTATTTTGCGATAATACAGAACCAATTGCATAATTACTAGCATCAGTTGTTAAATAAAAAGTTTGTGTGAAATCAGGGTATTGAAGTAAAGGTTCGGTACATAGCGTATTCTTTAGTTTTTCAAATGCATTTTGTTGATCGCTTGTCCAAAGAAATATGGCATCCTTTTTTAAAAGTTTTGTTAAAGGCAGCGTAATTTTACTAAAATTTTCTATGAAACGTCGGTAGTATCCTGCGAGTCCGAGAAATGATTTTATATCTTTAGGATTCTGAGGAGTTGGGAATTCTAAAACGGCTTTTACTTTATTAGGATCAGGTTTTACACCTTTATTAGTAATTAAATGACCCAGATACATGACTTCTTTTCTTAAAAATTCACACTTGTCTGGTTGAATTTTTAAATTAAAAGAGGACAATCTTTGAAAAACTTCTATCAGTCGGTTATTATGATTTTCTAAAGTATCTGCATGTATGACGATGTCATCAAGATAAACAAAACATTTAATATTTTGCAATCCTGCCAAGACCGAGTTCATTAACCTTTGGAAGGTTGCAGGAGAATTTTTTAGACCAAAAGGCATACGATTAAATTGATAATGCCCAGATGGTGTGGAAAAAGCTGTTTTTTCCGCATCTGTAGGAGACATTTTAATTTGGTGGAATCCTGACGTCAGATCAATAGTAGAAAAGTATTTAGAGTGACCTAATTGATCTAAGATGTCGGATATATTAGGTAAGGGAAAAGAGTCGCCAACTGTGACGTCATTGAGCTTGCGATAATCTATCACAATTCTCCATTTCTTTTTACCGGACGCGTCTTGTTTTTTTGGGACAATCCAAACAGGAGAATTCCATGGGGAAATTGAGTGAGAAATAATATTTTCATCCAACATTTTTGAAATTTGCCTATCTACCTCTTCTTTATGAATTTGGGGATAGCGATAAGATTTTGTATTTATTGGAGAGCAAGGAGTAGTATGAATTTCATGCATAATGGCATCCGTAGTTGTGAGCTTGTCACCTTCTAAATGAAATATATTATTATATTCGTGGCAAATACTAATAAGGCTAGATTTTTCTTCTTGATTTAAGTGATCAGTACGTAATAGATTGGTGATTTTTGAAAGCCTACTAGAGTCAGAATCAACACTGTTATTATTTTTTGAAATTTGCATAATATTTTTATTATCAGAGAAAGATATGTCGTCAAGATATATTTCGATATTTTTTATTTTTACTTCCTTTTCAGTTGTGTTTAAGATAGATGTAATAGCGTGTTTTGTTTTATCTATTCTAACTATACTTGGGCAGAGATAAACGCCGTCTAAGATAGGTACATCAGGACATATACCTTCATTAATATTAGAGTTAATGACCTTTATTTTAATAATAGTTTCGCATCTAGGTTTTAATATATATTCATTGGAATTATTTTCAGATTGATTTGCGTTTTTTATTTCGTCAATTTCGTGATTTTGAATTTGGTTGTTAGATATAAGATTTTCTGAATGATGTAAAAAAGTTTCGTCCGAAAAAATTTTAAGTTTATTTTCTTGATAGTCTAATAGAGCATTGTATTTTAAGAGAAAATCATTTCCTATAATACCGTCAAATTGAATTGGAAAATTATCTTTTACTACATGAAATAGGTGATTATAGATATTGTTTCCTATTTTTAAATTTAGATAAGTATAATATAGTGTTTTATTAGGTTCAATGATATTATCGTCTATGCCTTTTAAGGTAATTGGATTATCGAAAAATTTTTGATTAGTTTCATGAACTTGGTTTAATTTAATTAAAGAAATATCGGCTCCTGTGTCAATTAAAAAGTTAGAATGATTTTGTGAAAGATTGCATGAGTATAGAGAGACAAATGTAGTTAAGCTAGGATTAATTACTGCGATTCGGCCTCTACCTTGTGAACGCCCCTCGTAATGGCCGTGGATTGACGAGGGCCTTGAGAGTTTAAAGATAAATTTTGCAAGTTAGGTAATTCAGAATTTCCTTGTGAACCCTTATCTCTAGTATTATTTGAAAAATTACTTTGATTAGGAGGACGACTATTTTGATTTTGAATTTGATTATTTTGATTTTGTTTCATTTTATTATTAAATTCGCGTTTTCTACACTCTTCGATTAAATGACCCGATTTTTTACAGTAACGACAAAATTTAGTATTTTGAGAGAAATGCCTGATGTTTGGTTGATTACGAGAAAAGTGATAAGAATTTCTTTGGAATCTGCAATTAATAGTTGTATGACCTGGCTTATTACAGTTAAAACAGAGTTTTGCTGAGGAATTGTTTACAGCTTGATATTTATGCATTTCTAATTTTGATTTTAATTCTTGTTCTTCGTTTAATGCTATAGATATTGCTTTTTCCAGTGTATTTGGGGTTTGAGATTTTACTAAGATATTAAGATCTTTGTTTAATCCTGTAATAAAAACATTTAATGCTTCATTTTTTAATAAATTAACACATGCTTCGCGCGCCACTGGAGGTAATTCAGTATCTAAGGCATTTATCAACTGAATGTAGCAATTTTCTATTTTATTTGCATAAGATATCACATTTTCACCAGGATTTTGTTTACATGAAGTTAGTTCTAATTGTCTCTGACCAATTGTCCTTTTTTCTGAATAAATTTCTAATAAATATGTTTTTAGGTCTTGCCAGTTCTTAAAATCGCGATTTCTAATCATTGCTTTTGCGTTATCGGTAATTTTAGAAACAATTATTGCAAATAAAATATCTTTACATTCAGTTTTTACTAGCTTTATAGCGCTGTCGCAATTATCAATAAAATCGTGTAACTTTGATTTAGTGCCGTCAAACCTAATTAACATTTTTTCCGCAAGTTCGATGGATAGTGACATTTTGTTATAATTTAAATTTAAAACTTCGTCGAAATATTCGTTGCTTAAATCAGGGTAAAAATCATAGAATGTTAAATACAAGACTTACAGTATAAAAAATATTTGGTTTCCGGCGTGCATCACCTTGTCCACTTGTAGCTTGTAGGTAAGGCTTTGTCCCGTTGCTGTAGTCCTGTAGGATTATGGCCTGGATTACAGGTTCCTGTTGCTGGCTGCAGCGGTGTATCGAAATACTGGGACTGGGAGCTGAACCTCGGATTTTTCTTTGATCAGGGGATCCCACTTCTGACACCAAAATTTTTGTAGTGGATGGCGAAATAAAGGCACTTGGAAGATTTTATACTTCTTGTATTTTTTATAATGTTTTACAAGATGGCAAATTAGCACAACTTACTTCTAAATCTTAACAACGAAAAATTATAATGAATGAATAATTTCTTACTAACTTCTCTAGTGGTTTTATATAGTTAAAAATAATGAGGATTTAATTACGTTAAATATAGATTGCAATTATCTTCTAATAGAAAGTCCAGTATGACAATTTATTTACTTAAGAACAAAGAAATATTCATGTGATTCAATAATAGTGTTTACAATCATTTATCTTAATGACTAAAGGGACAATTTAGGAAAGTTACAAATAAAATATTGTTTTGCAGAAAAATATAATATTATATGTATGCTAAAAAAAATATATGTATAAATTATACACATTGCAAATAGGCACATTACAGTATGTTTCGACCACGGACGGTAAAAAGGCAATAAAAAGTGATAGGGATCTAGGTGACGTGATAACAATTGACAGTGACTCGTAATTTCATGTGAGTGTCTATTAAATACGTTTTCAATATCTATTTCAAATAACAAGGTTGGTACTTTTAGACTTACTTATGTTTTATCTTTTCTATTATTAATCATTTTTCACAATGGTCTATCTTTCTTGTTTTTATTATTGTATGGTGAAGGGTTGTCAGATTGGGATTTATTATTTTATTTTTTCTCTTTCTCCCTTGTTCTGACTTGGTCGGATGTTTATGTTATGTTTACATTTCTTGCAAAGTTTTTTTAATAAATTAAATTACATTTTTTTTTTTAAATTATATTTTTGTGAGGCCAAAGTCCATACAAATAATTCCGTATTTTCAAAATGCGCACTGAGAGAAATGCATTATAACCCTTATGAGAATTCTTATAAACATTATAAGAATATTTAATACTATTTGGGACAGCAATACGTGCTAATAGCATATATACACCAGATATAGTTAAGACCAGTGCATAAGAGTAAATAGCTATGTTATACTGTTTATATGATATGGATTGTAACCATAAAGGTTTGTTCCATAGCGAATATAAAACATGCTTATACCCATTATACATTAGTTGGAAATGAGTATAATCCAGTTTTATAATGGGTATAACTGTTTAGTTGCTAATACAAAACAGTTTTATAATAGTTATAATGTGGTAGTATATATTTGAAAGGATTACAAAAAAAATAGGTAAACATTACAAAGGTCTTTATTAAACTTGAACAAAAACAACAAAAGGCCATTTCTCCTTAACGCTTACAAATACTAAGAAACAACAAAAAACCTGAAATCATAAATACAGCTTTTAGGTTACCAAAAATAGTTACACTTTATTATGTCGCTTACAAATTGCTAAATACAGACGTTACAAAACTAAGACCCAAACCAAATATAAGTGAGTTAGAGTTATTATTATAAGCTAGTGTATCTCAAAATTCACAAAAATTAACTAAGACATACGTATGGAATTATTCCGTTTCGTCCAATTTTATTTTAGTTGTATTCATATTATATATTTTGCAAAGAAAAATGAAATAAAATAACTACTAGTCAATTATACGAAAGCAAAGTCAAAGCTAATGTTTGTGAATTTTAAGATAAACCAACCACACATAAGTAATAATAGGTACTTACCCCCTTAAAATGGGTTTGGGTTTGAGTTTTGAAAACTATAACATGATTATGTACAGTTGAATATGTTATCCATATTTTATTATTTTATACATACAGAAAAAGTTCAGCCACTAAACACAGAACACACAATCCGCGGAGCCCGGGGAACAAAGCAAATGGCCACCGTGTCCCGTGTAAATGTTTGAAGTTTCCCCCACTCATCGCGAAATAGAAGTTTGTTGCATACCCATTAGTAAATGTTTAATATGAACCACTATTTTAAATAATACCCTAAATAAAGCGTTTTATCGTTGGTATAATCCTAAAAACAGTTTTTTATTTCCAATAAGAATATTTTACTGAAACATATTCTTATAGTAACTGGCTTATATGTAGTATTATTTTGTCTTATTGTACGTATAAATAACGAGGTAGCAATTCTGTATGTTGTTTGTTAGTTAATTTTTTTGTTGTAGTTAAAGATTGTTTAATAGTAATTATTAAAAATGTTGCTACTGACATAAGATAATTCTTAACAATTCTGTTTAATTAGTCGATTTCCCTCTGTGCGATAATTGAAATAACATATCAAAGTTCAAAGAATTGTTTTTCTTTTTTAGGTATCTAGTTTTTTAATTTATGTTATTTATTTACATATAATATAATGTATTTATAATTATGCTCAGCTTTTATTGTACGGGAAGGAAAGAAGGAGGATTCTTTTTTGTATAATCTGCTGACTTTTACTATACTTATTTGATTCTTTTTGGTTGTATTTTGAAAGCAGTTATATTATTATCATTTAATAAAAAATAAGGAGCGCAGGATAGTGCGGCGCAGCCTCTGTATTGTGTTCTGGTCTGTCTTTGATTATTCTGACAGGAATTAATCTAGCCTAAATAAGTACTTTCTAGTTGTTTTTTTTTAATTATTCTTCTCTATCTGAAAATAATACTCTCTCCTCTCAGTCTCATCTGTACTCCTCTGCGTGTTTCCGGCGGTAAACTATATTTACTTTTATTTTATCCTCTAATTTTTATTCTCCTAATATTTTCAATTTTATAGCGGTTTTTGACTTATTAAAAAGGAAAATAAGAACTAAGTGGCAACAATTATGTTGGGTAGCATCAATCTATAGTCATATGGCTTATTGACTTTTGTCAACAAACGTAGTTTTTTTTTGTTTCTTTTTTCTTAAACATGAAGCTTGCGCATCTTAATGCGAGATCATTGCTTACAAATTTTAATGAATTTTCTCTGCTATTAAGGAATAATGATTATGATGTAGTAATGGTTACTGAAACTTGGCTTACCGCTAACATCCCTAACCAGGCAGTTAATATTCCTGGTTATGATCTGCACAGAATTGATAGGCGGCAGGGTCGGGGTGGGGGAATATGTGCGTTCTCCAAGCAAAATTTGTCCGCTGAATTAATACCCGTCAAATTAATGGTAAATCCTAGTCTTAAACATCTATTTATTAAGATTATTATACACGCTAAAACACTTGCGGTCGGAGCTTTTTATATACCTCCAAACTCTAATGCTAAAAATTTTATTCCGGACTTCGACTCTATCCTATCTTTTATTTGTCCTGTACTTGATCACGTAATTATTTTGGGCAATTTAAACGTTAATTTCTTTAATCTAAATACAACAGTCTCTGAATGTTTTAAGTCTTATGGACTTTCTCAAATTTTAAACGAACCTACCAGAATAACAGACAGGAGTAGCTCGCTTATAGATCCTATTTTTATAAGTAATCCAGAATTAGTAGAATCTCAAGGTACCATAACCACGGATGATATATCAGATCACAACCTAGTTTATGTAAATATGAATTTAAAATCAGTTAAACCGGGTCCAAAAATTATAAATTACCGCTGTTACAACAATTTTGACCACCAAAACTTTCTAGGAAACCTATATAGTATTAATTGGCTCGCCATTTTAAGAGCAAAAGATGTCGACTTAAAAATTAATTTATTTAATCAATCGCTAACAAATTTATTTAACAAACATGCTCCAGTTAAAGAAGCTCGCATTACCAAACCAAAAGCACCCTGGTTAACTGATGAGATAAAACAAGTCAAAAAACTATGATCTAAGGCTTTACAGAAATTTAAAAAAAAATCGTAGCGACGAGAATAGAAATATATATAAACAACTTCGCAATCAATCAGTTACACTTGTCAGAAGAGCTAAAAAACGCTACCTTGAAAATGTATGTTCTGAAAACAATAGCTTTAAGACTTGGAGTACATTGAGAGACCTTAATATTCGTACTTGCCAAAATCATAGTTTACCCCCTAACTTATCCAACCCTGATAACATTAACAACTATTTCGGCTCTTTTCTGCAAAACGTATCTAACAAAGGTAACAAGAAAATAAATTTTTACAAAAATAATAGGTATAGAGAAAATATCGCCTTTAGGTTTCAGTAAAGTACAGTGGAGGATATCAATAAAGTCATACATTCTATTAAAACTGACTGCGTTGGTACTGACAATATTTCAATGGGGATGCTAAAACTTTGCAGTCCGTTTATTGATGTATATATTCTACATATCATTAATTGTTGTATAGAGCATAAATATTTTCCTGACTCGTGGAAGGTTGCCATAGGGAAACCCCTTGCCAAAAATAATAACCCTAAAACTTTTTCGGATTTAAGAATAATTAGTATTCTTCCGGCAATGTCAAAAATTCTAGAAAAAATTCTGCACGGCCAAATGTACTATTTTTTTATAGAAAATCAACTTCTTTCTGACAATCAATGTGGTTTTCGAAAAATTTTTAGTACGGCCACAGCATTAAGTTCAGTTATAGACGATATCATGATAGCCTATGATAAAGGCCAAGCCAGCCTGTTGATCTTGTTGGATTTCTCCAAAGCTTTCGATATACTCGATCATAGGCTTATGTCCTCTAAATTACATTATTATGGGTTTGACGTGGATTCTGTTAATCTAATATCATCTTTTCTAACCAACCGTGCTCAAAAAGTCGTTGTTGACAACATATACTCCAATCCGATTGACATTCTTTCAGAGGTTCCGCAAGGCTCCATTCTATCTCCACTATTGTTCATTATTTATACAGCAGAGATCATAACTTCTACGCAATTCTGTCAGTCAGACACTTACGCGGACGATACTCAACTTCACCTGAGCTTCTCCACAACAAACTACTTGGATGCGATCCAGCAAATTTATTCCGACTTGAAAACCATTATTTTCCTATCTAATACTCATAACCTTAAATTAAATTCGGAAAAATCCAAAATTTTGTGCTTTGCAAACAAAGGTAATCGTGACACTGTTAAAAACATTTCTCTAAATGGCGTTCATCTTCCTTATGTACATTCAGCGAAAAATCTTGGCATTGTTTTGGATGAGGAGCTGCGCTTCAAAGAACACGTAAAAAATATTAATAAAAAAGCATTTTATTCCTTAAAATTAATTTACAATACTAGACATATCCTCGATCAAAAACTTAAAAGAATGCTCTGCGATAGCCTAGTTCTGTCACACTACTCCTACTGCGACTTCATTTATATGCCTTGTTTACATGAAATTGAAAAAAATAGAATACAAAAAATGCAAAATTCCTGCTGTAGACTGATTTACGGAATAAGAAAACGCAAGCATATAACCCATAAAATAAAAGAGTGTAAATGGCTTAATATGAGAAATAGATGCAATTTTTATCTGGGTAATTTAATTCATAAAGTTCTTACCACGGAGAATACATCAAAAAAACTTAAAAATAAGTTCGTTTCCCGAGACAACATTTACAATAGAAATATCAGATACAAGAACAGTTTTACCATACCCCAATATAAAACATCATTATTTCAAAGAAGTTTCACTTATAATGCTATAAAATTTTATAACTCAATTCCAAACGAATTTAATTGTATAATATTAATAAGTTTAAGTTTAAGCTTCGTGCGTATATGTTCAATAAGCAATAGTACATTCATTTATTATTTCACCACTTTTGCTGCCCGGGACCGCGCTTACGGGGACGAAATCGTTTGCCATATTGTCGTTAATTTAGTTATACCATTAGTTTATAATAAATATCACATTTATCAGACCAATACATCCGCTGCTATGCATTATACTATTTTTTTTTATAATAATAAATGTCTTTATTTCTGACTTCCACAGTACATATTATATGTATACATATTTGTTAAGACTAAAATAATGGTCCTCAGAAAAAGGCGAAGTTCAGATGAGGTATCCCAGGATATCTCCCTGATCAAACTCAACCTTTGTAGAAAAAAAAAATAAACACATTTTGTAATGTAAAGGTGATTTAGGTCATATTTAAGAACAAAAGAACAATTATTAGTAATTATTAGGCAGAGCAGGATCGGCAATATAGGATATAAGGTCCCTATCTTACTATCTTCTATTCATTATATATTTAGTGTACTTTTTTCTAAAAGCAGATTGGGAAAGCTCCTTAAAAGTCTCTGGCACAGAGTTGTAGAATTTGGCTATATTATACGAAAAACTGCGCTCAAAAATGGCAGTTCGATGATATGGTGGTGTTATTTTATTTTTAGCTCTAATATTAATGTTATGTACATGTGTTCGGAAAATAACTCGTTTATATAAATATGAGGGGCGTTTAAGATTTATAATTTTATGAAATAAACATAGGTGATGCAGTTCTCTTCTCTCCGCCATGTTCAACCACCGCGACTCTATTAGTTTGTGGGAGATATGCTGATATTTTCGTACTCCGTAAACAAGCCTTAAACAAGAATTTTGAACAAGTTGAATTCGTCGCATATCTTTAGCATTAATACAATTTCCATATAGGACGTCGCCATGGTTAAAGACAGAGAGTACTAGAGAATCGCATAGTAGTAACTTAACCTTTTGGGATAAGAAATGGAGCAGGTGATATAGCAGTTTAAGTCTAATAAATTACTTTTGTATACAGTTGGAAATGTGTGCACTAAACCTTAAATCACTATCAAAAATCACACCCAAATTGCGAACATTGTCCTTTACTGGCACGATCGTGTTGTCAATTTCAATCCTGATTTCGTCCTTAATTAAGTCCACGTCAGCCTTGAGGCCAAACACCATTACAGAACATTTCTTAGGATTAAGCTTAAGGAAATGCTCCAGTGACAATTTGCTAAGAGAATTTAGTTCTTTACTTATAGTTCTGCAGCTTACGGCAGCATCAGCCTTATTAAAGGACTTGTAAATCTGCGTGTCGTGGGCATAGTATTGGTCCGAGCACTCCTCCAGCGAGTTGGAGTTATATTACTATATTTCGAGACGACTACATTCTCAGTTTATTGGTTGAGTTGGAGTAGCTCTGCTAGCTAGACTTCGTCACTCTGAGTTTGGTCAATTTATTTTTTTTTTCAGCTATGTACATATTATTTTCTGCTAATAAAAGTCTTTGTTATTATTATTATTATTATTATTATTATTATTATTATTATTATTATTATTATTATTATTATTATTATTATTATTATTATTATTATTATTATTATTATTATTATTATTATTATTATTATTATTAATTAAGTGAAAAGAAATCGCCTGTTTTTAAAAGCACAGTTCAGTAATACAATCGAATGGCTTTATAGCTTGAGTTAATTGGCGTGGGTAAAAAAGCGGGATTATTAACATATGAATATTTAAAACGGTATTAGCGAGACGTTAAGTAAATAGAGAGTTTATAAATCGACTATATAGAGTTAATAAATCTATGTGATGATACTTTATTTTTGATGATATGTGGTTTCCCTAGGGGGCAAGTGTTCATGAGCCCTTGACAGCTTCCACGCGTATTAGTATTATCACGTGGTTCAAATTTTAGAATATTAGAAGTAATATACACCTATTAGATACACCCTTGTTGACTATTTAAGGCACAAAACGGTAACGCTGGTTGCTTGCAGAATCACGTGGCGGAACAAAAAGCACGCAAGTGCAAAATAGATTAATTACCGGCGTCAGACTTCTAGAAATACGTGCAAATCAAATTACCATAGCGCTTTAAAACAACGTGAGAAACTTTGTCTACCTTTAAATTTCCGGCCACTTATGACGTATATATTATTATAGAAACGAAACAACACCATTAAAATAGTATGTAGTTTACTCCCTACATTTTGTTAAAACTGACATAATTTTAAACTTAATTAGTATTGTAAGGATACATCAACAGCGCCGCAGGCTAAGGCGAAAAAAATTTTTGAATGCCACGCCCGTAAAAATATTTTTTGGCCTATTAAAATTTTATTTTTGATGTATTTACACTAATTTCTGTCCTCGCGGAAAAAAAGTTAACACTATAATAATTTTACCTGATAAAAAAATCAAAAAATAAAATATGGACTGACCTATACGTACATTTTAAACAGATTTGAACTTAAGGTGGATAATTCTCTCTCTAGTTCCTGCAAAGTGATCAATATCCCGTTCATTAAAATTTGAAACATTTCTTACAAACTATTTTTCGACTGATAACATCGCTAATGCAGATAATCGTTTGTGGCTCATAATTTTTACAACCGACATTTGTGACACAAGGAACAATAAACTATTTAACACAACACTCATTAAATATTAACAAACCAACAAATTATCAAACCCGACTGGCACCCGAACGCAAATTAAAAATCCAAAAAATGTAAACACTGACAAAACTGACAATCAATATTTGAATATATATTATATAACCGTCCTTACTCCAGCAATCGGTTAAGCCAACAAATTTTCCTAGAAAATAAACAAAAAACTGCTCCGCAACGCGACTCTCCTTCCCACACGTTTCTGCAAAATTGAAACGTTTGTCGGAACATCATCGAAACTTGATATTATGGCTTATAGCATTTATAGGATTATTTTTCTTTGTCTTTCCTTTCAGTAGTAGCATGCGTTTATTTCTCTCTTGCACGCTTGCGCATTAAAATTTATCTGGGAAAGCAAACACAAGAAGAGTCGCCCGGACCTAATATACGAGGAACGTACGATAAGTACCGTTGTGCGTGGATGTCATCATAAACTCTGGTAAAAGACGAGGGATATTTTAGAGGTAATAGTAATAGTACACGAAACAAACAAGGTTTGGCAGATTCGATGGCTATTAAACCCTATTTAAATTTATTAAATATTAAGTTACATGAGAAGAGAATTAGTGAGGGAGGTCATTGACCAAATGACCTTAAAGAAGAGCCGCTACTGGTTTATCATGTATCAAGAATTGGTCCGTGTTTCTATTGTTTTTCGGCAACGTGTCCCGATTTTTCATTGGCCACCTAGCAATATCGGTAATAAAGATAGCTTTTTTTCCAGTGATACTAACGGGATTAAGTTTATTGCAAAGTATAATCAAAATCGTAAAATTTTGCGTTTTCGATCTCGCATATTTTTGTCTCGTCTCACGAAATTCTCGCAGAAAAATCTCGTCTCGATCTCGCGAGACGGAACACTATTTAACATGAATATCTTTGCAGAAAAAAAAATGCAAAGAATCAAGTTTATAATAAAACCCCTCTTTACTGCCAACTTGCTCTTTTGCTTTGATCTCACGGAGGGTAATAAAAAGTAATCCTTAAAAAGCAATAAAATTTTATTTATAGCCGTGTTAGGTGTTTTGTTAGAATTTAGGAATATTTAATTAAAACTGATGGCGCTTGGCTCGTTTGGATATTAAACAGTATAAACAGGATTATCTTTATGAATAGATTTAATCCTTGCCGTTAGAATTAATAGTGGGAGTAACTAAACTAACTATTTTTCAAATACGTGCACGTAATATAGGGTGTCCGGAAAAAGGAGGTCAATCCATTAACCGTATATTCCTGGAGCAAAAATAATATGAATTATATTGTGCCATTTATCATTTTTGACCCTCAAATTTTGAAATTAAAAACAAAATTTTTTTGAATAATTCGAATATTTAATAACATATTGAATTCAAATTTAGTACATTGCTCCAGCATAAAAAGTTACATTTGAAAAAAGAAAAACGAAAAATAATTATCAAATATTCAAAATAGGGTGGGTTCCAGTACCCTCTGACCCCCCTACTTTTAGAACGTGCGCCACCGTAACCATTTATTTTGTATTATTTTTTGTCTCTTATAAAATTTCGATAAAATTATGCTTTTTTAGATAATTTGAAAAGTATGGATCCTTAACTGATGCCATCGCGGCTTACGTAATCTCATAGCCAAAAATAATGAAAGGACAGTGGCGTACTGATACCAACCTGAAGAATTAAACCAATTAAATAAAGTTATTTTATTACCCTACTAAGAACTTTCTATTGCTAAATACTATATGTGACAGCAACGCACTTTCCTACTGTAAGAAAACGAAAATTGCTAGACCGTTGTGTAGTGATAATATCACGGTAATTTAACCAATAGGAAAAATAGAAGTTAATGCTAGCATAGAATGGTTTGTAGCCATTATTCTCTGATTAGTCAGAGTAATTATCAAGTTCTATTGGGGTGTAATCTGGTTTTATATACTGTATTAGTTCCGACTGGCAGTTGTAATGAAACTTGACGTTAATCATAATAATATTTGCTTGCTACGGTTAATAAAGCATTTACTTACCACTAAACATCAGTACTGTAGTTCTCAAAAATTTAAATAGCTTCTAGTGTGATATTGTTCTTGTCGTTTAACATTGCATATGATTATCTATTATGCAAAATTGTTTAATTGTAGAGAAAGCGCTTTACTGGAAACAAAATGCGTCGCATTAAGAAGATACAATTTATTTCTTAACAAAATTGCTGTATTAAAAGTAGTTTATTATTCAACAAGAAAGACTGTGCTGCTAATGAAACTGATTACTACCAATAAAAACACTGTTTTAGCAAACCTGCAATTGATATAACACTAAAGCGGGTTTGATACACTACACTGAGAAAATAGCTCCAAGTAAACTGTAGTAGCTGGGAAAAGTTTACTTACACCGGCTAATATTTCATTTATTATAGAAATTTAGTTTATTTATAGCAAGTAAAACAAATTAGCTACAATCGGTTTAGTTGGATCTATTGAAGTAGTAAACAATGTTTATTTGTTTTTAGTAAACATATAATTTTTAAGTATACTGTACACCTAATTTAAACTTGTTTTCACTTGTTTTGGATAAATGCGGACATGTAAAAATTTACTTTAAATAACTAAACCAAAATATTATCCTAAGTAAACTTGGTTGCTTAAATAAAGTGTCCAGTTCACTTGTTTGGCCTTTCGTCAACGTTCGGTTCGCCTTTAGCCGCTCCCGCTTCACTTCGGCAGGATGAAACTCGAAACTCGTGGCGTCGCATGCAATACGATGTATCATTTTCTTTTCGTCCTAGGCGAAGTCGGTCGGATTATTGTTTGGTGCTCTGTTGCTGTGATATTTTGTGTTGCCGTATTGGACATCGCGGTGTACTATAATATTATGGAATGTTCTAATATGGAGTATTTGTTAATAAATTGGAATTTAGAAGATCATATTTTTGCTTTTAAGGGTATCCCTTATCCTTATCCCTTTCACTAATTCTAACTAAACAATTTGTCTATTTTAAATAAATGGTTTATAGGTACATAATTTAATAAATCGGTTACTTATTCCAAGTAAACAGTTCGTTTAGATCAGCTAACGAATTTCTAAGCACACCTGTTTATTTATGTTTACTAGTTCTAGGTAAACTATTTTAGCATTTTCCATTTACTTAGGCCAAGTGAACCCTTCACTAGTCACTATATGTAGTGAACTTTTTAATTAAAGTAAGTGTATTTTCACCTAGATCTAATAAACTTTTTTCTCAGTGTACCAATTTTTTTAATATGGGTTAATAAAAAATAAGCTATCAATACAAACTATGTCTTAGCGAACCTGTTGTATTAGATTGTTTTCCTCAGTGTAATAATGACGAGGATACCACCACGCAGAAGACCTTCCGAAAAGATTATAAGCAAAAAATATTGCATAGTGTTAGATCTCTGGGTACGATGCAATTTCACCACTGCGATGCATCGATTAATAAAACTCACACCAGACAAACTTTAATTTGATAGAAATTAATAGTAATGTAACGGGAAATTGACAGATACATTTTTTTTACCTTCCCTAGTCTAGGCTAGGATAGCTTTTCATAAATTTGGGTAAACATTTCTATAGTTATTAGCTACAAGCTTAAACCTTTTCAACCCAATCAACGATAGCGTGAATAATACCTCAACGAACAAATTTTGAATTGAAGCACCTACTTAACATCACTGCTCCTAAAATTCAAATGTGTTTTGTTCCATTTAGCAAAGCCCGCAGACAACCCAAATCATAACAAATTATAATAGGCTTTTAAACAAAACTTTTAACACCATCCTTAATGTCAAACTGTCTTAGAAAGTTTTTGTTTTTGTTTCTATATCCAAACAAAGCCCTGAAAGTTAATTTTTGTTTGGCTGTTATTCATGGGTCGTTATTCCGTCGGGAGTCAATCACTTTGGAGAAAGCTAAATATTTTTATTATATAATATGTTTGCTATTTAAATACTACACAGAAAACTGAAGATACTACACTGATAGCAACGCGCTTTCCTACTATAAGACAACGAAAATTGCTAGGCCATCTTACAGCGACTCGTAAAGCTGAATTACAGATGCTAATTTGGGACCGAATCCAATGCATTGCGATCGGCCTCCTACCTCAAGTCCTCCATAGTCAAATCTAATATGATTTAAACGGTTGCCATATTTTATACAATTGAAGAGTATCGATTTAATTTTTAATCAAAGAGCCAATGTGGTTTTCGAAAAAATTTCAGTACGGCCACAACATTAAGTTCAGTTATAGACGATATCATGACCGCCTATGATAAAGGCCAGGCCAGCCTGTTGATCTTGTTGGATTTCTCCAAAGCTTTCGATACACTCGATCATGGGCTTTTGTCCTCTAAATTATATTATTATGGGTTTGACGTGGATTATGTTAAACTAATATCATCTTTTTTTAACTAACCGTACTCAAAAAGTCGCTGTTGACAATATAAACTCCAATCCGATTGACATTCTTTCAGGGGTTCCGCAAGGCTCGATTCTATCTCCACTATTGTTAATTATTTATACAGCAGAGATCATAACTTCTACGCAATTCTGTAAGTCAGACGCTTACGCGGACGATACTTAACTTCACCTGAACTTCTCCACAACAAACAACTTGGATGCGATCCAGCAAATTAATGTCGACTTGGAAACCCCTATTTTCCTATCTAATACTCATAATCTTAAATTAAATTCGAAAAAATCCAAAATTTTGTGCTTTGCAAACAAAGGTAATCGTGACACTGTTAAAAATAATGTGAACATTTCTCTAAATGGCGTTCATCTTCCTTATGTATATTCAGCGAAAAATTTTGGCATTGTTTTGGATGAGGAGCTGCGCTTCAAAGAACACGTAAAAAATATTAAAAAAGCATTTTATTCCTTAAAATTAATTTACAATAATATACGTATTCTCGAACAAAAACTTTAAAAAATTAAAGAATGCTCTGTGATAGCCTAGTTCTGTCACACTACTCCTACTGCGACTTCATTTATTGTTTACATGAAATTGAAAAGAATGGAATACAAAAAATGCAAAATTCCTGCTGTAGACTGATTTACGGAATAATAAAACGCGACCATATAACCCATAAAATAAATGAGTGCCAATGGCTTAATATGAGAAATAGATGTCATTTTTATCTGGGTAATTTTATTCATAAAGTTCTTACCACGGAGAATACATCAAAAAACTTAAAAATAAGTTCGTTTCCCGAGACAACATTCACAATAGAAATATCAGATACAAGAACAGTTTTACCATACCCCAATATAAAACATCATTATTTCAAAGAAGTTTCACTTATAATGCTATAAAATTTTATAGCTCAATTCCAAACGAATATTAATAAAAAGTTTAAGTTTAAGCTTCGTGCGTACCTGTTCAATAACCAATAATACATTAATTTTGAAGAAGTAGTCCATACTCAAAGTGGAGTTGCAACATCAGCTGTTCATAATTTTTACTTCAACATCCTGATGATGAGTGTTTCTACACTCGAAACATGTAGATTATAGCGTGAGCTATTGAATTAAAATTGTGGAGAAAGACTTTATGGTTTTCTTTTCCCTATAATAATACATTAATTTACTGTTTTACCACTTTTGCTGCCCGGTACCGCGCTTATGGGGACGAAATCGTTTCCCATTTTGTCGTTAATTTAGTTATACCATTAGTTTATAATAAATGTCATATTTATCAGACCCATACATCCGCTGCTATGCATTACACTATTATTTTTTTTATATTAGTGTATTTCAAGACGACTACATCTCATTTTAGTGGTTGAGTTGGAATAGCCCTGTTAGCTAGACTTCGCCACTCCGAGATTGGTCAATTTCTTTCAGCTATGTAAATATTATTTTCTGTTAATAAAAGTCTTTATTATTATTATTATTATTATTATTATAAATCTAACAAGTGATTTACAAATTGATTAAAATATAAATCAAAAAATATAATGTAATAAATTAAATCAGACATCCATTCGTGCTAATCATACCTAGACATCATTGTTAAAGGTCACCATGCCTTAATCACTTTTGTTTTTATATCAATATAAAACGATAAAAGTTAATTCTTGTTAGATTGTCATTTACTGTTGAAATGAAATATATTTTCGAATTGATTGTTCTGTTTTAATTTAGGGATTGTGAATAAAAACTGGTGTTAAGCTCGGTTGACAATTAAACAGCATTTAAAAGGATTTACTTGATTTAGAGATTAAATCATTTTATAGGTACAAAAATGAATATTAAAATCGATAGTAGCATTTTACTCGTCAAATAAATAAGGGAATTGGGATGTAATAATGCAGGGACCCTTAATAATAAAAAAAATGTATTTATCAAATCCCTTGCTAGTGTGCCGAATCGTACATTGGAGAAACAAAAATACCTCTTCCCGTACGAGTTAAAGAACATCTAAAATATATACAAAGAGGTGAAACTTCGAAATCAGGTATAGCAGAACATGTATGGACCAACCAACATAATATACGGTGGGAAGCCAAGGTTTTGGACACGGAACAGCACTGGAGAAAAAGAAAATTCAAGGAAGCAGCTTTTATAAATCAAAATAACCATATAGTAAGTAAACCAAGATAGATATCCCCAATATCTGGAAGCCTCTTCTTGTCCAAAACCAACAGTACAAGCTTCACACTCCAATAAGCACGTAGGCGGAGTTATCAAGCTTCATTGCACATAGATAGTATTTAAGACAGTAGCCTTCGAATTATAATTTAGTTTACACTTGAAAACGGTTAGAGATCTAACTAACCGAAACGTTGTGTTAAGTAACAAAATAAAGACAATGGAAGTCCGATAAGGTAATTTTTGATATTAGTTCATTGTCTACCACCTTCAAACAAACTCTTAATAATGTTTAGCAAGTTGGAAGTAAATATTGTGTAGTATCCAATATTCATGTTACCAATAATTAGTTGTACCTGGCCATAAGACACCGCAAATAGTTGAACAATAAAGATTTTTATATTTTTCTTTTATATTAATATTGGAAATCTCATACCAGGAATGCTTTTTTCGATTGGCTTGGTGAGGGTCAAGACAGCTGGTGCCTTTTTAAAAAGTATAATTTTTCCTATATCGTGTTTGATATTTCGTGGAATTTATGACTGGAGTTTCACCCGCATGGTTTAAAGTTTTTATAAAGGGTTTATTTAATGATTAGGGGAGATATGGGCAGCCCTACCAACTTAAACAAATATGAATGTTTTGAAAAATGTAATAACAGTGTCGATATATTGAAAAATGTTCTTAATACTTTCGTCTATAGTCTTTACAATATTTATCTACTTAATTTTGTGTAAAACATGTTTTTTAAATAAAAAAACTAATATTTTTCGAAAGCTTAAAGGGGGCGGGGATAAATATATATATATATATATATATATATATATAAGTAGGTACTAGGTAGGATACCTCTAGATACCTAGGTACTTAGGTATGTACTATTTTTTTCTTTTAGCTTGTTTATTTATCAACATGCCAAGCCCCTGCTGTATTCCTGGGTGTAACTCTAACTATAAAAGTGTTTTAAAAGCAGATGAAAAGAGTGTAATATATTTTTATAGTTTTGATTTGACCAATGACTGTATAAGTATTGTTAATCAGGTTTCAGTGGACATTGATATGAAGGTAAAGGTTTTTTTTAAAGGTAACGAATTGACTTACAATGATTTGAAATGAATTTTACCCTTGGAAATCAAACTAAGCAGGTGGTCTCAGCTTGAAAATTTATTGTCTCGGTACCAATTCATGCATTGTGAAAGTAACGAAGTTACCCAGATAGTAGGTGACTTTCTTAAGACAAGCGTAGATTTCTTAAACAAAGCCTAAAGCTTACTAAATTTTAATACTTCAGAAGTCGATATAGTCAATCCTGTAATTTAACCTCAGAAGATAATAATTTGTATAACATAATATTACTTTTGATCGATCAAATAAATCACTTCATGGCTTCTTTTCAAGGTGGTTGTGGCAGTACTGTAAATCTCGCCTTTAGTGTTTTTACAACCACCCACTTGCTTATGTTACACTTAAAAACAAAATGAACAGGCACCTTTTTATTGACCCTTGATAAAGTATTAATTATCTCATTTCATTGCCTGCTCTCATTCCCGCTATACTTATTCAAATTTAAATTAGTAGTTTGTTATAATATATAAAAATAAAAATTTCTTATTTTTCTTATTGTTTTGTAATTTTTTTTCTGGGTAATATAAAGGCATTATGTATTTATTAATTTATTTATCTTTAAGGTATAAAACTACTTCTCGCAAACGTTGACTCATTATTGACTACCAATTTCTATTGTGCCATGAAATGAAGAATGTTTCAAATCAGGACTTAACGAACCTTTATTTACAACATTATTTTATTCTAGTTAACGCTTAATCCTATTACATCGAGATTATATTGATTTTCGATTTTGTCACGATTTTTTGTATTCTATAAATCATATAAAAGAGCTTACTTATCGATTACCACGGAAAGTAAAGCATTAGAGAAAAATCCAATAACCAAGGAAAACAATTTATTGTAAAGGAATATTATAAGATAAAGTCTTTGTTCAGAAAAATAAAATGAAAATGTATGAGGGAACAAATGATAGAATACCCAATAAAAATGAATAAGGATCAAAATATATAGAGAAGAATAATTAGAAATTAATAACGTTTATACTATACAAGGGACTGTATATAATATACGTTAGAGTATTTGTGGGTTTTTGAAATCATTAACCAGGCTCCATTTACATTGGTATTTTAAATCTCTAATTCCGAAATCTTGAATTTACCTTTAACATTAGCACATATAAGGCACTATTCACCGGCTACTTTTGTTATACATAATCGCGATTCTAAATTTGGAAATCGCTCTATAATTTCTATCTCTCCGCTACGGGATTCGAATCGGCTACAATTCCTGAGTCAACTTTTTCTAAAAACAAAGCATTTCGACAGTTGACATCCACATGTGATATTGACAGCTGATACTGGTTTCTCCTTCCTAAAAGATCCCAGTTCAGTGGTGGGCCGTAGCAAGCTCACGCGTCAGGTTTCAGAGACTAAATTTTCTTGGTGGTTATCAGTTGAATGGCGAGTAGAATAAACCAATCCATTTTGCTATAACAAATATTTCATTTATCATCACTTGCTCTTATAAATTTGTTATTATTAGTTAATCTATTTCAAGTATGGTACAATAGGTTATTAAACCTTGCACTCACTGAGAACTAATTCAGCCGTTTGTATTTAAAAACAAATGGCATTTTGGCGGCTTTGTACTACGCCGCGAACATAAATTATAATATGGCAACGCAGCATTGAACGCGAAACATGCGCACCGCTTGATTGGCTCGTAGCTACAATATTTGGGAGGCTCTCTTGTATGTTGTTTATAGCGTTTTCCATTGGTAAGTTTAGAGCATGTCAAATGTATTTCTATATTTTACCAGTGAATAACGCCATTCGATTGTAAATAAAATCAACGCTGTATTTTTGCAAGCCATCATTATGCCCCATACAAGTTTAAAATAATAATATGGTAAATGCGGTGGTAAAAGAAGTTAGCCGAGTTCTGTCCGTGTCGCCAACATCTTAACGTAAAATAGTATACTTTAACTAGGTGCCATAAACGACAAGTGACTTAGCCACGATGTGGCGTGTTCTTAGAGAAATTTGACTTTGGATCTACAATGGATTTATAATATGCAAGCTATTTTTTAAATTCTATAACTATAATATTAATAATTTTGTGATTAATTGAGAACATTTAGTATCTCTATTCTATTGCTTTTTAATCCTAAAAAATTCTGTGAACTATAAGAAAAATTGTTTTTATTATTGGTAGTCTACCAAGCTACTACTAAATCACCTTTTTCTGAGCTCTTTTTTTTTAGGATTGGCACTCAGTTACGTATTCCCTTTTTATTTAATTTTTTATTAGATTAGAGCCATATTTGTGCAAGTAAGACGCGATAAGCCGCTTCAAGCGGGGTCATTTGAGCGAATAAGTGATGACGTCACGCTTAAAGACGCTTTAAGCGATACTTGGCGGTGTCTGGAGACCGCCAGAAAGATAATAAGCGTATGGTGGGGGTAAATAACAAACTTTTGTTGATGTTTGTTGGGGTTTTAAGGTTAGGTGACAATTGGAATATATATTGGCGGTACTGGCAGTCTACGTTTTTCGTTTTATATATTTTTAAACTGTTACAATGTCCGAGGAAATGTCGGGTATGATCCCAGTCAATTTAAAAAAAGTCTTGGATTAAATACCTGTATATCCAATCATCCTCATAAATGGATCGAATATGTTGTTCCGTTGTCATAAATGAAATTAACAAATTGAGAACCATAGGAAACCCTTTCAAAATAAGTAAACACGCAAATACAGAAAATTTATCTTTCTCTATAAAGGAGAATAGTTCTGCTGCAGATATATTTTCCATTTTAAACACTTTTACACCAACATCAAATCGTAAAACTGTACGAAAAATTATAAAAATATTTTTTAAGGTTAAAAAAGGAAAAATTCAAAACTGTGACATGTGACATTTCAGCGTTAAGCGGTTTTGTGCGAATCAAAAATTTTATGACGTCACGCTTAAAGACGCTTAGAAATCCAACTTGAAGACGCCAGTTCGCTCAAATATGGCTTAGATTAGACACTTTTCTTTAGCAAAATTAAATCTCTGTAGTGACAGTGACGTTTTGAGCCAGTTACCTACATATATATAGGTACCTACCTAGTTTTAAGGAATAAAAGGAAAAATTAATATGGCCAATTGATGGCCTTATTTTATATATAATACTTTTCAATCTATAGGTATTTTGCCCCAGACTATCACCAGTGATGTTTATTTTGAGAAAATAAAGTAAGGAAATCATAATAAAAAATTAAATGACGTGGAAGTTCTCACCTAAAGAAACATATCAGTTGGGACAAGGCTTAATAAAACACAAAAATTAACAATAATGTTTTTTTTTAATAAATGAAAACATTTATTTTTATAACCACGTAAAATCAAAAATTATTAATTTTTATTTGTTATAAAGTACTTATGTAAATTTTCAAAAAATTTAATAGAATAAAAATTCTTTAAGGGTCTCTACATGCTTCGAACGTTAAATTAACAAAATATCAAGTTTATGGTTAAGGGGAAAATAAACACAAATAAACCTTGAATATACCATTGAATATCAAACTATATAAGAATGACGGATGTCCGAGAAAAGTTGACAACCCATTTTTTGACGTATTGGAGCTGATTTGGCCGCCATTGTGGAGTTGATCGTAACTCTAACCTTAAATCTGTCGCCTGTCTGTCGTTATAATGCAGCGCCTCGGCAACAGATGTCTCAAATTCACTGATGTGAGGTCGTGGTGTTGCCGCATATCGTATTTTATTGGAATTTTTAAGAATTCAAGCATTTTTAACCGACAATAAAATAGGAGGTTCTTAATTCCAGCCGAATGTATGTTTTTGATAATAATATGTACGCTGATTACTCCGGGGTAATTGGACCGACTTTCATAATGATTTTACCGTTGCTTCAGGTGTTAAATGTTAAACAAATAAAAGTAGATAAAAAGCGACTGCAAGTATAACTAAAATAGGTTTTATTTCGTCGAAAAATAGCAAAATACGTAATACACTAATACAAACAAACTGGATGTTTCTTAAGTAAGAAAGTAAAACCTATTTATTTTAACCATTTTAAAAAGTAGTATCTAATAATTGAAAATTAAAACCAAGTTATTCAAACAAACCGCACATCATTTATATTTTACCCAACTTATACGTTGTAGGTAGCCTAGGTAGGCATTGAATAGTGAGAGTCGTCATTTAATTCTGTTAAAAAATGAATACATGGCGGTCAATATGTTTTCATGTAATTAACGTTGGGACGTCAAAAGGTTGAAAATATAAGCTACAAAGCAATTAAAAATATGGACATTTTTAAGTCTAGACTATACTATAGGTAGGAAAATAAAAGTAAGCTACTTAAATCTAGGATAGGTGTAGGTACTTATGTGAAATCAAGTTTTACGATAAGCTATAAAAATAAATTTAAAAAACTCATGCAGCAAGTCAAACAGACAGGCGGCAACACTGCTTTAATTTAGCAGTGGAAAGGGTAGTCGCTTTCTTGTTGGTGAACTCATTGTGCCATCTATGAATTTAAAGTAGCAGATTTAGGAAAACGGATCGTATGGCCTTCTTATAGTTTGATATTCAATGAATATACCTAAGGACACATTTGTACAACACTTATATCACGGAACACAAAATTAAGTTTGCAGTCATACACCTCGCACTTGCACTAAAAGTACACCAACCAACAAAGATAATCAAATGATATGTTTTGAATTATTCAAATGAAACTACGTTCAACTTAAACCACGCGGAGCAACGACATAATATCATTGTTTAAAGTTAGTTCGTCCCTCCTTTTTTCGTTGTAGTAAGGGATAGACTATATAGCGCTCGCTCAAAGTTCCTAAACAATTTCTCCATATTTTAAAAAAGGAACTATTTACTTCCTAAAAAGTATATTTTAGTTATAAAAAGACGGTTTATTTTTTGTGATAATTAGATAACCTTGTAGGAATTAAAAAGTCATCTATTAAAAATATTTCATTCCACACATATTTTAATGGTTAAGCGGTATTTTGTTACCGGAAAAATATATCGAATAGGCGCAAAAATATGTTGTCAAAAAAACGACCTCGTGTGTGTCTAAACGAAATATTTAAGGGATTAAAGGATTTCTTTTTGTTGTGTCCCATACATTTTTTTTTTAAACTTGTATTAAATGATTTTCCTCAGTGTGCAATTTAATAATATATATAGATCGGTTTCAAAACGTCTTTCGCCGTTGTCCGATGCCTAACTTCCAAGAGTTTCCGTCATCCCATTGGCCATCTCTCAGATCTCTTGAGCTCATTGCTCTGGCTATACCTTCTTTCTAAGTATTTCTAGGTCTTCCTCGTTTTTTCAGATTTGGTGGTATCCATTGCATAACTTTTCTCTGCAGTCTAGATTCATCCATTCGTTGGACGTGACAGTACCATAATAATTGTTTTCGTTCGATATCGGTTGTCAATAATCCCTCTATACTCCCATTCTCCGTCGGACCTCCTCATTTTGAATTTTTTCCTTTCTGGATATTCCTAGTTATCGTCTGAAAACATGTTGCTTCAAGTTTTCTTCGGTTATTTTCCGTGATTCTCCACGTCTCTGCCCCGTATAGTAGAGGGTTTTTAATTAAGGTTTCATATACAGGGTGTCCCGAAATTAGCTGACAATATTTTAAGGAGATAAAGTACATCCAAAAATAAGACTAATACCCTCTATTAATATACCTTCAAAAACGCTTCGTTATGGGGCTAGAGCCCCCCGAATTGGAGCTATGATAAGCAGTTTTTTCACAATATCTCAAAAACCGATTAGGGTATCGAAACAAAATTTGATACATGTTTTACCCATGGCAAGACGCAATAAACGATTTAATTAGTTTGACTTTATTTCTTCCAGTGGCGTCCCACTGGATAGGTAGTTGGGAGAATATTGCCCTAAGTTTTTTATTTTTAGGATTTTTTAACTTCAGGTGCAATTTTTAATAAGCCTTGAAGTCTTTTGTTGAAAAAAGGTACTCTTGTTTCATTGAGGTAGGATTCACCATTTTCCAGTAAAATCGATTTTAAAATTTTCGGTTTTTTGAAATCCGGTGAAAAGGCAAAGGTTTTTTTGCATATCTCAGCAAACACTTAATATTAAAACATGTTCTACTGGCGACAAGGCATATGTATTAAAGGTTGTTACTTTAAAATATTTTTCCAGTGACATCGCAGCCTTAACTAAATATTACTTTTTTTTTTTCATAGTTTTAATGTAATTTTTTTTTATTTTAAATTTTTTGTTAATAAAACCTGCTATTATTGTAATTAGACAGAATGTAACGTTTTTAAATTAAACACATTTTTAGATTCCTTTGTTTTTTAAATATTTATTTTCATGGAGATTTTAAGATAGTTTTAAAATAAAACTAAAAAGAATAACAAATTGCAAATCAAACTTGATAGTGAACCACACGGGAAACTAATTCTTAAGCAAGTACCAGTCATGTGTCCCCAAAAATAATAATCAAGGAGCCAGGCTATGGCTACCAATCCACCTGGTAATTTTCTTCAAATCAATTCCTCACTTGACGTCCGTAGTGAGCTGGTGCCCCATCGTGTTGAAAGAAGTGCCCTAAACGTAAATCCAGTGGCACATTATCTAATAAATCCCCAAGTTGATTATGTATTATTATTATTTGTCCCTAGTAGATCTTCTAATAAATTGCATGTTTTAATATATTAAGTGTTTGCTGAGATATGCAAAAAAAAACCTTAGCCTTTTCACCGGATTTCAAAAAACCGAAAATTTTTAAATCGATTTTATTGGAAAATGGTGAATCCTACCGCAATGAAACAAGAGTACCTTTTTTCAACAAAATAGTTTAAGGCTTCTAAAAATTTCACCTAAAGTTAAAAAATCCTACAAATAAAAAACTTAGGGCAATATTCTCCCAACTACCTACCCAGTGGGACGCCACTGGAAGAAATACAGTTAAGCTAATTAAACAATTTATTGCGTCTAGCTATGGGTACAACATGTATCAAATTTTGTTTTGATACCCTAATCGGTTTCTGAGATATTGTAAGAAAACTGCTTGTCATAGCTCCAATTCGGGGGGCTCTAGCCCCATAGCGAAGCGTTTTTGGAGGTATATTAATAGAGGATTTTAGTCTTATTTTCAAATGTACTTTATCCCCTTAAAATATTTTCAGCTAATTTCGGGACACCCTGTATATTATGTTTTCACTTTTTCCCTATGTCGCTACTCCAAAGTATGCCATTCAAGCACCCAATCAGTGTTCTGGCCTGAGTTATTCGTTTGTTAATTTCTCTATCATCTCGTCTGGCGGTGTCAAATTCAACTCCCAGGTATGTGTAGTCATTGCACGATGTGATTTCTTCAGTGTCAAGTTGGATATTTGACATTTCTGCTCCTATTGGAAGGTACTTCGTTTTTTATGTATTCAGTTCCAAGCCCCACTGCTTATACTCTTCTTGTATTTTCCTGTATTTCTCTAAGTCATCTTTATCCTTAGCAATAATAACTTGGTCATCAGCAAATTGTAATGTATACAAACAGGTATCTCTGAGATCAATGTCCGTCCCTCTGCATTTTCTTTTCCACCGATTTAGAGCTTGTATATATATTTTAAACAATTTAATAATAACCAATAATAATAAACTAGGGTTGCAATTTAAAAAAAATTATCGATACCGTTATACCTATCTCTAATTTGGACATACTGTATCAATATACACGTAGGGAAAATGTTTGTCCGCCCATCTCTTAGTAATAAGTTAGAATAGTACAAATATGAAGTATCGTAAAGTAAACAGAAATAGGTAGATTATGTTTCCCCTCCTCCATCGCATCGGATCTGGCTGGCTCGATGCGTTTTGCTTGATCCTGATCCTTTCATTCAGGCGGCATCGTACGAAAGAATGAATATTTATTTGATATTAATAGAATCGAAGCGGCGCGGCATGCCACCAGCGAGTGCCATGAGCGAGATGCAATACGATGGAGCGGGGGAAACATAATCTACCTAATATCTGTTTGCTTTGCGATACTTCATATTTGTACTATTCTAACTTATTACTAAGAGATGGGCGGACAAAATTTTCCCTACGTGTATATTTCATTAAAAATACCACAACTTAAACTGTTACTACCCATGTAACAGCATTTTTCCAAAAGAATGCTGCACTGGATTTACTGAATTTATTCCAAATTAGAAAAGTCGTTAAAGTTCTCGGCGGGCCATCACATTGAGTACTTTGCTTATTTTACAATTCGTAATTGCCTAAACGTATTAAGTATAGCTCTACCCCAATGTAAACAAAAAATAAATTGTATACTCATTTCTCCTGCATCGCTTCGAAACATGAAGGAACTAATCCAATAAGAAGGGAAAACAATTTATCTTAAAAGAAAATAATCAGATTATAACAGTCGTCTTAAAATGTCAGTTCGCATTCTCTTGGAAGTTAATGTAGCCACCTGCCACCGCTAACAAAGTGATGGCCTCGTAACATTATTTTGCCATTAGGAAAAATTCCCCAGTGTTTTCGGAAAATATTTGTCTACTATTTAATTTTGATAGAGGATTCTTTCCGGGACCGAAGTATTTTAATAAATATGGTTAGTGAAGAAAATATTAAAGCAATATTGCTTTCTAACAAAAAAAAATATTAGGGGATTTTGAGAACAAAAGGAAACAATAATTTATTAAAACTCTTTTAGGGACAGATCTAAAAAAAGGTAAAATACTTGATGTGTGCAAGAACTAACAAGATTAATTTTAATTAATTAATATAGCCAAGATAGACAACTCATTCTCTTTATCATAAGAAGCCGACAAGACTTCAAATGCCAAAGTCCACCAGGAGGGGCACTCTGTATGAAAAATAGCGATAGCGATCGGTCTCTCTTAGCAAATTTGTACAAGGAGCTAACTAGAATACAAAAACAAAACTTTTAAATTAAAACAAATAAAATTCTGCCGCCATTTATAAGACCCGTAAACAAACCGCCATGCCGGCAAGGCTGTTGGATTTTTCACTTTATTAATGCTATTAGAGCAGACCCGCACCAAAAATTTTCATCAGTATTCTGTAGAGGTTCTTAGCAATCATGTCACTTAACTTTTCTATTAGATATCAATCAAAAACCGGACAGAAATACAAATTAGTATTTTTTTACATACTAAACCATGGCTAACCTCAAAAAAGTTACGTGACACATGGATCTTCTAGCAGTGTTCCTGTTTCGCGGCTTCTTTCAAGGTGGGTGTGGTTTGTGCTTCATGTTTCATGTTATGGTAAAGTCGCCACAGTGGATCTTTGCCCGTGCGTCATCAGTCAACGATCAGGACTCAACGTGGTTAATAACTCTGCATCCTTATTTATTACAGTAACAAGTTTGAATAAAAGCATAAAAGAACGTCTCCAAGATTTCGCAATAATATAACGTGCTAGGAAAGAATAAAACTATAAACGTCAATTAATTACTTTTTTTATTTGTTTAGTTGACTACCGTTGTATTTTAGAACGCCATTGTCAACCTTGTTTTGATCTGCCAATCTAATTCCTATTTTGTAAATTTGTGTGCCTTAAAACTGTTCCTTTTTCTAAAAATTGTCCTTTTTAGAGCTAATTATACCCACTATCTGTTTTGGCGGTAAGTATTTATGGATTTTTATAATACCTAATTTATTTATTTTAAATATTCTAACCGTGAAAGTTCTTTAAAAAGTTTACGGCAGTGGCTAAATTCCCTTAAATGAAAGGATGTCAAAAATTTGACTTTTGCGATTTTAATAGTCAATAAAACACCGAACTTTTATAGATTTTAAGCTTTAAAAATAGTATTAAGTGTATTAACATTTGTTTGTCAATTTCTTTTAGATAATAGAGAATGCCGGGCAAAACTTAAAATAAATAATAATTTTTCGGGATATTAGGTAGGTACGTCAAATGGTAGGCAGGCACGTCCATTTTATGAACTTAGACTTAGTTTTGACTTTTTTCGTCTCATAATTTTGATTTGATTCATACGATTTTGATGACGTGAAAGTGATGACGCACGGGAAAAGATCCACTGTAGCGACTTTATGTCACTTTACCAGTTAAACAATAAATTAAACGTCACTTGAAAAACTTGTGATGTTTAGTCTATTGTTTAAATGTCAAGGTAAACTTGTTTAATTATCTTTCCAGCTGGCTGGGTTTTTCGGGCCGACCGGCCTTTTTTGTCGCTAGATCGTTGTGTAGTAATAATATCACAGTAATTTAGCCAATAGAAATTAGAAGTTAATGCTACTATATAATGGTTTGTAGCCATTATTGCTATGAATACTCACAGCGATTATCAAGTTAGTTCCGACTGGCAGTTGTAATGAAACTTGACATTAATCATAATAATATTTGCTTGCTACGGTTAACAAAGCCTATACCTACCACTGAAAATCAGTACTGTATTTCTCAAAAATTTAAATAGCTTCTAGTGTGATATTGTTCTTGTCATTTAACATTGCATATTATGATTATCAATTATGCAACATGGTTTACTGAAATAATGAAATTCGTCCATAGATTATAAAGTTCAATACTATTGATGGGTTGTGCGAAATAAGAATATTTTTTTGCTTTATCTGACATACAAAGTTTAAGAAAACTTAAATACTAAGTAAAAATAAATTAATTGAAACAGTTTTTGATACGATCAATAAAATTCACATTCAGACAGGACAGCTAGAAGACTTCGAACAACGATGTGACCTGCGCGTCACATCTTGTAATTTATAGGTTCTAACGAATACAATTCGTTTTTGGGGACGCTGTTCTGCTCACTTTATTGTAGAGAAAGCGCTTTACTGGGAACAAAATGCGTCGCATTAAAAAGATACAATTTATTTCTTAACAAAATTGCTGTATTAAAAGCAGTTCATTATTCAACAAGACTGTGCTGCTAATGGAACCGATTACTACCAATAAAAACTCTGTTCTAGCAAATCTGGAATTGATATAACATTAAAGCGGGTTTAATAAACTAGCAGTTTATTTAATATGGGTTAATAAAAATAAGCTATCAATACAAACTATGTCCTAGCAAATCTGTTATATTAGATCATTTTCCGAAGTGTAAAAATACCAAAAAATATAGGGCATCCCATTTAAAAAAATATAACTTTGTTATCAAACTTTTTTGGGCTACCCTGTATATGAGAAAATATTTTCGTGAAATTCATACCGAGCATATAGATACAGATAAATAAATTGAACTCGTAAGCATTTATTATTTAAATAGTAGTTACTACTTAGTACTTAGCAATTTCCGTTAATATTCGCAAACGAATGTTTTTTAGTGCCTTGTTTTCATCCGTTTCATGAAATCCTTGCAATCCTACTAGCAGAACAAGAATGTATTTACGTATACAGGGTGTTCATTTGAAAACTTCCCACCACGGATTTTCATGCTTTAAAATAAAAATGTGGAAAATCGCTCGGACCCGTCGATTTTTATTTCGAGGGGGACATCTTTTGCGTATATTGTTAATCCTGTTACTTCAAGCCCCTAGGAGAGAGGGGGGTAAGATCTAAATCTTAAATAGATACCCCTATTTTATATAATTTTTTTGGATTCTGCATAAAATTCTGAACATTTTTTAATAAAAGCATTATTAGTCTATACTAAACAGTTTCCGAGATATTGACTCTTGAAAAATGAGATTTATGAACTTTGACAGCGTCTAGCTTTCTAACAATACGTCTTAGAGCAAAACGGCTTACATGTCCCTATCTTCGATTTTTATTATCTTTCCAATAGTGTCAACTTCCGGTTAAACCGGTTGTAAGAAATATAGTACTTCCTGTTTAACCGGAAGTTGACACTATTGGAAAGATACTAAAAATCGAAGATTTTATGTAAGCCGTTTTGCTCTAAGACGTACAGTTAAAAAGCTAGACGCTGTCAAAGTTCAAAAATCTCATTTTTCAAGAGTCAATATCTCGGAAACTGTTTAGTATAGACTAATAATGCTTTAATTAAAAAATGTCCGGAATTTTATGCAAAATCCAATATATAAAATAGGGGTATTCATTTAAGATTTAGATCTTACCCCCCCTCCCTCCTAGGGGCTTGAAGTAACAAGACTGACAATATATGCAAAAGATATCCCCCTCGAAATAAAAATCAACGGGTCCGAGCGATTTTCCACATTTTTATTTTAAAGCAGGAAAATCCGTGGTGGGAGTTTTCAAATGAACACCCTGTATAATAATACCTATTTAGAGCCAAAAAGGAAAAATATTTTCTTTCTAACAGCAGTTGCTCGGCACTTTTGCCCTCCATTTTCACGGCCTAACGGCGGCGTAATTGAGTGATTATTTGCACAGTTCATGGCTTTAATTACGCAAATCTTTGTCACAATATTGACGCTTTATAGATTAAGATTAAAGCTTTTATGCGCGCCTACATTAAAAGCCACAGGAGGTGTTTTAATAAAATTTTCAACATGGAAAAATTTATCTTGGTAATGTTCAATTTAAAATTTAACTAGGAAAAATTGTTTCTTCGCTGCTTTCAATTACTCAATCAGGTTCGGGTTGGGAAGTTAATTAAGCTAACCAAGATTATTACTGAGTTATTGATTTTAGAAGTTTAAAGTGGTTTTCTTTGTTCCGCTGTAGAATTAGAATTTGTACAATCAGAAGTTAAATTTTCTTTATTGAAATCTTTTATTACTTTTGTGAAAATTTTGAAGGGGTTTTTATAACAGTCCAATGTATTAACTCATAAATTATGGCTGTAGCGGGAAGAGCGTAACAAATATCTGATTGGACAGATGTTGTTTTTTTAAAAGTTCTTCCTATACAGTGTGACCAGTAAATCCGCATCATATGGGATTTTTTTTTATTAATAGCTTTATTCGAAATTTGACTTTGGCATCAAGTTCTGTTTCGATCGAGATGAAATTTAAGCAAAAAAATAGTAGTCACGTGATTTGCATTATCTGTCAAAATAAATTTTTTCAAGAAATAATTCAAAAGTGGGGTTATTTCTGAAAATATCGAAAAAAGTTATTAAAAAAAGTTTTTTTTAATGCAATTTCTAGCCCACATACAAAATTTCAGCTGCATAACATAATTTTAATTCTTTACCCACCACTAAAATTTATTTTCTACTTAATGAACACTACTTGGACCCCGTTATGTAATTACGAATTAAGCGACATTTAACGATTTCGAGATATTTAAATAAAAAGGTTTTTAATTTTGTTAAGTTGCCCCAAAGTCGTATCAAATACCTTAGAACCTCGTTTTTTTTTAAGTAGGTCCGAAATGTAGTATACTATATACCTATGTTTTAAAATTGCAAATATTCCCCAAGTTATGACCAATATATACCAAATTGTCGCTTAATTCGATATAACAATTATAAAGTTAAGTATAGTTTTAAATCTTTATAAAGAACTAACCGACATGTATGGCGCTTAATTCTTTATAACAAATCTAAAAAAAAATAAAACTACACTGGTTTAGTATGAAATGATCGCGGATTAAGTCCAGCCAATTGGCGCTTAATTTCATATTACAGAAATAAATATAATAAAATTATATTTTGTAATATCGTTTTGGCGAATAATTCGTTATTACAAAACGTTAGTTACAGGTGCCTGTAAAAAGGGTAAAATAGGAAATTTAAGTAAAGAAAGGTTTTGTTACATAGGTTTTAATGACTACTAAAAGATGGCACCGTTAACTCGTTTTTCAACTTTTGTCGCTTAATTCGTAATTACATAACGCGGTCCACTTTACTGATGACATTGTGTTCTTTTTTTTCTTAATATTAAGGTCTATTACTTTTAGACACAAACTACGTTTTCAAAAATACTTTTTTTATGAAGTTACCTTATACAGGGTCAAAAACAAATAAACTTTGCATCACATGCGACCAAATTCTAATAGCTCAATTCTGTAGAAAAACACACATTTAATATGGCGCGGCGCGGCGAAAATGTATCTGAAATAAAGCATTGTCAAAACTAAGAAGTTTTATGTAGGTTGCGTTGAGTCTTATTTTGCAAAAGTGGTGCAATCTACAAAATATGGGTAAAAAATCAAAATTATCTTATGCAACTAAAATTTTGCATGTGGGCTAGAAACTGCATTTAAAAAAACTTTTTCTAATAACTAAGTACTTGACTTTTGCCAACCAATTGTTTGACTAACCGTTAAAACTTAACGAGCAGGTCATTGCGTGGCTATAAATTGGTTAACCCATCATTAAAATAGGTTAATGGATTGTATAACTGTAACTTAAGCTAATCATAAAAATACATAATATATAAGCTGATATTTGAAACTATGCTTTGACAGTCTCAGCAACTATTATATGTCTTGAATGTTGGTCAATTACATATCAATATTATGATGACATTGAAGTGTCAGTTTGTTCTGACATTTGGGTTAGATTAACTAACTTATTTAAAAGTTAGGATAATACATTTATAATCTAATTCTTGAATAGTTACATTAACCATTAATTTAACCAACAGTCAAGGTCAAGACTTAGCCTATAGATTAGTGTTTAGCTACATATTCATTAATCCCTAATCAAAAGCTTGATTAATGAATTGATTCCCTACCTTAATCTAAAATGTAGGATAATACATTTATAACCTAGCATTTTAATAGTTACGTCACATAATATATTTAATTAACAGTCAAGGCCCAATAACTTACTGCTCAGCTACATAATGATTAATAAATTACCTAATTTATATACTTTTTTGTAAACTAACTATATTGGACATTTATTTAACTAACCGTTAAGACTGAGCTCATAACTTGGGGCTTAGGTACATAATATTAATTATTTCCTAATGTTAGGTTCAATTAATTACCTAGTCTATTACCTACGTAGCTGTCAGTCAGACTAAGAGGGCATCATCACTTTTACTCGCCTCATGTATTTATATCATTTACTTGAAACCCGTTAAACTTATCGAAGTAATCTTTGCACGTGTGACTTCCACACTATTAACGATAGCTAAGATAAATATTTCAAAAATAGTTAGCAGGTGTTCGGCTGTCACCAAATATCACCAGTTAAATTTAATTAAATAGAAATAAATTTGGTATCACAGGGCAAGCTAAAGGTTCAATCAAGATCAAAAGATTTTTAATTTGGGCCTATCTTTTAGAGAAAATATTTTTTTAACTTAACTTATTTATACTAACACAAATTATAGTATATTTTAAAACGAAAGGAATATCGGAAAATCTGCTATCTGACCGATCGTTCAGGCAGTTTTGTTCAAATCACTTTAAATTTGTTTTAAATTTCTTAGTGTTATAATGGGGCAATAAAATGTTTTACACAAATAACAATAAATAAATGAAATGGGTTCATTTGGTGAACTAAAGTCCGCGTCACCGATTTTGAGTTGTCGAATAATTGCGGGCAAAAATATACCTACATTGATTCACATTTATTAATCTCACTAAGGTACAGGGTGTCCCAAATTTGATGCTCAAAATTGGGATGTCGGAAACTATAAAAGATACAGCAAAGGTCAAAATTGCCTCAAAGTTGGATAATTTGGAGCTCAAGTTAATGCTAGTGAGAAATTAATAAAAATTCCTATTACTTCCGGAGATATCGGGAAAAAACAGAAAACTTTATTTTCTGTTTCTGTTTTTTTGTGACGTTATTAATAAACATATTACTTTTTGATGCAGGCACTTTATTATGACACATTTAATGATATTAAAACGACGTTTCGATTTCCAGATATCACCATCAGATCAAAATTTTTAAATACGAACCCAAAGTATAAATATTATACAGGGTGGTCCTTAAGTACATCAAGAAAATCTAGGATATGATTCCTGGCATCAATTTAAGTTGAAAAGTTCATATGGACTTATGCCCTAAAATGCTTACCCTCTAAGATACAGGGTGTTAAAATATTTTTAAAAAATAATTGTTTTTTAATACTTCGAAACTCCTTGAAGATACGGTATTGAAAATTGATGTCGATTGATTTCGTATTAAACTGCACTTTTTGGTTAAAAAAGGGTTTGCCTCCTTCCACCAGTGGCGTGCATGAAGATACCATCAATATTTTTTTTGTGAAAATATGTGATACGCCACTGTTTTTTTTTAAACTCTGATGCATTTTTATGCATTACTGATATAAGCGGAACAAAAGTTGTCTCTACTATGTTTTTGAAAAAAATGGTAGTTTTAAAAGAAAATGGAAAATATTTTAACACCCTGTATCTTAGAGGGTAAGCATTTTAGGGCATAAGTCCATATGAACTTTTCAACTTAAATTGATGCCAGGAATCATACCCTAGATTTTCTTGATGTACTTAAGGACCACCCTGTATACAGTGTCACCAGTAAAGTACGCATCATATGGGATTTTTTTTATTAATAGCTTTATTCAAAATTTGACTTTGGCATCAAGTTCTGGTTCGATCGAGATGAAAATTAAGCAAAAAAGTAGTCACGTGATTCGCAATATCTGTCAAATTTTAATTTTTTCCAAAAAATTATTCAGAAGTGGGGTGATTTCCAAAAATATCGAAAAAAGTTATAAGGAAAAGTTTTTTTTAATGCAGTGTGGAGCCCACACGCAAAATTTTAGCTGCATAAGGTAATTTTGATTTTTTACCTATATTTTATAAATTGCACCACTTTTGCAAAATAAGTCTATCACTAAAATTTATTTACCTCTTACTTTACTGATGACACTGTGTTCTTTCTTGTCTTAATATTAAGGTGTATTACTTTTAGACACAAACTACGTTATTAAAAATACTTATTTTATGAAGTTACCTTATACAGGGTCCAAAACAAATAAACTTTGCATCACATGCGACCAAATTTTAATAGCCCAATTTTCATTTTGTAGAAAAACACACATTTAATAAGGCGCAACTTTAAAGAAAATGTATCTGAAATAAAGCATTGTCAAAACTATTTATGTAGGGTGCGTTAAGTCTTATTTTGCAAAAGTGGTGCAATTTACAAAATATAGATAAAAAATCAAAATTATCTTATGCAGCTGAAATTTTGCATGTGGGCTAGAAACTGCATTAAAAAAAACTTTTCCCAATAACTTTTTTCGATATTTTTAGAAATAACCCCACTTTTTAATTATTTTTGGAAAAAATTAAAATTTGACAGATAATGCGAATCACGTGACTACTTTTTTGCTTAATTTTCATCTCGATCGAACCAGAACTTGATGCCAAAGTAAAATTTTGAATAAAGCTATTAATAAAAAAAATCCCATATGATGCGGGCTTTACTGATGACACTAGTATATATTTTATATTATTAGTATGATATATACCCAAACATTTTGCCAAAATTTCATTGTTTTGAAGCGAAAATCCATCATCCTTACTTAAAGTTTTTTTTTGCAATACGGTCCTGACAGAATTGTGTGCTAGCAAAAAGAAACTCACTCTGATAATAAGGAATTATTATTTTTCTATTAAAAGGAAAATATTATTTTTCCCTAGTATTTCCGAATGATTATGTAGTTAGTTTAAGTGAAGATTGGCGTTCTCGTTTTTATTATGTTACCAAACAGTACCTACTAAAAGTTGTTATAAATTTATAATAGACTTGCCGATACCGGAGGCTTCGCTCGAGCAATTTAATTGGTATAAATTTGCTATAGAAACAAACCATGCAACCATCTGTCATTTAGCATTTATTGATAATTTATCAAACAAGTGCCTGACACAGCCTACTATTATACAGTTGAGTAGTTGAGAGAGCTGAAAATTGACTTACATTACAGACATTCAAAATAACATAGTTTTAAATAACAAGAATTTAATGATGAGTTTTTAAGTGCGAAACGTTTTATTAATACTAGGTGTGATACGTCGTTGAATTTGAAATGAAGAGGGGAATTAAAAAATAATAAAATAAAATTTTCTCGACTATTTAAAAAACAAAGTTGATGGTGGTTGTGAGAAAACCGTCGAATTGAAAATCTAATTACACCTAAAGGAAAAAAATGGCCGTGAGAATCTAACCTTTATTTTGACATATCTTTCCAAATAAAGCCAGAAAAACTAAAAACAAAATCGCGAAAATTCGGTTTTGCCCTAATATCTTCGGAAGGATTCGGAATTTTTTAAATTTGAAATCAAAACTTTGCAGAATTTAGTGGGGCGCAACATTTTCTAATTTAACCATCTTCGTATCTCTTACGGTTTACGAGATCTCTGTAGTGATAAACGAATTTGTTACACCCTGTATAAAGAAATCGTGATAAAACCGATGATTTTGTAAAATCTGGCAACTCAGCTATATTCACGGAATCGGCGTGTCCAATACGTGCGCTTAGTGCTCCTGGTTACTATTCTGTCTCTTTTTATCACATATTATAACATTTAATAATATGTTACATTGATACGAATACACCAACAAATCTTGAGTCGCCTGTCTGCCAGTGCCAGTATCGGGGTAAAAAAAGAGTGTATACGATCTTAGTTCAGACAGATAAAAAACTAAAAAAAATTTGATGACAGACTTGTCAAGTCCACGTGGACTATCTTCGAACATCTGTATAGGGAGCGATCAATACAAATTTTGTTATATTTGTATTGTAGTTTCAGTGTGTGATGCAGTAAATTGATCGCACCCCCAATATTTACGTTGTCTCAACTGACTTCGTATGAAGTATAACATGATTTTATGTTTTATGGTGATTTATTTATATCATGGACGATTTATTTAATTTAGGACTGCCACTGCTAAAAGCTTACTTTTTTGCATTTTACCGCTCTGTTCCTTCAGAAGTCGTAGCCCAAGAACGGTATGTAGGACTATATTATATTATGCCAAATTAAGTAGGTAGGTATAGGCTGTGTTGCAAAATTTATGCAAAACTTTTATTTTATGATGAATGTTATTATGTTAAGATCAACTTTTCAAAATTTGCTTAACCCTTTACAAGTTTTACAAAATAAAGCAATTAAAGATATATATTGCTTGGATAGACAATATTCAACTAAATTTTTATCTAAACATTTTAATATTATGTCAATTAAGGATATTCACTTAATGCAAAATATTGTTTTTGTTCACCAAATTATATCAAAAAATAAACATTCAAATATAAAGTTCAATTACAGACGTGACGTACATGATCATTTATTAACTAGAACTGTTTTCAATATTGATTTACCTTTAATACACACTAGGGCAGGTCAGAACTCCATTAAATATCAAGGTATGAAATTTTATAACGAATTACCCCAAGAATTAAAATTTTTAAATATAAAACGTTTTAAAATGATAACTAAGAATTACTTAAAAAAGGTGAAACGTGCACTTATTTGATGATTAATTATTCTTTTCAAAATTATTTATGAATGATATCTTAACGATATTATTAGTTATATTATTTTATTTAAAAAAAAATAATTGAATAATTTTATACATATTTGAATATATTTTTTTTATTGAATATTAACATTTTAAATATTATTTTTACTTACTTTGTATTTTAATTAGTTATATTCAACAATTACTTTTTTAGATGTTGTAATTAGTAGAGAATCCCTCATGAACAGATGTTTTTGGGATTTTATTAAGAATTTAAAAAAATGGCTGCCATAAATAAAGTGCAATTTAAAAATAAATTATACTCAGAAGCCTACAATTTTTGTTATTTCGTTTTATTTCTTTGATGAAAATTAAGAAATAGTTATTTTCCTAACAAGTGCGGAAAGTGATACTTTCCCGCAGGCGAAAGCAGTCAACCCGAACAACGCGGAGCGGAGTTCGGAGTTCGGTCAAACGGTCAAGAGCGGGAAAGACACTTTACGCATGAGTTAGGAACATTATGTTTTCTACGACCGTATAGATATACAAAACGTATACATACTTATTTTCCAAAAATTATTTTATTTCAACATATTATAATATATAAAATTTTAACTAAAAAGCTACTAATTATTATGAATGTTCATATTAAAAACACAATTTGTTGCATTCTGTAAATTATTTAAAATTGCCGGAAAAATGGAGTTATTTGGTGTTAACTGGTAAGTGCATAAAGATGACGTCGATTGGGATGGCATCGGTTGCAGGTTGCATAAAGATGACGATGACGGTGACGGCAACGGTTGTAAGTCATTTGTAGATGAAAGAATTTTATTCGATATGTTTTTCTTCTGATTCTCGGAGTCCTCCAAATAGCCCTCAGCGACAGTAGTAGACTTCCAGCCATCGAGGCGTTTTATGTTGGTTATCCCTTTACTTTAGTCTGTTAGGAACGTTGCCGAAGAACGCCTGAAACTTTGACCTTTGTCCTGTATAACGTTCCGGGTTAGGTAATTAATTAATTTTACAAAGTGACACTTTCAAAACTGAAATGCGTGCGGGAAAATGGGTTAAAACGCACGGTCGTAGAAAAAAATATTGACTTATTTTATTTAAGAAATATTACTTCCTGTTTTATAATTTTAAAAGTACATATTTCATTTAATACAATGTTCAGTTTAAGAGTATCTGTATAAATTTAATCTATATTTTATGCAGTAATTTCTAAGCATAGCAACTTGAAACTTTGTCGATTGAAAAGGGGGAACTTAACAGAAATTCTAATAACGACACTGACAAAGATAGTGTAAAGACGTTTGTTGAAGGAAGTACTAATTAGATCCGTTTTAATGAAAATCACTACACAGAGAAAGTTATTTCAAAGACGGCATCTAATGCTGTTATATCAAGAGTAGAGAAAGTTTTGCTTAAAATTTGTAGAATCGATTTTTAGAAAAACAAAATTTATAGTCTGCAGTAAAGTTGTATCTACTATAGTTAAGTTTTGGTGGAGTTTAATAAACTAGAGATATTTCATGCAACTAGGCAATGTTATGTTTATTTTTACTTTACTAGCAAATTACAAAAAAGTAAGATTTTATATGATGATAAAACTAGAAGAAATATGAAACAAAAAAGCCTTATTAACATATTCCTCTAGTGTTTACTAAGGCTTTTGGGGATTTTTCACTCGCAACCATTAATTTAAAACGGTGTCGAATTTATTTTAAGATATTTTTGTTTATTAAGATAATTTAAAGTAGTTTTTGTAGTAAATATTGTTCATTACACTTTTCGTTTTTAATGAGTTTATTTAACATGGGCATACAAAAAAAAGTCTTAGTTCCAGACTTTCAACACTTGTGAATCATTCGCCATTTCATTTTCTTATCAAAATTTTGTTTATTTTTCGTTTTCTCCAAAAAGCAGCCTAATATCCGTCTTTGGGTAAAAGTTACCTACAGTTTTGGGTTAAAAAAAAACTTAATTAATAAATTAATAAAAACATAAAACGAAATTTTCTCGAATTTGCGCATATTTCTTTTTCTGCTTTTATTAATTGACAAATCCATCCTTTTTTAACACTCTAGGTAATAATTGTTCTCCAAACATGGGTATTTTGCCCATTTTTAGATAAAACGAAAAAGTAACAAATACATGTCACTAAACCTTACACAATGAGAAGTTAAGATTTAGGTATAATTATATTAATGGAAACATTAATATATATATTTGGGAAAGAAAGAAAAATTTTAAAGTCTTTCTCCACAAAATTTAATAGAATAAAAATTCTCTAGGAGTCTCTACATGTTTCCAACGTAGAAACGTTCATCATCAGGAGACAGATTTATTTAGTGCTGATGGATTTAGCAGTAGAGAAAATGGTGTAGAACCTTAATGGAGCTTTTCTGGAATTAAAATATAGATGTGTAGAAGAGACATAATATGAAGAAAATAGATAAAGGTTAAACCATACTATGTCAACAAAGTTATTTAAGGGGGTCTAAACAAACCAAATAAACTGGGGAAGAAGAAAAAACCTTCCTTAAAAGAAGGTGTCGAAGATTATTTAAATTTTTTTATAAAACTTTTCAAGTTTATGTCAGTAAGGTATTATAATGATAAAATTGTCATATCACAATAAAATTACATTGCAAAAAGTGTTTTGTGGGGTACACTTTGTGCAATGTAATTTTATTGTGATATGACAATTTCTTCTTTTCGGGAAGGGTTTTTCTTCTTCCCCAGTTTATTTGGTTGGTTTGTACCCCTTTAATAACTGTTTTAACATACTCAGTATGGTTTAACCTTTATCAATTTTCTTCATATTATGTCGCTTACATCAATTTTTTAATTCCATAAAAAATAAAAGCTTCATTAAGGTTCTACACCATTTTCTCTTCTGCTAAAACCATCAGCACTAAATACATTTTCTGTCTCCTGATGATGAACGTTTCTACGTTCGAAACATGTAGAGACCCCTAGAAAATTTTTATTCTATTAAATTTTGTTGAGGAAGACTTTAAGTTTTTTCTTTCTTTCCCATACTTTCAACTCCACTTTAAGCATGGACTATTTCTTCAAATTAATTATATATTTATTTTATTTCTAAAACTATTATATCTAAAAACATTATTCCCATGTCAATAATAACTTCCAAGAAATCAATATGATTCTTGAACAGGGTTAATTGAAATGAGGAAGGTGTTCATAGAAACTTGTAATTTCAACTTTCCAAAGGGTGTATAATTAAAAGTCGCTCGATAAAGAAACTTGAAATTACATTCATTTATAGACAATTTATGTATGATCAAGTAAAGATGTCACGTCGGTATTTGGAAATCGACTTCCTTTAATTAAAATCGTGTTCTGCAGTTTCACAATTCTTTAATTGTACCATCGAGTATTATTTCGTGACGTTTTATTTTTTTAATGAAAGGTCGTTTTGACATAGTAAATAATTCTATCCAGTATTTTATATACAAGAAATAAATCAAAACAGCGCCCACTTAATCAAGAATCGGTCGAACCCTTCAAATTTTTTTTTTGAAATGCATTTTTCGAGAAAAAATATATTATAGAAATGTTGCCTGTATCAACTTTAAATTTTTTTTGAATAAAACATATTGTATATTTTTACATTCTATAATCAATTATTAACATTTTTCATAAATCACATCATACACCTATCTTCAACCGTTCACATAATATTAACTTATAAAATAAAATAGACAAACAAAGTATGAAAACTGTTAGGCAGTAGATTAATCAATCTAAAAATTCCTGTTGTACATTTTGTACTAATTGTGGAGAAATTTCCCGTATAACTCGTCGAAAAAACTCCAGTGGGTTAAGATCGGGCGATCTGGGTGGCCACTCATTGACCCCCTTCTACCTATCCACTGCTCCAGAAAAATTGTATTTAGCAACACCCTACATGAGCGGAATAATGCGGGGAGTACCTCCCTGTTGAAACCATCAGGTTAAACTTCGTAAATTAGGATTATTATCACCTGAGTGGTGATAGATGGAGAGTGCACCAACAATTGCTCCAAAGTCTACTGCGCATGCGCCAACAGAAAGTTTATATAAAATACAATATTGGAAAAGCAAATCCAATTCACTCTTTAGCAGTAAACAATCCCCAATATTTCGTATTGTAAAAAATATTTTTGTATCATCCGCGTAAAGCAAAATTTTACAAAAGTTAAAACATTTTTTTACATCGTTTAAATATATAATGAAAAGTTGGTGACCGTTCACCGCCACAAATTGTGATCGATTAAATATATAGGACGTTATCCACCTCAGAAGGTCTCCATATATACCAATCTCACTCAGTTTTGCTACTAAAATATTGTGATCAATCTTATCAAACGCCTTACTAAAATCGGTATAATATGGAATCCACCTGAATTTGACAGTCCATGGAAGCGAGAATGTATTCTGAGCACTAGATGCAATGCTGTGCAAAGCTGTTTATTAGTCGTTCAAGGCTGTTCAAAGTTGTTCAGTAGTCGTTCAAAGCTGTTCAAAAGCTGTTCATTAGTCGTTTAAAGCTGTTAAAAAGCTGTTCAAAGCTGATCAATATAGTCGTTCTAGAACGGATAAACGACTAATGAACGACTAATGAACAACTTTGAACAGCTTTTAAACAGCTTTGAACAGCATTGAACGACTAATAAACAGCTTTTGAACAGCTTTGAACGACTAATTAGGGAATCTGGCCATTTGGTTTAACCAGAGTCATAAAACCTAATCACACACAATTTGGAAGAAACTTTTGATTCAAATGACTGAAATAAATCGAGTCATTCAACTGAAACAAGCTGCAGCTTTTCTTAATTTGTTACTTTTAAAATATAAAAAAACACTGAAGAAAATACTAAATTGCTCCAAAGGTGGACCAAGAAGATTCTAAATATCTATCATATTTACCAACACAATTTTTACATTAGGCCATTTTATTCAAAAATAAGCATTTTTACATGACAGGCAGATCGACTTACGCACTTTATTTATTTGGGAATAACTTCTTTATCAATAACAATATTTTATATTTCACTGGTAATCTCGCCTTATTTGTATTATAAATTAAGTTTTAATAATTATACTTGCATTTTGTCTAAAATTAAGCCATATTATGAAAAACTAAAGTAAAATTACCTTTTTATGCATTCGCATAAGTTGTGACACATCAAAAAATTCCAGCTAAAAACGCAGTAACTAAGCGGGATACTGCGTCCTTGTTTATGAAGCATGTAATATTATTTCTTGGGATACTAGGTAGAAACGCATTTTTATTAATGGTATTTTACGGAAATATTAAACATTTAAAATACAAAGTTATATCTTATATTTTATAGATTTGGCAACAAAATTAAATAAAAATTTGAACACCTTTTTTTTCAGAACCTAATTTCTTACTTTACTGCGTTTTTCACTAAGAAAGCAAAATAGGCAAGAAGCAATTTTTAATAAGAATGCTCATAGATAGATACTATTTATTGAAATTCATTTCCTAGTTCTTAACACTTTTTAAAATTAATTGGTTTAGTATTTTATATCTACGCTAATTTTGTTATCTATACTTATATCAATAAATAAAATTGTTTTTTTTTTAACACTGAACAAATTTTGTTAGGGGAAACTAGGTATTGCACTTTACGCGGATATTGATAAATTGATGATAACTGCGTTAAATATCTTCTTTGACTTTATAATGTCAGTGGCCAATTATGTATAAAGAAATAAGGTACAGTTTCGGCAACATTAGGGCTAATATATAGTGGATTTCAGCTTAGTTTTTAATGGCCGCCGCTGACACATGTCATTTATAACATTTCTTTTTACAGAACTTAAGGATTGGCCAGGGCCGGACTTAAAAATTATGTGTGAACATGGATCAATTTATTTGTAGTTGTAATTATGGATGGAAACGAGAATTACCTAATCAATTTTTAAGATATTTCAAAAAAAAACACTGAAGGGGAATGGAAATAGGATAGAATATCAGAAAAAACAATTTTATTTAATTTTTATTCATAATATAATAAAGTGTTGTTATTTTGGTAAAAACACACTCTTAATTTAGTACAATAAAAAATATACAAGGGGCAGTCGTGAATCTAGTATCATTAATAATTAACTAGGTTTTTTATTAAAGAATTATTTTGTTTTTAATTTGATTTTAGACCATGCAGTGTTAAGTTAAAAAAATCTATATATTATATTGAATAGCTTATTGTTTACTTTTTCATTTTCTTATTCACGGGTAGATATTTTTTTCTTTAGACTAGGTTCTAAAGAGTTTGAAGTTTACAATAGGTCTAACTTTTCGTTGGTTTATAATAAAACAATAAAAGTTTGTAATGTTATCGAATTAGGTTTTTTTTTTTAATGAATAAAGAAAAAATAATGTAAGTAGATACTACAAAAAAAGATTTTTGTCCATGCGTTTGCAGAACAGATACCTCAAGCACTTTTCAATACAACTGTATGTAAAACTTATTTTAGCATAATGGTTCACTGTGGTTTTCAAATTTAATTTTGTTGCAAGTTCCCTATTATTTTTGGTCTTCATCTGACAAGCTGTCGATGTCGTCGTCACCGTCCGAGACATTAATAATTATTTACTTACTTTTGCATAAAAAGAAACACGTCACAGATACACACAGTCCGGCAGTTTAAAACCAAAAAGTATAATACGCACAAAATATAAGCAAAATGCTGTCTGAAAAATACCAAAAACAATAACACGAACGATCAAGAATTAAAGACTCTAAGAATTAACAGCAGAATGCACGCGGTGTGTCCCAAGTCCCAATGCGGCTCTGTGATATTTAAAGAACGCGACGAGACAATCGAATTAATGAAGTACGAAAAGAGATATGCGAGAGCAAATGCGTAAGACAAAGATGCACATACTAACGGCATATACGAGCGATGCTGTGCTTTTGACGAGTTTGAGCTCATTGAAGGGCAACGTATTGAACTGTGTAGTGTGCATCTTCGTCATGTACCGGGTGGTCAATTAAGCGAGGACGTCGGCTTTATTTCGGAAACTATTAATCGTACAACTTTCGGAAAGATTTTTTTATGAGTAAACTGGTCAAGAGAAATTTCTGGAAATTACTTTTAAGTTCCTCATTTCGCCGCAAGGGGGCACAATTAAAAATTGTTTTTTTAAATCCTAAATTTCTCCGAAAATTCCCATATTAAGGTATTACTCTGATTACATCATTGGAAAGCTTAGACAATTCTGCATCATTTTGATTTAAGGCTCATTGGCGTACCGACCTTGACAAGAGTGGGAGAAGCTATTGAAAGTGTAAGCATTAAAATCGCTGTAACTTCTAAACGACTTATCCGATTTTACTAAATTTAAGCTTGTTTGGAAAGGAAAAATAAGTATCTTCAATTGCCGTATCCAACAGTACACGATAGTGTTTAATAAAATTGCTAGAGGGCGCAATTTGTAATAATAACAGTTTTTTCGATTTTATCCCGAAAATTCAAATCATACGGTATAACTATGACATCATAATCGAAAAGTAGATGAAATTTGCAAGAAAAGATGTGAAGACCGTAGTTCGATATCTTTGTTCGTTTCAGAGTTATTGCAGAAACAATAATTTTTAATACAAATTGCGCCCTCTAGCGATTTTATTAGAAACTATCTTGTATTATTCGATACGACAATTGAAGGTACTTGCCTTTTTCTTTCAAACAAGCTTAAATTTAGTAAAATCGGTTGAGTCGTTTAGAAGTTACAGCGATTTTAATGTTTACACTTTCAATAGCTTCTCCCACTCTTATCAATCGCCTTATCCGATTCTACTAAATTTAAGCTTGTTTGGAAGTACCTTCAATTGTCGTATCTAATGGTACACGATAGTTTCTAATAAAATTGCTAAAGGGCGCAATTTGTATTAAAAATTATTGTTTCGGCAATAACTCTGAAACGAACAAAGATATCGAACTGCGGTCTTCACATCTTTTCTTGCAAATTTCATCTACTTTTCGATTATGATGTGATAGTTATACGGTATGATTTGAATTTTCGGGATAAAATCGAAAAAACTGTTATTATTACAAATTGCGCCCTCTAGCAATTTTATTAAACACTATCGTGTACTGTTGGATACGGCAATTGAAGATACTTATTTCCCCTTTCCAAACAAGCTTAAATTTAGTTAAATCGGATAAGTCGTTTAGAAGTTACAGCGATTTTAATGTTTACACTTTCAGTAGCTTCTCCCACTCTTATCAAGGTCGGTACGCCAATGAGCCTTAAATCAAAATGATGCAGAATTGTCTAAGCTTTCCAATAATGTAATCAGAGTTATACCTTAATATGGGGGAGAAATTTAGAATTTAAAAAACAATTTTTAATTGTGCCCCCATGCGGCGAAATGAGGAATTTAAAAGTAATTTCCAGCAATTTCTCTTGACCACTTTACTCATAAAAAAATCTTTCCGAAAGTTGTACGATTAATGGTTTCCGAGATAAAGCCGACGTCCTCGCTTATTTGACCACCCGGTACATGTAACTATACGGTCAGTTATATATCCATCTCTTGTTAATCTAGCCAATGCCCGTGCCTGAAAGCCGTTTATAGAATTAGGGATTTTAAAATCACGTGTTGGCTAATATGGTTGACAAGAGAGACGTCAAAGCATTAAAAACTAAGGTGAAATCCACTATAATTAATATTTGAAGTGGAAAATATTTTTAAAAACCAAGTAAAATCAGTATCATTTTTTAATATTTTAAATCAGTTTTAAAATATGATAGAATCGATTTAGAAAAATAAAATCCTGTCCTGACCCCTAATATCGCCAACCTGAGATAAATGGCTGGTTACAGCTGGGTGAAATATGAGGTCGGAGCCAAAGCGTTCAAACCTTAAACGTATACAGGTCTAAGTGCTTTCTTTCGTCCGTTTTGCCGGTATGCAATTTTAAAACTTTTATGGTGTCGCTGTGATATGTGGGTATCGCTTTATTCAATTGTATAGGTACTCTGACCATTTCAAAAATAACAAAATCTTAAAACACATAAAATATCATTGCGGAAGGAAAATGGGGCACATTGTTATGATTAACTTTATTGATAATACCGTGCGAGCAAAAATTATTTGCATCATAGAGGGCCTTGCATCTAAGGACGTAATGCTTAGCCGTAGAGGTTAATACCTGTTGGGTGTCAGTAACTACCTGAATTAACAATCAATCAATTATTTCGTCATCTTTGACAGCCGTTACAAGTAATTTGATTCATCCCTAATTTTTTCAATTTCTTGAACAATTCACACAATGGGCTTTACGAAACAGCACAAAACATTCAGGGTTGAAGCGTATTTTCGAAACGGGGTTAGAGTAAATGGTGAGCGTCAATACAATACGGGTTTGTGCATGGACGATTTTCACGAACATTTTCCTAACGTTGCTTTTATTGCTGGGGATTTTTATCATTGCCTGAAAAGAACCGTGGCTATGTTTAGGGAAACAGGTTCTATACAACACAAAAAAGAAGCAGGAAGACCATCTGTAAGAACAGAGGAACTTGTTGCAATTGTTTGTGAAATAATGCAAAATATGCCAACAAATTGTATAAAAGACGCCTGTCCCAAGAAGTGGGAAGATTTTATGGAACATGCAGGACTATTCTTAGGAAGCAGCTAAATTTATTTCCTTATAAAGTATTCCAAGAAATACAACCCGCAGATTTTGAAAGACGCAGGAATTACTCTCAATGGTTTACCGAAAATTTATTGGAAAGAAATGATTTATTAGACCTGACATTTTTTTCGGATGAAGCCTAGTTCCACCTCTCCGGTTATGTGAATTCTCAGAATACACGCATGTAGAGTAGTGAAAATCCCCATTAGGGAAACAGGTTCTATACAACACAAAAAAGGAGCAGAAAGACCATCTGTAAGAACAAAAGAACTTGTTGCAAACGTTCGTGAAATAATGCAAAATACGCCAACAAATTGTATAAGACACCTGTCACAAGAAGTGGGAAGATCTTATGGAACATGCAGGTCTATTCTTAAGAAGCAGCTAAATTTATTTCCTTATAAAGTACAAGTATTTCAAGAAATACAAGCCGCAGATTTTGAAAGACGCAGGAGTTTCTGTCAATGGTTTACCCAAAATTTATTGGAAAGAAATGATTTATTAGACCTGACATTTTTTTCGGATGAAGCCTAGTTCCACCTCTCCGGTTATGTGAATTCTCAGAATACACGCATGTAGAGTAGTGAAAATCCCCATTTTTTTGTTGAGTCTACATTGCACCCTCAAAAAATTTGTGTCTGGTTAGCTGTTTCTCGAAGAAGAATTGTTGGTCCTATTTTTTCCATGACACAGTTAGAGCACAGCGGTATAGATACAATATTTGGAATCCATTTGTAGAGCAATTATTACTTGACGACGAACTACGTTTTGGATATTTTCAAAAGGACGGTGCAACCGCCCATACAGCCGCCGAAAGTATTTACTACTTTACGCAGTATTTTCGACGACAGATTGATCAGTTTTCGATCAGACATTGAATTCCCACCTAGATCACCTTGTTTAACGGTTATGGATTACTTCGTTTTTTCTCATTTGAAGAACACTATTTTTAAAACACCAGTTGCAAATTTAAAACAATTACAAGAAAGTATTATCCAAGAATGTGGTAACATTTCTCCAGAGATGCTGGCATGGACGTATGAATTTATGCTTGAAGCATGGTGGTGGCCAATTTCATCAATTTATGTACTTAATTATCTTTCTTTTTCTTTCTGTATATTCTTACTTTGTTAATCTTGTAAACAACAAAAATAAATTTGTATTTGTCTACTTATTTTATTACTCATTAGTTTGGCAAATTAGGTCATAATTAATATGATTTAAACAAAATTTCTTTCAACATCTACTGATGTAATCGGACAATACTGCAACCTAGGTAGTAAAATATAAGGCCAAGATATAACTTCGTTGGATGGTTTACCCTCATAAATGTTTTTTATTGCACATAGGTATTTAAATCCATCATTCTTTTTTACAGTTACATTCAATTTGTTTCTTACTGGACCTCCTACTTTACCGGAAATGTTACATTTAGCAGAAAAAGGTTCAACAATACTAATCGAGTCTCTTAAACTTAAATTTCCACTCTCCAACGAGGATATTATGTCCGGTATAAAACTGAAATTAACCTTGATAAAAACAAGATGATATTTGGTTAAACTTGCACTTTTTAACAACTCTTAACTTTACATAACACAGTGCGAATCGTCATCTAAATCCAAAATTACTTCTTTAATGGCTTCGAAATGCTCTGCGTAGAATATTGGGACCTTAATCCATGTTCCCAACCGGTAATTACAGGTTCTGGAGGTAAACTAACTTCTGGTAATCTCTCCTTATACAACTGCACTCCTAGAGATGCTTTTAGAAACACTTTTTTTACATTTAAAATTAATTTATACAGTTGTTAAGCAGGTAATAATAACGCATTATTAAGTGACAATAAACAACCCCTAACAATATATCTGAAAACCCCGAAAACCCCCAATAAATACTTTGTGTATAACCAAAATTTAAATATAATAATTATTATAATCTTCAGATTGGGAAATTCCTGAAATAAGTACCGAACTGGACATTAAACCTTTAACGTTTCAAAATTTTTTGATAAAGCCGAAAACATAAAAATATGCTCTTAAAATGATCATTTATGAAAAGTATGTATTTGATTATAAAATTGACAAAATGCGCGGAGTACAATAAGATTTGTCGATAATGAGCTTTTGTAATAAGGTATAGTTGGATATCTCGCACATTTTAAAAATATTTTGAATTATACAGGGTGCGTCCAAATAGTAGGGTGTCATAAAGTTACATTTTTTTAAATGAGACACCCTATATTTGAATACATTTATTTATTCTACGTGTTATTTTATACATTTTTATTAATGGTTTAATATACGAAATAGTTATAGTTTTTTAGATAATTCGACTTATAATGAAAATTCTCGTTGTTGTGAAAATGCTACTTAAATTTTGACACTAAGCTATTCATAATTTTTATACTTACCAAATAAAGTCAAAAATACATATTCACTATGAAATATTTGTCGTCTCATTTACAGGGTGTTTACTTTCTAGGACCAAAGTCAGAAAACTTCTAATTGAAAAATATCACTTTTATTAAATTGAATACCCTATATATTTTTCTGTCATCTTATAGCTCGTCATAAACTCTTCAACTTTCGTGAAGAACGTCCTATCCCTATCTCTAATAGTTTTTGAAATATTTTGATATTTCGAGATTTAATGTACCTACTCGTTATAGCATTTTTTGTCAATGGATCACAATAGCCATGGAAAATAAATGAAAATAATGGCAGTGGATGACACATTAAAAATCAGATCAATGTAAAAATTAAGCCTTTTTACTGCAAAGTTTATTGTCCAGTAATTTTATAAATTGGTACTCAAAATGAATTTTTCAAAAAATGAATAAATCGATTTGATTTATGCTTTGGGCGAGGCGGATAAAAAGTGCCTTTTTGCTGAACAACTATACAGGATGAAATATCCCGAGCGGCGAACACCCAATCCTCGAAGTTTTCAAAATTTAATGGAAGTGATTGATGCAACATCTATCTATTGACAAAAAATGCTATAACGAGGACATTAAATCTCGAAATATCAAAATATTTCAAAAACTATTAGAGATAGGAATAGGACGTTCTGGCGTCGGCGATTGGCCTCGTTGCGGAAATAGGCCAACGTAAAATAAAAAAAATAAAAAAAAAAGGACGTTCTTCTCGAAAGTTAAAGAGTTTATGACGAATTTATATAGGGTGTTATATTTAATAAAAGTGATATTTTTACAACAACGAGTGCTAGTAAATGCAAAATTTTAATTAAGTCGAATTATCTAAAAAACTATAACTTTTTCGTATATTAAACAATCATTAAAAATTTATAAAATAACACGTAGAATTAATAAATGTATTCAAATATAGGGTGTCCCATTTAAAAAAATGTAACTTTATGACACCCTACTTTGCCAGATATCCAACCATACCTTATTACAAAAGCTCATTATCGAGAAATCTTATCTTTAAGGCATAAAATTACTCCGCGCAATCGTTGACTCACCCGGTACATGCATTTTCCATATTATACCGGGTGTAACAGGATCATGGTACACCCCCCGTATCTCCGTTAGTTTTTAAGGTAATTGATTGAAATTTGGGATATCCTATATACATAATAAACGGCACTTTTTGACCTATAAATGATTTTTTTTTCACTTCCGGTTTCGCCGGAAGTGACACCAACTTTCGATTTTTAAATGGAACACCCTGTATATTATTATATTTTTGAATTCTGCATGATTTTCTGAATCCAATGATACCACAAAAATGACATTTCAAGCGTAAGAAATATTTATTATTTAATTTTTAATTTTCCATTTAAGTGTGCCATGACGGTTCCGATTTATTCCAATTGATCCATCTAAAGCTAGAAAAATCGAAGTCTCGTCACAAATACTAAATTGCGTTTTTTATAAGCAAATAAAATTCATCGTAATCGTTTTTGGGGTAAAACTCAATTTTTCCAAACGGAACCATATTGGTACCGTGGTACCATTTCTTAGTACTATTAATAAGGAATTTATTCATACCTAGTAATACCATGTGCGATAAATATAATCAAAATTATAGCTAAAAGAAAATACAATTAATTTGTTCCAATTTAATGCTAAGAAGTAACTAAGGTGAACAAAAATAACAACAAATGTAAAGACTTTTCCAATACACAATAAAAACATCGATACACCACCGAATACTTATTTGACAATCTGAATAATTTCATTGTTTTCAAAGCCACCTTAGTAATGGTACCACGATAGGTACCAATATGGTTCCATTTGGAAAAATTGAGTTTTACCCCAAAAACGATTACGATGAATTTTATTTGCTTATAAAAAACGCAATTTAGTATTTTTGACGGGACTTCGATTTTTTTAGCTTTAGATGGATCAATTATTATTGGAATAACTCGGAACCGTCATGGCACACTTAAATGGAAAATTAAAAATTAAATAATGAATATTCTTACGCTTGAAATGTTATTTTATGGCATCATTGGATTCAGAAAATTATGCAGAATTTAAAAATGTAATAATATACTATTTAAAAATCGAAAGTTGGTGTCACTTCCGGCGAAACCGGAAGTGAAAAAAAAATCATTTGTAGGTCCAAAAGTGCCGCTTATTATGTATATGGGATATCCAGAATTTCAATCAATGACCTTTAAAACTGACGGAGATACGGGGGGTGTACCGTGGTCCTGTTACACCCGGTATTTCGCCCGTTAGTCATCTCCTTCTTACTTATCTGAAATTTTTAAAGTAGGTATATCTGATCGTAAACAAATGGCTTTTGATGAATGAAATGTTTTGTCGCCTTACATTATTTTTTATTTAAATTTTGTCAATATAAATATTTTGTATATTGTCAATGAAAAATATTAGACCATATTTTAAAACGTGTTTTTCATAAAATTATCTCAAAAATATGCAATTAATTTTATTTTTTTAACTTACTAACAAGTCACTTAGGCCACGTAGGTAAGCCGCTTGTCATTATACCGTGTGAGCAAAAATTATTTGCATTAAAGAGGGCTTGGATTAAAAAACGTAGGGCTTGGTTTAGATCACAATGATATGGGGACGATATATCTAACCAAATCTAGGTTAAAATTTTGTCAAATTCATATTATGACATGATATGCCAAGCTAAGGAGTAATAAAATAAGTAGACAAAAAACAAAAAATTGCGTAAGTAGTTAATAGTTTCGGCGGCTGTATGGGCGGTTGCACCGTCCTGTTAAAAATATCCTAAACGTAGTTCGTCGTCAAGTAATTGCTCCACAAATCGATTCAAAATATTGTCTCTATACCGCTGTGCTGAAACTGTCATGGAAAAAAATAGAACCAACAATAATTTTTCTTCGGGAAACAGCTAACCAGACACCAATTTTTTGAGGGTGCAATGTGCATGGGCTCTACAAAAAAATGAGGATTTTCCCTACTCCACATGCGTGGTTTCTGAGAATTCACATAGCCGGAGAGGTGGAATAAATTTTAGGTAAACCATTGAGAGTAATTCCTGCGTCTTTTAAAATCGGCGTCTTGTATTTCTTGGAATACTTGCACTTTATAAGGAAATAAATTTAGCTGCTTCTTACACAATTTGTTGGCATATTTTGCATCATTTTAAGAATGTTTGCAACAAGTTCTTTTGTTCTTACAGATGGTCTTCCTGCTCCTTTTTGTTTTGTATTGAACCTGTTTCTCTAAACTCAGCCACGGTTCTTTTCAGGCAATGATAAAAATCCCCAACAATAAAAGCAACGTTAGGAAAATGTTCGTGAAAATCGTCTTTGCACAAACCCGGATCCAGTCACCATTTACTGTAACCCCGTTTCGAAAATACGCTTCAACCATGAATGTTTTATGCTGTTCCGTAAAGCCCATTGTGTGAATTGTTCATGAAATTGGAAAAATTAGCGATGAATGAAATTACTTGTAACGACTGTCAGAGATGACGGAATAACTGATTGATTATTAATTCAGGTATTTACTGACACCCAATAGGTATTAAGCTCTACGGCTAACCATTACGTCCTTAGATGCAAGGCCCTTTTTGATGCAAATAAGTTTTGCTCGCACGGTAGCACTTTCACTTTATGCTGCAACGGACAATGTTCATACACGATCCACGAACATCAACGAACTAGGTAATATTACGTAAAAATTTCTGTAAACTTTTCATTCTTCCCTTACAGTGTCACTCATGTTAATACATTAAATGTAGCATTAATTTTACGAATAAATCATACATATTAATTCAAAGTTACATTAAATTACGAGACCTTAGACAAGTTTAGCTTGTAAAGTGGCTTTGGGTTAACGTTCGGTTCTCTTTGGGTCATTCCATTTGGGACTTGGGCGGTTTAATCTGGGATTTAAATTAAGGTCAAAATTTGTTACGTTTATAAATCTATTTTTATTTTCTAAGGTTTATTTTTTACCAAATATGGCATTTATGTTGACCAAATAAAATATTTAATCTTCGTTATACGTACATTTTTGGATTTATCAAAAATATTTATTTTTCTATTTAAAAAAAGGGTATTTTCCTACGACCACCTATGAAAATGAGGACAAAAGCAAGCCTAACTTGGCTAGATCACACGCGTGTTGAAATATTTTCTTTCAATACGTGTGTTGAAATAATTATAAAACAGCTGATGGACGGCGTATTTGACAGCAAAACAATTTAAAAAATAACAAACTTACGGGACCCGTAGAGCGAATTGGGGTGCTGGGTGGGGTAAAGTACACTAAATCCTTTTTCTTGCCTTATTTTTGGGAACCTAAGAGTATTTTTGATAAAAATAATAATAATATATTAGATATCAAAAAGGGAAAATATGTCAGGCAACCCACCAAACATGTCAACTGAGTTGAACCACAGAAAAAAAAGAGGCACCTATAGAGCAGAAATAGAATACCTACCTACCCTAGGAAATACCGATTTATAATTTTACAATTATCTAGGATAAAAATAGCCATACAATGTTTGAGGATATTGGACAAGTGAATGTGCTTTATGTAAGTAAATTTATTTTAGCAATATTCTAAACAAATTGAATATAGATAGAACTCTTATAATTAACTAGCTATCGATATTTAACTCCATCTCTATCTTGCAATAATGTTGAGGTTATGTTTTAGTTTTGTGCTTTGTTGTTTTTGTATGAATATTTAGGTATATTATTGTTTTATTGAAAGAATGCAAGCAGCTAAAAAATCAGAAACGAAATTTATTCCCTGTACATAAATAGTAAGTATGATGTGCGTAAGCAAGTAGGAGAAAAAGTTATTATTTTTATTAAAATCTAGGTAAGTTAAAATGTGTAAGTGGGCATTGTTTTTATTTTGTTTTAAAATAGACGCTTTTGTTGGAATCCGCCTTGAAATTTGTTTTACATTTTTCAACTCTAGAGTTGAAATAAATTTTTCAACTCGTGTTCAAAAAAAGTTGTTTAACACAATGGTGATACCTACAAATTATTAAAAACAAATTAAACTCTTTTTGATTATTTTGTATGGTCGTAGGAACAATTGTTACTCGTGTGAAAGTGATTTTCTCCCACTCGGAGAATTTCCGTACTCGGCTAACGCTTTGTGCCAAATACCTGCTCGTTTGAGTACCTAATAGTCCTACTTTCAACACTTGTTATGTAATATACTATTAATTTGTAAGAATAGGTGATAATTATCGGGTTTTAACGTAAAAATATGAAACAGCTGGGCGGCCACGAAAAAAAAAACAATTTTGACAATTAAATGCATTTTGGTGATTTTTTTAAAGAAAGCTTATGCTTATTGATATAGTTTTTGTATCAAGTGAGAGTGAGAAACAGTGATTTCTCGCTAGTAGATAGAATTAATGTGACTCGGTTTCCCAAAACGCGACATCCAGAAGCGTAGATTTCTTAAGCGCTTTGTTAAATCAAAAGAGAAAAAAGAATAAAGACGACACCAAATGAAGAAAATCAGTTCAGACATTTTAATTATTAAAAAGCTAAATATTATTGAAGCATCTGTGGCGCAAGAAGATAGAATAAGTGGGAAGTCAGTCCAAAAAATTCTAAAAAACAGCATTTTCATTTTAATGATGATTTTTAAAAAATCTTATCTTTGAGCGAAAATTATCCGTTTAAGTAAGTACACTTAAGTACTTATTTCTAACAAATAATGTCAGAATGTTTTTAATTCTTTAATCTGATGGTTTTTCCATGTAATGGTCGCCTAACTATTTTGTTTAATAAACGTTATTGGGGATAGCGGCATTTATGTTTTCTGATTAATATTTTCAAAACGGATTGGAATTTTAATTAAATTGCAAATACAAAAAATATTTGTTTTGAAATTTTTCATCAAATAGAAAAATAATAATTTAAAATAAGTTTAAGTTTAAAATAACTGAAATAAAACTAAATTAACAAGTAAGTATAGCTAAACCAAAGTGGTTTTACACGATATAAAGTATTTTATATAGTATTTCCTATAGTTTGTGTTCTTTATCGAGAATCAGACTTTAAAACCAGTGGATAACCAAGCACGATAAAGACATACTTATTGAAAAGCAGATGCGGTTAGCCAATATGGACGCAATAATAATAAAACGTTCATAGAGCAATAATCCTACCAATACTAATCGAACAATGCATGCTATATCCTCTAAACCACTTTTAAATGAGCAGTTTTGTGTGAATCGAAGTTTGCGAATGCGGGATTAGAAATGCAAGCTGTTCGTTTTAGAGTTTATGAAATTATTTTTTTGGGACGCTATTAAGTGGTTTGACAAAGTTGATAAAATAAGTGTGTTTATAATAATTATATCATTAAATTTCACTTATATATTTTTTTTATTTAAAGGAGATTTATTATAAAAAAAATTTAGAGTTGCTATACCTACTTAACTAAATGGTAAAAACTCATTCATTGAGTAATCCCAATTATTCCAGCTAGAACAACGCATAAGACAGAACAATTTTATGGTGCATTCAATAGTTTTTTACAAGTACCATGTGAGCAAAAATTATTTGCATCAAAGAGGACTTGGATTAAAAAACGTAAGGCTTTGTTTAGATCACAATGATATGGGGACGATATATAGGTTAACATTTTGTCAAATTCATATTATGACATGGTATGCCAAACTAATGAGTAATAAAATAAGTAGACAAATACAAATTTATTTTTGTGGTTTACAAAATTAACAAAGTGAGAATATACAGAAAGATAATTAAATAAATTGCTGAAATTGGCCACCGCCATGGTCCAAGCATAAATTCACACGTCTCTTCATATTTTCGAAAGTGTTGACCAGCATCTCTGGAGGAATGTTACCACATTCTTGGATAATCCTTTCTTGTAATGGTTCTAAATTTGCAACTGGTGTTTTAAAAAAATAAATAGTGTTCTTTAAATGAGGAAAAACGAAGTAATCCATAACCGTTAAACAAGGTGATCTAGGTGGGAATTCAATGTCTGATCGAAAACTGATCAATCTGTCGTCGAAAAAATTGTGTAAGTAGTTAATAGTTTCGGCGGCTGTATGGGCGGTTGCACCGTCCTGTTAAAAATATCCGTAAAACGTAGTTCGTCGTCAAGTAATTGCTCCACAAATGGATTCAAAATACCGCTTTGGTGTAACTGTGTCATGGAAAATAATAGGACCAACAATGTTTCTTCGGGAAACAGCTAACCAGACATCAATTTTTTGAGGGTGCAAATGTGGACTCTACAAAAAAATGAGGATTTTTACTACTACACATTGGTGTATTCTAAGAATTCACATAACCGAAAAGGTGAAACCAGATTTCATCCGAAAAAAATGTCAGGTCTAATAAATCATTTCTTTCCAATAAATTTTGGGTAAACCATTGAGAGTAATTCCTGCGTCTTTCAAAATCTGCGCTTTGTATTTCTTGGAATACTTGCACTTTATAAGGAAATAAATTCAACTGCTTTTTAAGAATAGTCCTGCATGCTCCATAAGATATTCCCACTTCCTGGGACAGTCGTCTTATACAATTTGTTGGCGTATTTTGCATTATTTCACGAACGTTTGCAACAAGTTCTTTTGTTCTTACAGATGATCTTCCTGCTCCTTTTTTGTTTTGTATAGAACCTGTTTCTCTAAACACAGCCACGGTTCTTTTCAGGCAATGATAAAAATCCCCAGCAATAAAAGCAACGTTAGGAAAATGTTCGTGAAAATAGTCTTTGCACAAACCCGGATCCACTCACCATTTACTGTAACCCCGTTTTGAAAATACGCTTCAACCATGAATGTTTTATGCTATTCCGTAAAGCCCATTGTGTGAATTGTTCAAGAAATTGGAAAAATTAGCGATAAATCAAATTACTTGTAACGACTGTCAAAGATGACGGAATAACTGATTGACTGTTAATTCAGGTGGTTACTGACACCCAACAGGTATTAAACTCTACGGCTAAGCATTACGTCCTTAGATGCAAGGCCCTCTTTGAAGCAAATAATTTTTGCCCGCACGGTATGATGATATCAATAATTATTTAAATGACAACCCCTACTTTTTTATTGACTATTTTTAAAGACATATTAAGTAACATAAGTATCAAATTTCAAATTTTTATTTCGTGTACGAAAGCGGCAAATGTTGAGGCATTTAAAGCACGAATAAGACATGAGTGTATAGGTAGGTTAATTTTTCCCGAGGTAATTAGCAATGCAACAAACATATCATGTACCGGCTGGATGATTGAGAAAAGAGAGAGGAAGAGAGATGAACCCGTTGGTAGACCATCATCCTGGGCATAGTTTTACGTGAAAGTAGAAACTACGAAGACAACGCTCCCATAGTTCCTTCACCCCATCTAGAGAAAGAAAACATTTTCTTCTGTCTTCATTGGTTTCGGTTTCTTAACCGACGACCTACGTGACTTAAGTCTTTACAAGTGGCTTTCTCTTAACATTTGACTGAATTCGATTAAGTTTTGTTTAGAGGTGCTGGTATGCTTTAAAGTATCTAATATCGACGCTAGATGTCGCCATGCGCTTCATCCTCTCGGCTTATCACCATCTTTACTACATTTAAGTAGTACACACTTTCCATTACTGATATATGGCAAAACGCATCTAAGGATGGATCTTACGAAATTAAAGGAAACATTTTCTTCTGTCGAATCGTCGTAACTTTGCTAGACGATATACAGAGAATAAACCCGAACCAGCATTATTTATCCAACGGTTAATTTTTGTAAATAACCCAAAGTATCGCCCAAATGCCTATATATAGTAAAATTTGGCAAAGTAAGTATTATCCTGCTGTTTTTATGTGAACTAATAAAAGTAGGTTTATGTTTAACATTCTCCCTTTAGTAATAAAATACTGTCATTACTATAATAAACAAATAAAAATGAGGAAGAAATGTAAAAGTAAAACATAAACTATATCTACAGATTCGTGCTAATTAATAAATATCTATTATCCAAAGATACATTGCTAAACTTGTTTTTTATACCTGAAAACCGAACCAACCAAATTAACTTTATGCATTCTGCATTCAGAGAGTTATCCGTATCCAAGATGTGACTCAATTAATGAGAAACACGCCATTTTAGATGCTGCCTTATTCAATTCTTAAGATATTTCGCGAACATAACATCGTGACGCAAGTTTGTTATTTAAAATTTTAATGTAATTTTCAAAGTTTCAAAAGCTGTTTAATTGTAAACCAAGAAATTTAGTCGAGTCGTCTACTAATTTGGAATTTGCAATAAAGAACTTTTTCTACTTTGGTTTTATAAAATCTACTTTATGTGATGGATTTTATGCAGAAATTTGTTTTTTTTCAGGTTGGCAATAATAATAATAATAAATTTTTGAAAAAGTAATCCATACTTTTAAAGTGAAGTTGAATGATATAGGAAAAAGAAAAGCAAAAAGTATTTCTCCACAATTTTTAATTCAATAACTAGGCGAACCTAGGGTAGAATCGACATGTTTCGAGTGTAGAAACACTCATCATCAGGAAAATGAAGCAAATAGTGAATAGCTGATGTTGTTAGCAGTAGAGAAAATTAAAAGTGGGACTAATCCATAATGGAGCTTTCAATGGCACGCATGAGGAGTGAAAAAACTTTTTGTAGTCAAACGACAGAAAACATATCAGCACGCTGAAAGGTCAAGGACCAGTAAAACGCCACTGTAGGTGGGAAATGAAGAGAAAAATTAGGAAGTATAAAAAAAAGGACTTTGTAGAAATCATTTTAAGTGTACGTGATAAAAAACATTTTAGTTTGATTCAACTATGTCGGAGAAGTGTGAAAGACGTCAAGTAAGAGGGAGAGAGAAAGAAAAAATATGTTTTTTATAAAAGACGTGCAGATGCTTTCTGTAAAAGATAAAAAAGGAGGGATGTAATGAATGAAATGTAATAAAATAAGTTAGATTAGCTTACCATTTAGCTAGAAATAAAATGCCGTTGGGGTACCAAGCTTGTTACGGCCCAGTTACCCCAGTAGAAGTCAAAACTGACACATTTAGTTTAAAAATAGGTTTAAGACATTTTTTAAAGAAATTTTGTTTTTCTAGAACATTTTTAGAAGAAGTTCTCTGCAACCAGCACGTATCTGATCCAGACGGGAAATTAACTTGAACTTGACATTAAAAGGGGGTGGGGGGAGGGGACAAATGACATGTGTTTTAGCGGTCAAATTAAACTGCCTTTCAGTATGCTAAAAAGTTTCCTCTGAATTAATAAAATGGTATCGAGGGAAAGCTCAATTAAGGTTCAAAATTACTCAAATAATTAAAAACAATATTTACAAAATAGAAAAAATTTCATTTAGAAAAATGTTGTTCAAAGGGTTAAAGAATATGTGCCCTGAATATTAGTTTAGCGACCTCTGTTGGTAGGTTAACAATAATTGATAAAATGTAACTCAGTATTTCGACAAAATAGAAAATAACTATCTCATCTATGAGTAAGAAGCAGTAAATAATAGACAGCTTATTATGTCGGTAAAATAGTATTAATAATGTAGAAATGTAAGGTTAGGAGAAACGCTGAAAAGTAATTAGTCACAGATGGTCCCAAAAATAGATTTATTAATCACTGAAAAACAATTACCTAATATAAGTTAGAATGAAAAATAAAAAGCCAAAACAGTGTAAATAGAATTAAATATAATAAAATTATAACGGCCTCGTATCTCCGAACGGTTGAAAATAAATATTAACACCTACAGGGTGTCCCAGAATATGTGGGCAATCTCCCGGATTCGGATAGAATATGAAAAAATAATATGACAAGTTCCCATAAAAAAATTTCCTACAGGCCCTCCCTACTGAGATATAAGCCCCTGAAGGACGCCTCTGGAAATCGGTTTATCTTGAATAATTCTTAAAGTACTTGGTGTAATTTAATAATTTTTCAGTATGATGGTTGCTAGGTAAGTCTCCTCAAAATGAACCATTTTAATTTTATTCGGCTTATTTAGTTTTCCAGGGACGGTCTAGCTTTAACAGAATAATGCTTATTTTTTTTACACCCTGTATGATAGAGGCATATCAATAATACTCTTGAACAGCTGAAACCTTAAACTAAAAAGAAAGGTGCACTTCATCGACATTGATAAAAAAAACCGTTTACGAGAAAAAAAAATTTGTTCCATATGCCTTTTTTTTATAAAATATTCGATAAATACCATATTTTTACTGATTCATTTTGTACGGCGGTTCAACATGAGCTCCTTCTACTGCAATGCATTCCCTAAATCTTTTAATTGTAGACTGTTGGATCCTCCACAATGCGCCAACATTATTCGTTATTTCGCGACAATGGAAGTTAATCAGTTCCAATAGGTGTTCCCAATTTTGTATTGGATTAGCGTATACTAAACATTTTAGATAGCCCCACAAAAAATAATCTAATGGATTTAGGTCTTGTGATCGAGAAGGCCACTGGTCCTCCTCTTCCTATCCATTGATTTTCGAAGACCCTGTTTAGGTGTTCTCGAACTACTAGACTAAAATGTGGCGGAGCCCCATCATGCATGAACCACATAATTATGTCGTAGTTGCAGAGGTAGATCTTCTAAAAGTTCTGGCAGATTGTTTTGAAGAAATTCCAAATACCTTTCTCCATTTAACCTTCTTGGCAATACAAATGGTCCAATTAAGTGTGGTCTGATAATTCCGGCCCACACGTTGATGGGTTCAAATTGGTGCTGATGATGCGTTACAATAGAAGCATGGGGATTTTTCTCTGCCCATAAAAGCAAATTATGAGAATTTATGATGCCGTTTTTGGAAAACCCTTCGTCCGTGAAAAGAACTGAACCAATGAAATTTGTATCGTTTCTGTGCCGATCTAAAACCCAGTTACAAAATTCCATCCTTCGCGGAAAATCTTCAGGAAGAAGCGCGTGGACTTTTTGAAGGTGGTAGGTATGGTTGTAACTGTTGCTCTCTAAGGATTCTAAAGACCATTGATTTTGAACAATCAAATTCGGCAGCCAATTTTCGAACACTTGCAGCAGGATCTACTTCTACGGCATTAAGGATGTTTTCTTTAATACCATCAACGCGATGGTTTTGATTTCCACAATTGTGACTGGCTTTGTCAAACTTTCCTAAAATTATTTACGACCTAAATACTTTAAATCAAATCTTTATCATCCGATAAGTACAAATTAAAAATAGAACAACTTAGTTTTTACCTGTCTCTCTTAAACGACGATCTACTATTTCAAAGGTTTTTCTGTCAGGAATTCTTCTGTTTGCAAATCGTTCTTCATAAAGCATTCGGGCTTCTAAGGCATTACATGATGCAAGCCCATACATTAAATGCATGTCGGCATATTTCTAAAACGTAAATTCCATACCAAAAAGAAGCAGAAGAAATAAGATCAAAAACTTAAACACACTCAATTTTCAACTGACACTGAAGTAATTATTGTTTATTTTACCTGGTACATATCAACTAAACCATATCAACAAAATAAGGTATTTATCGAATATTTTATAAAAAAAGGCATATGGAACAAAAATTTTTTTCTCGTAAACGGTTTACTTTATCGATGTCGATGATTTTTTTTAGTTTAAGGTTTAAGCTGTTCAATAGTATTATTGATATGCCTCTATCATACAGGGTGTAAAAAAAAAAGCATTATTCTGTTAAAGCTAGTCCGTCCCTGGAAAACTAAATAAGCCGAATAAAATTAAAACGGTTCATTTTGAGGAGACTTACCTAGCAACCATCATACTGAAAAATTATTAAATTACACCAAGTACTTTAAGAATTAATCAAGATAAACCGATTTCCAGAGGCGTCCTTCAGGGGCTTATATCTCAGTAGGGAGGGCCTGTAGGACATTTTTTTATGGGAACTTGTCATATTATTTTTTCATATTCTATCCGAATCCGAGAGATTGCCCACATATTCTGGGACACCTTGTATACAGTGTGTATCAGCCAAATGAAATAAATTCGATAACAAATACATCGGGACGTGTTTGAAAAACGCTCGGACATGTCGATTGGTATTTCTAGTTGCGCAATTTTCTCAATAAAAACTTTTTATACAGGATGTGTCATGTTATAGTGGCCAAAACCAACTTTCTTATTTTAAATGCATATTAAATGTATATTATTTAATTTTTTGATTCTTCAGAAAATTTTATTTATATTTCATGTACAACATCCTATACCTATCTTCAACTGTTTCGGAAATATTAAGTGTTTTCAGATTTATTGCAAAAATAAACAACACTAACAAGTAATACTGTTTATTTCTTAAAAAACGTTAATGTAGGAGATGTTGAAAATGCTCGCCGCGAACGTCTAACATCCTAATCTTAAATAGAAATTTTTTCTAATGTTACCGAACATCTCAGGCGTGACCAATCTAATCGCTAGCATCTTCTTAAGTCAGCTAAGTCGAGGGGTTTAGTTTTGTATACAATATTTTTGACATAACCCCATAGAAGAAGTCTAATGGCGTCAGATCCGGGGTTCGTGCTGGCCATTCTATCGATCTACGCCTCCCTATGCACCGATTTGGGAACACTCGGTTGAGGTTGCCTCCTTTTTTCGTACATAATACCACAAGAGAGAAAATTTTACCTAAAAAACTTTTTCTTGAGTGGTATTCGTCAAGACTATTTCACGAATAATATTAAAACTAGGTATATGGGTGAATTATAAATTAATTTTATTTCAAAAGAAGATAGGAAAATGAAAACATAAAAACTATAATTATTAACAATATTAAATGTGCAACTTTGATATAGGCTACAGTGTCACCAGTAAAGTCCGCATCATATGGGATTTTTTTTTATTAATAGCTTTATTCGAAATTTGACTTTGGCATCAAGTTCTGCTTCAATCGAGATGAAAATTAACCAAAAAAATAGTAGTCACGTGATTCGCATTATCTGTCAAATTTTAATTTTTTCCAAAAAATAATTCAAAATTGGAGTTATTTCTGAAAATATCGAAAAAAGTTATGAGAAAAACTTTTTTTAAATGCAGTTTCTAGCCCTCATGCAAAATTTCAGCTGCATAAGATAATTTTGATTTTTTACCTATATTTTGTAAATTGCACCACTTTTGCAAAATAAGACTCAACACAACCTACATAAAACTTCTTAGTTTTGACAATGCTTTATTTCAGATACATTTTCTTTAAAGTAGCGTCATATTAAATGTGTGTTTTTCTACAAAATCAAAATTGGCCTATTAAAATTTGGTCGCATGTGATGTAAAGTTTATTTGTTTTTGACCCTTTATAAGGTAACTTCATAAAATAAGTATTTTTGAATACGTAGTTTGTGTCTGAAACTAAAAACATAAAAAATAAAGCAAAGCGGTCTTAAATTAAACAAATAAAAATAGATAAACTTTACATTAAGTTAAACTAAAATTTATTTTCCACTTAAAAATCACTTTACTGAAGACACTGTGTTCTTTTTTGTCGGTGTATTCCTTTCAGATACCAACTACGTTTTCAAGAATACTTATTTTATGAACTTACCTTATACAGGGTCAAAAACAAATGAACTTTGCATCACATGCGACCAAATTTTAATAGCTCAATTTTGATTTTGTAGAAAAACACACATTTAATATGGCGCTACTTAAAGAAAATGTATCTGAAATAAAGCCTTGTCAAAACTGAGAAGTTTTATGTAGGTTGCGTTGAGTCTTACTTTGCAAAAGTGGTGCATTTTGCAAAATATAGGTAAAAAATCAAAATTATCGTATGAAGCTGAAATGTGATGGCATGTGGGCTAGAAACTGCATTTAAAAAAACTTTTTTTGATATTTTCAGAAATAACACCACTTTTGAATTATTTTTTGGAAAAAATTAAAATTTGACAGATAATCCGAACCACGTGACTACTATTTTTTTGCTTAATTTTCATTTCAATCGAAGCAGAACTTGATGCCAAAGTAAAATTTTGAATAAAGCTATTAATAAAAAAAAATCCCATATGATGCGGACTTTACTGGTGACACTGTATAATCCCATTTTTATTCGCATTATTCGTTTTGGTTAGAGATATTTATAGCAAGGTTTGAGGACTCTACAATAGCATTAATACTACTTGTTGGTACACTACAAGATCGCAGTTGCTCGTTATTTCTCATGCAATTTATTAAATCGGAATGATGTTTTGGATCCATCTGGAGATGGAGTTTAAGAGAGTGACCACTTGCATGACCAGTTAACTTTATTAACTGTTGTTTACTTACTCCTTGTTTTGTAAGAACTGATACCGCAGAGGAGCGATTTGAGTGATTAGTTATTTTATTTCTCTTTGGATCGAGTCCAGTCTTCTCAGCAGAAATTTTGATCCATTTTGCAAGGGAATTAATTCCTAATGGTATGTTCTTAAACCAAGGGCCCTTGTGCCAGTTAGGATTGGGGGTTAAAAATAACCTGTCCGTTTTTATTTGGTGAGGTCGCTTAGTCAAAAGTTTTTTAAATGACCTTACTGGAAAAAAAATTGTATTAATTTTGTTTCCTACTAACCACTTGCTGCTAGCACAGCTTTTAGATCCACCCTATGTAGTTTTAATAAAAATGGGATCATGATGTATCGTACCAGTAAAGTTGCCCATAATATTGATTTCTTCTTTAAAATAATGAATCTTGCAATAAGCGGCCTCGTTTCCTCTCCACGCAAGCTCAAAAGCGCATATGTGGAAAACATTTTTTTGTAATCCGTCTGGAGTTTCTTCATCCCAAAGTAAGGCCATGTTATATATGTCTGGTATGCCTAATGCCTTTGCACTTTCTTTTTGTTTGGTCAGGTCATCTTGTAATATTCTTCTCTTAGTATTACGTGCAACGCGTGCTTTTTTGAAACGTATGTCACTAAAGTGATCAAACGAAATATTAAAGTCATTAAAATATTTTTCCTGTACCATTTTGGCTGTAGTATTCCAGATAGACTTTACGCAAGTTCCCTTATAGTCTTCGCCGTTTTTTCTTTTCATATTAAATGCCCAGTCATCCAAAATTGTGGCTCATTTATACTTATAGTCGAAACAAATTCATAATTACGCTCTTTACAAAAATCTAGAAATTGGTTTCATATCGACGATCTAGTTTTTATGGTATTTGTTGGAATTACTTTTTCCACGGCAGATTTTATTTCACTGATTGATCTTTGACCGAAACGAATGGTTTCACACATACTTTGGTAAAAATAAATAAATTTACGTGTTTACCTTTCAAAAGTAACAGTGACAATCTACTGTCAGTCTTTAATTACCAGTCTTAACAATGAATGTAACTAAGGTAACAAAATTTTGCCGATTAAAAACTATGCTGCTTGCTATTTTCTGAAATTCTGATTGGTCAGTGGGATCGGCAAAATTATGGAGGTAGTGGTTTTTCCGATTAAAAACAGGTAAATATCTAAAAATGCTACATTTTGATTGGTCCAAATTATGATGAATGGAATAGTCTAGGGAAAAAATGAATTACCCGGTAAGACTGCCATTCATTCCTAGAGATGCTATTTTAATAACACAGGCATTATGGGGATTTAGCATTTTACTTTTTTTATAGGCCTGTGTTCTAATAGAATTTTTTTTGGAAGTAGAAATAATATTACGAAGGTGGTTAAAATTTTTCCATTACACTGTGTGATATTGTTCTTGTCGTGTAACATCGCATATGATTATCTATTATGCAACATAGTTTACTGAGATGGTAAAATTCATCCATAGATTATAAAGTCCAATACTAATAATGGGTTGGGCGAAATAAGAATATTCTATTGCTTTATCTAGCATGCAGTTAAAAAAAAACTTAAATACAAAGTAAAAATAAATTAATTCAAACAGGCATTGATACGATATCAATAAAATTCAAATTCAGACAGGACAGCTAGAAGACTCCGAACAACGATGTATACGTTAACACTAATAACCCCCACCAGCGCCTCGTGAATTATAGGTTCTAACCAGGGCCGATCCTAGGGTGTCGGCCGCCCGCGTGCAAAGACCTATTATGCCGCCCCTCTAAAGAATTTTTCCTATTTTGAGTAATACTTGACTTAACGTTGACGTTATAAACTCATCTACATGTATATAAGAGTAAAAAGTTAAACATTAATAAAAATGCAAACTACAAATAAAATTTTACGGGAAAGGCTTTATTTTTGGGCCAGCTAATATGTTATATTAGCGACACCTTTTTTTCTTTTCACTTTAACAAAATAATAAACTAACAAAAATATTACTTTTGAAACAAAAATGGACATTTTATAATTACAAATGTAAAACAATAGTATTTACCAGGAAATATAAAATAACAAAAAGTACTAAAGTATAAATCTCGCGAAACGAAAAGTATATAAATCAGTCCTTCCTCAAAGACTACCTAATAATTAACTATAAAATAATTTTTCTGGCTTTCTGAGAAGCAAATTTGTCAATAATTGCGGTGAGATCAATTTTTTCAGAGATTTCGGATTCAATCGAGATGATGGCCAAATCTGAAAGTCTTTCTTCTGTCATATTATTTTTCAAGTTATTTTTAATAATTTTTAATTTACTGAAACTTCTTTCCCCTGAAGCCACAGAAACAGGTAAGGTTAAAAAAATCCTTATTGCTAGAGCAAAATTTGGAAAATATGGAATGAAATCATTTTTGACTAAAATTTCTAATATCTTTATTGGCTGTTTTTTACCTGGAAAAATATTTTTAAATGAAGTTATCTCATTAAAGAGTTGGATACCGTCTATATCTTTCACAATAGTTCCTTCCTCCTGTACCTGTAACTTAATATCTAAGTCCATGCAGGCTTTCATGAGGTCATCATTAGAAATGGTGTGCAACTCATACAGAAAACAGAATATTGAATAGCACTCAGATAATAAGGTAAATCCAGTGGCGTAGCGTGGTTGAAGGGGCGGAGGGGGCGGAAGCTTCAAAGGTAAGGGCGTAGATTTCTTTATAGGGGGGGGGGGGGCGTAAATAGCGCTGCAGCCGAAATTTTTTGGGTGCCACGCCCTTTTTTCAATGATGTTGCCTGATTTTCAAGTAGAAAAAATATCAAATACACAGCACCCTTAAAAAAATACAAAAAAATTGATCAAAAAAAAAAAAGTGCTTCGTTTTCATAGCTCATTATGGGTCTTGGGGGGGGGGGGGGGGGAATAATAACCCCCTTATCTACGCCCTTGTATGTATAATGTATAATTTCGTTTATTAGTAAATTTTGGCCTAAGAAATAAAGTTTTTGTTTCGTCATGTCTAAAATGGTCACATGAAAACAGAATATGTTTACGACAAGGGGAATTTTGTTAAAACTCTATAAAATATTTTATGTATATTACATAATAATATGAGCATATATTTTCATTGGCGACAATACCACACTTTTAAAAAGATAAAATTTAGTCTCTAGTAAATTAAAGATTTCAAGCAATTTTTAATTGTTAAAGCAAAATAACTGAAAAAATACAAATTATTGATCGTGGCAAAACATTTTTATTATTAATTAAATCAAGTAGTGAAAATATAATAATAAGATGAGGGCTTTGTTATATAAATATTATTTATATTCATAAACATAGGAAATTTTTTCTTGCTGCGATAGGTAAACAATATTATCAATTATTATCATGTGAAGTGAAATTGAACTGGGAACTATACTGGAAGAGTGGGAAGGGGGCGCCGTTTGGAAAAGAACTCAAAGAGCGGGGGGGCGGCCGCCCCCCCCCTGGCCCCCTGCACGCTACGCCACTGGGTAAATCTTTCATTTATCGAAGAGATCGCGTAATCAAGAACTGCAAAATAGAAAGCAATCTTGAATTATTGCAGGAAGGGATTTAAAACAGGTTCATCACCGCCCTCGTAATCAAATAAACTAACTTTTTTCTGAGCTTCGAGATGGGAAATTCGGGATCAGTACCTAAATCTCTAGCAAGTGTTGTTGCTGAATCGACAAATAATTTAAACTTATCGTCAGATCTTTGGGAAAGTAAATATTTTTTAAGATTATCTAAGCCTTTAATGCATTCCGCGATGTTTAATTTGGGATTTTGAAGCATTTTACTCAATACATCAATTCTTGATAATAAGTCATGCCAAATTAAAATTGAACACAAAAACTTAAATGTTTCAAGACTTTTAATTATTGATTTAGCACCCATTTTTGGTTTCGTGTCTCTAGTGGTATCTTCAATTAAGGCCTTTATTGCGGTAATAATGTTTTTTAGCTCTAATTTTAGAGGTCTAATAGCATTGATACGACTTTCCCATCTTGTTTCACTTAACGGGTTTAAAGTAAGAGTTTTTACGTGTTTTTTAAGTAAATCCCATCGATATGGGGACACAGAGAAGTAATTATATACCTCTTTTACCCCATCAAAAAAACTAGAAATGTCACCACTGGTGCTGACTGGTTTGATTGAAAATCTTTAATAAATAAATACATTGAAATAATTCACAAAAATATTGTTTTCTTCTTCGACGTTAATTTAAAGTTATCTTTTATAGTTTGATAAATGTCACTTTATTTTTATTTCGAGAAATTCGTAAAAAGTTTTGCTTGATTGACAGATATCTGCGGCCTATGGCCGCCCCTTCTTTTGGCCGCCCGCGTGCAGTGCACGCGCTGCACACCTGCTAGGATCGGCCCTGGTTCTAACGGATACAATTCGTTCTTGGAGATGCTGTTCTGCTTTATTAATTGTAGAGAAAGCGCTTTACTGGGAACAAAATGCATCGCATTAAGAAGATTTCTTAATAAAATTGTTATATTAAAAGTAGTTCATAACAAGACTGTGCTGCTAATGGAAGAGATTGCTATCAATAAAAACACTGTTCTGCAAATCTGGAATTGATATAACACAAAAGCGGGTTTGATACGCTAGCAATTTATTTAATATGAGTTATTGAAAAATAAGCTATCAATACAAACTATGTCTTAGCAAATCTGTTATATTAGATTATTAGATCATTGGCCTCAGTGTAGATTTACTAATAATAAATTGAATTAAATCATTAAATTTTTTTTGTGAAAACTGCGCTATTATAGATAACGTAGGCAGAGAAAAATTTTAAACAACTTTAATGACAGATTAAACGTTTCAGCTTTAAAAATAATTGGTAAAACTGTCAACTGAATGAGTAAATATTCATTTGACAGAATTTTCACATTTTAATTCAATTTAAAATATGTTTCATTATACCAGGATCATAAAATATTCCACGTAGAAAACAAAAATAAATTAACCTAAAACCCTTAACATTTATTTTTCATAGTCATTACAAAAAATACCGCTTCAGCCGATGGCTGCGATGGCACATATTATATGCAAACCAAAAAGGCCCTTTGAACTTGCTTTTAGAGTTATTTAACTCGCAAACTATTGCGGTGTAAAAAGCCTGTGGGATGTATTTGTTTCACAAAATTTCGACTAAATTTAAACGGAGAACTAGGGTAAACTTTTTTATTTTAATGCGAACGTTTTCGCAATATAGGGTTAAGTATCTCATAATTTTATTAAAATCACAGAATTAATTACTATTGTCATTGAATATCAAGCTATAAGAAGGCTATATGAGCTGATTTCCTAAATCTGCTACGTCAAATTCATAGATGGCACAATGGGTTCACCAACAAGAAAGCGACTAACCTTTTTACTGCTAAATTAAAACATTGTTGCCGCCTGTCTGTTTGACTTGCTGCATGAGTTTTTTAAATTTATTTTTATAGCTTATCGTAAAACTTGATTTCACATAAGTGCCTACACCTATCCTAGATTTAAGTAGCTTACATTTATTATCCTACCTATAGTATAGTCTAGACCTAAAATGTACCTATTTTTAATTGCTTTGTAGCATATAATATTTTCAACCTTTTGACGTCCCAACGTTAATTACATGAAAACATATTGACCGCCATGTATTCTATTTCTAACAGAACTAAATGACGACTCTCACTATTCAATACCTACCTATAGGCTACAACGTATATGTTGGGTAAAATATGAATGATGTGCAGTTTGTATAACTTGGTTTTTATTTGCAATTATTACTACTTTTCAAAATGGTTAAAATAAGTACGTTTTACTTTCTTATTTAAGAAACATTCAGTTTGTTTGTATTAGTGTATTACGTATTTTGCTATTTTTCGACGAAATAAAACCTATTTTAGTTATACTTGCTGTCGCTTTTTATCTACTTTTATTTGTTTAACATTTAACACCTAATGCAACGGTAAACTCATTATGAAAGTCGGTCCAATTACCCCGGAGTAATCAGCGTACATATTATTATCAAAAACATACATTCGGCTGGAATTAAGAACCTCCTATTTTATTGTCTGTTAAAAATGCTTAAATTCTTTAAAATTCCAATAAAATACGATATGCGGCAACACCACGACATTACATCAGTGAATTTGAGACATCTGTTGCCGAGGCGCTGCATTATAACGACAGACAGGCGACAGATTTACGGTTAGAGTTACGATCAGCTCCACAATGGCGGCCAAACCAGCTCCAATAGGTCAAAAAATGGGTTGTCAACTTTTCTCGGACATCCGTCATTCTCATATAGTTTGATATTCAATGCTATTGTATATCCAGTTTTAGGTATATGCAGCGTGAGTCGGGAGGAACGGACCAAATTTCAGGAGTTTATTATACACGCGAAAACAATGTAAAAAACACATATGATCTTATCCGATATTCATTTGTTTTCAAGTTATAGCGCAATATCAAATTTTTTTTCTACGTTCCAGTTTTATCGAAATTTTCACGTAATTGGAGTATGCCATGCTCAAGACTCTAAACTACTTTTGACACCTATGTTGTCATGACAATGTGTCTGTGTATTGTGGCAGTAATTAAACGTTTATTTTCAAGTTTTGTGATTTTTTCAAGTGATTAAAGTGTTACAAAATGCCAAATACTTATTCAAATTTAGAATATGCAAATTTGGTGTTTATTTATGGTTTCTGTAATGGAAGTGCTACAGCAGGTTGAAGAATATCGTCAAGAGTATCCACATCACAGACATCCGACTAGAAACGTGTTTATCAGAGTTTTTAACAATTTGTGCGAGAATGGTAAGCTTCCCAGTGCCAACATTACATCTGAACGAGCTACTCGACAAGGTTTAGGATAAGTAGAAAATATTCTGAATTTAGTAGAAGAAAATGCAACGACCAGCTCACGAAGAATTGGTACTCAATTGGGCATTCCACAAAAAAGAGTATTAAACACACTTCACGAGCAAGGCTTATATCCATACGATGTACCGGGTGATTGGTTATATTTTGCACCCCCACCTATCTCATTTATTTGAAGAGGTATCAAAAAACTTTAAATACCAAAGTTGTAGGCTTTTTGATGAATTTTTATTATACAATATCAGAAGAAAAAAAAGATTATCGCATAACTGTGAAATACGTAAAAATTTTGTTTTTTTAAATGAAACACCCTGTATATTATATGATATTCTTGTAGAAAATCTTCTTCTCATTTCAAATATATATATTTTATATGGTCTATTTTGAACGCTTGGGTAAATAAGTATAATTTAAAAACATAGCATAAGTAGGCTTAGACAATATGGCCGATTGAATATAAGGCAATTGTTCACCTATTATTGGTCTGCTATATGAATATTAATGTTTATAAACAAATTAATATTAATTATTCTTAGAAATAAAACCATACATTTAATATAATATGTTTTAGTTAATATTTATTATATTAAAAAAAAAACTTACTAAACTTTAAACTACATTTAAAATACCAAATTCTTACAATTATTTATAGAAACATATTTTATGTAAGACGATTTTATGGGAAATATCGCGGTAATAGCCGAAATTCAATCTAATGAATATGTTCGAAATGGCCCCCATTCGCTTCTATACATTTTTGGTACCCGGCTTTCAATTTGTCTATAGCCATGGATATCCAATCTGGATGAGTATTTCTAAGAATAATTATTATTAATTTGTTTATAAACATTAATATTTATATAGCAGACCAATAATAGGTGAACAATTGTCTTATATTCAATCGGCCATATTGTCTAAGCCTACTTATCCTATGTTTTTAAATTATACTTATTTACCCAAGCGTTCAAAATAGACCATATAAAATATATATATTTGAAATGAGAAGAAAATTTTCTACAAGAATATCATATAATATACAGGGTGTTTCATTTAAAAAAACACAATTTGTACGTATTTCACAGTTATGCGATAATCTTTTTTTTCTTCTGATATTGTATAATAAAAATTCATCAAAAAGCCTACAACTTTGGTATTTAAAGTTTTTTGATACCTCTTCAAATAAATGAGATAGGTGGGGGTGCAAAATATAACCAATCACCCGGTACAGAGAGTATAGCACCTAAAACGGGAAGATTATGCTAAACGTATTGAATTTTGTCGGTGTATAAATAATCATCGTGTTGTATCGCGTATAATTTTTACAGATGAAGCAACATTCACCCGTGACGGTATTAATAATACTCGTAACTCTCATGTATGGTCAATCGAAAATCTTAAAAAATAAAAATTAATTTTTTTACAACATGAGTTACAAGGACTACTAGAGGATGTTCCTGTAAATATCAGAAGGCAAATGTATTACCAGCACGATGGAGCTCCTGCACATTTTGCTCGTCAGGTCAAGCAACATTTAGACATTTCCAGAGCGTTGGATTGGGCGCGGTGGTCCTATTAATTGGCCTCCAAGAACTCTTCTGTATTTGGTATTACGCTATAACTTGAAAACAAATGATTATCTAATAAGAAGATATGGGTTTTTTCAAATTGTTTTTGCGTGTATATTACGCACCTAAAGTTTGGTCCGTTTTTCCCGATTCACCCTGTATTTAAAACCTAGGATCTAGGATCGATTATAAGTTAATAAACGATGAGCTGTTTAAGACTGTTCATACCTATATCGATTAAAGTGTATGATAACGATCAGACTGCCAAGAAATCTGTTTTCACCAATACAGTTCTAGAGTTGAGTGACTTTTTTAAGCTTGTACTTATTTTTGTTTATTAGCCCATTATGATCCTAAAATGGACATTAATCATCATAATATAAAGTCATAGGTTTTATCCACAAACAATAAAGTGATAGTTGATAACAAAATATAAACAAACTTTGGGTAAACATTAAAGTGTCTTTTCTTAAACAACATGCTGCTTTTTATGTGTTGTTGCTCTTGTCTTCCAATGTTACCTGCTTACCCTTCTATCTAATAAAATTATATTGACAAAATAAATCTGTATAAGGTAAAGTTCCCTTTTTTTGACAACCCACCAGCAAAATAAAAACGTTTTTGTTTCTAATAATGTTTTCCTCTTCCTAGAGTCCATCAAAACTGACACTTGACTTAATCAGACATTTCCGAGAGATGCTATTTTGTGTGCTATGCAGATTAGATCCTTCAAATTCGACAGACAGCGCCTTTAGAACTAGTTTGTGCTAGTTTAGCCTATACAAAGTATAGGTAAAGAAACCCTTAAGGCGGCAGTATCAACATGCTTGCCAACCTATAACCTATTTCGCGTAGATTTATTTATGTTTTCTAGCTTTTATACAAAATTTAAAGAAAATCAGTATCGACTTGATATTCTATAGGTAATAATTGACATATTTAATAAATATCAAGGAATTTCATAACTTATTTTAGGAGAATTGTATAGCGAAAAATATCGGGTAAGATTTTTTTAAACATTATTATGTCATTGTCACTCATTGTTCTTTCACTATACAATTCTCCCAAAATTAGCAATGAAATAAATTGATATTTTTGTAATATATCGGATACTACCTAAATAATGTACCGACGATATTGATTTTCTTTAAATGTTAGTTATTAAAATAATAAACTCAAAAAATCAACGCGAAATAGGTTATAGGTTGGCAATAGATTGAATGACGTTGAGAATTCAACCTTAAAACATTTATGAATATTGTCCATACAGTTCTTAAATTTAATTAAAAATGATTTAAGATAAAATTATTAAATTTATACCCATCGCTAATTTTATCATTATCGATTAAAATATTTAATATAACTGAAATAAAATTTAATCCATTATTAAGATTCGTTAATCAATTTTTAATTAAGACGGCTTAGTCACTTCTGTGTCAACACTATTTGATTTAATCGGTGGGCAGCAGTGGCGGCTGGTTAATGAAGGGCTCTGGGGCGCCGCCCTCCCTGCAATTATTTCAATCAGAATCCAAAAGTACTTTACTTAAAAAAAAACCAATAACGCAATGTATGTAAGCAATCAATTAAAATAATTCAAACCAAACGTAGCCCTATTCTAACGGGCAGGCTATACTCATAGACAAGCGAGTTGCGCGCTCTCAAGGTTGTACTAAGCGCGGGCGGCGGCGGGCGACCGATTATCCGTCCCGATTCAACGCGCCTTCTCGATGGGTTGTCATGACGATGGAGGCCTGACGTCACCTACACATCGCACAACGAGCGGCCACGGAGAGCTCCAATTTTCCGCGAACACTGTTCGCGAATCGCGATGCGACCTGTCGTCTGTCGATGCCGCTGACTCGCTGACGTTTTGTTTATTTGTTTTGAGTTATTTATCAATTACGTTATAAAAGTGGAAAATTTCGTCTAATATGCAGGTCAGTGATTTACAGAAGGTTGTGTTTAGTTCTCTGAGCTTAAGTGAAAAACTTGATTTAAAAAAGGCAGGGCGGCCACTACCAATATTAAACATTGTACAAGTGCAATCAAAATGTAAAAGTAAGGCACAGTTTACGCGTAAGTTTGACAAAGAAATATATAATAAAATATTCTGGATATGCGGTTGTGAGGACAAAAATTCTTTTTTTTTGTTTCGAGTGTCTTCTTTTTGGCGGGGATGACAATTGAACTAAAAATGGGTGCAGGACTTAAAACATCTTTCAGAGAAAATAAAAAACATGAAAATAGTGCAAAACATCGTTATAATGTGGTAAGTTTTGAGATGTTAGGACAAACTAATATTTTAACTTGTTTAAGTAGTGCTTATGCTGATTAAATTAAAATTCACAACGAGAAAGTTAGAAAAAACAGACACGTACTTTCAAAAATAATAGACATTTTAATTTTTTTTTATTTAAAGCCAGCGCCCCCCTGACTCACTAGTCACGAGCCGCCACTGGTGGGCAGTGTTCATTTTTTAAATCAATTTGGTATGAACCTTGATTCAATCAGTACTGAGCTTACTTTGATGTAAAATTGAACCATTTTTTTGTGTGTATGTTTTATGATATAAATAAGTATATATTGGGTATTTTTTAAACTTTATTTCCAAGATGTCGATTACAAATCTCACCGCTGACGCTGCTTTGTAAGCTATAAACAGTGGGACACCTATTTACACAACTTTTAATCATTTTAAGCACAAAAGATAAAAGTGTGATAAAGTGACCTTTCAATTATTGACCGTGATATTACTCTTCAGTGTAAAGCAAACCCAGTGGTCGGTGGTCCCCAAGATAAATATATATATATACAGTATGTCTCTGTAAGTTTGCATCATATGGAAAACTTTTTTATTATTCATTTTACGGAAAAAAGTTATTCCTTATAAAAAGCTCTGCATGGTCTAAAACCTAAAATACAACCATCAAATATCGAAATTTTCCAGTCATATACGAGGTTTGTCAAAAAATGTGAATTTTTGCCAAGAATGTAAATTTTTCCCAAGAGTAAAGTACCTTTATTTTTGACATTATCAAAAATTGTTATTAAAAAAAGTTGATCAGAACTAAAAACCACGTCTAAATATGCAATGACACGCATTAAATTAATTAAATAATTAAAAAATTAAATAATTATTAATAAATTAATAAAATAATTTTTCAACATAAATGCGTATAATTGCATGTTTAGACGTGGTTTTTAGTTCTGATCAACTTTTTTTAATAACAATTTTTGATAATGTCAAAAATAAAGGTACTTTACTCTTGGGAAAAATTTACATTCTTGGCAAAAATTCACATTTTTTGACAAACCTCGTAGATGACTGAAAAATTTCGATATTTGATGGTTGCATTTTAGGTTTTAGACCATGCAGAGCTTTTTATGAAGAATAACTTTTTTTCGTAAAGTGAATAATAAAAAAGTTTTCCATATGATGCAAACTTACGGAGACATACTGTATATATAAATTTTTGGATATTGTGCCGAATTGACTGTTGCAGACGTACCTAAAATTTTTCTTAGAAAGTAAGTACTTACTGGATTTCATACTATATGCCATTTATAGTAAAACTATACAGTGTGTGTTAATTAAATACCCATTTTAACGTATCTTTTAAAATTCCTAAATAAATTAGTTTAGCTTTAATGCACGGAATATTATGTAGATCAAGGTTTAGCGAAGCTATGATATAAAAACAATAATATGTATTATACAGGGTGTCTCACGGTCGATGGTACCTTAGACATTGCTGACGAACCAGTAAAGAAATCATTCTGAAAATTTGGTCGCGTACATAAACGGACATGCTCTACCAACCTAAAATATTTTTAACAATACAGTATTGCCTCTTCTACACAAAAATAATAGTAACTTCGATTTTTTAAATGCAACACCATATAATTTATTTTATTTTCGAAACCCCCATTATTTTCCTTACAATTTTTATTAAAATAACTCTACTCTATACTTATCTCTTACCGTTTCTAAGATATAAATTAATTTCCGTTTTTTTTTTGTCCGAAAACGTCACTTTTAAAAATGCTGATAATTTTAAACCCTTAAACACTGAAACCCTGAAATTTGGTAAATAGTTAACTAATACCATGGGGCTATTTGCCCTAGTCCCAAATCTTAGTTGCAATATACAGGGTGGTTGAAAAATACACTTATTTTGGTAACTTTAAAAAGTGACCATAAGTCCTTTTTTTCAAATATAACACCCTGTATATTATTACGGATTTGAAAAGCTGCTAAAATTTCACTTAATTCTTGTATATCTTACTTGTACCTAACTAACTAGTTTAACCATTTTTTTTACGTATTAAGCATAATTTGTAAAATTTTCTATACAATTCAATTTTTATTCGGTTATCAGTAAGTTAGCCATGATAAAAACTGATGTTTACGTATGTTATTATGGTTATCGTTTTGACATTTCATTAAGTTTAGATACAAGACAGAAATACAGTTTAAAGTCATGGAAGAAAACTATAAAAACAAATGCAGTTCTTAGGAATTTATTTATTTTATTTGGACAATGTGATAGAATTATCGCCAGGACATGTATAAAGTTTAACGAAATGTACTCTAAGTTACCGCCAATGAATCTTAAAATATTCGTAAGAATCCAGGACAATTTTTATTAAATGTTAACTAGGTAGTCAAATAATAAAAAGACTACTAAAATTATAACTAATAAATTGCTATTTTAACAGATGTTTAAAACGCTGGCCGTTTACATCCAAACACTTTAATATGCGGGTGTTGACTGCATGGATTTCAAGGAAAATTTGCATGTTAATGCAAACACAAATTGTCCAAATAAAATAAATAAATTCATAAGAACTGCATTTGTATAGTTTTCTTCCATAACTTTAAAGTGTATTTCTATCTTGTATCTAAACATAATGAAATGTTAAAACGATAACCATAGTAACATACGTAAACATCAGTTTTTGTCATGGCTAACTTACTAATAACCGAATAAAAATTGAATTGTATAGAAAATTTTACAAATTATGCTTAATACGTCAATAAAAATGGTTAAACTAGTTAGTTACAGGTACAGGTATGATATACAAGAATTAAGTGAAATTTTAGCAGCTTTTCAAATCAAAAGAGTTAGATTAATATGGTGTACATGTTTCGGTACTGGGGAGTACCATAATCAGCACCGAAGGGCCCAGTGCCACTAATACAAGCAAAGTAAAATATTTTTAAAAAATCAAAAACTAACAACATGAATAAGACGAGGACATTTTGATTGGTTGGACGAAAACAGATTAAAAAGTGGTAGTAAAATAAAATTCATTATTTGTTTAAAATGTATAGTAGAGGAAGAAAATTAATTTCTTTTGAATTTTATTTTACTACCACTTTTTAATCTGTTTTCGTCCAACCACTCAAAATGTCCTCGTCTTATTCATGTTGTTAATTTTTGATTTTTAAAAATATTTTACTTTGCATGTATTAGTGGCACTTGGGCCCTTCGGTGCTGATTATGGTACTCCCCAGTACCGAAACATGTACACCATATTAATCTAACTCTAAATAATATACAGGGTGAAATATTATGGTCACTTTTTCAAGTTACCAGAATAAGTGTATTTTTCAACCACCCTCTATATTGCAACTAAGATTTGGGACTAGGGCAAAGAGCCCTATGGTATTAGTTAACCATTTACCAAATTTCAGGGTTTCAGTGTTTTAGAGTTCAAAATTATCAGTATTTTTAAAAGTGACGTTTTCGGACAAAAAAAACTGAAATTAATTTATATCTTAGAAACGGTAAGAGATAAGTATAGAGTAGAGTTAATAAAAATTGTAAGGAAAATGATGGGGGTTTCGAAAATAAAATAAAATATATGGTGTTGCATTTAAAAAATCGAAGTTACTATTATTTTTGTATAGAAGAGGCAACACTGTATTGTTAAAAATATTTCAGGTTGGTAGAGCATGTCCGTCTATGTACGCGACCAAATTTTCAGAACGATTCCTTTACTGGTTCGTCAGAAACGTCTAAGGTATTGTTTTTCCAAAGTCAGTGTGATGACATTCCAATCATTCCATACGGCATACAATGGTCGGTCTCTTTGAGACTGTTTACCGCCGGTTGGAATGTCATCACACTGACTTTGGATACATTATACCATCGACCGTGAGACACCCTGATAATTAATTGAATACTTCTTTCGTGCCAATTATAAAATGCGCTGCAACAAAATTTATAATATTATTGTTTCTTTTTTGGAAAAAGCATCAAGAATAAAACGTTTTTAATATCGCTAGCTCATGCACTTCTGAAAAAGGTTAGGCGGTGAGTTTCGCAATATCCTTTTTCCTACGACCACCTATGAAAATAAAAAATAAAGCACGCCTAACTTGGCTAGAAAGTCCCTTATATCACACGCGTGTTGAAATATTTTCTTTCAATACGTGTGTTGAAATATAAAACAGCTGAAGGCAGACGAATTTGACAGTGAAACTATTTAAAAAATAACAAACTTACGGGACCCATGGAGCGAATTGGGGTGCTGGGTGGGCGTAAAGTACACTAGGACATTACTGCAATTATAAAAAATCCTTTTTCTTCGTTATTTTTGGGAACCTAAGAGTATTTATGATAAAAATAATATTATATCTATTAAAAAGGGGAAATATGTCAGGCAACCCATCAAACCTGTCAACATTGTCAACTGAGTTGAACCACAGAAAAAAAGGGGCAGCTATAGAGCAGAAATAGAATACCCTAGGAAATACCGATTTATAATTCTACAATTATGACGGATAAAAATATCCATACAATGTTTAAAGATATGGGACAAGTGAATATGCTTTAAGAATGTAAATTTATTGTAGCAATATTCAAAACAAATCGAATATAGATAGAACTTTTATAATTAACAAGCTATCGATATTTAAGTCCATCTCTACCTTTCTATAATGTTGAGGTTATGTTTTTGTTTTGTGTTTTGTTGTTTTTGTATGTATATTTAGGTATATTATTGTTTTATTGAAAGAATGCAAGCAGCTAAAAAATCAGATACGAAATTTATTCACTGTATATGTACATAAATAGTAGGTAGGTATGATGTGCGTAAGCAAATGGGAGAAAAAGTTATTATTTTTATTTAAATCTAGGTAAGTTAGAATGTGTAAGTGGACATTGTTTTTATTTTTGAACTCTAGAGTTGAAATAAATTTTTCAACTCTAGTGTTGAAAAAAATTGTGTAACACAATGGTGATACCTACAAACTATTAAAAACAAATCAAACTCTTTTTGATTATTTTGTATGGTCGTAGGTAAAACTGTGTACCTACATTACTCGTGTGAAAGTGATTTTCTCACACTCGGAAAATTTCCGCACTCGGCTAACGCCTTGTGCTAAATACCTCCTCGTTTGTTCAGTACCACTTTCAACACTTGTTATGTACAGTAGGCGTCTACTACATAAAATAAAACTATTTTGGCTCGACGTTAATGAATCAGTCCGTCAGTTACCTTACAATTTTCTATTTAACATAGAATGAATATAAGTAGACAACCTTTACAAAGCTAAAACGTAAAAGATCTCCTGCGTCAGCAGAACTAGGTATTAAAGCTCTTTAGTATAATCAAGTCATTATCGGCACAAATTGGTGGCAGGAACTTAGTATTCTTGTTGGTAACTCGATATCCATTAATTCATACAAAACAATTGGCATCGTTCGGAGGGCCACAAGCAATTAGGATGATCCCACTGTAGCAAAACCGCTGACATATAGAACGGCTGATGTGGGTTAAACTATTGACCGTTCTAAATGGGAAAACCATGTGCTTTCCCAAAAGGATTCTAACATTAATTTAAATAAAACTCCTATAACCCAAAAATGTTAAAATCGGTAAGTTCTGTTCCAAACATTTAATTGCCTATTAAATACGGAGTCGCAAGTCATAATCATAAAGTTGGAAAGGATTTTATTAGTCATCAAAAACAAGTAACAATACAAACTGCCAACAGTGGCGTACGCCTTTGAACTCGAAACAGTTTTTTTCTACAACCGAGCGTATATAAAGTACGAATTTGCTCTTTCAAGAGAAAGCGCAGAGTTGCACTTTTTCAAGGAGCATTTTATTAAAGCAACGAAAACGGTCGCTTATTTTCCATGGAAACCATAACAAAAAAACATCTAGTGTGTCTGCGACTATTGACACAAAAGTTGGCGTTGATGCATGGTATTTGACAGATGTCGACAATAAGATACATTTTTCTACGATCGTTCAAAAAAGTCAATTTGTGCATGAATTTCTAATGGCAAAAGTAGGTCTTTATTGCATACTACACAATAAAGTACTTTTTGCCCTAGTGCAATAAAGTAAATTACCTAGGAAACGAACAATTTGTTTATAGTATGTGTATCGTGTGTTGCACACCGTCGATACCCTATCGAAATAGAATTCACGTTAACAGGGCGCCATAACTTTATTATGTTGAAGTCAAAGGTATCTAAGATCCATTGTCAAATTTGAATTACAACTTTTGCACACAAAGGAGAGGTAATACAGAGCGATTTTAAACTTTTTTATTAAATAAAAAAACGATCGTAGAAAAAATAGTTTATGTAACATGTGCAAAAAGTGTGTTTATTGCACTTGGCATATTATTCACCTCGACTACGTCTCGGTGAATAACTTCTATGCCGTGTGCAATAAACATACACTTTTTGCACTAGTTGCATAAATAACTATTTATATATATATAAATATATAAGATACTATTTATTGCACTATCTACTGTGCCAAAAGGTTAACTTTTTTGCGTCTACAAAATACTAAAAATTCCAAAAAATTAGCCCAATGCCTTTTCCCACAAATTGTGTGAGGGGTCTTTTAACAATAAAAAAGCGTCGTCGGCGAAATATTTATTAAGGTGGGATTAACGACGCCCTTTTCTATCGTTAATTCAATTTCCCTAACTATTGTCGATTCGTATGCGCACTGCAGTGCTGTGTTGATCAGAGTAGTTCTTTACGAAGAAGACAGACATATTCTGGAGCAGCAGCTGGTAAAGCAAGGCTGATGTTAGTCAGCCGATCATAGGCATAGTTTTATTTATTTACGATCCCTTTCCTGTTAAAACAAACACATAGGTGTTCTCTAGAATTTTTAGTAGACATTACATCTAGATTGACTAGAAAATATCGTGTTATACCAGTAAAAATTGTTGTTTTTACTTCAATTCTCAATATCGACGTGTTTACTTTTAAAGAATTTTAAGGTAAATTGTGGCAATTTTAGTGGTTTAAAAAAATTGCTTTTCCTAAAGTTTCTGTGCATTTATCTAAAAAAAAACACCGGCATACTATTCGTCAATGCTTCCCTGAACAGCCCTTCCAAAATTAGATACTAATTATTTTCTCTTAATAATTGCAAGGTTCCGGAAGTTGCCCCTGCATTCAAGCCATTTATAGGTCTATTATACATGATTGACCTTGAGAAATGTGCCCTTAAGTTTAGTAAACATTAATGAAATGAGTATAAAAATATTAATTGTAACATGTTTTTTTCAGGTTGAGCTCGGGAGTGCGCCAGTGCTTAAATTTCTAATTTTGTTAAGGTAAGATAATCCTTTATCACAAAACAAGAACAAAAAATGGTATACTATTACTATAAGTAACCATATAGGGTGTCCGGAAAAATAGTCCTTGAGCAAAAATAATATGACTTTTATGATGCCATTTGACTCTCATGCTCGATATGCAAAGTTTAAATTGAAAACTGATTTTTTGAATAATTCGGGTATTTAATCAGATATACATTTCAAATTTGGTACATTGCTTAAATGCATATTATATAAATATAAGTCGGAAGACACGATTTAGAGCTATTTTTAAAAATTTGATATTGGCGATTTTAAATGGCTGTAAAATACGTATTTTTTGAACTAGAACTTTGAATAAAAAAAGAAATTGTAGGGATTTGAGTAAAGTTTTATGTTGTTGAGTCAAAAATAATTTAAACTGTAATATTTTAAAATTATTGACATAACTTACTTTTTTTTAAATGGAACGCCCGGTATATCATTACATATTTAAAAAAAAGTTTTTTCTGATTTCGAAAATATACCATACATGCCCTTTCTGTTTCTTTTTTTAGCCTAAATCGATATAAATATGATTAAAATTCGAATTTTTTCAAAAAATCAAGGTACCCGCGTGTATTATTTTCAATAGTTATTGTCATAGTTTATATATATATATTATTTGTAATAAAAACTATGACAATAACTATTGAAAATAATACACGCGGGTACCTTGATTTTTTGAAAAAATTCGAATTTTAATCATATTTATATCGATTTAGGCTAAAAAAAGAAACAGAAAGGGCATGTATGGTATATTTTCGAAATCAGAAAAAAATTTTTTTTAAATATGTAATGATATACCGGGCGTTCCATTTAAAAAAAAGTAAGTTATGTCAATAATTTTGACATATTACAGTTTAAATTATTTTTGACTCAACAACATAAAACTTTATTTAAATCCCTACAATTCCTTTTTTTATTTAAAGTTCTAGTTCAAAAAATACGTATTTTACAGCCATTTAAAAGTGGGACAAATTAAAATGGAAGCACTGTACAGGGTGTCCCATTTTCGATACTTAAAGGGGTTATTGCAGTTATTATAAAAGATAGAGATTTGCGGTTTTCGCGTCACTGTGCTACTTTTTAACAAAACGAATTATTCCGGTGTCCAAAATATGTCATGGCATTCTTAGATTTTAATCTACAAGGCGATTTTGAAAATCTTTTCTTTTTAGGCACCCCTCGTAATTCCGTTATGCGTCAACTTATTAAAAAGTAAAAACGGATATTCGTAGAACTTTTTACGTAGAGCTCAGTAATGTAATCAGTTTTTTTTTTAAATGTTAGTTTTCCAGATATTAACCCAACCTATGTTTTTTTAAATAGGACACTCTGTATATTATTTTTTATGATTAAGTATCATTTGGGCTTTTCAAAAATGTATAGATGTTTATAATATATACTTTAAAAATCAAGCTCAAAATTTGATGTTTTTAATTATTTACTTTATTTGTAACAGTAGGCCATGGCCAAACGCAAAAATAATTAACATAATATAATAATTAACACATAATAACATTTATTAAACATATAAAACTCAGATGGAAACTGTGTTACAAAGAAACAAACACAACAATAATAGAAAATAAAATAAAATTAAAAATAACGACCCAGGGTTTTTTAAAGAAGATTTTCAAAATGCCGCCCGTTTTCTTGAATGCAATATTGGCACAATTTTGGTATTCTTCCAATTGCATTAAAAAGAACAATCTCTTGTTGGAGATAGACGGAATTGAAATGGGCCAATGGAATATTTTCCAGCAATTCGGGAATAACTTCCTCCAGGATTTCTAGGTATTTACGAGCTGTGAGACCCCCATCATACATCCGGTAGACTATGTGGCGGCCCAAAGTGAAACATGATACACCAATCCCGAAGCGCCCTTGTTGTGCCCTTTCGAAAATTAAATGGTGATTTTCTGCAGACCAACGCCACGTGTTATGACGATTAAAAATTCCTGCACTTGAAAAATAACATTCGTCAGACTAGATGACAAGTCTGCCAAAAGATGCGTTAGTGCGGATTTGTTCTAAATATCATAGGCAAAAAGTTATTCGACGCTCGGCATCTCCGGGGTGGAAATGTTTCACTATCTTAAATTTATATGGATAGTAATTATATTTTTTCAATATTCTCTGAGCGTCAGAACTTGTTACACCAATTTCTTCCTCTATTTTTCTACAGGAAGATGAAGTCGTTGCTTCTGCGTAAGATAAAACATGTATTTCTTTTCTCTCCCTGTCTTCTTTGAAGTATGTTTTGGGACGTGGCTGAATAAACGACCCGTGCTCAACTAGATTGGTTTTCAAACGAGCAAATATTTCTGAAAATGGTTGCCTTCTTTCTGGCTACCTAATATGAATGAAAACAATCGTCAGATAAGAGAAATTATCATAATGAAAGCACTTTTAAATACATTACCTACCTATTGAAATATAATTCAGAAGCTTCTTGGGAATTTTCATTGCATTGTATAAAACATACCAACATGTCATACTTTTCATAATTCTCATAAACAGCCATTGATAAAAATAAGTAAAATAAAATGACCTACGTATAGAAGTATTTCATTAAATGACAATAGTCTGACAAATCTTTCAATTTTTGGACATTTCAATTTGTATCTAATAAATTGGCCATAGCCTACTGTTACAAATAAAGTAAATAATTAAAAACATCAAATTTTGAGCTTGTTTTTCAAAATAAATTAAACATCTATACATTTTTGAAAAGCCCAAATGATACTTAATCAATATAAAAAATAATATACAGGGTGTCCTATTTAAAAAACATAGGTTGGGTTAATATCTGGAAAACTAACATTTTTAGAAAAAAAACTGATTACGCCACTGAGCTCTACGTAAAAAGTTCTACGAATATCAGTTTTTACTTTTTTAATACGTTGACGCATAACGGAATTACGAGGGTTGCCTAAAAAGGAAAGACTTTCAAAATCGCCTTGTAGATTAAAATCTAAGAATGCCATGACATATTTGACACCGGAATAATTCGTTTCGTTAAAAAGTAGCAAAGTGATGCGAAAACCGCAAATCTCTATCTTTGATAATAACTCCAATATCCACTAAAAGTATCGAAAATGGGACACCCTGTACATAAAGCTAAAAAAATTTCAAAAAGTTGGAGACTGAATTTTCTGGAGCGTTATAAGGGGAGCGATGGTTTTGCAAAATAAAACTTTTATTATAAATAACTAAAACGCAGTTCTATATAAATTATAATCTGTAATTTTGACAATTTAAGCGACATATTTTCTTCACTGTCCGCAGGAAAGTGATAAAAAGAAAAAGAATTAAAAAAATTTTAAATGCAAAAAAAAAAATAAAAAAAGAATCAGTTCATTTTGAGCTAATTACTAATATTAAAGGTACTTTCAGGTACCGATTAGCGGTATGCCACCTAAAGTAAAAATCTGTTTAATGACCGCTGACCGTTACATCATATTCTCCATATTTGCGGTATGTCGTAAATTAATTCAGTCAGTTCGACTTACCGGTGGTAAAGGTTATGATTTTTCTTAGGCTTGAACTACACAAAGACGGATGCAGGTGAACAAGTAAAATACAAGAACGTTTTTTCAAATATTTAATTATTATCTTTATACTATTATTGAAATCAGAAATAAGGGTAACAGGTATAATGGGATTTTGTTTTTAAAATCAGTATGAAACTTTTAATTAATTTAAATTTACTAAAAAATAAATAAAACTCATTTATAAAATTTAAAATTGAATCACATATTTTTTTGTCTAGTGAAACTCTATAAAATAGATGGGTAATTATAAAATTACCATTGCCATATATGTTTCATGTTTGTTATTAATGTTTTCACAATTCCTGCTTTATTATATCTACTTACCTCGTAGACTGCGTTCAATGTTGATTAAAAATGTCACTATTAAAAATTACAATAAATTTTTTGACTGGTAAAATTATACAACATTCATTATTGACGCAAATTTACTATCTCACCTAGTTTACGAATGTTAAAAATATAAGCACTAGTCGTGACGTAACGGTCAGCGGTCATTGAGCATACTTTACACGTGTATTAGAATATTATTCATACTATCTCAAATTACTTGTAGATAAATACGTTTTTACAGCCTTTAGTACAGACCCACATTTTATGGTTATAAATGACAAAGTAGGCTGTTACCAAACTAGCTTCTATTGTTTTGTGTATTAATGTTGATAATTTTATTTTATTTAACGTAACATAATTTAATATATCATTGATACTGTTTTAAATTAACTGCAGAAAATTATGTTTCTTCCGCCTTTAGTAAAATAAAATTGTTGAAAAATAATATCGTCGGCTACTATCAAACCATTCTTTGTTATTTTGTATAAATAAAATTGGTAATTTGTGAATTAAAAGAATATTTAATAATATCTATTATTAAAATTTATCAAATAAAATAACTCGAAAACGAAAAACAAATTTGACAAACCGAAACCGAAATAATAAATAGAAGTTTGGCAGGTCCGGCCTGTACACAGTTTGATTTCAGTTACCTATTTTAATTGAAAATTTCAAGTTTGATTTTAATTTTAATTTGGGTGTGAAATTTTCTTACCGAATATACCAAACATGTTTAAATTATTCCTGCGAGTTTATTCTTGGTCACGAATATTCAAAGAAAATTATCCGAGTCGAAGACGGGTTTGTTCGGGTTTGTTCGGGTTTCAAAATGTTCGTGTACTCGAAAAATATTCTGGAAGTACCATTATTATAGTGAAAAATACATAAATTTATTTTCAACCAATTAGAAGGCTCCTTTTTGTTTGCGTTGCTTCTAGCAACGGGAGATTATCGCGATTATATTGATATTAACCAATTTGCTTTACACATCGAACTTGGGGCTAAAAGAGACACATCAAAAATTTATCTAAACTCATCGGAAATATGTTTTTTTAAGTTTCATTTGAAACTATGTAGACAGCTAATTTCAGATGTTATGGTTGAAAACGAATTAATGTTTTTAATGTTCCGGAAATTTTAGTAATAAACCTTAGTTACTAATAGGTAAAATCAACTTCTATTATAAAAATACAGTTAGGTAATCATATTAAACTAAACTCATCGGAAATATGTTTTTTAAAGTTTCATTTGAATTTAAAACTATAAATACATTGGATTTCAGATAACAAATTTGTTATTTAATGTTTCTCACATTTTAGTAATAAAAATAAGTTACTAACGGCTAAAATGAACCTCATTTCTAAAACTCTAATTAGTTACAATTAACTAAAGCCGTCGGAAACAATTTTTTGTAGCATTTTAGCAAAAAAATTACAATAAGATAACACTCGAATTTACGAAATTTTCTTACCAAATCTCCCACGCAGCAGAATTAATTCCCGATAATTCTGCTGCTTGGGAGATTATAAGTGATAATTTAAGAGAATTTTTTTTTAAGATGGTACATTACTCATTCTATCTATCTAAAGGTTTTTCAATTTTTTTTTCTAATAAAGTGACTTTTTTTATTACACGTTTCAATAATTGAAACAATTGATACAACCCTGTTTAATACTAATCTACATAATAGTATTATACCCGGTGTTTCATGAGAAACGCTCACCTCTATAACTTTTTTATTGTTTAAATGCCTGTAAATGTTATTACTTGTATTTTGTGACATGACGGATGCCATTTTGTCACTTCCGCTTGAACCGGAAATAACCTAAACTTTAGATTTTTAATTGGAACATTCTGTATATTTTTGGCTATGTCGGATTCAGAACACCATTAAAAATTAAGCGACAATTTTAAGTCACTTTTTGACACTTTAAATTTTTTTTATATTCATTTTCTCATCTAGATTATGAACTCCCTAAATTTCTAAGCCAAAAAATGCAATTTTCAAGATTTATTGTGTTTCTTTACAAAACTTTTAACAAAGGCCTTTCGCAGAGAACTCAATTCTTGGAAACATATTGATTCACAAGGGCAAAAAAAAAGAGAGTACTTTTTTCCAACAATTTAATAGCACACACTCTTATGTCAAATTAAACAAGCAGAGATAATTTATTAAAAATACCAATTCAAAAAATACGTCGCGCAAACGGCTTTGCATTTATCTGACGCCATAATGCTAACAAACGCAAACTATGCTAACAACAACAAATAAGCATAATTACAAATTTAAAATCCGCTATCAATGAAATTAGTACCGTGCGAGCAAAAATTATTTGCATCAAAGAGGGCTTCGATTAAAAAACGTAGGGCTTGGTTTAGATTACGGGGACGATATATCTAACCAAATCCAGGTTAAAATTTTGTCAAATTCATATCATGACATGATATGCCAAACTAATGAGCAATAAAATAAGTAGACAAATACAAATTTATTTTTGTGGTTTACAAAATTAACAAAGTGAGAATATACAGAAAGATAATTAAATAAATTGCTGAAATTGGCCACCGCCATGGTCCAAGCATAAATTCACACGTCTAATACACGACAAATACAAATTTATTTTTGTTGTTTACAAAATTAACAAAGTAAGAATATACAGAAAGAAAAAGAAAAATTATTACATAAATTGCTGAAATTCGGCACCAAGGCTTTCGAGTAATTCCTGCGTCTTTCAAAATCTGCGGCTTGTATTTCTTGGAATACTTGCACTTTATAAGGAAATAAAAAAAGCCCTGTATGTTCCATAAGATCTTTCCACTTCTTGGGACAGGCGTCTTATACAATTTGTTGTCTTATTTTGCATTATTTCACGAACGTTTGCAACAAGTCCTTCTGTTCTTACAGATAGTCTTCCTGCTCCTTTTTTGTGTTGTAAGAACCTGTTTCCCTACTACAGCCACCGTTCTTTTCAGGCAATGATGAAAATCCCCAGCAATATTTTATGCCAAACTAATAAGTAATAAAATAAGTAGACAAATACATTTGTTGTTTACCAAATTAACAAAGTAAGAATATACAGAAAGAAAAAGAAAAATTATTACATAAATTGCTGAAATTGGCCACCGCCATGCTCCAACCATAAATTCACACGTCTCTTCATATTTTCAAAAGTGTTGACTAGCGTCTCTGGAGAAATGTTACCACATTCATGGATAATCCTTTCTTGTAATTCTTCTAAATTTGCAACTGGTGTTTTAAAAATAGTGTTCTTTAAATGAGGAAAAACGAAGTAATCCATAACCGTTAAACAAGGTGATCTTGGTGCAAATTTAATGTCTGATCGAAAACTGATCAATCTGTCGTCGAAATAATTGCGTAAGTAGTTTATAGTTTCGGCGGCTGTGTGGGCGGTTGCACCGTCCTGTTGAAAATATCCAAAACGTAGTTCGTCGTCAAGTAATTACTCCACAAATGGATTCAAAAGATTGTCCCTATACCGCTGTGCTGTAAGTGTATCATGGAAAAAAATAGGACCAACAATTCTTCTTCGGGAAACAGCTAACCAGACACCAATTTTGTGAGGGTGCAATGTGGACTCTACAAAAAAATAGGGATTTTCACTACTCCACATGCATGTATTCTGAGAATTCACATAACCGGAGAGGTGGAACCAGGCTTCATCCGAAAAAAATGTCAGGTCTAATAAATCATTTCTTTCCAATAAATTTTGGGTAAACCATTGACAGTAATTCCTGCGTCTTTCAAAATCTGCGGCTTGTATTTCTTAAAATATTTGTATTTTATAAGGAAATAAATTTAGCTGCTTCTTAAGAATAGACCTGCATGTTCCATAAGATCTTCCCACTTCTTGTGACAGGTGTCTTATATACAATTTGTTGGCTTATTTTGCATTATTTCACGAACGTTTGCAACAAGTTTTTCTGTTCTTACAGGTGGTCTTCCTGCTCCTTTTTTGTGTTGTATAGAACCTGTTTCCCTAAACACAGCCGCGGTTTTTTTCAGCCAATGATAAAAATTCCCAGCAATAAAAGCAACGTTAGGAAAATGTTCGTTAAAATCGTCCATGCACAAACCCGGATTGTATTGACACTCACCAATTATTCTAACCCCGTTTCGAAAATACGCTTCAACCATGAATGTTTTGTGCTGTTCCGTAAAGCCCATTGTGTGAATTGTTCAAGAAATTGGAAAAATTAGCGATGAATCAAATAACTTGTAACGACTGTCAAAGATGACGGAATAACTGATTGATTGTTAATTCAGGTAGTTACTGACACCCAACAGGTATTAAGCTCTATACGGCTAAGCATTACGTCCTTAGACGCAAATAATTTTTGCTCGCACGGTATTACATATTATTAGCTTGGTATTAGTATAATTCATTTGTTTGGTATCATATGGCGTCATGGGTACCTAGATAAATTCAAATCCGTTTGCACTTCTTGTATTTTTATTATCGATTGGTATTTTTATAAATTATCTCTCCTTTTTTAACATGTCATAAAGGTGTATGGTATCATTGTTGGAAAAAAATGTGCTCTATCTTTTTGCTAAAGCAAGCCAACATGTTTCCATTTGAAAAAATTAAGGAAAATTGCGAAAAAGCCTTTTTAAAAAGTTGGTAAAAATTTAAAACACCATAAAACTTGAAAATTGTTTTGTTATCAAGATTTTGGTTAAGAAATAAACCATAGCCACCACAGACTTTATAGCAATCTAGATGAAAAAATAAAAATTATTTGAAGTTTCAAAAAGTGACGTATGGGGTGTCATTGAATTTGGAATGGTGTTCTGATACGATATAGCCAAAAATATACAGGGTGTTGCTTTTAAAAATGTAATTATTTCCGGTTAAACAGGATGTGACAAAATGGCATCCGACATGTGATAAAATGCAATATAATGTTACATAAAAACCCACCAAATTTTATTTCTGTAATTTAAACAATAAAAAAGTTATAGGGGCGAGCGTTCCGCCTAAAACATCCGGTATACAAAAATATTTAGAATAATAGCAGAATACACTGAGAAAAATCTCTATAAAAATTCACATACTCTTTATCTAACTGTTTAATACAATATATTATTGTGACAGCAACGCAATTTCCTACTGTAAGACAAAAAAAATTTCTAGACCGTTTTGTAGTGATAATATCAGTAATATCACGGTAATTTAGCCAATAGGAAATAGGAGTTATTGCTACTATAGAATGGTTTATAGCCATTATTGCTGTGAATACTCACAGTAATTAATTATCAAGTTCTTTGGTAGTTTAATCTGGTTTTATATACAGTATTAGTTCCGACTGGCAATTGTAACTTCACATTAATCATAATAATATTTGCTTGCTAAGATTAATAAAGCATATACTTACCACTAAAATTCAGTACTGCCGTTCTAGTGCTGGGAAGTTTAGTTCACTTTGCCGATTTCAATCTTTCGTTCTCGTTCAATAAAGTGAATAGTTCAAAAGACTAGTTCGTTTAGTTCATTTAGTTCACTGATTTATACTGGCATAGTGAAGTAAAAGAAATATTTTAAAATTTAAATTATATTATTAAATTAACAAAAAATACAGTAGACCCCGACAATATTTTTTATTCATTTCAATATCGAAATAGTCCGAAATTATCGCGGCATGCATCGGTCGGTCAGGTGACAAAACCTATAATCTCGGTCGTCTCGCTCTTGCTTGCGTAGTACATTCCGTTTAGACTTTAGTTCGCCTTGTTTCAATCTCTCAGTAATTACTGATTGAATCTTTTAGTTCAGTTGTCAGATTCGATCTTTTGAACTAGTTCGTTCGCGAACTACACAACTCTATGCCGTTCTAAAAATTTTAATAGATTCTAGTGTGATATTGGTCTTGTCGTTTAACATTGCATGTAATTTATCTATTATGCAACATGGTTAACTGAGATGGTAAAATTCGTTCATAGATTATAAAGTCCAATACTAATGTTGGATTGTGCGAAATAATAATCTTCTATTGTTTTATCGGATATGCAAAGTTTTAAAAAAACATAAATACAAAGTAAAAATAAATTAATTGAAACAGGTATTGGTACGATCAATAAAATTTAAATTCAGGCAGGACAGCTAAAAAACTCCAAACAATGATGTGACCTGCGCGACAAATACGTTAACACTAATACTACGGCGCGCAGTGTTTGCCGATCGCTACGAACCCCCACCAACGTCTTGTGGATTATAGGTTCTAACGGATACAATTCGTTTTTGGCGACTCTGTTCTACTTTCTTAATTGTAAAGAAAACGCTTTCATGGGAATAAAATGCGTCGCATTGAGAAGGTACAACTTATTTCTTAACAAAATTGCTGTATTAAAAATAGTTCATTATTCAACAAGACTGTGCTGCTTATGCAATAAAAATACTGTTGTAGCAAATCTGGAATTAATATAACACTAAAGCGGATGTGATACACTAGCAATTTATTTATTATGTGATAATAAAAAATAAGCTATTAATACCAAAGAGTAATGCACTAATAAGAGGCGAAAGCTTTGTCGGCTTCTTTGATGTTGATGTAACCTGATATTGTGACCTTGAAACCCCTAACTCACACAGTAAAAAGTATGATAAATTTGTTTGAAATCATCAGATACACGGAAAAAAATCTTTCCCTTTTTATGATAATATAAGTATGTTAAACATTTTAATATAATATTGAATTTTATTAGTTCAGTGTGTATCAGCAAGATATTACTGAATAAAGTATTTGATTAAAAAGCATTTTCCATATATTTGTTACATTTTAGTCGTTTTCTCGGTATGTTTTCAGGAGTTATAATTATTTAAAGGTACTTTATATGCTAAGTTGTAGCATGGCATAGTATTATTTTTTACACTTTCTATTACCTTAACTTGCCGTTTACCAGCAGACAGAAATGCCATAGTATTTTTGTTGCTAGAATCTTTCAAAATTGTATCCACAAATTACGTCCTTTTCCACAATCCAAGCAGCAAAAAGTCGTATGAAACAGTGCGTGTAAAAATATACAAAATCATGTTTGTTATGGCTAGATAATCTCTCTGATAATGTAAATTTTGTCATAAATATTAAGAGTTGTGTAAGATAAATGGATCGGGCAAGAAGTTTTTAGATTAAATCGAATAACTTAAGGTTTATTTATCACAAAAATCCTTTACATATCTGCCTGCATCCTTTGGAAATCTAAACAATGAAATTCCGTCGCCGGTTCTGTTAAGACACCCACGGTAAGCACATGATGTGTCATCTTTTCGCTTCGTTTCCGACATTTCAACAAAGTGAACTCACAAAACAAATAATCGTATTCAAAAGCACGCACTAATAACAAAATACTAAAAGAAAAATGCAATAATAACAACTTTGTTTACAATTTCGTAGCCAAAACACGATTGACAGTAGAATCTGACACAGCAAATTTGATTGAAATACCACCAGAGAAACGTCAATTTCGCGCATGCGCATACAAATTTGGTTATCGCAAAAAGGCCCTTTTTCGCCTCTTATTAGTACATTACTCTTTGTTAATACAAACTATGTCTTAGCAAACCTGTTGTGTTAGATCATTTTTCTCAGTGTAGGCATATAATATATTTCATCAATTCTCTGTACGAAATTTTTACAGAAATATTAAGATAAAAATTGTTATTTTAATTGAATGTCCTAAAATTCCTAGATCCGACGCTGGCGGCATAGGGGAGGGGTGCAAGCCACCCCTTGTATAGCGGTCGATAATACTGGGTTTCGGCTCGGGTTTCTCAAAAGGTTTGCCTTATTGGTTTATTAAAATTATTATTATTGCACCCAACTTATTGCCCAACCGCAGCTGCTTTTCGATAAATAAATACGTCTTTGACATGCGAGCGTAGCCTCGTCTGGTGAATTTGAAATTTATTTTAATGGGGAAAATTGGCTAATCCAAAGGACCTTATGACGGAGTAATTTGATAGGTAACGTATTAGGGGACTCAGCCATTGTTAAGTAGAGTGAAAATTGTAACTGAGAGAGTGGTTTAAAAACTTTTCGTGTTTTAGCTGACTGTATATTCTTCATCCGGGTTTCAAATATTATAACTTATATTTAATTTTTTACCCCTAAAGGAATTTAAGTGACTTTTGTTGTTTCTGCCTTTTTATTTCCTGAAACGAGATATCGTTAGGTGTGCTGAATTTCGTACTTGTATTATACTAAATTCAATTTTACGTAATGTTTTTTCATGTTTTCACTTTTTGCAGTTAGATATCGATAGTCCAACCGACAGTCGACTTTCAACTTTATACAAAAACAAATTTTCCACAAAGGTTTCGGAGTAGGGAAGTGACGGATAATACCGTACAGCGGATAACACCGATATATCATCTAGAAAAAGAATTGAATTTACTAGTGTCTTTACTTTATTTTTGGCTAGTCCTTTGCTCGGTATTGCACCTATTGCAAAGTTCTACTTAATTATATCTTGTATCCATGATAATGCCGCAACGGTTGACTTCATTTAGCATCTGAAAATTATGAGATTACCATAAGCCGCGTAGGCATCAGTTAAGGACCCATATTTTCAATTTATCTTCAAATCGAAATTCTATACAACGTGTCCAAGATAAGTAGGGCCAGTACAGGGATCTCGAAAACCGTAAGAGTTACGAAGTCGGTTAAATAGAGGAAAAGTTGCGCATTTACGTGCCTAATACCATGCCGTTAAGAAAATTTTAAAATTCCTATACTAAATATCACAAATAGTCTCGTTTTAAAACAGATGACAGCGGTTATTTGTCATCGATCAGCTGATATTGGGACATAATAATATCCCTAGATTTGTAGCGGACCGTAATGAGCCCAAACACCGAGTTATGAATTGCGTTTTTGATACATTTAATTACATTTTAAAAATTTTAATTTAATTACTTTTGTGTAAGTACCTACAATTATTATTCATTTGACCAAAAATTTAGATACAGGAGAAAATTTTTTAATTCTTTTTCATTAGGGATCATAGTTATTAATGTGTGCCCTGCTCGTTAAGTTGATTTTATCGATAAGTAATAAGTTTTATTTCATCTGAACGCCGTTTTTGTCGAAAAGTTAGTTTGTAAAATTTTTGTTCTTAAAATGTTTGTTCGTTAAGGTTATAGGTTTCTAATGTATAATTTTCGCATTTTACATTATCTAGGTATCCTTTTCTGTTTCAAAAAAAATAAGTAGAAATTAAGTATTTCCCTGACTTAGGTAGGTATGAGAGAGTTGGACAAAACCGGGTAGGTTGATAAAACCGGGTATCGCCTAGTTCTACCATATGCCAAAACAGCTTTCCATATTATTAACCTTTAAAAAGCAGCTATTTGATTTTGAATGAATTATTTTTATTATTGTTATTAGTAAATATTATTATTGTTTGGCAATAGTAAGGTAATAGTAAGTAACATTATGTTACTATAGTAGTTAAAATAGCTAACCATATTAGTATGTAATAGGGTAGCGAACAAATATATAATTCTATTTTCTGTGTCTACGTACCTTACATAAGTGAAATTATTATTTGATATTACTATTATTATTGTTTGTATGACAATAAAATAAAGTTTTTAACATAAAGTTAGCCTACATACAAGTTTAGAAATGTAACTGTATCAATAAATTGCATTTTAACAAACAAATTCCATAAAAACCACTTTTGGGTCTACGTACCTTACGTAAGTCAAAAACTGTTAAAGTAGGGTTTCCACTGACAGAAAAATTTAATCCCTGGCTAAACTAAAGCTTTTAACTTTATGTTAGCCTACATACAAGTTTAGGAATGTGACTGTATTATAACCAACAAATTCTATTAAAACCGTATTTGGGTCTTCGTACCTTACGTTAAGTCAAAAACTGTTAAATTAGGGTTTCCATTGAGAGAAAAATTAAATCCCTAGCTATATTGAAGCTTTTAACTTTATGTTAGCCCACATACAAGTTTAGAAATGTAACCGTACCATAGCCAACAAATTCTATAAAAACCATATTTGGGTCTACGTACCTTACGTAAGTCATATATGGGGATTTTCTTGAGTGAATGTAATAACTTGAATTCAATTAGTTTATGTTGAACTGTAGATATTTTACCTATAGGTATAATCTGAACAAATAAAACAAAAAAAAATCTATTCTAAATATGAGTGACAGAATCCTATTTTAAGTTGTGTTTCAGTTAGTTTAGTATTTTTAAGGTTTGGATATTTATAATATTATAAACTTTTTAAATCTATTTTGACACTTTATCTTTAAACCATATAGAAATTCATGCTTATTACCTATTACCTACCTTAAATTATAATATTTATAAAACATAACTTTCAAAAGAAATTATTACCTATTACTTATTATTTGGCAATATTAAAGCGGTAGAACCGATGAGGCTATTGCATAAATTGTTTTAGAAGGTATCACATGTATAATTTTCAAGTCCGGTCCTGTAATTCATGCCAACTTATGAAAATTTAATAGACCAAAATTGACAGAGTGTCACGTGACTTTGCCCCCATCTTGCGAGAGTATTCAAGATTTTTACTATAGTAATGTCGGAGATATCCGGGAAAAACTGAAATTTCGTAAAATCGTTTTATTTTTTCCTGGGTTTATTTGAGAACGAATTCCAAAGTAACCTGTACTTTTACATTGCCACTTTCTTCGCTCTATTCAACAGCGTTAATTGTATTGTAATCCGACGAGTCGTCTTCGAGGGGCCACTATCAACTTTCTTTTTTTAAATACGGTCCTGTTTTCCTGATATCGGAATTTGAGAGCTTTTTTTCTTCCGAATGCAACGATGTATCACACATTATGGTTTCATGACGTTTCGAGGGTTTTTTGAACAACATCAGGAGATTTTGTGATACGGTCCTGTATTTCTCCTAATTTTATAAATAATATCTCATAAGTAAACTCTAAATTTTTACGTATGGAGGACTAGTTCAATAAATAACAAATAATTTAATAATAAACCACAAATAAGTGAACAGTAAACAAAATATTCCAGAAAATTTATTTTAAACTAGGTAAATCATTTCGAACAACTGATGATGATTTTTTTGTTGTTCGTTTTATTACCTACTGTTTTGGTAGGTATGTTCTTTGTTCACTTATTGTTGTTTTATTAATAAATTATTTGTTTGTTTTTGAATTATTTGTTATTTATTGAACTAGGGTAACTGACCCAGTAATGGACACTCTTAAGCAAATTTTATGTTTGATGATCTTTTACTGATGCATTGCTTAACATATAGTTATTTGTAAGTAATGAATTTAAAAGCTTATTTTATGTACATTCCAAATATAATAAGAGGTTTTAGAAACAAAAACAACTTTTTTTTTAAACGCATATATAAAAAAAAAAGTGACACAAGAGCTAGTAATGGACACACGAACTTAGGTAATGGGTATATTATGATTTAGTAATGGACACCAAGTTCAAAAATTATTTTAAATATATTTTTCCATCTCAGGCACATTGAAATGGCCCCTATTGTTTTTTTCTTGGGGTTCTTGAATAGAACAAACAATATCTTCAATAAAATAATAGAGCATATCTTCTTTAAGTGGCCATTTCCAGGAATTTATACCAGCACTAACCATAGTTCGAACATCCGCTCCCATTTCATCATGTTTTAAAACTATTCCTATAAGAGATGAAAAATAATTGTACCTAAGTTTAAATTAAGTATTGTTAATACATATATTTTTTAATAATATATAAACACTAGGTATATCAACTGTTATTTCTTACCTGGATAATATTTGTCTTCGTATTTTACAATGACATGTTGCTGAATCTGTAGGTGGATATTCTCATTGTCACTAAGGTCAAGATCTTCATCGTTATAAGCAACATCCATGTCTGAATCAGAGCTGCTTTCTTCATTGACGGCATTCGTTTTTGGTTGAAATTTTTTTGGTTTCGGGGCATTCTCTAAATCAGGGCTGCTTTCTTCATTGACGATATTAGATTTTGTTTGACATTTTTTCGATTTTGGGGCATTCTTTTTAACTTCCTTTTCATAAAATTCCCGATATTTTCCACTTGAGACTACCGCAGGAAATATTTTTCTTCTCTGTTTTGGAGTTTTCAAATCTTTACCGGTTTCTTCAGGAAATACTAAACATTTTTTAAAAGGAGTTGGAATTTTAAAGCCCTCTGACTCCTTTTCTTCATAATAAACAATGTTTTCTTGGGTAGGTGTTATCCATTGAGCTCCTGATGGTCCGGCGACTGGTGATGTATTAGTAATATCCTGAATTATTTGATTTTGTTTGGCATTTTTGTCAGTATCTGCGTAATTCTTATCAGTTCTTTCTTCGCTTGATGGAAGGTTTTCATGCTCCGTTTTAATTACTGCCCAGACATCATAAAGTTTTGAACAAGATATGTCACCAGACCAAGTCGCTTTTTTTGAATATGTTTCTAAAAATTCTAAAAGGTGTTTTTTATCAATTTTATTTTCTAATGCTTCTAAGATATTCTTTGGTGTTTCTTTCTCAGATATCTGCACAGACATTATTCTATTTGGTATGCATTTTGTGTAGTCAACATTGTTTTTCTCAAAGGGATACAATCCACTTTTTCTAAAGCCATTTTTAATAGTTTTCTCAGACGCATATTTACTAAAAACAGATTTCAGAATGATACCAAAAGTAGAGCGTGTGACTTCCTTTGGAAAATTTTGAAATTTCCAATTTCTCACTTCAGTTCTCCAACCAGCTTTGAGTGGTCTAAATACAGACACATCAGCTGGTTGCATTATATGGGTAGTATTAGGAAAAAGTGATATCAAAATAATTCCATTATCATCGCACAATTGGCTAACTTGCTTTGTTAAATGGGATCGATGCCCATCAACAAATAAAATTACAGGTCTTTGAATATTGTTGGATTTTAAGTATAGAAGGAAATGGTTTGAAATATATTCATAAAATACTTGAGATGTCATCCATCCTGAATCAGATCTACCAAGACCCCAGTTCTCTGGAACCGATTCAGCTATAACCTGTGGGACTCGCTTATAAGGAAAAATTAACATTGGAGGGACATATTTGCCATCTGCTGAAAAAGTCGCCATCACAGTTATCTGCTCTTTTTCAGATGACACCCTAATATAGAAATCTTCTTTATTTCCAGCAGGACCTAGAACCTTTCCACTTTTCGGACATAAGCAAAATCCAGCTTCATCTGCGTTGAATATCCTACTTGGATTTAATAATATTTGCAAATAACCACCTTCTTGTAAATAGGATTGAATTTCATCAAACCATGTTTCAATTCTATCTTTTGAAACTGCTGCCCGATAGGGTGGCGCTTTAAAAACCCTTGAAACCAAGAACGTCCAGGTGTTTTATTTATTAAATATTTTGTGTCTCGGCCAGTTTCTTCAAGCATATTTTTTACTGAAAACAGAAGATTTTGTTTGTGAACAGGAAAGCCTTTTCGAGCCATTGCTATTATCCAGTTTTCAACAACATTTTCTTCTGCTTCAGTTAGCTCTGTTGCTAAAAAATCTAGTTTGAAAGTCACTGGCGCTCGTACTAAGGAATAGGGAGGGGAGGGGGGGGGGGGGGGGGATTAGCGGGTATTTAACCCCTCTATTTTAAATATTTGACAATTGTTTTTTGTTTTGTTTTTCGCAAAAGATGTAACTTTTTTTTGGTTAAAAGCTTTAAAAGTTGTATTCAAACGATAATATAAAATACCATAATTTTATTTTTGTGTCGTTTATATTTTTTCTTATTCTCCAAGGTTTCCAATATACAGATCAACAAAAAAGTAAAAATTTAGAAATAAATGTAAATCTATGCCGAGAAACATAAAAAATCGATATCAAAATTTTTATGTGCCATGAAAATAATCCCAAAATTAAATTATTTACGGAAGCGTCAAATTAGCTAAGTTTGACCACTTTTACCTCATTTCAGGAACGGTCTCGTAATTGCACAAAACACGAAAGTAAACAAAACTATGACCTGATGACTAACATCTGCCTTGCTCTACCTGCTCCAGAATATGTCGGTCTTTTTTCTTCATAATATGCCAAAAGCATAAAAATAACTACTCTGATCAACACTGCACTGCAGTGCATATGCGAATCGTCAATAGTTAGGCAAATCGAATTTAATAGTTAAAAGCTAGAAAATGGCGTCGTTAATCCCACCTTAATAGATTTGTAATTTGTGTAATTTTAGAGTTTGTAGATGTAAAATCTGATATTTAAGGTATTGTAACACATCGCAATACTATACAGATAGGTACAACATATTTGATTGAAGGTTGAATTTGGCATTGTTTTTGAAATGAAGTATCTAGCATTGTGTATTATGTCATAGTGTATTTTTAAGCAATATAAGGACTTTAGGGTGGTTATGCGAAGTTAGTAGTTAGGAAATTTTCAGATTCGCATTAATGCTAAAGCCCATAAATAAGTAGATTATTCCTGAAAAAATTAATGTTTTGACATTATAATCATATAAATTATTAAATATTTATTGAAAAGGTTATCTAACCTATTCCGCGGGTACTAAGAAGAACGTATACCTACTTAACTTATCGATAACATCAACTGCAAGGCACACAATAATTATGATCCGTAATGATTTACCGTCTAAAAAACGAAAAATAAAATTTTAGCCATTAAATTTTTTGTCTAATGAATAATAACTGTAATAGTAGGCCATTGATATTAGTATTAAAATAGCCAAATAGAAGAAAAAAATTATAAACTGTTGCCACTTTGGAATTAAAATTGTCAAGGGATGTACTTTAAAAATCAAAAAAGTTCCCAAGCCCTAAGAGCGAGCTTCATCCCCTAAACCCACCCCTAACGTGCCATTTGTCAGTTTTTTCCGTTTTTCTCGAATACCGTTCATCCCACAAAAAAAATTACTCACAAAACATGTTCCCCATAAAATTCTGCATAAAAAAGGTTCTATAATCTAAATTGTTGAAACCAGAGGTTTTCGAGAAATCAGTCATTAAATTTAGGGGTTGTTTACCATGGACCAACGAACACGGTATAATCACGTAATTTACTTTTAATTTCGAAACTATGTGATTTCATGAAGGTTGAATTAGGGTGGAGAAGGGATTTTTAAAAAAGTTTTACGACTAATACAAGAGCACTCGTTTCCACACCAATATTGAGGTAGAGTTACCGGCGCGTTTTTTTTTAAATGGTTTCTCCTGAAGACCTAATCCACTAAGTAAAAATAAATCATACTTCTTCTCTAGTATCCACATCATCTGTAAAATCTATTGATACAGCTCTGGCCACGGCAATTTGTGTACATCGTTGTGCAACGTAAGCCTGCCTTAGTACAGCTGCATCTATTTCCACAACCTTGTTTACAACTGCAGGTAATTAATTTTAAAATAGAAGCTGGGGCGGGTGGCTCAGTGGTATAGATAGGTGACAGTGCATTATAGTTTTTTTCCACCCCCAAAACTCAGGCTGCAAATGTTGTCCATGTCATATTTGCACTTGAAGGTAACTACGGCGGGAATGCTGTTGTAGTGCTGCCGACGTTGGAGGTAATTTCGAAAGAAACACGGCTTTGCCCGCTTGGGCAACAAATTTATTAAAATAAGCAAATCTTTGCTCACTGAGACTGTCCTCTAACAATTTAGCCTTATAAAGCTCCATTATAAATCTTTCCCCAGCTTGCTCAATTTGGTCTGGAGTAGACTCAGCGTTGTTGAAAATCTGAATTACACTATCGAGGTCTTTCTTCTGATTAAATAGTTGTACAAATATTGTTGTTTGCCCTTTCCAAAGAATCCTGACGTGGTATCGCAACCACTAATTGCATGAATGGGTAAGATAGATTCTTTACAATTGCGGACAATATTAGATGACTGTAAGTTCTTCGAACTATACAGCCGTTTTTTAACATTACCTTGAGCCTCCTTTTGGAATATGATATCTGTGTCCTCTGGGGTAAGTGCAATTATTAAAACAAGTAGGTCGACGTCTTGACCAACCACTACGACTTGTTCGTTTTCCTGTGATTTTTTTATAGCAGTGGTAACAATTTCGACATCAGCATCATCTACTGCAATACATTTGCCTACATTTTGGTTGTCCAGATGTTCAGCAAGCTGTGAAATAGGTCGTTCCTTATTGGTAAGATTAGTTAAAAATTTACTTTGCGTTTCAACTAATACCGTGTTTTTGTTAAAAAGAATATCAGGCGCAGAGCGTTTTAACATTCTTCTTTGACGTTCAACACTTTTTGTGCTGAAACTATTTTCGGAGTAACCGTCAAATACAACAGTAACTTTATTGCCATAGCGTTTATGAATAAAATTGGTATATGCAGAGTAGACATCTCCAAAGGTACCTTCTTTTGGCCAAACCATGCGATGAAGAAGGCAACCACCATCAAGAACGAAATGGTAACCTGCTGTGCTTACTTCTTGCTCAGCGACTTTTTTAAAAATATCGTAGAGCGACGATTTTTTAAATTATTTTATTATTTTATTAATTATTTTTTAATACGTAATTATACCGTGTTCGTTGGTCCATGTTAAACAACCCCTGAATTTAATGACTGATTTCTCAAAAACCTCTGGTTTAAACAATTTAGATTATAGAACCTTTTTTATGCATAATTTTATGGGGAACATGTTTGGTAAGTAAATTTTTTTTTGTGGGATGAACGGTATTCGAGGAAAACGGAAAAAACTGACAAATTGCACGTTAGGGGTGGGTTTAGGGGATAAAGCTCGCCCTTAGGGCTTGGGAACTTTTTTGATTTTTAAAGTACATCCCTTGACAAGTTTAATTCCAAAGTGGCAACAGTTTATAATTTTTTTCTCCTATTTTTCCCAATATCAATGGCCTATAGGTACTTACTGGTCATATAAAAATAATTAAAAGTCCCATCAAACTCAAAATAAAAGGCACCAAAATCACTAAACGATTTTAAAAGGTTATAAAATGCAACAAAAAATTAGGAGGTGTTGGCTTATTACGGTCCACTACTTATCTGGGTATATTATCATATCCCAATATCAGCTGATCGATAACAAATTACTGGTGTCATCTGTCGGCAAACGAGAGATTTAGGTGAGATAACTACCGTGCGAGCAAAAATTATTTGCATCAAAAGGACGCAATGCTTAGCCGTAGAGCTTAATACCTGCTGGGTGTCAGTAACTACCTGAATTAACAATCAATCAGTTATTCCTTCATCTTTGACAGTCGTTACAAGTAATTTGATTCGTCGCTAATTTTTCCAATTTCTTGAACAATTCACACAATGGGCTTTACGGAACAGCACAAAACTTTCATGGTTGAAGCGTATTTTCGAAACAGGGTTAGAGTAAATGGTGAGTGGCAATACAATCCGGGTTTGTGCATGGACGATTTTTACGAACATTTTCCTAACGTTGCTTTTATTGCTTGTGATTTTTATCATTGCCTGAAAAGAACCATGGCTGTGTTTAGGGAAACAGGTTCCATACAACATAAAAAAGGAGCAGGAAGACCATCTGTAAGAACAGAAGAACTTGTTGCAAACGTTCGTGAAATAATGTAAAATACGCCAACAAATTGTATAATTGTCGTGGTGTTGCCGCATATCGTATTTTATTGGAATTTTGAGGGATTGAAGCATTTGTAACAGACAATAAAATAGGAGGTTCTCAATTCTAGCCTAATGTATGTTCTTGATAATAATATGTACGCTGATTACTCAGGGGTAATTGGACCACCGATTTTGATAATGATTTTACCGTTGCATTAGGTGTTAAATGTTATACAAATAAAAGTAAATAAAAAGCGACAGCAAGTATAACTAAAATAGGTTTTATTTCGTCGAAAAATAGCAAAATACGTAATACACTAATACAAATAAACTGGATGTTTCCTAAGTAAGAAAGTAAAACCTACTATTATTTTAACCATTTAATAAAATAATAAAATACCAATATAAAAATCAAACTAAGTCATTTTAGCTATTTGTATTTGAGTCGAAAACTCACTAAGTCACTTAATGAATTGTGCATATAATAAATACGCTTTTTAAAAAATATATTAAAAAAGTTTGTGCATATGCACATGACAACTTCGAAGGCATAACATTATTGCACATTTTTTTAATAAATCATTTTAAACTCTGCCATTTCTTAAGACTGGATTTTACTCAAAACTGTCAATTTTGACTTAATGAATTTTTGCACTAAGCCGACGATATATTATGCCAGTGCACAGCAATCCAGGCATCGCGATGCGCGTGACGATATGGTTATGGTAGTGGGGAGAGGATCATGCAGCAAGTCAAACAGACAGGCGGCAACAATGTTTTAATTTAGCAGTGAAAAGGCTTGTCGTTAGTGGCTGCATCAATACGCTTTATTGTTGGTGACTGATTGTGCCATCTATGAATTTAACGTAGCAGATTTCCTAAATCTGCCTATATGGCCTTCTTATAGTTTCATATTCAATGATATACTATTTTTCAAATCCGAAATTCGTTTTAAATGCCGACCCCAAAATTAAAAGGCAATTTAATCTTAGATGCGCCCCTGACCCTCTTCTACTGAACCTACCTGATCACGAAAAGGCCAGCGCTCTACGTGCTCACGTTTTTCTAGTGGATCTTAAAAATAATAAGTTTTTTCACTAATTAGCTAATTGTTTCTGGCAGGGCAAACAGTATTAATTAATACAGAGGTAATTAATAGGTTGGGGTTCATTTAACGGGAAAAAAAGGAATGATGTTATTATATGAATGCTTTGTTAAATAAATATAGATAGGAAAGGTAGATAAGAAAAGCTAAAGTCAGTATATTAATAAACATGTTGATAAATATGAATTTTTGCTATTTGAACTTTTTTTAAATCAAAACATTAATATCATTATTCACTTATAAATTAAAAACAATACTAATTGCCAGTTATGGGGTTAAAATTACAAGTGAATAATTTAACTACTATAGTCTATTTATTTTTCTACGACCAGCTATGAAAATGAGAAATAAAGCACTCCTAACTTGGCTAGAAAGTCCTTTATATCACACGCGTGTTGAAATATTTTCTTTCAATATACGTGTGTTGAAATATAAAACAGCTGATGGCCGACGAATTTGACAGCAAAACTATTAAAAAAAACTAACAATCCTTTGGGAAACGTGGAGCGAATTGGGGTGCTGGGTGGGGTAAAGTACACTACGGCATTACTGCAAATAAAAAACTCCTTTTTTTTTCGTTATTTTTGGGAACCTAAGAGTATTTATGATAAAAATAATAATATATCAAAAAGGGAAAATATGTCAGGCAACCCACCAAACATGTCAACTGAGTTGAACCACAGAAAAAAAGGGGTAGCTATAGAGCAAAAATAGAATACCCTAGGAAACACCGATTTATAATTTTACACTTATCTCGGATAAAAATATCCATACAATGTTTAAGGATATGGGACAAGTGAATGTGCTTTTTGTAAGTAAATTTATTTTAGCAATATTAAAAACAAATCGAATATAGATAGAACTTTTATAATTAACAAGCTATCGATATTTAACTCCATCTCTATCTTTCTATAATGTTGAGGTTATGTTTTAGTTTTGTGTTTTATTGTTTTTGTATGTATATTAAGGTATATTATTGTTTTATTGAAAGAATATGCAAGCAGCTAAAAAATCAGAAACGAAATTTATTCACTGTACATAAGTAGGTATGATGTGCGTAAACAAATAGGAGAAAAAGTTATTCTTTTTATTTTAATCTAGGTAAGTTAAAATGTGTAAGTGGGCATTGTTTTTATTTTTTTCAACTCTAGAGTTGAAATAAATTTTTCAACTCTAGTATTAAAACAATTTGATTAACACAATGGTGATACCTAATACCTACCAAATATTAAAAACAAATCAAACTCTTTTTGATTATTTTGTATGGTCGTAGGAAAACTTGTGTACATTACTCGTGTGAAAGTGATTTTCTCACTCGGAGAATTTCGGCACTCGGCTGACGCCTCGTGCTAATTACCTCCTGGTTTGGAAATTTCAACACTTGTTATGTAATATACTATTTCAACTGGCAGGAAATCAAAACAAATGCACGTGGACTCTCGATCTGAACAGGGTCGCATTAACCCTTATAATACTATTACATCTGCACGAATTTAAAAATAATCTGCCCTATTTGCATATTGTCGGATATGGATTGGTATCCTTAAGGATGGATTACTCATCTCATACTTCGCTGTGGTGCTAAGACTCTTAGTAGGTGTTGAGCTTGATAAGAAGAGATGTAGTGGAAAGATAGTGTATAGAACAAGGACAAGGACATTTCATTTGCTAGTTTCGTAGAAGTCGGTAGACGAATGTTGATGAAAAATGATTGTTTGTAATTGGTTGGGATACAGGGATCCACTTCGAATAGTACATTCAGGGAAATCCCCTCTTTTATTAACGTGCAAAATTATTGCTGGCATAGCAAAACGAAACCCCTTCTTCCAGTTGGTAAGGGTTGCAAAACTGTATAAAAACTCCAAGGATCACTTACTCAGAGAGTTCTAACAATTATTCATATGTAAGGGTAACTTCTGCCCGTTTGTCTACTCAGTTTAAAGTCAAGAACAATTTTGAAGTCATGAAGAGTACTGCACCAGACGCAATTAATTATGCTCCAATTGCGTTAGTGTTCTTTGAGTGATTTATTTAATCGTTTATTGTGTAAAATTGTATAATTCTTATTTTGGTCAGAGTTTTCTAATAAGTGGAAATTGCTTCTTTAAACTTGCTGGAATAACACCTTCCTAAAGTGAGTAAAAAAGGGACAATCTCCTTATTAGAGAACTATTTAAATTCACCGTTTCATACTATTAAGTTTATTTGTATTTTATTCATTATAATCTTTCATTCTTTCATTGCTTTGCTGTTCATCAAATAAATCTCCTAAAAAATCCTTAGTGTTTCAGTGATTAGATAGCGCACCATAAAGGCACAGTATAAAACAAAGAATCACTCTCTTACAAAATAAAATTATTAATCAAAACCATCTAAGCTACACAACCCAGTCGCCATCATTCTGATACGCGACAATATTACATTTAGTAGGTATAATGCGACCCATATAGTTTTTATACGCCAGATAAAACAATAAATATTTAAACAACGACTATTACACACTACGCACCTTTAAAAGTAAAGTGACACAACTCAAAAATTGTATATTTCTCGGTTTAATCATAAAATGGCACTAAATACCGCCCTCTATCAGCTGCCACTGGACCTAATACCAAATCGCTTCTCCCCAATGGGAGGAACCTATTTATGCCTTTTTCATATTAACGGTATTCGCGCGTCTTTTTAATACTAAAGAGTATCATTTCAGTATGTTGTCGCATGCGACGGAAAATTGACACTGCTTTAAGTCTAAACTGACTTGATTCCAAACATTTTACAAAAAAGTAACTGGTATTTAATAAAAAAAGGACTTATTCTAAAATGACTCGCTGAGTACAACGACAATTTTAATTTTAAAATGGCATAACTCCAAATAATTCGTTCGTTTTTAAAAAAAAATTGGCAGTAAAAGAACCTAACTTGTTTTTTATTTTTATTTTTTTCACTATTAAGGGTAGGTTTTAATATCAAATTTAAATAATTGCCTTCTAGTAAAACCATTTAGCTAATGTTTCCCCAAATTTAACATTTAATTTAATTTATTACTTGGGCTTAGAAGACAAAAGAGTTAGAGGGGTCCAAAATATTTTACAGTTTTTCCTGTTTTCTGCAAAACACTATTTTTTGGATTGTGTCACTTTAATTTTAAAGGTGCTACTAGTAGATATACAGAGTCGATTTTAAACAAGACACAATAAGAAAAGCGTAAAGGGCTGTGTGAGGGTAAGTAGATCTTTATAAACGGAATTTATTTTATTTTACTTTAATTGTTCGCCAAGGGTCAACGTGTGTATTCAAAAACGAAAGCTGAATGCAGTCCTGTACCGTTCGCATCGAGCGTTTTGTGATTAGATTGATGTTTACGGTCGCTACCAATTGAAAATAAATACACTATAGGTCTTGTATTGTAAATATTTTTTGGTTAATCTTTGAATTTATAAATACTAACGTTTTTTGATGCGTAATGTTCCCTTAATACATTCGCTGCCATGGCGGACACCGGTGTCTGATCAGCTATGATTTTACCACGCCACGTCAGACACCCGTGTCCGCTACAGTTATTCAACGGCACTGCCCAGCGGACACACTTTTCTATAAAAGTTTTCATATGAGGTGTCTGTATTGGCGCTGCGGCATAGTCCACTTATCTTGGTTTTTTGATTGGACACTGTAAATGGATTTTATAACACGTGTCTGCTATTGTGTCCGCTATGGCAAGCAGACTTAATTTTTTAAATTAATTTTCATACACGCCAGGGCAGACACCCAATATTTCAATAAAAAGAACCCCGCACTTCTCTTATGGAAAATGGCCCTCGGTTAAATTTTCTAAATTTTTAGTATGTTGTAGAGAATGCCATTCTGATCAAAAGTGTTCATGGCCACAACAATATCTGCCGACCAGTTTTTGAGATACAGGGTGTCCAAGTTGCAAAATATGAATTCTCAATACATTATATTTTCCTAGTTTATAATATGAATTCGTTTTGTTTATCTAAATTTTTGATGGACCTGTCGTAGATATGATAGAATAATATAAAAATAGTTTAAATTTTTTATTATATACCGGGTGAGTGACGAAAATTATTTAATATTTTTTGTTAAATCATTGTATTTTCGGCATTAAATTAAATGTTAACAAAGTAATACTGTGGATGACATTAGCTTGGAGCAAGCTATCAGAATTTATATTATTTATATTTATACGGGGTAACTCAAAAAAGTTAATATTTTTTTTATTAGTTTTGAAAGAAATTTTGTAGATATTTCTTTATGAACTACTTGTCGCTTATCGTACGCTTCCAAATATATATAATTATCAAGGTTATACAGGGTGTTTCCGATGATAAGCGATAGAAAAATAACATAAAAATGCATGTATTTATAAATCACCCGGTATATTGAAAATGGATCGGTTAAATTTCGTTATTTTTTAATATATTTTGCTTGAAGTGTCTTACTTACATGTTTGCTATTGATTTCCCCTTTCCTATGACCAGTTCTGGAGATATACAGCGTCGAAAAGACTTAAAACTCGAAAAATAAGCAAATAAAATAGCAATTTTTTTTTACTTTCAATAAAGTTTGTTATGTAAGTTCATTTTATGGTTAAAAATAAGTCTCTTTAATGCTATACAAGGTGTTTCGAATAATTAGGGTATTCTAACACTTTATTGCAAATAAGAAATATATATCCAAAAAAATAAGTACGACCCTAATTATTCGAAACACCCTGCATAGCATTAAATATATTTATTATTAACCATAAAATGAACTTACATAACAAACTTTCTTGAAAGTAAAAAAAAATTGCTATTTTATTTGCTTATTTTTTGAGTTTTGAGTCTGTTCGACGCAGTATATTATCTCCAGAACAGGTCATAAAAAAAGGAAAATCAATAGCAAACATGTAAGTAAGATACGTTAAGCAAAATATATTAAAAAATAACGAAATTTAACCGATCCAGTTTTAATATACCTGGTGATTTAGAAATACATGCATTTTTATGTTATTTTTCTATCGCTTATCATCGGAAACACCCTGAATAACCTTGATAATTATATATATTTGGAAGCGTACGATAAGCGACAAGTAGTTCATAAAGAAATATCTACAAAATTTCTTTCAAAATTAATTTAAAAAATATTAACTTTTTTGAGTTACCCTGTATAAATATAAATAATATAAATTCTGATAGCTTGCTTCAAGCTAATGTCATTTATAGTATTACTTTGTAAACATTTAATTTAATGCCGAAAATACAAAGATTTAACAAAAAATATTAACCAATTTTCGTCACTCACCCAGTATAATAAAAAAATTTAACTGTTTTTATAGTATTCTATCCTATCCACGATAGGGCCATCAAAAATTTAGAAAAACAAAACGAATTCATATTATAAACTAGGAAAATATAATGTATTGAAATTTATATTTTGCAACTTGGACACCCTGTATCTCAAAAACTGGTCGGTAGATATTGTTGTGGCCATGAACACTTTTGATCAGAATGGCATTCTCTACAACATACTAAAAATTTAGAAAATTTAACCGAGGGCCATTTTCCATAAGAGAAGTGCGGGGTTCTTTAAAGCGCGTTTTGTATTTATTTATTTTCTTTTAAGAAAGGTAATCAAAATGTTAACACATTATTTCAGGTGTTGTATTATATAAACAGATATAAAGGAATCACTCCCTGGTTCTTCATTGGTCACAAAATACATAATTCTTCCGGTTCTGTTATTCATTTTTGCACAAAAATAGAATGTAATAAAATAAATCACGTAAATCGGCCTAAATTTGCAACGGAGAACTAACAGTAGACACAACGTTATCTTACTTCCAACCGAAGTCTCCTCACACTCCTTACAGTAGGGCTATAGCTCTATACGATTGGCGGATTTGATGTGTCCGCTATCTACGTCGTGTCCGCTAAGGTGTCCGCTGTGGCGTAACCATGTAAGAAAAATGTCTTCTCAGAGTGTCTTCTGTGGCGCGTTATGGGAAAATGGTCTCACCACGCCACGTCAGACACCGGTGTCTGTTTAGGTTTTATTTAAAAAAAACACGCAAAAAACACATAAAAAAAAACTGCTATACCCAATAGTCTTAGAATTGCCGTATCTTATAGGATTCAACCTTAGCCTGGGAGGCCATTTTTACAAAATTGGCTTGGCAGCGAATGTGTTAAATAAAACTAAAACAATTTTTTATACAGCTGTAAAAAAAACGGACTTTCGTTTTGTCGCTATGGATGCACAAAACGCTTCTTTTTTTTACGGCTAGAAAAATGTATTGATGGTTTTGTATAAACTCAAAAATTAATTTCCAAAACATGTTTTATGATCAAAATAAATTAAATTAGCAATTGCATGCTCCCTATATCAATTCCGATGTTACATATTGTTAGTCAGAAACGCAAGAACTATATTTTCGATTTTTCCTCCAAATAACACAGCAAAACATTTTCTGATACAGATTTTACCTTCTTTATGTTACGCCATTTACAAAACTGAGTGTACATGTTCTCATATTGTATTTTTGATATAGCGGGCAAAGGATTTGATACAACGATTTTCGCCGCATCCGTTATTTCGTTAGGTATCTCACTATCGCTATCAGACATTATGGTAAGTACTGGACAAACTTGAGCAAAATATTGTAAATTTCTAGAAACGAAAAACGATTGATTTGACAATCAATAAATTTTAATCAATTGCAGGTTTTCACTTGTAATACCACTAGAAGTCAAATTATATTCAGAAATATTTTTAAGCACATGACTTTTCTTAAAATATTCGTGTGCGAGAAAAAATTTTAAGATATAATTTGATTTCGAATGGTATTTGGTAAGAAAATTTCACAACAAAATGAGATTATAATAGATATTTTTATTTATCAATTTTAGTAACATGAAAACACCAATTCTAGGTTTCATATAACTCATATTGTTTCGTAATATTGGGTTTAGTTTACTAAAGTTGGTAGAAAATTATTTTTTAGAAATAAGTAAATCTACCATAAATTTATGCATTACGTTACGTAATAATAAAAGAATCCTGGTTAAACTTTTTCTACCAATTTTAGTAGCACAAAAACAACACATTCAGATTTGATATATCTTATATTCTTATCTAATATTTAGTTAAGCTCACTAAAGTTTGTAGAACATTATATATTAGAAATAAATCTTTCCTTGCTATATTTGCCAAAACAAACCGAGCGATTTTGAAGCATGACAAAACATCGCCTACTTATTATTGTTTTATCTAGAAGGTCATGCTAATTTTGAGGGTATAAAATGTCAACAATTAAAAGTTGTTCGTAAGATCTGCATCTTGCTGATAGTTGTTTTTTTTCGAAGTATTTAATTTAATATTCTAAAATGAATAGTTTTGAAAAATACAAAATTTGCATTTTGTGCAAAAAATTATCCGACGTTAAAACCCATCACCGTACTATGTTTTTTTTTGGAAGATCTCATTGCCAAATGCGGTAGTGAATTAGAGGAAGATAATTTGTTCTCGATCATCCAGCAAGATCTTTTAGTAAAATCAACAAAATGATGTCCAAATATTACCTATATTATTTAAAACACAGACATTTATTCAATAGAATTTGTCCATCGGATTATTCGCCATTAAAAAGGAAAGAGGTAAAAACAGAATTTAAGGTACATTTACAGTTTGTAACTAAAAATTATGTATCTAAAAAATAAATTATTTTGTATTGTTTAGGCGGTTTTATTCCTTTAATATTAACTAACATTAATTAAAAAAATTTAAAATTATAGAAAGTTTTACAAAACGTATTGGTTGATTGTTGACAGTTAACATTTTATAAAGTTCCGTGTTGTCACTTTATATTATGTCAAAAAATTTTCACTGTATCTAAAGGTACCTATTCACGTTCAGTCGGCCATCAGTCCGTGGACTGTCCGTCCTGGCCGGCCGGCCGTTATCGAAAGTCAAACTACACGTACAGTTTTATTCACCGATTAGGGCCGGAGGATTTCCGCCGGATTCGATAGCGGCCTTCAGTTTTTGTTATTTCACTATACACGCGCAGTTATTTCGACAGGTCAAACATGTCGCAAGAACAGTGCGCAGCGGCAATTGTTGTTATTTCACACGAACAAAGAAAAAGGAAAATAAAAACAATTTGGATGAAAGACTGGCTAAAAAGACGTTGCACTTTCTCTCGCATGAAGCTTGTACGAGAACTGAGGCAATCGAGTGCAAGTGATTTAGAAAACTTTATTAGGATGAATGATCATTGTTTCGAGTATTTATTAAAACCGTATATTACAAGAAAGGACACCGTAATGCCTTTTTCAGTTCTTTTCTGAACGCACTTTTCATATTATTTATCTTATGTTTCACCGAGTCTAAAGTAGCTTCGACATCTACTGTTTTATATAGGTAGTAAAAGTAATTCTTCATAGGTATTATGCTTTAATTCGCAATGCCCTATTAGCATATGAAGAGTCTTTTATTTTCCACAAATATTTATGTTTGCGGTACAACTCAATAAAATTAAAGGGACTACTTAATAATTTTGTGTGAGATCACATATTAGTGAAATAGCACCGTAAGCGTAAGGAGAGAAAATTGTATATAAAATTTGAAAAGCACTAGATATAAAAATGATTGTTTAAGATTAGAAGTAATAATAGTTTAAAATATTGGCTCTCGACATTACTTAATTAGAAATTAAAGTTTAAAAAGTTTTAAATGTGAACTGGAGCTGACAGTTCTGAAAAGACAAGGTAAAATGGATGTCAACATGACATGACATGACCTGCAGTCCAATGCCGGCCGGTATACTACTACACACCTTAAGTTTTAACAGTCGACAGGCCGCCGGCAGAACGCGACTCGTCATTTAACTGCGTGTGTGTAGTGAGTACCGGCAGCCCGGCCATTATCTCTCCGGCAAAATACGGCCGGCCGACTGAACGTGAATGGGTGCCTTAATACCCTCCAGGGTACCCCAGGAAGGGAAAATTTTCGAATGTAATACCACAAGATGTTTCGGGATTACCGAATAATACTTTTACCTGACACGAAACGTGTTACGACTCCGAAGGAGTAGTGGTGTTGCTGATGGTAACTCGTTGAGTGCCAGGTAAAAGTATTAGGTAATCCCAAAACATCGAGTGTTATTTAAAAGATTATATAACGAACCCTAATTTGAATAATCATTCATTTTTATTATTATTGATAACAAAGTTACAATTATTATAATAAATATTATTTACTCCAGTGCGACACACTTCCAAATCTCGTTTGGTTTGACATTTTTTTTAAAATTACGTCACAATTAAATATTTAATTATGTGTTACCATGACAGTAACAATCGTTCCACCAAAAGCGATAATCCCAAAGGCTTATCATCACTTATTAAGCCTCTCGGGCTATATATGGGAATTATGTACATTGAGTTGTATAATCGAATGTAATACCACAAGATGTTTAGGGATTACCGAATAATACTTTTACCTGACACGAAACGTGTTACCCAGCAACACCACGACTCCGAAGGAGGAGTGGTGTTGCTGATGGTAACTCGTTGAGTGCCAGGTAAAAGTATCAGGTAATTCCAAAACATGGAGTGGTATTAAAAAGATTATACCGGGTGTCCACGGAAGGTGGCTCGCCCCTCTAACTTTTTTGTTTTTCAAGATAATGAAATAAAATTTGGGGGATTTGTATACGACATAAAACTGCATTATTTGACAGGTGACTCAACATTATGGAACTTCCGGTTTAACCGGAAGTGACATAAACTTTCGATTTTTAAATGGGACACCTGGTATATTTTTACTTTTTTTGACTCCATATGACATTCTATATACAACGATGTGTCACTTGTCACTTTTTGTCACCAAGTAATTATTTTTTTTTCCAAATTTATTGTTTTATCTGGAGGGCTATGAATACCTTAAAATCACTTATTTCAGTTCTCTAATCTTGGGAAAAATACAATTTTACTATTTTTTATCCAATGCTATGTGCTATGTAAAATTTAATTTTTAAAGTTGTATAACTCATTTTCTTTAAATGGCAACATGGTGGCTCGTCGGGTTAAGAAAAAAGAGGATTTTATTACGATTATTTTGATACCATGCACTATTAGGTTTTAGAAAGGATGCCATTAAAAAACTTTAAAAAGTTAACTTAGAACTTTCCTAAAATGAAGCACCTTTGAGAATAAATTTAGATTTAAATGCATCAAGTAGCCTGTGACCAGCAAAACTGATAAAACAAAATCATGCCTTGAAGAAAATTGAAATGCCAACAGTTTCTGCCAAAGGAAATTAGTTTGTTGTTTAAAAAACATGGAAAATAATAGTTTTACAAGGAGTCAAAAACTTGATGTGTTATTAGTGTTTGGAGTATGTAGAAATTATTCAACCGATGCTGCACGACTTTACGCACAAAGATATTTTAATCGGCATCATCCAACCCGGCACTATTAGGTACCCAAAACTGGTTCCTAAAATGCGAAATGAGCCTGACAATAATAACATATCAACTTTTTCACTCCTTGTAAAACTATTATTTTCCATGTTTTTTAAACAACAAACTAATTTACTTTGGCAGAAGCTGCTGGCATTTCAATTTTCTTCAAGGCATGATTTTGTTTTATCAATTTTGCTGGTCACAAGCTACTTGATTCATTTAAATCTAAATTTATTCTTAAAAGATGCTTCATTTTAGGAAAGTTCCAAGTTAACTTTTTAAAGTTTTTTAATGGAAGATTTTCTAAAACCTTATAGTGCATGGTTTCAAAATAATCGTAATAAAATCCTCTTTTTTCTTAACCCGACGAGCCACCATGTTGCCATTTAAAAAAAAATGAGTTATACAACTTTAAAAATTAAAATTTTCATAGCACATAGCATTGGATCAAAAATAGTAAAATTGTATTTTTCCCAAGATTAGAGAACTGAAATAAGTGATTTTAAGGTATTCATAGCCCTCTAGATAAAATAATAAATTTGGAAAAAAAATAATTTCTTGGTGACAAAAAGTGACAAGTGACACATCATTGTATTTAGAATGTCGTATGGAGTCAAAAAAAGTAAAAATATACCAGGTCTCCCATTTAAAAATCGAAAGTTTATGTCACTTCCGGTTAAACCGGAAGTTCCATAATATTGAGTCACCTGTCAAAAAATGCAGTTTTATGTCGTATACAAATCCCCCAAATTTTATTTCATTATCTTGAAAAACAAAAAAAGTTAGAGGGGCGAGCCACCTTCCGTGGACACCCGGTATAACGAACCATAATTTGAATAATTATTCATTTTTTTTATTATTGATAACAATAAGTTACAATTATTATAATAAATAACAACGAAACACTTCCAAATCTCGTTTGGTTTGTAATTTTTTTAAAATTATGTCACAATTAAATATTTGATTATGTGTTACCATGACAGTAACAATCCTTCCACCAAAAGCAATAATCCCAATGGCTTATCACTTATTAAGCCTCTCGAGCTATATGGGAATTATGTACATTGAGTTGTATAATCGAAAAAATACAAAGGTTGTCATATCAACGTTATGAAATGATTGTATTTCATTGGATATTGATGGCGTGAAATTTTCCTGGTAATCTGAACAGGTGTACGAAAAAATACACTATAAACTATGAATTTTTTTTTTTTAATTTTTGATCTAAACAAGATAAATACTAATTAATGAAAATAGTCTAATATTCATATAATTAAAAAAATATTTAATAACAAACCCTTGCACAAATAATGTTGTTTGTATTTTGCGCGCAAAAGTGTTTTTATGGACATTTGATTGAATTTTTAACCTCGACCTAACGGTCTCGGTAAAAATTGCCCTCTCATGTACCATTAAATAACACATATTTTGCGCACTTAATACAAAAATAAATATTTCAACATCCGTGTAAAATTATTATTAATTTGTCAAGTTGGTATTAGTATTTTTCAATTTTTTCGTTATTATTCTCATATTAAATTAATTAAAAATAACTGTGAAATCAAAAACTCATATTCCCGTAATTGTAGTATTCCAATATCAGATCAGTTCTGACCAAATAAAAGTATCTGATATCAAAACGAATACTTTTTTGCCATTACAGTCATTAAAATCTATTTGAAAACGGCTTTTTTGTTGATATAAACATACCGTCAGTCAAGCCAGTTAATGTATTGATTATGCAAAAGTTTTGCCTTTGCGATAAAAAAGGCATTATTTGATTACTCGCCAAAATGATTCGAATTTTCTTTTATGCTTCCGTTCAACTGATTTAAAATTTAAATTATAGGATGTCTGTCTATGCGCGTATATGTCGCTCTTGATGCTTCTTAAAGTAAAACTCGTCAATTCATTATGGTTTGAAAAACATTTAATAGGTAATTTATTCAAATTGATCGAAAAAAATAAAATGACACTGGTTTTAAATAATTTTTATAAAATATTAATGGTTTGAATTTAATATAACACTTTCTTAATAGCGTCGTCTACTTCTTGATATTATATTGTGTAGGTATCAGATTTATGCTTATTGCTCACCTATTAAAAATATTATCAAAAATTGAATATTTTGTTGTCTTGTTATTTTAAAGCTATAATGTCTTTTGTCTTCTTACCCTAGACTTGCTGGTTGTCGGATATCGTAATTAAAAAGATAAATAAATAAATTATGTCGAGCACCTGATGACTTATTAACACTGATTCTCCCGTTGTTACATGACCGAAATTAATTTTTTTTTCGTCTGAAAACACCATAGTTTTTCACAAATTATTCCGATTAAGGTGTTTACCAGAAAAATGTAACATGATTTGTTTATTTCAATAAGTTAAAAATATTTTATAAAACTGAGAAAACACCTTCTATTCCTTATAAGAAATCACATACTATTTATAAAACCGTTGAATACTATACAGGGTGACAATTTAAAAACTTGAAATGGCCATATCTTAGGAACGAAAAACTGAAGAAAAAAACGCAAAAAACAGTTTCTATAAAACGACGGGGGAACAAAAACAAGCGTATTATCCCACCCTTATCTGCAACCCCTTGGACAGGGTGAGATACACCCCTAAAATCTTAAATAGAAAGGGGGGTCGAGTGATACATCATTTTGAAGCTCTTGAAAAATGCTTTCCAATGGTACCATAGAAAGCTACATTTCAGGAAATTCTTCTCTGTTTATTTAGAAAAACAATAAATGAAAACACAATTTTGAGATTTTTTATTATTATTTAATTAAATGTTCAAAATGATTTCTGTTGTTTTGAAGACAATAATAAAGCCTACTTTTAAATTCTTCACGTACATTTGCAAATGTTTCTCTAGATATAGCACGGCATTCCTTAACTATTCTATGCTGAAATTGCTCTAGTGGCTCAGGTTGCGTTTTAACCCTTAACTGGTGACCCTAGTTTTAAATACATAAATGGTGACCATGAGTCTGACAGCTAAAAACAGCGAATTTTTTTAAAAGTTTTGAAAAAATATTGAAATAATTTTTTTTTTCATTAATAAAACAATGTTTTCAAGATATTTTAAAATTAATTGAAAAGAAAAAATCAAATTTGAAGTGTCAAAATAAAAACATAAAAAGTTGAATTTTTTGTTACACAAAATTATAATAATATATATAAAAATAATTATAAGGCATATTCCAAAAAAAAATCTGAAGCATATGCAAATTAACATAATAAATCTTTAAAAATAAGTATATTTTATGTAAAAAAATGTAAAAATATTAAAATATAGATTCTACACAAAACCTGCAAATCACTAAAAGAGATAAAGAAATATTAGTCCCGCTCTACCCTGGTACAATTTTTACAGATATTTTACAGACATATTATGAGCACCTGTACGGACGTTTCTAATTGGCTCTTTTTTACACCACTTAAACCTGTTTTTTCCATAGTAATAATTGCTAGAAATGATGCTTTCGTCCTTGTCTTCGCTAGATATTATAATAACACAAAGGGTGACCTTGCGTCTACTAGACTCCGCGATATGAATAACTCGAAAAAAAGACGACTGACGTATCTCCCACTAAACCATCTGCCAGAACACTAAAGGCTATGAAGGTACACGAAACGGTCGCTTGCCACGTATTTGTGATGGGGAATGGTGATGCGTAAACGATCTTGCGGAGTCTGTGAGACGCTGGTCACCAGTTAAGGGTTAAAAACCACAGATTTTAGGTGACCCCACAAAAAGAAGTCAAGAGGTTTTAGGTCCGGGGATCTAGGTGGCCATTCAACAGGACCTTTTCTTTCAGCATACCTGTCGCCATTTAAATTTCCTAGTATAAATATTGGGCCGATAATACCATCTCCCAATATACCAGCCCAAACATTAATTTTCTGGGGGTACTGGGTATGCCCTTCTCTAAATACGTGGGGGTTTTCGTCATTCCAGTAACGACAGTTTTGCTTATTAACACGCCCATTTAAATAAAAGGTACACTCATCACTGAAGCAAATATTTTTAACTAGTCGAGGTTCTGCCGTAATTCTATCTGTCATTATTTCACAAAACTGAATTCTTCTGTCCGGGTCGTCGTCACCAAGTTCTTGCAGTATGTGCAGTTTATAGGGATAAAACTTATGAAATTTAAGTACCTTTCTTATTGATTCACGAGATAATCCAGTTGCTACAGCTGCTTGACGAGTTGATAAAGTTGAATTCATTGCAAACTGCCCCAGAATTTCAATTTGCGCTGCTTTGTCGGCTAGTCTCGGTTGATTTCTCTTTTTATTCGCGACAGAACCAGTTTCTTCAAATTTGGCTACTAGTTGGCGAACATACTCCGGGCTTACATTTTGACCTGGATGCCTTTTGTTAAAACGTTGAGCTGTCCTTAAGAAACATTGATCCTGGGAACGATAAATGAAAATAATTTCTACACGTTCAGCTGTGCTGTACACCATTGTTAAAGATAAGAAGTGCTGCTTTTCGTTTAAACTGAACCGAAAGTCAACTGTTTTTAAAATAATAATACTAGTATAAGTTACTTTTAAAGTAAATTCTGTGATAATAAAATGCGAATATTTATAAACAAATTTTTTTTTCGACAAAAAAACCATAGCAAATAAACCAAAACAAAATACCTAGGCTTAAAATGTTTAGAATTCTTAAGAGATATCTCTTAATATGCCAGGATATTGGTAGCAATCATTTTGATCATTTAATCAAATAATAATAAAAAATTTAAACATTGTGTTTTCATTTATTGTTTTCCTTAATAAACAGAGAAGAATTTCCTGAAATGTAGCTTTTTATAGTACCATTGGAAAGCATTTTTCAAGAGCTTCAAAATGATGTATCACTCGACCCCCCCTTTCTATTTAAGATTTTAGGGGTGTATCTCACCCTGTCCAAGGGGTTGCAGATAAGGGTGGGATAATACGCTTGTTTTTGTTCCCCCTTCGTTTTATAGAAACTGTTTTTTGCTTTTTTTTCTTCAGTTTTTCGTTCCTAAGATATGGCCATTTCAAGTTTTGAAATTGTCACCCTGTATATGACAGCGACAGGCTTTCCTACTGTAAGACAACGAAAAATGCTAGACCGTTGTGTAGTCATAATATCACAGTAATTTAGCCAATAGAAAATAGGAGTTATTTCTTTCATAGAATGGTTTATAGCCATTATTGCTCTGAATACTCACAGTAATTATTATCAAGTTCTATTAGGCTTGTAATCGGGTTTTATATACTGTATTAGTTGCGACTGGCAGTTGTAATGGACCTTGACATTAATCATAAAAATATTGGCTTGCTACAGTTAATAAAGCATATACTTAGGACCACTTTAAATCAGTACTGTAGTTGCCAAAAACTTAAATAGCTTCTAGTGTGTGTAATATTGTTTTTATCGTTTAACATTGCATATAATTATCTCTTATGCAACATGGTTTACTAAGATGGTAAAATGCATACATAGATTATAAAGTCAAAGTCTTCGCCTCATGGACTGACAGACACTCTATTTTTTTCTTATATCCATTATTGCGTTATTTCCCCTACACTTAATTTTCATCGATGGATATTTTTGCAAATAAATTGAAAACGGTCACAGGTTCCAGAATAGTGCAAGAGACCAGAACGCTAAACAAAGGAATAGAGAGTTCAAATTTCATACCGGAATTCATACAGGGAGCCAAAAAAAAAGTTCTGAAAGATAAAATTGTAGCCGATTCAACAAAATGTAACACCCTGTATACTGCGACCGGCAATTTTGATACTTTATTGTAGATATTTTAAAAAAGGGTTAATGTTCCAAATTTGAAACAATTATCGCAGAATATAAGAGAGAAAACGCAAAATACGAGAAAAAAAATTGAAACTGCGCGAAAATAAGGCGTTTTGGACCATGCATATATTTGCAATTTTTTCTTATTTTGACGAGTACTATCATCCCCTGAAATATCTGCATGACATTAATTAACACCCTGTATACTATGTCTTGCAAATATAAATATCAGTGTTATATGTCCTAAAACTAACCTTAAACTCTATTTATAATATTAACCTATAAGTGTTATTGTTATAGTTACACGATGTACTAAAAATCATTTTGCAAAAGTCAAGGTTCCTTCAATACACCGTATAGCCATCGCAACGGAATCAACTTCAATACAAAAGGCAGTTACAATGGTAATAAAATAAAAGGTAGACAATGTAAATAAAACCACGAAGTGCAACATACTCTAATATGGGGAACGCATACGCGTTTTCCATGATATTCATCATAGGGCTGAACGCCTTGTTCACCATTTACTTATAGTTCCGAGAGAAATTCCTTAAAGCATCAGAAAATCTCTGAAATAAATAAATTATAATATTACAATGGACGAAATATTTTATTTAATGGTAAGTAAAAGAGTTAAACGTACTTACTTACTGAACAGCAGCAAGAGGTAATAAGGGTCTGCCTGCGCCTCGCTCACGTGAAAATTATTTTGCGCTCCGTGTTAAAAATTAATAATAATAATAATAATAATAATAATAATAATAATACTAATAATAATAATAATAATAATAAAAAAGACTTTTATTAATAGAAAATAATATGTACATACATATAGCTGAAAGAAAAAATAAATTGACCAAACTCAGAGTGGCGAAGTCTAGCTACTCCAACAAACTCAACCACTAAACTGAGAATGTAGTCGTCTCGAAATATACTAATATAAAAAAAAATAGTGTAATGCACAGCAGCGGATGTATTGGTTTGATAAATGTGACATTTATTATAAACTAATGGTATAACTCAATTTACGACAATATGGCAAACGATTCCGTCTCCGTAAGCGCGGTCCCGGGCAGCAAAAGTGGTGAAAGAATAAATGAATGTATTATTGCTTATTGAACTAATAAACAGATACGCACGAAGCTTAAACTTAAACTTATTAATATTATACAACTTATATTCGTTTGGAAATGAGTTATAAAATTCTATAGCAGTATAAGTGAAACTTCTTTGAAATAATGATGTTTTATATTGGGGTATGGTAAAACTGTTCTTGTATCTGATATTTCTGTTGTGAATGTTGTCTCTGGAAACGATTTTATTTTTAAGTTTTTTTGGTGATAAGAACTTTATGAATAAAATTACCCAGATGAAAATTACATCTATTTCTCATATTAAGCCATTTACACTCTTTTATTTTATGGGTTATATGCTCGCGTTTTCTTATTCCATAAATCAGTCTACAGCAGGAATTTTGCATTTTTTGTATTCTATTATTTTTTATTTCATGTAAACATTAATAAATGAAGTCGCAGTAGGAGTAGTGTGATAGAACTAGGCTATCGCAGAGCATTCTTTTAGGTTTTTGATCGAGGATATGTCTATTATTGTAAATTAATTTTAAGGAATAAAATGCTTATTTATTAATATTTTTACGTGTTCTTTGAAGCGCAACTCCTCATCCAAAAGAACATCAAGATTTTTCGCTGAATGTACATAAGGAAGATGAACGCCATTTAGAGAAATGTTCACATTATTTTTAAGAGTGTCACGATTACCTTTGTTTGCAAAGCACAAACTTTTGGATTTTTCCGAATTTAATTTAAGATTATGAGTATTATATAGACAGGGAAATAATGGTTTCCAAGTAGAAATTAATTTGCTGGATCGCTTGTTGTGGAGAACCTCAGGTGAAGTTGTGTATCGTCCGCGTAAGCGTCTGACTGACAGAATTGCGTAAAAGTTATGATTTCTGCTGTATAAATTAATAATGAACAATAGTGGAGATAGAATGGAGCCTTGCGGAGCCCCTAAAAGAATGTCAATCGGATTGGAGTATATTATGTTGTCAACAACAATTTTTTGAGCACGGTTGGTTAGAAAATATGATATTAGTTTAACAGAATCCACGTCAAACCCATAATAATGTAATTTAGAGGACAAAAGCCTATGATCGAGTGTATCGAAAGCTTTGGAGAAATCCAACAAGATCAACAGGCTGGCTTGGCCTTTATCATAGGCGGTCATAATATCGTCTGTAACTGAAGTTAATGCTGTGGCCGTACTGAAATTTTTTCAAAAACCACATTTGCCAGGAAGAAGTTTATTTTCTATAAAAAAAAGAGTACATTTTTTGGTCGTGCAAAATATTTTCTAGAATATTCGACATTGCCCGAAAAATACTAATTTTATTATTCTTAAATCCGAAAAAGTTTTAGGGTTATTATTTTTCGTAAGGGGTTGCCCTATGGCAACCTTCCACGAGTCAGGAAAATATTTATGCTCTATACAACAATTAATGATATGCATGTAGAATATAAACATCAATAAACGGACTGCAAAGGTTTAGCATCCCCATTGAAATATTGTCAGTACCAACGCAGTCAGTTTTAATAGAATGTATGACTTTATTGATATCCCCCACTGTACTTAACTGAAACCTAAAGGCAATATTTTCTCTATACCTATTATTGTTGTAAAAATTTATTTTTTCGTTACCTTTGTTAGATACGTTTTGCAGAAAAGAGCCGAAATAGTTGTTAATGTTATCGGGGTTGAATAAGTTAGGGGTTAAACTATGATATTGGCAAGTACGAATATTAAGGTCTCTTAATGTACATATAGATAATAATTAACTCTCTAAAGTTTGTACAAGTACCTAACACCCTGTATACTATTAAGAATAAGATGCTTATTTACAAAGGTTATGTTTATTTAGAAAGCTTTTTTAGAAAACGTGTATATTACATTTATACGACAAACAGTGTGAAAAATAGGAAAACTTACATTTATAAAAATGCCATGTGTTGGAAAGACTCATAACATTAAAGAATAATTCGCCAAAGAAAAACAAATAAAAATGACTGGAAAAAATATAATGGCAGTTATTTTTCAGACGGAATTAGAAAATATGAAGTCTGTTGTTCCTCGTGCCATACAAATAAGCGTGTAAGTTCGCTTGTCGGAAACAAGATAGCTAAAAATACATTGGAACATAATATATTACCCAAGTTCGTGTAAAAAGAAACCCTCTTGATAAGAGCAGGCCATGATATACAACTTATAAAATATTTTTTATGTTCATTTTATTAACAAGACAGTTTTATTTAGTGTTATTATACGGGGAAAGTACTGGGCAGTATGTAGCTGACTGATTTAAAGATACTGATACTGTCGGCTCAATGTACCGGGTAGTTGTTAACTAAGAATGGCAACCGTACGGTTTGCCAAAGCGACTTAGAGAAATTGCTGGAAATTATTTTTAAGTTTCTAGTTTGAACGCTAGGGTGCTGAGAGAAAACTCTATTAGCCGCAGCTAGATACCTATTAGTTTTAAAGAATAAATGGCAAAATTAATATGGCCAGTTGATGGCCTTATTTTATATACAGTGTGACCAGTAAAGGCTGCATCATAATTATGGGATTTTTTTTATTAATAACTTTATTTGAAATTTGACTTTGGCATCAAGTTCTGCTTCGATCGAGATGAAAATTAAGCAAAAAAATAGTAGTCACGTGATTCGCATTATCTGTCAAATATTAATTTTTCCAAAAAATAATTCAAAAGTGGCGTTATTCTGAAAGTATCAAAAAAGTTATTAGAAAAAGCTTTTTTAAATGCAGTTTCAAGCCCACATGCAAAATTTTATCTGCATAAGATAATTTTGATTTTTTACCCATAAATTGCACCACTTTTGCAAAATAAGACTCAACGCAATCTACATACAACTTCTTAGTTTTGACAATGCTTTACTTTAGATTCAGTTTATTTAAAGTAGCGCCGTATTAAATGTGTGTTTTTCTACAAAATCAAAATTGGGCTATTAAAATTTGGTCGCATGTGATGCAAAGTTTATTTGTTTTTGACCCTGTAACTTCATAAAATCAGTATTTTTGAAAACGTAGTTTGTGCCTGAAAGTAATACACCTTATTATTAAGACAAAAAGAACACAGTGTCATCAGTAAAGTGTTCATTAAGTGAAAAATAAATTTTAGTGGTGGGTAAAAAATCAAAATTATCTTATGCAGATAAAATTTTGTATGTGGGCTAGAAACGGCAGTTAAAAAAACTTTTTCTAATAACTTTTTTTGATACTTTCAGAAATAACGACACATTTGAATTATTTTTTGGAAAAAATTAAAATTTGAGAGATAATGCGAATCACGTGACTACTATTTTTTTGCTTAATTTTCATCTCGATCAAAGCAGAACTTGATGCCAAAGTCAAAAAAAAAATCCCATATAATGCGGACTATACTGGTCACACTGTATAATACTTTTACTCTATAGGATTTGGCCCCAGACCATCACCAGTAAATAAATCATAATAAAAAATAAAATGGCATAGAAGTTCTTACCTAAAGGAACATATCAGTGGGGATAATGCCAGGGCCGTTTCTGGCCTGTTGGCCGCCCTTGTGCGACATATGAACTGGCTGCCCTTTAAATCAAATTAGTTACTATTTTACAATTACCTACCTGAAATTATGGCGCAAAGCAATTGTCAGAAAAATAAATCTTTAATAGGTGTCTATTTTTAATATTTTTCTTTTATTCATACTTACCTACAGAGGGGCTCAGCAATTTGGCTTTTAATGGCGATAAGGGCCAATCCACTAATCCTTTCTTGGGACATAATTGACCGCAAGTAATTTTTAATTAATTTTAACTTTGAAAAACTACGTTCGATAGATGCAACAGTAACCGGTAGAGTAATAAAAATTCTCAGCGCAACACAAAGATTTGGAAATGATGAGATTAAATCTTTTTCAGCTATGAATTTTAGCGTATCTACAATTATTATTTTGTACGTTTTATTGGAAAAATTTCTCGGAACGACAAAATTTCCTGGTCGAGCTCTGAGCGATCAATATCTTTGTTTGTGGGACTTCCTTGCTATTGAAGCGCTATATCGAGATCTTTGCAGGATTTTAATAATTTCTCGTCATTTATGGCATTAGCTTCATAGAAGTTCGACAAAAACCCAAAAGTTTCATTACACTTATTAAGTGAAACGAATATATCCTTAATTGATTCTATCGCAATATCCAAAGAACGAGTAACCGGTGCCCATAAGGGGTTTCCTCCCTGGCGAAAAAAAAAATAAAAAATATCCAAAATCGAAAAATAAAAATTCACATTGAAACTCTGTTTGGCCTCGACGATGGGGTCATCTTTTAATTCGTAATCAAAATGTCTGGGTACTTTTTTTCGGCGTCGGAAAAGTTATTTGTAACAGCATTTGAAACCGGACATCAGCGGCAAATTTAAATAGGGTGCGTTATTTTGCCCTGTGAGTATTTGTGCCCCCACCTACCCTACTACCAAATTAATAAGACCTATAGTTAAATTCACATAAAGTTTTAATGCCAAATGTCAAGACTTGTCATTGTCTAGTTACTTTAGATTTCACCAACTTACTAAATTTCTTATACAGCTGAGATTGGTCAGTGTTTTTTCTTTTTCTTTTCTGGAATTGTTCGGCCAACTCTTTTTATTTCTATCTCTTTTTAATGGTATGAAATAATACAAGATAGACATACTTTGTGTGCAGTACAATTATACTAATTAAATTTAGCCATTAGAAATTTATATTTTATGAGTTGCTGCAGTATTTGACAAGTATGACAGAACTGAAATGTCACGGCATTAAAAGTTTTTGTGAATTCAACTATACCTACATAATTATTCAAATAATAACAATTAGTTTTAATTTTTTGAGTAAACCTAAGACAAAATGTAATTGACGTGGGTTGCAGGGCGGCCACCTCCGTTGAGAATTCTTTTTATTTTTCCGATACTTATCTATCTAAAAAGAAATCTCTAATTAACACAAAGGACGGCTGCCTCATTCTTGACAGCTACTGCATAATTTTTTTTTGAAAACTGAATTTACCATTCTTATTTGACCCTTCATATTTATGAAAACTCCTAGAATTTTTTTTTACGTCTAACATTTTTTTCTGTGAACCTGCAGGCGGCTTTCGCCGCCTTATAACTTTAGCCGCCCTTGTGCGGGGGCACTCCCAGCACGCCACTCAGAAACGGCCCTGGATAATGCTTAAATAATACAAAAATTTACGACAATGTTTTTTATATTATGAGAACATTTACGTAAAACCAAATAAGATTAGTTTTTATTTATTAAAAATAACAACAGAGGTTCAAGTTTATGTTTAAGGAGAAAATAAACACAAATATACCTTGAATATAAAGACACATTTACACAATACTTATATCACGGAACACACAATTTAGATTTGCACTCATACACCTTGAACTTGACACAACAAAGAATGTTTATTTTTGTGATAATTAGATACCAATTAAAAAATCATGTCGACCTCGTGTGTGTCTAAACGAAATATTTTAGGGATTAAAGGATTTCTGTTTGTGGTAACCCATATACAGTATGTCTACGAATAGAGTATGGAAGAGGAAAAACTTTTTTATTAGTAGGTATAGAAGTCATTCTTTATAAAAACGTCTCCTTGTGCTGAAACTACAATTTCTAATATCAGATTTGCGATTACTATAATATACCCTATATTATAGGGTTCATCACAAACAACAGTTTTAGTTTTTTGGATCTTTTTTTTTGATTTATTAAATGAATTTTGCTAGTGTTAAAACTACAATTTCAACTATTAGATTTGCGATTGGTCCAAATCCAAATCAGTTGTCACGTAGGAGTCCCGATCCCACAATTATTGACTTTCATTTATAGATATATCTGAAGCCACATATGTGTAAAAAACCAATTTTATAAATACCTTGGATCTCTTGACAGAAAAAAATAAGAGTAGTTATTGCAAATATCCCAATACAGCAAGTTAGGCACTGTTATCGGGAATTCAGATATCTAGTTGAACTATGCGCTAACTCGGTGGTACCACGTTTGAATAGAATCTCCAGATTATAAAAAAATATGTTTTACATTGGTCTGTTTGTCTATTGGCTCAAAGTATCAAAAACCACTTGACGGGAAAGGGTGAAATTTTGTAGCTGTGTTAGGCGTTAACCCTGCTCGAGCTGAATATATTTTAAGGTCGATATACAAGGTGAAAGAATGCTAAAATCGTTTGTCACTTAAACTCATTACATAAAACGTTTTTCATTATTTACTTCTCATTAGAGAAATGGAGTAAATAATGGCAATTCCTCAAGGTAGTAGTACAAAATAATAATAATTAATCACTAATAATATACTTAACTAATAACCAACGGTACAGTAATTAATATCACCAATACTTATTCCTGACAATATCTATAAAACTCTTTTTTCTAATTTTGTATCATAACAAATCTATTACGATACGCATTTGCGTATCGTAATGAAGCTATTTCGATACGCGTTTTTTCTTTATTTGATGTTGGTATCATTTAAATGTTTTATTTCATTGACTTGCGCGGCCTTTGTGATTTACGAGAAAACCCATTTTTCGCAAAGGAAAAATAGCTTGATAACCTACTTTTTTATTCTGTGTGGATAACAGTCATGTATGTTGGTTGCATAAATTTATAAATCAATCTTTTGTAGATGCTTCAAGCTATCATTTTCTGCCAAATCCTATCCAAAATTCAATCTACTAACCTTCCAATGTCGATTTTAACTTCAACTTTATTTGAATTTTCCATCTTCCCTATACTAAATTGCAATGCGGTGACGTAAAATTACGTCTTTTGAAAAAAAGTAGCAAAATCGCCCGAATTTCCGAACGCTCTGTATATATACCGAATGTACAAGGATCACACAACGTATTTCGTCCAATTTCAAATCTCATATCGCTAAAATAACTTTAGAATCTCGTGGTGAAAATGGGTCAATAAATCAAAAAATTACAGTTCGCAAAATAATTTTTGTTGTCCAGAGGCTACTATGATAAAAAATAGTATTACCAACATAAAATTTAGACATAAAAATTTACAAAATTTGAAGGATTTATTTTCTTTTTAAATATGTGTTTTTTATTGAAAAAACTACAAATTAGAAAAAATATTATAACGTACGTGTTATATAAAGCAGTTTTAAGCACTGGTCCCGTTATAAAACTCGCCGCAAGCGGCTCGTTTTTTAACATGGACACGTGCTATAAAATGATGCTTTATATTCCTATAAGGACCGTCGTGACGTGACGTGTTCCGCGGAATCTATTTGCATTAGCTTCCGGATGGCTAGTGCGACGAGTAGAAGGACCTACCTTCGTATGGCGACATTTTCCCATAAGAAATAACATGGGGGTGAAATCCTGCAAAAAGTGGCACATTTTAAGGTGTCACTTTCCAGTCGGCTATAAACAGCTAATAAACGGATATAAACGGCTATAAATGACCAATGAACGGCTATAATAAGCAAAGAGCCGAGAACGGCTCTATAGATCGATAATGAACGGCTATAAATGATTAATAGACGGCTATAAACTGCTATAAACGACTAATGAACAGCTATAATAAGCAAATAGACTAGTACAGCCGTTCACTAGCCGTTTATTAGTCTTTTATAGCCGTTTATTATTAGTTTATTGTTCTTTATAGCCGTTCTAGAATGGCTATAAACGGCTATTTGCTTATTATAGCCGTTCATTAGTCATTTATAGCCATTTATAGTCGTTTATAGCCGCTGTTAGACTGAAAAGTGACTACGCCTTAAAATGTGCCACTTTTGTCAGAATTTTGCCCCCATGGTATTTTTTTTGGGAAAATATACGAAGGAAGGTACTTCTACTGTGACGTAAAATGCAGAAGAATCTTAGCAGCTTATTCGAACCAGCCACTACTGTTAATGAGCTTAGTAAGTCGGTCCAGTTGTAAGTCGCTAACTTCATCCACATCATAAAGAATGGTTCGCTCTAGGCATTGAAACTTCTTCTACCAAGGCCAGGGCATTCACATAAGAAATGCTGAATACTTTCCTAATCTTTTTTTATCTCTGCAACATCTGTAGAAGGCTTGTATTTGCATACGTTCGGCGTGTCTACCGAAAAGGCCGTGAATACGGCAGTGATACTTCTTAGGTATTTCCGACTGAATTGTATATGTTACAGGTTGTTAGCTCTGTCCATCTGCTTTGTGCTAATTGTTTATCTATATGATCCTCCTCTTTGACCGGTCCCAGTGGTCTAGTCATAGTATTTTCTGCTAGTTTGGCAGATATGCCTTCGCCTTCCCCGGCGCGATGACCAGAAATCCAACACCAGATGACTCAATACTGAACACCAAGGGTGCAAAGATTGTAGCTATAGCGCCTTACTAATTTTTTGATTTATTGCTGTTGGAATAAATTGCCTTTAGCGCTGCTTGCCTATCTATATTAACACTAATCTTAATATTTTCATCTCATATTATGATGTTTAGTTACTAAGAAAACTTTAAATACAATAAAAAACTCAATTGACATATTCTGACATCTAATGGCCGTACTTGAAAATTCAATTCCTTGGATGCAATTTTCTTTAATTTCCTTTTCGATTTATGATATAAACAGACAGATACGTGAAATGAATAGTATATGATAACGTAAACTTTAAGCGGAGATTTTGGTAAACAGTTTTTGCAAAACACATTTCTCATGGCCGCCCTCAGTCTGACACGTATTTTCTAACTTTTTAATAAAGTTTTATTTGACAAGTGACGTCTCGCCTAAGCAAAATATTAAATAAACTTTCACGCTGCTATCATAATAAATAGCCCATTAATGTTTCCAAGTGGAAAATATTGAAATTTTCATTAAATTAGATCTTAAGGGTATGTAAAAGATAAAAAGGGTTACTTTGTCGTCTGATGAATCTGTTCTTATAATAAAGTGAGTCCTCAAAGAAATAATATCGACCGCAAAAGTTTATTAATTTAATTATTTAGGTAAAATTTAACAAGCCTAACAAAATAGTTTCAATTTTTAATCGAAGTACACTGAGGAAAATAATCTAATACGACAGGTTTGCTAAGACATGGTTTGTATTGATAGCTTATTTTGTTATTAACCCATATTAAATAAATTGCTAGCGTATCAAGCCCGCTTTAATGCTGTATCAATTTCAGATTTGCTAGAACAGTGTTTTTATTGGTAGTAATCAGTTCCATTAGCAGCACAGTCTTGTTGAATAGTGAATAACTTTTAATACAGCAATTTTGTTGAGAAATAAATTCTCTTCTCAATGCGACGCATTTTAGTATTGAAAATACTATTAGGATCGTGTTTACGCAAACTTTGCATTGCATGTCGATGTCGCTCATGTCGATGTCGCTCATGTCGATGTCGCTCTGCCGTCTGTCGCGGCCAACAGCGCAATATCTAGATCGGTCTTGTATCATAATACTCTGATAATACTTGGTAAAAATATAAATATGAATCAGCGTAAAGTCGGCAAGTAAATAATGAATAATGTTTAGTTTAGTTTGTGTTTTAAAGAACGCCATAGTAACTTTGTTAAAAAGTGTTTTATTGAGATAAGTTATAACTAAGGTAAGTTCACGTTATTTAAATCGGAATATTATATCGAAAAAAAAAAGCGGGAGGCAAAAAGTTGGAGCACAATAATTGCATATTACAGGGTCCGCCCAAATTTGGTTAACAAATGGGATAATTTTTTTATTATTGATTTCTCAGAAAATGTTATTGTACCGGGTGATTGGTTATATTTTGCACCCCTACCTATCTCATGAAAATCTTCATGGTCTATTTTGAACGCTTGGGTAAATAAGTATAATTTAAAAACATAGCATAAGTAGGCTTAGACAATATGACCGATTGAATATAAGGCAATTGTTCACCTTGGTTGGTCTGCTATGTGAATATTATTGTTTATAAACAAATTAATATTAATTATTCTTAGAAATAAAACCATACATTTAATATAATATGTTTTAGTTAATATACAGGGTGTCCCAAACGTAATGGGACACAGAGCAACAGCAGGCTCCTTAAGGCGAAATAACGCGATTTATTTAAACTTGAATTATCCCAAAATTGATATATAGGGCTCGCTTTTCGCCCTGCTATCGCTTTTAAATACCTTAGCGTAAGAAATATTATATCGAAAAAAAAGGGTAGGAGGCAAAAAGTGGGAGCACAATAATTGCATAAACAGGGTTCGCCCAAATTTGGTTAACAAACGGGATAATTTTTTATTATTGTTTTCTCAGAAAATGTTATTCTACATAAAAGTTTTGCATCTTGAGTAAATCATTTTGACGTATTCAAATCTTCTGTGGCATAAACAAGATGACTATAAAATAGAAAAATATGACGTCAGTGAGTCAAAATTTTTTTAAAATTTAAAAACTGAAACAGCCATTTTAAAGAACTAATAAATCCAAGATAAAAAGTTAAATAAAGTTTTTTTCTAGTGCTAATAGTTTTCAAGAAAAGTCAAGTTAAAAATCAAATTTTTGCCCTTATTGAATTTTTACACTTTTCATATTAACTTTCCACATTAACTGTTAATATGGCTGTTTCAGTTTTTAAATTTTTAAAATTTTTTGAGTCACTGACGTCATATTTTTCTATTTTATATTCACCCTGTCTATGCCACAGAAGATTTGAATACGTCAAAACGATTTACTCAAGATGCAAAACTTTTATGTAGAATAAAATTTTCTGAGAAATCAATAATAAAAAATTATCCCATTTGTTAAAACCAAATTTGGGCGGACCCTGTAAAATTAAAGAACATTTTTTAAACTTTTACAAAATCCAAATTAGAATGTGGGCTTTAATTACATGACATAGGTCATTAAAATTTTAAAGCTGTGTCAGGTATTTTCAATACATAGAATGCTTGCGTAAGGTGCAAGTTCTGTGAATTTTTTTCCCAGTAAAGGCTTTCTCTACAATTAAGAAAGCAGAACAGCGTCCCCAAAAACGAATTGTATCCGTTAGAACTTATTATCCACAAGACGTTGGTGGGGGGTTCGTAGCTATCGGCAATCGCCGCGCGTCGTATTATTACTTTCAACGTATTTGTTGCGCAGGTCATATCGTTGTTTAGAGTCTTTTAGTTGTCCTGTCTGAATTTGATTTTTATTGATCGTACCAACACCTATTCTAATTAATTTATTTTTAGTTTCTATTTAAGTTTTTTTAAACTTTGCATGTCAGATAAAGCAATGGAACATTCTTATTTCGCACACCGATCATTAGTATTGGACTTTATAACCTATGGAGGAATTTAACTCTCTTAGTAAACCATGTTGCATAAAAGATAATCATATGCATTGTTAAACAATAAGAACAATATCACACTAGAAGCTATTTGAATTTTTGAGAACTACAGTACCAATTTCCAGTGGTAAGTATAATATGCTTTATTAACCGTAGCAAGCAAATATTATTATGGATAATGTCAAGTTTCATTACAACTGCCAGTCGGAACTAATACAGTATATAAAACCAGATTACAACCCCAATGAAACCTGATAATGACTGTGAGTATTCAAAGCATGGCTATCCGAAGCAGCCTTTTTCTGACTTCCAACTAATTTTTTATCAACCCCAACGTTGCAATGTGTCCATATAGTAGTATTTGTACAGGATGTAAACCGGCGTCAAATCAACGTCGTTTCAACGTTGTTTAGCTGTTACCAGAAATCTGGAGGCGGATCGACGATTTCACAAGTCATCAAGTGCAACAAGTTTGATATTGGGTGCATGCATAACGTTGTACCGCCGTCGGAGATAACTACTATCTAAAAGTTGCCTAAAGTCCTAAAGCACAACGTTGGTATGACGTTGGCATTGGTGTTTTTTTACTACTCTATACTTTGACAGATGTCAGTACTAGATCGTAAAGTTTTTACCTGAAAGTGAGGTTAGGGAGTCTTATGTTTTCTTATTTGTAAATTTGATATGGAAAAAAACAGCTTTCGCCTTGTCGGCCCTTTAAATATTCAGCTACTTTTTATAGAAGACTGAAAATACAAAGGCACAAAAATAAAAAGTTTAAAAGCAGTACCTGTAACAGCACATTACCATACAATTCATCAGATGAAGCCGGTCCATCTACATCTCGCCAGCACACCCCATCTGATGATAACAATACCGATTCACCGATAGTAATCCAAAAATGTGGCTAACAGAAAACAACTCTGATGGCCGTTTGCATCGCTTGGATTAGATGCTACTTAATCTAAGGTTCACCTTATCTCCAGAAATTGGTTTGCACGACTTTTTGCCTAAAGCTTGGCTTCCAGTCGAACAAAGCTAAGCCCCAGAATTATTCGGCTTATCTTGGAAATCTAACCTTAAACCATTGAAAAAAATAATATAACCTAAACGTCAGTCAAGTCCAAGTCAACCTAAACAGAAAAAATGGATTTATTACAACTCATTGCTGATGACGATGAAGTCGACGAAATTAATTTGATTATTTTGGTTTGCCTAGAAAAGTGTACAACAGGGCTGATTATTTTAACAGTTTTGACCAAAAACCGTTTTTTATGTAGGTTGATTTTGGATGACAAATGGAAATGAAACAACAAAACAATTAGGGGAGAAAAGATTTGGTGCAAAAGTTACTAAAAAAATTACCAGATTGACGCCGTTGTCAAACTTCTTGAAACTCTAGCTAAGTTTTACGGGTATTGACCCGGTGCATTCCATTTTAATTTAAGGCGAGCTTAAGTATAAGGTTCGCCCTAGCTAATCTTTAACTTTAAGCAAGGCGGTGCAAACGGCCATCAATGTTGATGACAAAAATAAATAAATGACATGTAAGAGACAACTCGACTCGCGAAGCTGTCGAAAAATGACAGCGTAGGCAACTGTTTTACCGATCGTAAAGTCGGTTGCGATATAAAAACAGTGCATTCTTTTCGACAACCGGTCGGCGATGGTATAAATATACGTAGTATCTCCAACCGAAGTTTAAAAGAGTAAAATGTGGGTAAAATTTTTGTAAGGTATGGACAGAAGTAGTACATTTAGTTAAACTAGTTGCAATTTTACGGCAAAAAAGGAGTGTTTTAGTCATTTTCCCGACGCCTCCATTTTAAGCTGTTTACAATAGGGCCCTGACGGCATCCATTTTATTTCAATTCCTTTTTCGTTACAAATTTACTTGTTTTTTTTCGCAAAAACGCAATAAAATACCCTACAATAATTTTTTAAAACAAATATATGTATGTTTCGTATTTTTACGACAAAATATATTAATAATTAAAAACTTGGTATGATGAATAAAAACTAATATTTTTTTATTAGCTTATTCTTTTTGTGGCCCCTTTTATTTTTAAAGCTCTCATATGCATGTTTATCAAAAAACTGGATTGCGTTTAGTATTTAGACCCAGAGATGGCCCGAAAACTAATTTCGAAATATCTATAGTTATCAAAGTTTGCGCCATTCTTGTATCTGTTTAAAGGTTTAATTCCGCAGTACAGAGGTACTCCAATAACAGGTATTTTATTTTCACCAAACTATTTACAACAAGAAAGTTTAGTGTAAATAATTGGCGCATATCCTACCAGGTTTGCCCTAACTAGGTGAATCATAGTCGGTAATACCAACGTTGTCACGACTCCAAGGTTGGTTAATTTAATCGGACTATATATAGTCGTACCCGACGTCGTAGCGACCCAAACTTGTGTGACCGATTTGGTGCAAATGTGGGTCGTGGCGAAGTCGATTTGACGTCGCGCTACAACGTCGGGTCGATTAAGGCAACGTTGTAACAACGTCGTATTGTTGCTTGGGATGGCTAAATTACCGTGATAGTATCACTACACAACGGTCTAGCAATTTTCGTTGTCTTACAGTAGGAAAGCGCGTTGCTGTCACATATAGTATTAAACAGTTGTATAAAGAGTATGTGAATTCTTATAAGCATTATAAGGAATAGACTTTTCTCAGTATATGGCATGTGCTTACCTTAACCAATCATCTCAATTTTCTGTGCAAAACTGGAACTAGAAAATCCTTTTGCCGATATATATATATTGCATACTAGGCACACATTCTAGTGCATTACCGCCTACTAGTAAACCTAAACATTCTGTTAAAAAATACTTACAGAAAAACTTTTTCGGGTCATAGCAAGCAGGGAAAACATTTAGTGTTGCTAAAGAACAGATAAATTGCTGAACGAGTTCGAACAGTTCGGTTCTTACTCGAGAACATGTTCCGTCAATATATTCAATTGTTCAGCTGTTCTTTTGGTTCTATGAGTAAAGATTACCGAGAATTGTGTGGTATACAGTGGAAACCTAATCGATTCGTCGAGTCTTCGATCAGTGCGTTCGTATCAGGTACCTTTCCAAAAAATGTGGCGCTGGGAGCAAAGCAAGCATTCGATTCGGTTCAATAAGCGAACGCAATTATCTTGTCATAAGTTTACCTTAATGACCGGTTCAGCATTTTTAGAAAAACTGTTCCCTGAACAGGCTGCTTCTAACCTGTTATCAAGAACCTGTTTCGTTCTTTTCTTAAAAATCCTTGAAGAGATACTTTTCATCGCTTCCATGGACCGTACGACACTGCATTCTACTCTATGTTCGGCTTGCAAAGCAGCGTGGATCTGTTTATATTTAGTATATCTTAAAAATAAATAGACCATAGGTTGCTTGATTTAGTAGATCATTAGAGAGAAAATGCATTTATAGTTTAATTATTTAAAAAAAATTCTTAAAAAATAATACAAGTTTATGAACTGCCACGGTAGACATATCCGTTGCGTATTTCTTTATTTTATAAATCAATTTATTTTAAACTTTATAAAAAGGCAATTGTGTCGTAAAAGTTGAAAGAGCTTTAACTGGGACGGTCTTTCTGGTTCGCCCCGAAAGAAATTCTGATGGATTGGCAATTTTATTGAAATTGGGTTATTTATGTCTAGCTTCAGTTTTGTCTGCTGAAAAAACAATACTATCATTTTCATGAAAGAACCTTTTAACGAAATAGGGATGGGATGCGTATTGACATAAAAGGTTTGTTTCTTAGTTTTCTGGAGTGAAAGAATTTATGATATCAAAACGATATGCTCACGGCTAACTGTACAGTTTTATACAGGGTGTATTCAGTGCAGATTTATTGTTATAGTCAGATCTGGTCTTAACGTGCGGGTCCAAAGGTCACTGATCATATGCGTCAAATCAGACAACACAGAGGCTATCAAAATGTTGTGAGATTATTTGCAAATATGCCGAAGGAAGGAAAAATAGTTTCAATATTTTAGCTATCGCGAAGATAGCCACATATACCTAATATTATTAGTTTTGTAAAAATTATGTACAGGAGAGTTGAAAACGTTACAAAAAAATTATATAATCGTTAATTATATACCTACTGTACCCTTTAATTAAAAACGACAATAATAAACAGTGCAATTTATTTTAACAATTTTACTACTAAAACCTAAAAATACAATGGCATTTAGTCTGATAAACTATTTCGATAATGAAAGAAAAAGTGGAAATTCGCAAACCAATATGCAGGAAACCGTAATGAAAACACTGGGAATTAGTTTAAGGACTATGCAGAATAATGTGCATGAAAAACAAGCATAATATAATACCCTAGAATACTAAAAAAAGTAAACGAAAAACACCGTTTATAATTATAGCCTAAAAACTCTCATCGTCACTTATAAAATCTGAAAAGTCCTCGTCGTCTGAGTCGTCTTCGAATGGAGCAATTATCATTGACGCTACTTCGACATCTAGTACTTGTTCTTGATCCCACCAATCCCTTATTAATATTTCTGTATGTTCCACCGATTTCTTCCAGTACTCTTGTGTAATATGATCTAACGAATCTTGCCAAACTATTTGTACTTGGTCGGATTTAAGACCATCACCTACATGTTTGCACCTGCAACATATCCTGTTGCAGAACCGGCATGCAAAATAATAAAACGCTTTCCCGTACCGCACCCCTTTTTCCTTTTAACACTTTTTACAGACTCATCTTGCCAAGATTTTGAACCACTACCATTCGAAAATATCCACGTTTCGTCTAAAAATACCACTTTTCGAAATTTTGATTTGTAATTGTCCGTATATTTTTTTAAAACTGAACACGCTGACTCACTATCTGTGGCTGCTCACATAAAAATCTTCGGTTACAGTTTTTTTTATAGCGAAAACCTAAATTTTTCATTAATTTTGATAACGCTTCAAGTCCAATTTCCAAAACACCCCAAATTTTTAATGTTTTTTGTAAAACTGGAAGAGTTACATTGGTTTTTGATTTGTATAAATCGTAAATCATATTTCGAACTCCCATTTTAATATTTTCGCGGCTTTCTTCGTTTACACTTTTTAGTATTCTTGGGTATTATGTTATGTTTTGTTTCATGCACAATTTTCTGCACAGTCTTTAAACTAATTCCCAGTGCTTTGGCTACTGTTTCCTGAATATTGGTTGGCGAATTTCCACTTTTTCTTTCATTTTCGAAATAGTTTATCAGATTAAGTACCATTTTTTTTGATTGGGGATGCAAAAAGCCAGAAAATTGTTCCATTTTGTCACAAACTGTCAAAGTCACAAAACTGGCATATTTAAAATAAAACGTATAGCTGGTGCTATTATTAGCTTTTTTAGAATCGCTGGAAAGTAAATACCTACATATCCTTTTTTTTTCATGTCAAAATGGAATAAGTCTGTCTCATTTATCTTACGTATTTTATTTAGAGGGTAAAATTAAACGCAAGTAAAGAAAACAAAAACTGAGAGTATGTCTTTCTTGAATCGTATGACCCCCACGATAAGACCAGATCCGACTATACCAGAACATACAAAAAATATTAAAACAAAAACAATGATGTGAATGTGAAATCTTAACGTTAACGCTGCAATAGTTATTTGTTTTACTAGGCAGCAAAGTAGTAGATTGACTGCCGTGGCTGATAGTTCATTCAGGAATTCAGGTAAACCAGTCAATCTACTTTGCTGCCGAGTTGACCATATATTTTTTTCTCCGATTGTTTATAATGATATAATATGTATATTGTATTTGCAAATTATTACAATTCCCACAATCTTTTTATTTTTCTTGTTGTAAATTAAAACAAAATTTGATAGAAATTGCAATTGTTGGAACGGTTGGTTGCTATGGAAATGTATATGTCCATAATAATTATAGTTTGACAACTTGTGACAGCAGCTTAGGCTTAGAAGTACACTACTCCTCCAGAAATTAGGGAGGTGGCAAAAAATATTGAGTTAAATTTGTTGCCGAAGAAGTCTAATATGAAATATGAAAGAAATTATAAACGATTTATGGATTATTGCATGGAGAAAAATGCGAAGACATTTCGGAGAATGTATTACTTGCTTATTTGGCTAAATTATCGAAAACAATGGTTGGTTTGTATATTCCATGTTGAAGGCAACTATAAATGTTAAAAATAGCGTAGATATAGGAAGATATTTGAAGTTGCGTGCATATTTAAAACGGGCATCCGAAGGCTACCAGGCAAAGAAGTCCCGAGTTTTCGAAAAACAAAATATTACTAAATTGCTGCAGATGATGAGGTCTTGAGGTCTTTCCTAATAATGAAATATTTAGATGTTGTTAGAAAATATATAGCTATTCGGCCTGCTGAATTAAAAGACACAAGATTTTTTTTAAATACGTAAAAGGTAAATCCGTAAAGCAATTTGTTGATATCCATAAATTTGGTAAAATACCTCAAGAAATAGCTGTATATTTAAAATTGTCGCATGCTAAAGAATATACGGGTCACTGCCTGGCGGGTGGAAGTCCTCAACTATAGCAGAAGTTGTTCTGCAAACCATTGATTTGCCATTGGTGGCGCTGAAGTGATCTATTAGAGCTAACAATTTTAGGCGGTAATCCTGGTGCTCTGTTGTTCTGCGGCGTCGTTCTTTGCCCATGGCTCTAATTGTTCGGCCTTCTTAAAGCAAATCTTACCACAGTATACACACTTCTGTGCACTCTAGTAACAATATTCCGAAAGAAAGTCCAGCATCAATAATCAGTCCTCTGTTAATGTAATTTATGTCACAGTCCAAGTACGGTTAGTTTATTGGTAATTAAAATCATTCTACAACCCGACATAAGTCATTTATGTCGTGCCATATATAATAGCACGAACCCCCCTATATATTTAAAGATTCGTATCCGCACTATAAAAATATTTCTCTCGCGTATAAAAAAAAGTCGTAATAAAAGCTTTTTGATGCATTTTTTATACCATTCCCGTAACCGAAAATACCTAATATTAATGGCTTTAGTATAATAAATTTATTATTAGGCATTTAAAGCAAGTCATTCAGACTGTTTTATTTGTTCTTCTATATTTAACATTTCTATATTTAGGCGAAAAGTTGAAAGACATATTTATTTTTATATGCCTAGTTTTTCCTTATGTTTGGGGAAGTCTTCAAATTTCAGGTGTTCTTTAAATAAGGAAGGACACACTAGGACATCGGAGCAGGAGCGTCGCTAAGGGGGGTGGGGTTGTTGTTCTTGGTTTAGGATTTAGTCAGTTTAGTTTTGTGTGATGGCAGGTAAACATGTATTTTAAAATGGAAAAAATGAAAATACATGTTATGAAGGATTTCCTATTTAACTTGCAACGGAGTGAAGGACTGACTAGTACCTATTATGTATAATAAATACACTTTTAACATCCTGGGCCCATAAGAATAACATGGAGTCTAATACCTTGCAAAAAATGGCACATTAGTCACTTTACAGAAGTTGAATCGTTTTTGCTGTTTTTGAGCCGTTATGAGCAGCTCTTTTGCTGTGTCTGAGCCGTTTTTTCTGTTTTTTAGTTTTATAGTTAGTTTTGAACCATTTTTTGCTGTTTTTGAACCGTTTTCAGCTGTTTTTGTTGTTTGTTCTAAACAAAAACGGCTGAACTTCTGTAAAGTGTGTATTGCGAAATTATCTCAGGGTATACAAAAATACGTATATTGAACTTGTGGAATTAGTAACACTTTTAATAAAATATGTACCGATATGAGAGCTGCAATTACATCCCATTACAGGCTGAGAGCAACGCTTCAATTTTTGGCTACAGGAAGCAATTACCAAAATTTTAAATTTTCAGCCATTATGTCTGCACAAACCTTGAGTGAAATGATTCTAGAATCTTGTATCAAATCCTACAAAAAAAGCAAGTGAAGTTAATAATAAAATTATCAAAAAAGAAAGATATACCCGGGAACTGTGCAAAATAGGTGCGGCGAATTTGCCTTTTGAGGGAAGCTAAAACAATATGGCCTCTCTGGGGCCAGTGATAAACAATGACGGACGGTTGTCATAGTCAAAGCTGCCTGGTTAGTTAATTAAATATTGTTAAAAACATAAGTGCAACCTACTGTTTTACTTTTTATGTATACAGTGTGTCCAAAAAAGTATGGATCATAATAATATGGGAAAGTTTTTATCACCGATTTCTCAGAAAATTTTATTTCTTATAAAGATGGTGCATTCCTTAAAACTATAAATACATATTATTTCATATTTCACCTGCGGCTAATAGTAGGGGAGTAAATGCCATTTTTTTGAAATTGCCTTAAGAGTAAAGTACCTTAATTAAATCAAAATCAAAATTTTATATGGAAACGTTTTTGCAAATTAAAAACTTAGTCCAAATACGAAATTTGAGTTAGGTGTGTCAATTTTTAATTTTTTTTATATGCATTTCTTTAAAATAGGTTTTTGGACTTCAGCGTACTGGGTGAAAATGACAAATAAATTATTAATTATTTCCACTAATATGAATAGAGTTGGATTCTATCATAATTTTGTTTCGAACATAAGTTGGCTAAAATGTGTTTAAGTAGGCGTGCAACACGCTAATATCTGAACCAACTCGTAACATTGAAACATTTTAAAAAGTTTGCAACTACATACTTAATTGATTTTTATTATTAACCCACGTTTAAGTTATTCAATAAATATATTAAAATTGCGTAAATAAAAAATCGACCAGAGGTGTACCGTTTAGGGGAAAATAGAGATTAACCAAGAAAAATTAAAAATTGTGACACCTAACTCAAATTTCGTAATTGGACTAACTTACTAATTTGCAAGAACATTTCCATATAAAATTTTGCTGTATTTTTAATAATTATGGTACTTTACTCTTTAGGCATTTTTGAAAAAATGGCATTTACTCCCTTACTATTAGCCGCAGAAGAAATATGAAATATGCATTTATAGTTTTAAGGCATGCACCAACTTTTATAAAGAATAAAATTTTCTGAGAAATCGGTGATAAGAAACTTTCCCATATGTTGCATACTTTCTTGGACATACTGTATAGCTACTCCACAAAGAGATGAACTACTTTAACAAACTAATTTTACTTGCATGTATTATAAATAAGCCTTCTATTTTGTCATATATTCAAGTCATATTTATATCGAACTAAAGTTTTCTCCTGCGACACTATTTTAAATTGAAAAATATTTTTAGAATCGTGCAGACAAAGTTCCATAAAAGTTTAAAATGTCTTAAGCCTTCGAACCCAGAACCCAAATACCCAAATACGTCCGATGCTCTACCAATTGCGCTACTAAGACTGAAATTATGTTGACCAACTTCGGCATATATATAACTAATAGATTTGTGTTAACTGCATACAGTTTGGAATGTCCAGCGATTTTAAACTGGAAAGGACTTTTTGAGAAGAAGGAACGCAATTACGACCACTGATCATTAAGATATATTTTTTTTATCGTTGATCCAAATGCGTCGTGGTAAGAACTTTAGAGTCTCCGTGGTGCGTTCGACTTATATTTTGAGGTTCTGGATTCAAATTCCAGCGGAGCCATAAAGCTTTTTTAGTTTTAAAACATTTTTTCTGTTACGCAACAAAACTATTTTCGAAAAAACTTTAATTTCCAGATATTAACTGCCCATTTTGTCTAAAACAATGCTGATTTGAATTTGATACAAAAAATTCTCGTAATTTTTTGACAAACCAATTACTTTACATCTCGGTTATCTATTAGCTACAGATTATATTCTTGCATTACTTACCACTTTTTTAAAAAGCGGGGGAAATAAATACTTGATGTTTTTTAAAGAGTTTGAAATTTTTAAAATATTTTAATTTTATTTCGAATTGAAACTCCGGATAATTACGCGAACAATGGTTCTCAGTCATTTTTATTTCAAGATTTGTTTCAACACGCCAAAAAATATTTTTCTGGGAAAATCGTATTGTCATACTGTTTAATGCATTTTTTCCACCGCTTCAGTATCCCAAAATACCTTATATTAATGGCCTTAGTAATAAATTTAATAAGGTATTTAAAGCAAGTCATTCAGAGTCGTTTTATTTGTTCCCTTAGGTATTTTTATTAGTCCGAGAGCTTACCATAGAGACCAAACCTATTTATTATAATTTACGAACAGGCAGGTTAGTATATAGTGTCTCTGTTAAGACCAACTTTATTATAATATTATAATAACATTCATATACTAGCCCCTTAAAAACCGCACTGTGATGGATCCAGGCATCTCCGAAATCCACCGAGACCGCCTCTGCCAGTCAGCGGCACGAAGGTGAACTAAATAATTTGAGGTCCGCTTTGCTTGTCAAATCGTTACATAAACACTTGGTAAGATGTAAACATTATTTTGAGGGTAATTATGATAGGAATCGGTATATTTTCAGGTTAGTTTTGTTTGTCGAGTGATGACAAGACGTCAAAATATTCAAAAATTAACTGCCATTATCGTTTGCTTCTCGGCTATACAGTTGATTTGAATCTTTACTAACCTAGTTGTAGAAGGCTGTGACCTACGTCGTTCACGGGCAAATGTCAAAACTTCACTTGTTTTTTTTAATGTACAGGCCTATAATATATTCTGTTTTACCTACTCTCTCTAAAATTTTAGAAAGCCTGGTTATATTTTATTTAAAATCATGATGAAAGCCCCAGTACCAAAATACTCCGGAGATAAACTCGCCCCCCGATCGGATCTCCGGGTGGGGACTGATCCTGTAGCCTCATCAAGTGATATTAACCGAACATCCACTTTCTCCGACAATATACTGGGTTCCCCTAACAATACTCAACCGAGAAATAGTGTGGCACCTACAGTTGCTGACACACCCAAAAACAGCAGCTTCAAAATTGATTTCTGCAATATCAGAGGGCTCAATACCAACATTAATTCAGTCCACCAGCACTTACAATCATCCAAGCCCCATGTGCTCGCACTGACCGAGACAAAGGTCAGGTCGTCAACGAACACCGTCAGCTATTTATATCCTGGATACGATTTTTATTTCCGATTAAGACACAACTTTGGGGTCTGTCTCTTTATCCGAGATGATCTTTGCTGCCAACGAGAGGACACATTTGAACCAGCAGAGTTTGATGTAATATGGTTTAAAATATCAACGCAGAAAATCACCAAGTTTATCTGCTGCCTTTACCGTCCTCCAAGTGACACCCATTACAGAGCACTCTTCTCGTCACTAGCAAACACAATTGACTTCTTACAAACCAACCATCCTAATGCCGAAGTCGCTATCTTTGGTGACTTTAACGTCCACAATATCAACTGGCTCAAATACTCAAATACCAACGATGAACAGGGTCGTGAGGCGGAATCTTTTGCGATCAGTTCTGGTCTAACTCAACTCGTGGAAGAACCAACGCGAATTCCAGACCGAGATGGAGATTTTGCTAGTCTTTTAGATCTCTTTTTGACATCCAACCCTGACCTATACACAGTCACCGTTCATCCTCCATTAGGATCTTCCGATCACAAACTTATTTCAACTCTAAGCGAGCTGCCAATTTGTTCTGAACAACCTCGTAAACCTCGTAAAATTTGGCACTACAAATCAGCTAGTTGGGAAGACCTAAGGGACCATTTTCGCACTTTTCCTTGGCTGGAAGTATGCTTCTCTTCAGATGATCCATTCGCTTGTGCTCAAGAGGTCTCCGATGTTATTCTTACTGGCATGGAAGCCTTTATTCCTTTCTCCAAGAAGCGCCCCTCTAATGGCAAGCCCTGGTTTAGCAAGAACTGCGAGCGTGGTATCAGAGCTAAAAATCTAGCTTACCGACAATGGCGTAAAAATCCTACCGATGTGAATCGCACCATCTTTGTTACCGCTCGAAACCAGTGTAAGCAAACGATAGATCAAAACGAAGAGGCTCATAACGTGAAGATCAAAAAAATCTTCTCGCCAGTCCTAACGGATCTAAGTCCTTTTGGTCAGTCGTTAAGGCCGTCATTCAAAATTTTATCAAATCAAATATTCCACCGCTAACACGTTCTGACGGCACAATAGCAACCACGGCTGAAGATTAAGCGAACTTACTCGCAGAACTATTTGCTACACACTCCACGGTGGACTTTCAGGGAAAAACACCCCCAACATTCCAGCAGTTCGATCGGAAACGACTGATATCGTATTCCGTCAGCGTCCTGTCAAACGAATTCTGAAGGGGCTCGATGCCAAAAAAGCTTCTGGTCCAGATGAAATTCCTATTATAGTGCTCAAGAGATACGCCGATGAACTCACACCAGTATTTTGTAGACTTTTTAACCTATCCTACAAAAGGAATATTTCCATCTTGCTGGAAAAAGGCGCGAGTCCAGCCCATACCAAGGAAAGGCAAGAAAACCCTGCCAAACAACTATCGACTAGTCGCATTGCTTTCAGCTATATCAAAGGTGATGGAGAAAGCTATTAACCAACAACTAAAATACCTAGAAGGCCTTAAAATTATCAGCGACCATCAGTATGGTTTTCGTAAGTCCAGAGCAACAGGAGACCTTCTAGCCTATGTCACTCATCTTTGGAGCAACGCAATCGAACATCATGGGGAGTCCCGGCCTATTGCACTGGACATCTCTAAAGCCTTTGACCGTGTCTGGCACGAGGTCTTATGGTATGCCCGGTCGATTTTGTTCATGGTTGTCTAGCTTCCTTAAGGACCGTTCTCTGCAAGTGGCGATTGACGGGTTTCTCTCAGACACATTCACCATCAATGCTGGTGTTCCTCAAGGGTCCAAATTATCCCCCACTATCTTCTTACTGTACATTAACGACCTTCTAGCGAAAACAAAAAATCCAATATATAGCTTTGCTGACGACAGCACACTTATCTCATCTTGTACTTTGAAATCTCAAACATCGGCTGCTGACGCACATCTTCGCAGACAACATTAGGTATCACGCCTCAATAAAGACCTGGAAGAAATTCTGTCTTGGGGTGACAGTAACCAAGTCGAATTTAACGCTCAAAAAACCCATGCAGCAGTTTTCTCTAAGAAGGTTAACATTGCAGAACCCGATATCGTTATGGCAGGACACGCAATTCCACTGACTTCGTCTATTAATTTGCTGGGTGTCAACCTGGGAGGAAATATGTCTTGGCATAATCACGTTGTGGCAATCGCCAAGGCAGCTTCTCAGAAGCTCGGTGTACTTTTCCGTACCAAAAAGTTGTATACACCTCAACAACTTTTGACACTCTATAAAGCCCAGATTTGACCATCACTGGAATACTGCTCTCATATCTGGAGTTCTGCACCGAAGCATACCCTTCGGTTGTTGGATTCCATCCAAAGGAGAGCCGTTCGTCTAATCGGCGACCACAAGCTCACTAAGAACCTCGACAGCTTAGAACATCGAAGACAGGTTGGTGATTTGACTCTCTTCTACAGATATTTCCATGGCAAGTGTTCGACAGATAGTGCCCGCTCGATTCCACCTAGAGCAATACATAGCAGAAACACACGACGAACCACTGCCGCTCATCCCTATGTGGTTCAACTTAGTACACCCCGAACATCATTGTTTCAGAACTCTTTTATTTGGAGGACGTCATCTTTGTGGAACGGCCTTTCTGAGACCGTGTTTCCAACCGAATATAACCTCCAACGATTCAAGAAAAACGTGAATCGCTTTCTTCGCACACGCACCGCTCCCAGAGCGCGTTAAAGGATTTTCCTATAGTGCCTGTGCTCGATCATAAAAAAAATTTAGTTTTAACAACCTCACAACATAGTATGCCATCAGTCGGAACAACCAAGGGCTCCCGAGATGTGAGCTGGTGTAAGTCGCAAGCAGATATAAGAGTTTTACGATAGGAGCACAGAATATATATCTACGCAACTATATATTCTGTAATAGAAGACATTGACACATATTAACAAGTTTAGTGTGATTTTTAAGAAAAACAAGATACCTCACTTTGGTTCCCAGCTTTGACGGGAATAAGATACATTTATGTTTGATGTTTCGTGTTCGTTAATAAAGACTAAGTACAGCACAGTTATTATGTTAGTTTTTTCAGTGTAATAATACAGTCCTTTTTTATCGTTATCAAGTCGTTAAGTCCGTTAAATAACTGTACAGTAACCTTTGTTCCGGAAAAGCGGTGTTCAAATAGTTTCCGATTATGCCTGCACCTACAACATTGGTAAAATAGCAAATAAATTTTTTTAATTGATTAAAATGCTGGTACCAAGGAAACAAATAGGTAACGAACTTGTTCAATTATTTTTTTAAAGTCGTTTTTGTAAATGTGACATATTGTATATTTTGTTGAACTCTGTTCTAAATTGCAGCTATTTTATATTTAATTCACCTTGTATCCACATTTTTAATTGCTCTCGAGGTATGCCGTTTATCACACTTTGACAGGTTATAGCATTTGAATCTCCAATTAAATATTTCGACCTACATGCATTGCCCCAAAAAAAAATTTCTTCCTGCCGACTTTTCTTTTACAAGTGTGACAAGTGATAATCAAGTTAAAGTGTTTAGTTTATAGAATTTGATATTCAGTAATGGTATACCAAGATTATTTTGCTAAATTTTGTAACTAATAAGAAAAATATACAAAAAAATTGATGGGAAAATTGCTATTTTGCCCACCAATTTTTAAATTGCTCTAAGCCCAGTTTGACGCTTATTGTGGCAAATTTGTTCACATCAGGTTGGTATTAACCTATTTTGTTAGTGGCATCAAGAAGTTAATAAAAAGTATTAATTTAAAGTTATTTTTATATTTTAATAACAGTCACATTAAACCTTAGGTGTTAATGCTAAAATTTACTATCCCTAAAGTTCCTTACCTCATTTTTTAGCACATAGTGCCTCAGGGGCAGCGGGTTAACGGTAGAGGGGGCTAACACTCATTTGAGATCCATAAGAGTGTTGTCACACGATTCGGCAGTCTTACTTACTGTCACGTCCAAAAAATGTTGTTATTTTATGGCAGGTTTAACGGTATCAATACCATGTTGCCTCCGCACTCCGACCATGGCGATATCCTTACTTTACTTCCTCGTGCGAAATGAACATCATAATATCTACTCTTGTTGTATAACCTACTATTGTAACGCCATTATGTATCTCAATAGCCATAGAATTTGGACATACCATGGTGCAAATAAAGTTGAATATCAGAACAAATAACCCACTGTCCATCGGCCTGAAGAAATATAAAAGCGTTAACGAATTTCATCTGTTTTAAGATTAATATTTGACAAATACCTACTTATATTATGTGTTACAATTTTTAAGTATACTATACAAGTACACTGAATTCAATTAATCCTAAACTGTCAAGGTGTTCTCGTACGAAATACTTCCTGTGATGGGCACCTGGACTATAATATTTAGAATAGCATTTGAGAGGTATATATTTATTTTGATGTTCCAAGCTATTTCATAAATTTAATATGTTTGGGGGTGACGTGAAATTTGAATAGGTCCTTATAAAGGAGAAACGGAAATACATCTGCTGCTATGATGTCTTTTCTTAGTCTTTTATTTCAGTGGTATTTATTATAGTTAATCGGGTGTGTTGATGTTTTTAAACGCGCAGTGAATTTTATATAAAATAATGTTTTTTGCGATAAGTCCTAATCTATGAAATTTCTATGTTTCAAGTACTAAGTAAACGAGAAGAAAAGGGACGTAATATAATTTTCCTACGACCACCTATGAAAATGAGAAATAAAGCATGCCTAATTTGGCTAGAAAGTCCTTTACATCACACGCGTGTTGAAATTTTTTCTTTCAATACGTGTGTTATGAAACAGCTGATGGCCGATGAATTTGACAGCAAAACTATTTAAAAAAATAACAAACTTACGGGACCCGTGTAGCGAATTGGGGTGCTGGGTAGGGTAAAGTACACTAGGGCATTACTGCAATTATAAAAGATTATTTTTTTTTTTCGTTATTTTTGGGAACCTAAGAGTATTTATGATAAAAATAATAATACATCAAAAAGGGAAAATATGTCAGGCAACCCACCAAACATGTCAACTGAGTTAAACCACAGAAAAAAAAAGGGGCAGAAATAGAATACCCTAGGAAATACACATTTATAATTTTACAATTATCTCGGATAAAAATATACATACAATGTTTAAGGATATTGGGACAAGTGCATGTGCTTTAAGTAAGTAAATTTATTTTAGCAATATTCAAAACAAATCGAATATAGATAGAGCTTTTATAATTAACAAGCTATAGATATTTGACCCCATCTCTCTTTCTATGATGTTGAGGTTGTGTTTTGTTGTTTTTGTATGTATATTTAGGTATATTATTGTTTTATTGAAAGAATGCAAGCAGCTAAAAAATCAGACACGACATTTTTTCAGCACATAGATAGTAGGTATGATGAGCGTAAGCAAATAGGAGAAAAAGTTATTCTTTTTTTTTAAATCTAGGTAAGGTTAAATGTGTGTCGGTATTTTTATTTTTTTCAACTTTAGAGTTGAAATAGTTCAACTCTAGTGTTGAAAAAATTTGTTTAACACAATGGTGATACCTACAAACTATTAAAAACAAATCAAACTTTTTTTGATTATTTTGTATGGTCGTGGGAAAAATTGTGTACATTACTCGTGTGAAAGTGATTTTCTCACACTCGGAGAATTTCCACACTCGGCTGACGCCTCGTGCTAAATACCTCCTCGTTTGGACAGTACCACTTTCAACACTTGTTATGTCATATACTAATAAGCTCAGGTTTATTTAAAGTTAAAATTATTTAAAATATATCCTAAATATATGTGTGTTCAGATAATGTATCTATTGGGAAACCTACCCGATCAGTATTACTGATGTCAGTATTAAAATAAGTCAGATAATACCGTTCGTTTTTAATAAAATAGAATAAAAAAAGGTCATGATTTGGTTAGGTTTAATAGTGTTTCAAATCCTAACTGAGTCTACAGAAACGATGTTTAAACATAAAAATTATTTTTCATCAAAATGAACTCAGTACTAATAATTAAATCTAGGTCAACACCAGATTTATTTAAAAAATGAGCACTGCCTACTGATTGAAATGAAAATTCATATTCTAAAAATGTTATATTTTATTGTTTATATTTTATTAGCAATCACAAATTCGCAGTGATAAGCAAGACTTGTATGCCACAGAGGTCATATACAGCATAAATCAGTTTTAAAGGCGCTATTGGATTTAAAAGAATTAATCTGGATAGCATACTAAATAGCTTCTCTCCAAAATGTCTGATTAAGGTGCCAGTTTTGATGGATGCTACAAAGAGAAAAACATTAAAAGAAATAAAAACATTTTGTTGTAAGAAAATAATATGTTGCTGATCAATAAAAGGAAACTTTACCTTATAGAATACTTTTTGGTCAAAATCCTTTTATTAGAAAAAATGGATAAGAGGGTAGGGATTGGTCGATTTTTTTAAAGGATCTATAATTTTATACCTAATTAATCGGGTTGCTGTAAACACAAATTTAAGTTAACCAAGTACAGCTTTAATAGTCTTAGATGCAATAAGTATGTCGTCCAAATACACAAGAGCTATACTGTCATTCAAATTACCTAAAGGTTTGTTGATAGATCGCTGGAAAACGTCCGGAGCATTAACCAACCCAAATTACATTCTCTGGTACTTATAGTGTCCGTCGGGTGTGACACAGGCTATATTTTCAATAGATTTTTGGCAATGGGTATTTGTATGCTTCTTCTTAAGTACCAAGATGATTAGACTTGCGCAAAAAAACATATTGATATCATTAGGGGTTTAGCTTTAAGCCGTTGTTTAAAGAGTAGTCATAAACTGATTTTAGACATTGATTGAGCTTATCCTTTGCCTCTATAGCACTAATTTGATTAAAACTTATGCTTAATTGTGTATCGTCGGCATATCTTTGCATATCACAATCCTTCACAACCCTGTTCATGTCAGTCGTAAACAACACGAACAGTTAGGGTCCCAGAATTGAGCCTTGCGGTACACCCCTTTCCACATCCCTAGAACCAGAATGCTTGCCCTCCAAGAATACGTTATGAGACCTATCTGCTAGATACTCCCGAAAGAACCTCACCGAAGACTCCTCGAAGCCAAATAGACGAAGTTTAGCACATACAAGTCCATGATCAAGTGTATCAAACGCTTTCCTGTAATCAAGTAATACCAGCGCGGAGGTCTCTCCCCTATCACTGGCTTCAATGATATCGTCCAAGACCTTCAATAGAATAGTTGCCGTAACCTCTACGAAATCCAGATTGAGATGTAGGAAGTAGGTTGTTGATATTGAGGTACTCCGTAATTTGAAAGTAAATAATCCTTTCAAACACCTTGGATAAGGTAGGCAACAAACTAATAGGCCTCAAATCAGAAACTTCCTTTGGGTAAGTTACCTTAGGTAGTGGTACTACCATAGCAACCCTTCACCTAGATGGAAACAGGGATTCCGCAATACAGATATTAAATATGTGAACCAAGAATGGTACGATCACCGGACAACACAATTTAATCATGTGCAGAGAAAATCCATCAGCTCCCGAGGAGTTTGATTTTAATTCGAAGATAGCCCTTAATAATTTTTCCTCCATAAGACATTGTAGTTTAAAAGTACTAGTTGTCATAGGTTTTTGATATTGTTTGACGAATTCGTCATTGACTGGCGGTGCAATACTCTTAACGGATTCTATAAAGTAATTATTTATACTGTCGGGCATGATGTGGCTGACTTTGCAGCATGTACTGTTCTTGGAGTAACAGAACACACTTTTTCATGGTGCGTGCCGTGCCGTTCAGTTTTACTTTTTTATAAAGTTGCCGTTATTAATCGAATTTTTAGAATATTTGGAATATTTGGCATTAACGAAAGCTCTCTAATAAGATGCTTACTAGTACGGTCAATTAAAATTGAGTATTAAGAACATTTGTAATATTATAAAACTATTAAATATTTTTTTATACATTTTAAACGTTAAAAGGTATTTGACGTTGGCCCTTTGGTTTATTGATGTTAAGCGAAAAAAAATCAGTATTCCTTATTTTTATTCAAGAATATTATAAGCAGGCGTTTTTGCCCTGAATGTTAAAAAATGCTAAAAAATTAATTAAAGCATTTTTTATAGCTGATTTAAAATAATGTAGAGTATATTAATTTTTATCATAAATTTTTTTATGGGACGTGGGATAATGGAAGTTATGATTTCGTTTAAAAATACTTATAATATGTAAAGTCTTTAATAAATACAATATTAAATTTGGTGTAACCTGTTGCTATACGTGCCAGAAAGGCCCTTTAACCTAAAAGCCGAAAATTAATTTCGAACTTTTTATGTTAAGGTAAAATTTTTTGATGTTTTAGCGAAAAGGCGCCCTTGTTATTGCTCGCTTATTATAAAATATTGAAATTAAAAAAAATTTCGGGATGTTGCAAAAATTAATTTAAAAATGTTTTTTTTTTTAAATTACAGGTTTCTAAATTATTTTGTGCTTTCTGCAAAGGTGTTAGGGATACCAATATAGATCAACTTTTATTTCATATTGCTCCATATATAGATAGAACAGTGGTAATAAAAAGTTTGCGGAAAACATTTTAAGAGGACGTAATTAATATAATATTGCATAAAATTGGCTATTCTTGTAAAAAACCCACATATAAGGTAAGTTATCATTAGTTGCTCTATCAGCGTTTATAATTTGTCTACAAAATGTATTTGACCCTTAACTCTCCAACTATTCAATTAAATAGGAAGGGGGGGGGGAGGTTTTAAACTTTTCAATTATTATTACTTCCGATTGCCCAATTGAACAAACGATAGCTAATTGGAAATGATGTTTAAAACTTGTTTAGACTTAGTAACAAAATCTTCTTTATTTTCTAACATAACCGATAAAGGGCGCTAAGTATTAGAAACTTTTTCGTGTTGCTGCCATTGGATATGTGTTTAAATTTTGCTATAAATTGAAATTGAAAATATACATTGACTTCCGACCATATTATCAAAGTTGAAAAGTTGGAACTAAGAGACTATCCCTTTAAGACGAGAATATTGCCAGTGGTACATTTACGTGCCCAAATTAAAATAAACCGAATTTAAAAAAAATTAATAATGTATTCAGATATGGCTACATTTAGTAGTAATGGTGCTGGTAATAGACACAATAATATGTATTATTATGCAACGGAAAACCCACACTGGGTCTATGAAGTTCAACGCCGTAACCATTGGTTGGTTAATGTGTGGTGCGGCAAACTTCACAACAGAATTATAAGGCCACATTTTTTTAATGAACGTTTAAACCTACTTGGTCCTTTTTCTTACAACAAGAGTTGTTTTTTTGCTGGAGGGGAAGTAAAGAAATCTTCAAAATACTTAACCGATTATTCTTTTGTGGCCGGGTGTGTCGAATTTCTACCGACTTAAAAACTTGGTCTCCCGGGACCCTACTTTTTTCCCTTGAAACTGCCTTCCGGAATTACTTCGGGGGCGGATAGGGTTATCTTTTTTTTTGTTGTTCATTCCTCTTTCTACTTTCTTTCCTAATATATTATTTTTATTCTGTTACTTTTTAGGATTGCTTTGGCAAAATTTTTAATTGATTCCCAATTTTCTTTTTGAGTATCATTTTTGTATATTTTCCGGTGTTGCTGTTCTCAGTTGGATTTCCACTGTCCGTCTTTATTCCTCCCATCTAGTGTATTCAAAGAATTTGTGCCCGACCGTATCCGTATTATCGCAGTACAGGCAGATCGCCGTAGGAACGCTTGGAATATTCCGTGTGTCCGTCAGGAACTGTTAGGTAGAAGTCCACCTCCCCATATTTTGTATGCACCCAAGGTTCTAGTTCTCGAATTAGTCGTCTGTTCAATTCCGCGGAGTCTTTCTTTCTTCTCCCATTCCTCCTGTCATGTCTGTTTTGCTAGTTGCCGTATAGCATTCCTTTCAATGCATCGCCGTATTTATTCTCCCTATTCTGCTAATAACAACAGGAGTTGCCAAGACTATTAATTGGCAGAAGTAAAATTTGATCAACGTCAAAATATGTGGCTCCAACAAGACGGCGATTCGCTCACTTTTATCGTGAATCGAGAGAATATTTTGATCAGCATTTTCCTCAATGGATTGGGGGCGGAGGTTTAGTTATACGTAGCCACCAAGGTCTTGTGATCTTACTGCCTTAGATTTTTTCCTGTGAGGTTACATAAAATATATAGGGTATATGTCACACCACCTACGACAAAGTGGGACATGTAGAATACGATTTTATCAATTTCGGGGTTGGGTCAAGGGCTTTAGCTTTAGCTTTAGCTTTATTCACCCTATCCTCTGCGAACAAAATAAAAACGCCCATCAATAAATTTTATGCATTTTTTAAAACTCAAAAACGTAATAGTCCCCCTCTAGCCCTCTTTCCCTCCCCCTTTCCCCATCTCATCGTCCTCCTCCCCAGTTTGGCCGCCCTTATGCATTGTCTAACTCGCCTAATGGGTTTCTACATAAAAGTGACATTTTTCAATTAGAAGTTTTCTGATCTTAGACGCAGTTCAAATATATTAATAGTCAATTAATTAGGTGGTGAACATATTTCGATGCATCATCATTAGCACAAGTGGGCCTAAGTGTCACTCACATGAAGGAAAATTATTTTAAAAAATATTTAAAAAAACATCAATTTTTTTTTTCTTTTTTTAAATAAGTGGGTACTGCTGTTTTTCTTACATTATTTACAAAGTTTTTGCAATAAGTCAATAACCAAAGGAAAGAGAATTAAATGAGGAATAGAACGAAAAAAATAACTTATTTTTATCTTTGTTGTAACAAAAGTAATGTGAGTTTTAATTTAAAATTTTTGTTTTGCTTTTTTTCTCAGGTTTTTGCCTATATCTTTGGTCTCGACCAATGGAGAGTGTTGTCAATTTCCATGACATATAAAAAAAAACACACTTTTCCTTGGTCATATTTAATAATTGTACCTCGGTTTCTTTTCTTTTTTGTAGACGGAGCTATCCGACGAACTAATATTACAGAAAAAAATTAAGTTGCAGTTTTGTACAAAAAAAAGTTTTCTTTGCATCCTTCCTTTGATTTAAAATTTGAAATAAAAATTAGCAAAGAAATTACTAGACACCTGAACAAATACTTTTATGGCAAATACGTTTGGCTAACTGGATGTCGTGCATTGGTAAAACTATTTTATTTACTTTTTAATGCTAGTAAACAATTTCATCGAACTCCTGAGGGTTGTCGGACCAAATTCACTAAAAGTAAAAATAGCAGTTTTCCTGCCTTCAAATTTTTATAAACCTGTCGCCACTTTTTTATTACTGTGCATCGGGCGAAGCTTATTTGCTATGTTTTATTTCTTTTCACGACAGAAATTCGAAGCAGAAACGCTTATCTTAATTTGCAAAGTTTTCGAAAGTAAATAAATAAAAATCCCTTTCGACCCCCTTACAAAAAGTCACCCCTGCTTATAATGGACGTCAATTATTTAGAGCGAAATTTCGTTTCTTTAATTAGTGCTAGGCAATTCAATTATGGCACTTAAGCAGAGTTAAAAACCCAAGTGTTTTCAATTAGTAGGTACAGATTGCGTTGCCAGACTTTTAACAGGACGAGAAATGTTATGTAGTCGAACAATTATTAAACAGATCCCTTTAAAATAAAATAAAGAATCCGTCATTTTAGTGACATTTATATTTTGATGTTTTAAAGTTGTTCCATACAGTGTGTCCTAATATTGGGCCTCAAAGGATACTTAAATTAAAAAAGGCTTGTACACTGAGAAAGAAGCCTTCTATTCCTTATAAGAATTCACATATCTTATATCTTTATAGAACTGTCACAATACTAATGATGGTTTGTGCGAAATAAGAATCTTCTATTGCTTTATTTGAAATGCAAAGTTTAAAAAAACTTAAATACAAAGTAAAAATAAATTAATTGAATCCGGTATTGGTCTAATCTAATACTTGGTCTCGATCCCCCCCAATTCCTTATTATTTTTTCTTTATATACAGGGTCCTGCACCTCACCTCCTGTCTTCTATAGCTCACTTAATAACACAGGCCTGCGTGAAATTTGTGATGACGTGATTTTTGTTTGTTGAGCTCAGTTTTCATATAGAAATAACTAATTAAAATACAATTGGTCCCTATCACCCACAGATTTTTTTTTGAAAAAAAAAGAGAAAAAATATAAAAAATCTTATAATAGGCGTTTTAATACACTTTAAAATGAATGTAGTATACTTCAAATTCTAGGTATTAACCAAAAAATGATTTTCTGTGGTGCTACACACCTTCCGACTGGAGACTTTTCATCGACTCTTCAAAAAGGAGCTTTAAAGCTGTTCTTTTACATAATGGCAATGTTTTTGCTTCTGTTTCGGTCGGCCATACGGTTAATTTAAAGGAAAGCTATGAAAATTTAGGGGAATTACTTTTAAGAATACAATATGAAAATCACAACTGGGAAGTGTGTGGAGATCAAAAAATTTTAGGAATTCTCTTGGCTCAGCAGTCTGAATTTACTAAATTTCCATGTTATCTGTGCGAGTGGGATAGCAGGAATCGAGAACAGCATTGGATAAAGAGAGACTTTAACATCTGGAACCAAAAATGTAATTCGCGAAAGTCTTATTGACCCTCAAAAAGTTTTACTTACACCACTTCACATAAAACTTGGAATTATATGAAACAATTTGTTAAGGCCTTAAACAAAGAAGGAAATTGTTTTAAATATTTGTGTAAAATATTACCGGCTCTGTCAGAGGCGAAATTAAAGGAAGGAATCTTTGTAGGGCCGCAGATTAGGAGCTTGATGGAAGATACAGAATTTGAAAATGTAATGGAAGATAAGGAAAAACATGCATGGAATGCTTTGAAAGAAGTTAAACAAAAATTTCTATATTATGTTGAAAATATGCTGGAAAGTTTCAGGATTCTTGGTTGCAATATGAGCATAAAAATTAACTTTTTACATTCCCATTTGGACTAATTCTCGGAAAATCTTGGGGCCTTGAGTGATTTCATCAATATATTAAAGAGACGGAAAAAAGATACCAGGGGCGCTCGGACACAAAAATGATGGCCGATTACTGTTGGACATTGAGAAGAGAACTTTCTTTAGCTGAATATGACAGAAAAAGAACCAAAAGAAGCTTTTCTCAAAAAAAGAAAAAAAATTTTAAGAAGCGTAAAGAATAAATAGCTATTTATAATAGTTTCTATGTGTATATTTTGAATATCTTTCTATTTTTTTTCTTAATACATTATAAAACTAGCTTATAAAAAATGAAATAAATCGTGTCTTTTCTATATCTTTGGATTTTACCGGTTTGAAAAAAAACCTTACGTGATATAAAAAAAACTGAAAGCAGATTTGAAATCAGCGCTACTCAATTACTAGAAAACAGTTAAAAATTTTAAATCAACTTTCAAAGTGTTAAGAAATGCAGGCCTGTGTAATTAATTTAGAATTTTCATATTTTGCAGACCTTATCTGTATTTTGAGGTGCATTTCAGGAAAATAGTTTTTTTCATACAGGGTGTTCTAGAAAAGTGTGACGTCATAAGGGTGTATTTTTTTAAATTACATGCCATATATTTTCTTACTTATTTGGGTTTTGGGTCTCCTATAGTTACCTATATACCCCTAAAATTTTATTGAAGTCGATTCAGTTTTATAGGTGAAAAAAAATAAAAACTAAAAAATATCCGTTTTGCACCACTGGTATTAAAAATAAATAAAAAATAAAAATAATGCCTCGTTAATAAAATTATACAAAGAAACTTATTAAATAAGGTATAGTAGTTTCGTTAACCAAGTTTGGTTAATACGAATTGTACAGGCTGTCCAAAGATTAGTGTCAAACTTTGCAAACTTTAAAGCAATTTATTTTACTTATTTTAAATAGACCTGTATATTTTTATGTCATTAGATGCAGAATTAAAAATCAAACATTTTTTCTAATTGGAACCCTATCGCGATTTCTAACGCCTCAAGACTTATATTTGCAGAAAACTAATTTTATCAACTAAGTATTCCAACAGTCATTATTATGAATAAATATATATGAAGGTGGCATTGAAAAACAATTTATTGGTACCTATTAAAGTTTATTAAAGTGACAAGAGACCATTTTGACTTCAGTAATCTAAAAGTTTCAAAAAATATTGTCAAATTGTTAGTATATAATATTAACTGGAAATGATAATCGTGGATATGGTTATCCTTTAAAATTCGTTGAACTTTTCTTTTGCTTATATCTACGGCATCAGCGACTGCTTGTTGAGTAACTGAAGGATTTTCTATAACAGATAATAGCACAGCCAATTGATTTTGTTCAGTTCGGACAGGTTTATTTCTCACTGGTTTTGGGTAGTTTACATTTCCCGTTTGTACAAACCCCTCTAATATGTTTTGCAGGCTCTTTTGTCTGGATGTCGTCGTTCCGAATAACGCTGTACGGCTTGCCAAAAAAGAGTTCTTTTCGCATGCTCCTAATATAAAAATCATATCTACGAGCTCTTCTTGGTTGTAGTCCATCACAAAAACAATATAAAGTAATTATAACAGCTTAAATAATTACTAACAATTTAACAATATTTGAAACTTTTAGATTACTGAAGTCAAAATGGTCTCTTGTCACTTTAATAAACTTTAATACCTATAAATTGTTTTTCAAAGCCACCTTCGATATTTATTCATAATTATGACTTTTGGAATAGTTGATAAAATAAGTTTTCTGCAAATAATTCTTGATGCGTTAGAAATTGCGATAAGGTTGCAATTAGGAAAAATGTTTGAGATTCTGCATCGACTGACATAAAAATATACAGGGGTTCCTATTTGAAATATGACAAATAAATTGCTTTAAAGTTTTCAAAGTTTGACACTAATCTTTGGTCCCTGTCCCTGTACAATTCGTATTAACCAAACTTGGTTAACGAAACTGTTATACCTTATTTAATAAGTACCTACACGGAGAAAATTAGCTTTATTATAATTTCTTGTAAAATATTTTTAGTACGCTGTATTATAATTATCCTAAGTTATAAAATTACATTATTGTGTCTATTAATATAAAATTACACTAAAAACAATTTCAATAAAAAGTAATACCATGTACAATAATTTTTTATAATAATGAATTATTGCTTAAGAAGTAATGCAATTTATTAAAAATTATAATAAGCAGTATTACCCAGAACAACTATTTTATAATAAAAAATAATATCTTTTAAAACTGTCATTAAAATAGCAAACTTGTATGTGGTACTATCTATTTATAATAAAACACTACTTTTTACTAAATCTATGCCGTACGATTTACAATATCATATATTAATATTTTTGTCATACCAACGGCATTAATCTTAATCCCATTCAGTCTGCTCAGAACCTTTTGAAGGCAAAGCGTCGCGTCGCCAGGAGCTCCCGTTTTTGGCGCATTTTAAACCTGTGCTGTGATTGGTGCTATAGATATTTTGTTAATTTTAACAGTGAATAACCGATAAATAACCAAACATATTCCTATAGACAATAATGAATTAAAAACCAATAATAAATTTAAAAAAAACTTTATTAAAAACATTTGTAACAAAAGAGGACCAAATTTGTTTAATTTACTAAAAACGTTAATTTACGTTTTTAGACAGTGCTAGAAAGTTACTTAAAAATATCACAATCTTCATCATCAGGAAACGTGAAGTAAAATAACATATGCTGATGTTATTAACAAAAAAGAAAATAATAAATAAAAAAGTTTAATAAAGTGCAAAAATGCGTGAAAATGAGAGATTAGGAAATAAAGAGCTAACTAAGCATACTGAAAATATAGGTTTTAAAGATTTCACTACATGAAATAGGGGAGACTAAGAGAGTACTTTACTGCGAGCACTACATTGAAGTAAAGTACTCTCTTAGTATTTCATGTAGTGAAATCTTGGAAACCTATATTTTCAGTATGCTTACTTAGCTCTTTTGCTTTCCTAATCTCTCATATTCACGCATTTTTGCACTTTATTAAAGCTCTATTAGGGTAAAATAGCACATTTTATTTCTCTTTTGCTAATAACATCAGCATGTTATTTTACTTCACGTTTCCTGATGATTGGTGTTTCTACACTCAAAACATGTTGAATTTTAAGAACAGTTTTTTCTAAACTGTTTTAATAAAGTTGTGGAGAAAGACTTTGTGTTTTCCTTTCATCTTCCATACTTTTAACTCCACTTTGAGCATGGCCTATTTCTTTAAAATGAATTAAAATATGTTTTGAATAAAAATACTGAATTAAAATATTTTAGAATTTTTTTTAGTGTCAAAATTTCCCAAAGCCCAAGGTTGATTATAACCAAGCACAGGACTAAAGGCAGGTCAAACTGATGGATGATTTACAATACAGGCTATTATATATTTCGATTAAGGTCAAGACCAGGGCTGGGCGATATTAAAAATCCAATGGTTGTATCTCTTGAACTTTCCACTTGTTCCAATAATCCAGGTTTCCACACTGACGAATTTTACAGGGACTTTAATCGGGCTGATTACGAGTCCATTAATGAGTATCTTTCCCTTATTAACTGGGACAACATATTAAGAAACAGACCCTTAGATGAATTAATTAATGACTTTTATATGTACTTGTATCATGCTATCGATTTATTTGTACCCTTAAAAAAGATATCTTCACGAAAGTTTCCCATTTGGTATTCTCAGCAGTTGAAAAATCTAATTATCACTAAAAAAAGAGTGCACTCTAGATTCAAGAAGTATGGTGATCACTTGGATTACCTGGAGTTTGCTAGGTTGAGGTCTCGTTGTAAACAGCTTTCTAGAGAATGTTATGACAATTATGTTATCCAGACGGAGAATGATATTACCCATAATCCCAAGAATTTTTGGAAATTTGTCAATGCCAAACGCAAGACTCCTGGTGTTCCTTATGAAGTGTCTTACAATGGCGTCAAGAGTGCTTCGGGTCCTGAAACTGCCAATCTTTTCGCTGACTACTTTTCGTCTGTTTACTGTGATAAGCACTGTGATATTCCTAACCAGTTATCAACAAATAATACAAACATTTCTAATATAAACCTCTCTATATCTGATGTTTATAGCAAGTTAAGTACATTGGATTGTGGTAAGGGTCCTGGGCCGGATGGAATACCTCCACGTTTGCTTCACCACTGTAGTTTTATTCTGGCTAGACCCCTTTTCTATATTTTTAAGCTGTCGTTGTCCACCGGTTGTTTGCCATTTTGTTGGAAGTCGAGTTTCATTGTACCCATTCACAAATCTGGCAGTAAAACAGAAGTTAATAACTATAGACCAGTGAGCATATTGAACACAATACCAAAATTGTTTGAGAATATTGTGACCGATTATCTGACAGAGGCATTCAGTGGTGTTATTATTGACAGTCAGTTTGGATTCCAACGCGGGAAGTCAACGGAGCTTAACTAATATTGATTTTTTGTCGGAGACCTTGCAGGATGGTGGAACGGTTCATGCTATCTACACAGATTTTTCCAAGGCCTTTGACAGGGTCAGTCATCGGGTACTTTTGGCCAAGCTTGAGTCTCTTGGTATTCATGGCCCTCTGCTAAAATGGTTTGAAAGCTATCTACATGATCGAACTCAGATTGTTAAGGTTCATAACTTCACTTCGAGGGTGATTGAGGTTACTTCAGGGGTGCCCCAGGGTTCTCATGTGGGTCCCTTACTTTTTAACCTATTTATTAATGATATTCATAAATGTTTTAAATTTTCCTACTATCTTTTATTTGCCGATGACCTCAAATTGTTTTCTCGTATCAGCTCTTCCCAAGATTATGAATTATTGCAATTGGATTTGATCAACCTCATGAACTGGTGTAAATTGAATGGAATGGAACTTAATGCTTCAAAGTGTCACTTGATGCTGTTCTCTAGGTCTCGCACTCCACCTATATACCAATATGTTATTGGGCAGGATGCACTGAAGCTTGTGGATAGTGTGGTTGATTTGGGGATAGTATTGGATCGCTCTCTTGGTTTCGTGCCACATATTACAAATATTAAGAGGAAGGCACTAAAAATGTTAGGGTTTATAAAGAGATCTTCGAGAGATTTTGTGAGTCCACAATCCTTACAGTCTCTGTACTGTTCTTTGGTGAGACCCAATCTGGAGTATGCATCCTCAGTATGGAGTCCACTTTATGCAACACATGTGAATAGTTTGGAAACTGTCCAGCATAAGTTTCTTAGATATGCAGCATTTAGAGTCCCAGATGGTTATGCAATGTCTTATCCTGAACTTGAGTCTGTTTTGGGGCTGGTTTCACTTGAGGCTCGCCGTAAGAGGCATGATTTGAAATTATTTTACAATATTTTAAACCATGTTTACCATTGTCCGGATCTGTTGGTGAAGATTCCACTTTTTGTTCCACCCAGAACCACACGTTCCAATTTTACTTTCTATCAGTCATTTAATCGCACAAATTATGCTTCAAACTCTTTTCTGCAGAGGTCTATCAGGATGGCTAACTATTACTCCAACGATTTGGACTTTTTTTCATCTGCTTCAGGTTTTTATAGGAACCTGCGTCTGGTTACCTGATATTGAGTTGCTCCCTGCTGATTTTTTCTTTAGTTTGTATTTACGCTTATCTTTATTTTTTACACTGTGATATATATATATTTTTTTTATTGGTGTTGATCGAGGTGTTGATACTATTGATAATTTTATTATGTATTTACCTATGTAAAATATGCATTATTTGCCAATTATTGTAATTTTAAAAAGTGGGCTAAGCTCGTTAATAAATAAATAAATAAATAAATATCCAATATCGATAATATCGATAAATATCGATATATCGAATTTTTACCCAGCACGAATACAGTATAATATTCAAATAGTAAATCTTATAATAAATTATAATACATTCAATTATTCGCAGATAATAAAGGTCAAGAAACGATATAATACAAGCAATAAGAATAAATAATATTTATCATTATAAAATATTCTTATATTTAGTAAACCTTATAAATTTTAATATAAATTATTATGAAGATTACAAAATAGTATTCTACATAATATTACTATAAGATATTAAGATATACTAAAATGTATTATAAGCATTAGCATTTTAATACTACATTCGGTAGTAAGTTGTATTACCAAAAATAATACCTTTCACTAAATAAACTATAATAATAATATTGTAAACGATATTATCCTAGACTATGGTCCTATATACTACCATAGATTATAATAAATGGTATTATTTTTCTTTTACGGTGTATTATAACTTTCTCTCCGTGTACCTTTGTATAATTTTATTAACGAGGCATTATTTTTATTTTTTATTTATTTTAATACCAGTGGTGCAAAACTGATATTTTTTAGTTTTTATTTTTTTTCGTCTATAATACTGAATCGATTTTAATAAAATTTTAGGGGTACCTATGTAGGTAACTATAGGAGGCACCCAAAAAAGTAAAAAAAGATATGGCATGTAATCTAAAAAATACATCCTTATGACGTCAAACTTAAAAAAAAATATTTTCCTAAAATGCGCCCTAACATACAGGTAAGGTCTGCAAAATATGAAAATTCAAACTTAATTACTAAGTGAGCTATTATAGAAGACGGGAAGTGAGGTGCAGGACCCTGTATGTTCCACCGATTTCTTCCAGTACTCCTGCGTAATATGATCCAACGAATCTTGCTAAACTATCTCTACTTGCGAGGAGGGACCTACATGTTTTTCATAAAAAGATTTTGCCCCAGCCCATATTAATTCTATCGCATTAAACTGGCAATGATATGGCCGCAGTCGTAGAACCTCATGGCCATATATTCACGCAATATTTCATCTACAGCGTATATTTTGGGTGATTTAACAGACTTTGCCATTGGTAGGATTTCGGATTTTACTATATTTGGTAAAGGATTTTGATTGTGGTTTTCAAGCCATTCATAAATACTTACCTATCACACTTTCCCCAAGATAAACTAGGTTGTTTATTTAAAATTCTTGAATGATATGATGCATTGTCTAATGCAATTTTATTAAAGACGGCTCATCTAAATTTGGGATTAATTGAGCTTTTAGCTATTTTTCAAATGTTTTTCAATTCATATTGTCATAATACTAAGAACTAATAGAAAAAATTAAGCTTGCACCTGGAACATATCCTGTTGCAGAACCGACATGTAAAATAATGAACCGCTTTCCCGTGCCACATCCTTTTTTCCTTTCACGCTTTTTACAGAATCATCTTGCCAAAATTTTGAAGCACTTCCATTTGAAATTATCCATGTTCCGTCTAAAAATACTACTTTTCTAAATTTTGATTTGTAATTTTCCGTATATTTTTTTAAAACCCGAACACGCTGACTCACTATCTGTGGCTGCTCACATAAAAATCTCCGGTTACAGTATTTTTTATAGCGAAAACCCCACTTTTTTTATTAATTTTGATAACGATTCAAGTACGATTTCCAAAACACCTCGAATTTTTAAATTTTCTATTAAGGTGGCATTCTCAACGTCATTTAATCCATAACCAACCTATAACCTATTTCGCGTTATTTTTTTAAGTTTATTATTTTATTGACTAACATTTAAATAAAATCAGTATTGTCGGCACATTACTTAGATAATATCTGATATATTACAAAAATATAAATTTATTTCCTTGCTAATTTTGGGAGAATTGTATAGTGAAAGAACAATGACTTAATAATGTTAAAAAAAATCTTACCCGATATTTTTCGCTATACAATTCTCCCAAAATAAGTTATGGAATTCATTCATATTTATTAAATATGTCAATTATTACCTTGTAGAATATCAAGTCGATACTGATTTTATTTAAATTTTGTGTAAAAGCTAGAAAAAATAAATAGATCTACGCGAAATAGGTTATAGGTTGGCAAGCAAGTTGATACTCCCACCTTAAAACTGGAAGAGTTACATTGGTTTTTGATCTGTATAAATCATAAATCACGTTCCGAACTCCCATTTTAATATTTTCGCTCAAATCTTTGGCTTTCTTCGTTTACATTTTTTAGTATTTTTCGGTATTATATTATGCTTTCTTTCATGCACAATTTTCTGCACAGTCCTTAAACTAATTCCCAGTGCTTTTGCTACGGTTTTCTGCATATTGGTTGGCGAATTTTCACTTTTTCTTTCATTCTCGAAATAGTTTAACTAATTAAGCACCATTTTTTTTTTGCTTGGGGATGCAAAAAACCAGATACTTGCTTTTTGTCGTTCATATTGTCACATTAAATTATTAGGAAACTTTTCAATTCTTTTTTTCAATAATATGATTTAGTTAGGCCTAAAAAAATTTTTTTTCCCAATTATTACTCCTTAAAAATCAGTAATAACTTGGTAAAAATTCTTTAAAGTTTCGCGCGTGTCAAAAGCATTTCAAACGATCTCTAAAGCGCGCGAAGCCCGATGACGTCAGGGGGTATGACTTTTGGTCATCCGTCATCCTGACACTTCTGACAGGTGCCGAGCGACTCAATTTGCATATGGATTGCCGTGTGTTATTGTTATTGTATTGTTGTTTTAAGGTCGTGTCGCTTGACGCGTGGATGTCAAATCTGACAAATCATCAAATTTATTGAAAACCTATAACCTATTTCGTGGATGTCACACACAAATCTGATAAATGATACCCCTTGACGTCACGACTACTAGCAGCGCGTTTTTACCCGCTTGGAATAATTTGAATTTTGGGGCATTTTTAAATCTTTCTAGCGGTCTTTTGGGACGAAATATGTTGTTTTTTTTGCTGTCATATGTTTTATGACAATATGTACTTATGATTTATAGAATTTTTTCCCCATTTAAAATTTTTGTCAAGTTCCCTATTGTCAAAGTCACAAAACTGACATCTTTAAATCAAGACGAAGGTGGCAGGTACGAACTTTTGTGAATCGCTGAAAATTAAATGCATATCCTTTTCTTTCATGTCAAAATTGCATAAGTCTGTCATATTTGTCTTACGAATTTTATTTGGATAGTATGATTAAAAGCAATAAAAGAAAATAAAAATTAAAAGTACGTCTTTGTTAAATTGTAAGACCCGCACGATAAGACCGGATCTGACTTTATAACAAGTTATAATATCATTTAATCTACGTCAATGTCACAATGATACATTTATCATCCTCATTTGGATGTCATTGTGGCCTTCATAATAACACTTAACTAATATGGGCACCTGATAATATAATATATGAATTTTAATTTATTAAAAGGTTTCTGGTATTTTAGGATAAATCAAATCTATGCAAATAAAATCTATTTGGTGAACCGTCGTAGATTAAATTTTGAATGATGCACATTCGATGTGAACTTTATTAATGAAACTTGTGTAACTAAACCACTCGGCTGGCGCCTCGCGGTTTAACGTTGCACACGTTTCATTAATAACTATTATGTATTCAACTTTAAACTTAACAGTGACATAAATATTTCTAAAGTCTGTTTAATGACCGCTGGCCGTTACGTCATATCCTCTATATTTGCGGTACGTCGTAAATTAATTCAGTCAGTCAGTTTGACTTACCGATGATCAAGGTTATGATTTTTCTTAGGCTTGATCTACATAAAGACGGATGCATGTGAAAAATACAATACAAGAGTGTTTTTTCAAATTTTTAATTAAAATTTTTATACTATTAACGACGTCAGAAATAAGTAGGGTTTTTGAAAATCATAAGAAAATTATTAATTAATTTAAACTTACTGAAATAGTATATTAAAGTATAAGTGGATATTAAGGTCTTTAAAACACGCGCGATTTTGCAAGCCCGACGGCGCAGCCGGAGTGCTTGAAATAAAGCAAGTGTTTTAAAGACCAGTTATCCACGAATACTTTACATTATTTTTTTTTATTGGTATTTATATTACAAAAAATGGAAATAATAACTTAGTAAGTAAGTGAAATGGTCGAATTCGCGATGTGATATACCTGTCGTTGTCATGAAAATGAGGAGAACAAAAAATACCTTCCAATCTGTCACATAAGATTCATTGTTGTCACCGTTGACATTGGTTGTCTATTGCTCAAAAAAATATTTTATTTGACGTTAAAAGGTTATTCTGTCAAATCAATAATTTAAAAGTTGGCATATTTAGACGTCACGTTTCACGGGTTGTTGATGTTGCCATGGTAACTTTAAAACACGCGCGTTTTTGAAAGTGGGATTTAAACACGCTGAGGCGTACTTTAAATAAGCGAAATAGGGTATCAATAAAAAAAAATAAATAAAACTCATTTATAAAATTATAATGAAGAAAAATATAAAAAAAAAAATACAATACAACAAAATAAAGTTTTTTAATAATTAAAATAAATCATCTCCGCAAGGATCGCCATCATAAGATTTGTCCAAGTTAATAATAAGGGAAAGAGTATCTGCAAGCATCGATAACTCTTTCCCGTTCCCATCCACATCATTTAATAGTTGTATTAGTGTGTGTTACATAATTTTTCCATTTTTCCACTGTTACATTTTCTATGACTTCATTCGACATACCCAAAACTACGTAATGTGTTACAGGATGCATAGAACTTATTTTTGCATCATAATAGCGCTTACATTTCGACCGAACCATTTCAATAGGATTAGAGTGGCAATAACATGGAGGAAGTCTTAACACTCGATGTCCATGTTGCAATATTAGTTCATCCGACATATTAAAATAAAATTTAAAAAATAAAAAATAAAATAAATAGCGCTTTCCATATTACTTATAACGTTTCGGTGGGATGTGCTGCTTCACTATTATTCAGATCTGAGATCCTTCATTGCAAATGGCGAGACTGGAATTTGTCTTTGTTCTAACCATGCAATAAGTAGGTAATCTTTTTGACCAACTTGTATTTGGAATTTTTTCAATTAGCCAAACTGATTGGTGGCGTTATCCATGATAATAAGCGACGGTTTTTTTCTTGAAACTATTTCTCTAAGTTTTTACTATTCATCGAATCATGATATTTACCGGATTTCCGGCCAAACTTGAATACCAAATTTGCATCATTCACAGATCCATTTTCTGAACCATGCAGCATGTAGAATAATATACCGTACCCATGTTTTTTAACTGTATGAAGAGTATCATTGTGCCAACCACGCCTAAAACCCCTTTACTGTATATCCAGGTTTTATCCAGAAAAGCAGGTTTTAGGGGAAATTGAAAGTTGCCGTTATTCTTAAATTCTTTTAAAAATTCTACTCGTTATTGGGCTATATGGGGTTGGTCTATTAAAAAACGCCTGTTTCAATCAGTACATTTACGCCATTTAAATTAAATTTTTTTTAAATAGTCCGCTAATGAACCAGTGGATATTTCAACACCATCAATGATTTTAAGGTTTAGTTGTATTGAGCGAATGGTAACGTGTTTACCCGCTCTATACATCCCATAAATACGCTTTATTATGGTATGTTCATGAATTTGATGAAGTTCTCGACCACGGGATGACAAAATAGCAACATTATTGCGATTCTTAACATCTACATCCTTCTCTATCCTCTTTGAATTCGTTGAATTGTTGAACATGAAACTCCAAAAGCATCAGAAAGTTTCTAGAACCGCTAGATATTCATAAAAACATTGTCATATATGGGGTTGCTCTATTAAAATACGCCTGTTTGATACAGTACATTTACGCCATTTAAATTTAAATTTTCTTAAACAGTCAACTAATGAACTAGTGAATATTTCAACACCATCAATGATTTTAAGGTTTAGTTGTATTGAGCGAATGATAACGTAATCACCAGCTCTATACATCCGACAAATAAGGTCTCTTATGTTCATGAATTTGGTAAAGTTATCGACTACGGAATGACAAAACAGTTACATTATTGCGATTCTTAAAATCTACATCCTTCTCCATCCCATTTGCCTTAATTCGTTGGATTGTTGAACACAAAACTCCCGAAGCATTAGAAACCCTCTAAAATAGATACGTAGGTATTTATTAAAACATTGCCATATATTTTTCGTGTTATTATTTATGTTTCCACAATGCATGCTTTATTATATCTACGCGCCCAGTAAACTGCGTTGAATGGTAAAATACTCTTTCCGGTCTCACTTTCTCTTTGAAAATAATCAAATAACTTTAAAATTAATTATTTTTCACAATACCGCGACATTTCTGAAATATTGTTGATTATATACCTCAATCCGATTCTGACCAATTAATCGCTGTTTTGCGACCAATCAGATGCATATTATACTGAATATACCCCGCATAAGTGGATATACCCCGGGCCACCTGCCACAACAATGCCAATGCATAACAACATCATAACAAGTTTAAAATATTTGATGGTTGCTATAGACTGTTTCTATAATAACAAAAACCCCTTTCAACAAATCAAGTTTTTGATGTTGTCAGATTTATGTCACATTTTTTTAAAAATGGAATCTTGCCGATTCGGTAATGTTTCAGTCGAAAATATAAGAAAAAACGCTGAAAAGACTATCCCAGAAAATACAACAAAAACAAAAAAGTATATATGGACCCAATTCGAGAAATTCTGCGAAACACGGCAGTATATATTGACCAAAAATACAACTATAATACAGCTTGCCGCTATATTGGAAGACTGGAGTTTTAATATGAAGAAAAAAGATGGTTCTGACTACAAGGAAGGGGTTATCAAGACAATGTGGAACCAAACAGCTCAACTGCTTCAAGAAAGGTACTTCAATAAATACAACATTAAATTTGATCCTTTTAAAGATCCTGAATTCCAAAAAGCACGTATGGCTAGAAATTCTAAAAGAAAACTGCTTCAGGCTGATCCAAAAAATCACCGGAAAAGTGCAAGAGCACTAACCTACGACGAGTACAAAAAGATGGTAAAAATTTTTGACGAAAATAACCCCGAGGATTTACAGAAAAAGTTCTATCAAATAGCGGCTGTGGAATTAGAATGAAGAGGAGGAGAAGCCGAGACATGCCTAAATACGTATTTCAGAGAAGAATATTATAGCGATGGTACAAAAAGTAATAGAATGGAATATAACCCAATCTTTTCAAAAACATCCCAAGGCGGAGACAAGAAGCTTTCAAATTCAAAATGGTTAGTGGCAAACACAAAAGATGCCGATTTATGTCCAGTTCGCCTTTAAAGAAAACTAATTTCAAAAAGAGGGCAAAATATAACTACCCAAAGACTATTCCTGACAGTAAATCCAAATTGGAAAATGGGAAATTGGTACAAAAACTGTCCCATTGGAAAAAATACTCTTTCTAATTGGACAAAACAAGCAGCACAAAAAATTGGACTAGATACTGAGAAAGAAAAAATCACAAACCATTCCAATCGAGCCACAGCTGTCTCTACATTAAGCAAAGCAGGTGTGAGCGAACAAACTCTTATAAAAATAACTGGACATAGTAGTGCTGCATCCATAAAGCCATACTTACAGATGGACAAAACTCATCACGAAAACACTATTCAAGGTTTAAGAGGTCACCCTCCAACTAATGGGTTGGACCAACACGAAGCTTCAGTCTCTTGCAGCTCGAAGAGTTTCCAGCAACACCAGCAAGCCACTACTGTTTATTATAATAACTGTGTGTTTAACAATAATACTTATAACTAATTTTCTGTTAGTTTTATTACTTTGTCAATTGTTTAGGTTTTGTTTCGTTTTGTCCGTTTTTCTAGTAGCTACATAAATCATTTTAAAAATCTTGCATTTCGTTGTATTTTTTCTTTTTTTTTGGTATATAATCTCAACATATACCACTCGAGGTAAATATTTTATTTAGAATATTCACCTCTTGTGATATAACTTATGAATAAAAATGTCACTGTCAAAAATGACAATAAAACTTTTTGACTGGTAAAATTATTCGTCATTCATTATTGATGCAAATTTACTATCGCACCTAGTTCACGAATGTTAGAAAGATAAGCACTAGTTGTGACGTAGCGGTCAGCGGTCATTGAACAGACTATGCATAGGCCTAAACTATTGCCTCGAAAACCTTTTATATTGTTTTTAAAAAGCATTTTCTTTTATTAAATTCATAAATTGTACAAACAACAATATGATTTTAAAGCCAGAGTTTTGATCTTAATTTGTAAACTTTGCCATTTTGAAACAAATAAATGAAAATTCTTCAGACGCCGACCCTTAAAAGTAAATCTACCCTCGTTGCTAATGAACGTCGATTACTTGGGGAGAAAGTTTCTTTCTTTAATTAGTGATAGCCAAATCAATTAAAATACTTAAAGACGTGGTTCAAAAACTCAACTGCCATAATTAATAACAATGGCCTTGTCGTAATTCTTTGTTTACGAAATGGAAAGAAATAATGGAAAAGGGTTTAATTAATTTAAATTATGATAAAAAAAAAAGGCGGAAGAAGGACAATATTAAATTTTCTTCTTGCGGTTGAAGGGTTTTGGTAAATCTCGAATATTTTTAGGTTTATTGTTTTTACCAAGAGCAGCGTCGCCGCTCGAGTAAAAAAATGGTTTTATGTACAACATTTTTATTTCTGTAATAAAATAGAACTTTAATAAGATATTTAATAACAAGTAGCTTATCTGAAGTACCGTGCGAGCAAAAATTATTTGCATCAAAGAGGGCCTTGCATCTAAGGACGTAAAGCTTAGCCGTAGAGCTTAATACCTGTTGGGTGTCAGTAACAACCTGAATTAACAATCAATCAGTTATTCCGTCATCTTTGACAGTCGTTACAAGTAATTTGATTAATCGCTAATTGTTCCAATTTCTTGAACAATTCACACACTGGGCTTTACGGAACCGCACAAAACATTCATGGTTGAAGCGTATTTTCAAAACGGGGTTAGAGTAAATGGTGAGTGGCAATACAATCCGTGTTTGTGCATAGACGATTTTCACGAACATTTTCCTAGCGTTGCTTTTATCGCGGGGGATTTTTATCATTGCCCGAAAAGAACCGTGGCTGTGTTTAGGGAAACAGGTTCTATACAACACAAAAAAGGAGCAGGAAGACCATAAGTCTGTAGTAAGAACAGAAGAACTTGTTGCAAACGTTCGTGAAATAATGCAAAATACGCCAACAAGTTGTATAAGACGCCTGTCCCAAGAAATGGGAAGATCTTATGGAACATGCAGGACTATTCTTAAGAAGCAGCTAAATTTACTTCCTTATAAAGTGCAAGTATTCCATGAAATACAAGCCGCAGATTTTGAAAGGCGCAGGAATTACTCTCAATGGTTTACCCAAAATTTATTGAAAATAAATTATTTATTTGACCTGACATTTTTTTTTTGGATGAAGCCTGGTTCCACCTCTCCGTTTATGTGAATTCTCAGAATACACGCAAGTGGAGTAGTGAAAATCCTTATTTTACAGCACAGCTGTAGGTATAGAGACAATATTTTGAATCCATTTGTGGAGCATTTACTTGACGACGAACTACGTTTTGGATATTTTCAACAGGACGGTGCAACCGCCCATACAGCCGCCGAAACTATTAACTACTTATTTACGCATTTTTTTCGACGACAGATTGATCAGTTTTCGATCAGACATTGAATTCCCACTTAGATTACCTTGTTTAACGGTTATGGATTACTTCGTTTTTCCTCATTTAAAGAACACTATTTTTAAAACATCAGGTGCAAATTTAGAACAATTACAAGAAAGGATTATCCAAGAATGTGGTAACATTTCTCCAGAGATGCTGGTCAACACTTTCGAAAATATGAAGAGACCAAGCCAATATAAATATGGTTTTAAATTAAAATTGTAATGCCATTCGTTTATTAAACTTACATTGTAAATCAGATCAGAGGTTAGTTTTACTAGAAATGAACAAATTGATATGTTCCTAATTTTTGGAGTAACCAGAAAAATTCTTCTGAAGCCCCAAGATTGGATGTTTTATAAATTAATGACATTACAATTTTAAATTAAAGCCATATTGCTTTTCAAAACCATTCCATTGTTTTTCAAAGCCGCCTTTATATTTCTTTAGAAAAGGAAGGCGACAATAATGCATAGCGCTTTTAAATTAGCGATTGGGATTTAAGGCAAATTTTTCAGTGTCAATTTTAAAATAGCATAGGAGTGTATGGTATCAAATTGTTGGGAAAAATGCTCGTTTTAAATATCCTAATGATCCATCATCGTTCCTTTGGAAAAATGGAGTAAACGTCAAGAAAACAAAATTTCATTTTTTAAACGCTTGTGAAACTTAGAAAGTCAATTATTATGACATAATTTTAATTTTCATATTATACTACTTGACTATAAATTCCCAGATTTAATTAATTTGTAGCACTCTAGATGATTGAAAATAAAAAATAAACATAAAAAAGTTATAACACGTCAAAAAATTACAAATGAGGTGTCATTTTACTCATAATGTTATGCTGAACCCAAATAAGTAAAACTATACAAGATGTCCCATTTAAAATATCAAAATCAAGGTAATTTCCGGTCAAACCGGAAGTGCTAACAAATTGAAATATATGCTAATAAATGCAGACTCATCTCTTATGCATAATCTAAACATTTCATTTTAATATCTATAAATAGAAAAAAGTTATGGGGGTGAAAGTCTTTTGAGAAACACCCGTACATAACTTAAGGTTTTGTACATTATGCATACCTATTATTGTACCTATTTTAATTATTTTAAACCCTCTGTTCCATTTTCCCGCTACTGTAAGTAACCCCTCCACTGTTTTATTTACATCTTCAATAATTTAATTTTATCGCACCCTTTTTTATTTTCAACTTTTATTAATTCGCAATCTGACGAAGCTACATTGTTAGCGAAACATGCCATTTTCTTGTTAATCTAGAAAATACAGTAATAAAAGTTTAACTTTGTTTTACTGTATCCCGTAATATTATAATTATTATGGATTTTTACCTAATATCGGCAAAATCAAAAAAATTGTTTATTTTCAAAAACCCATAATCTTTAGTAACTTATTTTTGTTCTTTTAACATATTAAAAGGTCAATAATAATTTATAAAATATAAGTGTATATTTTTAGTTCATGCAATAGGACACGGTTTCTAATTATTTAAAAAAGTTAGTTATCTGTTCTATCGTTTTCTTTCTTAGTATCGCTCGCTTCTGGATGATCTTCTAAATAGATGTATCTGATGCATTTATAAAACATTATGCTCTGTATAAAAGCCATAAATGCATTGACGCTTAAAAGGAGGTAATTTACTGGATTGATGACCAATGAGTATCTTGACCTAAAAAATTAAATAAAGAGCTTTAGAATGGTATGAAGAGACTATCGAAGATTGCCTAGACTCTCTTCTTAGTCTATGGTCTTTTGTGGATACCAAAAAGGTCTTCAAGGAGTTGTTAGATGACTTTGCATACCTCACTAAGTTTTTGAGCTCTTATAGAAACAAGGTATCTTATGAGGAACAGCAAAAAAAATGTTCTCCCTAAAATTGAAACATTGCCAAAAGCAGCCTACATTCTTCGTAAGTACAACTTCCTTGAGCTATGGACGTGATTTTGCCCATAATAAAAAAAATATAAAAGAACTATTTTTAATACCAACAGGATGGACTTATGTCGTTACAAGTGCGTTAAAGTTAAAGGTCATTTCGTTGAAAAATAAAATTATCAAAAAAGGTTTTTTTTGTTTCATTAGTAGGGAACAAATAATTCTTGGATCGCTGGAATATATCACATCGTTGTTCAAATTTTTAACAGAAACTACGAATGGATTTAGTTACTGCTTGACGAGAAAGTCACATTCTAAGGCAATATTTCTAAAGAATATTTAAAGGTAATTTTTGTTTAATTTGGACTAACCTTTTTTCGTCCTTTACTTTTTATAACCACGTACACTTCTTAAATGCATTATGATTCTTAAATCTTATTTATATTATTATGTATAATCCTAAGTAAAATAAATCCGTGATGGTAAAAGTGATTCCCTAAAAAATACATTTTTAAAAACTGGTCTCACAGTGACCTTGCGTTAAGGTTGAATTCTCAACGTCGTTCAATTTATTGCCAACCTATAACCTATTTCGCTCTGTTTTTTCAAGTTTATTATTTTTTAAACTAACATTTAAATAAAATCATTATCGTCGGCACATTACTTAGGTAATATCTGATATATTACAAAAATATCAATTTATTTCATTGCTAATTTTGGGAGAATTGTATAGTGAAAGAACAATGAGTGACAATGACATAATAATGTTAAAAAAAATCTTACCCGATATTTTTCGCTATACAATTCTCCTAAAATAAGTTATGAAATTCCTTGATATTTATTAAATATGTCAATTATTACCTATAGAATATCAAGTCGATACTGATTTTCTTTAAATTTTGTGAAAAAGCTAGAAAACATAAATAAATCTACGCGAAATAGGTTATAGGTTGGCAAGCATGTTGATACTCCCGCCTTAAAATATTTCGGAAAGTAATGATATTTGAATCCTGCAAATTTGGAGAATGGGGTTTGTTCGGTTTCGGAGACACTCTCTTCAAATAAAATTGCTGCGACCATTATGCGACTTCCGTTAATGCCGGAATTTGTCCCAAACTTACTTATTTTAAACCAGACACCCTATACAGGGTGATATTTAAGTATGTGGCCAAACTTCAGAGGGTGCTTCTTTAAGTAATTTTAAGAAGAAAAGTTCATATAAACATAGGTCTAAAAATGCATAGTTTTTACGATACAGGGTGTCAAACTTTTAAAAAAAATCGGATGTTCGTAAATATTTCAATACTCTTTTATTCGATTTTGTTGAAATTTGGCAATTCTGTTTTGGGATAACAAGAGGATAATTTAGCCTCAATCAAATTTGTTTAAACAGCAACTGTTTTTCCTTCCATAGCACTCTTATTCTTTTTCTGTTACTTTTAAAACATTGCATTGCAGTAATAAATTATTACGTTATGCGATTATTTTATGTCAATTTCTTTTATAGTAAACAGTTTTAATCTTTGCGAAAAAATGCAAAAGAGGACTTTTGTGTAATTTTAATTGCTTAATAGTTTGGTAAGTAGTTTACATTTTTTACTCTTATTGTCCCGGCGACATGCAATAAAGTGGTTATTATTTTTTTTCTCGAAAAGAAAGCAAGATATGAAAAAAAATCTGGAGATAAAATAGTTGAATCGGTTATTTGGAAAAGGGAACATGTCCAGAAATGGTAATTTTACAGGAGGAGCAAAAAACTAATTTAACGAATCCACGCTAAGCTTTCAATAATACAATTTTTTTTATCTTAAAGTACTTTGTATTAATGATACGTTTGTGAGCTAAAACATAAATAATTTTTTCTTGAAATTTTTTTGTTAATTTTTTTAATTCTTGGACATGTTACTTTTTCGAACTAAACAAAATAAAAATACTCTAAATTTGATTATAATCGGTTTAAAATATAATATAAATAATATTAATAATGCTAATGAAACTTTAAAAATCTTCTTCACGACCTTCCTCGGAATCTTTTACTAGCCATTTCATCACTTCGTTGTAAAACTCGATTTTATCATGAGGTATGTACTGCAAAAGACTTTTAAGTTGTAACATTATCCATTTTCTTTTTATTAATTGGTAGCTTATCAGCATTATGCCCTTTAAGTTAGTACAGTAGGCAAGTCTGGACGAAAGTGTTGTGGTTTTGCAAGGACAGATTTTTCACTAACAGCGTTATCGATATAATATGGCCGAAGAAGAAGAACTCCCGGATCGGAGAGGTGGTATTCAAAATGGAAATAATCGGTTATTTTCAACGAGATTTTTTCTTGTTTTGGAACCTTTTTAGATTGACTTCGGTGCTAGAGAACAGTCTTCTTATAGAAATTTGGCCATCATTTCTTAAAGTCAATAATGTCTTCAGTTTTGACCTTGCCAACTGTGAATTTATCATTTTTCGATGATTCGAGTATTAGCTCTACATAGTATATACTCATCATGTGCATAAATTCTGTCTGTCGTATTTTTCTTTTGACAATACCAAACTTCGGTACTGCTATCCATCTGAGACATCGTGATAAAATGAAAAAAAAACAAAAAATCGTTTGCATTTGCTCAAACACGACATAATGACTCATAACTACGAGAACACTAGGCGCGCCATCGGCTGCACTGATGGTTCGTTTGTTTCGAAAAAGTAACATATCCAGGACATCGGACATCGGATATGTTCCGTTCTCGCGTAAATTCATGTATTTACCTTTAAAAATTACGTTGGCGGCAAAATCTTGAAATAGTCAAAAATTGGATATGTTCCCTTTTCCAAATAACCGATTCAGTTGTAGTTGCTCAGTGGCTTGCAATCTTTTTGTCAAAACATATTAGTTGGACTGTCTTCCGGGACGCCACTGGACTTAATAATTTTAATCTAATTAAAGCTAAATTATCCTCTTGTTAGTGCAAACGGAATTGTCAAATTTCAGCAAAATCGAATAAAAGAGTATTGAGATATTTACGAACATCCGATTTTTTTTTTTTAAGTTTGACACCCTGTATCGTAAAAACTATGCATTTTCCGACCCATGTTTATATGAACTTTTCTTTTTAAAAGCACCCCTTGGAGTTTGGCCACATACTTAAATACCTTAACACCCTGTATAATATTTTTTCCTGTTTTCCTTTTTTCATTTCCAATAACTTTTATTAAATTTTTGAATCCTACCCTTTCTGAGTAGAAAAATAGTTTTCTCAAATTTTGACCCAACAGAGTGTCGCCTAAAACTGAATATATTTTCAGAGATAAAGAATAAAACTTGAAATTCCGTTTATGAAATTAGATGTTATTTTGCTCAATAATGAATTGTCGAAAATTGGAATTTTAAATACAGGGAATTGGAAAAGTAACAATTTATGCTTATCAAAGAGTGTAAAAAAATCCATTTTTTAAATCCCATGCTACATTGCTGGTTCATTTAACGGATAGGCATGAATACTTCCTATCTGTCCACATAACGTGTCCCGATACCAAGCTAAAATATTTCCGAATTTAACACCAATGGGAGCAATTTTGTTTTGTTTATTGGTGTAAGGCCTTTTGCACACACTCACGGCGACCGTCCTAACGGCACCGTTTATACGGTTAAGGTGGAAGTATCAACATGCTTGCCAACCTGTAACCTATTTCGCGTAGATTTATTTATGTTTTCTAGCTTTTAAACAAAATTTAAAGAAAATCAGTATCGACTTGATATTCTGTAGGTAATAATTGACATATTCAATAAATATCAAGGAATTTCATAACTTATTTTAGGAGAATTGTATAGCGAAAAATATCGGGTAAGATTTTTTTTAGCATTATTATGTCATTGTCACTCATTGTTCTTTCACTATACAATTTTCCCAAAATTAGCAATGAAATAAATTGATATTTTTGTAATATATCAGATACTACCTAAATAATGTACCGACGATATTGATTTTCTTTAAATGTTAGTTATTAAAATAATAAACTCAAAAAATCAACGCGAAATAGGTTATAGGTTGGCAATAGATTGAATGACGTTGAGAATTCAACCTTAAGGGATTAGGCAGCATATGTGACCTTTTACACGCACCGGCACCGTGTACAGGGTTCCGTTCCACCGCGCTATCACCGTGAGCCCCACTATAATTCACGGCGACCGTTACCGTGTTGACGGAGAGACATGCCCAGTAGAGTTTAAGATTTAATTGGTACTTGCACATCTACCGCGCTTACGATATTTTCTTGGTTCATTGGCGGGAACATTGTTTTATTCAGTATATTTTATCATAATCATCATTATCATATTTTTCGTAATGGCAGTAGATATAGATATGGATATGCTTATATCTTTGGTGGAAGCAAGGCCGGTTATTTGGGACAAAACAAGTTCTATAAGGACAGAAACTGCACAAGAAGTGCCTGGAAGGAAATATTTTTGGAGGTTAATCCTGATTTTGATTGTAACAGCCAACATTTTCATAGGCTGTATCCACTCTCTTATAAATGTATCTTGTTGAAGCGAATTTTTTAATCGTTCGTGTAGGTCATCAAAGCTAGATATGGACATCCAAAAATAGCTGAAAAAGTTGTTTTTTCCGTATTCCCACAACTGACGAAATAGTACAAAGAATGCACCGAATTGTTTCCTTCCCATATTTTATTTATTTATTTATTCAATTCACAAAAACTACATATTACAGCAATATTTAAGTAATTTACTATTTAATTGTACTTTAAGTGTGCACCTAGGTGATCAACATCTGTATATGCAACAATTAGTAAATTAGTAAATTAGCAAATAGTGCAACAAGCATAATTCGAGAGATCTACAAAATACTTTCAATATATAACCTATTTTTGAATACAAAGTCTTTACATTTGCGGGCAAAAGATTTGTAATTAGTTATGGTTCGTGGAACCCACAAAATTCTGTTTCGTGCTTTTCTTCGTTTTTTGATATGCATGTAAGACATTACAATCGCCACAGCACGTCTATGATCCATATTCGAATCAAAATAGAATCAAACGGACGAAAACCGTGCACGTGTGCAAGGATAACACGAATACGTAACGGTGCCGTTAGGACGGTCGCCGTGAGTGTGTGCAAAAGGCCTTAAATTTGGATATCATGGCCTTCTTGCCATGATACTTGGAGTTGCATCTGATGTGTAGCCGCATCAAAGTGCGAATAGAGTTTAGCGTTTACATTTAATTTCGGTGCTTGCGGGCAACCGAACTGTTAGTCGCATCACGGTTACCGCATAGTGCGCGTGAGGCCCTAGATTAGTATACACATACTTACATATTATAAGACACTTCAGTACGACTGGTATTTTAAAATAGCTTACTTTTGTAAGTAATTTAAGTCATGAAAAATAACGTAAACTTTTTTAACTGGTTACAAAAAAATTATTGATTGTCAAAATTACAAGAATAAAAGTATATTAAAATCATTGGAAATAACTTTTTGTATCAAATCGTGCTGCTTAGCAGGAAACTTCGGTACTCATCCTGTAAACCCACTCGTTTCACACATAATTGTCTTCATCCAAATGATTTTATAAATTATAGCTGTTTCACCGCTCAATATCCAACATGTTAAAACAGAATCATAAAACTTTGTTGAATATTACAAAACCAAAAAATAAGTTTTTACTTTTGATTTGCGCTGTCCATTATCTAACATTTTATCTTAAAAAGAACATTATGTTAATCTGTCTAACTAAAGCCAAAAATATTGATACTCTAGTGGGCTTTATCTCACCATCAGTAATAAGGAAATTTGAAAAAATGCCTACCATATTGTTCCCGAAACCATTAGAGTCGCTGACTGATATAAACTAATTTCATCGTCTGGTCTCGTGAACATATCGGAAATTCCAGCAAGTACTAACGTCCATTTAGCTAAAGGGGCCCAAAAGAATATTGTTTTTAAACCTGCTGGGTGCTCGTACAATAAGACAAAATATCTGCTGCCATATTTTTCCACTTTTCTATCCAATAGTTTTACCAACTTTCTTTGTCTTTTAACTGTCGCATAGTTTCTGTATATAATGTATTTAAACATTTTTTTTAAATATTTTTCTTATCAGCTTAATTTCTGTTCATTTGACGTTGACGTCTGACTTCAACGTAAATTTATTTAACCTCTGCATTCGCCCTCGCTGTTGCAACTTCAAACATTAAATTTCACAGAATTAGGCTCTTAAAAAGTTGATTGTATTTATCCGATTCGAAAGCTTCGATAATTTACAAAACTCATAAAACTGTTTGTTTGCCTAATAAAAATATTTATTAAAAATATTCCATCTACTTACACAGAGAAAACTCTATAGCCGTAGCCACAAATCCATTATTAGTAGCAAATATCTGCATTAAATAGGCGCCAAAAAACTACTCTGTTGTCGCTACTAGATTCATGTTTTTGAAATGACATTTTAACCTCAATATTGTCGTTTTTTAAATATCACTTTTTTGCTGCTTAGTGTCGTTTTACACAGACGTAATTTTAACACGAATTTTGTGCTAAAATTTATGATAAATTTTATTAGTAAAAATTTATAACAAAAATATGTACAAAATTACATGGAATTTTAATGTGTATCACACAGTAACAAATTTGGATGCAATTTTTGCAAGAAATCATGTGCACTAAAGAACAGAGCACACGGACTCTGATGAACAGAAAAGTCATTATCGAATCGCAAAGTAACGTTATTTTAGAAATGTGGTACTCCGATCGCTTTTTCTCTTTCTTTTCTATTGTTTTCGTCCTTCCCCTCCAGCCCCGATAGAATCGAATTGAAATGAAAGTAAATAGCAGCAGAATCACATTCCGCATAATGTAAAGAAAAAAGACAACCGACTAGACAAAGATGCCCTCCGTCAGTCGCCCCGTCGCGTATTGACAATATTGACAGCTTGACCTTAAAAAAGAAAACAATGTTTCAAACTTGTTGACGTTCGATTTTTGCGATTTATAGGTTAATAACTATTAAAGTTGACATTGGCACCAATAAAAATCAAAAATCCCTATTGTTATTAGAAAAAAGCCGAGGACTTCCGACTTCTATTCTATTATTAGAATCGAAATATGGGAGTAGCGAAATGCGATTTCTAACGAACTTTTTCGAAACGCTTTCAAGCGAATCGAAATTAAAAATTCTATCTATCAGAGTCTTGCTGCAGTGACGCATTGTTAAATGTCAATGTCAAATTATATCTAACCCAGCTTTCCGGTAAATAAAAAATACAGTAATTTAGGAAATAGCAAAAATAACCTCCGAATGCCAATTTCAATAAAACGTAACCTTTCTTTTTCGGCTTTTCTTAAAATATTATATGTTTCTATATTTTCGTAAAATATTATAATATTTTTTTAATAAAATTTGTAAAGTGTGTATTACACGTTAAAATTTAGTTGGAAACAAATTTCTGCTTAAAACGATACTTAAGTATCGTTTTACACAGTAGCAAATTTGACGATAAATTTAAGCAGAAATTTGTTTCCAACTAAATTTTAACGTGTAATACACACTTTACAAATTTTATTTTTACGAAAATATGGACACATTTCTATCTGTTAAAAAAATTACTAAAAGTGCGCAAAAAACTGCGCAGTAGTTTAAAATAACACTTGTCAAAATCTTTTAAGAAAAGCCGAAATATTAAGGTTATGTTTGATTGAAATTGGCATTCGGAGGTTATATTTGCTATTTCCGTGTGTTTTATCATGTTCTTGTCAAAAGCTTGAAAGAAAATAAAATATGTCTTGGTCCAGAGAACAAGTTATTGTTTTAATAAAGGAATATCAAAAACACCCCTGTTTATACGCAGTTTTTTTAAAGATCTTGCAATTAATAGTAATGTATAAGTTACTGTATAATAGTGAGAAAGTTTATTAAAATCCATATTTTTTTAGTTATAAAGATATAAAACAAATAGTCAAGTTTTTACAGTATATAAATTTACAAATTATTTTATTTTTATTTACCGAATAGCTGGGTTAGATATAATTTGACATTGACATTTAACAATGCGTCACTGGTCTTTAGTGCGCATGGTTTCTTGCAAAAATTGCATCCAAATTTGTTACTGTGTCATACACATCAAAATACCATGTAATTTTGAACATACAGTGTGTCCACGGATGGACCTAACTATACTTGTAAAAAACTTTATTTTCAATTTTTCGAAAAAAAGTCATTCTTCATCATTTCTTTTGCTTATTAAATAAATATAATTCACGTAAGAAAATTTCCATTTTTTTATACAGGGTGCACAAAAAATGTAAAAATGTAGATTTGCAAAATTAAAAATTTTTGATCCAACTTTTTTGAATGATCAAAATAAAAGAGATTGGAAAGAGAATTCGAAAAGCCGAATAAAGTTTTGAGATATGACCTGTGGTAACTACGATATTTTATATTAAAGTTAAATAAATTATTGATATTTCCCTTCAGATGAAAGTTTTAATATAAAATATCGTAGTTAAGAAAAACAAGGCGAAATAGGTTATAGGTTGGCAATAAATTGAATGCCGTTGATAATTCCACCTTTAGTTCTAATTTTAACATACCCAACACTCCTTTATTTTTGGTTCTTCTTAATAGCCACGGTTTTACCCAGATATTTTTCTTAAAACGCGTTTTTCGCTTTTTTAAAGAAATTTCAATTAATAGTATTGTATAAGTTACTGTACAATATGAAAAAGTTCATTAAAATCCATATTTTTTTAGTTATAAAGATATAAAACAAATAGTCAAGTTTTTACAATATCTAAATTTACAAATTACTTTATTTTTATTTACCGAAAAGCTGGGTTAGATATAATTTGACATTGACATTTAGTAATGCGTCACTGGTCTTTAGGGCATATGATTTCTTGCAAAAATTGCATCCAAAATTGTTACTGTGTCATACACATCAAAATTCCATATAATTTTGTACATATTTTTGTTATAAATTTTTACTCATAAAATTTATCATAAATTTGAGCACAAAATTTACGTCTGTGTAAAACGGCACTTAAAGACAACACTTTTGACGTAGAAAGATACATAATGTAGTGGTTAAAAACATTTCTTATCTATAAAAAATAAATTCTAATTAATTAAGGTTTAGTAGTTAGAAAATAATTAATTTTATCATTATTATTATTTTTATAATTGGCAATCCACCTAGCTACTACCAACTTACGTTTTCTAAGCTTAAATGAACTAATATTTATATCAACTTTCAAACAGGATAAAACGTTCTTTAAAAAAAGTCATAGTTTGTTAAATTCGGTTAATGCAGACCGCAGTTACAGCATTTTAAGTACTTTTAGATGTTACCCTTTTTATAGAGGATTCACAGAGCATATTTATAAAAACTTAGTTTCTGAGCATTATATTGCAGTTATTATAATCTACTAATTAACTACCTACCTACCTACACAATATTTCGATTTTGACACTTCAGGCCAGAAAATATACCTATTCTAATCCTCTTATGCAATTACTTGAAATTTTAATTTTACAAATACCTAATACTATTTTTTCCCTAAAATTTTTGGTAAGTTATCATAAATAATTTAATGCACAAAGTTTACCTGTGCCTATGGCCGACACCGAAATTGAGCCGAACTGGACAGAATTTTCCATTTTATTACTCTACACCTTTCTGAAATAGACTATAGTAGAAATTAAGGACATTGTATCAAAGCATTGCGACTATATACGCATCCTAGCGGTAAAATTAGGAACTTAAAAATTATTTCCAATGATTTTTTTGCTCATATTTTATAATGAATTTTTTACCCCAAAGTCGTAGCGTGTATGGTTTTGGAGATACAGCCGCCCGCCACCCGTCGTGGATCACCCTGTATATATTACATGAAAATTTTTAAAATTGAATAACAATTACTAATTAAACAAAAATTTAAAATCATCAACGGGATTTATAAAACCCAGTGCGACATCTTGCGTCCCAGTACGGTACCTTAGAAAAGGTCAGTCGTAAAGGGTTATTCTGTAAAAACAGAAAATTATGCAAGATGCCCTCAAAACCGGTATAAGTGCCGGACCACAGATATTAATATCTGGTCCATCACTTATACCGGTTTTGAGGGCATCTTGCATAATTTTCTGTTTTTACAGAATAACCCTTTACGACTGACCTTTTCTAAGGTACCGTACTGGGACGCAAGATGTCGCACTGGGTTTTATAAATCCCGTTGATGATCGATCCTGACAAGTGATTTGTCTTTGAGTCCTGTTTCCTTCTGCCAAACCGAGCCTCACTGATGAGCCGTAATAACGGCGAAACGCGTCTGGGGATGGGTTTGGCGGAAGGAAACAGAAAAACCTTTTTCGAATTAAAAATTTAAAATCTAGGGGTTATAAAAGAACGTCTATGTCTGTTTTTTTAGAGTATTTTCGACTTCTTTAAAAATTAAAAATATTAATGCCGGATTTAACAAAGATATTGAACGATAGTTAAGTAACCAGGTAACTTTGACTGTGAAATAAATGACATTGGCAGAAATGATTGGCTCACCATCAAAGTGGCCCGGTTGTCTTAATTCTTGATTTACTAATCAGGCAACTTTGATTGTGGATGATTAAAGATGCTAAGTACCTTTTTAAAGATATTTTTGATAATCTTTACAATTTGGACAGCCACCCCACTTGCTCGGATAATAATAATATATTTAAAAATTCTAGGGTTAGGTATAGGCACTGTAAAAATGGTATGGGTGATTTAAAAGGGGCTTCACTAGGCGAATATCGAGCATCCAGATCTAGTCGCATTTGATCAAATTTTCTAAAGATTGCCCCGTTAGTGAGCGATTTTAAAGCGATATTATAGACACAAATTACGTTTTCAAAAATACTTATTTTATGAAGTTACCTTATACAGGGTCAAAAACAAGTAAACTATTAATCACATGCGACCAAATTTTAATAGCCCAATTTTGATTTTGTAGAAAAACACACATTTAATATGGCGCTACTTTAAAGAAAATGTATCTGAAATAGAGCATTGTTAAAACTAAGCAGTTTTATGTAGGTTGGGTCGAGTCTTATTTTGCAAAAGTGGTGCAATTTACAAAATGTAGGTAAAAAATCAAAATTATCTTATGCAGCTAAAATTTTGCATGTGGGCTAGAAACTGCATTTAAAAAAAACTTTTTCTTATAACTTTTTTCGATACTTTCAGATAATGCCGAGGATAATGCGAATCACGTGACTACAATTTTTTTGCTTAATTTTCATCTCGATCGAAGCAGAACTTGATGCCAAAGTCAAATTTTGAATAAAGCTATTAATAAAAAAAAGTCCCATATGATGCGGACTTTACTGGTGACACTATAATTAAATATTACAAAATTTTGGACACGCATGTATATATTCAACATATTCTAGTCGGATGCATAAAAATGCTCCCTTATCCGACATTTCGTAATGGTTAAATAATAAAACTGGATATTTGTTAAAAACAAATACGAATGTAAAAACGAGAGAACTAACAGCACGTTCAGAACGCTTACGTTGGATACAGCAAAAAGTGACTGCTGCAATGCAATGGAGCGAACACAATAATATTATAAAAGATTTACATGTTTTTGGCTTCGCCATTTGCTTTGGCTGGCGTGGTTGGAATTTAAAGTTTTTTGTGCAATTTTGAACGTTGTTGTATGTCTTGATGAGTTGGGAGTTGAAATAACCGAAGTCGATTAAAATTACTAGCTGTTTAAATTGGCTACTGGACAAACTTTTATTTTGAGATAAACACATTGCATAATATTGTTCCTTGATATTTTATATTTCAGTTTTTCCAAACCGCCTAGAAAAATTATGGGAATTTCGAAATATTTCTATTATCCCAACAGAACCCCGCACTTCTCTTATGGAAAATGGCCCTCGGTTAAATTTCCTAAATTTTTAGTATGTTGTAGAGAATGTCATTTTAATGAAAAGTATCCGTAGCCACAATAAAATCTGCCGACCATTTAAGAGATACAGGGTGTCCAAATTGCAAAATATGAATTTTTACTATACATTATATTTTAGTAGTTTATAATATTAATAATTCTATCTATAATATATCTGCAATATTTCTTCGAAAAAAAAAAATTAACTTTTTTGAGTCACCCTGTATAAATATAAAAATATAAATTCTGATAGCTTGCTCCAAGCTAATGTCATCTAGAGTATTACTTTGTGAACATTAAATTTAATGCCGAAATAACTCACCCGGTATAATAAAAAAAATTTAACTATTTTTATAGTATTCTATCCTATCTACGACAGGATCAACAAAAATCTAGAAAAATAAAACGAATTAATATTATAAACTAGGAAAATATAATGTAGTGAAAATTAATATTTTGCAATTTGGATGGGTAGGTATCTCAAAAACTGGTCGGCAGATTTTGTTGGGTCATGGATACTTTTCATCCAAATGACATTCTCTACAACATATACTAAAAATTTAGGAAATTTAACCCAGGGCCATTTTCCATAAGAGAAGTGCCGGGTTCTTTGTTTAGAACGAGAGAAAAAATACTTTTTTCTACTGACGTTTCATAATAACCTCTTTTCGATTGTCATTATGGTTTTTTAATAACCTCCTTTTAAGCGCAGCGTGCTTAAAAAACTTTTAAGCACGTTACCAGGAGCAACGTGCTTAAAAGTAACACAGGTAATTATTTACAATTAAAACGTAACCACAGACTAGGTATAATTTAATATTTTTTGGCAAGTGTCAATGAAACACAGGTAATAAAATGTTAGTAAAATTAAGTTTTTTATTATAAAACCTCAGTAGAAAAAATATTGTATACAATTCGTTACGAAACAATGTCTTTTAGTCACTTTGACGTGTTGTCCAACTCGGCTTTGCCTCGTTGGACAATTTCACGTCGCGTGCCTAAAAGACACTCATTTCGCAACTTATTGTATAAATAGCTATTATCGCATAAATAAAAATTTCACCAGTGGCGTTCCGTTTTATAAAAAATCTCTAGCAAAGGAAAAAAATTAAAAATTAAGATAGGGACACATAGTTTCACGGCCAACTTCCAGTTGAAAAATATTGAAAATATGGTGGATTATTTATATATATGATACGCACCCTATATGGCCGATTAAAACCAAATATTAATTCTGGGAAGCTGAGAACGGAATGCAGCGAATAAACGAAGTTTTTTTTAATATTGATAATATACAGTGTTGCCAGGTATATAGTTTTTGCGGCTGATCCACCGTTTTAATGGATGAACTGCCGTTCTATCGCTATGCTAACAATTTGTTCTGCTAAACATTACACTCGATTTAATTGACGCTTTTAAAATACGCATGCTTATCTTCTCTCTCTCTTCTTCATTCTCTGTTTACGTTTGACACTTCGGTTTCGGTAAATCCCCCAGTTCGAGACGACGCGACGCATACTCTTCTTTTCAATATTTCTGGTCGCTTTCGTGTATTTGTCTAATTATCATCCGTTTAAAAGTTTAAATCAGTGGTTCTCAACCGCCGTTCCGCGGAACACCGGTGTTCCTCAAACCTCTTCCAGGTGTTCCGCGAAATAATTTATTAATATCAACTAATCTGAATCATGAGATAAGTATTTGATGAACTGATTACTTCACCGCAAATATGTTGACAAAGGTGGTGTTCCGCCATTTTCATATGGCTACCAAAAGTGTTCCGCCACCACAAAAAGGTTGAGAATCACTGGTTTAAATAGATAGATTATTGGCTATTGGTTGAATATAATATTTATGTATACTTCTTAACTAATAAAATAATTTATGAAAGGTTTCCAATATAATATATTTAGCGTGTTATTTTTAAATATAGCTATCGCTTCTTTATGTCATACTGCTTTCCTTATTTTTGACCTGGCAGCACTGATAATATATTAATTTACCCGGATTTAGTAATGCCAGAATAGCAGTCTTTTCTGTATTTATCAGATTTTTAAAAGCATATTTTTTGACGAGTTGCAGAATAATTTCGTAATTTGCAGATTTTTAAAGAACATTTAATAAATAAGGAATTGGATATTTACCAAATAGATTTAGAAAATATAATATATAAAAAAAACAACAAACCAAAAATAAAGTTAGAAAGAGTATTTTTTACCAAAATGTTGATATAGGAGGTTGAAGTAGGTAAAAATACAAATATTTCTGATACTACGACCTTGGTGCAGAATTCAGCAGATTTTTTCATACACTCCGCAGAATATTTCGTTGGACAGTTTGGCAACACTGTCCCGATGTTTGTGCTGGCAGACAAATTGTTTCGTCCTGCCTAGACGTTCTTGCGCGAACATCTTTAATTTGGAACTAGAACTAAGTTTTTAGTTTTTAACATTTCCTTTTATTCAATCCGACGTTTCATTTTTTCGTAACCATTATGAACTCATTTTATTATTTTTTATATTCCCTTCCTCATTTCAAATTCAACAAGATATCAAACCTATTATTAATAACACGTTTCGAACTAAATAACTCATCCTCAAAAAGAATAGGTGCAAATTCATCTTGTCTAAACTTTCTTTTGTTTTCAAAATCAACTAGAAATAACTTATTTCGATTTGGTTCTGGTAAACAATACATTTTTATTGAATACGCGGGTTTTAAAACCAAATTATTTGTATTTTGAACTTATTAAATATTAAAATTAAATGCAATTTTATTCATAGCATGTTATAAAAAAAATCAACATTTAACAGCCAAACAACATATTATTTACTAAATAACACGGCCTCATACCCGGGCCTGTGCGTCCACCCGATCTTACGCTCTTGGAATTTTCCTCTGGGGCGTTCTTAAAAGTCTACTGGAAAATAGATAAATATACTAACCAACTTCAAGCTGAAGTTTAAAAGCCACTATTAGATTAGTTCCTTATGTTTAAAAAAGGAAAGTTTTTTTTGTAAAAACAGTTCTAGTAAATTTAATTGTTCAAAACTTTGTTATTTAGTAGATAGTAGATATTATGTGGTTTTGCTGTAATTTGTTGTTTTTTTATGACTTGCTATGAATAAAATGGCATTTAATTTTAATTGAAAATAAGTTTAAAGTACCCATTTGGTTTTAAAACCGGTGTATTCAATAAAAATTTAGTGTTTTCAAGAGGCAAATAGAAATAAGTTATTTCCAGTTAGCAAAACAAAAATTTTTTTATACAAGATGAATTTGCACTGCGATGATGAGTTTTTGACTCCGAAATAATAGGTGTGATATTATGTCGCTGAATTGAAAACGTGGAGGAAAATTTAAAAATAATCAAGAACAGAACTTTCAGATATACAACAATGAGGTTTTAGAAACCCCAAAATATATCTTAATATGTAATCAATGGTTTTAAGCAAGTTATTTATTTTTAATATTATTTTTTTCTGTTTCAGGCACCAAAAACCTTATGTCGGACTTTGAGGTAAGTTTTCGGAACACTGGAATATATAAATCCTGTTAGACTTTAGAATGAGTGTATACTATACTATAAAATGTCCTACTTCACTGAAAATATTGTCTTTTGTAAATAAATTCAAAAAATTAAATAAACAGTGTCAGTATAAACGTATTTTAAATTATTTGGAAAATAAAGCAAAAATGGGTTTTTCACTAAATTTTGATTTTTATTTCATCGTAGAAGGGAAGAAACAATAACATTTTCTACGGTGTTAGTTTTTAAAATTTTAAAATAGTTAATTATTTCAGAAAGGTGTAGAGTAATAAAAGCTCATTAGGTATGCAAAGGGACTACAGAGTGACCAAACGAATCTTTACGCCACTTTTATAATTTGGCATTGATTTCATTGCAAAATTCTTTCTTTTCGTCAAGTGCAGGTAGTGCCACCCGGGTTTGGGTCAATTTATGGGTTTAGCCTATTGTTGTTCACTCACAAACACTGAAAATGGTGAGACAAAGGCGTGCCGGTAGGATATTCGTAAAAAGGAAATAATTATATTTTAACAGAATAAAAATGAGGCATTATGTACATAGTATTAGCTACACTTTTTTTTTATTAAGCATTATAAAAAAATACATTATACAGAAATTAAATTATAAAAAATCATAATATTCTTCGTCATCTGAGGAACTGTTATCTCCTCTTGACGTTATAATTAACGGGTCGACGGTCCGATCGATCAGGTGGTCAAGATCCCACATTTTCTCCTCCTCTTTAATGACATGATGGACTGCTTTTCGCCAGTTCTCTGGTGTCACTTCCTTAATGGCTTGCTCAAATAGTAGCTTAACGTCTTTCATTTTGAATGTCATGTTGTGTCTTGCTACAAATCCTTTTACTTGCGCCCATATAAGTTCTATAGGATTTAGTTCGCAATGATATGGCGGTATGCGCAGCACAGTTACACCTTGTTTTTCTGCTATATCTTCCACGGCATATTTCATAAAACGATGTTTGTGTAAATTTGCTATAGCTAATAGTTCCTTTTTTATCAAATTATCTTCAAACTCAATACTTTTGATGGTTAACCAGTCGATAATTTGTTGTTTTCTCCTAGATGAAGTTGGAGTGTGCGTCGTGAATGATAGGTTGCGTTATCCATAACTACTACTGAATCAGCTGGAAGATATGTTATAATTTCTTTTACTGGTCTGCCTGGACTTTTCTTGGAAGGTTCTACTTGACCTGCTGTCTTTCTTTCCCGCAATAATTTAAAAATGGTTGACTTTCCAACTCCAGTCATTCGGAAACATCGGTCGACAGTTTATTGTACAGTAAAAGTCGGGTAATCGTATTTTATGCAATCATGTACATTTAAAATAATAACTTTTTCACTTACTGATAGTGGAGAATTATTGGAACATCTTTTTCTTGGTGTGAATGTCGCCATTTGATTACTAATCTTATAATACTGTGAACACTATATACGGCTTAACAGCAAATACTGATGCGTTAAAACTAAACAAATATACTTATTAAGGTCATACACACACACGATATATGAAGTTTATTCCAAATTACCACCTATTTATATGATCAGCCAATGAGGCCAAGCCAAACTCGGTACCTGTTAAACGCAAAACGTAACTTTATAATCTACTAATCTAATCCCTACACAATATTTAGATTTTGATACTTCAGGCCAGAAAATATACCTTTTCTAATCCTCTTACGCAATTACTTGAAATTTTAATTTTACAAACAATACTATTTTTTCTTTGACATTTTTGGTTAGTTATCATAAATAATTTAATGCACAAAGTTTACCTGCGCCTATGGCCGACACCGAAATTGGACGGAATTTCCCATTTTATTACTCTACACCTTTCTGAAATAGACTATAGAAAGTAAATACGCTCTCTAATGAAAACTCGCGAAACTAGTTGCAAGGATTTGGGCCGATGGATGGTTCTTTGCATTTTAAGTTATCAAAACAAAGATAACGATAACAATATAATCGGTCCCAGTAGCGACAAATAAAATAATTGCGTGGATAATTGGATAATTTACTAATTATCTGATCTCAAGTTAAATCTTCGGCTTTTAATTGTTTCTAGAAAAGTTCTGTGACAATTTACCAAGATTTTTATTAATGGAATATCTTTTCAATAGGTTCTAATTCAGTATGTCAGTGCTAAACATGATGAATTCGGTATAGTAAAGTTTACATTATAGCAGTTATGCTCCAGTGCACCTAGCTGGTATAAATAGAACTGTAGTTACTTTGCTTATTTAGTATGCACCCGAAGATGACTGGAGATACTAACCAGTCGAAACGTTGTAATTTAAAACAAATAAAGACAATGCCGGTCCAAAAGTTTTTTGTCGTTCAACTTATAAATATGCATGAGTAACTTTACTTCTTTCTGGGAATGATAGGTTTCATTACTATATTCTTTACCGAAGATAAAGATATATTTATTTACAACCATCATGTAATGTTGACATTACAACATTTTTAAAAGTTTGGAAGTGTCACATTACCCACGTCTACTTCCCTTTTCCACTTCCCTCACCCACTTCCCTCACCCATTTCCGTCACTTATTTCCCTCATTCTTGTCATTCAACCAGCATATTTTTGTTTGGCGTCAAAACAATAAATGTCATATTTTGACATTTTTACTACATTTTTTGAAAAAAATCAAATATTATCTAATTTTCTATTAACGGTGTGGTTGTAAATAAAATAGTATACAAACCTCAGAAGAAAGTTTTCATTACTGTCACGAGATTAAAGTTAACCTCGACGCTTCGCGTCTCGTATAACTAACTAATCTCTCGACAGTAATGAAACACTTTCCTCTTCGGTATGTAATATACTATTGTTAAATTACTAAATTAAATAATACAAAAAAACGATTTGAAATATTAAAAAATGTTAGTTTCAGCATTTCCTCTTACTCTCGTATTTTTATTTGTACAGTTAAGGTGTTAAAAAATTTCTCTTTTTTTAAAAAGATTTAAACTTTTACATTCAAATATTTTTCACTGTTTATTTAATACAAATTTGGACGAAATAAAATACGTTTTTATTTTAGTCCTATTTTTCTTTTTATAAGAATAATCGTGACATTCCATAATTTAGGCAGTTAGCTTGCGATGATTTAAACTAGGTACCTATTTTAAAAACTTGTTTTCAATATTTTTGTTTTATTACAGGCTAGACAATAATAATACGAAATAATCGTGTCAATGTATAAAAACGCATATATTTTAAACCACTTTCATAAACTAATTTATGTTAACCTGTTCACAAATTATTTTGAATTAAACTTTATAAAAAGGTGGCCTTGTTTTTATGCAACTAGAAATCTTAAAATATGATTTTAGACTATTGAACTGACTTATTAGCAATTCTTATGTCGGGTAAAAATTTAAATCAACTTACCAGTCAATTTATACTGTTACATTAATGATATTGGCTGAAACCATTTTCTCAGAAACAAGGTGGCTATTATTGCTTAATTCTCGATTTTCTAATCAGAATTGATAAAGCTCGTTTGAGCGTTCTTTTTTGTGGTACATGTCAATTACGCCTGTAGCGTTTGTGAACGAATTTTAATTTTTTAGTGGCGAAGATTGAAACTCTACCATTTCGATTTATTATCTTTAGTCAAATCTGAACACAAAAATGGGCAAAATAAGACTTTTTCACAAACATACAAATCGTTCAACTTTCTTTTAAAATATACCCGCCACATAATATGTAGCAAAAATCGTCCGTATGGTTTACCCAACTACACCTGCTTATAGAAGCCATGGATTTAAATAACAGTTTTCAACATTTCATTTTGTAATGAAACTCAAGTTCTACCTAAATTTTGCAATGGCTGACATGCAGATACTTACCCAAACTAACTAATAACTAACTAATCGTTAATCTGTGACACTTATTTATGGTTATTAAATAGGTATTACACTGAGAAAAATGATCTAATACAACAGGTTTGCTAATACATAGTTTGTATTGATAGCTTATTTTTTATTAACCCATATATATCAAAGCCGCTTCAGTGTTATATCAATTAAAGATTTTCTAGAACAGTGTTTTTATTGATAGTAGTTAGATCCATTAGCAGCACAGTCTTGTTGAATAATGAACCACTTTTAAAACAGCAATTTTGTTAAGAAATAAATTGTATCTTCTCAATGCGACGCATTTTAATTCCAGTAAAGCGCTTTCTTTAAAATTAACCCATTAAGTACTAGCGTTCCATATAAGGCACGCAAAACAACGCATCATAAAATGATTAAAAAAAAATAGTTTAATTTCAAAAACTCTCCTTAGGTCGATGTTTTCAGGTTGATAAGTATTTCGGTAATGTTTCATATCAGTTTTAACGTCGAGTAAACAAAAAGATTTCTTTAAAAACTATTTGCTCCATTCGGCTGTCTGGTGCATACACGAAAATGGCGCGTCAAGAGGGGTAAGTACAGATTTTGGTGGTTTTACAAATATTTAGACTGAAACTAGTAATGTGTTAGTAAACATTGGTGTACCGAACATTGATTTTTATTGATAGAATAATTTATAATATTTTGGTTTTTCTTAGTTTCGCATTTTATTCTGCTGTTCCTTATATGGAACGCTAGTCCTTTAGGGTCCGTAAAACTTCTAATGGAAAAAAAATTAAAAAAGTGATTTAAACATTTATTTAGATGATATAATCAATAGAACAAGTTTTCTTTATTTCATTTAGTATGAAAATCAACAAAGCAGTCAATACATAGTCCTACGTCACATTTGCGACACTGTGTGCGCACAGAACTACCTTTATGATTTTGTCCGGAGCATCGTCGGCGTTTGTTGTTGGGGATATACTCCACCAAATGATTTTGCTGTTTTTCAACAGTTTCTAGAATCTCTCCAGATATACAGCTTGATGAAAAAAAAACATTTGGTGGAATATGTCCCCAACAACAAACGCCGACGATGCAATATAATAAAGGTAGTTCTGTGCGCACACAGTGTCGCAAATGTGTCGTAGGACTATGTATTGACTGCTTTGTTGATTTTTATACTAAATGAAATAAAAAAACTTGTTTTATTGATTATATAATCTAAATAAATGTTTGAATCACTTTTTTAATTTTTTTATATTAGTAGTTTTACGGACCCTAAAGGACTAGCGTGCCATATAAGGAACGGCCGCCATCTTGAAAATAACGAAATAACATTGAATAATTTGACCTAAAACGTATTTGTATTGCTAATTAAAGTATTAAAATATAATTTGTTCCTTAAAATTTCGAATATGAAAAACTCAGGCCTTAATGGGTTAAGTAAGCAGAACAATGGTATCCGTTGAATCTATAATCCACAAGACGTTGGTAGGGGTTGGTAGCGATCGGCGATTGCCGCGCGCCGTAGCATTAGTTTTAACGTATTTGTTGCGCAGGTCACATCGTTGTTCAAAGTCTTCTAGCTGTCTTGCCTGAATTTGAATTTCGCTGATCGTATCCATACCTGTTTCAATTAATTTATTTTTAATTAGTTTTTTTAAACTTTGTATATCAGATAAAGCAATAAAATGGTCTTATTTCGCACAACCCATCATTAGTATTGGACTTTAAAATATATGGACGAATTTAACTATCTCAGTAAACCATGTTGCATAATTAATAGATAATCATATTATTATGCAATGTTAAAAGACATTAATAATATCACACTAGAAGCTCTTTAAATTTTTGAGAACTACAGTACAGATTTTTAGAGGTAAGTATATGCTTCATTATCCGTAGCAAGCAAATATTAGGATTAATATGAAGTTTCATTACAACTGCCAGTCAGAATTAATACAGTATATAAAACCAGATTACACCCCTAATAAAACTTGATAATTACAGTGAGTATTCAGAGCGATAATGGCTATAAACCATTCTATGGTAGCAATAACTCCTATTTCCGATTGGCTAAATAACAGTGATATCACCACACAAAAGTCTAGCAATTTTCATTGTCCTACAGTAGAAAAGCGCGTTGCTGTCACATATATTATTAAACAGTTGTATAAAGAGTATGTGAATTCTTATAAGGAATAGAAGGCTTTTTCTCAGTGTAGGTTGTATCTCAAAAACTAGGGCTGATGCAAAAAAAAGCGTTGTATTTTTAAATCACCTGTTTTAAAATAACCAAAATCAGTTGTTTTTTCGGCATCAAGATAAAAAAGATTTTTTGTTAGACTGTGTTAATTAAATATCATATTAATATTAAATATTTTAATTTAATTGCACAGTTCGGTCAATTTTTGCAATTAGAAATATTTATTAAATGCAATTTCAAACCATTTAGAATAACAAATTAAATATTACATATGGACGATTGTATTTTTGCAATAGCATGCTAAATATTAATTAAGTTTCATAATTTATTTTAATACTGAAGTTTACTAGAATGTTACGTGAAACTAGGTGTTTTTCCTGCATTTATTAAGGAATCATTGCAATTTTCTTTATAGATACATTATATAATAATAAATATAATACATGACAATGACAAAGAAGTTTGGAAGTTATTCCAAATTTTTAGATAAAGCTTTGCAACTTAGAAAGAGAACATGTAAATAAATAATATTTATAAAATTAAATTTTACATTAATGTACAGTTTACGAACTTGAAATCCTGACACCAGAATCACATTTTGTGACTTTAACATGATTTTTGGTAAGTTTAGCTATTTTATAATAGTAGATTCTAATACGAGTCAATATTGATAACTATTACATCAATTCGTTAGATTGTTGAGCAGGAAATTTCCAAAGCATCAGAAACTCTCTAAAACAGATAGGTATTTATAAAAATATTGCCATATATTTTTCAAGTTTATTATTTATGTTTTCACAGTTCTTGCTTTATTATATCTTTTTTTTTTCCAGAGGGGTAAAAAAATCTTCAAAAGACACCCTCAAGCCAAGGTGTTCTAGTGGCTGAGTAGTGTCGGATTCCTACCGACTAAAAAAATTCCCCTCATCTACGCTCGCCTCACCGGAATCCGTTTTCGCATTGCTTCAATGTGGGTAGCTGCCTATTTTTAGCTTGATGTTTGGTGTTTAGCCTCTGCTCTCTCTTTCTTTAGTCTCTAACATATTTCTATCTGTTTTGTAAGGTTTTCTCCATGTTTCTTCTCCTTCCACTAGGCTATCCATCATATTCCTTGCAGTAAAGGTTATTCCCATTTCATGTAGGAAGGTTGTTCGTTCTTCCTGCCATCTGGGGTATATAAATAGCGTATGCTCTGCATCATATTCTTGATTGCAGTAGAAACAATTGCTTGTGTTGGATCTTTTCCTATCATACAGGTATTTCTACAAACAGCTATGTCCCGAAAGAACTTGATTTAGAAAATAATCAACCTCACCGAAAGGCCTATTTTTCCACCTCTGGATATCGGAAATCAATCTATGGGTCCATCTGCCGTAAATTCCGTTATCCCATTTGTTCTGCCATCTATTTATAAAATTTGTGGTCGCTACGTCTTTTGGTATTCCCATGTATTTTTCCCTTCTTTCCCTTATTAGTAGTTCAATGGGAGCTACTCCGGCGATGACTGCTGCTTCTTCTGCAGACACTGTCCTGTAAGCACTGCATATTCTAAGGGACATATTTCTTGTATTTTGGTAAGTTTTTGTAACCGTTTTTTATTTTCTATTACTGAATACCAGGCTGGCGAGCCATAAAGCAACTTTGACTGCACAACACTTGCTAAAGTTCTTCTTAAAGACGACTTAGGACCTCCGATGTTGGGCATGAGCCATGTAAGGGCCGTTACTGTTTTCTCTGCTTTTTCAATTGTTTTGTTGACATGTACATCAAAGGTCTGCTTCGTATCTAGCCACACACCAAGATATTTAACGGTCTTACTTTAATATATCTACTTTTTTTTATTTTTTTATTTAATAAATAATTCCCAACGAACTTTAGAAGTCCATTACAAGGAAAATATTACACTAACTTAAAAATAAACAAATATAAACAACATTTTTTTACAAAAATATAGAATTACAATACAGAATACAATACAAATAAAATTAATAAAATAGTCAAATTTAAATCAATTTTAAAACTAATTTCCGAATAAAATTAGAGTGCTTTTATTTTTTTTTTAAAATACAATTTTGTCTTCTTTTTAAAGAGTGTCAATTTTTTAATATTTTTATACATATTTGGTAGGGTATTATAAATTATAACCCCATTGTATAATAATGATCTTTTACCAATATTGCTTTTAATATTTACTGCTAAAATACTTTCATTTTGCCTTGTGTCATGATTATGTACGGTATTTAATTTTTGGAATGTGATTTTTGATTTTTTTTGATGAGTGGATATTGAATGAATAATTACACATATTTTTAATTTATACAAATTTTCTAAGTTTAAATATCCTAGTGGTTTGTATAAATTTATTGTTGGTTCTAAAAAAGGAAGCTTGTAAATACATTTAATAAGTTTATTTTGTAATTTTTTTAAAGGGTTTATTATTGTAGAGGTAGCAGATCCCCAGACGGATATTAAATATTGAAATTTAGAATAAATTAGAGAATAATAAATATTTTTTAAAAGCTTAATTGGTAAATAATATCTTATTTTATAAAAAATTCCAATCAATGGGGTAATATTTTTCCTGAGATAATCGATATGTGTTTTCCAACTTAAATTTTCATCTATATGCAGTCCTAGAAATTTTATAGAATCAGCATATTTTATGATTTTATTATCAAATAAAATTTCTTTTTTTGATAGCAAGCTGTTTATTTTTGTATTAGTAATATATATAAAAGAAGATTTTTTAAAATTTATTGATAATTTATATGACTGAAGCCAAGAAAAAATGATTTGTAAATCATTTTTTATTTGATTTTGAATGTCAAAGTAATTATCGCCAAAATAAATAATAGTTGTATCATCAGCAAATAATTGTATCTTACCATTTAGGTTTAATTTAGATATACTATTAATATATATAAGAAATAATATTGGTCCTAAAATTGATCCTTGCGGAACACCACATTTAATAGTTTTTTGAGTACTTTTACTGTTATTAATTTCAACATATTGTGATCTATTGCTTAAATAACTTTCAAACCAATTGTAAATATTTCCCCTTATTCCAATGTTATGAATTATTTGTAATAAAAAATTATGGTTAACTGTGTCAAACGCTTTACAAAGGTCTAAAGATAATAAACAGCATTTTTGATTTTGATCTATTTTTAATTGAATGTCTGTTATTACATCCATAACAGCAATTTCAGTATCTCTATATTTTCTAAAACCATATTGACTATCTGAAATTAAATTTTGATTATCTAAGAAATCTGTTAATTTGTTGTTCATAATTTTTTCTAAAATTTTTGAAAAAACTGGCAATACAGATATTGGTCGATAATTACTTGGATCTTTTTTTGAATTTGCTTTAAAAATTGGTGATACTTTAGCTAATTTCATTTTTGATGAAAAAATACCCTTTTTAACAGATAATTCAAATAGTTTAAGTAAAATTGGTAATATTTCTATTTTGACTTTTTTAATAATTTTTACTGATATTTCATCAAAACCGCTTGCTTTTTTTATATTAAGATCATCTATTATCTCTTCAATTTCACCCATAGTTATCTTTTCTAGGTTCAAAAACATCGAGTTAGGGTTTGCATTTTCAGTATATCTTCTTATAAATGGAATTTGATTTGATCAATTTTCGCCAACATTTATAAAATATGTGTTCATTTCTTCGCATATGGTTTGTTCGTCTTTAATTTCAATACTATTGGATATAATACTATCAATGTTGGTTTTGTTTTTCTTTGACTTGTTTGTCAATAATAAATTTAAATTTTCCCAAATACCTTTTTGGTCACTGTTCAAAAATATGTTTTTAAAATATTTTTGTTTTGTTGTTCTTATTGTTTGTTTTATAAGTTTATTTAATTTATTAAAAGTCTGCTCATATTCTTCAATCATTGGATATTTCTTCTTTTTTTCATATATCTTGTCTCTTGTTTTAATCATTTTTGCTAAATCTTTCGAAAACCATGGTTTCGAATTTTCATTAATTTTTATTGTATTTGTATATGATGAGGATTCAAATATTTCTAATATCTCATCATATAGTTTATCTGGTTCGTTAATTAAATGTTGCCTATTTTGTAATTTTATTAGGTCATGTTTCAATTTATCTATAAAATATTCTCTAATTTTAATATTTTTGAAACTTCTATTATTTTTGGTATTTTGTTTAGGTATATTTAAAATTTGTATTTTATGATCACTTAATGGACTTACTATAAACTTTATCTCTAGTTTATTTTGCATATTTGTTAGAGTATGGTCTATCAAGCTTTTGTAGTTTGTAGTTTCTCTTGTTGAAATAGTAGTATTGCAAAGTGTAAAATTATTTGACGAATATATTTCTAAAAGTCTTTTTGAATCACTAGTATTTTGAAGTAAGTTAATGTTCATATCACCAACCATTAAACATTTGATTTTATAATTATTGTTTAAATTTTCAAGTTTTTCTTCAATAATATTTAAAAAACTATTACTTTTTACGGATGGTGGCCTATAAATACCACAAATAATAAATTCTGGAGATTTTATTTTAAGTGCTATATATGATAATTCACCTTCAATTTTTTCTAAAATTTCATAGTCAAATGTCTTTTTCACAAAAATGCCCAATCCACCTCCTCTCTTTTTCCTGCATGCATATATTGAATTAAATTTTTTGAAATTATAATATTTTTCTTCTTCTTTGTAAACCCATGTCTCACTAATTACTATAATATGAATATTTTCATCATCTGCTAAAATTTCAATTTCATCCATTTTATTCTTAATTGATCTGGAGTTTATATATAAAACTTTAAGATTTTGTATAATATTTATATTATATTTTGACATTATTAATTATAGTTTATTTTCTCTTTGCTCTGTTTAATTTTCCATTGGTGCAATATACAATCATTTTTATTTGCTTCATGATTATAATCATTGTTTTTATTATATAACTTATTGTAAATAATGCAGTTAGAACACTTTGGAAATTCTTGTTTACAGTTCCAATATTCGTGTTTACCTGTACAAAAAGAGCAGATCTTATCTTTTTTTTTACAATCTTCTTTTTTATGTCCATATCCACAGCATTTAAAACATATCATTATATTTAAGTCCTCTCTCACTTTACATTTATTCCACCCTAATGATATATCTTTGTCGACTAATTTTCTAAAAGTATCTCCTATTGTCTCGAAGTAAATAATATATTGATTTGAATATTTTGATTTTCTTGTATATTTAATGTCTAGTGAATCATTTTCATCTAGATAGTTTAAAGCTCGCATTTCTTCTAGAAGTTCTATATTATTGTACATTTTTTTTGGTCCTATTAACACTAATTTTGGTAATTTTAACTTTGAAATGTAAATTGAATATTTTTCATTTAATTTTTCTTCTGATAATATTTTCATTTTTTCTACGTCCTCTTTTGATTTTCCCTTAATAATAATTCCGCCATTTCTTATTTCCTTTATGCCATTTACTGATGCCTTAACAGCCATTGGATTAATTTTGTTTTGTATTTCATGTTTAGTCTGCTGGTATGTTTGATTCTTCTTTGGTTTAATAATCAATACTGGAATATTTTGATTATTAACAATTTTTTTATTGGATTTTAAAATATCTGAATATAGTTCATTTTTTTCTTGTATAATATTTTTTTTTTCATTTAAGTTTTCTAAAATTTGATTAATATTTGAATTAATTTTGTGTAATTTTGAAGCTATATTTATTTTTTCCAGAATTTCCACTTTGGATTGTACTTCATTCGTATTTTGAGTCAATTTTTCAAGTTTTTCGTTTATTTGATAAATAATGTCTTTAAATAGTTTATTTTCTTCTTCTAGTCTCTTGATTCTATTATTAAGTTCAGATGAACTTTCATTTTCTAGGCAATTTATGCATGTCCATTTAATACTTTTCTTTTTTGTTTCAGTTGTTTCTTTTTTTGATAGTTTTGTACATGATAAACAAAACCATTCTTCACATTTACTATACATTAATGAATAAGTATTATTTGTGAATTTATAACTACAGCTTATACATTTTTCATTATTTACCTTTTCTCTATTAATTTTCATTTTATTTGAAAGACGTGTTGATTTTCCTGCCTCCATTTTATCTTGAGTATTTATGTAAAAGTTTTTGACAAAATTTTCGTATTTATGATCGTTGGGGTACTTTTCTGGTAAATAGGTATTTTCATTGTCACTACTATCTTCGAGGTTACATTGTCAATTTGGGTTATTTGTCACTGTCACTTTTTTTTGTGTCAAATCCTTTTTGCGTTTTTTATCCATTTTTTTACATTAGGAACTTTTTGATTACAAATTGATATTTCACTGATTTCTAATCTTTTTGGTTAACACTATAATGAATCTTTTAATAATTTTTTTTGAGTAAAAACTACTTTAAAACCTTTTGAGAAGATGACACTACATAGGTTATTTTTTTTTTAAAGTTTTAAGTTAACTACGTTAAAGGGTAAAAGAGTCTTTCCGACATCACTTTCTCTTTGAAAATAATCAAATAATTTTAATATTAATGCTTGTTCTTTTTTACGTTTTTTAAATAATGTTGATTTTAAATGTCACTGTCAAAAATGACAATAACATTTCTTGACTGGTAAAATTATACGTCATTACTTATTGACGCAAATTTACTATCTTACCTAGTTCACTAATGAATGATAAAAGAGTTTTGGACTTCCATTGTCTTTATTTATTTTAAATCACAACGTTTCAACTGGTAAGTATCTCCAGTCGTCTTCAGGTGAATACTAAATAAGTAAAGTAACTACAATACTATTTATACTAGCTAGGTGCACTGAAGCATAACTGAGGTGGGTGCAGTCATGCGTTCAGTTGGCATGCGATCATTGCGATCTTATTCTAAGATTACATCTATCTAACAACTTAAACTTTCTTTTCCTCCAGTGTGGTTCCTTATGTAGGATTTCAGCTTCTGACCACATCATATGGTGACCATGTTTCCAGGCATGGTCAGCTGCACCTGACTTTTCGGTATCTCCTTTTAACGTATTATTTTTGTTTTCTTTAATCCTTGTCTCGAGTAATCTTAATGGCTCACCTATATAAGATTGGCCGCACTCGCAGGGGCTCTGGTAGTATATCGTTGTCCTAGTCTTCTTATTTTCTCAGATACCTACTACTTTGATATACGGAATATTAAGTATTGGTTGTGTCTCTCTGTTTGCTTCTTGCACGTTGGGTCGATTCTTACGATTTTCCAATATTGTGTCAACTAATCTTGTGGGGTAGCCATTTTTGTTGAGGTCGGTCTTAATGTGAATAAAGACAATGGAAGTCCAAAACTCTTTCATCATTCAAGAAACATCATTGTCTCCAACCTTCAAACCAGTCACTAGTTCACTAATGTTAGAATGATAAGCACTAGTCGTGACGTATCGGTCAGCGGTCATTGAACATACTATATACCTTAAACTAATTTTTTGTAAAAAATAATGTCAGCCTATTAAATAATAACGAATTCATTTTTACTGGCTTCAATACAATTTCGTAATAAACCATCATTAGTTAAAGACCAGCGATTCAATAATTTATTTCCTGACAAATAATAATTAACGATTTTGGTTTCCGGAAAGGAAGAAAAAAGGGTCTCAATAATTCCCTGGTATTAGTCAATGATAATGACTCGTCTGCCTTATTACCGAGAAAATTGACACAAATTGTTAAAGATTTGTTTGGCCTTATCTAGGTTTCCGAGAAAATACTAGATTATTTACGTGCTCCTGGAAAATGGCTGTATACAAATTGCATCCCGCACCTGAAAAAGCTAACCCTATACAGTACAATTGCGTCCCGCTACCTGACAAATTATATACCAATTGCGGCCCAGGGCTCTTATAAGTAAAACTCATTAAAATTTAAATACACCAATTTATGTTTTTTAACCAAAATAAAATACATTATACCGGGTGATATTTAAAAAAAATTCTCTGGGTAACAACGAACAAACCGGTTGCCAATACACCCTTTAGAACCGCCCCAGAATTGCCCCAAAATTCAAATTATCCCAACCGGGTAAAAACGCGCTGCTATTGGTCGTGACGTCAAGAAGTATAATTCGTGTGCGACATCCACGAAATAGGTTATAGGTTGGCAATAATTTTAACGACGTTGAGAATTCCACCTTATAACCACAATGCAATAACAACAACACACGGCAATCCAAATGCAAACTCGGTCGCTCGGCCACCGGAGGATGACGGATGTCGGAAAGTCATACTTTCTCGTCATCGGGCTTGGCGCGCTTAAGAGGTCATTTGAAATGATTTCGACACGCGCGAAACTTTAAAGAATTTTTACCAAGTTATTACTGATTTTTAAGGACTAATAATTGGGGTATATTTCTTTTAGGCCTAACTAAATCATATTATTGAAAAAAATATTGGAAAGTTCCCTATTGCGTCGGTATAGGGATTTAGGATGAAGGGTACTTTACTTAGTACTTGATTATGTATGTAATGAAACAATTTTTATCCCAGTTTGTAGGTAGATATTTTTCTGACCATGGGACGCAAATGGGCTATATCGCGGGACGCAATTCGATCTACCTTTATTTTACTCCGGACGCAATTGGACTTCTTTTCTGACCGCGGGACGCAATTGGGTTATACCGTGGAAAACTTTGTTCCTTCTTAATCATCTGGCAATTACAGTATAATCGACATCAACATTAAGAGTTTATGAAGGCATGCAAAATAATTACTATTTTTGCCCTCCACAGTCACTAAATTTTCTCAAAGTGCTACATAGGTACGATTTAGTTTAATTAGGAAATATTAAAATACACGACTTGGCGCTGTCCTTATCTTTGCGAAAAACTCCAAAAAATCGTAATGGATAGAGAAAGAAAAACTTTATCGAATAAGATTAAATTAAAATCCGTTAAGCTTTTTATACGAAACAACTTTTAACAACAGATTCATTTAAATAATACCGTGCGAGCGAACAAATTGTATAAAGCCGGCCACTCACACTCCGGAAATCCGCAGAGGAAAAACTGCACAGTTTTTCCTTGAGGATTTTACTGATGTTGGCCTGAATACACCCGGCCCCACACACGCTCCGGAAATCCTCAGATAAAAAACTGCACAGTTTTTCCTTGAGGATTTTACTCATGTTGGCCTGAATACACCCGGCCCCACACACGCTCCGGAAATCCTCAAAGGAAAAACTGCACTGTTTTTCCTTGAGAATTTTACTCATGTTGGCCTGAATACACCCGGCCCCACACACGCTCCGGAAATCCTCAGAGGAAAAACTGCACAGTTTTTCCTTAAGGATTTTACTTATGTTGGCCTGAATACACCCGGTCCCACACACGCTCTGAAAATCCTCAGAGGAAAAACTGCACAGTTTTTCCTTGAGGATTTTACTCATCTTGGCCTGAATACACTCGGCCCCACACACGCTCCGGAAATCCTCAGAGGAAAAACTGCACAGTTTTTCCTTGAGGATTTTACTCATGTTGGCCTGAATACACCCGGCCCCACATGGGCTACGGAAATCCTCAGAGGAAAAACTGCACAGTTTTTCCTTGAGGATTTTACTGATGAGAAGCCCAGACGGCGATAAAAACTCCACAAAATTGTTTAAACATTGGATGTTTGCATCTAGTAGATATTTATATTGAAAACAATGTAAATAATAAAGCAGTCATATTTTTTGATCTAGCCCCCAAAAAAACAAAAGGCACGACGTAGTAGACAAACGAATTTAGATATTTGCACCAATGCCTGAATGCCCTTTCGGCCTGCACAGTTCCGGCCTGCGCGGGACAATCTAATCGTTTTTTTGATTCTTTTTTATTCCGGCGACCTGTACGTATAGTCCAAAAAAACGTAGGCCTCAGGTGCCCACTCACACTCCGGAAATCCTCAGAGAAAAAACTGCACAGTTTTTCCTTGAGGATTTTACTGATATTGGCCTGAATACACCCGGCTCCTTAACCGGCCACTTACACTCCGGAAATCCTCAGAGGAAAAACTGCACAGTCCTGGCCTTAAGGATTACCGGAGTGTGTATGGAGCCGGGTGTATTCAGGCCAATATCAGTAAAATCCTCAAGGAAAAACTGTACAGTTTTTTCTCTGAGGATTTCCGGAGTGTGAGTGGGCTCCTGAGGCCTACGTTTTTTTGGACTGTCCAGGTCGCCGGAACTAGTCAGATGTTTGATAACTGCACCAGCGATTAATTACTACCTTATGTTAATACCTTGGCTAACTACAGAAAATGGCTCTAACAAAGTTTAAATTAAATATTTCTGCAATAGAAAAGTATAAAATAATTTAATTAATAAACAAATGTATTTTAAATTGCTTTAAATGAACTTAATATTGACAAAAATAATGTTTTTCCTATTGTAAACTATTGGTGCAAATATCTAAATTTATTTGTCTACTACGTCGTGCCTTTCGTTTTTTTGGGGGCTAGATCAAAAAATATGATTGCTTTATTATTTACATTGTTTTCAATATAAATATCTACTGGATGCACACATCCAATGTTTAGACAATTTTGTAGAGTTTTTATCGCCGTCCGGGCCTCTCGATCAGTAAAATCCTTAAGGAAAAACTGTTCAGTTTTTCCTCTGCGGATTTCCGGAGTGTGAGTGGCCGGCTTAAGACGCCTGTCCCAAGAAGTGGGAAGATCCTATGGAACATGCAGGACTATTCTTAAGAAGCAGCTTTTAAAGTGCAAGTATTCTAAGAAATACAAGCCGATTTTGAAAGACGCAGGAATTACTGCAGGAATTTATGCTTGGAGCATGGCGGTGGCCAATTTCAGCAATTTATAAAATTATTTTTCTTTTTCTTTCTGTATATTCTTACTTTGTTAATTTTGTAAACAACAAAAATAAATTTGTATTTGCCTCCATATTTTATTACTTATTAGTTTGGCATATCATGTAATAATATGAATTTGACAAAATGTTAACCTAGATTTGGTTAGCCATATCATTGTGATCGAAACCAAGCCCTACGTTTTTTAATCCAAGCCCTCCTTGATGCAAATAATTTTTGCTCGCATGGTATGAAAAGGCCGTGAAACTGAAAAATTGTACATTTATTGTTAATATTATTCATCAAAAACCATTATGAAGTAGCTAGTATGCTACCTCAGTGACTTCTTAAAAATTGAGGGCTTTGGTGTAATCAAGGGATATGACCTTAAGTATTATGCTTTGTGTATATATGCACTGAGAGAAAACTCTCTTAACCGTAGCTAGAAATCCATTGGTAGTAGCAAAAAATCTGCATTGAATAGACGCCGAAAAAACAACTGTATTTTTGAAATGACTTTTTAACCTCAATATTGTCGTTTTTTGAATACTATTTTGTTGCTGCTAAAAGACAACTCTATTGTTCTTAAAAAAACTATGATGCAGTGATAAAAAAATATGATTTTGTGATTACTGAAGGTCATGTAGTTAAAAAAGTGTTGCCTTTTAATCCTAAAAATTGCCTGCCAGCTATAAAAAATTAATTTTTCTAATTTTGACATATAAAGTGACACTTTTTAAAACTGATTGATATTATGAAACGTCTTACTTTTTGTAACTAGTTGCATAAAGTAAAATTTTATGCAATTGGTGACGAAAAATGTATTTCAAAATTAGTGACAAAAAGAATTACTCTATTTATTAAACTGTTATAATACAAGTTAAAAACATAAATTATAAATTAATTAATAATTATAAATATTGATAACACAATTATTGCAATTATTCAAATTAATTCCCGACGACATATTTTTTTCATTGCTCGAACTTATATGCTACCAAATTTGTATATTTTTTAATATCAATATTCCTTTTCAGATTTAGTTCAGACCTTAACATTGAGTAAAGTGTCCATAATGTGGAAACTTTTAGATCTTTCTTACCCTCGAAATATGCAAGTAAAACTTTCTCATTAACATGTTTAATTTTCTTCTCATCACACCACGTAACAAATTTTTCGTATGCCAAATCATAAACTGCCTTTGACTTTTTGGGAATTACTGATAATAGAGCATTACCTGCTGCCTCTTCAATATCGCTTGGTAGCTCTTCAGAACTTGAATGACTCATTTTTTTAAAATAAAACTAAAAATATATCAATCTCGCTAAAAACCTTCCGTCTAGACTTTTTTACAAAATGTCAAACTGACAACTAACATGAAGTAACAGCAACAATAGCTATTTATGCCATCAGTTATATGTCAAAATTAGAAAAACTAAATTTATGTTTTCCAAATTTTTATCAATTATATTAAATTTTATTTTTTTATTACTTTCTTCAAAATTAGAAAAAATCTTGTATGCAATACGTTACGAAATGAAATTTTGTGTAACTTGTGAGTTTTTGCGAAACTCACTTCGTTCGTTCCGCAAAAATATCACGCGTTACACAAAATTAGGCATTTCGTAACTGATGGCATAAATAGCTAGTATGCAATACGTTACGAAATGAAATTTTGTGTAACTTGTGAGTTTTTGCGAAATTCACTTCGTTCGTTCCGCAAAAATCTCACGCGTTACACAAAATTAGGCATTTCGTAACTGATGGCATAAAAAGCTATTTTATCATTGGTAGTCTACGTAGCTACTACTAAATTACCTTTTTCTGAGCTCCTTTTTTAGGATTGGCCCTTATTGACGTATTCGCCATTTTTTAAAATTTTTTATTAGATTTCTTTACTTTTCTTTAGCCAAATCAAATCGCTGTATCGACATTGACGTTCTGAGCTACTTACCTAGGTATAGGTATCTAGTTTTAAAAAAGAAAAGAAAAAATTAATATGGCCAGTTGATGGCCTTATTTTATATAAAATACTTTTTAATCTATACGTATTTGACCACAGACTATCACCAATGATGTTTATTTTGGGAAAATAAAGTAAGGAAATCATAATAAAAGATATAAGAGAGTGACCACGAAATTCATCTTTAAAATATACGATAACCTTACTTTTTTCTATACTTCTCTTTAATAAAAATGTACTACGTAAAAATATTGGCTAACATATTTTTTCCCTGAAGACCAACAACAAAATAAATTCAAAGTTCAGACACAGAACAAACCCGAACAAAACGGGACATAAACATTCAGTTCAAGCAAAAGTAGACTTGTGCAATTTTTTTTTCTACTTTTCTCTTAAAAAACAAACAATAATCAAAAAAAATATTTGGAAATACATTTTTAACTAAAAAACAAATCATGTATTATTTCGTTTAAAATTGTAGCTTCAACGGTCTTAACATAAAATGTTTTTTACGTTTTTCTCAAAATTACCTTAGATGGACATGTCCTCTTTTGAATAACCGCTTCTCGTTTGTTTAGACGTAATATTTTAGGGGTTAAAGAATTTCTTTTTTGGTAATCCATATATAATATTAAAAAAAAAACTTGTATTGAATGAGTGTGGTTAACCTAAGCAATAATACTGATATTAAGCTAAAAACAAATGAAATCACATATTTTTCTGATAAGAGAAATTACTATACCTACATTTCGAAAATAAAAGGTCAATCGTCCACGAGTTTAAGTATAAGTATTTTCCTTATGTTTAAACTGAAGTAAAACTTATATTCCAATTTGGGAAAATTCAGTCAGCCAACCGAGAGTACCAATGGATTTATTTTACGAGTTATAATAAACTTCTAAACTAAGCCAAGCAGGACCTCTATAATTAATATTAATAATAATAAGTTTATTTAAAATTTAATAATATAATAAATGTGTTTATGTTGTCTTTGATAAACTTATTCTTAAATCCCCTGACGCTTAGCTTGTTAGGGGCAAATCTTATTTTTTGTGTTAGTATGTAAAATCATAAATAACAAATATGCATTAAAAATCAAGTTTTAAAGTAAAAATGTTAATTTATTGTATAAACGCAGGTTTTTTGAAGAAATATATTACCTATAATAAAATTATTAATTTATAGTTTTTAAGTAAAAAATAATTCTTTTATATAAATTATTCAGAACAATATTAATTAATTAAAGCGTTTCTACAAATTTTTTCAAATTGTCTGTTTTTAATATCCATGTTTTTATTTCGACTTTAAATTTTTTTAATGAAATCAATTTTTTAATTTTTGTTGGTAAATAATCGTTTAAATAAAAACATAAATATTTGAAATTTTTTTGTCCTATGGACTTATTTATTTTAGGTTTTATGGTTATTTCATTTTTATGAGGCGTATTATGATTATGGTTTTTAAATTGTATAAGATTTTTATTTTAAAATATATATTTTAAGATGTTATAAATGCAAAGTTGTCTTATGTTCAACTTTTTTGTTTCTGAATATAATTCTTTTGAAGGATAAAGATAATCTTTATTGAATATAATTTTTAGAAACCTTTTTTGTAATATTTCTAATTTTTAACTAAAATTCTATTTATTTCTCATTAACCTAAAATTCCGTAATTTAAATGAGTTTTAACTGACGCGTAATATAATATTTCCATATGTCTTACATTTAAAATTTTTTTAAGGTTTTTAAAAATTGGTAGTAAATTTCTTAATTTTTTAATTAAGTATTCTATGTGAAAATTCCAATTTAATTTACTGTCAAAGTTCCTAAGTATTTTATTAACTTTAAAAATTTGAATGTCTTCATTTATTTGAATACTATTCATATTTTGTGGTAGGTTATTTAGGTTTAAAGTAAAAGAAATATAATTTGTTTTAATAAAATTGATTGTTAACAAATTGTTATCAAACCAATTTTTTATAATTTTAAAATATTTTTTAATTTTATTATTTAAGTTTTCCCAATTTGAATCGGTATAAAAAATTGTAGTATCACCTGCAAAACTATGAATTTGTCCATCGCAATTTATACTAAATAAGTCGTTAATATAAATATTAAAAAATAATGGTCCTAAAATTGTTCCTTGAGGAACACCATACTTAAATACCTTTGATTGATAATTAATAATAATGATAATTGTGACGATGTCTAAAACTTTACAGGTGATTTCCTTTTAACATTGTTTTATTTAATTATATAAGTTGTTCAGGGGTGCTGGCGTGCTTTCGAAGTGTCCAACTACTACAGTAGATGTCGTTACATCCTCTATTTGGCTTTCGCCACGATAACTTTTTTTTTTGGTCAGATCCTAGCCTCACAGATGAGCCATGATATGGCAAAACGGTTATGGGGATGGTTCTGACGAAACGAAAGGAAACAAAAAACTCTTCTGACTCCTAAACTAAAGTTTATTAAATTTAAATAACTTTTTATTAATTCTAAGTTTGTTTATAAAAGCATATAGAGCCAATAAAGCAAATTTGGTGGAGCGAAATTGATTAGTATACCAATGCACTGGCACTGGCATGAAATTTGAGTCAATAATTGTTCACTGAACAAATCCTGCTATTAGTCAGTGCTAATGACTTGCTTGTGTTATACCAGAAAAAGAGCTTGAAGCTATGTTTTATACTATTCGCTTTATGAGAAAACACATAGGCATATTATAGAAGTTGTATAGAAGTAGCCGTTACTTGATGAAGATCCATTATAAAACTATAAAAATACTTCGTGTATAAATCTTCACTAAATTTTATTGTTATACCGTGGCCCACGTTAAGGATAAGGATAAGGATCATTAATTTCTTTCGATGTACAAAACCTTTTTCCTAGCATACCACCTAATGATGTCATAAATTTAGTAGAAGAACTTCTTATAAAAAATAATACCAATCCGATTGTAAAACAAGATATTTTAGAAGCACTATCAGTTTGCTTAGATCAAAATTATTTTGACTTTAATGGTACGACTTACATTTCCAGGGAAGGGTTAATAATGGAAAATCCTTTGAGTCCACTTTTGGCGGAAGTATTTATGGATTACTTAGAAAATAAAATCAATCAGAATAGCATGTTTAGTAAATTCCTTTATTGGTATAGGTACGTGGACGATATTTTAGCGTGTTTAATTGGCACAGAACGTCAACTTAAAAGCTTTCTAAATTTTATCAATAATTTACATCCTAACATAAATTTCACTTTAGAAATAGAACAAAACGGATCTATAAATTTTTTAGATTTAACTATAACTAAGAAAAACAATAAGCACGATTCTTCTATTTTCCATAAACCATCACATACTGATATTACTATACACAATAAATCCAATCATCCATATCGTCATAAAATTTCTGCTTTCAATTCTTTTGTCCATCGACTTATGAATATACCATTATCGGAACAAAACTATAACAAAGAATTAAATATAATCAAACAATTAGCTATAAACAATGGATATCAAGCTTCCATGATAGATCACATTATCAATAAAAAAACAATATAATAAAGCAATTCATTTAGCATTTCCAGTTTTGAAACCAAATAAAATAGAATACAAAACTCCTACATATAATGGAGATATCACAGACAAGGTTAATAAACTATTGAAAAAACGAAATTTTAAAATTGCTTATAGAACTAACAATAAATTGGGTACATTAATTAAAAGTAATAAAAACAAATCCAGAAAAAATCAAAAATGTGGTGTTTATAAACTTAAATGTGGTAGTTGTTCAAAAATTTACACAGGACAAACAGGCAGGTGTTTTGGAAAAAGAATCAAAGAACATAAAAATAGTTGCAATAAAAAAACACAGTAATTCCCATTATGCAATACATTTAAATAGTGAAAAACACAGTTTTGATGAAAATTTTGAAATGTTACATTTAGAAAATAAGTCAACAAAACTTAATTTATTAGAAAGTAGGAAATTAACCAATGCAAAAAATCAAATGTTTTATTAAATGACCAGTTGGACCTGAACAATTCTCCTTTGTTAAATTTAAATTTAATCCGTTAGGGTTTTTTTATATAAAAAAATTTGTATAATGACATATTCTTCAGGACTATTTTTCAATAGAAACAGATAGTTCGGGTTATTTGGTATTTCTAAGTGTTAATAAAATAGGTAAATATTTAGAGTACATTTTATAGCTCAGCCAGTTTATTAATATTAACTAAGAACTACAAATTTAAAAAAAATTGTTATATTTAACCAAGAATTTTACGTTTGTTTCAAGGATACTATAAAAAATGCAAGCACGTTAAATTAATAATAATAATAATAATAATAATAAGTTTATTTAAAATTTAATAATATGATAAATATGTTTCTGTTGTCTTCGATAAACTTATTCTTCAATCTCCTGAAGCTGAGCTTGTTAGGGGCAAATCTTATTTTTTGTTTTAGTATGTAAAATCATAAATCATAAATATGTATTAAAAATCAAGTTTTAAAGTAAAAATGTTAATTTATAGTATAAACGCAGCGTTTTTGAACAAATATATTACCTATAATAAAATTATTAATTTATAATTTTTAAGTAAAAAATAATATAAATTTTATTATTCAGAACAATATTAATTAATTAAAGCATTTCTAAAAATATTTTCCAATTGTCAATTTTTAATATCCATGTTTTTATTTTGACTTTAAATTTCTTAAATGAAATCAATTTTTGTTGGTAAATAATCGTTTAAATAAAAACATAAATATTTGAAATTTTTTTGTCCTACGGACTTATTTATTATAGGTTTTATGGTTATTTTATTTTTATGACCTGTATTATGATTATGGTTTGTAAATTGTATAAGGTTTTTATTTTTAAATATATACACGGTGTCCGGAAAATACGTGAACAACGTTTGACGACAAACTCCTGACGTCAAAATAGGTCGATCTAAGCTGACTTAGTTATATCCAAAATTGTCTCGTTTAGTCGGTAGAGGGTGTCAAAAATTTGTAAAAATATTGGTTTTTCCTAAATTACGTGAAAACCTGCTAATCGATTTTAATGATTTTTAGTATGTAGACTAATACTATAAAATGACGTTTTCTAGTAGTAAAGTCACCGGCTGTAAATAAGTGGAAGTGTTATAAAAGTGATATAATACGTCAACATTTCTTCCCATTTTTATATGAACGGCGTTATGACAACTCAGATATTTTTGTAGAGTTACTGGATGTATTTGGAAGCTATTTTACCTCTTTAATATTTTCGTTGAATGAGCTGTTTGGCCAAAAGAAAATATTTACAATTACCTGCATACATCAATTATAAACAATAAAATTAAAACAAAGTACAACAAAGTTGAAAGTATGTATTGTAACTGAACTAAGTAAAACAAAAACATTACTTAAGCAAATGCGTAAAATTACCGCCATCTTGCTGAATTCACTTATTAACACTCCTTAAAAAATTATATTGGACCCTATCTAAAAAAATTATTGTTACAGGTAATTTGATTTTAATATTATTACTAATAATACTAAATATTGTAAATATTTTCTTCCGGCAAAACAGCTCATTCAACAAAAAATATTAAAGAGGTAAAATAGCTTCCAAATACATCCAGTCTCTCTACAAAAATATCTGTGTTGTCATAACGCCGTTCATATAAAAAATGAGGAGAAATGTTGACGTATTATATCACTTTTATAACACTTCCACTTATTTACAGCCGGTGACTATACTACTACTTTTCCTTCCAAATTTTGCTAAAGCCAGTTTTAAGAGCAAACGCCCACCCAATCGCCTTTTAATTTTGACCAATATTTTGTTACTTTTTCCTTTCATCAAAAAAACAGCCAAGACCCGTCGTTGGGTAGCAAGTTACCTACACTGAGAAAAAAAGGTCTAATACAACAGGTTTGCTACATAGTTTTTATTGATAGCTTATTTTTTATTAACCCATATTAAAAAAAATCGCTAGTGTATCAAACCCGCTTTAGTGTTATATCAATTCCAGATTTGCTAGAACAGTGTTTTTATTGGTAGTAATCAGTTTCATTGGCAGCACAGTCTTGTTGAATAATAAACTGCTTTTAATACAGCAATTTTGTTAAGAAATAAATTGTATCGTCTCAATGTAGTGCATTTTGTTCCCATTAAAGCGTTTACTCAACAATTAAGAAAGCATAACAGCGTCCCCAAAAACGAATTGTATCCGTTAGAACATATAATCCACAAAAAGTTGGTGGCGGTTCGTAGCGATCGGTAATCGCCGCGCGCCGTTTTTTTAGTTTGTATTGTGTTATATTGTTGTACAGGTCACATCGTCTTCCAGCTGTCCCGTCTGAATTTGATTGATCGCACAAATACCTGTTTCAATTAATTTATTTTTAGTTTGTATTTAAGTTTCTTTAAACTTTGCATATCAGATAAAGCAATAGAATATTATTATTTTGCACAACGCATCATTGGTATTGGACTTTATAATCTACGGACGAATTTTACCATCTTAGTAAACTATGTTGCATAATAGATATTCAAAATGTTAAACGACAAAAACAATAAGGTAAAGTGGGGTAAGTGTAATACCGGGGGAAGTGTAACAGTCTGCCATTTTTTTAAGTAAGGTTAAAAATAAGGGTTTTTGTATATTATTTAAAAGGTTAAGAGTGTATATCTTATATATTAACCGGATTGCATAAACTTCATGTAATTATTGATTCCTCTTTTTTATTCATCTGTTTAATACGACTTTATTTTAATCATTTTTCTTCTACCCACCACTTTGGATTTGAAGCAGCTGCTTGATATTGACATTTTGTTAATGTACTATGACTATTTCTTTATATTTTTTTTTTCTTCAATTAACTAGATTTTTTTACAGGAGTCATGCAGATTTACTTAAATATGAAGTGTGTAACTTGTTCTTATCGATTTTTTGTAGTTATTGTGACATTATAAATTTTAAACCCAATATTGCCATCAGGGGTGTTTTTTCACCAGGAATTCATATTTTGTGTTAAAAACCGGTTACGGGAAACTCCTACCGCTCTAAAATGACTGTTACACTTACCCCTTCTATATTGATAGAGGGGGTAAGTGTAACAATTTGCTCAGGTGCTCAAGAGGTGCTATTATCCGATGTAGAAAAATTACTATCACAACCTCAAATAGGTCGGCGAGGAGAATTAACCTTCCCACTTTCATTTGATGCTTACAATGTTTAATAAAAATATTTACGTTCAGTTATTAAAATATTCGCTTTAAATTTCAATCGGGTTCTTATTTACAAAAAAGCTTTTAACTTTGTAATTTTACGAAAGTAGCCCATTATCTCAGAGTGGAGCCGTGAAGATATGGGGAAAAACACACAGTCGTCTCCACAAATAATTTATAAAAAGTCAGTTTATGCAGGTGGACATGTTTCGGCACTAGAAAGTGCCATCATCAGCACCGAAGGGCCCAAGTGCCACTTACACGAATGAATGTAAACAAATTTTAAAAACATGAAAAGGACAAGAACATGTTGTATAATTGGACGAAAACAAAGTTAAAATATTTAAAAAGTGTTAAAAAAATTAAAAATCGATTCTATCTTCGATCGTCGTCTAATCAAGTTGTTTGCTATGTACGGGAAATAAAAGAGGAGGAAACTCCTTTCGGTTTTTAATATCGATTTTTAATTTTTTTAACACTTTTTAAATATTTTAACTTTGTTTTCGTCCAATTATACAACATGTTCTTGTCCTTTTCATGTTTTTAAAATTTGTTTACATTCATTCGTGTAAGTGGCACTTGGGCCCTTCGGTGCTGATGATGGCACTTTCTAGTGCCGAAACATGTCCACCTGCATAAACTGACTTTTTATAAATTATTTGTGGAGACGACTGTGTGTTTTTTCCCCATATTTTAACTTTGTTATTATAAGCGATATTATCTTGCTTTTTTTTTTGTTTAAAAGGTATTTTTCATGAGTATGTTACACTTGCTCCTGTTCCTTAATACACATTTTGTATGTAAATGATCGTTAGATGTTATACTTGCCCCAAATTGCGGGGTAAGTGTAACACCTTGGCATCGACACCATTTTTTTTACTGAATAAAGAAATATCAGGTTTTTAAAAAGTTAATATTTATTGTATTGTGTTGGTAAGCTTATAAGGTACCTGTAAAAAAAATTGTCATCCTATTGCCATTTGTTTCTCTGTACTGGGCCTTAGAAGAGCAACTATTCTTTTTTACGGTTACATTTACCCCCCTTCACCTTATCAGATTAGCAGCTATTTAAATTTTTGAGAACTACAGTACTGATTTTTAGTGGTAAGTATATGCTTTATAATCCGTAGCAAGCAAATAATATTACGATTAATGTCAAATTTAATTACAACTGCCAGTCGGGACTAACAACTAATACAGTATATAAAACCAGATTACACCTCCCAATAGAACTTGATCATTACTGTGAATGTTTAGAGCAATAAACCATTCTATGGGAGCAATAACTCCTATTTCCTATTGGCTAAATTACAATGATATTATCACTACACAACGATCTAGCAATTTTCTTTGTCTTTCAGTAAGAAAGCGCGTTGCTGTCACAAATAATATTCAACAGTTGTATAGTATGTTAATTTTTATAAGGAATAGAATTTTTTTTTTCAGTGTATGTCACTTTTATGACAAACTGAAATAAGCACATTTAATCAATTTGATCATCATTTTTGTTATGAGAAATTCAATCTCCTATAACACCAAAAGTATTTGATGACCCTTGGTAAATAATTTCGGCAATGTATCAAATCACTTTTGATAAAAAGAAAATTGACATAAATAAACAAAATGGTACTCGATATCTCATTTCCATTTTTAAAATCACAAAAACAATTTTTTTGCTAAAAGTACAGATTTTTTAATAAAAGGAAACGTTGTTAGGCACTCTTTGACACTCTTTGCAATAATGGCAAATTAAGAAAATAAGGTCATATTATATCAAAATATATTTAGAAAACTATTGTGGAATGATAATAGTTCCATATAACTTAAGTAAGAATAACAGTCAATTTTGTATTTATTTTATTTGATTTATAATATTAATTTGATGTTATTCCAATAATCTTAACATAGTATAAAACAAAGTCGCTGTCGCCCGTCGGTTCCTATATTATGTGCTTAAATCTTTAAAACTACGCAACGGATTTTGAAGCGTTTTTTTTTTTAATAGATAGAGAAGAGGAAGGTTTTTATGTTTAATACATGCATAATATTGTAGAGAAACACTGATAAATTTAGAGGTTTGTTCGGGTTTGCATTTATAAATAAATCTTGACGTGATGGTGAACTCGCCTTATTATCTTAGAGAAAGCGACGTCGTATAATGCAGGGCTGCAACGCAGGCTGGGTACACGCTAGTTAACTTATATTAACTATTACTTAACAATTGTTATAATTACTTAATAGCAGGTAAATATTTTCTTTTGACCACAGTTATTTTTTCCATAAGACTTTCAGACGATCTTAAGAATTTATTCTGTATTACCCTTATTCACTAAAGAGCTTTAAATTTATTCTATAAATTTTTTTTTTTAAAGTGCACCAAATTCTAAATACCTACTTTTTAAATAGGAACAAACCCTGTACTTAATTTGTTATATTTATCCAATATAATTTTGTTGAACAAGCGATAAGTACAAAAGTAAAAGAAAAAAGTGCTGATACATACATTACAATACGTTTGCCATTAGAAACCCCTGTTGTTCTGTTTATCTTCTTATTGGGGAAACCCGAAACATTTTGTGGTAAAAGTGTGCAAATTTTCTATAGGGAACATCCATACCAACTCGTTATCGCAAAACTTTTACGTCAGAGGCAATGTTAGGGCCGGATCTCCAATTTGTTCTCCGCAGCTTATCAGGATTTGATACATACTCGTTATTTGACAATCGCCGGAGTTTCCAGCCTAGTATCTTTGATTTTTCCACTTCACTGAAAATTGAATTTCTTGTTAAGCTTTTTATGTATGGCGCGATAGGCCACAGTAGTGCCGCAAAAATCCTAAAATGGAGTTTTTCTAAATTGAATTTTGGGAAAAAAATAGCCATTGTATATGATGGACTGTAAGTAAAGATTCTGGAAGCAAGGCCGTTAGCAGGATTGAAGGAAAAAATAATGCTACGAGATATATCACAAGAAGATACACTGAGAAAAATGATCTAATACAACAGGTTTGCTAAGACATAGTTTGTATTGATAGCTTATTTATTACTAACGCATATTAAATAAATTGCTAGTGTATCAAGCCCGCTTTAGTGTTATCTCAATTCCAGATGTACTAGAACAGGGTTTTTATTGGTAGTAATCAGTTTCATTAGCAGCACAGTCTTATTTAATAATGAATTAGGTACTTTTAATACAGCAATTTTGTTAAGAAATAAGTTGTATTTTCTCAATGCGACGCATTTTGTTTCTAGTAAAGCGCTTTTTCTACAATTAAGAAAGCAGAACATCGTCCCCAAAAACGAATTATATCCGTTAGAACCTATAATCCACAAGACGTTAGTAGGGGTTCGTCGATGGCAATCACCGCTCTCCAAAGTATTAGTTTCAACGAATTTGTTACTTTGTATTTCAGTTTTTTTAAACTTTGCATGTCACATAAAGCAATAGAAGATGCTTATTTCGCACAACCCATGCATCATTAGTATTGGACTTTATAATCTACGGACGAATTTAACTATGTCAGTAAATTATATAATAGACAGTCATATGCAATGTTAAACAATAAAAACAATATTACACTAGAAGCTGTTTAAATTTTTGAGAATTACACTATTAATTTTCAGTGGTAAGTATATACTTTATTAACCGTAGCAAACAAATATTATTATGATTAATGTCAAGTTTAATTACAACTGCCAGTCGGAACTAATAAAGCATATAAAACCAGATTACACCCCCCATAGAACTTGATAATAATAATTGTGAGTATTCAGAACAATAATGGCTATAAACCATTTTATGGTAGCATTAACTTCTATTTGCTATTGGCTAAATTCAATCTTCGTTGTCTTTCAGTAGGAAAGCACGTTGCTCTCACATATAGTATTAGTATTACGATTAGTTTTTGTTGTTCTTTTTTTAACAAGTGATGTAATCATCCAGGCGCCTTTCCATGGTGTCGTCTTATAATATACTAGGTACTTGGATTCAGTTGCAAAAAGAGTTCTCATACTTTTTCCTGGAAATGTAGGTAACTTTTATTCTGGCACACCGAAATGTAATAGAAATTACAAGGTTATAACATTGCTTTTCAAAAAGCATTATGCAGCATATATTCAAGTCATCGTCAAAAATGCATTACGGTTTTAAATTCACAAACTACATTTCGCTGCACCAGAACAATATCGACGTAAATGCGAAAACACAAATTTAACAGGAGAGGTCAGAAACAATTTTAATTTAAAATTTAAATAAGTTTGAAGGAGACAAAAAAATTATTATGTTTTAAAATAATAGTTATTTATTGTACAAGACGATAAAGTTGTACTTTATCTTTGAGAGTGTTTTTTAGCGTTGAGACGTCAGTCGAGAAGCTAATTACGCTCGAGAAGATAATGCGATTTTATCGTCGTGTGCAATACAACATTATTTTTTTTTATAGCGAGACTTCAAATTCAGGTGAAAAATAAAATTTCAAAGAAAATTGTAATTTTTGGCACAAAAATCGCAACTGTGTTGCTCCGTTACTAGGGATGTGAATTACTCTGTCAAGAAATGTCAAACAAATTTTACATTCTGGTTTTTGTGGAGTGTTCAGTATTTTTGCGTTTTGTGTACGAAGGTAATACGAAATGTACGGAAAAGAATTAACACAAGAAGAAGAAAGATAGATGTTTCTAATAATATTAATTGTAAAATTACAGTTGTTGTTAATCCTCGAATTAATGTGTTTGAATTTGTAAATTTAATTCAATAAAAAAAGTTAAATCATTTTATCTACCCTTGCGGTTAAAGTGATACTTTATCTACTCCAAAGAGTTGCTATAACAACATTTTAACATCAGCTATAGAAAAAAAAACTATTTAACAGTATTTTTTTGACCACTTTAAGGGTTTCTAATTAAAAGTAAATAGTTAAGTATTAAAATTGATGGTAAATTTTGCAGTTACGTCGTTATATCTCCAAAATTCAACACGATAAATCTCGGTTGTCTCAATAATATACATGGTTATCAAGTCGAGAAAGACGCAAAGAACGCTTACGTCGTTATTTCTTCTAAAGGAAGTCCATTGATTTACACTCCGGCAGTCGGAAACTGCACTTAACGGCATTATTGCAGCTATTTCATTAACAAAGATTTCGCGCAAGTGATGGATGCGTCGGTATTATTCCAGAAAGCTGGCGTAAACGAGCAATGAAAAAAATACGCAGCTACCATCTAGCGGTCAAATTTTCTACTACAGGTGTGGCAAATTTTAACCAAATAAAATTGAATTTATTTCTTAGTGTAGTTAACTCGTTTTTAGAAAAAATTTCAGTTACATCGATAAGGTTCTGGAGCGGAGATCTATTGTTTTGTGTTTGTTTTTCTAATATTCTTTAAAGCTTCTGGAAATAGTGCAGTGACAAATTATTTTATAATTATTGATGGAAAAAGGATTTAGAAAATTACCTAATTTAAATGTAACGACTTTTTTATCAAACATGAACGATATATTATTACTTCCAGTTGCATTGCTACAGGAAATAGACATAAACAATAGACATACAAACTTTTTATAAAGACGTCGTCCTGTGTTTCGTTAACATTTATACACTGAGAAAAAACTTTGATTAAGATATCGACATTACATATTATGGGATAATGTTGATGCTTGGTTACCATTATTAAAGTAATTTTACAGCTGCGCTTTAGTTACCGTTATGAAAGAAGTTTGATTATCTACCGGTATTATAACATATTGATTACCTTAATCAAAGTGTTTAATTGCCGTTATTAAACCAACTTATTACTACTACTACGCTAGTCTTAGTAAAGAAATTTTAAAATAGTAATAGGAATCAATTTAATTTTTTTAGTGTTTTTATTCAAGTATTTCATTAAATATGGTGAATGATACGAATGCAGAAATGGCGGTAATGCGTTACGTATATTATGGTCTCGCAGACGGTAACGCAACAGAAGCCAGACGTATTTATCAGAAAAGATTTCCTAATTGTGCCTTACCAAACCCGAACTTTTTCAAATATTCATCGCCGTCTTAGTGAAACTGGTAGTTTTCATAAAGGTAAATCGGAAGGTAGTCCTCGAACTGTCAGAACACCCGAAATTGAGGAATTGGTGCTACGGGAAGTTGACGAACATCCTGAGACAAGTACGAGGAAGATCGCAAGAATTCTAAATATTTGTCATCAAATTATTTGGCGAATTTTGTTTGATTATTTGTTATATCCGTACCATATTTTAAGAGTTCAAGCATTACTTCGCAGGGATTTTCCACAGCGTGTGAACTTCTGTTAATGGTACCTTCAAAACGTTACACCAGTTTTAATCACAAATTACGTTCACAGACGAGGCAAATTTTTCTAGGAATGCTATTCAAAATTTCCACAATAATCATGTGTGGGCGGAGGAAAACCCCCATGCCATAACCGAAACCCGTTTTCAAGAGCAATTTTCGGTTAACGTATGGACAGGAATTGTTAATAATATGCTTATAGGCCCATTTTTCCTGCCAGGACGCTTTAACGGGCAGTCTTATCTGCATTTCCTCCAAGAAGAACTACCTGTGTTACTTGAAGATGTACCATATGCGCTAAGGAATCAAATGTGGTACATGCATGATGGAGCTCCTGCTCATTTCAGTGTAATTGTTCGCGACCATTTAGATGCAGTTTATCCGAATCGTTGGATAGGTCGCGGAGTAGCTCAACAATGGCCAGTAAGATCCCATGATCTCAATAGTTAGGATTTTTTCTTGCGGGGTTATCTTAAAACTCCCATTAACACTTTAGAAAATTTAAGGGAGCGAATTATTGCCTCCTGTGAAATAATACGGAATTCACCTGGAATATTTGAACGAGTGCGCTATTCGATGCGAAGACGAACGGAAGCATGTCTTTTAAGTGAAGGTGGTAATTTCCAACAATTTTTATAAAACAACATTTTGCATTATAATGTTATAAATAATAAATAGTACAGCTAATTTAATTTAATTATTTTAATTAAGAACGGTGTGCCTAAGGAGAAAAACGCAAGAGATTATTTTTATGTAGAATTGATCAGGCTAATCAGAAATAATATCCACATGGAAAAATGTCAGTGGCGTATCACTTTTTTTCTAAAATATATCAGAGGACATGTTTGCACGGACGCCGCTGGTGGAACAAGAAAAATAACTTTTATAATTAAAAGATGTGGTGTTATGTCCTATTAGCATATGCAAAAATTGAAAATACTAAAGTACTTAGATATTACAAAAAACTCATTAAAAAAAATTCAACACTCTGTAGCAAAAAATTTAAGCCGTTTAGGACATATTATGTGAGTTATGACCTTATAATATTATAAGCCATAAGTATCATAAGAAACTAAACGGAAATCCTTCAACAATTTCAGGGATACAACTTATTATTTAAATACAATTATCTTGAGACTAGCTAGCATCCAAATAAAAAATTTTCGCTCACCTAGAAAAAAAATTAGGGCATATTAATAATCCTTTGCCTACTTGTGTTTTCAGAGATATTTGCCATTTAAAATTGTTACTGTGATATTGCCAAAATACCTTATTGTGTTGGGATACACGTCAATGATAAAATCTTTTAGGGGATATATTTCAGTAATGGGGAATCAATATCTTAAATGATGAATGTTATTTGAGGTCGGTGTCAAGGGACGTTTTTTGCAATTTACAATAAATTCTAGGTTATCGTCGTTTTTGGCAGTGATTCTAAATTACTGCAATGATCGACCTATGGTAATAAATAATTGGTATTTTCGAATGTCTTATACAGTACTGGCAAGCGTGAACTGATAGGGCAAGTATTATCGTAAAGAAATAAATACAAAATGGACATAATGGCGAGTTAAAAAAAGATTGATCAAGACTTAACGTTGCCAACTTCTATTCAAACGCCATTAACATTTACATTTCGCTCTTTTTACATTCCCCCTCCATAGCAGCACATACGTAAGGACTGAAATTTCCAGGTTAGCATAAGCATACGATGAAATGGTGTTTTAAAATGGTTTATTCGCACAAACAAAAATTTTAATTATTTTATATGCGAAGGCTGGAAGTGCAAATGAAGTATGCAATTTGCATTTTTATATCCCGACCAACCTGTTTCAACACCCAAAACAATCTTAAATATTTCTCATTGATTCAAAAAGTCGGAGTTCATACCAGATTTCAGTATACAATAGAATTTTTAACATATATTAATAAAATGTGCAACTTCTCGTTTAATTTTATGGTTTTTAATTTAACCTCTTGCGGGGCTACTGAGCTTTAACCCTCAGTACCCCACAAAACACTTTTGTTAGAATGCAATTCTATTGTGTTTCGTTCATTATTTTGACTAATTTTTACCCTTACAATGTCTTACCGACATAAACCTAAAGACGTTTTATAAAAAAATTTTTAAACAATTTTAAATAATCTTCGACACCTTTTTAGAAAAGCTTTTCTTTTTCCCCATTTCTTGGTTAGTTTAGACCCTCTTTACTGACTTCTCACAAACTCAGTATGGTTTAATTTTCATCAATTTCTTTCATATTAATATGTCTCTTCTACACTTCAAGTTTAATTCCATACAAGCTCCATTAAGGTTCTACACCACTTTCTCTTCTGCTAAAACCATCAGCACCAAATAAATTTTCTGTCTCCTGATGATGAACGTTTCTACGTTCGAAACATGTAGACAACCTTGAAAACATTATTATTCCATTAAATTTTGTGGAGAAAGACTTTTACTTTTTCTTTCTTTCCCATACTATAAACTCCACTTTAAGCATGGACTACTTCTTCAAATATATAAATAAGTTTCGGTTTTGGCCGAAACTGAGACCAAGGTCGAAGATTCGGTTTCGGCTGAAAATTTTGTTTCGGTCGGTCACTACTTGTAACTGAAAATGCTTGCGTGGATGTTCAAAGATTAAAACGCCCTTACAACAACCTAAAAAGTATATTATAATATTATTTTTAAAATATTGTTACGAATTCTCAATACTAAAGTTAGTACCTAATTAGTTTCTTAAGCTTTTTGATATCATCGCAAACATTATCGGTAATAATTTATTAGAAAAATATTGCTTTGTGCCGACATTAATAGGTGTAGCATATAATAATGTAATTGATATATTTTTTTATTATTCTTAAAATATATTTGAAATATTTTATAGCGTCTTTAAAACTGGTTTTATTTTGGATTGTAGTTTTTTTTTTAATTTTTATGTGCAATAAGCATTACTAAGATTTTCTTTAATGATAATCCGTTGTTTTAGATTGATACAGTAACTTTAAATTAATTTTCAAAAGAATAGGAACAATAAGTAATGTTTTCACACGTTTTGTTGTGTTTTGAAAGTTTACAAATTTTAACAATAACAATTCATTATGAATCATCATTACTTGGTATCATATGACTCGCATTTATTTAGGTTCTATAATTTTTAAAGATATGATGTTCCATTTAAAGTAACAATTTTTATTTTTGCGAAATGATTAATTATCAAACCACTATTGGTCTATTTTATAAAGAATAATTAATAAATGGCAATTTACAAATTAATGATTTATTTTAAAATACGCATATACAGTAATTTTTGGTAAAAATACAAATATAATTTTTCTTAAAAGGACGATTAAACTGTGAGTTTTTAGGTACATGATATATTTTCTTATTATTCTTAAAATATATTTGAAATATTTTATAGCGTTTTTAAAATTGGTGTTATTTTGGTTTGTAGTTTTTTTTTCTTTTTATGTACAATAAGCATTTTCAAGATTTTCTTTATTGATTATCCGTTGATTTAGATTGATAGAGTAACTTTAAATTAATTCTCGAAAAAATAGGAACTATGAGTAATATTTTCACACGTTTTATTGTATTTTGAAAGTTTTAACAATTAATTATGAATCATCATTATTTGATATTATATGACTCGCATTTATTTATGTTCTATAATTTTTAAAGATATGATGTTCCTTTCAAAGTAACAATTTTTATTTTTGCGAAATAATTAATTATCAAACCACTATTGGTCTATATAGAGAATAATTAATAAATGGCAATTTACAAATTACTTTATTGTAAAACACGAACATACAACATGTTTTGGTAAAAATACAAATATAATCTTTTCCTTAACAGGATGATTAAGCTTTGGGTTTTTAGTTTGTGTTCACGGAGTCAGGAAAATCAAGAGAAACGTTAATGTATTGGTAAATTGGTTGCCGATAAAGACTATATATTTTAAAATATATTTTCCACTATAAGTTGTTATGTCTAAATCAGGTATTTTATTTAAAAGTTTTCATATTTCATATTTTTTCTGAAAATCAGACTAACCTTTCAAACTTCGTTATTACTTTCCGGATTCTGAAGTAATCAACAGCCTAATACGAAATATATTTTTTTTGCCATAGCCATTTTGTAAAATTATGCGGCACACTATGGTATAGATAGATATATATTTATATCAATAGATAGATATACGAAAATAAAATAGATGTCCTTAAATGTAGATAATAACTGGTAGCCAAGTAGATTTTAAAATTAATTTGCATTTTAAATTGATTGGTATTTATATTTTAGTTCTGGGTATATTTGATTTTTAATAATGAAATTTAATCGACAAACTTTGGCTACAAACGGTCATAATTTGTCAAATAAAAGCTATATATCAATCCTGATAAGCCATACAACAAATTGGATACCCGCCTCAATCATAAATGTGGCTGATAACAAGTTTTGGTATTTCGTAAATTCGCACTATTTATTATGACTTTCTGACAAAGGGAACAAATAGGGTTAGACCAGAAAGAAAAAACATAAGAGAAAATATAGAAAAAAGTTTTCTATATTTTTCAGATTATATTTTTATAAAACAAATGAAAGTTACTATGAAGTAAGAAGAGGTGAATAGAGGTCCATGGCGTTACGTTGAAATAATGTGTGTGTTATTACATAATAATTAAACAACTAATCTCAAACTAATTCAGTCTGCCTTTTTAGGACTTAGTGACTTTTATATAGGCAATAAATATGGTCTTAAATTAACAAACTTTTGGGTAAGTCTGAAAAATCAAAAAAACTGTTGTTATTGCACGTTGGCCTTTAAACACGCTCCAAATTTTGTCTTTTACATACCTAATTTGGACTAGTCCCAAGCCTAGATAAAGTGTAAAGTAAGGCATGGAAAATAACAAATGAAAACTAATCCAACCTACACTCTACTATAAAAACACTAATTTTTTCGATTACAGTGTTAAAAATTCTTATTTTGGCAATAACTCCGAAACGAACAAAGATATCGAACTGAGGTGTTCATATTTTTTCTTGCAAATTTAATTTACTTTCCTATTATGATGTTATAGTTATACCGTATAATTTGAAGTTTTCGGGATAAATTTAAAAAAACAACTGTTATATATTATTACAAATTGTGCCCATTAGCAATTTTATTAGAAACTATCGTGTACCGTTGGATATGACAATTAAAAGTACTTACCTCCCAAGTAGCACAAATATACTTCAGACAGTCCTATACATTGCTATATAACAATTTGTAATATAACTATGATATTTTAAAAGTCCTCTGTAAACCATTATATGACTCTTAGAAACACGGAAAAGGCCCAGATTATAAAACAGTTTCATTTATTAGAAGTTTTGTTAGGCTCACATAAAATAATTACAATACAGTTTTGGGTATTTTATGTAACGTTTATATAATCCATTTTATAAGAAATAATTAAATATTTTATAACTATAGCAAATAACCTCTCATAGATACTAATAAGATATTAATAAAATTGTTTTATAACAGGCTTATAAATATTTTAACAATAACCATTTTGGGCCGATTAAAATATTTTTATTATATTGTGTTTATATTTTTGTCGTGTAGTTATTACGAATAAAATTTCAATATATTTACCTAATATGTCAACTTATACAAGAGATAGCATAGACTTGAAACATGGCGACAATACAAACTTACAGCAGTTTGCACAAAAAAGATTTTCAAGTCGAACGCTTTCCCACGGCCAAATTTCTCTGCCAGGCTAATTTTACTGACATAACATATCCATATTTTTAAGTGAATTTTTACGGGCTTTCATTTAATTAAACATTTTGTTATTGAAGATATTTTAAAAATATTTTTAAAAGTTAAATAATAATTTATAAAGTTGAAAATCGACATCTTTTTTACTTGCAATGTTATTGGCCAAACGTTTTTCTTATTAAAATGACTACTTTAAGAGATATTTAAATATTTTATTTGATTAATATTATTTCGCCAACATGGCCGATTAAAAGTAGTTTTTAAAACATGGCGTCAACTCTAACAAATCACTTTATCGTTCCAGACACACTTATAAAACAAATATATTATATAAATTGTTATACTATGCGTTTTTACATGACAAAATTGTTTTATTATTTAAAATGGCGCAGCATCACGTGGTAAAATTATTGTGGTTCTCGCAATGTTGCCAAGTTTTTGCAGAATATAGATTTTTTGTAGCTATAGGTATACTGGTTCGCCTGTGTTGAATGTTTTTGTAAAATCCATTCTTTATTTTTATTATTATCATGATTAGTATTCGTATTATTATCGTTTTGGGTACCTTTTTGCTATAATTCAAATATTTCCTTATAATTTTTGCGTGTAACCTTAAAGAACCATTGCTTACTTTTATTAAAATAATTGTGCCTTGAAAAATAAAAGTGATTTGGTGAAGCATTCTAGTCCTTTCTATTTAACGTTCCTTTTTTAATATATTTGCTTCAAGAAATTAGGAATACTTTTAAGTAAACTTGCAGATTTTATTTTTATTCCGACAATGCTGTATGGCCGGCCAGTCATTCTCGGCCGTGGTGTCAGTAAGTGGCGCAAGGTAGCGTGACAGTAGATTAATTTCAAATAATGGCGACACTAATAAATTGATAATATGATAGTTTTGTTGTATAAGGCTCACTTTAGGCATCTTATTTGATACTATTATCGTATACGCTATTATGGTAACCGGTTCTATATAATCTTTTCATTAAGAAATTAAATCTAGTAGCCCATACTTTTATTTTTTTATTAGCTTCAATATTTTTGTTGATCTCAGTTAACTCTAAAGAATTTTCTTCATCGTCGCTCGATTCTACGGTATAATAATCAGAGTCTAAACATTGATTGTATTCTTTACTATGGGCTATGGGCTCATATTCTTGCTCGGATGAAGAATCGTAAAGCATTTTACCCTGTCTGTTATCTGTGCTGTTGTGTTTACACGTTGTACATTTGCATTTAAAATTCTTTGATAGTTATCTCTAATCTTTTTCTTAAAGTTTCCACGTTGTCTTATTTTTTTCCAGTGGGAAATTGGCCGACTGCTTAAGCTTGACATTGTTTACAAATTATAAATAGATACACTGACTGATCATATCAACTGATGTGGACGTAAAAAGTTAGGTTAGTACGGGAAGTGCTATAAATATTATATAAGGTTCACTAAATAATGATTTTGCATTTACAAAAGCATTTTTATATTTTAAATGCTTTTTAACTATTTCATTACGTTTTATTAAATAACCATTATAAAATAGTTGTTTAAGAGTAGCCGTAGTTGCTTAATTGTCGTCAAGATCAAATTGTTTTATAAATAAGTTTCCGCTACTGCTATATAATCAAACAATAAAGCTTCTATAAAATTAAAGTGAATGTTTTTATAGTTACTTTATAAACTGTTTAAAATTACCCTTACAAAATAAGTATAAAATATATCTATCTTAAGCGAAAAGAGTTGTATAAGTTTTGTTACATACATGTTTCTAAGCAATCTGGTTTCTGTACTTTTAAAACTGTTTTAACAATTAACGTTATAAACACCTATATTACAAACTTAAAGTAATTTTGGTTATACAGCAAGTTAGTGTTGATGGCAAGTGTTAAATAATAATTCAGTGTATTTAAAAGCTCTAATAAATCCGATATAAAACAATTTAGTCAAATAGTAAGATTATTGTGCTACTTGGGCTTTCTCTTCCAAACAAGATTAAATTTAGTGAAATTGGATAAATCGTTTAGAAGTTACAGCGATTTAAATGATTACACTGTCAATTGCTTCCCCCACTCTTATCCAGGTCGGTACGCCAATGAGCCTCAAACCAAAATGATTTGTTTAAGCTTTTTAATGATATAACTGCAGATATACGTTAATATAGGAATTTTCGGGGGTAAGTGCACAAGTGCATCAAAATTACCGATAATTTTTGAATGAAATGTGTTTTTTTATAATTGCAAGAGTTTGTTTTCATATTTTCGCGAAAAAGCCCGACTCCGCAGGAGGAGGGCATTTTCGTAAAATATGAAAACAAACGATTGCAATTTGTAAAAAAAACACATTAAATAAAAAAAATTATCTGGTTATTTTTATGCACGAGTGTAATTTATTTAAATTTTCCCAAATTAATTAAGAACTTGAATCAAGTAAATTTAAATATTTTATTTAACAGAATGCAAAGAGATAGTTATTAACAATTCTTGACAAAATAAAAGGAAAACATTCGTTGACATTGACTTTTTTGTCTGCTGTCACATAATAAGATGACGTTAATTGTCAAAATATTACATTTTTTGATGTTTGTTAACAATAAAATCCCGCTTTGACGTTTCGTCAACAATATAAACTTGCGATGCAATTTTCGATTTCTAGCAGTGCTGTTTTTGGGGGTAAGTGCACAAGTGCACAAGTGCATCAAAATTACCGATAATTTTTGAATGAAATTTGTTTTTTTATAATTGCAAGAGCTTGTTTTCCTATTTTCGCGAAAAAGCCCGACTCCGCAGGAGGATGGCATTTTCGTAAAATATGAAAACAAACGATTGTTGAAGTTGAATAACTCATTTTTTTTAAATGGCAACATCAACATGGTGGCTCGTCGGGTTAAGAAAATAGAGGATTTTATTACGATTATTTTGATACCATACACTATTAGGTTTTAGAAAAGCTGCCATTAAAAAACTTTAAAACGTTAACTTAGAACTTTCCTAAAATGAAGCATCTTTTGAGAATAAATTTAGATTTAAATGCATCAAGCAGCCTGTGACTAGTAAAACTGATAAAACAAAATCATGCCTTGAAGAAAATTGAAATGCCAACAGCTTCTGCCAAAGTCAATTAGTTTGTTGTTTAAAAAACAGAAAAAATAATAGTTTTACAAGGATGGAAAAAGTTGATAATAATATGTTATTAGTGTTTGGAGAATGTAGAAATAATTCAACCGATGCTGCACGACTTTACGCACAAAGATATTTTAATCGGCGTCGTCCACCCCAGCACTATTAGGTACCCAAAACTGGTTCCGAAAATGCGAAATGAGCCTGACAATAATAACATATCAACTTTTTCACTCCTTGTAAAACTATTATTTTCCATGTTTTTTAAACAACAAACTAATTTACTTTGGCAGAAGCTGTTGGCATTTCAGTTTTCTTTAAGGCATGATTTTGTTTTATCAGTTTTGCTGGTCACAGGCTACTTGATGCATTTAAATCTAAATTTATTCTCAAAAGATGCTTCATTTTAGAAAAGTTCTAAGTTAACTTTTTAAAGTTTTTTAATGGCAGCTTTTCTAAAACCTAATAGTGTATGGTATCAAAATAATCGTAATAAAATCCTCTTTTTTCTTAATCCGACAAGCCACCATGTTGCCATTTTAAAAAAATGAGTTATACAACTTTAAAGATTAAATTTTACATAGCACATAGCATTGGACCAAAAATAGTAAAATTGTATTTTTCCCAAGATTAAAGAACTGAAATAAGTGATTTTAAGGTATTTCTAGCCCTCTAGATAAAACAATAAATTTGGAAAAAAAATATTTTCTTGGTGACAAAAAGTGACAAGTGACACATCGTTGTATTTAGAATGTCATATGGAGTCAAAAAAGTAAAAATATACCAGGTGTCCCAGTTAAAAATCGAAAGTTTATGTCACTTCCGTTAAACCGGAAGTTCCATAATGCTGAGTCACCTGTAAAAAATGCAGTTTTATGTCGTATACAAATTCCCCGAATTTTATTTCATTATCTTGAAAAACAAAAAAGTTAGAGGGGCGAGCCACCTTCCGTGGACACCCAGTATATTTTGGTCATAGGGTATTTTTTCCCTTCCCCAGTTATTTTCATCCTAAAGGCGCTGCAGTTGGCCTCCATTCTGATGCGTTTATGAAGGTGTGTTAGTACTAGTATCATCTCAATTGCTTCGGTGGGGGTGCTTCCATTAAAAATGTTCATGGGCGCTGGAGTAGGTCCATTTTTATTTATTTCCTTCTTAAAAGATGCGCGAATTTTTTTCAGGTGCCACGCCCTTTTTTGGACTATTAAAACTTAATTTGATTCTACGTTTCGATAGCCCGACCCGAACAACGTAAAAATCAAGAAATTTTGCACGAACAAAACGAGATTTTAAATAAATAAATTTTATCAAAAATTTAAAAATGAACCACATTATGATTTATTAAAGTATTTATTACAATCCAAAACATAAATATATTGTAGTGCCTATACTAGGTAGGTATTGTGTAATATCAACATTAAACTTTTTAAAATGGTGTTATCAAAATCAACTGTTTTTCATTGCAATGCAAACGTATTTTGGCGAACTACAGCTCGATTTATAAATATATCAGCGACTTCTTCAACGTCCAAATCATCTGCTATTTCTGGGTTTACGTGTACTACCATTTGATCATTCAGTCTTTGCTGGGTCATCGTCATATAGTACTTCTTAAATAAGTTTTTATTCTTTGTAATGCTGGAAATGATCTTTCGGCGGTGCATGTCGATACTGGAATAGTTAAAACTATTTTTAACAATTTAATAACTTCAGATATGATATCTTCAGTACTCCAGACACACTTACCTTATCATTAATAAAACCAGTAAAAAAATCGAACACATGACTGACACTATTGATAACTTAACACAACTTAGATTTTAGTTAAATGAGTTTAAATACGGGCTTCAAGCTCCATACATACAATACATCATAGACAACTAAATGAACTGAGTCTGGGATTCCCCGAAATCCAAAGTGCGCGAAACAGATCAGCGCCCCCGCCCGGCCCCCATCTTCGCCAATTAATCAGCCACCCGACTCGCTGCTCGGACAGCAACGCGCGGGCCCGTGAGATTAGAGAGTTGCAAAATGTTGCGTTTCCGATTTAATAGGGGTGTATCGCAAATAAATATGACAGTGACAGTCACAACAACAACAATAATTATTAAATTATTAGATATTATTGTCATTGTGATGCGGATACAACAACTAAGTAACGCACGCAATAATATGTGCGGTTTTAAATAATAGCTTTTGTTGTGATTTTTTCCATGCATCCTTACCTTGACGGAAATTATATTAATTTGTATGGGTGCTTGCGCACGCATAGCACCCATGGAGTGGGCGCCTATGGGTGCTTCTCATTGCACCACTAACTTATTTATACAGTGTGTGTATAAAGTCTGGAAACGGCTTAATAACATCACAATTTACTGGCCGATTTAAACCAAATTTGGTACAGTTGTGTAAGAGGATCTAACGCACCGAATGACGATATTGGCGTTGTTGCCAGCTTTTTAGTTTGTCTGGAATTCGAACGAATTTTATATTTTCAAATATAACACCCAGTATATTTTTACATTATTAAATTCCACATAATATTATAATTATTTTTTATTAAATGCATTATTAGTCTATACATCATAGTTTCCGAGATATTGACTCTCGAAAAGTGACATTTTTGAACTTTGACAGCTTATAACTTTCTAACAGTACGTCTTAGAGCAAAACGGCTTACATGTCCCTATCTTCAATGTTTATTATCTTCCCAAAAAAATCAACTTCCAGTTAAACCGGAACAACTATATTTCCTGCTTTCGAGTTACATCCGGTTTAACCGGAAGTTGATGTTTTTTGGGAAGATAATAAAAATTGTAGAGAGGGACATGTAAGCCGTTTTGCTCTAACGGTAATGTAATATGTGATGTATATATTTTTTTACACCATCAGAAAGTAGAGATTTCAACAAACAAAATGCCCACTGACTTTTTTAAAAAAGCAGATAATTTGACGTGAGAATATTCGATTAAAAATTAGGGTGCTTTTTCGATATTAAGTCAAAATAAGGTGAAAAAATAAATATTTTAAATCAAAAAAATTACAGTGTGTTTGAGACATAAAAAGGTAAGTTTTCACCAAATTTCGTGAAAAAAAAAATTTTTCTTGTAAAAGGTAAAAATAAAAAACCAAAAACTTGGTTATTTGAATTTTTCACATAAATTTTGAGGTTATGTCAAAAAAAGTGCAAATACAAAAGTTGTAGATCTTTTTATTACCTACAACTTGGCCATTCAACGTTTTTCCATAGGACTTGTAGTTTTGCAGGAAATCGAGATAAATCGTTTTCTAACCTTAAAAACTCACCGCCCCCCACTTCCCGGGCGGGTTTGTTCGGATCGCCCGTAATTTATTTTTCCTTTCATTTTTGTTATATTCTCTTCCTTTTCCAATCGGTTGCATCCTACTATTATTTTCTTTCACTTTTTACCATTTCAAAAGGCCCTGGTCTATACTATACCCTTGCGAACGTTCGATAAATTACAAATTACTTTCGATTCATAGCAACTAATAACTACCTTAGGTTAGGTTAAGTTAGGGTAGAGTGGCAGACCTCTGGCATTGTCCAAACAGTCACACGTAGTCCTATAAGAACCGTTGTGGTACCACACATGTTTCGCGGAACCTATCCGCATCAGCTTCCTGATGGTTAACGCGACGTAAACTGTAGAAGAAACTTGACAGCTCATTTTTAAACCAGTAATGAAACTTGACATTAATCATAATAATATTTGCTTGCTTCGATTAATAAAGCATATTTTACCACTAAAAATCAGTACTGTAGTTTTAAAAAATTTAAATAACTTCTAGTGTGATATTGTTCTTGTCGTTTAACATTGCATATGATTATCTATTATGCAACATGGTTTACCGGATGGTAAAATTCGTCCATAGATTATTAAGTCCAATACTAATGATGGGTTGTGCAAAATAAGAATCTTCTATTGCTTTATCTGACATGCAAAGTTTAAAAAAACTTAAATACAAAGTAAAAATAAATTAATTGAAACAGGTATTGAAACGATCAATAAAATTCAAATTCAGACAGGACTGCTAAAAAACTCCGAACAACGATGTGACCTGCGCAATAAATAGGTTTTTTTAAAACCGACTAGAAAATTTACACTTTCTCTATAATTTTTCGTCTAGAAAATAACGTTTTTCCGATCGCAAAACCGGAAAAGTGACATTAGAGACCGGAAAAATCTTTTCCGGACTCTAATGTCACTTTTCCGGTCTCTAATGTCACTGTCACCCTGTTTTTTGTTTTTCCAATCGCTCTTTGATAATACAAGATACCTTGATTTCGTTATTATGACAACAACATTTCGATGTATTGTCGAGTGACAGTTCGTTGATTTTTAATTTTGTTCTTTATGTCAAACTTGTTTCGCGTAGATTATAAAATATATCGAAGTGTCGGTCTTAAAAAAAATATTGTACGTCACGCAACTGAAAATGAGTGTTTTCCAGGTCTCTCCAAGCTTCCAGGACTCGCCTATGGCTAGCCCTGGAAATGCTTGTCTCGACCTGAAAAACACTACTTTCCGGTCTTGTAACGTAAATTACTATAAAACTATAATAACAGGGCGCGAGGCGATTGCTGATCGCTACAAACTCCCATCAACGTCTTGTGGATTAAGGTTCTAACGAATACTGTTCGTTTTTGGGGACGCTGTCCTGCTTTCTCAATTATACAGAAAGCGCTTTGCTGCGAACCAAATGTGTCGCATTAAGAAAATAAAATTTATTTCTTAACAAAATTGCTGTATTAAATGTAGTTTATTATTCAATAAGACTGTGCTGCTAATGAAACTGATTAATACCAATAAAAACACTGTTCTAGTAAATCTGAAATTGATATATCTAACACTAAAGCCGGTTTGTTACACTAGCAATATATTTAATATGGGTTAATAAAAAACAAGCTATAAATAGAAAAGGTCAAATCTGTTGTAATCACACACTCTTTGATTTAATCAGAATTCGTTTTGATTTAAAATTTATTTATTGTTTTAAGTATGTATTAGCAAAACTAACCACCAACAAAGGTGTGTTCCTAATGTATTTCTTATTTTAGGTCAACATTAATATATGGGTTGGCATGTTGACAAGTTTTTACTATTAAAACAGTTCACCTTTAATATAAAATCAATATAATAATAATAATAAAACGTTTATTAGTTCTTTTAATATTACACAAAAGTACAAAAGTTGATAAACAACGAAAATAACAAATAAAAAGTAACAGTTATAACAACTTTAGATTATACGGACTAATAGGCCGTTGTGTCAGCAGCAGGTTGTCCGGGGGCTGTTGCGGCCTTTGCTCTGGTTTTTTCTTGTTTTATTAATTGTTATTTTTGCAGAAATAAAAATACTTCATCCAATGATGTTGAATCGGCGCCGTACATCGAAGGATTTTTATGCGAACTCAACCCATCCAAGTTGTTAACGTAACTCAGTAAAGTTTGGGCTGTTAACCGTAATAACTATGAAATAGGTAATAGCTATATGTATCCTTTCTGATAAGCCGTTAAGCAAATTGGGTGTCCAACCCCAACATAAATAGTTCCTCGATAACGAGTCCGTGTTCCGATAGAAAATTTACACAATTTAACCCGCAAACTGTTATGAGTATCTGACAAAAGGAAATAAATACACGCGGGTTTCTGATAGCAAAGACATCGCATTAAACATTTTCTGTTTCCGTTTTTGCCGCTCTTTCGCAATTTCGCCTTATTCTCGCGTCCGTTCCGATAAATAACGAATGACTTTTGGTAGGGCGGCAACGGGCGCACCGCTACAAGGGTGCCAACCCCATCAATAATAATGACTTAGAGTTCCCTTTAAATACACACTTCGCTTAACTCCCTGAGCGAAATATTAATGCAAGTAAATTGAAAATCGATATGGCTAAAGCTAAAGGCCGTATACGAGCGATTTCTCTGAGGTCTGTTAAGGGCCCTGAATGATTGAGCCTTTTTTCTTTGCGGAAACCACAATCGTTAATTTTATGCCGTAATTACTATTTGTCAAAGAATAAATTATTGGGAGTTTGCTTTGTGCTAATGAAGATTATTTAGGAAATCTGACAAAAAAGCGGATTTGTATTCCAAGGAAAAATTTATGCTGAAAATTTACTTTTAAATTGTGTTAAATGGAATGAAAAAGTGTAAACAAAGACCTAGCCAAAAAATTATAAAATAATTTTAAATAGTAGTGAAAAATGGTGCTTCATTATCAGTTTTTCTTTTCAATTGTGCAGCTATAATTTATGTATAGGAAGCTTTTAGTCCAATAAGCGATAAAGTATAATATTCAAGTGCGGTTTTTCCATAAAGTCATTCGGTCAATGACCCACCTAATTAATTTATTTTTCAAAACAAATACAATCCATTACCCTTCAAAAAATGTAAAACTTTCAAAGTGTGTCATGCGAAAACTCCCCAATGTAGATTGAAGCGCTCGATCGTATTTTAAGTTGCCCTGGTGGCTTTATAGATTACATAAATGACTTGGAAATTAAGAGCGAAACAAACATACGCGCTGGCCGGCCGTCGACATCGCCTGATCTCGGGTTGTTTCGTGCTCGGTCGAAGGCGGTTAAATAGGCATTTATGGAAACACAGTCGAACCGCTCCGTGAATTATTATTATTCGAGCAAAATTTGGCGTTTGACAAAGAATAACTAATTACCATAATATATGCGAATTGTATTTGCATAAATAGTTTTGTTTCATTAGATAATTAGTTATGCCGATGCGGAATCGCCCGTATGCTGTCAACCCATTATGTAGTTCGTTTATGTTTGTGATTTTGACTTGTACTTGTGACTTGGACTTGTATTAAAGAACAATGACTTGAACAGTCCAAGAAATATTAAAGTTTAAAACAAGCGATGCATTAACATTTCAAAAACGTTTAGAAATTTAAAAAAATGGGCGCCCTAAACCTTTTTTGGATCTGAAACACATTACGAAAGACAGAGGGAAAGACATAAACAGTAATCAGATATTTTAGGCAACCTACGCACAAGTTAAAAGGTAAGAGAATTATATTCAAAAATAACATAAATCATTAGGGATTTTCCTGTGATCAGTATCTGTAGTTTTGTCTATCAATCTGACCATTTTCATAATTTTATCTAAAAAACAAGTTATTTGGACAATTCATGCGTGATTGTCTGTTAGCTCAATCATTATTTTACAAAATTACTCTCGTCTATATATCAGGATTATCGTCCAATAAATCTTGTACAATTACTGGTTTGTAGGGATAATTAAAAAAAAAATAGATACGGTGTGTACGGTGGTATTTTTTATTATGTATATCACAAATTGTAATTGTCAATGCCTTAAAGATTGTGACCTCGGAACGTCGATAAGTCAATAAATATCAATACCGTATTATTATATTTGTGTATACACTATTGGCAAACTTGAATCTAGTGTGCCGATATAAACGCATCAGACGGAGATTATTAGTAGCGTTTAATACGTTAAACAGAGAACACGCTATCCCTTACCTCCTACTCCATTCGTTAGAACACAAGGTCGACGCAGCCACAGAATCAGTCGATACGGCGAATAAATAAGGCCATTATTTGCAAAAGTCTCTAATCGACAAAATAATCAAAATTCACTTTTTTCGCGCTAAGTTCATTAGATTTTTGATAGGGTATTGCCACCTTTAAAAGGTTTCAAAACTGCTTTTTTGCTATATAAAATCTGTTAAAGAGTTATCGGTTATTTGCAAAACTCTTTCTTTACATTAACGGAATATTTGCAAAACTGCCTATTTGTTCGCCAGCCAATAGGCATTCTCTGCTTCGGCCTACGTTACTAACCGGTGTGGATGGGGGTTTATTTACATCTGAAATTATTTAAGTTTTTTCGTTTGTATATTAATTTTTGTTTGTGTTCAAAAAATCTTTTTAATGTTACAAGTTGGTTAATAAATTTAATTAACGTTTAATTTCACTTTGTTTACTTTTTTCTTTTCAAAACTCTCTCTTTACGAAAAACATATTTTTTTTTTGAAAAACTATAGGAGATTCGTATTTACGATTATCATATCATGTAGTCATGCCTATTAATGTATTGGAAAAAAATTAATTGAACCGAAAAAATAATTTGCGTTCAAGCTAGAAAGTTTTTTGTTGCTTCTGAAAAGCGAACCAAATAGCATAGAGCGAGTTTTGCAAATAATGGCCTCAAATATTTTATAAAGCAAGCCTTCCTCCTGCAAAGTATTAAATGATATGAAAATGAAAACATCGTAAAAATATCGCACGACAAAAAATATCAGACACTCGCTCCATCGAAGCTCCTTTGTTACTAAATTTGAATCGGTTTACGTTTACGTTCACGGGCAAAGGCTCGGCCACGCCACACACATATCCCTTCTGTCAGTAGGAATGTAGGTGTGGTTAGGTGTCCCTTTTTAACTGATGGCTTTGCTCATGTGCGCCTTCTCTCTTGGTTGCATTAGAGATTTCGCACCCCAGATGCAATTTTGCCAATAGTGTATAATCGGTTAAAGATATTTATAGGGCATGATTTATGAAAAATGTCTAGAATTGATTGTAGAATCTCAAAATATACAATATGTTTTATTAAAAAAACCATAGTTGATACACGTAGCCTTTTTTAAATCATATAATATCTTTTTTCTGAAAAATGCATTTCAAAAAAATTAATTTGATGGATTTTTCATTAAATGTGCGGTATTCTATATAAAATACTTTCTTTATCATAACCTTGTATAAACATATTATATATTATAAACAACTGTCTGGTCACGTGCTTGCTTCGCGGCTAATATAAACGCTACTCTCTGGTTCGTGCGTTTTGTTTGCGTGTCTGTCTCATTAGAAAAAATATTTAGTAATAAATATATTCGCCAAGGAACTTTAATTAACAAGAAAGAATTTATTCTATAAACTGCAATGGACAAAGGTAACTCATAAATACTAGTGCTTAGGAATTAAGGAAATTCATACCTTCTTTATATCACAACAATATCTCGTCAAAATTAAAGAAAAATTTAACTACCTTTTAAAGTGCGGGATTTACCTTTTACATTGTGGTAATTTAAAGAAATAGTCCATACCTTACGTGGATTGTAAATTAGAAAGAAAAGAAATAAGATACATTAAGTCCACCTCTACTGGTATATTAAGGTCAAAAGGTTTAAAGGGTAAATTCTCTACATGTTTCGAATGTACATACATTCATCTTCAGGAGAATAGAGAAAAAGGAAATACAACAGGTACAAATAGTCCTAACGGAGCTCCAAGGTGATAAGAAAGAAACTAATTGCAGTGAAAAAAAAAGAGAAAAAGGGTAAATTATATTAACCCAGAAGAAATGATTAAATTTTAAATTAAAATAGATTAGTAATGATTAAATCCAGGTCCACACCAGATTGATTTAAAAAATTAACATAACTTACTAATCAAATTAAAGAGTCTGTGACTAAACTAAACTATTAAATGACAGAATTATTACTGTTTTAATTTTAGTTAATTTATAATAAATATTTTAATCAATAATGATAAAATTGGCTTTGATGTGTATTAATTTAATCCTAAATCATATTTGATCAAGTTTAAGAGATGCTTTAAGATGCCCCTAAATGGTTTGTTAACTTATACTTTTGTATAGACTGAAATAGCATAAACTAGTTTTAATGGCGCTGTCTGCCTGGAACCATGGTCACCATATCATCTGGTCAGAAGCTGAAGTCCTACATAAAGAACCAGACTGTAGTAAACCATCATTAGACATAAGAAATATCTGGAAACCTTTGTTAGATAGATGTAATCTTAGGATAAGATCGCGTGCCAACTGAACGCATGACTGCACCCACCTCAGTTATGCTTCAGTGCACCTAGCTATAGTATAAATAGTCCTGTAGTTACTTTACTTATTTAGTATTCACCTGAAGACGACTGGAGATACTTACCAGTTGAAATGTTGTGATTTAAAACAAATAAAGACAATGGAAGTCCAAAACTCTTTTATCATTCAAGGTGTGTTTTGATGGACGCTAGGAAAAGAAAAACGTCATAAGAAACTAAGAGATAATTAATGTGTCCGTGAAAATTAATTAAAAGCAACATAATAGCGGACAAGTGTGTAACTGTGCTTTGTATTGAAACACACAGGGATCCAAGCATAATGGATACCCTGGGGCGAGAGACCACGACTGGAGTGTGTTGAACTTCGTGGTTTAATTTATTTTGTCTACCTTTCGATTATTACCAAAAGAACTGCCTGTTGTATTGTTGTTGATTACGCTGGGATGGCGCTACGGTGTATTGAAGGACGCTTTACTTTTGCAAAATGGCTTTTAGCACATCGTGCCGCTATCTGTGGAGTTGCTTGGGCTATGGCTGCCCATGGAGTCCTAATAAGGACAAAACGGCCGTCGTGGTTTACCCGTCCCAGGGTATCCATTATGCTTGGATCCCTGTGTATTCCAATACAAAAGACAGATATATACAAGACGCTATATGTTGCTTTTAGTTATAAGAAACAAAAACCTTTTTATTTTGTTGTAAGATAAGAGTATGTTGTATGTCTTGTATGTTGATAAGTTATTGTCAAAAAAAGAAAACTTTTCCTTATAGAGTTTTTTTTGTAAAAATTCTTTTATTAGACAAAAATGGTGAGCGTGTAGTTTAAAAAAAAACTGGAAGGCAAAGACAACTCATAAACATATAAATATAAATTCAAAAAAAGTTTTGTCTGTTTCCGGGTTCTATAATTCCCGTTAATAATATAAATATAAGATGAAGATCCCGAAGCTATTCTGCAGGAGCAGTACTGTAAAACCGCCTTTAGTATTTTTACTGCTTATGTCATACAAAAAGACAAAATGTGCCGGCACCGTGCAAACGACATATAAAGTTCAAAGCCAATGACTGATTGCCACCTGTTGAAATGCCACCGAAAGATTATGGGCTGGCACTCTCGACCGATTAAACCGTTGCGGGTTACGCATGCGTGAGTAGCTTCTAAGGCATTTTAAAATCCCTTAAATCAAACATGATTTAAAAGACTAGCCTATTTTATACCATTGATCAGCATCTATTTAAAGTAATCCAACATGATTTTTTTTGTATAAATACCCTTTGCAAAGAAAAAAAACCGACTGATTTTAAAGATGTAAGGCCGATCAGTATTCTCCCAACTTTCTCAAAAATATTTTAAAAAAATAATTTTTACTCTAATAAAAAAACACGTGTATTTGTACAACGTATCAACTGAAATGCAGTCGGCTTTTAGACCTATGTATAGCTGTGCAACGGCTTTGTTGTCAGCGACCGACGATATCCTGACAGCAACAGATAATAACGAACTCACTCTGCTAGTATTACTTGATTACATGAAAGCGTTTGATAGGATAAATCATCGGCTACTGTTGGCTACTCTAAGTTACATCAATTTTAGTGAAGGTGCGCTGCGTTTAATTGAAAGTTATTTGTCTGAAAGGCAACAGTATGTCTCTTATAGGGATAATAAATCACGAATGCGCACAGTCCGCAATGGGGTACCTCAAGGTTCCATCTGGTGCCCACTTCTTTATTCTATCTAGGTTTCATCTTTTCAAAAATTTATTAAATACTGCAATAGTCACTTTTATGCAGATGATATGAAACTTTACATTTCTTCTCCTGAATCAAACCTTATTAACGCAGTAACTTTGTTAAATAATGATTTGCAATCACTGCTCGACATATCGGAAAAATATTGTTTGTCCCTCAACCCGTCTAAGTCCCAGATTATGCTTTTTGGCCGAGGCAGGTTTGAGTAAGGGTCAAAAATATAATCAATGTGCAGCTTAATAATCAGCCAGTGCTCTTGACTGTCTCGGCTCGCGATCTTGGTCTGTTTCTTGCTCCGGACCTGCGCTTTGACAGACAGGTATTGGAAATTAATAAAAGGGCTTTTTCTAATCTAAGATTACTTTATAATCATCGTGATATCCTGAACAAACAAGCTAAAAAAATCCTATGTGAATCCCTTGTACTGTAACACCTTAATTATGGAGACGTTATCTATGGACCTTGCCTAACGCAGTATAACCGTCGACGTCTACAAAAAATTTAAAACTGATGCGTGCCTTATATAGATACTTAACCTCAGTAGGCGGGTACCTATGTCTGATAGATTAACTAAGCTATCCTGGCTAAATGTTTCTAAAAGACGATTCCTACATTGCTGCACCCTGTTTCATAAAGTCGTTAAATATTTTTAAACCAAGTTATCTTCATCGTAGGGTTCTGTTTCGTTCGGACGTACATAACATAAACATTCGTAGGAATGATCAGCATCACAGTTTCAGAGGAATTTTTTTTATACCATTTGCAAATGTCTTAATGTCTTACCGAATGATCTGAAGAAGCTTGAGCCAAACAATTTTAAGCGTACCTTAAAAAAACAGCTTATGGATAACAGAATTATACTTAATTTAGTAATTTAGCTTAAATTTAATATGAAATGAATCAATAGATTAATTGAAATGGGTAGGTTAACTAGTTAATTATATATTACTAAAATAGTAACTTAGATGTTAGGGTTCATATTGTTTAAGATATAGATTCCTTGGCTACATGGAAGAGTGAGCTCTGTGTGTATGCAAATACACCTTTGCTTAAATGTAGTCCTTTTTTTTCAACGAACAGTAAGTTAATTCATGTGTTTTCTTTTAGATTTATATGTTCATCCTTATAGATGCTGTTTTGTTGAAAATTAATAAATAAATAAATAAAAATCAAACAACTGATTTATGGAATGGAATGTATTAAATAAAGTAATAGTGCTTGTTTCTAAAAACCGATTGCTATCAGCTTGGTTCTAAAAAACGGTGAATAAGAACTCTACAGCAGAAGATTCTGTATTAGGGTAGGCCAAAACAAAAATTGTTATTTACAAATAACACAAAAACAATAAATGAATTTAAATCAAATTTAACTGAAAAGTAACATAATAACGTCACTGCTAAATGTTACGAACTAGGGAACGCACTTCAGTTGTTTCTATGTAAAAACGCTTGTGGTTAAAATTCAGAACCAAAAATTGTCCCCAATCTTCAATCAATAATCCCTTGCTCGTGGTTTGAGTTATACATTAGACGGCGAATTTAACATTCCAGGTTAACACCTAAACTTTTTGAATTTAAGTGTTTAATTTTCCAACTGCAATAAAATTTAAATCGGAACTCCGCGTTGTAAAAACAAAAGAAGAATTAAGTTTCGGAAGTTTTTAAAGCAAATTATAAAGAAGTCTGGACTAAGGAATTCTAAAACAATAAAAAGATTTAGAAACGACACTCTAAAAGATTTATTGTTTTCTATAAAATTTATTTTAAAGTTTTATTAAGAAGTCCAAGTGGACTTGCCGAAATTAATTTATGTCTCGTGTTTTATAGCATTTATGGTCAATAAATTAATTCAATTGCTAAGTTTAACTAACTTTGCAATACGATAAAAATAATACTTATTTAAATACATGTTAAGTATTGCCGGTACTTAACCTTTTGTCATACGGGGTTTCTATTTCCCATTCCTATGTTATTATTCATAAAGGTAAAACGCGAGATTCCAATTTATTATTCCTATATAACACAAGATAGCTAAGAGATAAACATCTATTAAAAAGAGGGTTGGGGATCCCTCTTGCCGTGTTCCCCTTTTTAGGTAAAACGTCCCTTAAGTTCTTTTTTGTTAGGGTCATAAAATGTCAAACCTGATAAGTTTAGAAGGTAGATAAAATGTTGAGACAAATATAAAATTATAATAATTTGATGTAAGAATATGTGAGGGTAAAGAAATTACCCCTAAAATTTACTATTTTACTAGTTGTTTAACATTTAAAATTAAAACTTTGCTGGTTCGTACCGTTATCCGCCCATGTCATTTAGAAACAAATACCTTCTATTATTTTGTCACTAATTTGTTCTAGTTAAACGTGATTGGTTAAATAATTTTATTATTCTTGTCAATATTACATGTGTTACTTTCTTAATTTTATTTAAAAAAATGTAATGTATAAAACCTAGTAGTAGAAGTAGTATTAGTAGTAGTTGAGGAGAGGCTCAGAAATCTGGCAAGTAGACTAAATTAATCCTTTTTGCCCACCCCGAAATCTTCCCCCAACTACTCTAAGCAACTGTGTCCTCGCATAATCATTACGATCTCGTTCTAAAAGTTAGGATATATTTCCAAGCGAGGGCAATAACTTCCTCCGTTCGGAGAACCGAGAATCAAAGACCTAATGCCTCAGTCCCCCAAAGCTTCACACGTTTTCAAAAGTGCAGCGGTGTCTCCTTCTCTTCATGACTCCCAGGACAAATTGGGTCCTCCTCCACGCTAATTAGCGTCATACGTTTCTTCAATTAATGGCGCATTAATGAATTGAGGATCCACCGTTTTCTGTTTAGAAGCACCTCTAATCTGAATTTGTCTGCTCCTGTTATAAAGTCGTTGACCTATCTACATCCCTGGGTTTGCGGCCATTGTTCCGTAGAACGCCGTGTGACCTCACTCGTTGATTTGAAATCCCTGTTGCTGGTTCCGGCCCTTGAAAAGGAGTCCTGGCTCCAAATCTAGCGAGTTTATCTGCTCTTTGAGCTCCTTGGGTTTTTGTGACCGAGACCAGATTAACTTCCTTGAAATCTGAAAGCCTTTCCAAGGCATCTATGCACTCTTCAACGGGTACTGACATGACCCTGGGTTTGTAAACTGCCTTGAGAGTAGCTTGGCTATCTGGAACAGATATATATTACCCGTTCTTGGCACCCTCTGACCACATCTAGACGTGTAGTAGTCAGAATGAAGTAGACCTCTGCCTGCTTCTACGAATGTGAGTTTCTTTCATGTATATTTCAGCATTCGAATACTAAATTCCACTCATACCTGATTCATCAGTGTAGCAGCCCAGAACGTCCTAAATATAAAATCTATCTGTCTATCTTCTTTTTAAATCTTGGTGTTAAAGTATACGTAGTTATACAGTAACCTACCAACCCACAATTCGTCAAATTGAAAACAAGCTCATAAGCAATATCTAAATGCCAAATATTTTGAATGGAGTAAACCTACCAACTAAATATCATAACCCTTATTGTATTAACCAACCCATTTTCCTAACTTCCGTTTGATTGAGTTTTTGCAGAAAGATCCTAACCCACTTGGTTGACCACAATACTAATTTAATGCGACCAAGTGGATTGGTTGCTTTTTATGTTAAACGACTTTTAGCAAGGGGATGATTACACTGAAGAAGATGTGGATGGATATAATATAGCTACTCCTGATTTTGAAGTTGAAGATGTTTAATTGTTTTCTTTTTGGATACATTTCTTTAATAAATTATTTTTATTTTCTATAAACCTTTTTAATTTTATTTATTCTGATCAAGACGCAATATTGCAGAATAAAATCAACCCCTAAAAATATGGCTGTATTTTCAAAAATAATATACCAATTTTTTTTTTTGCTGGAGATTGTTGAAAATTGTTGTTTTTACTAGATAAAAATAAAAACTAACTGTTTCCTTTATAGCACTACATACATTTTATTTATAATGGTTGAAAATAATCTAATATCGATTTTCTCGAAACTTACTTTTGTTGGTTGGAAGCTTTCTGCATAACTACGTCCAAGTAATAATTAAGTGTAATGTACAACACAATGCAGCATTATGTTGTTATCTCCTAAAATAAATACAAACTTTTTATATATTTTAAATAATATCTTATCACAATAAATTGTGGTGGTTGTATGAGCAGCAATAGTTGAATACTGCCACCATAATTAACATTATAAATACAATTGTAATTATTATTTGCTGTGTATAATATAAAAGGCATTATTATTAAATATCCAAGAATGTATAAATTATGGTGGTTTGCGTGTATTTTATTATTATTTTACCAGCCAGTCTTTCCGTTGAAACAAAAGGGATCAAAACACGTTAGGTCAGAAAAGTAACAGCGTTACGCAAGATTGTAGGATTACCTTTAATCAGGTTTGAATTTAAAGGGGGCTATATTTTTAGTAGTCTCTTACTAAAAACTTTTTCTACAATCTTCAGAGCGGGAAAACTTATTTATTTTTTTTAATGTTTTTCTGGATTTACTCGTATATATTAAATATGTCAAGAAAGTCTTGACCACATTGAGAAAAAGCCTTCTATTCCTTATAATAATTCACATAATCGTTAAACAACTGTTTAATACTATATGTACCAGCAACGCGATTTCCTAGTGTAGCACAACAAAAGTTGCTAGACTGTTGTGTAGTGATAATATCACGGTAATTTAGCCAATAGGAAATAGGAGTTAATGCTACCATAGAATGGTTTATAGCCCTTATTGCTCTGAATGCTTACAGTAATTATCAATATCTATTGGGGATGTAATCTGCTTTCATATATTGTATTAGTTCCGACTGGCAGTTGTAATGAAACTTGACATTAATCATAATAATATTTGCTTTCAACGGTTAATAAAGTATATTTTATATTTACTACTAAAAATCAGTACAGTAGTTTTCAAAAATGTAAATAGCTTCTAGCGTGATATTGTTCTTGTCTGTTGCATATGGTTATCTCCTATGCAACATGGTTTACTGAGATGGTAAAATTCGTACATCTTAACATAGTATAAAACAAAGTCGCTGTCCCCGTCTTTCCGTCCCTATTCTTTTATGCTTAAATCTTTAAAACTACGCAACGGATTTTGAAGTGGTTTTTTTTATATGTAGTAGATAGAGTAATTCAAGAGGAAGGTTTTTATGTATAATTAACGATCGTCCCCGGCTTCGCACGGGTGCAATTTCAGAAAGTGGCATGCCGGGTACTAATATATCGGGTTTATTCGGGTTTGTATTTATACCAGCGGGTTGCAACGCATGCCGGGTACACGCTAGTAGATTATAAAGTCCAATACTAACAATGGGTTGTGCGAACTAAGAATATTGCTTTATCTGACATGAAATGTTTAAAAGTTCTTAAATACAAAGTAAAAATAAATTAATTGGCAACAGGAATTAATAAAATCAATTACATTCAAATTCAGACAGGGCAGCTAGAAGACTCCGAACAACGATGTGATTTGCGCAACAAATACTTTGAAAGTAATACGACGCGGCGCGGCTCTTTACTGGGAACAAACTGCGTCGCATTGAGAAGATACAATTTATTTCTTAACAAATTTGTTCTATTAAAAGCAGTTCATTATTCAACAAAACTGTGCTGCTAATGGAACTGATTACTACCAATAAAAATACTGTTCTAGCAAATCTGAAATTGATATAACACTAAGGCGGATTTGATACACTGGCAATTTATTTAATATGGGTTGTATTAGATTAGATTCCTCAGTGCAGTCTTCATTATATAACTAATAAGGCGTATTAATATATACAATCACATAATGCAAGTACACATAAAAAACACTCCACATTAATGTTATCTACACGTAGCTATAAAAGAATTAAAAATTTAAAAAATATGTACATTTTGGTTCGGGTTTCTTCTTAATAAACCAGTTTTATTCCAAGCACATTTCAATTGTAGGTTTTACATCCTCGGCGATATCCATGAGTTGTCGATATAATATTTATTTCTTAAATATAAAAATTGTATTGCCATCCATGCATCCAAACCGCCAAACCGTTCGTACAAATTCAGAGTAGACATCAAATTGATTCTCAGTCAATTCAGGATCTTAGTTTAGACTGCAGAGCACGAACCACGATAAGCAGCAAGGGATTTACAGGAGCTTTTAGGCGCAGGCTATTCCTGCAACTTAAAATGTGCCATCCCTCAATATATCGGCTAAACAAACTATATCCGATGGATATACTGTGCATGTTTTGAGGGTGATTTAAGCCTTCTGTCTATAGAATATTGATATCATATGTTGGGATTTTCCCGTATTTGCTTTATTAAAATCGGAAAATCTAACAGGAAAAAATATTTTTTATGGATACTGAAAGCATGAATGAAAAGTATATATTTTATGGACACTTAACTTACAAACATTAAAAATTAATAATAATAATAATAATAAACGTCTTTTATTATGATGAACAAAGAAAACAATTACAAAGACTAATAATAGGCAGACTAGCAAAAGCGGGGCGCAGTTTAGCCACAAAGGCTACTCTACTGAACCCCACACTGCATGCTAAAATAAATAAAAAATATATACAAATGTATATAAAGAATTATGAATGTACAGATACTATATATAAATATCGAAGAAAGGAGAAATAGAAAAAAATTGGTTCAAACAGATATTTCATTAAAATATGTTTTTAAAAACTTTATTGATATATCATCTGTACTAGATTTATTTTAGAAACTAAAAATGATTTCTTTTAGTTCATTTAAGTTTAACAATTTAAATTTATCAAACCTAGTATAATTTTCTTTAAAAATAAAGTTTTCATTGTAATTTGGTATTGAATTAACTATATGGTTTATGCTTTCTATAAAAAACTTGTTAAAATTTTCTGCAATTTAATTAATTTTAATTAAGACCGACACATCGATATACTTACATTAAATTATTTTATTTTATATTATCTTTAAATGCGTCGTATGACTTCTCGTAACGGGCTTTTGATTTTACTCGCAATATATCGTAAGTCGCTTTCCTGGCCAAAATTTCTTCTGAAATCTCATTTTCCGTGTCGGATAATTCAAAATCTGAATTCATATTGTTAAATTTGCGCACTCGCGAAACAAGTTTGACATAAACAACAAATTAAAAATCAACGAACTGTCACTCGACAATACATCGAAATGTTGTTGTCATAATAACAAAATCAAGGTAGCTTGTATTATTAACTAACAGGAAAAAATATTTTTTATGGATACTGAAAGCATGAATGAAAAGTATATATTTTATGGACACTTAACTTACAAACATTAAAAATTAATAATAATAATAATAAACGTCTTTTATTATGATGAACAAAGAAAACAATTACAAAGACTAATAATAGGCAGACTAGCAAAAGCGGGGCGCAGTTTAGCCACAAAGGCTACTCTACTGAACCCCACACTGCATGCTAAAATAAATAAAAAATATATACAAATGTATATAAAGAATTATGAATGTACAGATACTATATATAAATATCGAAGAAAGGAGAAATAGAAAAAAATTGGTTCAAATAGTTAACATTCTAGAAAAAAGAAAATTACGCTACATTCTAACATGATGAAAAAAACGACAAATACATGATTCGAAGAATGACCTGCAAAACATTGATAAAAATTATAATTTAACAAGAATAATTAACGAAGTTGTTCATTTTGAAAACTGAGTAGATATTTTTTATATTGCAATTTAAATTTGTTAGTGTCAAGGAAAACCATTTCATTAGGTAAGGAGTTGTAAAATTTAACAGAGTTGTAGGTAAATGATCTCTGAAACATGGCACTCTGATGTTGAGGCACCATCAACCTATTAGGAAATCTTATGTCACAGCAATGTATATTTTCATGAAATATAAACCTACTCTTTAAAGAAACAGGTAGAGCCGGATTATTTAGAGTTTTAACCAAAAATATCCCAAAATGTAAAGTTCTACGGTTGATCATTACTAGCCACTTGAGATTTTTTAAACGTATGAGAAATATGATTAAATGTTCGAAGTCCAAAAATAAGGCGTGAGCATGTATTCTGTACCTTTTGTATCCTATTCCTATCTGCTACATCAAGGCATGAATGATAAATGAAATCACAGTAGTTAAAGCTGGATAAAACGAGACTCTCACAGAGCATTTTACGCAATTTAAAATTTAGGACATGACGGGTGTTTCTTATTTCAATTTCAATTTTTCGAAAAGTAATGCGATTTGATTCCTGAAAATTCAGGTAATGGGGTTTTCGGAGACGCTCCCTTTAATAGTAATTTACGTTACAAGACCGGAAAGTAGTGTTTTTCAGGTCGAGACAAGCATTTCCAGGGCGAGCCGTAGGCGAATCCTGGAAGCTTGGAGAAACCTGCACAACACTAATTTTCGGTTGCGTGACGTACAATATTTTTTTTAAGACCGACACATCGATATACTTACATTAAATTATTTTATTTTATAATATTTTTAAATGCGTCGTATGACTTCTCGTAACGGGCTTTTGATTTTACTCGCAATATATCGTAAGTCGCTTACCTGGCCAACATTTCTTCTGAAATCTCATTTTCCGTGTCGGATAATTCAAAATCTGAATTCATATTGTTAAATTTGCGCACTCGCGAAACAAGTTTGACATAAACAACAAATTAAAAATCAACGAACTGTCACTCGACAATCCATCGAAATGTTGTTGTCATAGTAACGAAATCAAGGTAGCTTGTATTATCAAAGAGCGATTGAAAAAACAAAAAACAGGGACCGGAAAATCTCGGTCTCTAACGTCAATTTTCCGGTCTTGATCGACAAAACGTTATTTTCTGGACGAAAAATTGTTCAGAAAGTGTATATTTTCTGGTCTGTTTTAAAAAAATTAAATTACAGCGACCATATTATGCCACTTCCGGTTATACCGGAATTTCAAGATTCACTCTCTTATATTGGAAAATATAATTATTCAACTTTAGGCCCCACCTTGTTAAAGGTAAAAATTTGAGAAAAACGATTCTTTTATCAGAGATGGAAGAGTTATTGAAAATAAAGAAGGGAATACCTACAAAAAAATATATTATACAGGGTGCTCCATTTAAAATAAGCAATTAAGATAACTGGAAGTGGCATATTGGCGCTGTAATTTCATTTAAAGGGAGCCTCTCCGAAACCTCCATTATCCAAATTTGCAGGAATCAAATCGTATAACTTTTTACTACTTTACTAACTTTTAAGTATTCTAATGGACGGATACCGTGAGACACACTGTATAGACTGATTTCTATAAATATAATGATTTTGATATTGACACATTTTTACATGGTTCTGCAAATACAAAATTTCCGGTGATTGGTACCTACCTATAAAAAATATTGGTGCAGTTTCTCTATAACACATTTATTTTGCTGATATTATAAATATTTTTACAAACTGGTTGTATGGTGTAATTAACTAGTTCAAACATATTGCAGAACACACTTTATGCCCGGTATCTTCATCATTGGTTAAAAGTCGGTTAAATTTTATTCCTTTGTTAAACGAAATTTATGGTATTTTTACACTTGATTAAATTTAACCGTCGGGTAAATGTTTATTAATTCTTTGTTAACCAACCGGTAATAAATCGGGCGGATATATAGTTAACATGAGAATAAGTATCTTTTCTAACCTATAAAAGTAGAAATATTTTTTTGTTGAATGTGATGCTTTGGAAAATATTCAAAAAGTTTAAAATTCTTGTGTTTTGGTAGGTTGACATCATTTGAGTTTTAAGGCAATAAACATAAAATTACGGCGTTTTATTCGCTGTGAGCCACTGATGTTTCTAAAAAAATAAAACTACAACAATATTTAAACAGCAGTCATATTAAACTGATTATAAATATTTGTTATTGGCATAACAAATTGATTTTTCTGCACTTACATCAATCAAAAAAACAAAACACACAGTTGGTTTCATCCACTTTTACCAAAAACAAGAACCAACCCATTTAAAAACAACAAATAAAAATTTGAGGTTAGCGGACAACTGATTACACCTACACAGAGGAAATACTGGTCCGATCCTATGACTACACTTCGACACGGAGTAGGCGTAGGTCGTGTTGTGCAACGTTGTCATATGTACTTCCGATTAAATCTAATGTTACCTAACAGTCGGTTAAAAAGCAGTCAAAATACCCATTTTCCTTATTCTACTGTTATCGCGTTGTTAATTAATAATCGACTGTTACATATTTCTCGATTTAACAGAGCGTGAAAATACCGGACCTAAGTACAATTTGGTAAACGATAATTAGTTTGAAAAATGAATTCAATTTTTCGAAAAAACTATAAACTCCAATAATAAGCATTAATGCGGGCCTTTAGGCACAGACTATTCCTGCAACCTCAACACATCAGCTAAACAAGCTTAATGCGATGAAAATGCTGTGCATGTTTTGATTTAATCCTTCCCTCCATAAAGTATTATTATTCAGTCCTATGATACTTCCATACCTATTAAGATAACACCCATTTTATGACAACATTCCAATTAAAAACCATAATTTTTCTATGATTATTTGCCCCTGACAAACTAGTTATGTTAAAATAGTGGACAGTGCAGATATGTTACGATAACCAACGTATTATGTTCCCATATTTAATATGGGATTAATATGAATTTTTTTAAATGTTAACAGAAAAAAAATTTAGGAACGCTAAAAGATCCCGTTTATTTTTAACATACCCGCTTCCTTCAAGATGGTTGTAGTTATTCCATGGACAATAGGAATAACCTTTGGGGAACTTTGATTAACTGATGGAGTACAGTGACGTAGCAATGGTGGATGAAACCCGGGGCGGGCAGACTAAGAAAAAGCCTTATATTCCTTATAAGAACTCACATGCTCTTTATACAATTGTACAATACTATATTATGTGACAGCAACGCGCTTGCCTACTGTAAGACATTGAAAATTGCTAGACCGTTGTATAGTGATAATATCAGGGTAATTTAGCCAATGGGAAATAGGAGTTAATGCTGCCATAGAATGGTTTATAGCCATTGTTGATCTGAATACTTACAGTAATTATCAAGTTCTATTGGGAGTGTAATCTGGTTTTATATACTATATTAGTTCCGCCGGGCAGTTGTAATGAAGCTTGACATTAATCATAATATTTGCTTGCTACGGTTAATAAAGCATATATTTACTACTAAAAATCAGTACTGTATTTCTCAAAAATTGATATTGTTCTTGTCGTTTAACATTGCATATGATTGTCTCTTATGCAACATGGTTTACTGAGATCATAAAATACGTCCATAGATTATAAAGTTATTACTTATGATGGATTGTGCAAAATAACAATCTTCTATTGCTTTATCTGACATGCAAAAGTTAAAAAAACTTAAATACAAAGTAAGAATAAATTAATTGAAATAGGTATTGGTACGGGCACTAAAATTCAAATTCAGACAGGATAGCTAGAAGACTTCGAACAACGATGTGACCTGCGCAACAAATACGTTAAATCTAATACTACGGCGCGCGGCGAATCCCGATCGCTACGAACCTACATTATCTACGTCTTGGTGGATTATAGGTTCTAAGGGATAAAAGTTGGTTTTTGTGGACGCTGTTCTGCTTTCTGAATTGAAGAAAAAGCGCTTTACTAGGAACAAAATGCTTCGCATTGAGAAGAGATACAATTAATTGCTGTATTAAAAGTTTTTCATTATTCAACAAGACTGTGCTGCTAATGGAACTGACTACTACCAATAAAAACACTGTTCTAGAAAATCTGAAATTGATATAACACTAAAGTGGGTTTGATTCATTAGCAATTTATTTAATATGGGTTAATACAACACTTAAACACATATTATGTCTTAGGAAACCTGTTATATAAGATCATTTTCCTCAGTATAGTAACATCCATTATGTTTTCTAACATTCTTGGTGTTATTCTTCTAATAGCGTATATATATTAAGTACCTAGTTCATTATTCAACAAGACTGTGCTGCTAATGGAACTAATTACTACCAATAAAAACACTGTTCTAGAAAATCTGGAATTGATATAACACTAAAGTGGGTTTGATACATTAGCAATTTATTTAATATGGGTTAATACAATACACACAAACACATATTATGTCTTAGCAAACCTGTTGTATAAGATCATTTTCCTCAATATGTTTCCTAACATTCTAATAGCGTATATATAATAAGTAGGTTATTATTCAACAAGACTGTGTTGCTAATGAGACTAATTACTACCAATAAAAACAAATACAAATACGCTATCAATACAAGCAAATAAGGATAATATAAAATAAGCTATAAATAAAAACTATGTCTTAGCAAACCTTGTATTAGATCATTTTCCTCAGTGCACGTTTTTTTGACAACATACTTTTGCGCCTATTCGAGTTTTTTTTTTCCGATAACAAAATTCCGTTTAACCATTAAAATATACATATCTAATAAATAGAGATTAAAATAATATAAAAAATATACAATATTTAGTGGTAATTTCTATTGTTCACACTTTTGTCCGATATGCTAAAATATTCGCTTTTAATTATTTTCGCGGACACATAATATTATCTTCTTCTCGACAATTATATTATTTTTTTTTAAATTATTATGCCAGTAATATTCCACAACAGCAAGGCTACTTTTAAAGAGCAAAGAATTTCAATATTCACCAGTTTTCAGGGATAAAATCGAACGAAAGTATAAAAGATATGCTTGGAAAATAATGTGTTTAAAAATGAAATTGGTAAAGTTTACCATCAGAGATTTCAAAGACGTATATCATTCCCGCTAGATTCTGGAACAGCTCAAACATAAAGTTGCTTTTAAACTTGTTTGATACGCTTCTTTCGAAGGAAAGTAATTTATTTCAAAAAGTTTTATTTTTCAATTCTTCATCAAAATATATCCATTTTGTGAAAAAAGTAGAAACGCAACATTTTATTAAAAAATACCGGGTGTTACATATTTGTATACGCGTACCTACATGAGGATGTCAAAAACGATCATTAGTTTAAAAGTTTCCATTTTAAAAATAGCTGAAAGTGCAGGGCAGAGGCGAATTAATAAATTTCTGTAAATAATCGAAAAATGTTTGAAAAATATTATACAACGCTGTAGGCGAAAATTTTGCAAATATCTACCAGGAAACTGGTAAAAATTTCGAGCTAAACTGGGAATAAGAAGATATGTTTCTATACAATGACATTATTATTAAGATGAGACAAATAACAAACAAATATTTTTGCAAGATTTATTTTGAAATTAAAAATTGTCCAAGTTTAACAAATTTACAATTATTTATAATGTAGGTACACAAAGAATATGAAAAATTAGTTGTGCTAGTCATTGTTCCAGTTTTACCTTCCATTCAGAGTGCACGCTTCCCTGCAATTTAAATATTTTTATGACAATAAAGTCGACGTATTTTTGTTAACCTTGTGGTAGTATTAATAATTTAATATTAGCTCTAAGCGAATGGGTACAAATAAAACTCAGATAATGTGTTCTTATTAATAAAATTTCTGTTCATACAATTTGTTATGCCTACGGTAAAACGTTTATATCGTAGACCAGTCTATACCGCAGGTATATAATACTTATCCCTCCTTAGCCATGTACACCAACAATCCAGTGAGTTTGTAATTAGGAATAAATTTAGTAACTCCAGTACAGTTTTTTTTCAAAACATGTTTAGACGCAGGAATTAATTTTAAGTTTTTTTTTTATAAAATACCTATTCATGCAGGGAAACAAAAATTAATTTAATTGAAAAATACAAAAATCTTTTCTTCATTTCTACTTCAATTCCTTAACATTTGACAAGGAATACAAATCTGAAATTTGGTACTTAAGTATTACTTAATAATATGCACTTTAAAAATAGTCAATACACTGAGAAAAAAGCCTTCTATTCCTTATAAGAATTCACATACTCCTTATAAAACTGTTAAATACTATATGTGATGGCAACGCGCTTTCCTACTGTAAGACAACGAAGATTGCTAGACCGTTGTGTAGTGATAATATCACGATAATTCAGCTAGTAGGAAACAGGAGTTATTGCTACCACAGAATGGTTTATAGTCATTATTGCTTTGAATACTCACAGTAATTATCAAGTTCTATTGAGGGTGTACTCTGATTTTATATACTGTATTAGTTCCGACTAGCAGTTGTAATGAAAATTGACATTAATCAAAATAATATTTGCTTGCTACGGTTAATAAACCATATACTTAGCTTCTAGTGTGATAATAATATTCTATCGATTTAACTTATATAAAAAAAAAAAATTAATTGATACAGGTATTGGTACGATCAATAAAGCTAAAAGACTCTGAACAACGATGTGACCTGCGCAACAAATATGTTAAAACTAACAATACGCCGCGCGGCGATTGCCGATCGCTATGATCCCCCACTAAGTCTTGTGGATTATAGGTTGTAACGCATACAATTCGTTTTTGGGGACGCTGTTCTGCTTTCTTAATTGTTGAGAAAGCGCTTTACCTGGAATAAAATGCGTCGCATTGAGAAGATACAATTTATTTCTTAACAATATTGCTGTATTAAAAGTAGTTCATTATTCAACAAGACTGTGCTGCTAATGGAACTGATTACTACCAATAAAAACACTGTTCTAGCAAATCTGGAATTGATATAACACTAAAGCAGGTTTAATACACTAGCAATTTATTTAATATGGGTTAATAAAAAATAAGCTATCAATACAAACTATGTCTTAGCAAATCTGTTGTATTAGATCATTTTCCTTGTGTAAAAACTTGGAATAGGGGAAGGAGGGGCACAGTGTTACACGGGGTACAGTTTTATATTCCGAATTATAAACTTACGCGAAGCAACACGGCGCTGGAATAATTGCCACTTCCAGTTAAGACTATTACCTTCAATTATCCGAACGCGTGGTGAAATGTGAATTGTTTATACCACCCAAGTAAGTTTTTTATATTTTTTTAGTCAAAAAGTAAATTTTTTATACAGTTTTACAATTATTGTCTCGTGTTTCTTGACAATAATATATCATAAACTTTATGGTATCATGTTTAAGGAACATGTTTGTAGATTGGCATGCCATGTAAAACATAACCTAAAAAAAATTGTTTCCTAAAAACTAGCATATTTTTGGTAAAAATGCGATTGGGGCACAGAGTTCCACACTATACTGGGGGAACAGTGTTACATGTAAAACAATAATAGAAGATTAGAAATGTTAATTTTTTCTGTTGATTTTCACATATACTATAATGATTTAAAATAGTGTTTAATGTGTACACTTCTTTGTTATTTGATACTAATTTAAATATTCTAAATTGAAACATTTGAGTTTTTATTTTTTAAATCATTACATTTTGAGATTCTGTCTGAGTTTTGACTTGTTTTTTATTGTTTAGACCAGTGGTTCCCAAATTTCGCAAAATCCCGGACCCCCGAAATCGGATTATAGTAACATGCGGACCCCCATGGCCAGTTAATCTTTACAAGTACTAAAACAACCGCTTTGTAACTTATTTAAACAACATTTTATTTATCAATACAACGTACTTTCCTTAACAACAATAATAAACTTAAAACACAAGGATTATCTCTATTCTTGTGGTGAGCTATTTAGTTATTTTTGTTTTATTTTCCCTTTGCGCTCCGTGGGTTCGCGGACCCCCAAAAAATACGCCGCGGACCCCGCGGACCACCATTTGGGAACCACTGGTTTAGACTGATGTTTATTTTTTTACCTGTTATTTTTTTGTATTTGTAAATGTTCTGAATAAAAAGAGCACTATTAGTAAAGGTAATCTTATGTTATTTGAAATGTTAATATTGTTTCCCCCCTTGTGTATCAGAGTGCCCCGCTAGTGGGGTACAGTGTTACATTCGACACGTGTAGAGATAATTATTTTTTTAAAAAAAACCTATAAATTTAGGGCAATAAACGCTCCGAAAATCAGTTGCTAAACATCACCAAACCTAAGCAAAATTAAATTGTTATTTTAATTTGACAAATAAAAAAATTATTAATCAAAATGTTTTTTGTGTAACACTGTGCCCCACCTTCCCCTACCATTTTAAAAAAAATATCGATATCGTCATATTTCTAATTGGGGACACACTCTATAATATTTTTAAGTAATGTAACAAAAAACTCCTTGTAACAAAATGGTTGTCTTGATCCTTTTATACATCTACTAAGTAAAATAAAGATTTATGCTTATAAATAGAGCTTTTAACCCTAGATTGCCAACGTTGAAAATATATACGTTGATGCCAACAATACGTAAATTTTACGTATACTTATTACAAATATGAGCAAATTGTCTCAAACCTTTAAATGTTTTGGGGAAAAGTAATTATTTATTTAACTTTTGAAACTTATTTTTATTCAAAAATTCCAAACATTTCGTGAATCTAAAACAAACGAAATAACCAAAAAATACACATAAAAAGACAAGTTGAACTTAGATTCAGCGCATTCATAACACATCTTTTTGATGCTTTGCACAAAGGGGTCTTGGACAATTTTGACAATATGTTGTTGTCATTCTTGTTTTAACGGAAATGCACTGGCTGCAATACGTTCGCTTTCCCTTTTTCTCTAACCTTGTATTTTTTACTTGAGAACTTTCACCCAGCGTACTTGAGATAGTTGATTGTCATTATCTTCGATGTCGCTACAGTCATTTAAGTCGCTAGCTTGGAGAATTTGTCTTTATCTGAAATTATTTTGAGCTTAAAATTTGTTTTGCGCTCATTATCAACCAAAATAAAATAAAAAATCTAATAACTGAAACATAATCTGACCAATAAGACTTACATTATTGCCAACAATACGTAAAATATACGTATAACCACCGTACGAATTTGCCAACTATACGTAAAATTTACGCGCCAACCATCACTTTTTAATCGGTCACGTGCAACCCACAACTTTCACATCAAAAACGCGTCGGTAGCCGAATGTTGTGGCGGTGGGAGATGCACTGCTTGAGCGGCAGAACGAGGATACCAATAAGAGGCCAATTATTTCAGATTTTAAAAAAACTGTACAGGGTGTCCAGTTTTCGATGGTTTTACGGGGTATCTCGGTTATTAGTAAAGAAAGAAGGATACGGTTTTCGCGGCACTATGCTACTTTTTTATGAAACAAAAGATGCCCTAATCAGAATTGTTCCAGTCCTCCTTGTTTTTGATATACGGGATGTTTTTAATAATTTTACATTTTGGGACACCCCTCATATTTAGGTTACCCTGTAGCTTATCAAAGAGAAAATAAATGTTATTTGTGTAGTTTTTTACGTAGAATCCAGTGACGTACTCCGATTTTTTCTACGTTCAATAGTTTCCGAGAAAAATACCAAACTTTTTTTTTTAAATGGGACACCCTATATATTTTTAAATAATATAATTCAGTTCATAACAAGCTTCTCAAAAATATATAATACCCTATTTTTATTTTTAATATTAAGCACGAAATTTACGTTTTATTAAAAAATATATAATTTTAGTTAGTAGGCTAGATGGGTATTGAAAAAAAGAAAAGAACACAGTCGTCATATTAATAACTTCTTTAGTTTTTGTCAGAATATTCAGGTTCTCTAAGTTGTTTTAAAATACCTATCTAATTAATAGTAAAGGATCAGTTTGTCCTAATTATGGCAGAATATGTGAAATTTGAAAACAATGAAAAATACGACATGCTCGTTTGTTATGTTCATTGTAATGAAAATGCAGATGTAGCATTAGAAGAGTATTTCAATAGGTAAATATTCGCCTTTGTGTAGTATCTCTATGAAGAGTTAGTAATTTTTTTACATTACTTGTAGATATCCCGAAAGACGACAGCCGAATAAAATAATTTTTTTAAGGATGAAATCAAATTTAATTGAACACGGTTTATTTATTAAACCTCGTCCTAAAATCTACAACAAGGAAAACCGCGAAATTGATGAAAAAAATGTTTTAGCTTCGATTGAAACAAATCCAACTAGTTCTTGCAGAACGGTTAAAGGTTCGGTTGGAGTAGTTAAATCAAGAGTTCAAACAATCCTAAAAAAATACAATTTCAAGCCATATAAATTTCACCTAGTACAAAACTTACATCCTGGTGATGCACAACGCCGTACAGAGTTCTGTAATTGGTATTTACAAAATATCAACAGGGGAAATAATTTTGAAAAAACCGTTGTATGGTCCGATAAAGCTAATTTTACCAGTGCTGGTATATTTAATCGACACAATACGTGGTTTTGGTCTCAGGAAAATCAGCATATAATATTTCCACACGAACGGCAAGGAAGGTTTGGCTTTAACGTTTCATGTTTAGTACTAGGAAGCAAAATAATTTATAATATATTTGAAGGCAGCCTTAATGCCAATAAATATTTCGAAATTCTGGAAAACGTTGTGCCAGAAATAATAGAAGACGTGCCCTTAGCGGGTATCAATAACTTATATCTGCAACAAGATGGAGCACCCGCTCACAATGCGCTAATTATCAGGGCCTACTTATATAATAATTTTCCAGGCCACTGGATTGGAACTAATGGACCTGTAAGATGGCCACCAAGGTCACACGACTTGTCGGTTTTGGATTTCTTCTTGTGGGGATACCTTGAAAATAAAATTTATTCTATTCAATACCAAACAATTGCAGAATTAAGAAATACTACTGAAAGAGCATTTAGGGAGTTACGGACACGGCCTCTTATTATTTTAAATTCATTAAGGCGGATAAGAACTATGTGTGAAACGCATAATGGAGAACAATTTGAGCAATATTTATGAGTAAGTTCTATTAATATTCAGCTTCTATTTGTAATGTTTTGCGTAGTAAAATACAACTCGATTTATGAATTGTTATTATTTTTACTGAAATATTACTGCTAATTAGATTAAGGAGTCCAAAATATATTTTTCCTGCAGTAATTATCATACCAGTAATAGTTTTTTTTCAATACCCGTCATGGCCTACTAACTAAAACTATATATTTTTTAATAAAACGTAAATTTCGTGCTTAATATTAAAAATAAAAATAGGGTATTAAATATTTTTGAGAAGCTTGTTATAAACTGAATTATATTATTTAAAAATATATAGGGTGTCTTATTTTAAAAAAAAAGTTTGATATTTTTCTCGGAAACTATTGAACGTAGAAAAAATGTGAGCACGTCACTAGATTTTACGTAAAAAACTACACAAATGACATTTGTTTTCTCTTTGATACGCTACAGGGTAACCTAAATATGGGGGGTGTCCCAAAATGTAAAATTATCAAAAACATCCCGTATATCAAAAACAAGGAGGACTAGAAAAATTCTGATTAGGGCATCTTTTGTTTCATAAAAAAGTAGCACAGTGCCGCGAAAACCGTATCCTTCTATCTTTACTAATAACCGAGGTACCCCGTAAAACCATCGAAAACTGGACACCCTGTACGTAAATTTTACGTAGGTTGGCAATCTAGGGTTAAAATTACTTTTAATTGATTAAATTTTACTGTATTTATTTAAATACCGTATAAATTTTGTCCAATGTACTTTCCACAAAGATGTGCCTATTAACGATAATTTATTATTGTATTCTCTTTTATATCCAGAGATGAAAAAAAAACACGCTTTTATCATAGAACATGCATTTAATGGTTTAAGGAAGGTAATAAATAATAAAAATGGTCGTTCAAGACACATTTAATTTATTTTCTTAGCTGGTAGCCCCGTTCACTGTTATTAACCATTCCTTGTTTGCGCGTTGTTAAGCAATTTTGAGATATTCATTTCTTATTTTTAAATTAAAAGTGTGAATTTATTTCTTGTTATTATGCATTCTTTTTAAATTTCCGATTCTTGTTGGGAATGGGATTTTAAATTATTTTTTATATTAATAAGGTTCTTTTTTGGCACGTTTTATAATCAAAAAAAGTGATAAATTGTTCTTGATACCTTGCTATATCAAAATATGGAATACAGTAATTTCTTTTTAAGGGATTTTAAAATTAACTGCTACCAACCAGTTTATTTATCGACTTTATTTCGTTTAGGTCCCGATATGGGTAATTGGTAGATGCCAATCATTGTTAGTTTCGTAGTGGATATTTTATCATTTTTTTTACCGTGGTTCATATTAATAAATTTCGATTACATTATCATAAGTGACCGACCGAAGGTTCGGTTTCGGTTTCGGCTAGTTTCGGCCAAAAAAATCTAGTTTCGGTAAGAGTTTCGGTTTCGGCTAGTTTCGGCCAAAAAATCTAGTTTCGGTAAGAGTTTCGGTTTCGGCCATGCCGAAACTTTCTTATTCGAAATTTGACTTTGGCATCAAGTTCTGCTTTGATCGAGATAAAAATTAAGCAAAAAAAAAGTAGGCACGTGATTCGCATTATCTGTCAAATTTTAATTTTTTCCAAAAAATAATCAAAAGTGGGGTTATTTCCGAAAATATCGAAAAAAGGTATAAGAAAAAGTTTTTTAAATGTAATGCAAAATTTCAGCTGCATAAGATAATTTTGATTTTTTACCCACCACTAAAATTTATTTTCCACTTAATGAACACTTTACTGATGACAGTGTGTTCTTTTTTGTCCTAATATTAAGGTGTATTACTTTCAATCACAAACTGCGTTTTCAGATTTATAAAGTTACCTTATACAGGATCAAAAACAAATAAACTTTGCATCACATGCGACCAAATTTTAAAAGCCCAATTATGATTTTGTAAAAAAACATAGTTTAAAGAAAATATATTTAAAATAAAGCATTGTCAAAACTAAGAAGTTTTATGTAGGTTGCGTCGAGGAGTTATTTTGCAAAAGTGGTGTAATTTACAAAATTGGGTAAAAAATCAAAATTATCTTATGCAGCTAAAATTTTGCATGTCGGCTAGAAACTGCATTTAAAAAAACTTTTTCCAATACCTTTTTTCGATACTTTCAGAAATAACCCCACTTTTGAATTATTTTTTGAAAATAATTAAAATTTGACAGATAATGCGAATTACGTGACTTCTATTTTTTTGCTTAATTTTCATCTCGAAGCAGAACTTGATGCCAAAGTCAAATTTCGAATAAAGCTATTAATAAAAAAATATCCCACATGATGCTGACATTACTGGTCACACTGTATATAAATAAATTTTTTTCTGTCAACTTTTTTTTTTTTGTTGGGGGAAGAGGTCAATCCGTTCCCAAGATTCGATCTCGTCCTATATAAAATAAATTAAATTTTATTTCAGCGTGTCATAAAATTTTTAACACGTATAAATAAGTTTCGGTTTCGGCCGAAACTGAGACCAAGGCCGAAGATTCGGTTTCGGCAGAAAATCTTGTTTCGGTCGGACACTAATTATCATTATATTACAAAAAAAATCACTTGCTTAATTAATTTTAATGGTGATTATTTGTGACAGAAAAACGTGTGCAACTTAATTATATATTAACTTTCGTTAATAGCACAAAATATGTGCGAAAATAACTTACTTAATAAATACAGCTAGTGAAAGAAATGTGAAGGCTGTGTCACCTAGCTAGATGTAGGATAAATAAAAGTTTTTGTTTTTTATTCAGATATTTTCGAGTGTATTCGACTTAGTAGGGCTTCTATAAGGCCCCCTGGAAAGCAATAAATGAAATTTGCTAATAAGCTGGAAAAAGAAAGTGCGAAAAATTTAATTTTGGTAAAAATTTCTCTACATTTTGTAGTCAAACAAATTCTACTGTTCTAGAATCTAAAGATGACAAAAAAAAAATTCCGGAAATTTTTCCCTTGGTCGGTACTCTGGGTGAAGTTTTACTGAAAATTTCACGCCATTAATATTCATCCAATGAAATACAATCAATTGCCATGGCAACCTTTGTATTTTTTCGTAAATTTTCTGGGGTACCCTGGAGGGTATTACAGTGAATTTTTTTTTTAAAACCGACCAGAAAATTTACACTTTCTGGACAATTTTTCGTCTAGAAAATAACGTTTTTTCGGTCTCTAATGTCACTGTCACCCTGTTTTTTGTTTTTCCAATCGCTCTTCGATAATACAAGATACCTTGATTTCGTTATTATGACAACAACATTTCGATGTATTGTCGAGTGACAGTTCGTTGATTTCTAATTTTGTTCTTTATGTCAAAGTTGTCTCGCGTAGATTATAAAATATATCGAAGTGTCGGTCTTAAAAAAAATATTGTACGTCACGCAACCGAAAATTAGTGTTTTCCAGGTCTCTCCAAGCTTCCAGGACTCGCCTATGGCTCGCCCTGGAAATGCTTGTCTCGACCTGAAAAACACTACTTTCCGGTCTTGTAACGTAAATTACTATTACATAACATAAGTGACAACACGGAACTTTATAAAATGTCAACTGTCAACACTCAATAATCAACCAGTACGTTTTGCCAAACTTTCTATAATTTTAAATATCTTTAATTAATGTTAGTTAATATTAAAGAAATAAAAACGCCTTAACAATAAATAATAATTTATTTTTTATATACATAATTTTTAGTTACAAACTGTAAAAATGTACCTTAAATTGTCTTTCTACCTCTTCGCTTTTCAATGGCGCATACCTAATCCGATGGACAAATTCTATTGAATAAATGTCTGTGTTTTAAATAATAGGTATACATAATATTTGGACACAATTTTGTTAACTTCTTGTCCACGTAATAATCTCTATTTTGTTGATTTTTCTAAAAGATATTTCTGGATGATCAAGAACAAATTATCTTCCTCTAATTCACTACCGCATTCCACTTCCAAAGAAAACATAGTACGGTGATGGGTTTTAACGTCGAATATTTTTTTGCACAAAATGTAAATTTTGTATTTTTTAAAACGATTAATTTTAGAATATTAAATTAAATACTTCGACGAACAACTATCAGCAAGATGCAGATCTTACGAACGACTTTTAATTGTTGACATTTTATATCCTCAAAATTAGCATGACCTTCTAGATAAAACAATAATGAGTAGGCGATGTTTTGTCATGCTTCAAAATTGCTCGGTTTGTTTTGGCAAATATAGCAAGGAAGTATTTATTTCTAATATATTATTTTCTACCAACTTTAGTGAACTAAACTAAATATTAGATAAGAATATAAGATAATATATTAAATCTGAAGGTGTTGTTTTTGTGTTACTAAAATTGGTAGAAAAAAGTTTAATCAGGATTCTTTATTATTACGTAACGTAATGCATAAATTTATAGTAGATTTATTTCTAGAAAATAATTTTTTACCAACTTTAGTAAACTAAACCCAATATTACGAAACAATATGAGTTATATGAAACCTAGAATTGGTGTTTTCATGTTACTAAAATTGGTAAATAAAAATGTAATCCATTACTTATATAAAATAATAGTTAAATTCACATAAAGTTTTAATGCCAAATGTCAAGACTTGTCATTGTCTAGTTACTTTAGATTTCACCAACTTACTAAATTTCTTATACAGCTGAGATTGGTCAGTGTTTTTTCTCTTTCTTTTCTGGAATTGTTCGGCCAACTCTTTTTATTTCTATCTCTTTTTAATCGGATGAAATAATACAAGATAGACATACTTTGTGTGCAATACAATTATACTAATTAAATGTTGCCATTAGAAATTTATATTTTATGAGTTGCTGCAGTATTTGACAAGTATGACAGAACTGAAATGTCACGGCGTTAAAAGTTTATGTGAATTCAACTATATAGGCACAACTACAACTGACATATTTTTGGAAATTTTGACATTTAAAATAATTCAAAGCATTCTATATTTATTGACGTATACCTAATTAATAACAAATATCTATTATAAACTCATTTTGTTGTGAAATTTTCTTACCAAATACCATTCGAAATCAAATTATACCTTAACATTTTTTCTCGCACACGAATATTTTAAGAAAATTTTTCCTCGCCTCCGGAGCCATTCGCACAACACCAACGGCATCGATGGAAGTCCTATTAGGACTTATACCACTTCACATATACCTGGAGAAGGAGGCCAAATGGGCCACCTACAGACTATATCAAGCAGCTACTAACAGGCCGCAGTCATGTATCATGGAGGACACCAACTTGTTGGGCGGCATGTTAACCTGCGACATGTTGAATATGCCCTCAGACATAATGACAAGAAAATCCAACAACGAACCGCCTTATAAAATCATCCACCCAAAAAGGGATGAATGGGTCAGTAACAGCGCCGACCTGTTAAAGGCGGAATTTGGAATATTCACAGACGGCTCCAAAACTAAAGAAGGTATTGGAGCCGGAATTTATGGCGAAAACCCAAAAATAGAACTAACTATCAGCCTGGGAACTATGACAACCATATTTCAAGCAGAGGTTTATGCAATTGAAATGTGTGCAAGACGGCTGACAGACCGACGGTATGCACATAAAACAATCAAGATATTTTCCGACAGTCAAGCTGCATTAAAAGCTCTTGAATCGAGATGGTGTACCTCAAAAACGGTATGGAGCTGTCACGAGGCACTATCCGAACTAGGTTTGAACAACAAAATAACCTTAATATGGATACCGGGACAAATGGGTCTGGAGGGTAATGAAGCTGCCGACAAGCTCGCTAAGAGAGGTGCAGCTCAAAAATTCACAGGACCCGAGCCGGTAATAAGTATATCTCATGCTACGGCCAGAAAGGCAATACTAGCTGAAGCAGAAAGCAAATGGGAAAGACACTGGTTGAATTTACCAGGTCTAACACACTCAAAAGCATTTATAAACAACCATATAAACCGACAGTTAACTGACAAACTACTAGAGCTAAACAGGTCATGCCTTAAAGCACTAGTGGGATTGTACACCGGCCACTGCAGACTGCGACACCACATGTATAAAATTGGAATAGCCCCAACTGATGAATGCCGGCTTTGCATGGAAGATGCAGAAACAGCAGAACACGTAATGTGCGCTTGCCCCGCAGCAGGAAGGATCAGATTCGCCCTATTAGGCGAGATGACTCTGCTGCCGGATGACATGAAAAATGTCTCCCCCAATATCCTCATTACCCTAATTAAAAGGTTGGACTTATTGGGGAAAATATAAATAAGGTGTGAGCCACAATAGACCGCATGGTCGCGGTGGAGGGTTGGCTGTAACCCACTCACTTTCAACCTAACCTAACCTAACCTCGCCTCCGGCTCGGAAAAATTTTCGTAATATTCGTATGCTCGAAAATATTTCTGGATATAATTTGACTTCTAGTGGTATTACAAGTGAAAATTATTTTGATATTTAAATGACATTAGTGTAAAAATTGCCATTTATTGGGGTGTTCCACGAAGGGTGGCGAGCGGCTATATTTCCAAAACTAAACATTCTGCGAATTTGGTTTAGATAAATTATTATAAATTATGACAAATAAAATCAGTGGATATAATTTTTAAGTTCCTAATTCTACCGCTAGGGGCGTAGTCGCTATGCTATGATACAAAGTCTTTAATTTCTACTAATAACTTTAATACGATGTAGGTCAGAAATTAAGTTTTCCTACGACCATCTACGAAAATGACAATAACAGCACGGTTAACTTGGCTAGAAAGTGCTAAATATCACACGCGTGTTGAAAAAACATATTTCAACACGAGTGTGGAAATACAAAGCACACTATATTTAATTTAAACAGGTGTCAATTTGACAACAAAACTATTTATTAAAAATAACAAACTTACGGGACACGTGGAGTGAACTGGGGTGCTTGGTGGGGTAAAGCACACTAGGGCATTACTGCAAATAAAAAAAAATCATTTTTTTCGTTATTTTTGGGAACCTAAGAGTATTATTTGTGATAAAAATAATATTATCAAAAACAAAAAGGAAAAATATGTCAGGCAACCCACCAACTGTCATGTTTACATGTCAACTGAGTTGAACCACAGAAAAAAAGAGCAGAAATAGAATACCCTAGGAAATACCGATTTTTAATTTTGTCATTATCTCGGATAAAAATATCCATACAATGTTTAAGGATATGGGACAAGTGAATGTGCTTTATGTAAGTAAATTTATTTTAGCTATATTTAAAACAAATCGAAAAAGATTTACCTTTAATAATTAACAAGCTATCGATATTTAACTCCATCTCTATCTTTCTATAATGTTGAGCAAATGTTGGGTTATGTTGTAGTTTTGTGTTATATTGTTTTCGTAGGTACCTATATTATTGTTTTATTAAAAGAATGCAAACAACTAAAAGATCAGAAACGAAATTTATTTACTGTACCTACATAGAAAGTAGGTATGATGTGCGTAGGCAAATAGGAGAAAAAGTTATTCTTTTTATTTAAATCTAGGTAAGTTAAAATGTGTAAGTGGGCATTGTTTTTTTTTTTAATTTGATTAACACAATGGTAATACCTACAAACTATTAAGAACAAATCAAACTCTTTTTGATTATATTGTATGGTCGTAAGAAAAATTGTGCACATTACTCGTGTGAAAGTGATTTTCTCACACTCGGAGAATTTCTGCACTCGGCTAACGCCTCGTGCTAAATACTTCCACGTTTGAGAAGTACCACTTTCAACACTTGTTATGTAATATACTATTTTATAACCTCAGTAATAATAATATAATCTATAAATTTTGTAATAACAATTTAATAGTTACCATGGTAACGGAGTGGAGAGGGATAACTTAAAAATACTTAAAAGGTTTAACTTCGGACTGCGTTAACTGTATGTAACAAACTGTGACTTATTTTGAAGAACGTTTAATCCTGATTGAACGTTTACATAAATATTATTAAAATTAATTAGTTCGTGCAATTAATAACAGAGGGCACTTTAAAAAAATATAATTCTACCTCGATTTTTTAAAAAAAGTAAAGGCCACTATTTAACCATTTCAACTCTATTCTATAGCTACTATACTGACTAGTTAGTGAAGAGAAGTGTAAAAACCGCAAGTCGTTTCCTCTTGTCTTTAAAAAGTTACCACATTAATAGTGAAAGATAAACAGAATGCACGCAAGTGCAAAAACAGGTCAGTTACCGGCCTCACACCATAGACAATTTACCTTTAGATAAACAAACAATAATCACGAATGTGGCAGTTTTATGGCCTCGCGCATGTAGGTAAACAAAACTGGGAACTATTAGACATGCGCACTGCAACATTATCGTTTGACGAATGGAAAAATAGACAGGTCCGGGCTTTAAAATTTAAATTCTTGCTCATATGCCATCATAGAGGGTTTATTTTACCCCTATTTGGGCATAATACAATTATACAACGGCTGCAACTAGTACTAGTCATTGTTTATATTACAATCCGAGTCACTAAAAGCACAAACACAATTCACTAACTAAACTACACAAAAACCAGAAATCCATAAATATTAAACACCAGTCCCACAATCCACGATAGCCGATCCGATAGCTGAAAACTTTAGAAAACTACAAGGAATCCGCAGAAAAAAGAAACCTTAAAACACAACAACAAAAATGGCGGCCGAGCCGGTTCTGGAGAGTATTCATGAGCGCGTCGATTATTGTCGATAAAGTAGGACGGCCGATAACACGAGGTTTGTGCGCATGCACGAAGGTTCCCCGAATGAAGACAGCTGACCGACGAGTCATGCGCTCGGACGTATTTTTTCACCCATAAAACGTAACTTTTGTTTGCGCAGAAGATAAACTGTAGGTATCTAAAGGTAAATTGTCTATGCCTCACACTTCCAAAACACGTGTATTTTGTTTCTTTTTTTTTGTAAAAAATGTGTGGAATATGTTTAGTGTGAATTATAGTTTAATATTGTTTTAACTGGATAATTAATAAACCAGGACGTTTCCTTGTGTTTTTTTCCATAAACCGTTGTGGAAATTTAAGTGTTTATTGCTTGTTGTAATATTCGTTTTGTATTTGTGTGTGCGACTGTTAGGTTATTACGCACAGTGTGTGTAATAACCTAACAGCAAAAAACAATGTCGGTGTTTTAATATTGTAGTTTGCGATAATATTATTGTCTAAAAGGCCACTGTATAGCAAAGGTACCCCAAATCACGGGGATACATTGAGACACTTTGAAACACTTTTAAAGTACACTTGAAGGGTATAGATTAAAAGTATACAATCTACATGTTTTCTAAATTATCAATAGACGAAAAAAACTTATAATTCATTAAATACAAGTAATTACGACAGAGCTTTCCTTCTTTATTGTATTTATGGCACATCTTAGACTAAAAAAAAACAATTTTTTCCTTAACATTTTTAAAAAATATCAAAGTTATTTGGAAAAGGAGATGGAGATTGTATACGTTTTGGAAATAACAATTAGAGTTTGTCCATTTTGAAAATAGCAAATATGGAGTTTGCCCACTATGATAATAATTTAAGGATCATTTTTCACAACATTTTTAATATTAAAAACAATACATTAAAATACAAAAAAAAAAAATAGTAAACAACAAACAACCACTGTATAATGTTTCATGCATCACATGTAACTTAAAAAAGTAAACTCGGAATGGCTGTGGCGCGAATTATTATCAACAAGTCTGTGAAGGATTTTACACGCTTTGAAATAATTCGAAACTAACAGCAAAACAACCCATTGGAGATTGTACACTTTGATTTTTAAAATTGAACAGGAGATTGTACGGTTCCAAACTTTAATGTCAATGGAGTTTGTACATTTTCAATTTAGTCCCAATTTTCTGCCACCAAAATCCGTTAGAGCTTGCAAGTTTTGACAAGAAATTATGAGTTATTTCGATTCAGGGCTACAATTACTATGTAAAACGACATCTATAGTGGATTTCACCTTAGTTTTTAATGGCCGCCGCTGACACATGTCATTTATAACATTTCTTTTTGCAGAACTTAAGGATTGGCCAGGGCCGGACTTAAAAATTATGTGTGAACATGGGTCAATTTATTTGTAGTTGTAATTATGGATGGAAACGAGAATTACCTAAGCAATTTTTAAGATATTTAAAAAAAAACACTAAAGAGGAAGGGAAATAGGATAGAATATCAAAAAAACAATTTCATTTAATTTTTATTCATAATATAATAAAGTGCTGTTATTTTGGTAAAAACACACTCTTAATTTAGTACAATAAAAAATATACAAGGGGCAGTCGTGAATCTAGTATCATCAATAATTAACTACGTTTTTTATTAAAGAATAATTTTGTTTTTTTAATTTGATTTTAGACCATGCAGTGTTAAGTTGAAAAAATCTATATATTATATTTAATAGCTTATTGTTTACTTTTTTATTTTCTTTTTCACGGGTAGATATTTTTTTCTTTAAACTAGGTTCTAAAGAGTTTGAAGTTTACAATAGGTCTAACTTTTCGTTGGTTTATAATAAAACAACAAAAGTTTGTAATGTTATCGAATTAGGTATTTTTTTTAATGAATAAAGAAAAAATAATGTAAGTAGATACTACAAAAAAAGATTTTTGTCCATGCGTTTGCAAAACAGTTACCTCAAGCACTCTTCAATACAACTGTATGTAAAACTTATTTTAGCATAATGGTTCACTTCAAATTTAATTTTGTTACAAGTTCCCTATTATTTTTGGTCTTCATCTGATAAGCTGTCGATGTCGTCGTCACCGTCCGAGACATTAATAATTATTTACTTACTTTTGCATAAAAAGAAACACGTGACAAATACACACAGTCCGGCAGTTTAAAACCAAAAAGTCTAATATGCACGAAATATAAGCAAAATGCTGTCTAAAAATTACCAAAAACAATAACACGAACGATCAAGAATTAACAGCAAAATGCACGCGGTGCGCGGTATGTCCCAATGCGGCTCTGTGATATTTAAAGAACGCGACGAGACGATCGAATTAATGAAGTACGAAAAGAGATATGCGAGAGCAAATGCGTAAGACAAAGATGCACATACTAACGGCATATACGAGAGATGCTGTGCTTTTGACGAGTTTGAGCTCATTGAAGGGCAACGTATTGAACTGTGTAGTGTGCATCTTCGTCATGTACATGTAACTATACGGTCAGTTATATATCCATCTCTTGTTAATCTAGCCAATGCCCGTGCCTAAAATCCGTTTATAGAATTAGGGATTTTAAAATCACGTGTTGGCTAATATGTTTGACAAGAGAGACGTCAAAACATTAAAAACTAAGGTGAAATTCACTATATCTCATTTTTAATGAAACATGGAAATTGTACACTTTGAATCTATACCCCTCACTTAAACAAGAAAATAAAACATTTAACTTTTCAAAATACATTGGGTAAGTCTTGGGTATTTAAAATTGATAGTTTAAAGGCAATTATTTAAATAAATCCAAAATTAATTATAAGAAAATATGAAAAACTGTATAGAAGTTAATCCGTTTACGGTACTGCAGAAGTTACTAAAAATGGACTACTAGACAGAAAGTGAAGCGAAAGAATATTATATTAAAAATTTCGCACCGAATACACAAATTTTCTATCACCCTAATACAGTTAGGGACTACGTTTATACGGTGCACTTAATCCATCCAGAATTAAACTACCAAAGCAATGTTTCGTCTCAAGCATTACATTGATAAAGTTCGCTTATATTATTCCAAAGGATTACTTGATGGGATGAAGCTCTGTGTTTCCAACTACTGACTAATTCCTATTTCAACTAAATCGCAGTGTCCATTGACGATGTTAAACAAATGTAGTATAGGTTGTTAATTTAAATACCCGATGCAGTACTTATTTAATTAAGTTCCTAGACATTAATTATTTTATACCGGGTGGTGCAACGCCAGACTGAACATGGAAAAGTCCATGTAAACTTTGCTACCCTCAAATATTGGCACCCCTATTCATTTTTATATTAAAATTGTATGAGATTTTTTTTAAGATCCTTGTATCGGGTGATTCAATAAGAAAGGCAGCCCGGCTATATCTCGGAAACTACTAAACGTAGAAACTTGGGATAAAAAAAATTATGATTAAAGCGGTCATGAGAAAATTCTGGAAATAATTTTTAAGTTCCGCATTTTACCGCAAGAGCAATTGAAAAGTAAATTTTAAAATTTTACATAACTCCGAAAATTCCACATTAAGGTATATGTTTGATAACACCATTTTAAAGCTTGGACAATTATGCATCATTTTGGTCTTATGCTGATTGGTGTACCGACTTTAATAAGAGTGGGGGAAGCTGTTGAAAGTGTAAACATTTAAATCGCTGTAAGTTCTAAACGACTTATCCGATTTTAGCAAACTAAAAACTGTTTGGAAGAGAAATGTATGCACTTTCACCAATCGTATTTAGTTGTCCATAATAGTTCTCAATAAAATTGCTAGAGGGCGCAATTTGTAATAAAAATAGTTTTTTTGATTTTATTCCGAAAATTCATATCATATGGTATAATCATGATACCATAATCGAAAAGTAGATGAAATAAGAATATAAAAACCGCAGCTCAATATCTTTGTTCGTTTCAGAGTTATTGTCAAAACATTAATTTTTAATGCAAATTGCGCTCTCTAGCAATTTTATTTAAAACTATTGTGCACCTTAAATTGAAATCGGATAAGTCGTTTAGAAGTTACAGCGATTTTAATGTTTATACTTTCAATATCTTCTCCCACTCTTATCAAGTGAAAGTGAAAACATTAAAATCGCTGTAACTTCTAAACGACTTATACGATTTCACTCAATTTAAGCTTGTTTGGAAGAGAAAGGTAAGTACCTTTAATTGTCATATTCAATGGTACACAATAGTTTCAAATAAAATTGCTAGAGGGCGCAATTTGTATTAAAAATTAATGTTTTGGCAATAACTCTGAAACGAACAAAAATATCGAGCTGCGGTTTTTATATTTTTCTAGCAAATTTCATCTCCTTTTCGATTATGGTATCATAATTATACCGTATAATTTGAATTTTCGGAATAAAATCAAAAAAACTATAATTATTACAAATTGCACCCTCTAGCAATTTTATTGAGAACTATTACGGACAACTAAATATAACTGGTGAAAGTGCATACATTTATCTTCCAAACAGTCTTTAGTTTGCTAAAATCGGATAAGTCGTTTAGAAGTTACAGGGATTTAAATGTTTACACTTTCAACAGCTTCCCCCACTCTTATTAAAGTCGGTACGCCAATGAGCATCAGACCAAAATGATGCATAATTATCCAAGCTTTAAAATGGTGTTATCAAACATATACCTTAATGTGGAATTTTCGGAGTTATGTAAAATTTTAAAATTTACTTTTCAATTACGCCCTCTTGCTGCAAAATGCGGAACTTAAAAATTATTTCCAGAATTTGCTCACTTTAATCATAATTTTTTTTATTCCAAGTTTCTACGTTTAGTAGTTTCCGAGATATAGCCGGCTGCCTTTCTTATTGAATCACCCGGTACGATGCACTGTGAAGTAAATACAGGGTGTCCATTTAGTGTGCCGGTGGACGATATATCGTAAACGGTTGACTAAAGGAATAAAACTGATATACAAAGGTTGTACAGGTTAACGCGCACCTTTTAAAAATAATTTTAAATATACAGGTTGGACCAAAAATCCAGGGTGGGTCAGACATATCTTTTTTTACATGGAACAATATATATTTTTTTATTATATTGAAGCCTTCAGTAGTCCTCTATTCTACTTTAAAAATTTTTGATCATCAAATGCGACGTTGTCAAGATATGATTTTTTCAATGAATTTTTGGCTAAAAATGAGTTTACATGAAAATCGTTGAATTTTAACTATCTTTACAAATTTTTTTATTAAAACTTAGGAAGAAAAAGTTATAACAAGTTAAATCACCAAACGGTTATTAGAATTGGTATAAGTACTACAGAGTGTTCAACATCTTGCTCCAAACTGCTGAATTTAAAACCAAGATTTCGTTTTTTTTTCAAATGAAATACCCTTTATTTCAATTTTTTTTCGAAAAGATATTTTAATTCTCTTTAATTTGATACCTGTGATACCCTATTTTAAAAAGTTGGCGATGAAAACATGATTTTAAAAAATTGTGTCATAAAGGCAAGCGTAAATTCGTGATGCTTTCAATTTAATAACTAGTTGGCCATGCATTTCTATCAAATTTAACTTTTCTGCAAATGACACACATAATAATCATTAATTATTTGACGTTTTATGGTGGCTCTGTCTACGTTAATTGTCCAAATGAATTTTAATTACACACGAGTACAATTAGTAAATATGATTTACGCAATTGGAGATGAGTGATGGAAATTGTTTTATGGCATCACGTTTATACGCTCAGAAGTTTTCAGAAGCTTGATGTCCGGACGGATAATTAAACTACAGGATCGATTTGAGGGAACGGGAAGCGTAAAGTATGAAAAAACATCTAGGACTAAAACAGTGCTTAATGAAGATAACCAGCTAGCCATTGCATTGGCGGTGGTGGAGAATCCAGAAATAAGTGTAAAATAGATCTTGTTTGGAAATAAAAAAACTTCTGAGCGTATAAACGTGATGGCATAAAACAATTTCCATCACTTTCTCCAATTGCGTAAATCAAATTTTTATTAATTTTTTTAAATTGTGTAATTAAAATTTATTTGGACAATTAACATAGACAGAACCACCATAAAACGTCAAATAATTGATGATTATTATGTCTGTTATTTGCCGAAAAGTTAAATTTGATAGAAATGCATGGCCAACTAGTTATTAAATTGAAAGCATTACGAATTTACGCTTGCCTTTATGACACAATTTTTTAAAATCATGTTTTCATCGCCAACTTTTTAAAATAGGGTGTCACATATAGTATCAAATTAAAGAGAATTAAAATATCTTTTCGAAAAAAATTTAAAAAAGGGTGTTTCATTTGAAAAAAAAACGAAATATTGGTTTTAAATTCATTAAGTTTGGAGCAAGATGTTGAACACTCTGTAGTACTTATACCAATTCTAATCACCGTTTGGTGATTTAACATGTTATAACTTTTTCTTCCTAAGTTTTAGTAAAAAAATTTGTAAAGATAGTTAAAATTCAACGATTTTCATGTAAACTCATTTTTAGACAAAAATCCATTGAAAAAGTCATATCTTGACAACGTCGCATTTAATGATCAAAATTTTTGAAAGTAGAATAGAGGACTACTAAAGGCTTCAATATAATAAAAAAAATATATGGTGTTCCATTTAAAAAAATATATGTCTAACCCACCCTGGGTTTTTGGTCCAACCTGTATATTTAAAATTATTTTTAAAAGGTGCGCGACGTTAACCTGTACAACCTTTGTATAAAAGTTTTATTCCTTAAGTCGACCGTTTACGATATATCGTCCACGGGCACACTAAATGGACACCCTGTATAGTTTAAAATAATTCTTGAAATTCGTAATATTGGCAGAAAATAATAATGGACGATAAACATTAGTATTATAGTAAAAAAAAGCGTGGGGTGCTTTGTGCTATAATTTTCGTATATCGAGCACCCCTTGCTTTTTTCCTCGTTTTTTTCACAATAATACTAATGTTTATCGTTCATTACTATTTTCTGCCTATCTTAAGAATTTCAAGAATTATTTTAAACTATATTTATTTTCCGCTTTTTAGTCTGAATAATTATTAAAGCGTGTTTTTTAGTTTTTTTAAACTATATTTATTTTTTATTTTTTAGTTTGAGTTATTGTTAAGAAAAAAAAAATTTTTGATTAGATTGAGCTAGATTGGCAGATTATTGTATTGTCAACGGTTCTTGATAAGTCTACAAACTTTAAATTAAATCTGACCGTTTAAAGTGGGTCAAAATCGGGTTCAAAGAAGTTGGTTACAAACAAACATACGAACAAACCCGAACAAACCCGATCGTGTATGCCGAATTATAAGAAAAGAACGATATTTGCAAATTTTTGAAAACTCTGACATATTGACAGATATCAAATTTTGTCAAGAGAATTTTTTGCGTATTTTTTTCAACTTTCTACCGTCAATATACATACGACCTTATAGTTTTTTCATTATTATAATTTTTTTTTAAACGATTTGACATATTGATAGCTGTCAAATTTTGACAGAAGAATTTTTGCTTATTTTTCTTCGCATCGAATACTATACGACCCCATAATTTGTTTAGTCAAAATCGCATCTTCGTTTTATACCTGACAGCTGTCAAAATTTCACAGGAGAATTTTTTGCGCATTAGATTATTGTATTGTCAGCGAATCTTAATATGTCTACAAAATTTAAATTAAATCTGACCTCTTAAAGTGGGTCAAAATCGGGTTCAAAGAAGTCGGCTACAAACAAACAAACATACATACATACAGGTGAAGCTAATAAAAACGTGTTAAAAAGCCTTCTGTTCTTTATAAGAATTCACATACTTTTTATACAACTGTTTAATACTATATGTGACAGCAACTTGCTTTCCTACTGTAAGAACAAAAATTGCTAGGCCACTGTGTACTGCTAATATCACGGTAATTTAGCCAATAGGAAATCGGAGTTATTGCTACCATAGAACGATTTATAGCCATTACTGTTTTGAATACTTACAGGAATTATCCAGTTCTATTATTAGGGGTGTAATCTGGTTTTATATACTGTATTAATTCCGACTGGCAGTTGTAATGAAACTTGACATTATTCATAATAATATTTGCTTGCTAAGATTTATAAAGCATGTCCAGTTGACGACAGATAATTTCGTACACTAAACTCTGACACTGTAAATGCAATTTTTTACCCTTTATTACCTTTTTAACGTGTTAATTGTTATCATAATATCTGTCAAAGTATTATCATTATCTTATTTGATTTAACAATGCCTCATTTAAGTATTACTGAATAAACAAGAAGCTGATTATTTTAGAGTACCTAGAAGTACTGTTCAAGGAATCATCAAATGAAGAAGACCGAAATTTTGGGGAGTATTTAGGGCAAAATTCATTTGAAATTGCAGTATCCGCTATGCACATAATAGGATTCCCTGCTTCATCTAGAACTGCGCAACGCCGAGTAAGACAATGTTCCGAATTAAGAAATCGAGCAGCTGCATCCAAACCGTTTTTAAAAAATAGTGATAGGAACAAAGGATTGGGTTTGCTCAATATTTACCAGAAAATTATTTTTTTTTGGCAAAATGTTATCTTTTCCGATGAGAAAACTTTTTGTCTAAATATAATGGAAGGATTCGAGTATATAGACCACCAATTTCCCGATATGATGAGAAGTATAATCAAAAAAAGCAAACGAGTGGACGTTTCTCCGTTAATGTATGGGCATGGATAAGTGTTTACGGTGTAGATGTATGCTGGAATATTGGTGGAACACTAAACAGTAATATATCTTCAGATTTTGGAAAATGTTTTTCTTTCTTCTGCCGCCATAGCTTTTGAAGGAAATTACTTTATATTTCAGCAGAACAACTGCCCTGTGCATACTGCAATAAATATAGGAAACTGGTTTAAACAAAACAACGTAACATGTCTGCCTTGGTGCTCAAAAAGGCCTGATTTAAATCCAATTGAAAATATTTGGGGATTGATGATAATAAATTTTAAACCACAGAATGGAATAGAGTTATTTGATAAAATAGAAAAAATTTGGGAATTCCGAATTACTCCAGAAGTATTATTTTGTCAATGCCAAGAAGATTACGATTAGTGTTAGAATCCAATGGCGCAGCAATTAAATATTAGTATTTTGTTTGTTAATAAATTTACCCTTTTTGGGTTTATACGTATTTCGCGGTTGTAATTTAAACACAAAAATATTTAGAAATAACCATTATTACTTATGGTAAAAATCGTACATACAATAATTTACAGCTGTGTATACCGGGTGTAACAGGATCATGGAACACCCCCCGTATCTCCGTTAGTTTTAAAGGTAATTGATTGAAATTTGGGATATCCCATATACATAATAAGCAGCACTTTTTGACCTACAAATAATAATTTTTTTTTCGCCGGAGGTGACACCAACTTTCGATTTTTAAATGGAATACCCTGTATATTATTACATTTTTGAATTCTGCATAATTTTCTGAATCCAATGATACTACAAAACTGACATTTCAAGCGTAAAAAATATTTATTATTTAATTTTTAATTTTCCATTTAAGTGTGCCATGACGGTTCCAATTTATTCCAATTGATTCGTCTAATGCTTGAAAAATTGAAGTCGAAAAATACGAAATTGCGTTTTTTATAAGCAAATAAAATTCATCGTAATCGTTTTTGGCGTAAAACTCAATTTTTCCAAATGGAACCATATTGGTACCGTGGTATCATTTCTTAGTACTATTAATAAGGAATTTATTCATACCTGGCAATAACATGTGCGATAAATACAATCAAAATTACAGCTAAAAGAAAATACAATTCTAATTTAATGCTAAGAAGATACTAAGGTGGCTTTGAAAACAATGAAATTATTCAGATTGTCAAATAAGTATTCGGTGGTTTATCGGTGTTTTTATTTTGTATTGGAAAAGTCTTTACATTTGTAGCCACCTTTTAGTAACTTCTTAGCATTAAATTAGAACAAAATAATTGTATTTTCTTTTAGCTGTAATTTTGATTGTTTTTATCGTACATGGTATTGCCAGGTATGAATAAATTCCTTAATAATAGTACTAAGAAATGGTACCACGGTACCAATATGGTTCCATTTAGAAAAATTGAGTTTTACTCTAAAAACGATTACGGTGAATTTTATTTGCTTATAAAAAACGCAATTTAGAATTTTTGACGGGACTTGTTACGCTTGAAATGTCACTTTTGTGGTATCATTGGATTCAAAAAATTATGCAAAACCGAAAGTGAAAAAAAAAATCATTTGTAGGTCAAAAAGTGCCGCTTATTATGTATATGGGATATCCCAAATTTCAATAAATTACCTTTAAAACTAACGGAGATACAGGGGGTGTACCATGATCTTGTTACACCCGGTATAGCTGGTCTTCTATCCAGGTATACGCAGCAAGGTGAGAAACCCGTTTTACCCAATTTTGTTATAATTGAGTTATGTATGGGTGGAGTGTACGAATTTATATGTCGTCACCTGTACTAACCACTAAAAATTAGTACTGTAGTTCTAAAAATTTAAATAGCTTCTAGTGTGATATTATTCTTGTTGTTTAACATTGCATATTATGATGACCTATTATGCAACAGGGTGTACTGATGGGTTGTCCGAAATAAGAATCCTCTATTGCTTGATCTGACATGCAAAGTTTTAAAAAACTTATATGCAACGTAAAAATAAATTAATTGAAACAGCTATTGGTACGATCAATAGAATTTCCATTCAGACAGGACAACTAGAAGACTCGCTATGAATCCCCACCAACGTATGGTGGATTATAGGTTCTAACGGATACAATTCGTTTTCGGAGACGCTGTTCTGCCTTCTTAATTGTAGAGATATCGCTTTACTGGGAACAAAATGCGTCGCATTGAGAAAATGCAATTTATTTCTTAACAAAAGTAGTTTATTATTCAACGAGACTGTGCTTCTAATGGAACTTATAACCATCAATAAAAACACTGTTCTAGCAAATCTGGAATTAATATGACACTAAGCGGGTTTGATACGCTATCAGTTTATTTAATATGGGTTAATACAAAATAAGCTATCAATACAAACTATGTATCTGTTGTATAAGATCATGTTCCTTAGTGTATCTATTTAAAAAATGGTAATATTATTTGGCATTGTATACTTGATTTTTTTTTAATTCATTTTTCTGGAATACTTGATTTTGTTTACTTGTACCAGTTTTCCATACATGATCACTTAGAGCAAAATAAGTACAAGTGACATAGTAGATTAGGTACTTTCTTCAAATATTCTAAACGAGGGAGGAAAATACAATCTGTCTAGTCTTATCTTCATCGGACTCTAAAATAATCCTGTCACTTTCGTCTACTACTTCTTCGTCGCTGTCATTTTCCCGTTCTAAACTCCCGAGCGGTTTCATTGATTTTCTTTTCAGTTGTCTTTTTATTCCTGCTCTGCATTTGTCCTTTTGAATCTTCATGTGTCAAATTTTTGTAAAAAGTATGGTATACAAAAGGCAACAGCTCTTGTAAGCTTTGCCATTTAAGTAGTTTTATTTTTGGTGCCTCATTATCCAATAGGCAAAATTTTTGTGCTGCTGATCTTTCTTTGCTTGTTAGGGACCAATCTGCTTCATAAAATTCAATACCTAGGGTATCTTTAAATTTCATTGTAAATTGTTGCTATTTTTGAAGTCCTATCCATCTGATTTGCCTTCAGACAATTTTCCTTTTTTGTTTTTGATTGCGAATTATATTTCTGCTAGTTCCGAAATTTTTTTAAAAATCTGCCGATGTCATTTGCGTTACAGAAAACTTCTTGCAAGTAATTTTAATTGCTTTATTCAATTCCATAGGTACTAATATGTACTGAACGTCTGAAGCCTTTATCCATATAGGTATGCTACTTTACTGAATACAAAAATGGTATAAGTGCACTTGTGCTGCTTTTTCCAAACGAAAGGAGCTTCTAAGAGTTCAGGTTGGGTTACTAATTTATAGATGGTGCTCGAACATTGAAATTGTACCTAAAATGGGAGAGGCTAAAACTTAAAACTTTAAAGAACAAATCGTATATATATTAGTGTTTTAAATTATTTCCGTAAGAAAATAAAAAAAAGTAAAGTACCTAACTTATTTTGTTGCTGTTTTTAATTATAAATTTTACACAAAAATTATCAAGGAAATTTTTTGACAAGTTTACCAGTTGTTCAAATATTAATTTTGGCAGGTGAATCAAATTCTCAAAACCTCATCTTTTGTTTTATTAATGCAAAAAAGTTTTGTCTGTTTCCTTCCGCCAAACTCATCCCCAGACTTTCCTTCCGCCAAACTCATCCCCAGACTGTTGTTGACTTTTGTTTTATTGTTATAAAGAAAATACTAAATTTCTAGGAAATAAAAAATTATAGCATTATAACATACCGCAGAGGTTTTTGTTTCTTAAGCTAATATATTCTTTATTTTATAGATATATCAGTATTTCAGACTCAATAGACCCTTATAAAAAAACATAAAACTTCCAACTTTAACTGCCCGTGTAATCGTTCCACCCCAATAAATTTATATGTGACAGCTATAAAATGTTTTTCTTTACAGGTTTATTAGCTTTGTAGCGTTAACAAAAATTATTAAATGAAAACAGAAGGGTGCATAAAATTAAAATATGGTCATTACTACCTTTACTTCGGTGCAGTAAGTATGTAAATTATCAAAAATTAAATGGATATATTATGATATACGCCGTTTTTGTCGAAAAGTTAGTTTGTGAAATTTTTGTTGATAGCGAACAAATATATAATTCTTTTTTCTGGGTCTACGTACCTTACATAAGTGAACTTATTATTAGATATTACTATTATTATTATTTGTATGGCAATAAAATAAACTTTTTAATATTAAGTTAGCCTACTTGCAAATTTAGAATTGTAACCGTATCAATAAATGCCATTTTAACGAACAAATTCTATAAACACCATTTTTGGGTCTACGTACCTTACGTAAATCAAAAACTGTTAAAGTAGGGTTTCCATCGACAGAAAAATTAAATTCCTGGCTATATTGAAGCTTTTAACTTTATGTTAGCCCTCAAACAAGTTTAGAAATGTAACCGTATCATAGCCAACAAATTCTATAAAAACCATATTTGGGGATTTCCTTGACAGTAAATGTAATATCTGACTGAATTCAATTAGTTTATGTTTAACTGTAGGTATTGTATTTTACCTATAGGTATAATCTGAACAAATAAAACAAAAAGATTCTGTTGTAAATATGAGTGACAGATGACAGAGTGCTATTTAAAGTTGCGTTTCAGTTAATTTGCTTAGTATTTTCAAGGTTTGGATAATTATAATATTATATAGTTTTTAAATTTATTTTGACACTTTACCTTTAAACCATATAAAAACTCATGTTTATTATTACCTACATTACATTATATTATTTATAAACAAAACTTCAAAAAGAAAATATTATTTTTATATTATGTTTGGCAATATTATAGCGGTAGAACGAATGAGACTATTGCATCAATTATTTTAGAAGGTATCACATGTATAATTTTCAAGTCCGGTCCTGGAATTCATGCCAACTTATAAAATTTTTTTAGACCATTGTTGAGTGTCAGGTGACTTGGAATCCACCTTGCGAGAGGAATTAAAATTTTAACTAGAGAAGCAAACAAAAATAGTAGTTGTTTTTTGACGTTTCCGCCAAGTTACGATTTTATAAAAATAACTATATGGTATTTTTTATATTTCTTTAATAAGTCGTCCCTACATATTTTTAAAATTTCTAAATTTCTGATAATGAGCTTTCCGCTGCGTATTTTTCATCAACCTGCAATCCAGTGGCGGCTCTTGCTTAAGGTCATTTGGTCAATGACCTCCCTAACTAATTCTCTTGTCATGTAACTTAATATTTATTAAGTTTAAATAACGTTTAAAAGCCATCGAATCAGCCAAACCTCGTTTGTTTCGTGTACTATTACTATTACCTCTAAAATATCTCTCGTATTTTACCAGAGTTTATGATCACAGCCACGCACTATACATAACGGTACTTATCGTACGTTCCTCGTATATTATGCTTTTCTGAGTTTGTCACGGTGCGTTGGATGCGCAGTGGCAGGTTGATGCGATCTATACGGATTTCAGTAAGGCGTTTGACCGGATTGATAAAAATATTTTAATCAATAAGCTTTCCGAGGCCGGGGTTGCCGCGTTCATCTGCCGGTGGGTATCATCTTACATCTGTGGGAGATCTTCTAGGTTGTCAGTATTGGGTTATAAATCTGATTCTTTTTTACTGACCACGGGTGTCCCTCAGGGAAGTCATTTGGGTCCTCTACTGTTTATTATCTTTATAAACCCAGTGAAGTCATGTTTTCTGTATTCTCATATTTTGGTGTATGCAGACGATATGAAAATATTTAAAATAATTAAGTCCAATGAGGACTGTGATAGGTTGCAGGAGGATCTCCAACGATTCTCTGCCTTTTGTGAAGATAATAGCTTGATATTAAATGTAGACAAATGCTATAAGATCTCATTCACAAGAAATAGAAACATTTTTTATTTTAATTATACATTTAATGATATAGGTATTAAAGTTGTAAGCGAGATTAGAGACTTGGGGGTCGTTATGGACAGCAAATGGACTTTTGCGGGGCATGTTGATCAGATGGTTAACTCGGCACTTATATTGTTGGGATTTATAAAACGTATTTGTAAAGATTTTAGAAATTCTGATTCACTTTTGGCCTTGTATTATGCCTTTATATATAGCAGACTTCAGTTTGCTGCTCCTGTGTGGTCCCCAGGTTGCAATGTCTATGTTGACAGGATTGAAGGTGTACAAAAAAAGTTTATGAGATTTTTATCTTTTAAATTTAACATTCCAGTTGTTAATCATGACTATTCACAAATAAGGTCGCGTTACGGCTTGTTGCCATTGCACACTAGAAGAAAAATATCAGATTTTGTGATTTGTTAAACAATCTTATTGATGCTCCGGAATTATTAGCAAAAATTAGATTTTATGTACCTACCAGGCACTTTAGGGAGCAAAATGTTTTTGTAGTTCCGTATAGATGGACGAACTTGGGTTATAATTCTCCATTCTGTCGGATTTTGCGAAATTTTGACCATTATAATCCGGACTTGATAGATCTATACAGTATGTCCTTACCATTGTTTAAGAGAAAATTAATGCGTTTTTTTATGAGCCTCGAAATCATATTGCAATAGTTGGTGTTAATGATAATATGTATTAAGAATAAGTTTTTTTTTCCTGTTCTCTCCATAGGAGTAATATTTTTTTTTTTAATAATGTATTCTAGTTACTTGATGTATTGTTTACTAAGACTCTAGTACTTAGTGGAATGTTATTCTGTTTGTATCCCAAAGCGAAATAAATAAAATAAAAAATAAAAATAAAATATTAGGTCCATGTGACTCTGGACTAACGCTCCGTGTTTGGTTTCCCAGAGAAATTTAAATGCACAAACGTGCAAGAGAGAAATAAACACATGCTGCTACTGGAAGGAAAGACAAAGAAAAAGAGTCCTGTAAACTTAGACCAAGCACTAGTACTTGGTCTGAACCTATAAAGCTATATTAGCAAGTTTCGATTAGGTTCCGACAAACGTTGCAATTTTGCAGAAACGTGTGGAAAGGGGAGTTACGTTGCGGAACAGTTCTTAGTTTATTTTCTAGGAAAATTTGTTGTCTTAACCGATTGCTGCAGTAAGGAGGATTGTATAATGTATATTCAAATATTCATTGTCAGTTTGTCATTGTTCACATTTTTTGGATTTTTAATTTACGTACGGGTGACAGTCGGGTTTGATAATTTGTTGGTTTGTTATTATTTGACGAGTGTTAAATAGTTCATTGTTTCTTGTGTCACAAAATGTCGGTTGTAAAAAATATGAGCTAGGAACGATTAAATCTGCATTAGCAATGATATCAGTCGAAAAATATTTTGTAAGAAGTATTCCAAATTTTAATGAATGGCCACTTTGCAGGAACTAAAGACAGAATAATCCACTTTAAGTTCAAATCTGTTTAAAATGTACGTATAGAACAGTCCATGTTTTATTATTTGATTTTTTTATTAGGTAAAATTATAGTTTTAAGTTTTTTCCCGCGAAGACAGAAATTAGTGTAAATACATGAAAAATAAAATTTTAATAGGCCAAAAAAGACTTTTATAAGCGTAGCACTCAAAAAAAAATTTGCGGCGTTGTTGATGTATCCTTACAATACTAAATGATCCCCACTTTAAATAACCCCAACGCGCCACTGCTGCAACCTATAATGTAAGGACCTATTGACTAAATAAATTATCACCATATGGTACACAACAACCAGCCGAGCCGGTGATTCCCTTTGCACCTAAAATATTTTGCTGAATTTAAACGATATTTACCAATTATTAATAAATTTTGAATTTGAATATTATAGCACGTTTTAATAAGCAAATTCGTCAGGATGCGTCGTATTAATATAATTTAGTACAGCCATTCAAGTTAATTTATTTTATTTAAAAGCTCACTTTTTTTATGAGTATACCGTGTCAAAAGTAAAATTTAAATAACAGTTAAATAAAATTTAATATATTATTTTTAAATAGATGTGACAGTGAGACCCACGCAATTAATTAAAAGTTACATTATATTCGCCGTTTAAAGTTTAATAATTAATAGTTAGTTTTGTGTCATTTACTTTTTGTAGCAAGTTAAATTTTTTAAAAAATACTTACTTACTTTTTTCTTTAGTGGAGCAGAATCAGCCATCGTAATACCAATTTTAAATCGGCGACAGGTTTACGGGTAAAATTTGGCATTATTTTGATAATAATAGATATTGTGAATTATAAAAAATGGTAAGTTCTATTTTTGTGCTATTACGCTCACCAACTACTACATTCATTAAATTAAATGTAACGTAGTTTTATTGTTTAGTTACACCTAACCTAGACTCTAAGATAGCCTATTGTAAGGAGATTTGAGAGGAGAAGAAAGGACTATTGAAATGGATACCGAGGGGATCGAGGTAATTCCCCCCGTTCCCAGCTAGGGCGCCAGAGTCGTAAAGTAGTAGTAGTAGTAGTGGTAGTAGTAACATGTTGTATTTAGCAAAAAGCTACAATTAAATATTTTTTAATGCATTTTTTTAACAAATTTGTATAGATTTATTTTTAAATAAGACAGACAGACAGAAAACTTATACATTTTGTAAATTGTATCAAATATTGTGTATCATTTTGTTTTTAATTAAATGTAATTTTAAAGTTTTTGAAATAAATTAAATGATAATAATATTTGAGAATTTTCAAAATTATTATATTATATTAAACCTTTATGAAAAATAGACCTATGTTTTAGACATTCTATATACATAAAAAATTTGATGATCATAATTAAAAGAACAAAGTTTTTTTAAACAATCAGGTAAAAAATTATTTTTAATTTTATATGATATAAAGATACATACTAAATAAAAAAATTAAATTTCTGACATTCAACCAATCTAAATTTTTTAACAAAATTTATTTTTGTATATTTGTCCCAATTTAAAATAATCCGCATTGCCATATTTTGTAAAATTTGTAATTTATCAAATATTTCCTTACTAGCACAATATAAAATAGAAAAACAATAAAGAAAATGTGGTAATATAATAGTATTAAATACAGTTTTTTTTTAGAAAACAAACTTAAATTAGAACTGATTCTTTTAAAATAACCTACTTTTCTGGCAATCTTCGATATGATACTTTCAAAAGAATTAGAAAATTTTGATTTTGAATCATCAATAATAATTATGCCTAAATATTTACAACTATGTATTTACTAATTCCAAATTTACTTTTATCTAAGTAGCCAAAGTAGCCAAAAGACAAGTAACATTAAAAAACAACCCAATTTTAATGTTCAGAAAAAATTACAAATTTTTAAAAAAATTTACAAGCAAATAATACAAATAATTTAATTTTACATAAAAACCTCGATAAAAACACAATTATGGTCTGATTAAAAAAAACATTATTCCTGAAAATATTGCAAACTATTTAATGCAATATAGGTACATTTTTTTAAATTTTTTATTGCAATCAGGTCCCGCACGTTTCGCCGAGACGCATTTTCACGTTCCATCGACTCGAGATGGTTCCCTTTGGCCATTCCAACAACGATCGAACAAAATTTTCGAGTGATCTCATGTTATATAATAATATTGTCGGATATGGATTGGCACTCTTAAGGCTAGATGAAATAGTTGTAACTTAACTGCAGTGTAAAGACTCTTAAGGTGGTGGAGCTTATCGCAAAAAAGGTATGATAAAAAAAACTAGTGTGTAGAAGAGAGACAGTGACATTTGAAGTTAGTAGTGAAGAGAGACAGTGACATTTGAGTTTAGTAGTAGGAGTCAGAATTAGGATGTTTATAAAAAAATACTTATTTGTAATTGGTTGGGATAAAGGATTCCAATCCCCTCTTTTAGAGTGTGGGAAAATAAAGCAATAAAGGAAACCCTTCTTCCAATTGGTAGGGGGTTACAAAACACTATAAAAACACGAAAGAGCACTTACCATAGAGAGTTGAAAAAGTTCAGTTCAAGTGTAAGGGGAACCTCTGCCCGTTTGCCACTTTAAAGTAATAAGTTTTTTCAAGTTAAATTAAAGTTATGGAAACTACTGCTCCAGAGTCAATCCACTTTGCTCCTATTGCGTAAATGTTCTTTATTCATTGATTTATAACGTGTAACTGTTTAAATTGTTTAATTTCCTTTTGGATTGAGTTATTATAAAGTCATAGTTGTCTTTTCCGACTTACTTGGATTAAACCATCGTTCCTGCAGTGAGTCTTAAGAGGGCGACTGTTCTTTAAAGTAACTCTCTAAATTAATATTTTTGTGAACACCCATTTGTTTGATTATTTTTCCTAGTTTTTAAGATTGTATTTTTATTGTTTATCACAATTAATCACTTGCTTTGCTTTTCGTTGCCACTAAATAAACTTTTTAAAAATGCTTTGGTGTTTCATTGAAAAACTAGAGCGCAACCTTAAATCCGTTACGACAATTAAATAATTATTTTTATAAATCTCTATTTTAAACTATCTAAGCTACACAACCCAGTCGACTACAAACTGTAGCCCGACATTATAAAATATATTTTATTATACCTCCATCCTCCAATAAGTAATATTTTAACTTGCCATTTTATTTGCTTATCAATGTGTAGTAATTACCTACAGTGTTAAGTTAAAAAAAAGGTAATTGATAAATTTAATAAAAGCAAAAAAGGGATTTTGTCAAAATTTGCCCTTATTTCTTTTATAGCTACAGCCTTATTAATATTGTAAAATTGTATGTAAATATATTTTAATGATGGGTATCAGATACAGAAAAATTCTATTATTTTGTCAATGAACTCTCTTAATTTCTTCATATTTTTTTGAGCGGTATTCATTTTAAATTTTATGAAATTAAGACAAATTAAATACCCTAAACCCGAAACTAAAGATGCTGTATATTTTACGTAGTGATTTTGTAATGTACCGGGTGATTCAATAAGACAGGCAGCCGGCTATATCTCGGAAACTACTAAACGTAGAAACTTGGGATAAAAAAAATTCTGGAAATAATTTTTAAGTTCCGCATTTTGGCGCAAGAGGGCGTAATTGAAAAGTAAATTTTAAAATTTTACATAACTCCGAAAATTCCACATTAAGGTATATGTTTGATAACATCATTTTAAAGCTTGGACAATTGTGCATCATTTTGGTCTTATGCTCATTGGCGTTCCAACTTTAATAAGAGTGGGGGAAGCTGTTGAAAGTGTAAACATTTAAGTCGCTGTAACTTCTAAACGACTTATCCGATTTTAGCAAACTAAAGACTGTTCGAAAGAGAAATGTATGCACTTTCACCAGTCGTATTTAGTTGTCCATAATTTTTCTCAATAAAATTGCTAGAGGGCGCAATTTGTAATAAAAATAGTTTTTTTGATTTTATCCCGAAAATTCAAATCATACGGTATAATCATGATACCATAATCGAAAAGAAGATGAAATTTGCTAGAAAAAATATAAAAGCTGCAGCTCAATATCTTCGTTTCAAAGTTATTGCCAAAACATTAATTTTTAATACAAATTGCGCCCTCTAGCAATTTTATTTGAAACTATTGTGTACCATTGAATATGACAATTAAAGGTACTTACCTTTCTCTTCCAAATAAGTTTAAATTTAGTGAAATCGGATAAGTCGTTTAGAAGTTACAGCGATTTTAATGTTTTCACTTTCACTTGACAAGAGTGGGAGAACCTATTAATGGCCGTTTGCACCGCCTTGCTTAAAGTTAAAGATTAGCTAGGGCGAACCTTATACTTAAGCTCACCTTAAATTAAAATGGAATGCACCGGGTCAATACCCGTAAAACTTAGCTAGGGTTTCAAGAAGTTTGACAACGGCGTCAATCTGGTAATTTTTTTAGTAACTTTTGAACAGAATCTTTTCTTCCCTAATTGTTTTGTAGTTTCATTTTCATTCGTCATCCAAAATCAACCTACATAAAAAACGGTTTTTGGTCAAAACTGTTAAAATAATCAGCTCTGTTGTACACTTTTCTAGGCAAACCAAAAATAATCAAATTAATTTCGTCGACGTCATCGTCATCAGCAATGAGTTCTAATAAATCCATTTTTCCTGTTTAGGTTGACTTGGACTTGACTGACGTTTAGGTTATATTATTTTTTTCAATGGTTTAAGGTTAGATTTCCAAGATAAGCCGAATAATTCTGGGGCTTAGCTTTGTTCGACTGGAAGCCAAGCTTTAGGTAAAAAGTCAACGCGTGCAAACCAAATTTTGGAGATTTTATTTAGCGTATGGCGCTTTACACACATAATACAATATATATAAAAACCAAACTAACGAAAAGTTAGAATACACAACATAGAACATAGATATAGTATATAGTCAAGAACACGACAGGTAAATTCTGTTAATAATACAAATAGTTTTAGAGCGCGACGTCCAGTCTATTTAGCCAATCTATAGCTTCTTGGGGGAGTCCAACAAAATCTGAGAGGGGTCCAGGATATGCGCGAGTGGAGCATTCGGTCGTGATATGGCGGATCGTCTGGTTACCATTTTGACAGTCACATTGGGGAAATTGGGTTATTCCCCATTTGAAAAACGAGTCACCGCAACGCCCGTGACCTGTGCGGACTCTATTTAGTTTCGACCAAGTGTTACGGGGTAGATCGAAGCCATTTGGTGTTGCGTTTACATTTAGGACTTGATGCCATTCAGGAGGTGCAGTCTGGAGCCACCTTAGTCGCCAGCTGTTCTTAGCATTGAAATGGGAGTTAGCAAGTGCGATAGCCGTAGCAATAGGCAAGTACCTTGATTCTGGAGATAAGGTGAACCTTAGATTAAGTAGCATCTAATCCAAGCGATGCAAACGACCATGAAAGTGTAAACATTATAATCGCTGTAACTTCTAAACGACTTATCCGATTTCACTCAATTTAAGCTTGTTTGAAAGAGAAAGGCAAATACCTTTAATTGTCATATTCAATGGTACCCAATAGTTTCAAATAAAATTGCTAGAGGGCGCAATTTGTATTAAAAATTAATGTTTTGGCAATAACTCTGAAACGAACAAAGATATCGAGCTGCGGCGTTTATATTTTTTCTAGCAAATTTCATCTACTTTTCGATTATGGTAACATAATTATACCGTTTGATTTGAATTTTCGGGATAAAATCAAGAAAACTATTATTATTACAAATTGCGCCCTCTAGCAATTTTATTGAGAACTATTATGGACAACTTTACGATACGATTGGTGAAAGTGCATACATTTTTTTTCCAAACAGTCTTTAGTTTGCTAAAATCGGATAAGTCGTTTAGAAGTTACAGCGATTTAAATGTTTACACTTTCAACAGCTTCCCCCACTCTTATTAAAGTCGGTACGCCAATGAGCATAAGACCAAAATGATGTATAATTGTCCAAGCTGTAAAATGGTGTTATCAAACATATACCTTAATGTGGAATTTTCGGAGTAATATAAAATGTTAAAATTTATTTTCAATTACGCCCTCTTGCGGCAAAATGCGGAACTTAAAAATTATTTCCAGAATTTTCTCAGGACCGCTTTAATCATAATTTGTTTTATCCCAAGTTTCTACGTTTAGTAGTTTCCGAGATATAGCCGGCTGCCTTTCTTATTGAATCACCTGGTACATCTTAATATCACTGATATATTTAAAAGCCCATATTGTTTTCCCTCTGTTTAATCCGTTTATTTTAAATTTTGTTGGTTTAATAAAACCTGATTTAAAATCACAAAATCATTCAGTATTTATAACGCTGTTTATTTTAATTTGTAAATTCATTAAGCCAGTTGTTTTTATATTTTATAGATCTCTATATTTAAATTTAATTATTAAATAAAATAGTCGCTCTGTTCTATTAAATCATGTAACGAAAAATATATATGTATGGCCAATATATGCAAATATGGTGCAGTTAACTAATAAGGTATTAAAATCAAAGAGACATATTAATACAGAATACATACAATTAACTACAAATTTAATATATTTAGATAATTAAATGAATATAAACCCGTATTTGATTGAAAAACATAGAAATAATGGTAAGAATATTGATTGCTTAAATCCTAAACCCTTAACCGTTAAGACTTTCTGGGATTTAGGGAGGAGTAAGTGAAACAGAGAGGTATACTTTGTCAACAGATGTATTTTTTGGACAATAAAGGATTTTAGAGTAAAGTAAAGTATAATTCAATAATTTTATAGTAATAATTTTTAACCACGTTAAACACACACCTATTATTCGGTTTTTTGGTCAAAATACAAGCTTATGGTCTAAAAAATACTCTATTACGTAAAAATAGTGAATTAAAAACGATAAAATAACTTGAACTGAAGACGAAATACACCAATTTTTCCTAATTTTGACAGCTCATTTAATTTCAATCGAGACGAAAATAAAAACAAACTTTTCCAAAGCTGTCTATTCAAATCCTAGTTAACTTCAAGATTCGAGATAGACTCGGGTAACAAGTTTTGGCCACCTAGTTTGTATTTCCAGCGAATTGTTTAAATATGGCGGATGAGTAGAAAGTATTTATAGAAGCATATCGCGGTCTTCCGCGTTTTATGGAAAATTAAATATCCCGGGTGTATTAATAAATGTACCACGTAATAAACATAGTGCAAGAATCGCCCACTCCAATTGGGGTGCGCCGAAACGAGGTACGTTTTGTCTAGATAACGTCGAAATCATGTATGGATTGTCCACATAATATGTATATTATTATGTCATATTAAAGCAAATTAGCAGGTACATAAAATGCAAAAAATACAATTTATATGGCAGTTTTGTCGAGATTGATGATTTTTTTTTTGTTTAATTGGCATTTGGCTAATTAGCCATGCAGCCAGTCGCAAAGTAAAAAAGAAGAACATTATTATACGAAACATATAAACAGGGATACACGCTTCACGCCACTGGGGTCTGTCAGGGCGACTTTATTTAAAGACACACAGGGAATAAGGACCACTAAAAAAGGGGATTAAATATAGGGAAAAAATAGGGAAGGTTTGTTTTTTAAATAATTAAAAGTTACAATTTTAAATTGACCTTATATAAATATGTTACAAGAACATTAAATATTTTTATATTTCCTAGTGCCAAAAGGTATAGGATATTAAAAGGGCACTCGACTTTACATTCTTGAATCAATTGCTTGAAGAGGCTATTAATTTCATTTTCATACTTTGTACACTCCAAGAGTAGATGGTCCAAATCACATCTGACATTGCACAAATCACATTTGTCCGAAGGGAAAATACCTATTTTATTTAGGTGGGCTGGATAACAAGCATGGCCCAATTTCAGTCGTATAATGGTTGTAATAAACCGTCTTGGAACTATTATCTCCTTATGCCAGTGCTTATTAGGAATGTTTTTTACAAGAAGTGAATATCTAGTGCGAGATGTGATACAATAGGTTTTCCATCTTAAGTTCCATTTATCTAATATTTCTGATTTTAGAAGAACATCTGCCTCGCTAAGGTTGAGACTAGAACTAATGGGTGTTCCATTACGAATACTCCTTTGCTAGATTATCCACATACTCCTTACCTGTTATACCAGTGTGTTCTTTAACTCAAATAAATGTTATGTGCTTTTTTCTTAACGTAATATATCGTAATAGTTTTCGAATGTGCCATAATAAAGGATTAGTTTTGTAGGACCAAGGTTTAATATTGGTTAGTGCTTTTAGAACGGACAAAGAATCAGACAAAATAACAAAATATTTGTCATATTCAAGAGCAAAATTAAGTGCTTTAAAAATAGCTAAGGCCTCTGTAGTAAAAATACTACAATTTTTTTCAACTTTAAACTTAAATTCATTGTTGATTTGGGGTATATATATAGCTGCTCCATTGCCTTCATCTGTTTTAGACGCATCAGTATAATATAAAGATACATTCTTTATGTTTTATAAGTTCTGCCTTTAAAATATGGTTATTAAGTAATTTGCTATCAGTAAAAGAAGGGATTATCTGCAAATTCTTGAAAACCACTATGGTATTCATAATCTGTTATACATAAAGGCGTAATTTGGTTGAGGATTCCATTAAAGTTTCTAAATGCTTCACATAAAGAGGGAGAGTTTTTATGATTCCAATACTTATTAGTTAAATCATGTGGTATAATTCTAGTTACTCCTGTATAAGTTTGTATTGTTTACCTTAATCTTCTGGTACTTGTACTTTTGGTATATTGTCACTTGCTGACATATAGTATTTCTCTATGTATTCAATTCTGTTAATTAAAGCCTAAAGTATAGTAAAAGGTTTATTTTATTCATAATCTTTAAAATATGCAGGAGGATTGCGTTTTCTCAGCGACTGACAAATAATTTTGTTAGCCTTTTCTTCCTGGATCTGGATGCTCTGATCGTGGGAATTAATTTCAGTGTCTTCATTATTTTCATCATCTTGAATACTAGGTCCAACAAGATCGTTAATCGGCATTGAACTAAAAGTAGTTTCTGTATTGGATAATAGATTAGTTTCAGCTTCAGAATCAGTATCAGGAATTGTAGTATTTTGATCAGAGTTTATTAAGCTTAAATCTCCTCTGGGGGCGAGATGTTTTATAGAAACCGTTGACTCTTTTCCATTCTGATATCGGATTAATGCATATTCAGGGTTTGCCTCTACCAATTTTACTTCATCGACGAGAGGGTTAAAATTGGTAAATATTTTTTGCTCCATTAATAAGTAGGATTTTGTTTTGTAACATGTTTGTTGTCTATTTTTTTCCAAGATAGACAGGACCAAAACAAATGGACGCCGCTTGCACGTGATGCTGGACATATTATAGCTGCTCGCGTCGTTCCATTTTTACTATCGAACGGCCAACAGAATATGAATAATACGGATATCCCGCCCATTTACAAGTGATCATGCAGTGGTCATGTTTATTTCGTGTCTATCTTGGAAATAAAAATACTTTAATAGGTATTTTTCTGAGTTAGAAGTATAAAAAGAAAGGAAAAGCGGGAGTTCTAATATGTTAGTCGGGAGGCTGGAGATTTATTGAAAAATCGGAGCCTCCCGCCTAAATCGGGAGGGTTGGCAACATGGCAACCCTATCAGGAACGTCGGCAACATTTAACGTGACATGAAATGTGTTCCTCACTACTGCAGCTTCTTGGTCAGACGGAAAATAACGTTGAAGTTAATTTTCAAGGAATTAAAGGTGATAATTAATTTCCTCTTTTAGATCCTCCACAATTCCTGCCTCCGATGCTTCAACCATGGTGCTCAGGTGTTCAAACATTGCAAAGTTTTCATGATTTACTTTTCGTCGCTAATTTTCAAGCTTGGAACTAAATGCTTGGAGATTATCTCTAAAATAGATATGGTGCAAGTCCTTTCCCTGAAGTTTTATATTTAACTTGTTTAACTGACCCAAGATGTCCGATAAATAGGCAATTCTTTGAATCCAAGCTTCGTTGTTAAGATGTTCCATAAAATCTTGTTTCCCTTGCATTTCCAAAAAAACTTTAGTTCGTCTTTTAGCTCAAATACACGTTCAATAACATTCCCTTTTGATAACCAACGAACAGCAGTATAGAACAGAAAAGTCTCGTGTTCAGAGTTCATGTCTTTACAGAATTCTTTGGAAAGACGGGTGTTAAGCGCACTAGATTTTATATAATTGACGATTTTAATCAAAGAATCAAGCACTTCTTGCATGGGCCTCGGTACAGTTTTAGTAGCAAGGGCAAACCGGTGAATTATGCAGTGCAAGCCCTTTGCTTGGGGTGTAAGCTATTTAGTTAGTTTTTTTCTGAAATCCTGACGTAGATCCAAGCATAGCTTAGCCTTAAAGGCTGGCAACCCCCCAATAATTATCGCGACCCACTGGTTGGGAACTACTGCCCTAAATCGTTATAACCAACAATTTGGTTCATCTAAAGGAAGGAGTAATTATTGACAAATGTTTCTTAAAATTAATGTCCTGATAAGGGTTACCTTCCTCCGCAGTTGCTATTCGGCAACGTCATGAATCAGCGATTGGCGTGCAAAACCTACTACAATATTTAGCAAGTAACATAAAACATGGAAAACAATGAGCCCCAGGCCAAAGGGCATGGTTCTCGGCATAACGAATAATAATTCATCTACATTTGTAACATTTTTAAAAATTATTATTATTAAAGTTATAGTTTTTGTAAGTAAAAGTGTACACACATCAACTCAAGTGTCTGTTATTTTAGTTTTAAACTGAAAAATTCATATTTTTATTAGCGCTGTCGCTATCTAACGAAATATAATTCCATTAAAAATTATATCATATATTTAAAAAAAAATTAAGAAGGGTTTTCTATTAGACAAAAATCACTCCCGCAAGCTCTTAAAAAAGTTAGGACTTTCGCTAAAAGCTCTTCCTAAAACAACAAAAGTTACTTATACTATTGTCAGTAAGTAACTTTTAATGTTATCAGTAAACTACCAGCTACAAACTGTTTTTCAGTGTTTTATCAAATATGAAAGAAAGTTTGCCTTTTAAAGCGCCATCTATAAATATTATTGTAGTATATTTGTACCGTGCGAGCAAAAATTATTTGCATCAAAGAAGGCTTGGATTAAAAACTTAGGGCTTGGCTTAGATCACAATGATATGGGGATGATATATCTAACCAAATCTAGGTTAAAATTTGTTCAGATTCATATTATCACATGATAAGCCAAACTAATGAGTAATAAAATAAGTAGACAAATACAAATTTATTTTTGTTGTTTACAAAATTGACAAAGTAAGAATATACAGAAAGAAAAAGAAAAATAATAACATAAATTGCTGAAATTGGCCACCGCCATGCTCCAAGCATAAATTCACACGTCTCTTCATATTTTCGAAAGTGTTGACCAGCATCTCTGGAGAAATGTTACCACATTCTTCGATAATCCTTTCTTGTAATTGTTCTAAATTTGCAACTGGTGTTTTAAAAATAGTGTTCTTTAAATAAGGAAAAACAAAGTAATACATAACCGCTAAACAAGGTGATCTAGGTGGGAATTCAATGTCTGATCGAAAACTGATCAATCTGTCGTCGAAAAAATTGCGTCAGTAGTTAATAGTTTCGGCGGCTGTATGGGCGGTTGCACCGTCCTGTTGAAAATATTCAAAACGTAGTTCGTCGTCAAGTAAAAATATTGTCTCTATACCGCTGTGCAGTAACTGTGTCATGGAAAAAAATAGGACCAACAATTTTTCTTCGGGAAACAGCTAAACAGACACCAAATTTTGGATATATTAAGAGTAATTCCTGTGTCTTTCAAAATCTGGCTTGTATTTCTTGGAATTCTTGCACTTTATAAGGAAATAAATTTAGCTGCTTCTTAAGAAGAGTCCTGCATATTCCATAGGATCTTCCCACTTCTTGGAACAGGCGTCTTATACAATTTTTTGGCGTATTTTGCATTATTTCACGAACGTTTGCAACAAGGTCTTCTGTTCTTACAGATGGTCTTCCTGCTCCTTTTTGTGTTGTATAGAACCTGTTTCCCTAAACACAGCCACGGTTCTTTTCAGGCAATGATAAAAATCGCCGGCAATTAAAGCAACTTTAGGATAATGTTCGTGAAAATCATCCATGCACGAACCCGGATTGTATTGCCGTTCACCATTTACTTTAACCCCGTTTCGTTTTTTTAACCATGAATGTTTTGTGCTGTTCCGTAAAGCCCATTGTGTGAATTGTTCAAGAAATTGGAAAAATAAGCGATGAATCAAATTACTTGTAACGACTGTCAAAGATGACGGAATAACTGATTGATTGTTAATTCAGGTAGTTACTGACACTCAACAGGTATTAAGCTCTACGGCTGAGCATTACGTCCTTAGATGCAAGGCCCTCTTTGATGCAAATAATTTTTGCTCGCACGGTAGAAAATTAGTAAGAAGATAAAAACGGGGTGGTCTTATCTCTAATTTATAAATTGTTAAATTAATTTACATTGGTTTAAATAACAACTATTGGTAATGGTTTTAAAGGATGGTATATGCCTTTCTTTAAAGTGACCCAACGTATATTTTTTGCACCTATACATAGAATGCCAGGACACACACATGACCCCCGCCTTTACCTAACCAACCAAATGAGAGATGTGTTCCCATTCTACTTAAAAACATATTCTCAGTCTTATAGAGCGGAAAACATCGGTGGCACTTGGGGAAAGTTGTGTTGTTAATCTCTTCAAAATTATTTTTAAGTCTAAGTTGTCTAAATTTTTGTGAGAAGTTTCGAAGTTTTTAATGTATGGCCATAAAAAGAAGTCGAAAAATTCTACTAGTCGAGTTTTTAGGCATTTTTGAAATATCTTTCCGAAGTTATTAATAACACTGATTGGTCTATAATTGGTTATTTTTGATTTATCCCCAGGTTTATGAATTGGCGTGACAATGGATGTTTTAAATTGAGAAGGAATAAGTTTCTTTTCAAAAATTTAATTAATTACTTATGTACTTTAGAGGTTTAAGAAGGTGCAAGTTACTTTGTTTTATCATTTGGACCGATATTCCGTCTATGCCAAGAGAACTATTATTTTTTAATATAGCTATGTGCTCTATCAATTCGTTTTCTGTTACAGCATTAATATACATGGAATTAGAATTTATATGTATATTTTCACTAAATGCTACTGCGGTATTTATACATTTAACCATATTTAATCCCACTTTAATAAAGTAAGCGTTGCAAAAGTTAGACATTTCCTTATTATCATTAAATAGATTTCCTTGATCATTAGCAATCTTAAACTTGTCATTGAAATTGGTATGTTCATGGTAGGTTCGGAGATCACCTGATATACTTTCTTTAAATTATTTTTGTTTTCTTCAATTTGCCTTAGATAGTGATTGTTTTTTGATTTATTAAATTATAATGATTATATTTAAATTTTGGTTATACACAAGGTATTTATTGGGGGTTTCCAAGTATATTGTTAGGGGTTGTTTATTATCACTTAATAATATGTTATTATTACCTAACAAGCTGTATTTATATCGATTTGAAATTTAAGTTTAAGAGACTCAATTAGTATCGGCGTTGTGGTCTATGGTCAGCGCAGCGGCCTCACAGATCGTAGGCCCGGGTTCCATTCCCAGTGCCGGCAACGTCGATGTTAAATTTGGAATTTGGTTTAAGAGGTGCGCCGTCTTTCGGAAGAGACGTTAAACTGTGGGCCCCGTGTCATGGATGTTGGCACGTTAAAGAACCCTACCCTCGACAAAGAGGGATTCGGCAAAAATTACCAGATAGTGAGTGACAAATTCCCTGGCGTCGGTGATTGTCCTCGTTGCGGAAAAAGGCCGACGTAAAATAAATAAATTTAAAAAAAAAGACTCAATTAGTATTATTAAAACTTTTTCCGCTAAATGTAACAACATTCCCGGTAAAGTAGGAGGTCAAGTAAGGAACAAGTTGGATGTAACTGTAAAAAATAATGAAGGATGTAAATACTTAACTGCAGTAAAAAGCTTTTACGAAGTTGTATCTTGGCCTAAGTTGCAGTATTGTCCGATTACATCAGTAGATGTTGAACGAAGCTTCCCTTTGCATAAACATATTTTTACTAATAGAAGACAATCCTTTTTAGTTGAAAACTTTGAAAAATATTTAGTAATATTCCTTTTATACAATTTTAGGTTAAAAAATTGTTTACTTTTATTTTTCCTTGTTTTTCTTGAATTTTTTTAAAAATAAACCTATTTTTTTATCGCATTTTACTATAATAAATTAAGAAATATTGCATACCAGTATGCATATTTAGTAAAAAAGTGCAAATAACGGCATATTTTAAAGGTTAACATATACATATGCGTATATTTTGGGTGAATTTATGTGCATATAATCCGCCCTTTACGTATTATAAATTAATGCAGTAAAGGTAAGGGCCAAAATGTTCTGAATTTTTTACGCATTAAAAAAACAAGCTTTGATGAGTTATAGTCGTGTGATGTTAATAATCTAATTGTCATGGTAATCAATTCCAATATCTAATAATATGCGGAATTTTTTTTTCATTTACTTACTTACTTTAACTTATAAACTTGTAAAGACTACTTAAAATTTATTACATAAAAAACAATCCGTTAAAACATAAAAACTCATAAAAGTCCAACATTTAATTGCCCTAATAATCACTCACCCATGATAAATTTCGAATGTAATGGCCATAAAATGTTTTCTTTTCCCCTAAATGATGGTGACAAATCAAGCGAATAGAGGCCTTGCCGACAAAAGGTAAAACATAATTATAATCGGTACGAGACCATTACCAAGGCTTTAGGGTTTCGCCTTATAAACTTAGAGCCAAGGGACAAATAAATTCCCTAATGGGGTTAATAGAATTTGACATTTTTATGTTAAGGGACATACATACTGGACTCCATTAATCGTTAGTTTTAAAAATAACTTACTCTAGTTCAGTAAATAACTTGTTTATGAAAGAGTAAAGCTATCTATCTATCGATTTATACATGTAGGTATATAAAACTGATTGTAACTCTTTTTTTTTAAAGTCATTCTTATAAACCGCAATTTACGCAAAAATTATTTTTAGGATGATCTTGATAGGCAATAACAATTTGAAGAAATAATGACAGCTAACAAATAATAACATTTTCAGATCATTTGTTTAGCAGATAAAGCTATTTTTTCTTAAATGGCCACGTCAACAGAAGAACTACAGGTACTGGGCATGTAAGAATTCTAATAAGTTCGAAGAAACTTAACACACACTATAATCAAAATGATAATGTCTTGGCGGTACTTATTCGAAAATAGAGTAATCTGAACAGTTATTTGTGATGAAAGCCGCCCTCGTTAAATTTTTTTCAAAGTTATCTAGTTCTAGCTTTATCCTCTCCATTTCTAAATGATAATGATCCTGAATTATACAGTTCGATTTTACGGTTTCAGGATGGTTCTCCTCCGCATTATGCTAGTTATGTAAAAGAATACTTAAATACCATATTTCCTGAGCAATGGACAGCACATGACGTCGAAATGATGTCTAAAAGGAGTCTTCAGCTTCGGCTAAAAGACATCTTTTGAACTTCCATAACGACGTCTTTTTGACGTTAGAAGTCACTAGTTTTTGACGTCGAAATTAGGCTACCTTCTGAAGTCGAACTGACGTCACCTTTTGACGTCGCAATAACGTGAATTTCAAATTTTAGCGACGTAACGCCCATTGTGAGAAATAAAATAATTTTTAAATTACATATTCATATTGTTGAATTTTTTTCCGCTAAATGTAACTCATTCTAATTCCCGGTAAAGTAAAAGGTCAAGTAAGGAACAAATTGGATTTAACTGTAAAAAAGAATGAAGGATTTAAATACTTAACTGCACTAAAAAGCATTTATGAGGGTAAGCATCCAACGAAGTTGTATCTTGGCCTTATATTTTACTACCTAAGTTGCAGTATTGTCCGATTACATCAGTAGGTGTTGAGAGAAGCTTCTCTTTGTATAAACATATATTGTATAGAAAATTCTTATTAAATTAATTGATTCAGCCGATACTAGGTGGAAATCCATAATTATAGTATTATGGGATACAGTAAAACAAAGTTGAGCTTGTAAATTTCCACTATATTAACCAGAAAAATGACATGTTTCGCTTACACTGTAGCTTCGTCAGATGACAATGATTTAATAAAGGTGAAAAGTAAAAATTAAAAGTTGGGGATCATTAAGTAACAGGTCCGTATCTTTAAGTTTATTTATTTCCATAGATTCTAACAAATTCAGTTTTAGGCCTTTGTTTTCTGTATGTAAGATTTTAAAGGAATGATCGAAATTATGTTGATAATCAAGTAAATGGTTAGCATAGTTTGAGTCTGTTTTATTTTTTAGAAAACTATTATAATGTTCCTGTATTCTTTTGCCACACTGTCTACCCGTTTGGCCAATGTATGTTTTAGGACAATCTTTGCATTTTAATTTATAGACGCCTGATTTTTGTTTTTACCGCTTTTAGTTTTATTGTTTTTGATAAATTTACTTAAAGAGTTAGTTTCGTAACACAAATTTATATCAAGTTTGTTAAGAAAATTGCCAATTACTTTGCTAGGTTGTCCAAAGAAAGTGACAAGTTTAAATTGTTCAGAGTTTTTGCTTCTAGTTTCAGTCAATAGCCTTTTTGTAAGTTTTCTTTTTTAGGATTCAATTAGATTTGAGTTATATCCGTTAACTGCAATTTGTTTAATAATGTTTAGTTCTTTTTGAAAATTGATTTTATTTAGAGGGAGAGTTACTAGTCTATGGATCAGACTGTGAAAAGAAGCTAATTTGTGTTGTATAGGGTAACAAGAAGAGTTGTGTATGACAGTATCAGTATGAATGAGATAGTTTATGGAAAACGGAGAAAACGTGTCTATCATTTTCTCTCTTAATATTTAATAATAAATAATTTAATAATTTTACTTTTCACCTTTATGAAATCATTGTCATCTGACGAAGCTACAGTGTTAGCGAAACATGTCATTTTTCTGGTTAATATAGTGTAAATTTACAAGTTCAACTTTGTTTTACTGTATCCCATAATACTACAATCCTTATGAGTTAAAAAATTTTAAAAATATTTTGTAATAAATGCCTTTTATACAGTTTTAGGTTAAAAAATTGTCTACTTTTAATTTTCTTTATTTTTTATTGCTTTTTTTTTAAATAATCATATTTTTTAGAACCCGATGTGTTTCTTTACCTCATTTTACTATAATACATTAGGAAATATTGCATACCAATATGCATATTTTAAAGGCAAACAAAGCATATATATGCTCATATTTTGGCTAAATTTAAGTGTATATAATCCGCCCTTTAGTAATGAATAACAATTTTAAAAAATATTTCTGAAGTTCATTGATGTTGTTGGTTTATATCAAGCATTCTAAGGCTTTAATATGTTAATACGACGTTTTACCACTGACGTCAAATATACGTCTGGAATACGTCAAAAAAATGTCATATTATGTTTAAAAGACGTATATGACCGAAAATGACGTTATTTAGACGTCATTTTCGTCATTATGGCTACCTGGCAAGTAGAATGTTAATAATGAAAATAATGTCAGCAACCACATGCCATCGTTTATAAAAGGGTTTTTAAATCACCCTGTATAATGAATATAATAATATACTTTTACTTTTAAACGACAAAATTATCCCTCGAGAGGCCTGATTATTTTTTTTTTCAATTTTCCCCTTTTACTCACATACAAAGTAATATGGTTAGCTAAAGATATTAAAGTAAATTTAAAATTCTATGCTCTAACAATTCCAATTACTCTTTTTCGCAATAAAATTAGTATTATTGCTCATAAATTGCGCCTATAAAAAAACATTTTATGGCTCATAAAATTTGTGATACTATGGGGAACAAAGAAAATTATTTTTTCACTTTAAAAACTTAGGTTTGTAAAACGAGATCCATTCAGAACTTATTTTTAACACCTGTCGTATTTGTGTATTTTATAGTGTCTTCTAGACTTCATAATAAAGAGATCCTTTCTAAAAATGTCGAAGGTAGTCTTTGTTCACATTTCGTGATAAATATTCCCAATGGTACGTAAAAGGAATATTATTAAATTTCGTTATACCTTTCAGATATTGCTTTATGACAAAGCTACGCAAAAAGCAATGATTGCCAGAAGATTTCACCTAGTATCGCTGTGTGAATGGACATCGGCAACCGGATCGTTCAACTTTCTTGAAATTTTTAGCGCATGTATGTGAATGCTTGTAGGGTAAGGTTTGCAAGTCAGTGTTAATTTACTATTTATTTGCTCAACTTAAAGGTGGAAAAAACGGTTTTACGTCTGGAGCGTTGCAATCGCGGTCGCTCCAAAAAAATACCGCTCCAAAATAACGTTACTTTGGGGCGACAAAAATTTTACAACTGGGCGCTTGGCGGCTATGTTACAAAACAAACCGTTGCGATTTTATGTAAAGTTCACCGTAACGTGTGCGATAATGCGAGTTTATCATTTACGATTCACCTACCCTACAATCCACAATAGTTATGTTTCTTTAGAATCATAGAAGTGGACGGTAAAAAACACTGTTTTTACTGTTTTTCATTTAATCTTAAATTTAAAAAGAATGCTATTATATTTTATTTGGCTACCCTTATTCGTGTTGTATTAATTAACAGTAAAATTGCCTCATTTAAGTATTATCAAATAAGCAAGAATAATATGTTTAGTAGAAATAGGGTGGTCTTATGGAAAAATAGCTGATTATTTTATAGTACCTAGAAGTACTGTTCAAGGAACTGTAAAAAATGGCGCTATCATCAATCACTTGAAAGGTCTGTTGGGTCTAGTTTAAATAATAGAAAATCATCAAATTTAGAAGACAAATCATCAAAATCCATTTGAAACACAATGTTCCGAATTAAGAAATCGAGCAGCTGCATCTAAACAGTTTTTAAAAAATAGTGATAAGGAACAAGAAATTGGGTTTGCTGTGCAATATTTACCCGAAAATGATTTTTTTTGGCAAAATGTTATCTTTTCCGATAAGAAAACTTTTCAGTCTACATGTAATGGAAATATTCGAGTATATAGACCACCAAATTTCCGATATGATGAGAAGTATACACAAAAAAAGCAAACCAGTGGACGTTTCTCCGTTAATGTGTGGGCATGGATAAGTGTTTACGGTGTAGGTGTATGCTGGAATATTGGTGGAACACTAAACAGTAATATATTTATCTTCAGATTTTGAAAAATGTTTTTCTTGCTTCTGCCGCGATATTTTTTTGAAGGAAATAACTTTATGTTTCAGCAGGATAACTGCCCTGTGCATACTTCAAGAAATATAGGAAACTGGTTTAGACAAAATAACGTATGTAACATGTCTGCATTGTTGCTCAAGAAGTCCTGATTTAAATCCAATTGAAAATGTTTGGGGATTGATGTTAAAAAAATGTACAAAATAAATTTGAAACCACAGAATGAAATAGAGTTATTTGATAAAATAGAAAAAATTTAGGAAGGGCTAAATCCGGATAACACCAGAAGTATTATTTTGTCAATGCCAAGAAGATTACGATTAGTGTTATAATCCAATGGCGCAGCAATTAAATATTAATATTTTGTTTATTGTTTGTTAATAAATTTACTCTTTTTGGCTTTATCCTTTTGTAGTTTTCCTGGTATTATTTTATAATTTTCTTATTTCGCCGCTGTAATTTAAACACAAAAATATTTAGAAACAACCATTATTTCTAGTAAAAAATCGCACATACATTAATTTACAGCTATGTATATAGCTGGTGTTCTATCCAGGTATAAGCAGCAAGGTGAGAAACCCGTTTTACCCAATTTTGTTGTAATTGACATATGTATGGGTTGAGTGTACGAATTTATAATTATGTCGTCAACTGTACTTTTCAAAATTGGTTTATATTTATTAAAGGCTTTATGTATTTATTTATTTATTTAAATAAACCCCTATATGTTAATAAGAAAAACTTTAAAAAGCTTGCGTTCTACACGGCCATTACCTAGCCTATTCACCTTGACTTCAGTGACAGATTTTTTATACGTCTATTATCGTCGTGTGTTATATTTAAATTAGGTACTTTTATTTATGCTAAAATTAATACTTTTACTCGTAAATTATAGCTAGAAAGAAGATAATAATCTTTATAGCTTATAATTAATAAAATTATAGAGTAAAAAGAAAATGACTTAATACCTTTCGAATGTTAAAATCGAGGTTCTTTTTCAGCTTAAAAAGTTTATCACTGCATTAAAAATTATGACAAGAGCATTCGACCACAACGTTTCTGTCAAGAAATATGTATAAAACCACAAAGTAATAGTTCCCCGGCAGTGGTATTTCACGAGACGAGAAATCTCGCACTTTTTAAAAAAAAACTCTCGTCTCGTCTCGCAAATCAAGTCGAGATTTTTTCCAAATCTCGCCTCGCTAATATCTCGCAAGATGTTTCCTCGTCTCGTCTTCCGAGTGTCTCGCAACTTCTCGTTCTCGCAATTTGACGTCATAAAAAAAATTCTGCAAAAGTTCCAAGTACCGTGCGAGCAAAAATTATTGTCATCAAAGAGGGTCTTGCATCTAAGGACGTAATACTTGGCCGTAGAGCTTAATACCTGTTGGGTGTCAGTAACTACCTGAATTAACAATCAATCAGTTATTCCGTCATCTTTGACAGTCGTTACAAGTAATTTGATTCATCGCTAATTTTTCCAATTTCTTGAACAATTCACACAATAGGCTTTACGGAACAGCGCAAAACATTCATGGTTGAAGCGTATTTTCGAAACGGGGTTAGAGTAAATGGTGAGTGGTAATACAATCTGAGTTTGTGCATGGACAATTTTCACGATCATTTTCCCAACGTTGCTTTTATAGCTGGGAATTTTTATCATTGCCTGAAAAGAACCGTGTCTGTGTTTAGGGAAACAGGTTCTATAAAACACATAAAAGGAGCACGAAGACCATCTGTAAGAACAGAAGAACTTGTTGCAAACGTTCGTCAAATAATGCAAAATACGCCATCAAATTCTATAAGACGCCTGTCCCAAGAAGTGGGAAAACCGAATTCAAACGAAAACGAACGACTACGGTACCCTTCGCGGTTCGCGCAAATACGCAAAAATAGAATTATTTGATCAACCTAATGTTTTTTTTTTAATTGAGATTGTTGCGGACAACGCAACCCTTTTCTTTTTCTATTCAGAATAATTTCAAATAATAAAATATTATTTATTTTCTTACTTTTAAAATAAAATATAATGATTGTATTCCCGTCAACAGCGACGAGATAAAAAAAACTCTATTTTTAGAATCCCGACTACTGATTTTGGCTAGGCGAATAGTTTATTATTTTTATAATTTCAAGAAGACACTTTTGAGTTTGAGTCGACTACGAAGAGGTAAAAGGTGGCTCACGCTGCAAAAAGTGTTTTATATACGAGGTTTCACGCTTCAGTGAAAGGTTATAATATAAAGTATTTATAAAAAAAGCGACTCGTTGTTTCCGACCCAGGAAAACAAGCATTTAATAATTTTTACAAGTGACAATCAAATACCTATCATTAAGCCTGATTTGTTTAAAGCTGTATTTCTTGTGCTGTGCGGCTAATTAATTCCCTAACTGCTATGTAACTAAACTATACAAGTAAACTGTAAATCTAAGTTCCAGAGCTTAGTTAATTAATTACTGAAAACTAAAGTAATGCTGAACATAGTGCAAACTCTGTGATATACCTACTAGTGACTGTGATTGGTATTTAAAAAAGTGAACGGGGAAGAAGTGACATAAACATTGAGCAACAAATTTGCACATGTGACTGTTTGAAGGTTGGAGACAATGATGTTTCTTGAATGATGAAAGAGTTTCGGACTTCCATTTCTTTATTTGTTTTAAATCACAACGTTTCAACTGGTAAGTATCTCCAGTCGTCTTCGGGTAAATACTAAATAAGTAAAGTAACTAAAAGATTATTTATTACTATTATTTAGTATTCACCTGAAGACAACTGGAGATACTTACCAGTTGAAACGTTGTGATTTAATACGAATAAAGACAATGGGAGTCCAAAACTCTTTCATCATTCAAATTTGCACATGTTTTTATTCAGTATATTATATGGAAATGGTAAATGGTATGCATTTTGGTAAAAGGAAAAGTAACAATAGACCAAATAAAAACTTATTGTCGCCTAAATGCCGATAGTCAGCTGGCGTTTAACATTATGTGTAATCCTCACCTACTATTATATAGATCTAGTTAGAGGCATATAACACCAATTATTATATAGTGTTCTATGCCGCTAAATGTTTTGCTAAATGATCTAAAGATCCGTGGCATACAGATATTATTACCTTGGTGTCTTAGGCCTCTGAATAAAAATGCACATAGTGTTAAAAGTCTACCCTATTTCTCAGCTACCTTAACTAATTGGACTTGGTGTTGTATGCCCCACAAAAGAGTTTAATTTTCTAAATAAAACTACATAGTTACCTAATTTTTGTAAAAATTGGGCATAGTGTCTTATGCCTCCGGAGTACAGAGTTTGTAACCTTGTTAAACAATAGTTTTATTATCAAAATATCCAGCCAGCAACTTAGATATTACAGTCCACTCACTTTTCAAAGGAATATTGCTTGTAATGCAAGCTGATAGTAGGAGAAATAAGTCGTACTATTTCTGTGCATTGGGATTATAAAAACCTTATTGTAACAGAAATAATTTATTTCCTTCTTTTCCAAAACAATTTTTGAAAATAATAATAACTATAATACAACAATTCTTTTGTAAAAAACATTTGCATTATTATTTCAAATTTAATAAAGCTACTAAATTATCAAAGGAACACAAAAATTCCACAGTACTAAATCATTTCATATCATGCCAATATCTTGAACCCATGGGGGCTTTTATAAAAAAAAAGGGAAAGGAAATACCTATTTAATTTAATGTAGTATATGCAAAGGACCATATCTTAAAAGGACCAAAACAGTTTTCCGTCGATTTTGCATACGAAAGGAAGTCTTCCATACCTTTTATTCCAGAATTAGGCCCTAGCCTTTGCCTATTATATTCGTATAATATGGTGGAAAATACGTGTCCCTTTTTGTCATGCACCCGATACTTTACTATGAAATTTTACGGACCTCTAACTTACATAAAATTTTACTTAAATATATTTTGTATTCCTTACTATAGTGTATGTAAATTTCCACCTAAGTGTACGGGTAGTTAGTGAAACTAAGTGCTCAATATATTAAATGGAAACATATTGAGCATAAAAATACTTATCTATTAATTTGGTTTGTTCTGTTGACAAAAAATATTTGCTTTTTTCAGTGTATTCTTAAGGTTATCAGTATATCTCTGGCCCCCGTGAATAAGCATACAAGTCACCAAATTTGCAAAAATAAGATATTTACATAAAATATGATTGTAGAACAAACCATTACCTTTTTTGTGAATAAGCAAATAAGTCGGATATCACTCATCTACTTCTTGCTAATATTAGTTTTTAGTAATAAGCAGATAAGTAAACTTATCTTGTTGTTCACGGCGGCGGTGTTACAATTATGTTCAAATAATATATTATAGTTATTTCCTGGTGCACGGAGAAATACCCCCGCCACGCTAAAAACTCGATAAGTTATCTGCTTGTTCTCTCAGCAAGTGATTGTTTTTGAGGTAATAATAATTATCCAGTAAATAGAATAATATATGGACGAGTTTGTATTATTTTTAAAAATTGGAAGGAAAACAAGCAGCAGCACTCAGACTGAAAGCTACATACTGGACCCGTTGCAATTAACAAATACAAGAAAAATAACCTTATGGAACTTTTGCCTTGAAACTTTTGATATGAAGTTTCGACCTTTTAACGAAGGTTTATTGGTCGCTGATATTCCTGACATAGATCCAGATTTAGTGAAGACCGATCCCGACGAGCAATAGTAGCCCAATATTATTAGTATTATTTTTTGGTCGTGTTGTTGTGCATAATACGTTTTTACTATTGCAAAATAAATAACGATAAATGCCTTTAATATAATATTGAATATGTCTTCCTAAAACACACAGTTAAGATATTATCTCAAGTTATCCTAAAATGTATCTTAAACTATAATTGTGAATATCCGGATAAGTCGCTCAAAATACACTTAAAATCGTTTCATTACATATAACAATATTCTTAGTTATACATTACCTATTTTAGTTGTAAAAATCAGTAAAAGATCCCCATAATACCGTTTAGGCAATTTACTTCAACTAAATTAATATTGAAGAAGTAGTCCATACTCAAAGTGGAGTTAAATGATATAGAATAATAAAAGCACAAAGTCTTTCTCCAAAAATTTTTTTATATAATATACTAGTTATTCGAATAAAAAAATTGTGGAGAAAGACTTTGCATAAGTAATGTTATACAGGGTTAAATTAAAATGCTGTTTTTGATCATACCTTTAAAACACCATTTGGAAAAATTGATGTAGATAATTTTGTTTAAAAAGCTACAATCTTAATGGTGAATACCTTTCATAACTACGCAAACAAACGACTACATCTTGCTTCTTTTGAGCATCCCGAAAGAGACGCAGTTTTATGCCCAGCTAATTTACCTGAGCGAGACAAATATAATTCAGCGAGTATATAGTATCAAATTCGCATGAGTGGTCGCGGTCATCTTGGCGGTAGCGGTCATCGAACGGTCGTGCAAGGATGGTTTCGAGTGTACTAAAGGTACGGTAAAGGTCAGATCCGTAACAGACCTGCGGAAACAACAAAGGCGTTCAGCTTTTGCTATCATAATAAAGGGTTTGCGGTAAAGTACTTGATAAGACGAGCGCGAGCAATTAACGTTAGCGTATCGGTAATAAGTCCCAGATAACCGGTAAAATGACCAGCGGTTCCGTAGAATGTCGGTTCCTCTACGCATGCGCGGCTAAAAACAACTTTCGTGGACGTTTACATTTATAGACGTAGAAATAGTGTGTAAGACAAAGACGTTAACATGTATGTGTGTGTAAGACAGAGGAAGAACGTAGATAAACATTAGGTGGGGATGTGCATTAGAGTACGATACTACCAGATTTAATAAGTTAGGATGAGATAAAACCAACGGATTTAAAAGCCTGCAGTGGTCCGACCTTAGACGGGGGAGCATAACAAGAAAGAGACAGAATGTCCTGCGTGTGTTTATGTGTGTGTGAATGGAAGGTATAGCTCCCGGGCTAAAACTAGACAGAACCAACGGGTTTAAGAGCCTGCAATGGTCCAATCACAAAGTCAGGAAATTCTGATTAACAGTGATTCGGCGAGTGTGTGTAAGCAAAACAGTGTACCTATGTGAAAGAATTTAAAATAAACCAGAATGCATAGCAGAATACGACGGCGAAAGTGGCAAGGGGAATCGGCAGGCTTGCAGCCGCAACGTAGGTTATTACCATCTGCGGATGCTCGGCAGGTCTCGGAGTTGGTTGGTGATATATTTTTTTTCCTATGAACTTCCCCCAAAACCCTGGCTACGGACCTGGAGTTACTTCAGGACATTAAAAACAGCCAATACATAATATTAACCCCTTTGGCCCAGACTGTGCACTGAAATGATTAGTGCCGGGACCAAGATGTATTTGTTGTCTTTATGTTTGATATCGAGCTTAACTAGGGAGATTATAGGGGACCGAAGCATACCGTTAGCAACCAGGAAAATATTGATGTTACGGTTTTACACTTAGGCCAACCAATTAAAAGCGGCTGTAGGTGGGTTGAAAGAGGATTAATTTTAAATAGCATTAAATTTATGTAAACAACAAAATGTAGCTATTATAAATATTACGTTAGTATTCGCCTGATTAAATGTGTTATAATAATCGTATAACAAATTGTACTAGTTATTTTAAGGTAAGTACCGTGCGAGCAAAAATTATTTAAAAACGTCGGGCTTAGTTTAGATCACAATGATATGGAGATGATATATCTAACCAAATCTAGGTTAACATTTTGTCAAATTCATATTATGACATGATATGCTAACCTAATGAGTAATAAAATAAGTAAACAAATAAAAATTTATTATTGTTGTTTACAAAATTAACAAAGTAAGAATATACAGAAAGAAAAAGAAAAATAATTACATAAATTGCTGAAATTGGCCACCGCCATGCTCCAAGCATAAATTCACACGTCTAGCAAGTTTTTTTGTTTAAAGAAGTAAGTAGTAATACACAATTTTCAAATTATACACTGAAATTGTCAAAGCACATACCTACACATTGATTAATTGCTTAATACCACATCGTTGGTGTATGTTTTGGTGATTAATTAGCTGTGATAATTGTAAATCATCATAAAATTAGATACTTTGAAACTCACGAATGAGGAAACTTCTTACCCACCCTTTTAGTTAATTTATTCAGATTTAGGTAATCTACATGTTTATAAATGCATAAAACTTAATCAACCATTTAAATTTATATTTCTAGCATTTCCTCAAGTTTACGACTGAATTTATATGAATTGTATGCACAAGTTGTATGGATAACTACTAAATTCCAACAAGAACTGATGATTTAAAATTTGCAGGTCTATGTTATTATACTTATTTAAACAACTCTACAAGGTGTTTCAATAAAAACTCCCAGGCCAATTATTTCGAAAACTAAAAGCGACATGTAAATTCTGTAAACGCCAGTTTCAAATTTATATTTCTAGCATTTCCTCAAGTTTACGACTGAATTAATATGAATTGTATGCACAAGTTGTATGGATAACTACTAAATTTTAACAAGAACTAATGATTTAAAATTTGCAGGTCTATGTTATTATACTTATTTAAACAACTCTACAGGGTGTTTCAATAAAAACTCCCAGGCCAATTATTTCGAAAATTAAAAGCGACATGTAAATTCTGTAAACGCCAGTTTCAAATTTATATTTCTAGCATTTCCTCAAGTTTACGACTGAATTAATATGAATTGTATGCACAAGTTGTATGGATAACTATTAAATTCCAACAAGAACTGATGATTTAAAATTTGCAGGTCTATGTTATTATACTTATTTAAACAACTCTACAGGCTGTTTCAATAAAACTCCCAGGCCAATTATTTCGAAAACTAAAAGCGACAAGTAAATTCTGTAAACGCCAGTTTCAAATTTATATTTCTAGCATTTCCTCAAGTTTACGACTGAATTAATATGAATTGTATGCACAAGTTGTATGGATAACTACTAAATTCCAACAAGAACTGATGATTTAAAATTTGCAGGTCTATGTTATTATACTTATTTAAACAACTCTACAGGGTGTTTCAATAAAAACTCCCAGGCCAATTATTTCGAAAACTAAAAGCGACATGTAAATTCTGTAAACGCCAGTTTCAAATTTATATTTCTAGCATTTCCTCAAGTTTACGACTGAATTAATATGAATTGTATGCACAAGTTGTATGGATAACTACTAAATTCCAACAAGAACTGATGATTTAAAATTTGCAGGTCTATGTTATTATACTTATTTAAACAACTCTACAGGGTGTTTCAATAAAAACTCCCAGGCCAATTATTTCGAAAATTAAAAGCGACATGTAAATTCTGTAAACGCCAGTTTCAAATTTATATTTCTAGCATTTCCTCAAGTTTACGACTGAATTAATATGAATTGTATGCACAAGTTGTATGGATAACTATTAAATTCCAACAAGAACTGATGATTTAAAATTTGCAGGTCTATGTTATTATACTTATTTAAACAACTCTACAGGCTGTTTCAATAAAACTCCCAGGCCAATTATTTCGAAAACTAAAAGCGACAAGTAAATTCTGTAAACGCCAGTTTCAAATTTATATTTCTAGCATTTCCTCAAGTTTACGACTGAATTAATATGAATTGTATGCACAAGTTGTATGGATAACTACTAAATTCCAACAAGAACTGATGATTTAAAATTTGCAGGTCTATGTTATTATACTTATTTAAACAACTCTACAGGCTGTTTCAATAAAACTCCCAGTCCAATTATTTCGAAAACTAAAAGCGACAAGTAAATTCTGTAAACGCCAGTTTCAAATTTATATTTCTAGCATTTCCTCAAGTTTACGACTGAATTAATATGAATTGTATGCACAAGTTGTATGGATAACTACTAAATTCCAACAAGAACTGATGATTTAAAATTTGCAGGTCTATGTTATTAAACTTATTTAAACAACTCTACAGGCTGCTTCAATAAAAACTCTTAGGCCAATTATTTCGAAAACTAACAGCGACATGTAAATTCTGTAAACGCCAGTTTCAAATTTATATTTGTAGCATTTCCTCAAGTTTACGACTGAATTAATATGAATTGTATGCACAAGTTGTATGGATAACTACTAAATTCCAACAAAAACTGATGATTTAAAATTTGCAGGTTTATGTTATTATACTTATTTAAATAACTCTACAGGCTGTTTCAATAAAAACTCCCAGGCCAATTATTTTGAAAACTAAAAGCGACATGTAAATTCTGTAAACGCCAGTTTCAAATTTATATTTCTAGCATTTCCTCAAGTTTACGACTGAATTAATATGAATTGTATGCACAAGTTGTATGGATAACTACTAAATTCCAACAAGAACTGATGATTTAAAATTTGCAGGTCTATGTTATTATACTTATTTAAACAACTCTACAGGCTGCTTCAATAAAAACTCCCAGGCCAATTATTTCGAAAACTAACAGCGACATGTAAATTCTGTAAACGCCAGTTTCAAATTTATATTTGTAGCATTTCCTCAAGTTTACGACTGAATTAATATGAATTGTATGCACAAGTTGTATGGATAACTACTAAATTCCAACAAAAACTGATGATTTAAAATTTGCAGGTCTATGTTATTATACTTATTTAAACAACTCTACAGGCTGTTTCAATAAAAACTCCCAGGCCAATTATTTTGAAAACTAAAAGCGACATGTAAATTCTGTAAACGCCAGTTTCAAATTTATATTTCTAGCATTTCCTCAAGTTTACGACTAAATTAATATGAATTGTATGCACAAGTTGTATGGATAACTACTAAATTCCAACAAGAACTGATGATTTAAAATTTGCAGGTCTATGTTATTATACTTATTTAAACAACTCTACAGGCTGCTTCAATAAAAACTCCCAGGCCAATTATTTCGAAAACTAACAACGACATGTAAATTCTGTAAACGCCAGTTTCAAATTTATATTTCTAGCATTTCCTCAAGTTTACGACTGAATTAATATGAATTGTATGCACAAGTTGTATGGATAACTACTAAATTTCAACAAGAACGGATGATTTAAAATTTGCAGGTCTATGTTATTATACTTATTTAAACAACTCTACAGGCTGTTTCAATAAAAACTCCCAGGCCAATTATTTCAAAAACTAAAAGCGACATGTAAATTCTGTAAACGCCAGTTTTTAACCTCTATGATTGGCTTCACAACTGTGTAAAAAATGTCTTTGAATAATACAAAATGTAGGTGGCGCCACGGTGCAAAGAATTTTTTCGATGACAGGAACTTTTAAATGCTGTTGTTCTTAAAGATAATTAATTTTTGATCAAACCATGATCAATAAAAATTTTTGATATATCCAACATGAACGGAGATATTTGGGGTTAAGTTTTTAAAAAAAATAATTTTAATAAGTATTTTATTTATAAATATTTTTAATATTCTTTAGCAGATTTTAATTTAATTTTGGTAATGATAAGTTTAGTGATAAAACTTCTTAACAAATAATATCGGCAAAATATAAGACGCCACTGAGTTTTTGGTAATTTTTATATTTTTTTCGGATTAAGCAACTAAAAATATCATTTTCTTGTCTGTTAAATTATTTTCATATTATGAGTTTAAGGATCTTAGGGAGCAAATGAAACCTTAATTTGAACTTGCCGACGTTTCGGAAAATATATTTCCTTCCTCAGGGCCCTAAAACAATAGGATTCTTTCTTAGGTGTCAACAATAACCGATAAAAACATTACATAATTGATTTGTTTGGAAAATGACAAATCTTATTTTCGGTAACATATATTTAACAGAAAGTACATATTATATATCCTTGATATATTAAAGAGTAACACAGTTACAAATAGGTGTAATTTTTCTTTTATATCTCATGGTGTTTAAAGAGAAAAGGAACACTTTTAGAAATAACGCGCAAACTGCAAAGAGAGACAAATGAAAGTTACGACAATTTGCGTATTTTAATTTTCTTAAAAAGTATACCAAAATTAAAACATATCAGAAAAAAAAGCGAAAAAGAGAAAAGTTTTCTTATTAAAATAAAATAAAATAGGGACCAAGGGTGAACCAAAAAAAAACAACAAAAAAAAAGTGTTAAAAACTTACAAAGTTAAAGTTGGCTCCACGAGACATAATGGTAAAAAGAAACAAATGAAAAAATAAAATTAGGACACATAACGGTAAAAGGGTTATACGAGTATACAGGGTGTTCATTTGAAAACTTCCCACCACGGATTTTCCTGCTTTAAAATAAAAATGTGGAAAATCGCTTGGACCCGTCGATTTTTATTTCGAGGGGGACATCTTTTTCGTATATTGTCAATCTTGTTACTTTAAGCCCCTAGGAGGGAGGGGGGGTAAGATCTAAATCTTAAATGGATACCCCTATTTTATATAATTTTTTTAGACTCTGCATAAAATTCTGAACATTTTTTAATAAAAGCATTATTAGTCTATACTAAACAGTTTCCGAGATATTGACTCTTGAAAAATGAGATTTTTGAACTTTGACAGCGTCTAGCTTTCTAACTGTATGTCTTAGAGCAAAACGGCTTACATGTCCCTATCTTCGATTTTTATTATCTTTCCGATCGTGTCAACTTCCGGTTAAACCGGAAGTACTATATTTCTTACAACCTGCATATTTTGTAAATTGCACCACTTTTGCAAAATAAGACTCAACGCAACCTACATAAAACTTCTTAGTTTTGACAATGCTTTATTTCAGATACATTTTCTTTAAAGTATATTAAATGTGTGTTTTTCTACAAAATCAAAATTGGGCTATTAAAATTTGGTCGCATGTGATGCAAAGTTTATTTGTTTTTTACCCTGTGTAAGGTAACTTCATAAAATAAGTATTTTTAAAAACGTAGTTTGTGTCTGAAAGTAATACACCTTAATATTAAGACAAAAAAGAACACAGTGTCATCAGTAAAGTATAAGTGGAAAATAAATTTTAGTGGTGGGTAAAAAATCAAAATTATCTTATGCAGGTGAAATTTGGCATGTGGGCTAGAAACTTTATTTAAAAAACTTTTTCTTATAACTTTTTTTGATATTTTCAGACATTCACTTGTGAATTATTTTTTGAAAAAAATTAAAATTATTAAAATTATATTTTTACTGCTTACGAACTCACCCAAAGTTAGCCAAACTGTGCGCGACAATTCACGAACAATGAGTTTCGGCGCGGCCGAAGGTTCGGCCGATTTTTGGCCGAAACCGAAACTGTCCCCGAAACTAGATTTTTTGGCCGAAACTAGCTGAAACCGATCCTTCGGTCGGTCTCTAATAATAATTAACCATCTGTGAGTATTTCCATGTAAAATTAAATTTTTTAATGTACTCATATAAAATAAGGTATTATTTCATAAAAGTCGCCCGCAGTAATATTTTTCAGAAGTTAAAAATAAAGCATTAACTTTTTCTGCAAAGTAAAATTACTGTAGAGTATATTTGCGTTATTAATTTCCTGCATTAATTTTAGGTGATATTAAAAGCAGAGACTTAATTCCGTAATAGAAATTCAGCAGGGCGCAAAATGTGTTTATTTTAAGATAAACCGCGTGTGTGCGACGGTTTTTATTATGATTTAAACGTTATAAAATATTCGCTTTGTAATTAGGGCCTAAGGGTAACCGGCTAAAGTTATGTGCTCGTTAAATTACTGCTTAAAGGTCGCCTCATAAACTTTCTTTTTCAACCGACCGTATTGTAAATTATTGAAAATTATCGGTTCTTGTACGTGTTATCTCCGGTTTATGCTAATTTAGAAGTAATATGAATGAGTGTAATAATTGTTAAATAGAAGTATGAGCCCAATAAAAGACAAAATGTTACTACACGGAGAAAAAGCCTTCTATTCCCTATAAGAATTCACATACTCTTTATACAACTGTTTAATACTACATGTGACAGCAACGCGCTTTCCTACTGTAACACAAGGAAAATTGCTAGACCGTTGTGTAGTGATAATATCACAGTAATATAGCCAACTAGCGTGTACCCGGCATGCGTTGCAACCCGCTGGTATAAATACAAACCCGAACAAACCCGATATATTGGTACCCAGCATGCCACTTTCTGAAATTGCACCCGTGCGAAGCCGGGGCGGGTCGCTAGTTATACATAAAAACCTTCCTCCTGAATCACTCTATCTATTAAAAAAACCGCTTCAAAATCCGTTGCGCAGTTTTAAAGATTTAAGCACATATAGGGATATAGGGACAGACGGGCGATAGCGACTTTGTTTAATACTATGTTAAGATAAGGAATATGAGTTATTGCTACCATAGAAGTTCTATTGGGGGTGTAATCTAGTTTTATATACTATATTAGTTCCGACTGGCAGTTGTACCTAATGAAACTTGACATTAATCATAATAATTAATGTCCGACCGAAACAAGATTTTCAGCCGAAACCGAAGCCGAATCTTCGACCTTGGTCTCAATTTCGGCCGAAACCGAAACTTAAAAATTATATTGTATTACTGAAATTTAATTTACTTTATACAGGGTGTCCCGAAATTAGCGTGCAATATTTCTAGGGCGTAAACTATATCCAAAAATATGACAAAAATGTCCTATAAACATACCCCGAGAAATGCTCCTTTAGGGGGCTAGAGCCCCTCAAAGATGGTCCGGAAGGAAGTCTTTTTTTATAATAGTATGGAAACCCTTAAAGATAATGACATGAAAATTGGTACGTGCCTTCCAACCGATAAACTGTATATTACAATTAGTTTAGAATGAAAATATTTCTTCCAGTGGCTTCGCACGTAGTGGGGCTGAGTGTAAATATTATCCTATATTTTTTATTTCTAGGATTTTTTAATTTTAAGTACAATATTTTAAGAACCTCAAGTTTTTTCTTTAAAAAAGCACCCCTTGTTTTATTTCGATAGGAGGCACCGTTTTCAAGTAAAATTAATTTTAAAATAAAACGTATTTCTTAAAAGAAAGGTTAGTCCATATGAGTTCAGGTAAATCCGAAAGTTAGCGTGCAATATTCCTAGGGCGTAAAGTACATCCAAAAATATTACAAAAATGTTCTATAAACATACCCTCAGAAATGCTCCTTTAGGGGACTAGAGCCTCTCAAAAGGGGGCAACAGAGAACTCACAGATATTCATTTTGTGTATGGATTTTGTAATGGTAGTTCTACTGCCGCTGTAATAGAGTACAGGAGGCGATTTCCGCATAGAAGAATACCTAGCCGTAGAAGATTTGCTACGGTCCATCGAAATTTAATAGAGAATGGATCATTTCAAAGACTTCATGCTATTACGAAAAAAAAATTTGCCCCCCTTTGAGAGGCTCTAGTCCCCTAAAGGAGCATTTCTAAGGGTATGTTTATAGAACATTTTTGTAATATTTTTGATGTACTTTACGCCCTAGGAATATTGCACGCTAACTTTCGGATTTATTTGAACTCATTTGAAAAATACGTTTTATTTTAAAATTAATTTTACTTGAAAACTTAAAATTAAAAAATCCTAGAAATAAAAAATATAGGATAATATTTACACTCAGCCCCACTCCGTGCGACGCCACTGGAAGAAATATTTTCATTCTAAACTAATTGTTATGTACAGTTTATCGGTTGGAAGGCACGTACCAATTTTCATGTCATTATCTTTAAGGGTTTCCATACTATTATAAAAAAAGACTTCCTTCCGGACCATCTTTGAGGGGCTCTAGCCCCCTAAAGGAGCATTTCTCGGGGTATGTTTTTATAGGACATTTTTGTCATATTTTTGGATATGGTTTACGCCCTAGAAATATTGCACGCTAATTTCGGGACACCCTGTATAGGACGAGATCGATCTTAGGAACGGAATGAACTCATCCCACTAAAAAAAAAAAAGGTCGACAGAGAAAAAATCTACTCTTCATATACAGTGTGACCAGTTAAGTCCGCATCATATGGGATTTCTTTTTATTAATAGCTTTATTCGAAATTTGACTTTGGCATCAAGTTGTGCTTTGATCGAGATGAAAATTAAGCAAAAAAATAGTAGTCACGTAATCCGCATTATCTGTCAAATTTGAATTGTTTTCAAAAAATAATTCAAAAGCGGGGTTATTTCTAAAAATATCGAAAAAAGTTATTAGAAAAAGTTTTTTTAAAATAAAGTTTCTAGCCCACATGAAAAATTTCAGCTGCATAAGACAATTTTGATTTTTTACCCACCACTAAAATTTATTTTCCACTTAATGAACACTTTACTGATGACACTGTGTTATTTTTGTCTTCATATTAAGGTGTATTACTTTTAGACACAAACTACGTTTTCAAAAATACTTATTTTATAAAGTTACCTTATACAGGGTCAAAAACAAATAAACTTTGCATCACATGCGACCAAATTTCAATAGCCCAATTTTGATTTTGTAGAAAAACACACATTTAATATGGCGCTACTTTAAAGAAAATATATCTGAAATAAATCATTGTCAAAACTAAGAAGTTTTATGTAGGTTGCGTTGAGACTTATTTTGTAAAAGTGGTGCAATTTTCAAAATATGGGTAAACAATCAAAATTATCTTATGCAGCTAAAATTTTGCATGTGGGCTAGAAACTGCTTTAAAAAAACTTTTTCTAATAACTTTTTTCGGTACTACTTTTGAATTATTTTTTGGAAAAAATTAAAAATTGATAATGCGAATTACGTGACTACTATTTTCTTTGTTTAATTTTCATCGCGATCGAAGCAGAACTTGATGTCAAAGTCAAATTTTGAATAAAGTTATTAATAAAAAAAACTCCCATATGATGCGGACTTTACTGGTCACACTGTATAATATAATTGTACTTCGTAAGTTACGTTATTGCCATTAATGTATGTTATTTTGGGTATACAAATTGTATGTAATTTTAATTTCATAGATTGTATTTTATTGGGCAATGGCCGTTTATTTGAAAATAAATAAATAAAAACGATTACCGTTGTTTAATTTGAACAAACGTTATTAATAAAAAAAAAATTCCATATTATTATATAGTGCGGGCTTTATTGGTGATACTGTAATGATGTAAATAAATTTATAATAAACAATCTTTAAGGTTTAACTATTACTAACTTGTAGATAGCTTTGTTCTCTAATTCCTAGTCTAACCACAACCTTTCTTATAAAATTCGTTGAGTGCCAGTTTGAGCGGCAACATCCCACTAGAAGCCTAAGAATGCAGCATGTTTCCCCGAAGCTCCTGTCGCTCAAACTCACTTTCATGTTGAGTTATTAAAAAGTTTTTGTTTGTTGCAGGAACAAAAGTACGACGCGATGTAACCGGCAGCAATAAAGCTCACTATGGATGTTCGATGGTCCGATTTCTTTCGCTTCGCTTTTATTCTGTCCTCGCTTCACTTCACGTCTACTTTCAAACAAGGTAATATTATTTCTTAAGGGTGGTTTAAGTTAAGTGCTTTTAATTATGTTTGTTTGTGATTTATTATCAACGACAAAACACTTGTTTTTTATAACTGAATATAGTTTCGTTGGTGCAACAAGTGTCAAAATAAACGGAGATAAAAGACTTGTATATAGTGTTTGTGCTATTTTTTTTAGTTAGAAGTTATTTTTTACTGTCTGAAATATAATTGAAAATAATTCCTGCAGATATCAATAAATATCGACGAGACATGGACGAAAGATAAATATATATTTTTCCTGCCTAGGCAGCAAAATGATTATTCTCAATGGGAATAACACATTTAACATTTTTTGACAAAAAAAAACATTTATTAACAATTACATAATACTTTTAACAAGAATTTAAAAAACATATTTATTTGTTATTAACATTGATAGTAAAATTACTACAATTTTGAATAAATAGGCCACCTTTTCTTTCCTCAGATATTAGTCCCCAGTACAAGGACCCTTAATTTTAATGATACATACAAATGTCAAACTGCGTGAGTGCCCTCTTTGGAACGAGTCCGACAAACTTTATTATGCGAAAACTTTCGGCGCTGCTGCGTTTTCGAATGCCCGATTCCCAGAAGTGTCGATATGACGTCATTATGACTCCCCGTACATACAAGCTTGATTTTTTAAAAATTGTTTAATAAAATTAATTTAAAAATTTTGATCAACTTGTCCTACAAAAGTCATGCTGCGTGTGGAGTGTCCACCACCCCCAAAATGTCGATATGACGTCACTATGACTCCACGTATATACAAGTTTGATTTTTTGACAATTGTTTAATGAAATTGAGTTAAAAATTGTGGTCAACTTGTCCTACAAAAATCATGCTGCGTGTGGAGTGTCCACCACCCCCAAAATGTCGATATGACGTCACTATGACTCCACGTATATACAAGTTTGATTTTTTGACAATTGTTTAATAAAATTGAGTTAAAAATTGTGGTCAATTTGTCCGACAAAAATCATGCTGCGTATGGAGTGTCCACCACGCTGAAAATGTCAATATGACGTCATTATGTCTCCCCATACATACATGTCGGACAAAAAAAAAGTGGTAGATAATAGTATTTTAAATGCAAATATTAATTTGTCCGACAAATATATTAAGTTATATAGTCAGTCCGACAAGAAAATCTTTTTTGTCAAATTGTGACTGATTAAACTTAAATGTTCAGATATATTATTGAAATTAACTAAATTTACATAAAGTTTGTATAAAATTACAATTATAACATAATTTTAATCGAAAAATCTGAAAAATTAAAAATCTGTTTTCTTTTATTTTCTCCATGTTTTATATCAAAAATAATGATATAAACATTAAAATAAACACTCCGAAAAGATTCAAAAATGTAATTGATGCATGTGCTTCTTAGGTAAAGTCTATTTTTTCGGAAAACAGCGTTTCGACAGTTGATAACCACAAAATGACACCAACAAGCTCACACGTCAGGTCGCGTCAATTGTTTTTTTGTTTTTGATGTTTAAAAGTGTTTCCCGATTCGTGTGGAAGTATGCCGCGTAAATTCAAATAAAATATGAGAATATTTTCAGAAAAATAATTTTCCGTACATACATTTATTAATTATAAAAAATGAATTAGTTTATAACTTATAATAATATATCGAAGATAAATTATTATAAAGAAATATTAAATAATTTATCAATTTTTTAATTTTTAAATAGATTGCAGTACTATATTTGTAGGACACATATTTTTTTACAATTAGTACTTTATCTTAAATCGAAAAATATTAAATGCAAAGTTGTATGTACGGAGAGACATAATGACGTCATATTGACATTTTCGGCGTGGTGGACACTCCATACGCAGCATGATTTTTGTCGGACAAGTTGACCACAATTTTTAACTCAATTTTATTAAACAATTGTCAAAAAATCAAACTTGTATATACGTGGAGTCATAGTGACGTCATATCGACATTTTGGGGGTGGTGGACACTCCACACGCAGCATGACTTTTGTAGGACAAGTTGATCACAATTTTTAAATTAATTTTATTAAACAATTTTTAAAAAATCAAGCTTGTATGTACGGGGAGTCATAATGACGTCATATCGACACTTCTGGGAATCGGGCATTCAAAAACGCAGCAGCGCCGAAAGTTTTCGCATAAGAAAGTTTGTCGGACTCGTCCCAAAGAAGGCACTCATGCAGTTTGACATTTGTATGTGTCATTAAAATTAAGGGTCCTTGTACTGGGGACTATATCGTTCTCTTTACATTCACTATATTATCAATTTGATACGCCTCATAAGTAGTTCCTACATTTGTTAAAATTTTTTCACAAAAACTGGTTTTACTTGCTATTGAATCCTGAATGTACCCATCTGCTATAGTTGAGGACTTCCACCCGCCATGTCTTTTCAACATTGTTATGTCACCTCCTGAATTCACAAGTAAAGTGGCAGAACTTCTGCGAAGGCAGTGTCCCGTATATTCTTTAGCATTCGGCAACTTTAAAATAAACAGACAGTTATTTCTTGAGGTATTTTACCAAATTTACGGATACCAACAAATTGCTTTTCGGATTTACCTTTTACGTATTTAAAAAAAAAATTGTGTCTTAATTTAGCAGGCCGAAGCTATATATTTTCTAACAACATTTAAATATTCCATTATTATGAAAGACCTCGAATTCTTTGTCTTCGTGTTTAATAGGGATACCTACCAATAGTTTATTGTTCATATCTTCAATATTTTCTTAAACTTTAAACAATTCAATAGTTCGTCGCAGCGACATGCACCCGCAATTCCAAAAATGGATGGATGGAAGTATTTTGACTTTATCGTAAATACCTTATTTAAATCTTACTTTTGGTAATAAATATTCATTATCTGGAGCATCCAGTATAAATTTTGTAATATATTGTTTTTCGAAAACTCGGGACTTCTTTGCCTGGTAGCCTTCGGATGCCCGTTTTAAATATGCCCGCAACTTCAAATATCTTTCTATATCTACGCCATTTTTAACATTCATAGTTGCCTTCAACATGGAATATTACACACAAAATATTAAAAACTTAAAACAAGAATAAGCAATTTTGTTTGAGAATATCTTAGGATTGTATATCCGCAAGAAAATAGAAGTTCGAAATAAAAATATCATATTCTTTTTTAAATATTATCATAGATTTGGTTTAAGTCGATATTGGATCTAATAAATAATATAAGTCGTATTTTGAGATTTTCAAGAAATTTTTATGAGAATATCCTATTCTTACAAAAAGTATCTCCTACTTTAAATTAAGTAAATACATTATTTACTTTAATTCCTATTTGCTTTACATCAAACTACTTAATTGATTTATATTGAGATCATATTTTTAATTTAAGCAACATTTTTATTTCCAATAAAGTTATGAATATATTATTTTGAGATTTGTTTTAACAAATCAAGGGCATTTTATTATCAGTTAAAGTTAACTTTAAACTTGGTTTAAAGATATCAATATTTGCTGTGAACCACTTTGTGAATTAAACTTATTAGGTATTTAAAAGTAATAATTTAAAATTATTGTTGATTTATTTTAATATTTTTATATTAAATATAAAAATATAATACACTCCTTATTAATATTTTTGTAGCTTAAAGCGAATATAATATTTATTTATTCGGAGGGTCATTTAAGCTCAGCTAAAATAGTTAATAGTTTTACTTTATAGCCTAGGTATTCCAGAAATAAACTTGAACTTCACTAGTACTGTAGGTATGTCGACTAATACATTTTGTTGCATTTTAAATAAGCAAGTCTAAGTACTAGTAATTCAACTAAACAACGATTTAAACGTAATGGGCCCGAAAAAAAGTAATTTTAACCACAGATAAAATAGAACAAAAAAAAATATATATAACAACTTTTTACACTAAAATAACTTTATTTTTTAAAACTGAAATAACACAGCAAACAATAATATTATCCATATTAAAATAAGTTCAGTAACAGATTAAGTAAGGGTTACCTACGAGATAACTAGAGTATAGATAATGTAATACGTACAGGGTGATCCCCTATAATGTCGCCCCCCTTTAACTTTATTATTTTCGGGCAGCTCTCACTCCCGCAACACACTTTCCATGTCTATTATAATATTATTATACAAAACAAATAATACAAGAAGACGTAGATGCAAATTGCAAATGGTTCACCCCGGCTTAGTAGAGACTGGAGACGCGTCTATTGCACACGAGACATACCGCCAAGCGAGTGGTGGAACTGGAAGGAAGGATATATGAAGCAACTTAAGCTTGTTTTGAGAATATGTTGGTTCAAACTATGTACATGGTTTTCAATATAAAGCAGTAGACTATTTATATTGTAAATTTCATGTTTAAAAACAAGAATGTATATCTTTTAATTAATGTAATTATGTGGTTAAACAAAATAATTTTAAAATTTAAACTGGAATATCATTAATAAATTTGCTACGAGAATATAATGACTTGAAATTATATTTTATAAGATCAAATTGATATGACTGAAAGTGTTTATTTGAGAACAAATATATTTATGTAAATATTACTAATATACTTAAATCGAAAATATATTCTTTATTTCAGCGAATATTTTAAATATTTTGTTATCTATTTTTAATTGTTTCAGATTTCTTCATTTAAACGTATTTATTCCGTCGGATAAAAAGTCATTCTTCGAAAAATGAGAAAAACTATTTACTTGATATAAGTAATCGTTTTTTTCTGTGTACAGGCCAAAGTGTAGAACTCTTAATTGTTTTAGATAATCCAGCAAAATAAGCAAGTAATACATTCTCCGAAAAAGTCTTCGCATTTTTTTCCATGCAATAATCCATAAATCGTTTATAATTTCCTTCCTATTTCATCCGAGACTTCTCCGACAACAAATTTAACTCAATATTTTTTGCTACCTCCCTTATTTCTGGAGGAGTAAGTAGGTACTTCTAAGGCAGTCAATCTACTACTTTGCTGCCCAGTAAATTATTATTCCCCAGTTCGAAATCGCAGGATATTCCAAACTATTAACGACTAACATTAAAATTGAATAAGTTACATGACCGAAGTTAGTGAGAGAAATTCAGGGTCTCCGTAGCGCAATTGGTAGAGCGTTCGACTGGTAATCTAGAGGTCCTAAGTTCGATTCCCGGCGTAAAATTTTTTTGGCTGCGCGCTGCTAAACATTTTTTGGCTATTTTTCTTAGTTGAATGCGATGTATAGGTAAACATTTTGCGATTAAATTCAAATACATTTATAATTAAAATTTAATTTTAATTATTATTAAAAATAATAATATTTTGTATTCATGTGTTTAATTTTTTGAAAAATTAAAGTTAGTAATAAAATACAGCTGCAGACGAAAATATTAATTGAAATTAATTGAAATAAGATAAATTAGTATAATAAATTTTAGGATCATGCCAATGTACATACCGGGTGAGTCAAAGATTGCGCGGAGTAATTTTAGGGCTTAAAGATATGATTTGTCGATAATAAGCTTTTGTATGAAGGTATGGTTGGATATCTGGCACATTTTAAAGATATTTTGAATTATACAGGGTTCGCCCAAAAAGTAGGGTGTTATAAAGTTAAATTTTTTTAAATGGGACACCCTATATTTGAATACATTTATTAATTCTACGTGTTATTTCATACAATTTTATTATTGGTTTAATATAGGAAAAAGTTATAGTTTTTAAAATAATTCGACTTATAATGAAAATTTTGCTACTTATTTTGACACTAAGCGATTCATAATTTTTATACTTACTAAATAAAGTCAAAAATACATATTCATTATGAAATATTTGACGTCTCATTTACAGGGTGTTTACTTTCTAGAACCAAAGTCAGGAAACTTCTAATTGAAATATATCACTTTTATTAAATGAAACACCCTATATATTTTTCTGTCATCTTATAGCTCGTCATAAACTCAACTTTCGTAAAGAACGTCTTATCCCTATCTCTAATAATTATAATTTTTGAAATATTTTGATATTTCGAGATTTAATGTCCTCGTACTATTAGATCTGCGATTACTATACAGGGTTCGTCAGAAACAACACATTTTGTTTTTTGGATTTTGTTTTTCAATTCTAATATTCAATTCCTTATGATAATGGGCCTTTTCACTATTCTTAAATTTGATACATTTGGCATTTGAATTGTTCAGTCGGTGCTATAATAAGTGTTTTTCATCAATAAAATTATTGCTAGGTCATAACATTAATTTATTTCAGCACAGTAAAACCGGGTAAAATTCAACCAATTTGAAAATCTCAAAACAGGCGCGACTCATGGCGTAGATATGTTTAAAGCTTGCTAGAGCGCATGCGTTTACCCTCGCACACACGTAAATGCTGATCTGTCGAACTGCCATGGGCAAATTAAGCCGCTGTTGCCACATGTAGAAAGTTTTATAATCTTAATAATATACTTTCTTCTTAGAACTTTATTTGGATACTTTAAATAAATATAAACATAATACTGGTAAAATAATTCATTCCGCAGCTATTGAATGAAAAACTGGTATATTATAATTACTAATTGCTAGTCAATTACCATTACACTGGTACTATAATATATGATTCTTAAGAGTATCGGCAACACTGTCAAGCTGCTGATTTTGTGAATTCTTGATATTTTAAGCCAGCGGCTCGGCTATTCCTATCATTCCTCTGTGCATCAATCTTCTGGCGCGATGACGTAGGTATGTTTAAGTCCGTGTTTTTATTCAAGGAGTTTTTTTATTTATTTATTTTTTCAGTTACGGCTTAAAAGTATAGAAAAGTAAAAACACAGAAAATTTTATTTTTTGTTCCTTTATACACTACTACCAAAATCAAAATTTAGTGAAAAGGCCCATTGGCTAAATCATCACTTTGTAAACAAATGGATTGGAAGGTATCTATGGTCCAAATCAGTTAGCACGTAGGAGTCTTAATCTTACAATTATCGACTTTCATTTATGGGGATATCTGCAGCCACGTGTGTATAAAACCAATTTCAATAATAACTTAGAACTCTTGAAAGAAAAAATAAGACTAGTTATTGCAAATATGCTTTAACTCTTGAAGAAATTTGACATGTAATAATAAAAATACATCAAAAGTAGGCTAATAAAAACTGGTTTTCTTATTTTAAACGAAATTCAAAAAATTAAAAATGTTGTTTGTGACGAACCCTGTATAGTAATCTCAAATCTGATATTTGAAATTGTAGATTCACCAGAAGTAGACATTTTTATAGAGAATGACTTTTTCTTCTATAGGTACCTACTAATAAAAAAGTTTTTCCTCTTCCAAACTCTATCCGTGGATACACTATACTATACTATAGTATATAATAAAAATACACAACGTTGAACATTAAAAAAATAGCTTAAAATATTATTCAATATTTTTTTCTGTTAGTATATTTAGATTTAATTTTAGTTTTTCATATTAATTAACGATTAATTAACTACTAACTTAATGAAGAAATAAAAAAAACTACAACAACATTTTTTAAAACTCACCTACTATTAATATCGTTTTTAAATGTATAATTATTTAAAGCTGGAAGAAAAGTTACTAGACCAGGGCTGAAGCCTTTGAAAATGGTAAAAAGTGAAAAAAAAACAATAATAGTAGGATGAAACCCATTGGAAAAGAAAGAGAATATAACAAAAATGAAAGGAAAAATAATTTACGGGCAATCCGATGTCGGTAAATGGAAAGGGAGTTTTTAAGGGTAGAAAACGATTTATCTCGATTTCCGGCAAAACTACAAGTCCTATGGAAAAACGTTAACAAGCAAAGTTATAGGTAACGAAAAGATCTACAACTTTTGTATTTACACTTTTTTCACATAACCTCCAAATTTATGTGAAAAATTCAAATAACAAGTTTTTGGTTTTTTATTATCTTTTACAAAAAAAATTTTTTTTTTACGAAATTTGGTGAAAACTTACCTTTTTTTGTCCCAAACACACTGTAATTTTTTTTGATTTAAAATATTTATTTTTTCATTTTATTTTGACTTAATATCGAAAAAGCACCCTAATTTTCAATCGAAAATTCCCACGTCAAAATATCTGCTTTTTTGAAAAAGTCGGTTGGCTTTTTGTTCGTTGAAAGCTCTACTTTCTGATGGTGTAAAAAAAATATACATAACTATGGTAAATGTGATGAAATCCCCTTTAAATCCTACCAATAATTATATTTAGAACAACTATTTTCGCATGTTTTTTGCGATCTTTATGTTTTATGGATTTGTAATTTTTTTGTTTGTTGGAATCTTACGGTTTTCGAGTAAATAAAGTATAAATTTTAATAAATAGCTCAAAATTGTACATAATGATTAAAAAAAAATTGGGATTCGAGTTTTTTCGTTTCTTTGCATTTTTTGAGAACATTTACCATAGTAATGTATATTTTTTTTACGCCATCAGAAAGTAGAAATTTAAGCAAACAAAAAGCCCACAGATTTTTTTAAAAAAGCAGATATTTTGACGTGAGAATTTTCGATTGAAAATTAGGGTGCTTTTTCGATATTAAGTCAAAATAAGGTAAAAAAACAAATATTTTAAATCAAAAAAATTACAGTGTGTTTAGGACATAAAAAGGTAAGTTTGCACCTAATTTCGTGAAAAAAAATTTTTTTGTAAAAAATAAAAATAAAAAACCAAAAACTTGATTATTTGAATTTTTCACATAAATTTTACGCTTATGTGAAAAAAGTGTAAATAGAAAAGTTGTAGATGTTTTTATTACCTACAACTTTGCTATTTAATGTTTTTCCATTGGACTTGTAGTTTTGCCGGAAATCGAGATAAATCGTTTTCTACCCTTAAAAACTCACCCCCTTCCACTTTCTGACCTCGGATCGCCCGTAAATTATTTTTCCTTTCATTTTTGGTATATTCTCTTCCTTTTCCAATGGGTTTCATCCTACCATTATTTTTTTTGGTTTCAAAAATGATCGACCACAGTCTATACGTTTATTTACAAGTTTTCGAAGTCCCTTCGTTGCTTCGCTTATATTTCGCCCATGCTATTCTTTATAAGGGCAACTTTAGTTAATATACGGGTTTTTTATTACGCGCCTTTTCGATTTTATTATCCAAAATATATTTTTAGTTTCGTATTTTTCTTTTCGTAAAAATATAGTGGCTATTGTCATTCGATTCAGTACTATTGTGGGTTTATTAAAATAGTCATACGTTTTGCTTAGATTAACAATAATGACAAATATCTTTAAATGACTTTTTAAAAATTACATTAGGTCGAGTGGTATACTTGTTTAGGGATTATTGAGGTCAGAGAAATCAATTTTTGTTAAAAATAATTAAAAATAGTAGAAAGTGGCGATTTTTAATAAATTTAGTCTTGTTGAGAATGCCAGTCAGTATAGATAATATATCATAGACATTTACCTTTAGATACGTACAGCTGACAAAAGTTAAGTTTTATGGGTGAACGAATACGTCCGAGCGCACTTCTCGCCGGTCAGATGCCTTCCCTCCCAGCAGCATCGGGCATGCGCACAAACCTCTTCTTATTGGTTAGTCCTTCTTTAGCGATATGCTCAAGATAGACTCCAGAACCGGCTCGGCGCCATTTTTGTTGTTGTGTTTCAAGTTTTCTCTGTGGATTCCTTGTTGTTAATTGTGAGTGTTTAATATTTACGGATTTTTAGTTTTTGTGTAATTTAGTAAATTGTGTTTGTGCTTCTAGTGACTCGGATTGGAGTATAAGCAATGACTAGTAACAGCCATTGTATAATTTTATTATGACCAAATAGGGGTAAAATATCGGGTATTTCGTATTTTCAGTAAGTTTGGAGTAGCGATGTACAGGGTGTCCAGTTTTCAATGGTTTTACGGGGTATCTCGGTTATTAGTAAAGATAGAAGGATACGGTTTTCGTGGCACTGTGCTACTTTTTTATGAAACAAAAGATGCCCTAATCAGAATTTTTCTAGTCCTCCTTGTTTTTGATATACGGGATGTTTTTGATAATTTTACATTTTGGGACACCCCCCATATTTAGGTTACCCTGTAGCTTATCAAAGAGAAAACAAATGTTATTTGTGTAGTTTTTTCCGTAAAATCTAGTGACGTACTCAGATTTTTTCTATGTTTAATAGTTTCCGAGAAAAATACCAAACTTTTTTTTTAAATGGGACACCCTATATATTTTTAAATAATATAATTCAGTTCATAACAAGCTTCTCAAAAATATATAATACCCTATTTTTATTTTTAATATTAAGTACGAAATTTACGTTTTATTAAAAAATATATAATTTTAGTTAGTAGGCCATGACGGGTATTGAAAAAAAACTATTACTGGTATGATAATTACTGCAGGAAAAATATATTTTGGACTCCTTAATCTAATCAGCAGTAATATTTCAGTAAAAATAATAACAATGCACAAATCGAGTTTTATTTTACTACGCAAAACATTACAAAGAGAAGCTGAATATTAATAGAACTTTCTCATAAATATTGCTCAAATTGTTCTCCACTATGCCTTAGACATGTTTCACACATAGTTCTTATTCGCCTTAATGAATTTAAAATAATAAGAGGCCGTGTCCGTAACTCCCTTAATGCTCTTTCAGTAGCATTTCTTAATTCTGCAATTGTTTGGTATTGAATAGAATATAGAATAAATTTTATTTTCAAGGTATCCCCACAAGAAGAAATCCAAAACCGACAAGTCGGGTGACCTTGGTGGCCATCTTACAGGTCCATTAGTTCCAATCCAGTGGCCTGGAAAATTATTATTTAAGTAGGCCCTGATAATTAGCGCTTTGTGAGCCGGTGCTCCATCTTGTTGCAGATATAAGTTATTGATACCCGATAGGGGCACGTCTTCTATTATTTCAGGCACAACGTTTTCCAGAATTTCCAAATATTTATTGGCATTAAGGCTGCCTTTAAACATATTATAAATTATTTTGCTTCCTAGTACAAAACATGAAACGTCAAAGCCAAACTTTTCTTGCCGTTCGAGTGGAAATATTAGATGCTGATTTTCCTGAGACCAAAACCTCGTATTGTGTCGATTAAATATACCAGCACTGGTAAAATGAGCTTCATCGGACCATACAACGGATTTTTCAAAATTATTTCCCCTGTTAATATTTTGTAAATACCAATTACAGAATTCTGTATGGCGTTGTGCATCACCAGGATGTAAGTTTTGTACTAGGTGAAATTTATATGGCTTGAAATTGTGTTTTTTAAGGATTGTTTGAACTCTTGATTTAACTACTCCGACCGAACCTTCAACCGTTCTGCAAGAACTAGTTGGATTTGTTTCAATCGAAGCTAAAACATTTATTTCATCAGTCTCGTGGTTTTTCTTGTAGATTTTAGGACGAGATTTAATAAATGAACCGGCGTGTTCAATTAAATTTGATTTCATCCTTAAAAAAATTCTTTTATTCGGCTGTCGTCTTTCGGGATATCTACAAGTAATTTAAAAAATTACTAAATGTTCATAGAGATACTACACAAAGGCGTATATTTACCAATTGAAATACTCTTCTAATGCTACATATGCATTTTCATTACAATGAACATAACAAACGAGCATGTCGTATTTTTCATTATTTTCAAATTGCACATATTCTGCCATAATTAGGACAAACTGATTCTTTACTATTAATTATATAGGTATTTTAAAACAACTTAGAAAACCTGAATATTCTGACAGAAACTAAAGAAGTTATTAATATGACATAAACGACTGTGTTCTTTTCTTTTTTTCAATACCCGTCATGGCCTACTAACTAAAATTATATATTTTTTAATAAAACGTAAATTTCGTGCTTAATATTAAAAATAAAAATAGGGTATTATATATTTTTGAGAAGTTTGTTATGAACTGAATTATATTATATATATTATATTATTATATATAAAAAAAGTTTGGCATTTTTCTCGGAAACTATTGAACGTAGAAAAAATCTGAGTACGTCACTGGATTCTACGTAAAAAACTACACTAATAACATTTGTTTTCTCTTTGATAAGCTACAGGGTAACCTAAATATGGGGGGTGTCCCAAAATGTAAAATTATCAAAAACATCCCGTATATCAAAAACAAGGAGGACTAGAAAAATTCTGATTAGAGCATCTTTTGTTTCATAAAAAAGTAGCAAAGTGCTGCGAAAACCGTATCCTTCTATCTTTACTAATAACCGAGATACCCCGTAAAACCATCGAAAACTGGACTCCCTGTATATTGATATATAATTTTATTTTATTATGATCAATTTAAACACATCTAGCTAGGCCTAGGCTCGGGCCTAGGCTATATAAATTAGGTAGGAAAATAAAGAGAAACACACACCAAGACAGATTATCCTTATGCATGTTTTGGTATATATTATTTGCAGCCGTGCAATCTTAATAGGTAAGCCTATTTTTCGGGCAATATATTGCTTCAAAAAGTTTAAAAGACACTCTATACTTATATTATATGAAAGAAACAAGTAAATACCTGGCTAGGTGGTGGTGAAAGTATTCCACCGGTCACGTTCTCGGGCAAAAACTTTTTCAAATTCTTGAACAAGAAATTGTGCTTGAAAATGTTTTATATGTACTCAAGTTTTGCCAAATTGTAAAAATCAATACAAGTTATATACCAACTAATATTTGATTTGAGGTTAGGTACGCGATAACATTGAATATTGATTATTTTGCTGATTTTGTTTGTTTTTATATTCGATTTTATAAGTTTTATAGTTTAATTGACTTCCCTTCTTTTTGGAACTAAAAACACGACGACGAATTATTTTTAAACAAGTTTTACCAACAAACCAAAAATAATTTCCTATCCTCAAAATCTGATAGATTCGCATCAACTAAAATTTCCAGAAATGACTACCTTATTTCCCAACTTGATCAAAAATTGAGAATAAACTCCAGTTTTTTGGCAAGAATTTTGGGCAAATTATAGCTGTTTCTTGAGCAAGAACTTATACATATTAAAGCCAGGACCTGTCTATTTTCCCATTTGTCAAATGATAATGTTGCAGTGCGCATGTTTAATCGTGTGTAGCTTTGATTACAGGCGCGAGGCCATAAATTTGCCACTTTTGTGATTATTGTTTGCTTATCTAAAGGTATGTAATCTTTGATACTAATCGGTTTCAAAGCCCTTGAGACATCATAATAGAAAGGAAGGGCGTTAAAAGATTGTAATAAAAAAGATCAACCTTGAGAGATCATAATAAAAAGCTTTCACACAATCATAACTTCGTTTCCTGGGAAATCCAGTTTTTATTTACAAAACTTTTCATACAGTAAAAACTTATGAATATTCGCAATTTATGGATATTTTTCTTTGCTTCACATTTACTTTGTCCCCGGTTTACTTTACGTCTAGTTTTAAACAAGGTTATAATTTTTAAATGGGCAATTTATGTTACTGGCTTTTTATTATGCTTGTGATTTTTATTGAATTTTAAAAGTTTATCGTTTGGAATTAAATTATTATTTGTTGGATTTTTGTATTTATGAAGTAGAGTAGTCACAAATCAAGCAAATCGAGATTCTTGTCTCGCGAAAGTCTCGTAATTTCTTGTTCTCGCAATGTGACGTCATAAAAAACATCTGCAAAAGCTCCAACTACATTCGGGTTTTTAATATAACTATTACCATGGGAGTATTATAAACGCATCCTTCTGAAACGATTTTCAAAAGTTATTCTAAAGTTAAAATCAGGCAGTTCTGGCACAGTGTTACTGTTTACCTGCACGTGGCGGAACAGAATGCACGCAAATGGGTCAGATACCAGCGTCAAACCTTTTAAAACACGTGTCTGTTTTGTTTTTTTTCTTTTGTATGGAATGTGCGTAATATGTTTTAAATATAGTGGAAATTATAGTTTAATGTTGTTTTAACCGTATTTTTCCAGAAACCCTTGTGGAAATTTAAGTTTTTATTGCACGTTGTAATATTCGTTTCGTATTTGTGTGTGTAATAACCTAACTGCAAAAAACAATGCAAGTGTTATTGTGTATTGATATAATATTATTGTTTATACAGTGTGACCAGTAAAGTCCGCATCATATGGGATTTTTTTTTATTAATAACTTTCTTCAAAATTTGACTTTGGCATCAAGTTCTGCTTCGATCGAGATGAAAATTAAGCAAAAAAATAGTAGTAATGTGATTCGCATTAGCTGTCAAATTTTAATTTTTTCAAAAAAATAATTCAAAAGTAGGGTTATTTCTGAAAGTATCGAAAAATATTATTACAAAATGTTTTTTTATGTGCAGTTCCTAGCCCACATGCAAAATTTTAGCTGAATAAGATAATTTTGATTTTTATCCATATTTTGTAAATTGCACCACTTTTGCAAAATAAGACTCAACGCAACTTACATAACTTCTTAGGTTTGACAATGCTTTATTTCAGATATATTTTCTTTAAAGAAGCGCCATATTAAAAATATGTGTTTTTCTACAAAATCAAAATTGGGCTATTAAAATTTCATGTTTGTATGTGATGCAAAGTTTATTTGTTTTTGACCCTGTATAACTGGTAACTTTATAAAATAAGTATTTTTAAAAACTTAGTTTGTGTCTGAAAGTAATAGGTACCCCTTAATATTAAGACAATAAAAAACACTGGATCATCAGTAAAGTGTTCCTTAAGTGGAAAATAAATTTTAGTGGTGGGTAAAAAATCAACATTACTTTATGAAGCTAAAAATCTTGCAATTGGCTAAAAACTGCATTAAAAAAACTTTTTCTAATAACTTTATTCGATATTTTCAGAAATAACCCCACTTTTGAATTATTTTTTGGAAAAAATTAAAATTTGACAGCTAATGCGAATCACGGGACTACTATTCTTTTGCTTAATTTTCATCTCGATCGAAGCAGAACTTGATGCAATAGTCAAATTTTGAATAAAGCTATTAATAAAAAAAAATCTCATATGATGCGGACTTTACTGGTCACACTGTATGTAAATAGTAAAAATGATTCTCAACGGCATTATTTTAAAAAATTATACCGAAAACAAAACTTGCAGTGTTCCAGGATGCAAATCAACTTATTATAACTCTTTAAACAAGGAAAGAAACTTTATCTACCTTAAAATTTCCGGCCAGTTATGAGTTATACAAAAGAAAATGGTTAAAACAATTCCCAAAGACAACTCGACGAGACTAGACGAAAGTGAAACACTAATCATGCTTCGTAAAAAAAAATATTTGTTTTATTCATAACTGGTATGTAACATTTTCCTAGTGTAAACCTTTACATCATCCCCAAAAGTTCATAAAAGAGCTGAATGATTCGTTGGTTGGACAAATGTAATTTAAATACTAAATTTTTAAAACAAAAAGTCTTCCTATTCTTATACTTTAAGGTATAAAACAGACGGAGCGGTTTTTGTCGACTCGGCAGCCGAGTCGGCCGCAGAAGCGGCACCTCCTAAATGAAACTTTTATTGTATGAAACAGACGATGCGTCGCCGATTCGGCAGCCGAGTCGGCCGCCGCGCGTACCCTCGCGAGCATCATGCACCGCGAGCGGTTTTACGACTTTAGTCGGCACATCATTACGTGTTCGTATATGGGACGAAACAGACGTGAGCGTTTTCGAGGTAGTTAAAAGAGATTTGAGTGTTGTCAGTGCCAGTTAAATATGGAAAATTTGGACATCGAAAAATAAATTAATGAAATTCATATAAGACCAGTGCCTTTAGACATTTTGTTAAAGTTGAAAATTTTTTCTGGGTCTTCAATCAGTTTGTTATATAGCTTATAAAAAAATCCCCTATTTTTCCTTTCAGTTATCATTGGATGCATCCAATATTTGCGTTTCTTTTTTCTTCTAATTCTATTATACAGCACGCCAACGATCCTTAGTAAAAAAAATCAGCACTATCATCAGAACATTCAGAAGAAGTCATCCCTACTCTACGCAACGTGCACAACTAGACAACAGCACAAAAATGGCTTAAACAGGAGAGGCTGGTTTACCCCCACCGCAGAATTAGAAATCAAACTAGGAATCAGACCCTTCGATATACAAATCAGAATTGATAGAACTTACTCACAAAACCATTTAATATCAGCTACGACTATAATATATGGCCAACAGGAATACCTCCATTTAGACAAGGGCCTAGTTTGGTACACTGATGGATCAAAAACGGCTAACGGAGTAGGCACAGGTATATGCGGAAAAATTCCCAGAATGGACATCAGTATCCTCCTGGTTAACTATGCTACAGTATATAAATTATATCGAACTTGAGTTTGAATTTGAAAGCAAAAGGTCATGCAATACAAGCATACGTACAAAACAATAGTGAAAAGGGCTATCACGAGTAAGCTGCCCTTAGGCCCAAATTATTTATGTCCTGTTAGTACTAACAGCCACATAACTTCCATGGCAACAATTGTTCCAACAATGGTATCCTTAGAAGTTATCTTACAGTTAGTGTTAACAGGACATTAATAATTTGGGCCTTAAGGCTTTGAACGATGTTGATGGACGGTACACCTGGTCAAATACATGCACGGGCTAAAATTGGAAAACCCTCGAAGAAGCTGTGAACTGGATTGCTACTTCTAACGCGTACCCAATAAAACAAGTGACTGGCTTGGTGCATGTACCATTGTTACTTAAAAAACACCATGAACGAATAAGATAACAGTATTTCTAGCATTGCACTTTTTAAAAGATGCATACATTACTTCATATCCAGTCGATTTAATTGGTATAATAGATAATGAGCCTTATGAATAAAAATTAAGCAATTACTTGAAGCAATTACTTTTTAGTTAAAGCAATTGCTTGACTAGCAAATGCTATAAGTAAAAGCAATTGCTAGATCTGGATATAAATAAAATTTTGAAGCGATTGCTGTTTTTCTTACACCTCTATAGCAAATGCTTATTTAACACAAGTTCAGACGTGTCTTATCCACTTGCTCAGATTATATATTTCATGTTCAGTTTGATGTCTAATATGCAAAACAGTTTACGTAAATACAACAACGTTGGTTTACTTATTTAGTACAATAGTAATCTGTTACGTTTTTGTGGAAAATAGGAAATTTATATTTGTGATATGGCAGAGTTCAGTGAAAATGAGGAAAGTGATAGTAGTGATGAAGAAATGAAAGACAAGCAATTGATATTCGTTCACAAATTAAAGGAATATAAATAAATCTCTCTGACTACAACCGATTAGCTTTCATACAGCTTCAGCACTTATAGGAAATTTAAAACTGCATCCATTACAGAAGTGTATGTCTTACGTACAGACAGTAGTTTGGTAAACACCGAGTTCTTCACCTCCAGAATTTTGGAAGCCCGGATCCGACAATTTCCGCAAAAATACTTTAATCGTATTTAAAGGAGACAGTGCACCCCTCGCATTTTACCAGTATCAGTCAAAAAATAATTTGCCAATCACTCAACATTTTCGCAGTCAAATCGATTGAACTTTCTGAAATTATCATATCTGTAATTTTTACGTACACTGTAGGTAGATTTTTCTTTAACGGACCTTCATATATTCAGCCATAATTGAAAACACAAATTAAGAGCGACGCACGTATATGCCGCGGAGAACTAAAGTTGACCGCTACAAAGCAAATGATGCAGGGGTCGACCTACCTTAAAAAGTTGAAAGCAACTGCTACACTAGATGAAGCAGCAATTCCTTAATTTGTCCATCACATTTTAAGCAAACGATAGCGATTGCTTCTATTTTTTAAGAAAAAGGATTGACTAGAAGCAATTCCTGCACTTTTAAGCAATTGCTGAACGCAAAAGCAATTATTTTAGTTTTTATCCATTGGCTTTCAAGAAATTACTTCGATTTTATAAGAAAAAGCAATTGCTAGATTTTTTTATTCATTAGGCTCATTATATTACATTCACATATATACATACAAGTTCACTTGTGCTTCGGATGATCTAGTTGACGATGGGATCAGTTAGTACATGGATGGGGTGCTCATTTGTCGTAGTTTCGAGAATTTTATACTTCACGTTGTCACCCCGCACCTCCGCTCGGCAGAAACAAGGAGTCGTTAATCGCGGTTTATCCTGCTGACACTCACTTTCAAGATGTGATTAACAAGAATGGGCGACCAATGTCTGGTTGTTTTATTTAACGAGTACTTTTAAACAAGATAATGACATTTTTATGCCTGCTGTAACTTTTATATAGTTTTTATTGGGTTTGTTTTTGATATCTGTTTGAAACTGAAGCTCTTTATTAAATATTTACGGTGTGCTGTAAAATGGTGCTTTATAGATTTATAGGTTATATACGAAGTTTATGAAATAAAAAAACTGTATTCTTTATTACCTTCGATGTAAAAATATTTTTATTTATTTTGAAAATGTAACCGTTCCAAAACATTTTATGCAAAGGATATTAAAGAAATAGTTACCAACTTATTAAGAAAACCTGCGCAGGTCCAGACTTAGAGAATCAGGGCCTGTAGACAGAAACCTAAACAAAGGCCCCTTTTTAGTTACGAAATTTATTATTTATTAAAGATCCAACTTTATTTTATTTTTTTAATTATCTAACCTACTTTTAATTTTTCCAATGTCTAAACTTTTGTTCTATGACTTTTTCCGTCACTTTCGGTGCATTATTTTCTCTTTCGTTAGACTGATTCAAGTTCACGAGCTCCCTCCGAGCTTAAGGCAGCTGCCTTCTTTGCCTAGGCAGAAGAAAAACGTTCAGTTGTATCGCAGCGCCGCCTCACGTTCTGATATTTCGTAGCGCAACGTTGCAAATTGGAATGCTCGTAGCCAGCTGTCTATATTCGCTAGTGAAATTCGCCGCTAAACCTGGTCAAGCGAACTCAATTGTTTTGAAAAAACAAACCATACTTGGAAACCATGGTTTTAGGAAACTACAACGATCGAACAAATACAGACTACACATTTTTTTTATAATTTTTTTTTACCAAATATGCATACTGGTATGCAATATTTCTTAATTTATATAGTAAAGGCAAAGAAACACATTGGGTTCTAAAATAAATGTTTATTTTTAAAAAAATGCAAAAAAAAAGAGAAAAATAAAAGTAAACGATTTTCTAACCTAAAATTGTATAAAAGGCATTTATTACTAACATTTTTAAAATTTTTAACTAAAAAGATTGTCTTCTATTAGTAAAAATATGTTTATACGAAGAGAAGCATGTTTCAACATCTACTGATGTAATCGGACAATACTGCGACTTAGGTAGCAAAATATGAGGCCAAGATACAACTTCGTTTGATGGTTTACCCGCATAAGTGCTTTTTACTGCAGTTAAGTATTTAAACCCTTTATTGTTTTTTACAATTACATCCAATTTGTTCCTTACTACCGCCTACTTTATCCGGAATGTTGTAACATTTAGCGGAAAAAAATCAACAATACTAATTGAGTCTCTTAAACTTAAGTTTCTACTCTCCAACGAGGATATTATGTCCGGTATAAAACTGAAATTAACCTCAATAAAAACAAGATCTTTACCTACACTTGCACTTTTTAACAACTCTTTACTATGCACAACACACTGCCAATCCTCATCTAAATCAAAAATTAGTCCTTTAATGACTTCAAAATGCTCTGCGTAGAATATTGCGGCCTAAATCCATGTTCCCCACCGGATAATTACAGGATCTGGAGGTAAACTAACTCCTGGTAATCTCTCCTTATACAACTGCACTCTTAGAAATGCTTTTAGAAACACTGTTTGTACATTAAATTTGATAGTAATACTACCATATTTACCAGAAGTATGTATTGATATAAATAAAGTTTGTTAAGCAGGTAATAATAACGCATTATTATGTGACAATAAACATCCCTAACAATATATCTGCAAACCCCGGAAACCCCCAATAAATGCCTTGTGTATAACCAAAATCTAAATATAATTATTTTAATCTTCAGATTGGAAAATCCCTGAAATAAGTACCGAACTGGACATTAATCCTTTAACGTTTTAAATTTTTTGATGAAGCCGAAAATATGCATTTTATTATAAAATTAACAAAATATGCAAAAAACGCATATTCCGCCCTTTATTCGTTACTATTATTACAATAACCTTGTTTTTTTTATCTTTCTAATATAAAATTCCAAAAATTGTTATATTTTATTTTCTTATTTTCACTTGCTACCGCTGAGAAGCATCAGACGTTGCGCTAAGTCTTGTGGACTCTACACCAGTGTGAATTATTCCGATCATTATACAAGCCAACAGCTTTTCTTGAAACCAGCATTATGCGCTCTTATACACACTGAGAAAAAAGCTTTCTATTCCTTATAAGAATTCACAAACTATTTATACAACAACTATTTAATACTACCTATTATATTATGTGACAGCAACGCGCTTTTCTACTGTAGAATAGCGAAAATTGCTAGACCGTTGTGTAGTGATAATATTACGGTTATTTAGCCAATAGGAATAAGAGTTAATGCTACCATAGAACGGTTTATAGCCAATAATGCTCTGAATACTCACAGCCATTAGGTATCAAGTTCTATTGGGGTGTACTCTGGTATACTATAGTAGTTCCGACTGGCAGTTTTATTGAAACTTGACATTAATCATAATAATATTGCTTGCTACGGTTAATATAGCTTATACTTACCAATAAAAATCAGTAATGTAGTTATCAAAAATTTAAATAGCTTCTAGTGTGATATTGTTCTTGTGGTTTAACATTGCATATGATTATCTATTATGCAACATGTATGGTTTATAGTAAATTCTTTCATAGATTTTAAAGTCCAATACTAATGATGGGTTGTGCGAAATAAGAATTTTCTATTGAGTTATCTGACATGGAAAGTTTTAGAAAACTTATACACAAAGTAAAAATAAATTAATTGAAACAGGTATTGATAGGTACGATCAATAGAATTTAAATTTAGGCAGGACAACTAGAAGACTCCAAACAACAATTTGACCAGCGCAGCGCGACCAATAAGTTAAAACTAATACTACGGCGCGCGGCGATTGAGGATAGATACAAACCCCCACCAACTTCCTACGGATTATGGATTCTAACGCATGCTATTCGTTTTTGGGGACGGTGTTCTGCCTTCTTTATTATTGAGAAAGCGCTTTACTGACTTACAAAATGATTCTCATTGAAAAGATAAAATTTATTTCTTAACAAAATTGCAGTGTAGTTCAAGTTCATTATTCAACAAGACTGTGCTGCTAATAAAACTGATTACTACCAATAAAAACACTGTTCTAGCAAATAAAGCGGGTTTGATACCCTAGCAATTTATTTAATATGGGTTAATAAAAAATAAGCTATCAATACAAACTATGTCTTAGTAAACCTGTTGTATTAGATGTTTTTCCTGTGTGTATCATTGTGATCAATCATTCAATGTGTTAGTATAGTGTTTTTTAGGTCAATTTAATGACATTAAACTGTGGGAATTTCCTAACCATAGGCGTTCCACACAAATAATTAATATGCGTATACACACTCAGTGGCGTAACTAACGCCCCCGCAGACCCCGCATTGCGGGGGGGCGCAGCAAAGCCAGGGGCGCCCTCAAGTTCCTTGATGAAAAAATAAAACAAATGAAAAGCGACGTTATATTATATAAAAAAAATCAAGAAATAATAAAATAATTGTTTCATTATCACAATATTAAAGTTAAAAATTAACAATAATGAATGAGAAACAATGAACTATGACTAATATGAGTCCCCTATATAAAATAGGGGTAACGTAAATCATAATTAACAATTTTACCCCAATAACAGTATCAAGGTTCGTACAAATATCCGCGCCGGAAACCCCGCGTGGGCGCCGCTACAATCACACACAGCATTTGTTGAAAACCCGCCAGGAGACGGATCGGGCCACCTTAAGCACCTTACTAATCTAATCTAGAGAATTAGAGCACCTTACTAATCTAGAGAACTCGCTGCGCACCAAAATTCATATTTTGGCGCGCATTGGCGGCATTGTTCTATATCTTTCTCGAGATCTTTCTACAGTGACCGGCAGAAAGTGCGGAGCATATGGGAAAGTTTTTTACCTTTAAGTTTAGAAAATTAATTTTATTTTAGATAGGTTCTGCATGTTCTCAAACCAAAATAACACCCATTAAATCCCGTAAAAGTCTTATGGTATACGAGGTAGGATCAAAAATTTGAAATTCCACTAAGAGTAAAGTACCACCATCTTTCATTTTAGAATATTTTTTTACAAAGAATTATTGTTTTAATTTCAAAGTTATACCCAAATTCCAAATTTCGCTTATTTTGGACAAAAAAATTGTTTAATCGTGTTTTCTCAATAACCCCGTATAAAAAATAAATGGCAACCGAACAGTACGAAAATAAGATTTTTTGCACACTTTGTTAGAGATCACCGTTGATCATAAGTCCGATTAGTTTGTTTTCATATTATTATGGCTTTTTAAAATAAAAACAAAAAAATATGAAATATTTTTGTGGCACACCGTAATTTATTTTCTGAGGGAAAAAGTTAATTTCATCAAACTGATATTTTTTGATTTACATTGACTTAAAGCATCTCCTAAATAGTTTTTTATACATTGAAGTATGCATAGAAAGTTTCTTTATTTTGCGTGACGAATAAAATCCGTTCAAAATATATTTTTAATTTAAATTTTTTTCTTTATAAATCAAAAGAAAACTTTCTATGCATACTTCAATGTATAAAAAACTATTTAGGAGATGCTTTAAGTCAATGTAAATTAAAAAATATCAGTTGAATGAAAAATAAAATACGGTGTGCAGCAAAAATATTTAATATTTTTATGTTTTTATTTTAAAAAGGCATAATATTATGAAAACAAACTACTTGGACTTATGATCGACAGTAATCTCTAACAAAGTCTGCAGAAAATCTTATTTTCGTACTGTTCGGTTGCCATTTATTTTTTATACTGAGTTATTGAGAAAACACGATTAAATCCATTTTTATAGTCCAAAACAAGCCAAATTTGGAATTTGGGTATAACTTTGAAATTAAAACAATAATTCTTTGTAAAAAAATATTCTAAAATGAAAGATGGTGGTACTTTACTCTTAGCGGAATTTCAAATTTTTGATCCTACCTCGTATACCATAAGACTTTTACCGGATTTAATGGGTGTTATTTTGGTTTGAGAACATGCAGAACCTATCTAAAATAAAATTAATTTTCTAAACTTAAAGGTAAAAAACTTTCCCATATGCTGCGCACTTTCTGCCGGTCACTTTATATTAAACAACGCTTACAAATGACAATATTTTTTACTATGGTATGACAGGTGCAAAATAGCAGGGCGCTTTCAAAATTTTGCGGGGGGGCGCACATGTTCTTAGTTACGCCACTGTACACACTTATAAGTTTGTTTTACATTAGTTGTTTGTACATACTACACTTTATAAACCCACTGTATATATAATAATATTATATTAAAATAATAAATATAAGGTAACTCAAAAATTCTATCTACAAAACTAAAATCAGAAAAATAAACCTGACACGGCATGACACTGCTCAGAAAATGCTTTAATTTTTTTACCAGAACTTCATTCTCGTCAACCAGACTCCGGCCCGTTCATCAAGGCATAACTATGTATATTTTATCTCCGTCTCTTCCACGCCATCGGCGGTCACTGGCCTATCTCTGTCTGGCAGAATCGATCGTTAGACGGGCCGGGTACCGGTTCAGCTTATATCCTGGCGCTTCCAACCGCAACAAATTACATGCTGTTGCCAATTCTTCAAAATTTTCGGATTTGTAAGCACAATGTAAGTACCTATATACGAGAAACAAGGGTTTGTTAATTAGTTGTTTTTAAACACTGAAAACACTTTTTGTCTTGATTTTAGTTATATTGTTTCTTAAGGACTAAAGAATGTATAATTATAACAATGAATGGCTTGTTATTTTTTCTGTCACACTCAAAACTCCTCGGTTTAAAGTATATTTGCAAACTAGCTTTTAAAGAAAGCTACTGACTAACAATTGAATACTGATATAAATGAAATATATTTAATAAAAAAACTTAAAGAATTGAAAAAGAAAGATCTGACAACCCTGGTTGTGCGGTCGGTCTCTTTGAGACTGTTTAGCGCCGTATGGAATGATTGGAATGTCCTCAAACTGAGATTGGATAAATAATAATAATTTTCAAACCTACAATTTTTTTTGTTTAAAATTCTTCCGTTAACGATTACGGACTTTCTAAAGGCTTCGTTAACATACGAAAAAGATTTTAAAAAACAGCCCTTCGATCCTATTTGCCCAAATTGAGGAATACAGAGGATATCAAGTCTCTGTGGGGAACAAACCAAATACTCTTAACCGTCGCGTAGTTCCAATAAAAGCCGCTTCCGAATTGCTTTTTTACATTGTAAATTTACGTGGTTTAACGCTTTCCTGGGTATTATTTTAAAATGCCAAATTATGTAAAAGCATTGTATTACATACTTTGTATATTTTTCGAGGAGGTTATATCAGCCTATTTTTTGGTAAATATAAGGATATACTGCTAATAAAAACACAAAAAGGATCTTGTTGTTTTCTCTTATGATTACATTTTTGAATACTTAAGAAGATCTTAAGTGAAAAATATGAGCATTTTATTAAATCCGATTTACAAAGGCAACCGCTGGTAACGCTAGATTATTATAATGAAACGAAATCAGGATCAAATTCAAATTTAGATTTAAAAAATAAAATAAAAATTGAGACATCGTCCGAGAACTAGTTTTTTTTTTCGTGTAATCGGAAACTAAGTTCACTTATGCACTTCAAATTTAAGACAAATCAAACGATTTGATTTGTTACTGTTTAAATAAAACTCTCATTTAAGATTTAAGTTAATTTAAGATTTAATTTATCATTTAAACTAAGCTAAGAAATAATTTTGTTAATTTATACCTCGAAAACGTGCCACTAAATTAAATTAAATGAAGTGCAAAAAAAAGAAGATTTTTCCAGCTGTTGTTACAACAATTAAAGCAAGTAGTAAAAAACAAATCGTAGTCTTCCATTACAAATCACAAGAATTTAGATCAGTCAAAATAAATAGAGAAAAAGCACTTTATTTGTTGATAAAAATAAAAATTCCAACAATAATTTTAGGTTATTGTCACCGATCAAAATATTCATCTTTCTTCCTGGCCAATCACGGACAGTTGTGGAGAACGATTTAACGCGATTTAGCACGATCTGGCACGATCTTTTACCTTAAGTTGAAAGTTGGTCAACTCTTAAATTAAATTAAATGATAAATTAGTTTAAATGAGAGGTATAAACGCATGCATAAGAAAATTAACTTTCAACTTTTAAATTCTTAGTTTACTTTAAATCTTAAATAAATTAAATGTTAAATGGGAGGTATAAAGCAGGCATTAGAGTTATATCAATTCCAGATTTGCTAGAACATTGTTTTTATTGGTAATCGTCAGTTCCATTAGCAGCAAAGTCTTGTTGAATAATGAACTATTTTTAATACAGCAATTTTGTTACGAAATAAATGATAATGCGACGCATTTTGTTCCCAGTAAAGCGCTTTTTCTACAATTAAAAAAACAGAACAGCGTCTCCAAAAACGAATTGTATCCCTTAGAACCTATAATCCACCAAGACGTTGGTAGGGGTTCGTAGCGATCGGCAATCGCCGCGCGCCGTTGTATTAGTTTAAACGTATTTGTTGCGCAGGTCAGATCGTTGTTCGGAGTCTTTCTTCTAGCCGTTTCAATTCATTTATTTTTAATTTGTATATAAGTTTTTTAAAAACTTTGCATGTCAAATAAAGTAATAGAAGATGCTTTTTTCTCACAACCCATCATTAGTATTGGACTTCATAATCTATGGACAAATTCAACTATCTCAGTAAACCTTGTTGCATAAAAAGATAATCATAAGCAATGTTAAACGACAAGAACAATATCACAATGGAAGCTATTTAAATTTGTGAGAACTACAGTACCTACTAATTTTTACTATTATGATTAATGTCAAGTTTTAATACAACTACCAGTCGGAACTAATACAGCATATAAAACCAGAGTTCACCCCCAATACAACATTATAATTACTGTGAGTATTCAGAGCAATAATGGCTATAAACCATTTTATGGTAGCATTAACTCCTAATTTCTATCGGCTTAAATTACCGTGATAATATCACTACACAATGGTCTAGCAATATTCGTTGTCTTACTGTAGAAAAGCGCGTTGCTGCCACATATAGTATTAAACAGTTGTATAAAGAGTATGTGAATTCTTATAAGGACTAGAAGGATTTTTCTCAGTGTATATAACTGTTATATGATTTTGTATCCTTATTTTGATCCGATATTATTAATACTTACTTAAGGTAAGTGAGCCAAATATTGCCACCTTAACGTTTGGTTGTGAATAAATCCTATACTTTTATTGATAAAGGAATGAAAATTTGGGTACGGGTAAAGAAATACATTGTTTATATCATATATTTTATTTACCTCAAAAAACTGAATGGAAATGAAGATATTGTACTGGTTTGTAAAAGTTGCGAATGGCAATATTATATAACAGCTCTCCCTATTATTGCCACCCTATGTCAATATTAGGAACTATCGAACAACATATGGAATTAATAACATTTTCTGAACAAATATAACTCAAGAACATTGAGGACAGATGAACTTTTCTTTATCATCGTTAGTTAGGCCTACACAGGCCTCGTGAACATATCGACAAGAAACTATGCACAAGCGCATATCTTCTTCAGTGCAGATGTCACAAACGAAACAAAACCACGTTTCTTTCTCCGGTTCTTTTGTTGTACTCTTTGGTTGTACTGCTCGTTGCTTTTCTGTCAACTTTGCGTGAATTCAACTTCGGTTTTGACGGGAACAAATCGTTGGTAACCGATTCTGCCACTGCTAATATTAGGAATATTTAGTGATGGCAATATTAGGAACAAATGACGTACAGAAAAAAAAAACCGTAACATAGAAACCCAGTTGAAATAATTCATGCAGTTCATAAAACAAGAACCACTGGAGTGTGCTTACCTGTACTTAATAACAAAAATCAAGAAAATTTTAGTTTAGATTGCGTTAGAGTCAACGTGAAAAGTAAATTAGCTTATAACGCGGACAAGAAAAACAAATGGGGTGCTCCTACGTCTGATGTTTAGCATAGACTAAAACCGCCGAATAGAAAACATAACACTGACAACTCAAGGTACCTGCTACTGCTGCCACCTACTTGCAGCATAGCTACTAGCTGTGTAACGAGGGGTGACAATATTAGGAACAATGGCAATACTTAGCGCACCTACCTTATTACTTTTAGGATACCCCGAGTAGAATTAAAAGTAAAGATATTGCCCATGTTGTAGTTTGTAAAAGCTGCGTGTCTTCTACTGAAGCAGTGTGGTCTGCTCCCAGTCCATGATACGAACTCTTTAACGAACATTTTTATATTAGTTATTTAGATGGATTTATTAAATTAATAATCTCCCATGACCACAGCATAAACCAGGTTAATTACACGCATTACAAAATAAAAATAAACACACGGTAGAGGCAAAACGATACGACCAGCGCAAATTCATCAAAACCACTAATCTTTGTGCCACTTGCGGGCTGTGGCCAAATGTGTGCGGCTTTGCCGGTCCCTTGCAGAGGTAAATTACACTATTTTAACGTAATGAAAATGGATGGTCCTACGAAATAGAAATTAACTAAGGTTAGCTGTTCTATTAATAATTAATTTCGGTTGTTGCAGTTTAATGGCATTTTCATAAATGAATTGCCAAGGATCGTGTGTGTCTGCACACTAAATACGCTTAATTGTTTTATCCATTTGTTTTTTAGCTACCTATATGGTAAACGGTTTTTCGTGTTCGGTTTTCGAATTCGTTTTTCGCTTCGGACAACCCGAATGCACTTAAAACATTTAAGTAATCTATGCCACACACATGTTCGTTTTCTTTCCGAACGGCATATTTTAGTATCGTTCGTTCTGACAGCTTCCATTTTTGTTTAAATGATCGTTAAAAAATCGAATGTTTGCGATAATATGTTTTCCACACTAGTGCGGAAAATTTTTTCGGCACGATTATGTCAAAAATCCGTGCGGAAAATTGGTTATTCCACACTAGTGCGGAAAAATTTTTCGGCACGATTATGTCAAAATCAATAATATATCAATTATAACTTGTAGTTATTACTTTTTTCTCAGAATTAGTTAGTGTTACATATTGTATGTAATTGTTATAGTTAATTAAAAATTATTAAATTTCTTTGAAATATGTGTCACTTATTTCCACACGTCTGCAGAAAAACTATTGTACCTGACACGTGCGGAAAATGTTTTCCCTGCACTCGGCTGCTTCACCGAACGACTCGTAGCGGAGTTCGGTGAACGGCAGACTCGTGCGGAAAAATTCACTTTCCGCACTTGTTAGGTAAATAGCTATTTCGGCCGACCTTAAACATAGACATTTAGATAAACAAACAATAATCACGAAAGTGGCAAATTTGTGACCTTGGACATATAAACCAAGCTACACCGGATTAGGCATGCGCACTGCAACATTATAATTTGACGAATGAGAAAATAGACAGGTCCGGGTTTTCTTTTTACGTATAAACAGCTAATATTTGCTACGAATTGTTGCCAAAAAATAGGAAAATTTGTTTAAAAATGATTCGCCGTCGTGTTTTTAGTTCGAAAAGAAAGAGAACAAGTCAATTAAACTGGTCTTATAAAATCGAATATAAAAAACAAACAAAACCAGCAAAATAACCAATATTCGATGTTATCGCGTACCTAAACTCAATTCAAATATTAGTTGGTATAATATGTCGTAGGCTGATAGTGAAATCCGTCATTTCATGAAAAGCCTAGTTATATCATGCTGCACGCTAAAAGGTATACTGGAACATTTTTTTCAATTTTTTTTTTAATTTAATTTAAATTTTATTTTTATAAAATAATATTAGTTGAAAAATTGAAAAAAATGCTCTGGGGAACAACGAACAAACCAGTTGCAATATACCTTTTAGCCACGCTTCATAATATGACTAGACGTTTCATGAAATGACGGATTTCACTATCAGCCTACGACATATATAACTTGTATTGATTTTTACAATTTGGCAAAAACTTACGTACGTACGTATAAAACATTTTCAAGAACAATTTCTTGTTCAAGAATTTGAAAGAGTTTTTTTGCTCGAGAACTTGACCTGTGGAATACTTTCACTTTTGGATTAATATAAACCCACCATGGTATTTACTTTTTTTTATATATAAGTATAGAAAAAAGTGTATTTTAAACTTTTTGAACCAATATATTGCCCGAAAAATATAGGCGTACCTAATTAGATTGCAGTGCTGCAAATAAAATAAGTATACCAAAACGTGCATCGGGATAATCTGTCTTGGTGTGTGTTTCTCTATATTTTCATACCTTGTTTGTGTAGCCTAGGCCTAGTTAAATGTGTTTAAATTGATCATAATAAAATAAAGTTATATATTAAGATACATCACTACTTCATACTTGATATACTGAAAATACGAAATACCCGGTATTTGGGCATAATAAAATCATACAACGGTTTTTACCAGTCATTGTTTAGTTTCCAATCCGAGTATCCGAGTCAGTAAAAACACAAACACAATTTACTAAACTACACAAAAACTAGAACACCCTAAATAAACAACACGGAATCCACAGAGAAAACTTAAAACACAACAACAAAAATGGCGCCTAGCCGGTTCTGTAGTGTATTTTGGGCAGGTCGCTAAAGAAGGATAGGCCGATAACAAGAGGATTGTGCGCATGCCCAATTCTGCTTGGAGGGAAGGCAATTAACTTGTGCTTGCGCACGAGATAAGCTGTACGTGTTTAAAGGTCTATGCTTTAATCCGACAGCCTACAGACTTCTAGGGCTGTCTAGCGGGACTCCTGTTAATGTGACGTGTGTATTTACAGGTAATTTCCTCTTTACATTTTTACATATTTATATAAGTTTGTTAGGGGTGCTGGTTGTTTTAGAAGTGTTCAATATCGACAATAGATGGCGCTTCGCGCAACATCCTTCTGACGTATCTCGACATGGACTGTTTCAAGTTGAACTTGATAGATCGGATAGCTAAACAACTTGTACTAGGTAAAGTATTTTTCACAATAAATGGTTGACTCCGTTTAACTACCTGGGACGTTTTGCAAGAGCTCGACCATAAAAATGCAAATAAACTGTCGGTCAGGGTCGGATTATAATTTGTATTTATAGCAGGTAATATTTAACTAACTATATTAAGGATATTTCATGTCATTAAATAATATATTATTAATAACGAATTAAATATCTAAAGTCCTTCCCTGTAGTGTATTTGCTTATTGATTGTGTATAACAATGGGATTAAACCGGTAGTTTTATTGCAGTCAATAAGTCGATTTACCATTTAGGGTGAAAAATACTTTAGTTAATTATTGAATTTTTCTGGATTAGGTACTTGGTTTTATGTTTCTTTTATTTAGATATAATTGTGAAAAACGATTTAATTCATCAGTTTTTTTTAACTTAGAGGTATTTTAAATATGAGATTTTATGTGCCAAATCCTTTTTTTTAGCAGTCGCAATTGTATCTACCGAAAATAGCACGACGAACGACGACGGCACCTTCGTTAAAACCACCAATCTTTGTACCACTGTGGGTTTTGCGAGTCAAGTGAATGCGCATTTTGTGTATCCTGGCAGAGGCGGATTATACTATTTTAGCCTGATGTATATAGATTGTTCTACAAAACAGAAATTACCGTAGGTTTGTTGCGCTTTACTCCAAATAATTAATTCCGGATGTTACTCGGTAATACCATTTTCATTGTTGATAAATTTATGATGTGCCTTTGTCTTTGAGTTTGAGTAAACCGTCATCCAAGGCTCCTTGTAAAATAGGTCCAAAAATATTTAATATGTTGCCCGATTATATTGAATTGTCATTAGTCATGACTGTAAATTAATTTAAAAATAACCTCAAAAATTTTTTTATTTAAGAAATGTTTTTACACTGTGTCTGATTTTATGTGTTAATGTTTTCAACTGTGATACGATGGATGGGTTAGGTTAGGTTAGTTATAGCATTAAATATCAAAAACTATAAGAATAGATGATCTTCGAGAAAACTTGACAACACTGTTTTAGGCTGTATTGGAAATGGTTTGGCCGCCATTGTGGAGTTGATGGTAAATCTGTAGTTATGAATGCAGCGCCTTGGCAACAGATATCTCAAATTCACTGATGTGATGTCGTGGTGTTGCCGCATATCGTATTTTATTGGAATTTTTAATTATTTAAGCATTTTTAACAGACAATAAAATAGGTGGTTCTCAATTCCGACCGAATGTATGTTTTTGATAATAATATGTATGCTGATTACTCCGGGGTAATTGGACCGATTTTCATAATGATTTTACCGTTGCATTAGTTTATTAAACAGGTCATGTCGTATTTGATCTAAATTTTTTACTTTAATTGTAAATGTTTCCTACCCTGTAGGTAAATACAGAAAGAAATACAATAGGACACAGAAAAAGGTATTAAAATGAAAATTCCATGTTTATTTATTTTTGGCCTGCTAATAGACCACATGCTTTAGAATCTTAGACTGTCAAAGAACTAGATCGTCGTCGAATTGACGCATTTGAGATGTGGGCGTGGCGACGAATGTTGAGAGTGTCCTGGACCGCACATAGAACAAATGCTTCGGTTCTACAAGAAATACTTCCATCAAAACATTTGTCCAGTATCGTGTACTCCCGAATTCTTACATTTTTCGGACACATCAATCGGAGTGAGCATATGGAGAGGCTTATTTTACAGGGAAAACCTGAAGGAAACAGAAGGCGTGGCCGATTACCAAATAGATGGGTGGATGTAACCAAAAAACTATTAGATGCTACTCTCCCGCAAGCGGCTCACATGTCATCTAGTCGAGATAAATGACGAGATGCAGTCAAGAGAGCCATCCAAAACATTGAACCTCGTTAATATGGGTCACAACACATCTGCAAAGATGTTATGATTAGGAAGAAGAACAAACCACATAATTGCATACCACTATTTACGATCCATTGCATCTGCCTCTCTTCTTCTACCGGAAAACGAAATAATCTTAATCCTGGGAAGGCGCGAGGCGATTTCCCACATTGAAAATAAGCACACTTGTTCCCAGCCATATCGCGTCACTCAGTCTGATCCTTTTTCAATAAAAATAAATATTATACATTATGCCGGTGAAAGGCAATTCAGGCACCGCACCGATGCGCGTGACGGTATGATAGTGGGGAGAGGATCATGCAGCAAGTCAAAGAGACAGGCGGCAACAATGTTTTAATTTAGCAGTGGCAGGCTTGTCGTTAGTGGCTGCATCAACACGCTTTATTGTTGGTGAACTCATTGTGCCATCTATGAATTTAACGTAGCAGATTTAGGAAATCTGCTTATATGGCCTTCTTATAGTTTGATATTCAATGGTTATAGTTTATGTATATATTTGACTCTTCCTATACAATATTATATTGCCAACAAAGAAAATTCTGAGCAAATAAAAAATAAATAAATAAGTAGGTACTTAAAATCTTTATTAAACGAATATCATAAAATTGCTTCACAAATCGCTTTTCATCGTTCTTACCAATAATAAATGAGCGCCAGTAGAATATTACTATAGAAAATTTATTTTCATTATATAAAATTAGCAGTATCCACCTTCGCCGAATATCAAAAAAGCCACATATGCCCGAAAAGCCTCAAGTGGCATAAGATTAGTGGTTTTGATAAATTTCTATTCGACCTACCGTTATCATTGTGGTATGACGAATCTGTTTTTGTAAAGGTGAACGTATTTATCGGACAGTGAGTAATTATTGTCTGTAATTTACCTAACTAGGAGACAAAGGGATAAAATTATTAGGTACTTTCTACAATTATCTGCAAAATACGTTTTGTCCCTGTTTCTGACGAGTGGAAAAATAAGCAAAATTCAGCAACTTTCTAAGGCGGCAACGCTGAAAGCGACTGGTGTTAAGTAATGTTTCACGAGACGAGAAATCTCGCAATTTAAAAAAAACTCTCGTCTCGCCTCGCAAAACGAGCCAATATTTTTCCAAATCTCGCTTCGCTAACATCTTGCAAGATGTTTTCTCGTTTCTTTCTCATTCTCGCAATATGACGTCATTAAAAAACTTCTGCAAAAGCCCTAAGTACATACGGGGTTTTATTATTACCATTACCATGTTAGTATTATAAACGCATCCTTATGGAACGATTATTTTCAAAAGTGTCTCTAAAGTTAAAATCTGGCAGTTATGGCACAGTGTTACTAACACTCAACTTACACATCACCAAAAAAATATACATATATAATATACTATATTGCCTAACAAATACGTAGGCGTCACTGGAACCGAATTGAACTGAAAACGAACGACAACGGTGCCTTCGCCGTTTGCGCCCTTGCCTTTAAATTTTAATCATGTTTTTAGGGTTGCATATGTATACAAAAATAGAATTTTAGAATATTAAAAGTAAGATAGACCCTTTTAGAAAAATATGAGTAAAATATTTAAGAACCACGGCATGACGTTAGCAATAAAGGTAAGATCCCTACGCTGCTATGTGTTTTCAACTCTGTTGTATGGGGTAGAGTCGTGGACACTTACTGAAGCAACAAGCAAAAGATTGGAAGCCTTTGAGATGTGGCTCTACCGTCGGATACTGAAGGTGTCGTGGACAGACCGTGTCAAAAATGAGACGGTTTTACAGAGAATGAATAAACAGAAAGAAATTGTAAACACCATCAAAATACGAAAGCTCCAATACCTCGGTCATGTGATGAGAGACACAGACAGATATCGATTACTCCAAAATATACTACAGGGCAAACTGGATGGAAAGAGAGGTGTAGGAAGAAGGACAATCTCGTGGCTAAAGAATCTCAGATCCGGGTTTGTAAGTTGTTCAGAGCCGCAGTTAATAAGGTGATGATAGCTAATATGGTTGCCAACATCTGGAACGGATAGGAACTACTAGAAGAACAAGATCCTTTTTGAGTATTTAAGGCACAAAATGGTAATGCTGGTTGCCTCCACGTGGCGGAACAGAATGCACGCATATGTCAGCTGCATGTGCAAGAGGAATAAAGGGTATTTTGTTGCCATTCTGAAGCAGAACTGCTTTTAATCTTGTTTTCTACAAATGCCTTATACAGGGTGTCCGGAAACTTCGTTCGTATACTTTAAGGGGATATTCTACATATGAAAATATGAAAAAAAGTTCATATGAATATAGGTCCTTAAATGACTTAATGAAGCTATGGCCGTCCAAAGGTGACCACTAAAGATTAGTTTCTATTTTATATCTATGCAACCGCTTAAGGTACCGGTGTGCTTTTTGGCACACAAACTAATATTAACAATTGCTAATTTATGATATTGAGAGTTATTATGAAATTTAGTCAGGGACGTTTTTACGGGGGGGGGGGGGGGGGCTTAGTTTATTTATTCCTAATTTTTTTACACGACACATTTCAAAAATTTTACCCAAAAATTATAATTCCAGTGATTTTTCTACACAAAAAAGGTATTCTTAAAAAAAAATATTTGACCAATGATTAAGGAGAAAAATCGATTTATTTAAATCATTGCATAAACTATTATCGAATTGTGTTTAAACTAAAACATCAAAGTAGTCTTATGACAAATACAAATTTGAAGTAAAAAAACATCAAGAAGCCCATGGTTAGCGTTAAAATGAATTGACAATGGCAATAATTAGGTCAAAACGTTGTTTTATTGTCATTTTTAAACAAAACAAATTAAGAGTTGTTTATATTTGAACATCAATGAGAAATCGTTTAGTTGGTTGTATTGATATGAATGGAAACCATTTTCAACATTTGTTGTAACTTTTCTTCTTTTTTCAGATTATTCTTGTTAAACCAACAAATCTTAATTTATTTTGTATAAAATGACAATAAAACCACGTTTTGACTTTTTAGAAATGCTGTTAATATAGGTAACAGAGTTGGGCAAATGTTCCGGAACGGCTTAATTACAGGCGAACGAAATGTGATATCGGATCCGGGTTTTGAGCAATCTATAGGACTAAAATTTTACTATTTGACTATTATACCATAATATGTCAGTAATGTCACCAACTGTCAAGTGTTGACGTTATTTTTTTTTTTTTTTTAATGGAACACCCTGTATATTTTTACATTTTTAAATTCCACATAAAATTATAATTATTTTTTATTAAATGCACTATTAGTCTATACTTCATAGTTTCCGAGATATTGACTCTCGAAAAGTGGCATTTTTTAACTTTGACAGCTTATAACTTTCTAACAGTACGTCTTAGAGCAAAACGGCTTATATGTCCCTATCTTCAATTTTTATTATTTTCCCAAAAAAATCAACTTCCAGTTAAACCGGAACAACTATATTTCCTGCTTTCGAGTTACATCCGGTTTAACCGGAAGTTGATTTTTTTGGGAAGATAATAAAAATTGAAAATAGGGACATGTAAGCCGTTTTGCTCTAAGACGTACTATTAGAAAGTTATAAGCTGTCAAAGTTCAAAAATGTCACTTTTCGAGAGTCAATATCTCGGAAACTATAAAGTATAGACTAATAGTGCATTCAATAAAAAATAATTATAATTTTATGTGGAATTTAAAAATGTAAAAATATACAGGGTGTTCCATTTAAAAAAAAAAATAACGTCAACACTTGACAGTTGGTGACATTACTGACATATGGTATAATAGTCAAATAGTAAAATTTTAGTCCTATAGATTGCCCAAAACCCGGATCCGATATCACTCTTCGTTCACCTGTAATTAAGCCGTTCCGGAACATTTGCCCAACCCGGTATATTAGAAATAATATTGGACCTAAAATTGACCCTTGCGGAACACCACATTTAATATTTTTTTTAGTGCTTTTGCCACAGAATCTGTGTGTTCTCTGGCTTTTGCTGTTATTAATGTCAACGTATTGTGTTCTATTGCTTAAATAACTTTCAAACCAATTATAAATGTTTCCCCATAATATGCCAATGATATGAATTATTTGTAATAAAATATTATGGTTAACTGTGTCAAATGCCTTACAAAGGTCTAAAGATAATAAACAGCATTTTTTATTTTGATCTATATCTGTTATTAAGTAACAGCTATTTCAGTATCTCTAGATTTTCTAAAACCATATAAAATTATAATTATACCTTGTATATTTTAAACAACCTAAAAAATTTTTACATCTATATTTTACAAAAATTATACAAGAATAAGATATAAGAAATACATAAAAACGATTACCAAGGACAAAAAAAATATTGCTTTATTGAAGGAAATAGAAGTTTGCCTGAACCATAAAGGAAATTTGAATTAATTAGGTATTTTAAATTAAATTTAAATATTTTTTGGCAGAAAAATGACAAGAAAATATAATAAAACAGGTACCAGTAAGAAAAACGAAGACCTATCTAACAGTCAAATTTTAACCCAAAATGACAGTGACAACGAATATTTACCTTTGAAATACCCCATTAGATCAAGTCAACAAAAATGCAAAGAAAAAATAAAAAAATTTGAAATTAACAATAAAGATAAAGAAGAAGCTGGAACGTCAAATTCTGTTTTATGTAAAGAATGCAATATAATAATTAAACAAAATCAAAGTGCAATACAATGCGATGAAAAAAAATGTATGAACTGGTATCATACAAAATGTATCAATATCGACAACAAAAAACTTAATTCTATATTAAAAGAACTAAAAAAAACAAATGAAACAAGATGGTTTTGCAAAAAGTGTACCCAAGAAAATGTTGAAAATATATCTTTCAATACTATTTTGGAACTTCAAAAATCATTGAATTTTTTATCGGAAAAATATGACACGATTGTTCTAGAAAATAAAAAATTATCATCATCTTTAAAAGAAGTAATAAAGAAGCAAGAAGAATTAAAAACAGAAAATAAATTATTAAAAAATGATGTGTCATATTTAAAAAAAGTATTTGAAACATCAGAACAAAAAAATGGTTTAGACTTACAAAATTTACTCAAAGAAAATATTGAAATTAAAGGTATCCCCAAAAATCCAGAATTTACAGATGAAGAAATAACAAAAAGAATTTTTAAAAAAATTGAAATAAAAATTAATAAAGAAGATATACTAAATATAAGCAGAACAACAGAAAAAAAAGAAAATATCATCAAAATTAAATTTAAAAATGAAGAAGTTAAAAAACTTGTCATGGAAAAATCTGAACACTATTATAAAAATAATGGGAAATTATGGACCAGTGATATTAAAATACCAACACCACAAAATATTATATATATTAATGAAGAATTAACACCAAAATTAAAATACTTATATGGAAAAACAAAAGAATTAAAGAAAAAAGGATTTAAATACATTTGGATAAAAAATGGAAAAATTTTTATTAGAAAAAACGATGAAGAAAATATTATAAATATTAATTCCGAAACGGAAATTCGCGAAATTATTAACTTATTTATTCACCATTTAAATGAAAATTTTGATATTATAATATTTACAGAAACCTGGAATGTTTTAAATACAAATTTATATTCTATTCCAAATTATAATTTAATATATAACAATGGTAATTTTAATCAAAATGATGGAATTATTATTTTTATAAAAAATAATCTTAGTTATGATTATGAAATAATATCTTTCAGTGAAATGAAAATAATATTTATTAATTTGTTCATTAATAAATATACAAAAATTAATATTATAACAATCTACAGACCTCCATCTACATGTCCAAAGAAATTTATTAACGATTTAAACCTATTTTTTATTGACTATAATAAAAAATTTAAAAATGATGATACAACAATTTTTATTGGTGATTTAAACATTAATATTCTTTCAGAATTAAATAACCAGTATACTAATGATTACTGTAATATTTTGAGTGAATATAATTTTAAATCTTATATTAACAATTTTACGAGAGAAGTTAATGATCAAAAAACGTGCATTGATCATATTTTCATTAAAACCAAACAAAATGTTAATAATTTTAAATCATTTATATTTCAATATCAGATTACAGACCACTATCCAATCATTTTACAAAATCTTTCAAACACAAACACGAAAGATGAACCTAGATTACCACATTATAAAACATATATTGATTATAATAAATTAAAACAAATTTTTAGTAAAATCAATTGGAATCAATATTTTTTAATAAAATCTCCGGAAGAATTAACAAATCTTTTAATTAACGAAATAAAAATAAATGTTGAAAGATGCAAATATCAAAAAAAAATAAAACACATGCCGAGAAAAGAATGGATTACAAATAGTTTACTCATATCAATAAAAAAAAAAAATCAACTTTACAAAAATCTTCAAAATCAAAATAGCATACATCAACAAAACGAATACAAAATTTATAAAAATAAATTAAATGAAATAATTAGAAAAGCTAAAATAAATTACTATAAATCTCAAATAAAAAAAAAATGCCAATCATCTAAAGAATTATGGCAATGTATTAAAAAACTATGCCAAGAAAATAATAATAAAAATAATTTTATTGATCTAATGAAACTACCAAATGGAGAAACAACAACTGATAAAAATTTCATATCAAATTACTTTATTGAATATTATTCAAAAGTTGGTGAATCACTAGCAAATAATATAACAAGTAAAAATAATAATCACGTGCTGGATGAAACTGTTCAGAATAATTTAAACTCTTGTTATCTAAACGAAACTAATTATCATGAAGTTAAAAAATTTATTAATAGCTTAAAACCTACAAAATCTCCTGGAATTGATGGTATCACATCTGAGATTTTAATATCAATAAATTCATACATTTGTAAACCATTAACTCATTTAATTAACACCATCTTTAATACAGGAATATATCCATCTGCTTTTAAAATAGGTATAATAAAACCAATTTATAAAAGCGGAAATAAAGTTGAATTTCAAAATTACAGACCTGTAACATTAATTTCATCATTAGCAAAAGTTTTCGAAAAAGTTTTAAAAGAAAGATTAGAAAATTTCTTAAACAAAAATAAAATCCTATCAGATAAACAATTTGGATTTCAAAAAAATAAATCTACACAAGATGCAATTTGTCACCTAACAAATCAAATATATAATTCAATTGATAATAAAATGAACAGTATATGCATATTTTTGGATTTAGCTAAAGCCTTCGATACTGTCAGTCATAAAATTCTTATTAACAAATTAGAAAAACTTGGATTTCGTGGTCAAATATTAACTTTATTTAAAAACTATTTATATAACAGAGTACATTATGTTAAAATTGGTGAAAATATTAGTTCACCAAAAATATTTAATTATGGAGTACCACAAGGTACAGTCCTAGGACCAATACTTTTTAATATTTATCTAAATGATATTTTTAATTTAAATTGTCAAGGAAAACTACATAGTTTTGCTGATGATACCGTAATTTTTTATGAAGGTATAAATTGGAATATTTTAAAAAATACTATTGAAAAAGATTTTATAAAAATAAGCAGCTGGTTTAATAAAAACTTATTAACTATAAATTATAACAAAACAACATACATTCCATTTACTTCATACAAAAATAAACTTCCAAATATTGGTCCAATAATATGCAATAATAATATTAACATAAAAGAAGGTGAAAATATTAAATATCTAGGAATAATTTTTGATAAGCATTTAAAATGGGATTTACATAGTGACTACATTATAAAAAAACTAAGAATTCTTATACCAAAATTTAAACATCTTAAACAATTTTTAAATATAAAAGAATTAGAACTACTTTATTATGCTTTAGTACAAACACATTTAAATTATGGAATACTAGGATGGGGAGGCATAAATAAGAATTATCTTAATAATATTGAAACTATTCAAAAATACATTTTAAAAATTATTTACGAAAAAGACCACCAATATTCTTCAGATTTACTATTTAAAAATAGCAAAAAAATGGATATTAAACAAATATTTTCTTATAACATGTTAATATATATTTTTAAACATAAAAATAAAATAAATTATATTAATCACACACATGAAACTCGTCATAAAAATACTATTACATATAAAAATAGAGTAAACAAAACAATAGCACACAAACATTTTTTGAACATCAATCCATATCTTTTTGATATGCTACCACAGTCAATTAAAATAATTAAATCGTTAAATAATTATAAAAATAAAATTAAAAATTGGATATTATCTAATCCAAGAGATATATTCAAGAACGTCATTAATAAATAATGAATAAACTAAAGAATATATATTTGTATTTCCCTAGTTTCTTTCAAATATATTTATATATATATTATATACATAACGTATTGTATCTTCGTATATTGTAGTGATATAAAATACAAATAAAATATTGTCATGTTTGTTTTATATTATAACATAGTTGTGTCTGAATTATGAAATATATTCTTTACAATAAATATTATATTATTATTTAACTTTCAATTTATATTTAACTTATTATTATATTTAACTCAATACAAGTATTTACTTCTGAGTTTCGGAATTAAGTTTATTCAAAAAATTTATATTAACATTAAATGTAACCAAAAAATGTTGAATAAACTTTTTATTATTATTATTATTATTATTATATTGATTGACAATCAGAAATTTTGATTATCTAAGAAATCTGTTAATTTGTTGTTTATAACTTTTTCTAAAATTTTCGAAAAAACTGGCAAAACTGATATTGGCCAATAATTATTTGGATCATTTTTTGCATTTGCTTTAAAAACTGGTGATACTTTAGCTAGTTTAATTTTTTATGGAAAAATACCATTTTTAACAGATAATTTAGTGAGATTATGTAAAATTGGCGTTATTTCTGATTTGACTTAATAATTTTAACCGATATTTCGTCAAAACCGCTTGCTTTTTTTATGTTAAGGTCATCTATGATCTCTTCGATTTCTTCCTTGGATATGTTTTCTGGGTTTAAATACATCGAGTTTGTGTTTGTAGTTTCGCTTTTTTTGTCTTTGTACCTCTTAAATTTTGCACTGGACAGTCCAGTCGCCTACTTTTTTTTACCTGTAAGTAATTTAACCGGTTTTAATTGTTTCATTTTTATTAATAAGTTTTACTTAGTTGACCAGGGTCGATAATTTTTGAAACCAAAAAAAAATAATAGTAGGATGAAACCCATTGGAAAAGGAAGAGAATATAACAAAAATGAAAGGAAAAACAATTTACGGGCGATCCGAGGTCGGGAAGTGGAAGGGGGTGGGTTTTTAAGGGTAAAAAACGGTTTATCTCGATTTCCGGCAAAACTACAAGTCCTATGGAAAAACGGTAAATAGCAAAGTTGTAGGTAATAAAAAAAAATTACAACTTTTGTATTTGCACTTTTTTCACATAACCTCAAAATTTATGTGAAAAATTCAAATAACCATGTTTTTGGTTTTTTATTTTTATCTTTTACAAAAAATTTTTTTTATACACGAAATTTGGTAAAAATTTTTCTTTTTATGTCCCAAACACACTGTAATTTTTTTGTTTTAAAATATTTATTTTTTAACCTTATTCTGAGTTAATATCGAAAAAGCAACCTAATTTTCAATCGAAAATTCTTACGTCAAAATATATGCTTTTTAAAAAAAGTCGGTGGCTTTTTGTTCGTTGAAATCTCTACTTTCAGATGGTGTAAAAAAAAATAACATTGCTATAGTAAATGTTCTCAAAAAATGCAAAAAAAACTCGAATCCGATATTTTTTTTTAATCATTATGTACAATTTTAAGCTATTTATTTAAATTTATACTTTAATTACTTGAAAAACGTAAGATTCTATGTTACATTGATAAGCAAAAAAAAAATTACAAATCCATAAAACATAAAGATCGCAAAAAACAAGCGTAAATAGTTGATGTAAATATAATTAAAGGTAGGATTTAAAGGGAAATTGAATTGAATTGAGAACATTTACCATAGTAATGTATATATTTTTTTACATCATCAGAAAGTAGAGATTTCAACGAACAAAAAGCCCACCGACTTTTTTAAAAATGCAGATATTTTGACGTGCGAATTTTCGATTGAAAATTAGGTTGTTTTTTCGATATTAAGTCAAAATAAGGTTAAAATAAAAATATTTTAAATCAAAAAAATTACAGTGTGTTTAAGACATAAAAAGGAAAGTTTTCACCAAATTTCGTGTATAAAAAATTTTTTTTGTAAAAGATAAAATGAAAAAACCAAAAACTTGGTTATTTGAATTTTTCACATAAATTTTGAGGTTATGTGAAAAAAGTGCAAATACAAAAGTTGTAAATCTTTTTATTAGCTACAACTTTGCCATTTAACGTTTTTCCATAGGACTTGTAGTTTTGCCGGAAATCGAGATAAATCGTTTTCTACCATTAAAAACTCCCCCCCCCCCATTCCCGACCTCGGATGGCCCGTAAATTATTTTTCCTTTTATTTTTGTTATATCATCTTCCTTTTCCCATGGGTTTCATCCTACTATTATTTTTTTTCACTTTTTACAATTTTCAAAGGCTTCAGCCCTGGTCTATAGTTGTAATAGTAAATTTTATTAAAACCGGATAAGACGTAGAACAGTAGAGACAAATTTTTATATTACACTATTTAACAAATTAACCCAAGAAGATTCTAAGCAATTCCTTTTTGCAACGCTGAGATTGTAAGAGCAGTTTTCTTGCCTTTACAACTTCTAGCGAGTATAATAATTAAGTTAGACTGCTTAATTAGCAATTAAATAATTACTCCTTTAATTTATTTTCATATTTCATTTGAATAGTTACCTAATTTAGACTTTACTAAAAACTAAAATAAAAAAAAGTTACAGCAGTTGAAAAAAAAATATAATTCGAAAAATATGGTTAATTCAAGGGTCAACAATTGCGTTTTATTCTGAGAGAAAACTCTATTAGCCGTAGCTATAAATTAGAAGTAGCAAAAAATCTGCATTAAATAGGCGTCGAAAAAACAACTCGGTTGTCGCTGTTCATTTTTTTGAATTGACGTTTTAGACAACTCTATTGCCCTAAGAAAACATATGTTGCAGTGGTAATAAATATCTTTTTCTAATTTTGACATATAAAGTGACACTTTTTAAAACTGATTGACATTATGAAATGTCTTACTTTTTGTAACTAGTTACATAAAGTAAAATTTTATGCAATTGGTGACGAAAAATGTATTTCAAAATTAGTGACAAAAAGAATTATTCTATTTATTAAACTGTTATAATACAAGGTAAAAACATAAATTATAAATTAATTAATTATTATAAATATTGATAACACAATTATTGCAATTATTCAAATTAATTTCCGACGACATATTTTTTTCATTGCTCGAACTTGCTGTTATTTGGGAAGCGACGCACATTGCATTAGATGTTTCACCAAATATTTCTTGCGCTATAAGTTTTTTATTATTCATGGAATTTTCAACATATCCCTCCGCAACAGAACTAGATTTCCAATCTCCGTGCCTCTTTAATTTTAAAAGACCAGCGCCACTGTCTGCTAGGAAAGTGGCAGAGCTTCTTCTGCAGCAGTGGCCAGTATATAGAACAGGATTTAAAAGACCAAGAAATTGTGCAATAACTTTTGGCAGACTGCTAAATGTGTTAATTCCCACAGGATTTCTGGTACATTTTCCATTCGCATATTTTACAAAAAATCTGTTGTGTTTAAGAATCTGGGGACGCAACTTAATATATTTTCTTAATATTTCAACAAGATTCGTATTTTCAATGTCTCTAGTGGTAATTGCACACTGCCGTATAACTTTTGTTTTTGAAGGTGGGATATCAACACGAAAATGGCTTCCTTCGTCTATAACATTTTCAACTGTAAGAAAAGTTAATTCGGCTTTTCTGCATGCTCCTGCCATTCCAATTATCATCGCAACCTTAGCCATTAAGTATTCTTTGTCATCAGCTTCCAATAAAAATTTGGCAAAATCTTTTTTAATAAAAACTTTTGACTTTTTAGCACTGTACCCGTCCGCTTGCCTTTTAATATATGCTACCAAATTTGTATATTTTTTAATATCAATATTCCTTTTCAGATTTAGTTCAGACCTTAACATTCAGTAAAGTGTCCATAATGTGGAAACTTTTAGATCTTTCTTACCCTCGAAATATGCAAGTAAAACTTTCTCATTAACATGTTTAATTTTTTTCTCATCACACCACGTAACAAATTTTTCGTATGCCAAATCATAAACTGCCTTTGACTTTTTGGCAATTACTGATAATAGAGCATTACCTGCTGCCTCTTCAATATCGCTTGGTAGCTCTTCAGAACTTGAATGACTCATTTTTTAAAAATGAAACTAAAGATATATCAATCTAACTAAAAACCTTCCGTCTAGACTTTTTTACAAAATGTCAAACTGACAACTAACATGAAGTAACAGCAACAATAGCTATTTATGCCATCAGTTATATGTCAAAATTAGAAAAACTAAATTTATGTTTTCCAAATTTTTATCAATTATATTAAATTTAATTTTTTTATTACTTTCTTCAAAATTAGAAAAAATCTTGTATGCAATACGTTACGAAATGAAATTTTGTGTAACTTGTGAGTTTTTGCGAAACTCTCACGCGTTACACAATATTAGGCATTTCGTAACTGATGGCATAAATAGCTATTATTTATAAAAAAAATTTGATTTTGTGATAAATTGAGATCATGTAGTTAAAATAGTTTTCCTTTTTAATCCTAAAAATTGACCGATAGCTATAAAAAAAATATTTTTATCACTGGTAGTCTACCTAGCTACTATTAAATTGCCTTTTTCTGAGTTCCTTTTTTAGGATTGGCCCTCAGTGACGTAACCGCCATTTTATTTAATTTTTTTAGTTTATATATTTCGCTTCTTCCAAATAGTAATATTACTCGAGTTTATAAATGATCTTCGCAGACGCTTCATTTATGAACTTGAAAATTTGTTTTTTTCTCCAATACACGAGATTTTTTTGGAATATATCCTTCATTTTTGCGTTTTAAATATGCACAAACTTTTGAATATTTACGATTGTCAATATAATTTTTAATGTTAATAGTATTTTTTAGCATTGAGTACCTAATGGCTCCATAGTGTAGATGATTTAATATTTTTCGCTTATTCTAATAAGTATGCGAATACTACATTTTCAGAAAAGGATTGAATATTGCTTTTACTGCGCAAATTCATAAATTTATTGTACGTACAGGGTTATTTTTTATATTTGCGTACCCACCTACAGGACTTAATATAAGTGACAGAAAAAAACTTTTAATACAAAAGTTGCATAATGTTTCCCGTCATATCTTTTAGACTTATTAAAAAAAACATCTGCATATCGGAAAGTTAAAAAACAAATGAAAGTATTATTTTTTTAAATGGAACACCCTATATATTTTTTACCAGGGCGAAAGATCTCTTTCTCCTGATTTCAAAAATATATAACATGTCATCATTTAATCCAGTCATTTGTGAAATATTTGAGTTTTTGATTAACTGAATTGACTATAATCTAGTCGGCGTTCCGCATACTTCAACGTGACATATTTGTCACTTTACTTTAAATTGAAACATGCAGTAAAGAATAGTTATTTGGCTGCGCCTCGTCTATGAAACACCAGCCGCGGCATTAAATCTTGTGCTTTTCTGCCTAGTAAAACATATAATTTTTTCTCCAAATTTGTTCCAATTTCCCGAAAAATCGTATTTTTTATATTTATGTATGTTATTTATGACATTTATTGAATTGTTGTGTTTACTTGTCCTTTTAAATTTTAATTTTTAATGACACCTTTTGAGCCTGTCAGGTGTCATTAAAAGACCGCTATTAATGTCATTTGGAGAAAAAATAACTTATAATTTATAATTTATGATATAAAGTAAAGTAAATGATTTTGAGATTTTTTGCTTCATTAAATCGCTGGATAATGCGTTTGATTGTGTCAATCAATGGTACCTGTCGCCCAGGATTAATTCGACGATATTGCTGTTGAACTACAGCTATTCGGTTGTTATTAGAGTAAAAAAGACGCCCTATTTGAAGTTTGTCTTCTTCCGAATATCCCATTTTCCTTACTGAATCTTTCAATTTAAAGTAAAGTGACAAATATGTCACGTTGAAGTATGCGGAACGCCGACTAGATTATAGTCAATTCAATTAATCAAAAACTTAAATATTTCACAAACGACTGGATTAAATGATGACATGTTATATATTTTTGAAATCAGGAGAAAGAGATCTTTCGCCCTGGTAAAAAATATACAGGGTGTTCCATTTAAAAAAAGATTACTTTCATTTGTTATTTAACTTTCCGATGTGCAGATGTTTTTTTTAATAAGTCTAAAAGATATGACGGGAAACATTATGCAACTTTTGTAATAAAAGTTTTTTTCTGTCACTTATATTAAGCCCTGTAGGTGGGTACGCAAATATAAAAAATAACCCTGTACAGTTAACGACAGATAATTTCGTATACTAAACTATGACAATGTAAATGCAACTTTTACCTTTATTACCTTTGTAACGTGGTAATTGTTATCATGATAGCTGTCAAAGTATTGTCATTATCTTATTTGATTTAAAAATGCCTCATTTAAGTATTATTGAAAAGCAAGAATAATATGTTTAGTAGAAATAGGGTGGTCTTATGGAAAAACAGCTGATCATTTTAGAGTACCTAGAAGTACTGGGAATTGTGAAAAAATGGCGCTATTATCAAACACTTGAGAGGTCTGTTGGGTCTGGTTTAAATAATAGAAAATCATCAAATGAAGAAGACCGAAATTTGGTGGAGTATTTATGGCAAAATCCATTTGATACTGCAGTATCCGCTATACACATAACAGGATTCCCTGCTTCATCTAGAACTGCGCAACGCCGAGTAAGACAATGTTCCGAATGAATAGTGTGTGAAATAGTATTTTAAGATACAGTCGAAAAAAAATGTTTTTTCCAAAAGAATTAAATTAAAAATATGTTACAAGACAAACAACATTTAAACCTTTAGCTATCCAGTGATACGAAATGTACACCTGTTTAATTAAATTTTAGGCGGCGTCCTACGTAAGCGGCACCGCGCGGACGGCGCGATCGGCGCGGTCGACGCGGCAAGAACAAAACAATCTCTACGTTGGAGCGTGACAACTTCAACGCAGCAACCGCGGTAGACGCGACTTTGAAGCGGCCTGGGCGGTCAAAAATTTTGATAAATCCGCGTGTGCCGCCTGTTCTGTTGCAGTGTTGTTTGTATAAAGAGCGCGCACACATTACAATGACTGAAACTTTTTATGAAATTCTGATAAGTAGCGTGCAAAATAGTAGGGTCTTGTGAGATATGTCCCATAAGATGGTGATAATGATAAAATTCTCCATACTTCTCTCTCTGCAGGAATACAATGCTTGTTCCACGTCTTCTTCTCGTTTTTGCTTGTAGATTTAGAATTTTTAAGTAAATATTTTCACTTAATACCAACTGTTTCTTCTTTGACCACGCCATGTTTTGATGTTTTGCGCGCGAATATCGGTCGCGATGCCGCGCACCTAGGACGCAATCACCGCATCGCCGCTTTAATCGCGTCGGCCGCGCCGTTCGCGTGGTGCCGCTCACGTAGGACGACGCGTTAGTGGTGATATTTGGTGATAGCCGAACGCCTGCAACTATTTTTGAAACATTTAATTTGCGTATGTTATAATAGTATAAAAGTCAAATGTACAAAAATGATTGTATTATTTCAAATTACACAAATATACTGTGAAATAAATTCGATAGGTTTAGAGGGTTTTGAGAAAATGATATAATAATAATAATAATAATAATAATAAGTTTATTTAAAATTTAATAATATAATAAATATGTTTATGTTGTTTTCGATAAACTTATTCTTCAATCCCCTGAAGCTGAGCTTGTTAGGGGCAAATCTTATTTTTTTTTAGTATGTAACATCATAAATCATATACCGGGTGTCCACGAAAGGTGGCTCGCTCCTCTAACTTTTTTGTTTTTTAAGATAATGAAATAAAATTCGGGGGATCTGTATACGACATAAAACTGCATTTTTTTACAGGTGACTAAACATTATGGAACTTCCGGTTTAACCGAAAGTGACATAAACTTTTGATTTTTAAATGGGACACCTGGTATATTTTTACTTTTTTTGACTCCATATGACATTCTAAAAACAACGATGTATCACTTGTCACTTTTTGTCACCAAGAAAATATTTTTTTTCCAAATTTATTGTTTTATCTAGAGGGCTATAAATACCTTAAAATCACTTATTTCAGTTCTTTAATCTTGGGGAAAATACAATTTTACTATTTTTGGTCTAATGCTATGTAAAATTTAATATTTAAAGTTGTATAACTATTTTTTTTTTAATGGCAACATGTTGGCTCGTCGGGTTAAGAAAAAAGAGGATTTTATTACGATTATTTTGATACCATACACTATTAGGTTTTAGAAAAGCTGCCATTAAAAAACTTTAAAAAGTTAACTTAGAACTTTCCTAAAATGAAGCATCTTTTGAAAATAAATTTAGATTTAAATGTATCAAGTAGCATGTGACCAACAAAACGGATAAAACAAAATCATGCCTTAAAGACAATTGACATGTCGACAGCTTCTGCCAAAGTAAATTAATTTGTTTAAAAAACATGGAAAATAATGGTTTTACAAGGATTGAAAAAGTTGATATGTTATTATTGTCAGGCTCATTTCGCATTTTCGGAACCAGTTTTGAGTACCTAATAGTGCCGGGTTGGATAACGCCGATTAAAATATCTTTGTGCGTAAAGTCGTGCAGCATCGGTTGAATTATTTCTACATTCTCCAAACACTAATAACATCAACTTTTTTACTCCTTGTAAAACTATTATTTTCCATGCTTTTTAAACAACAAACTAATTTACTTTGGCAGAAGCTATTGGCATTTCAATTTTCTTCAAATCATGATTTTGTTTTATCAGTTTTGCTGGTTGATGCATTTAAATCTAAATTTATTCTCAAAAGATGCTTCATTTTAGGAAAGTTCTAAGTTAACTTTTTAAAGTTTTTTAATGGCAGCTTTTTTAAAACCTAATAGTGTATGGTATCAAAATAATCGTAATAAAATCCTCTTTTTTCTTAACCCGACGAGCCACCATGTTGCCATTTAAAAAAAATGAGTTATACAACTTTAAAGATTAAATTTTACATAGCACATGGCATGGGACCAAAAATAGTAAAATTATATTTTTCCCAAGATTAAAGAACTGAAATAAGTGATTTTAAGGTATTCATAGCCCTCTAGATAAAACAATAAATTTGGAAAAAAAATATTTTCTTGGTGACAAAAAGTGACAAGTGACTCATCGTTGTATTTAGAATGTCATATGGAGTCAAAAAAAGTAAAAATATACCAGGTGTCCCATTTAAAAATCGAAAGTTTATGTCACTTCCGGTTAAACCGGAAGTTCCATAATGTTTAGTCACCTGTCAAAAAATGCAGTTTTTTGTCGTATACAAATCTCCCGAATTTTATTTCATTAATATTTATTTTTTTTATAAAAAAAAATATAAAATCTCTGTTGACAAAAAAATACTTTGTAAACATTACACAGGTATGTAAATTGTTATATTTTTAAATAAAAACGTTGAGAATGGGGTACGATCGATGTGGAAGTTAAACATTTTCCAGCCTGATGGATGATTTAAGTTTAATTAGAAGTAACTGGCAGTCCATACACAATGAATGCAAGTTAGTTGCTGAAAACTTGGGTTTAACAGGGGCTTGTCTTCATTGTCTGAAAAACGCAAACGAAAAAGAACAACTTTTTTTGACGAAAATAATCCAAACCATGTTTTTGTAGATTTAAATCCAGAGGAAAAATTCAGAATCAGTGTGTTTAATACTCTGTTAGATAGAGAAACAATTTTAGCTCATTAAGTATTGAGGAAAAAATTGAAATTAAAATTGAGGGAAGACCTAAACTCGAAATTAACTTGATCTAATCTAGGGACTTTATTGATTATTATCGATAAGTTTGCTGCAAATAAAAACAGAAGAATGAACTACACTTTTAAACAATGTACCCACTAATGAAAAATAAATTTGCCTTTTTTATTTTTTTTATCTTATTTTATTTTTAATTAAATAAGTAGGTAATCATAAATTTATAAAATATTTTTAAAAATTATTGACCAAATTTGGGCGTGGTCTTAAAATATTTTCGCCTGCGGCGCATTTCGCCTGCAGCGGGCTTTTAGTGCACCCCCCAAGTTAATAATTCACAAGCCGCCACTGGCTAGAACCCTACCTCCCGCTTTTTAATACTTTAAATCTGGCAGCGCTAGGAGTGGGCCCGGGATGCCGCACAGCCCCCGGGCCTGACCTGGCTCTTGACGACCCTGATGACGTGTATTATGATTATGAATTTTTAAATTGTATAAGGTTTTTATTTTTAAATATATATATTAAGATATTATAAATGTAAAGGTGTCTTATGTTTATCTTTTTTGTTTCTGAATATAATTCTTTTGAAGAATAAAGATAATTTTTAGAAATCTTTTTTGTTATATTTCTAATTTTTTAAGTAAAGTTCTATTTATTCCTCCCCAACCTAAAATTCCGTAATTTAAATGAGTTTTAACTAACGCGTAATATAATATTTCCATGTCTTACATTTAAAAATTGTTTAATGTTTTTAAAAATCGGTAGTAAACTTCTTAATTTTTTAATTAAGTATTCTATGTGATAATTTCAATTTAATTTACTGTCAAAAATAATTCCTAAATATTTTATTTTATTAACTTTAAAAATTTGAATGTCTGCATTTATTTGAATACTATTCATATTTTGTGGTATGTTATTTAGGTTTAAAGTAAAAGGAATATAATTTGTTTTATTAAAATTAATTGTTAACAAATTGTTATCAAACCAATTTTTTATAATTTTAAAATCTTTTTTAGTTTTATTATTTAAGTTTTCCCAATTTGTATCGGTATAAAAAATTGTAGTATCATTTGCAAAATTATGAATTTGTCCATCGCAATGTATACTAAATAGGTCGTTAATATAAATATTAAAAAATAATGGTCGTAAAATTGTTCCTTGGGGAACACCATACTTAAATACTTTTGGATAGCTTTTTCCTTTATCTATTTGGTCTCTTTTTCAGATAAGTTTTAATTAATTCTAATTGCTTTCCTCTGAATCCAATATTTTCAAACTTTATTAACAGTAAATTATGGCTAACTGTATCAAAGGCTTTTGCTAAATCTAGAAAAATACTAATACAAGGTTTTTTATTATCTAGTGCATCATATATTTGTTCTGTTAGATAGCAAATAGCATTTTGTGTTGATGTATTTTTTTGAAACCCAAACTGTTTATTAGAAATAAAATTTATTTTTTCCAAATAATTTTCTATTCTTAATTTTAAAATTTTTTCGAATACTTTTGCTATCGAAGATATTGATGTTATTGGTCTATAATTACTAGTTTTACTAGAATCTCCATTTTTAAAAGTAGGTTTTATTATACAATTATATTATATAAATGCATGCCGCGAGTAAAAGCGATGGTAGACTCTTAAGGGTTATGCTTAGTCTATGTTTCAGATCCTTCTTATATATAGACGGTTTACGTAACATAATCAACCCCCTGCGATTGCGATGAAAACTGCCTTTTTCTTAATCCTTCCAAGTGTGTCTCAACTACGTTCTCTCGAAATCTTAATCAACTAACAACAACTTATCTTATAAATAACAAACCCCTAAGAAAACTAGTAAAATAAAGGATTTTGACGAACACGTCGTATCTGTCGTCAACGCGGCTTCGAAAATGTTGGGTTATATTATAAGAAAATGTAAACCATTTTATAATACTACACCAATAATTTGCCTATTTAATTCCTTTGTTCTAAGTAAACTAAACTTTGCTGGTCTTGTTTGGAGCCCCAAGCAAAAAAGCTATGTTGACAGGCTAAAAAATATTCAGAATAAATTAATCAAATACCTTTCGATAAAACACAATGATATTTCTCTGGCCCGAAACATTTTTATTTTGCTTCCCTGACTATTCGAAGAAAATCCGCTGATGTACTTTTTTATATAAGTTATTTAATAATTTAGTACAAAGTCCAGCTATCCTCGAGCAAGTTTATATTAATGTCCCCCAGAGGTCTCTAAAGACAACTGAATTATTTTTTTTGCCATTTAGACATACTTATTCGGCTCAAAACTCCCCATTGTGTAGAATTATAAGAAATAGTAATGTGTTTGTTAATATTGATTTTTTCTCAAAAAATGTTTAAAAACTAATTATTTTGATGATTGGTTTTATTGTATTTTTTCCTCAAAATTCTTCGTTTATAATGAATAATCTAATGTAAAATATTAGTGAATGTATTCATTTTTTTTTTACCCTATTTTACTATTTATAGGCATGATTATACCGTTTCATTATAGTTTCTAATTCTATTATCTGGATACTCCAGTGGGAATCTTGTTACCTGTTTGTAGCCCTGTTGGCGTTAATAAATAAAAGAAAATAAATTAATGCATAGACATTTAATTTTTGCACAAGCAACCCATTTTACAAAACATATTTTGTACAAACCTTAGTTTTCTAAAATAACCAAATTTATGAATAAATTTAATATTATATGAGTTTCATAGTTATAGAAATTAATTCGTAATTTATATTAAGGACGCTGTAACATGAATTATATATAGCGGTAAGTATCAACATAATAATATACTGATGGATGCACTCTGACCATACCCAGTATCTTGCCCAATTAGTTATGCGTCAATAAATAAATAATTTAGTATTCCTTTATTATTAACATATTAACATGCTTTCCCTTTTTACCGTTTAAAACTTTATTAGAAAAGGAGAAAAACAATACACTGATGGTATATTGAATTTAAGAATTTCAAAGGATGATACATATTTCGAATGTATTATAGTGCTTGGTCTGAGGTATTAACATTCATCCTCAGTAGAACAAAGAATAATCAGAAATTCAAAAAATGAAAATTGTTTTAATGGAGCTTTAAGATAATAAAAAGAACTTTGTTAAGAGTTAAAGTTTCTTGAAGAAACTTCAAATGAAACTAGGAATGGTCAACAAAAACTTCTATATAAAACGTCTGTCTTTATTGTAGTTGCCATCCGGTATGTCATTGAATTAAGTGATAAAGTGACAAAAATGTATCTTAAATAAACAAATGTCACTTTAATATTCCTACAATAAACATGTTGTTTATATATAGTGGTAGAGTAGTTATTATTCGTTAAGCCCTTATATTTTTTCTCTAAAACTACTTCGGTATGTTAACCATTTTCAGTACATAAATTAACTTAAACCCAATAAAAATGTTATCCTGGTTTTTCCAAACGATATTTAACGCATTGTGTTTTATTAACACATTTTAGATTAAACTCCATTTATAGTTCTACTAAAATAGATGGCTTGGTATTTTATTTTATATAAAAAGTAGCACGTTGTTTATTCTTCATTGATTAAATTGTTTATTATTAGATATTTATCTATATTGAATGGTGTTTATTTGGTCTGTATGTATATTGGCTACGTAATTACCTAAAAAGCTATAATTTATGTGTAAACAAATAAATAGACATCCGCTGTGTCCCGTTTTCATTAATATCTCAGTTAGAGCGATGCTGTTTTAATCGACGCATATCATACCATTCTTGGTTTTTATACTACTGTTAGAACCTATAATCCACCAAGCCGTTGGTAGGGGTTCGTAGCGATCGGCATCGTATTATTAGTTTTAACGTATTTGTTGCGCAGGTCACATCGTTGTTCGCTGTCTTCTAACTGTCCTGTGTGAATTTAAATTCTATTGATCGTACCAATACCTGTTTCAATTGATTTATTGTTACTTTGTATAAGTTTTTTAAAACATTGCAGATAAAGCAATAGAAGATTCTTATTTCGCACAACCCATCATTATTCTTGGACTTTTTATCTATGGACGAATTTTCGATTTCAGTAAACCATGTTGCATAATATATAAGCATATTATGCAATGTTAAACGACAAGAACAATACCACACTAGAAGCTGTTTAAATCCTCATGCCGATTCTGGTTTACAGGCCCGTTCCCTAGCTGATATCCAAACTTTAGTTATCACACACAACTCGTGATTTGGGTGTATCATATATTTTACCTTTAGATAAGCAAACAATACCGTTATATATTATATACACGATTAGACATGCGCACTGCAACATTATCATTTGACGAATGGGGAAATAGAAAGGTCTGGGCTTTAAATTCAAGTTCTTGCTCAAAAAATTGTAAAAGTTGACCTTCAATTTATTTTTACGTTTAAACAGCTAACATTTGCACCTAATTCTTACCACAAAATTTGAATTTCTTCTCAAGTTGGAAAATAAGATCGTTATTTCTGGCATTTTTAGAAGTTAGTTAGAAAATTGTTTTTAAGGGTTTGTTTATAAAATTTGTTTAAAAATGATTCGTCGTCATGTTTTTAGTTAAAAAAAAAAGTCAATTAAACTAAACTTATAAAATCGAATATAAAAAGGAAACAAAACCAGCAAAATAATCAATCTTCGATGTTAGCTCGTACCTAACTTCAAGTCAAATATTAGTTGGTATATAACTTGTATGATTTGTACAATTTGGGAAAAACTTGTGTAAGTGTAAAACATTTCCAAGCACAATTTCTTGTTCAAGAATTTAAAAGAGTTCTTGCCCGAGAACGTGACCCGTGGAATACTCACCCCTGGATTAATATAAATATACCTAGGTATTTACTTTTTTTTTATACAAGTATAGAGAAAAGTGACTTTTTGAAGCAATATATTGCCTGAAAAATAGGGGGTATTTCACCTGTATTTGGGCATAACAAAATAATAAGACGGCTATTACAAGTCTTTGTTTATATTCCAATCGGAATTACTAAACGCACAAACACATTTCATTAAACTACAGAAAAACTAGAAATCCGTAAATACTAAATAGCACAATAAACAACAAGGAATCCACAGAGAAAACCTAAAACACAACAGCAAAAATGGCGCCAAGCCGGTTCTGGAGTGTATTTTAAGCATGTCGATAAAGATGGACAGGCCGATAACAAGTGCGCATGCCCAATTCTGCTGGGAATGAAGGCATCGGACCGGTAAGCCGTGCGCTCGACATTTTTTCACTCAAAACGTAACTTTTGTTTGCACAGGAGATAAGCTGTACGTATCTAAAGGTAAATGTCGATGAGGTGTACTAAGTAGATATACTTTTTCAAAACTTAATTGTTAACAAATGGTTACAGGCAACAATGGTTACAGTTTACAAAAATTACCTTTACCAGGTAAAATGCAAAATTTTCGTGAGTTTAACCTATGGTTATTGTACAGAAAGCCAAACAATGTCTAGTTGATTACAAGTAGTGTTGATACATAATACTATGTAAATAAAAATTGTCCTTTCCCAGGGTTTTTGTCGCCTTATTCAGACAGGCAAATATCCGGGTGGATCGTTTTCATTTCGCCATGTTTTTATTTAATATCTGACTTTTTGTTAGTATAGTGCCTTCAAGTATTTTTACAGAAAAACTGTTATAAGTACCTAATCGAAAACGACCAGCAAACGCTGAACGTTAATCAAACAAGTAAGTATAGAGAGTAAATTTTATTGCTATTTATTTTATATACAGGGTGGTCCTTAAGTACATCAAGAAAATCTAGGATATGATTCCTGGCATCAATTTAAGTGGAAAAGTTCATATGGACTTATGCCCTAAAATGCTTACCCTCTAAGATACAGGGTGTTAAAATATTTTCCATTTTCCTTTAAAACTACCATTTTTTTTTCAAAAACATAGTAGAGACAACTTTTGTTTCGCTTATATCAGTAATGCATAAAAATGCATTAAAGTTTAAAAAAAACAGTGGCGTATCACATATTTTCACAAAAAAAATATTGATGGTATCTTCATGCACGCCACTGGTGGAAGTAGGCAAACCCTTTTTTAACCAAAAAGTGCAGTTTAATACGAAATCAATCGACATCAATTTTCAATACCGTATCTTCAAGGAGTTTTGAAATTTAAAAGAAACAATTATTTTTTAAAAATATTTTAACACCCTGTATCTTAAGAGGGTAAGCATTTTAGGGCATAAGTCCATATGAACTTTTCAACTTAAATTGATGCCAGGAATCATATCCTAGATTTTCTTGATGTACTTAAGGACCACCCTGAATACAGGCTGTTCCCGTTAACATTCCTTGAGCAAAAATAATATTACTTTTATAATGGCATTTTTGATTTTTGACCCTCTGTATAATATAGGTATTATACAAAATTAAAAAAACTTAATTGAAAAAACGATTCTACGTTACTGGTTTATTAAACAGATAGGCGAGAACATTTTCTATTTATCCATATAAAGTGTCCCTATATGTAACTAGAATAGTTTAAAAATTATATAATATGGTATTTCGCAAAATCCTCCAAATATCAATAAATCTTTGATTTTTGGCAAGAAGGACATCATAAACAAAATAATAATATGTTTCGCGTGTCAGTATCAGCAAGTTTGTGACAATTTCCGGTATAACCGGAAGTCGTATAAGGTCGCTGTTATTTCTTTGAATAGAGCGTCTCCGAAAATCCCATTATTTACATTTCGCATTAATTTTCAAAATATTCTAATGGGCTGTCACCGTGGCATACCCTGTATATGACCAAATATTTCCAGCAATATCTCTTGCCTATTTCCTTAAGTTTATATTTTCCCCAAAGTTCTACGATAATCCTATAATTAGTTACTGATACCCTGCCTCTACTAATGAAATACCCTGTGTAGGTAAAAACTACTACTACTTTTATGCCCGGATATGATAAAATATACTTAAGGGCAGGCACAGTTCTTAAAAATTAGTATCTAATTTTGGAAGGGCTATTCAGGGAGGCATTGACGAATAGTATGCCGGTGTTTTTTTTTAATACATGCACAAAAACTTAAAAAAAAACAGTTTTTTAAAACCACTACAATTGCCACAATTTACCTTAAAACCCTTGAAAGTAAACACGACGATTTTTAGAACTGAAGTAAAAGCAACAATTTTTACTGGCAACACGATATTTTCTAATCTAACTAGATGTCGTCTCTCCTAAGAATTCGAGAGAATATGTGTTTGTTTTAACAGGAAAGGGGTCGCAATGGCACAAAACACGAAAATAAACAAAACTATGACCGGCTGACTAACAGCTGACTTGCTCTACCAGCTTCAGAATATGTCTGTCTTTCTTCTTCCTATGCCAGAACATAAAAATAACTACGCTGATCAACACAGCACTGCAGTGCGCATGCGGATCGTCAAATCGAATTGACGATAGAAAATGGCGTCGTTAATTTCACCTTAAGCATCATCGCTTTACTCACGGCATGCATAATTATACAGTGTGGTTGTTTAAGTGTGCAACATATGGGCACTTTTTTATTACCGATTTCTTGGAAAATTGTATTCTTAATAAAAGTTGGTGTTCGATAATCATATTAGGTGCACTTGGAATGGTTGCAAGTCAAACGGCGTACAGGGAAATAGAATATAAAACTTCTACAAGAATAAAATACCCCTATTTCAGAAAATTCAGCAAAATGTTATTAAGGAAAGTTGTTTAGAATTAAAAGTTATGCATAGAGTCAAAAACGTGACCTCCTAAAATAAAAAAATATATTTTCTTAAAAAACAATAATAATTTCCCAAATTTTTTATTTATATTAACCATAAAGACCTTTATAAATTAATCAAAATCAAATCAATTTCACATACATATCTTTGCTCAAATTCAAGCATATTTGTAAAATTTAATTGAATTTTTAATTTATTAAGGCATCACAAACTTCATGTTTGTTGCAACGATATTAAGCACATCAACTTTAAAATATTCTAAATATTCTTTTTAACAAGATAAAACATTAGTAATGGTAATATGCTAATTAAAAAACTCTCATTTAAAGTACACAATTTTTATTTTTAATGTTTATTAAAAAAAAATGTACAAATTAAGCGACAAACGTGAAGTTTGTAATTCCTTAATAAATTAAAAATTCAAGTAAATTTTACAAATATGCTTGAATTTGAACAAATATATGTGACATTGATTTAATTTTGATTAATTTATGAAGGTCTTTATGGTGAATATAATTTTTTTTTTATATTCACCATAAAAACCTTCACGTTTTCGAACCTATGCATAACTTTTAATTCTAAACAACTTTCCTCAATAACATTTTCCTGAATTTTCTGAAATAAGGGTACTTTATTCTTGTACAAGTTTTATATTTTTTGGCCTACCCTGTACGCCGTTTGACTTGCAACCATTCCAAGTGCACCTAATATGATTATCGAATATGCACCAACTTTTATCTAGAATAACATTTTTTAAGAAGTAGATAATAAAAAAAATGCCCATATGTTGCACACTTAAACAACCACACTGTATATACCGTTTACTCGAAACCCTCTAAACGTATCGAATTTATTGCAAGATATATTTGTTTATATAATAAAGTAATTGTTGTACTTTTGACTTTTATACTACTTAGCTATAGCTAAGATACATATTTTAAAAATAGTTGCAGGTATTCGGCTGTCACCAAAATAAATATCACCAGTAAAGTTTAATTAAACACAAATTATAGTATATTTTATAAAACGAAAGGATAATCGGAAAATCTGCTACATGAGAGACATAGTTTAATAGGTCTTTCAATTATTTTAATTTTGAAGTAAATCATTGGTGCAGTTTCGGAGAAATTTGGTGAAAGCGGAGGACAAAAAATTGGGTTTATTTTACATGCGATGATGCCCTCTTAATATATTTGCAAGAAAATTATGAAAAGTAGTTGAAAATTATATTGGAGCAAACCACAAAAGTTAAGCAAACAAGTCAAGTCAATTAAATTCGAATTTATAGTAGCGTTAGTTGCACGTTTTGTCAGGACAGAGGGATTGTACCCAAATCAACCTTTCGAAGACACGGGTTAATCCAGTTGCCATTGTCAACCCGTTTGTTTCTTTTCGGGAGAGTGTGATTATTATAGAAATATTTTGGTAATATTAATGTTAATTAGTGTTTGTTTTGAGAGCTTCTTTTAGCTTTATTATGACGCCAAAAGGATGTTAGTACCGTGCGAGCAAAAATTATTTGCATCAAAGAGGGCCTTGCATCTAAAGACGTAATGCTTAGCTTAATACCTGTTGGGTGTCAGTAACTAGCTGAATTAACAATTAATCAGTTATTCCGTCATCTTTGACAGTCGCTACAAGTAATTTGATTCATCGCTAATTTTTCCAAATATTAAGAGACGTGTGAATTTATGCTTGGAGCATCTGGCCAATTTCAGCAATTTATGTAATTATTTTTCTGTTTCTTTCTGTATATTCTTACTTTGTTAATTTTGTAAACAACAAAAACAAATTTGTATTTGTATAGGGGAAACTGGCCCAAACTGACATACCTTGAGCAAAAGCATTCACATAACTTGGAAGAAAATTATTTTAGCATCCATCTTCAGTTCAATGAGTTAATTTAGTTTATGCCGCTTCCTATTAAAGGCACAAAACCTAATTTTTTCGGATTTCTAAAACAATGACACCCGAATTCACAAAAAACTGTACAGTATGTCATTTTAGGCTTATACTAGGGTAAAATGACATAGGTAGTATTTCTATAGAAAAAGTTGAAAAAAAAAATGAAAAAGCATTACAAAAAGGTTTTATTTTAAAAACAAAAGTAAAGGTAACGTAAACAAAAGTAGAATAGTTAACATGCTCAACTATCGAAAAACATAAAATCTTAAAACATAAAAAAAACAAAAAAAATTTAGTCGCAAAGTAGTCGCATGTAAAAAACGTTGTTCTGGGGGAAACATCTACACATTCTCCATGACTCCACTTCTTACATTTTTGACACCGCAGCCAAAGCTGGAATTAAAATAAAAATGCATTTTAGCCTAAAATGACATAGGTATGTCGTTTATCCCAAAATAAGGACTTCTTGGAAATTATTAAATAAAATAAATAAAAGAAATAAAACAAAAGTTTAATTATACTAAAATAAAGAAAAAAGTATATTTCTTAGACGAGGTAAAGGAGGGGACGCGGCATGCGCATCTACCGCGACAGAAGCAAAGTGTGACCAAAAATTCGATAGGCGGCCATTATTCTGGTGCCAAACATTCGATTGTCACCAAGCGGGTTTTTCGTGTTTTTGATTGAAAAGTGAATGAAACATAGTAGTATTTTGAATAAAATGGTCGTTTGTTCATCTTACGGGTGCAAAAGTCGTAGCGATCGAAAGGAGCCAGGAATAAGCTTCACAGGTAATGGTAGACCCTATATTTTTGCAAACTGCCACGCTGAATAAACTCGACTGAGGTTGCGGATAAAAAACATTTGCAGTTAGGTATTTGGGGCGGAGTTCTCACGTCTCAAAGTAGCAATATGTCCCCTATGTCATTTTACCCAAGTATGTCATTTTAGGCTAGTTTCCCCTACTTATTTTATTACTCGTTAGTTTGGCATATCATGTCATAATATGAATAATTTGACAAAATTTTAACATAGATTTGGTTAGATATATGGTCCCCATATCATTGTGATCTAAACCAAGCCCAACGTTTTTTAATCCAAGCCCTCTTTGATGCAAATAATTTTTGCTCGCACGGTATATTAGTAGTGACAGTAGTATGAAATGAAAAGCCTGCAGGCACACGCTGAGGGAAGAGTCTGGTTACAGTTAACACACGAATTTGGGCAAGATTCCTTTGGAATAAAGTTAATAAATTAATATCTAATATGGCCCCTTACATACAGTGTCCGCAAGAAAGTTCGCATCAAATGGGATGTTTTTTATTATTAGGTATAGGTAAAAATTGAAAAAGCAGTTAGTTTTTGCTTAAATAAAAACCAAAAATGACGTATACTGAAGCAGCTGCACGACTTGCGTTACCTGTCAAATTTGACATTTTTAATAAAAATAGGTTCAAAAATGCCATCATTTATCAAAATATCGAAAAACTGTATTCGAGAAAGTTGTTTATTTGAACATTTTTAGCCTCTGTACGAAATTTTGACAGTCTAATACAATTTTTATTTTTTGTCAGATTCTTGAAAATTTTGATCAACCCTCGTAGATTAACTTTTATACATCGATGTAAAACCATTTGCCTTTACTTCATTTGTAATCTTAATGCAATTTTGTGTAAAATTTTTGTTTCCAATTCTTTATTTTGCTTCAAACACTGAAATTGTTATTGATCAGTATGTAATGTTTGATGCAAAGTTTATCTAATTACATCAGTTTTACCAAAACCCACGTTTCTCATTTTTCTTAAGTTAGTAAACAGATCTACAAAAAGATAATATTAGGAAGCTTTCGTTGAAATTTTACTTAATTAATATTAAATTAAATTAATTATACTAAACTATATTTTTGTTGAATAAAATGTTTCGAGCGATTAATATTTATTCTTTTTGATCCAATATTAATTAAGTAAAATTTCAACGAAAGCTTCCTAATATTTTCTTTTTGTACATCTGTTTACTAACTTAAGAAAATTGAGAAACGTCGGTTTTGGTAAAACTGATGTAATTAGATAAACTTTGCATCAAACATTACATACTAATCAATTTCGGTTTTTGAAGCAAAATTAATAATTGGAAACAAAAATTTTACACAAAATTGCATTAAGATTACAAATGAAGTAAAGGCAAATGGTTTTACATCGATGTATAAAAGTTAATCTACAAGGGTTGATCAAAATTTTCAAGAACCTGGCAAAAAATAAAAATTTTATTAGACTGTTAAAATTTCGTACAGAGGCTAAAAATGTCCAAATAAACAACTTTCTCGAATAAAGTTTTTCGATATTTTAATAAATAATGGCATTTTTGAACCTATTTTATTAAAAATGTTAAATTTGACAGGTAACGCAAGTCGTGCAGCTGCTTCAGTATACGTCATTTTTGGTTTTTAGGTAAGCAAAAACTAACTGCTTTTTCAATTTTTACCTATACCTAATAATAAAAAAAAATCCCATTTGATGCGGACTTTCTTGCGGACACTGTATAAAGATATCGATTTTTAATTCTTAAAGAAAATATTTGTTAACAAAATTTATTTTAATAATTAAGAAATAAGTATAATATGTAAAGCCGTCGATTAAATAATAAGATAATCATTTAACAATAAATTGTTGTTCTTAATTTAATTATAAAAAAAAGTTTTGCTGCACCAACCGGGACCCATCATACCGACCCGCAGTAGGTGCGTAATAGTTGTCGTTGGTGGTCGCGTCGGGGGTGTGACTGTCAGGTGAGTTATTAGTGTAATAAAATAAGGAAAGGTTCCCTTTTGACCCTTCCTACAGTACTGCGAATGCAATAAATAGTTCTATCTACAAATAATATCATTGCAGATACGACGCTTTATTCCAGCATGCACGGCCGAATACCGCATGCATAATTGCATATTAAGGGAATCTTGTAATTCGTAATATGTAAAATTTTTGCAAGAATGACCCCTAAAGTAAATAATTTTATTATTTTTTGCTAATTTTGAATTTTGATCGTGATTTACTTACAGTTACTCAACAGATTATATTGCTATCTTTGTTTTGAGAAACTAAATAGACAAAAACAGCTTAAAAATTAAAAAAAAAAACCGCCCGAAGGCAGATTTGACGTCAGTGAGTTTATTCCGATGGTTTTATTAAAAAGCATATCTTGTTTATTTGTTTTTGATTAATTAATTTTCATCATTCATCAATTTTTTATTTTTTGTTGTGATGCACTTCGTGGTTTATTTAGTTGTCTACCTTCGTATTATTACCAGTGTGACCGCCTTTTATATTGGCGTTAATTCCGCTGGGATGGCGCTACGGAGTATTGATGGCCGCTTTGCTTTTGTAAAAAGGCTTTTATTACATCTTGCCGCTGTTGTCGAAATTGCTTGGGTTATGGCTGCCCGTAGAGTCCTAACAAGGACGAAACGGCCGTCGTGGTCTACCCGCCCCAAGATATCCATTGTGCTTGGATTCCTGTGTATTCCAATATAAAAAACAGTTACACACTTGTGCGATATGCCACAATTATTTTCTTTTGAAAGTTAATAATTTTACACGAAAGCTGGTCGCGATAGCAAAGACGACGGACTAACCCGATTGGTACTAGTCGGCTAGACAAAATAAGGCACGTGAAAATCCGCCAATCGTGGCGTGATTTGGGATCTGGCCAAGGCACAAAATCCCTATGAGCTAGCTTTCTGTGTTTTATGCGACAGCCTGGCCAGGTCTAGGCGTATGGAATTTTTTCGGCACGGTGAAGCGCCAGGGATTTTTTGCGGCGCCAGGAAATAATTGAAAAAGTTACAATAAGCTTCCACTCGAATTTAAATCAAGAATTGTTCGAATACTATTTCGAATACTAATCGAATACTTTACCATTAAAACTATCTAACGTTGTTTTGTATTTTCTATATTTTTCATAACGTCTATTTTATGCAACCAGATTTGATAACATATTATTATACTTATCACAATATACCTTTATAAAACTGAAATCTCATTCTTTTTATGTTGATAATAAATAGGGAATGACGTCGGCTATAAATATTAATGGTTTGAATAATGGCTTGTTTTACCGGTAGGTTTTCGTAAACCATAAACAAGTATTGATATGAAAATAAATAGGAAACATGCTGCGAATTTTAAGACCAAAATAAAAAAAAAATTATAAAATACATATAGATCGTTCCCAGCCGATCTTTTTCCATAAGAATAACCTATACAAAAGAAATTAATTGTAAAAACCATAAAAAAACGATATTAAAGTTATCGAGGTTTTTTACCAAAAACCGATAACGGTAATACATTTTTTGAGAACTCGCTCACTTGGGTGAAGCGCCCTTTAAGAGGAAGTAACCCCTTCACCACAATGAAAATTGCCGAACGTTTTGCTGGTCAAACGAAAAGAAAAATAAAAATTGGTATTTAGAAAATAAATTCTACTTTAAATACCCCATCCAGAAAAGTAAATGACGATCGAAAATATTCCCAACATTTTTTTAGAAATTTTTTTTATTTTTAGTAATTTCGTAATATCTTTAACAATTCTTTATTGATCAAAAGCAAAATTACTTTGCCGGGTGTAGAATGTTGTACCAAACAATTTTTCTTAAAGCCATTCTTCAATATCGGCCTTACTTTTTCTCAAAAACGTTGGGCGCGTAAATCCACTTTACACGCTTAAATTCACTTTACGCGCCCAACGTTTTTGAGAAAAAAGTAAGGCCGATATTGAAAAATGGCTTTTAAGAAAAATTGTTTGGTACAACATCCTACACCCGGGAAAGTCGTTTTGCTTTTGATCAATAAAGAATTGTTAAAGATATTACAAAATTACTAAAAATAAAAAAAATTTCTAAAAAAAATTTTGGGAATATTTTCGATCGTCAATTACTTTTCTGGATGGGGTATTTAAAGTAGAATTTATTTTCTAAATACCAATTTTTATTTTTTCTTTTCGTTTGACCAGCAAAACGTTCGGTATTTTTCATTGTGGTGAAGGGGTTACTTCCTCTTAAGGTGTGTGCGTCCACTGAAGCGATGCGTCATGTCGCGAAGTGTCCCGATGTCCTCCAATAATGACGCCACTACCAAAAATATTTATTTAACAGTTTTATTGTACCCACCGTTCAGTAAAGTGCAATTAGTAGTTTATCATCAGACGATGACCTGATTGGCACTATGAAAGAAGAAAAAAAAATGGGTTCATGAGATAAATAAAAATATAGATAGGTATCTACTTTTGATAAATTCCGTCGCCTATTTCAGCAAGAACAAAGTACAGCTGGGTTGCGAAGAACAAACGACAACTGACTAGCGAAAGGTAACGAATATTAAACATTTTTATCGTCTACTAAACGCGCCGCGAAAAACTTCGTCTAGTTGCTCTCAGACGACCAGTAATACCAAATTTAGAATTAACTTTTTCTTTAAACAAAGCGTTTCGGCAAAAGACAACGACATTTGATATTAACAACTGATCTGGTTTCGTCGTTAAAGTTCCCAGATCAGCAGTGGGCCGTAGCAAGCTCACACGTCAGGTTGCGTCATATTATTTTCTTCCGATTTTGTTGTGTTTTAATTGTTTCTGTGGCTGTTTTTTATGTAGTGTGGTGTGTGTTTTAAACACTTTACTTTTGGATTTTATATATTTCAGAGACATATTTTCTTGGTGTTTATTATTTAAGTTTAATAGTGAGTACAAACACCATTTTGGGTAACACATCTATTATGAAATCAATAAAGGGCCTAGTTAAACCATTTAATTCTCGTTGTATATAGGATGTCTCATAACTAAGGGGAAAATACAGCAACATGAGATAGTAGACTTGAAAATATGTCATTTATGCTTAAGACCGCACGGTTCATTTTCAATAAATATGTTTCGTTAAGAAAGGTGTTTATATAAATGTTTCTTGCCATCTAGAATTTAAACGCAATTATCTCAAAAACGAATTGAAATATCGAGATTAATGCAGTTCAACTTTTTTACGTATAAAAGAACCCCTCTTCCATAATTTGAGGTAAAGCGGTCAGAAATGTGAGAGACAAAAAATATATGCGAGCATTTATCAAACTCATATTGTGTATTAGCGTTTTCTTGAAGGTATATTAAAACTCATTTTGGAATCCTCCTTCTTGCCCTCAAAAACATGACTACACCAAATTTGATTCACATAACTTAACATCAAATCATCGCCAATTTTATAAAGTAAATATTTACTTGAATCGCCCTGTATCTCTTTAACCGTATAAGAAATGAAATTAAATGACATATTTTTAAGTCTACTATCTTCTGTTGCTGTATATGTATAAAATTCCCAGAAAAATAACAATACCGAAAGGGTTCCCAATATGGTGTTTTAATAAGACGTGCGCCACAAAGCTTACACCTCGCAAACAATGTAGTACTTTTCCTTGTATAATAAAAAATATATAAATACCTATTTGGCTTTTTATAAAAATATTAAAAGAAATAAATCTTTTTTCTTTACTTTTATAATGTTTTTACGTAGTAATTTTGATAGGTACTGGTTTGTGAATGTTTTATTTCAGAAATAATAAAATTAGTATCTACGCTATATCTTTACAAAATATTAAGACTCTCACAAAATTTAACAGATAGCGAAGGCAAAGGTTAAAAAACTTAGTCCGGTTCTGTTTCTGTAGCCAACCGCTTAACGTAAATATACTAGACTTCAACAGTGTGCCATTAATGACAGGTGATGCGGCTAGTTCTTAGAGTAATTTGACTTTATATTCACTTTTCTACCGGCAATATTTTTGACAGCAACTATTTTTGAAATATTTATTTGGTTTCCAATACAATAAAGCATTGCAAGTAAATTGTTGCAGTTTTCTCGTAGCAAAATAATAAATTACAGAGAACACTGTTCTCTGAAACCAATGGCTTCTCAACTTTGCATATAAAATAAACGGAGTAGCAAATGCACCCAATTGTATTTATATTTATTATTGTGTCAGCTGCATTCGCACAACTACTGACGATCTTAAATTAGACATGGTTTTAAAATCATTTTGTACTAAGAATAAATAAATAAACGGCTGTTTATTTGTGATTTACAAATAAATAATGATAAATATATCTTTAAACAACAATATTGTATCCGTAAATAATGAAACTACCCAAACAATAAATTAATAAGCAGCAAATAGTTCGTTCTTAGAAAATATTTTTAAAACAAACTTTAACAATCTTAATAAGGCGTAAGTGCAAAATACCTAACAGCAAGCAATGGTAGATCCATTATTTTAACTTGCTGTGTAAACTAAGTAAATATGTAGAATAATCATAAATTATAACTGACACAGGATATTAGCTAAAAAGGGATACATGATTTCTTAATAATTGGATAATTATGACTCAAATTAATCCAATAAATCAGGTTTAGGCTCCGCTGTTGTGAGACGAGGCATTTATTAATGTATTAGAAATCTCTCATAAACTAACTTAAATATATAAAATCGTCATTGTATATTCTTAGTTACTAAAAATTATAGCAAAAAGATATTAAGATATTTGAAGAAATAGTCCATGCTTCAAGTAGAGTTGAAAGTTGGCAAAGAAAGAAAAACAAAAAAAATTTCTTCCACAATTTTATTGTAATAAGAATTATTCTTTTCAAAGTCTCCATATATTTTGAAAGTAGAAACGCTCATCATCAGGAGACATAAAAGGTTTTGCTGATGGTGTTAGCAGTAGAGAAAATGGTAGACTGTATCTAACCTTAAAGGAGCTTTTATGGGAGATAAAAATGGTATAACATATTATGAGTAGTGAAGAAAAAAAGTTTATGGAAAAACATTTTATGATATAAGACGACGATATAGTGTCCGCGAAAATAATTAAAAGAGAATATTGTGGCATATCGGACAAGTGTCCCAATCCCATATAATGCGGAATTTACTGGTGACACTGTATTTATAATATAATATTTTTATGTTTTATCGATATATCGAATACCTAACGATATTTAAAAAATAAAATATCGATTATCGATATATCGAATAACGATATTTAAAAAATAAAATATTGATATATCGATACATCGATATTTATCGATATTATCGATATATCGACTATATCGATATTTTTTTAAATATCGATATTCGATATTGGAATTTCAATCTCGCCCAGCCCTAGTCGGTACATGCAAGATAAGGAACACATTTATTTTATTTCACCTGACTATTGTTAAACAATCTAGGCTAGGAGATATAAGTGAGGAACAGGGTTATTGGAATTCGCATAATATATCATGGGGAATATAGAAAGTGGAAAGCTTTAAAATAAATTTTTTTGGAAAAAATTTATTTTGTCATTATTTGTGTTTTTTTTTTAAACATAGGTTACCGGTAACTCAAAAACTAATGAGATCTAGTTTAAGGTTTATCCAACTTTTTGTTAGTCGATTTAAATACAGTATCGTGAAAACTTTTAAATAAGGGTGAGATTACAGAAAATGTATACCTGCAACTTTGCAGATCTGCAAGTATGGCGGACTTGCAGATGAAAAATAATGTGCAGAAATTTGACATTCTAAAAACTATTTGCAAATCCGCCACTTTTACCGTATATAGTTAAACCACTTTACTACTTCTGGTTTATTAATATCGACTGCCCAATACGTAAAATATGCCCAAAGCTATGACAATAATATGAGTTAGTAAACTTAACTGTTAACGTTCCCTTGTTTTTTTTTTCTTTATGTAAATATCGGATACCAATTATTGTAAATAACCAGCAATACCGTCGTCGTCTACCTATCAAATCCTCAAAATAAATGTTAGTTTTAACTCATTCTTATACATTCTGCAAGTTTGCAGGACCTTCCAATATTTGCAGACGCAAAGTATGATAAACGTTTCCTGGCATTCCAATTTTGTCATTTGCACCTGCAAACTGCTACTTGCAGCTGCGGACGCTAGATGCAGAGCTTTTGTGCCAAAATAAATAAATAAAAATGTCTTTATATTACCTACGCAAAACAATATTCAAAAATATTAATATAAATAGATGGGGAGATTCAGCTAAGATTCTTGTTTCTCTCGATATTGTAACGCATTGATCCAATTTATTTCAATACGTTTGATATCCGCCCGTCCTTCATCCGTCCATTGTGTTGGTGGTAGCCATAGACATTTACCTTTAGATACGTACAGCTTATCTTGTGCGCAAACAAAAGTTAAGTTTTATGAGTGGAAAAATACGTCCAAGCGCACGGCTCTCCAGTCAGATGACTTCCCTCCCAGCAGCTTTAGGTATGCGCACAAACCTCTTGTTATCGGCCTGCCCTTCTTTAGCGACATGCTAAAAATATACTCCAGAAACGGCTCGGCGCCATTTTTGTTGTTGTGTTTAAAGTTACCTTTGTGGATTCCTTGTTGTTTTCTTTGTCATTGTGGATTATGAGTGTTTAATATTTACCGATTTCTCGTTTTTGTATAGTTTAGTGAATAAGAAACTTGACAAAAATTTTAAATGGGGAAAAAATTCTATAAATCATAAGTACCTATATATTGTCATAAAACATATGGCAGCAAAAAAAACTACATATTTCGTCCCAAAAGACCGCTAGCAAGATTTAAAAATGCCCCAAAATTTAAATTATCCCAAGCGGGTAAAAACAGGTCGTGACGTCAAGAAGTATAATTCGTGTGTGACATCCACGAAATAGGTTATAGGCAGGCGCGTAACTACAGGGGGGGCCTAGGGGGGCCGCCCCCCCCCCCAGACGTCGCTAGGCCCCCCAGAAAAAAAATTGTTTATAAATTACACAATATTTAAAAATCTATCAATTTCATTTATTATAGGTGCCTATAACTAATCTAAAATTTGGACGTATTGCTTTTGCTTTAACATATTTTGCTGCAAGGCTGGTAACCAAACATACAATAATAAAATTATAATAAATGTATTTTGGTTGTCAGCCTCAAAGTTATTTGGCAATTTTACTCGTTGAACTTTGGGCATGTTTATTCAACGATGTACGAAATAATCTTGCCAAATATCACTGGACCAACATTTTTTTATTGGTTAAATTTTCCATTTTTCACTCAAACTTTTTTGGCAATACTCGTTGATTTTTGGGCTTGTTTATTCAAAAATTAAATCCCTCGAGCTTCGCTCTTGGGATCTAATCACAATAAACATGTCCAAATTCATTTCGAAAAATTTCCAAAAAAAGTTTTCGTGACAGCTGAAAAATCTAACCGATAAAAAAACGAGGTCTTGTGATATTACGGTTGATTATTGAGCAAATTTGTTAAAATTTGGACGTGGTCCAAAAAATTTTCGCCTGCGACGGGCTTTCCGCCGGCCCGCATCTGCACGAGCCGCCACTGCAAGTCACAATAACAGGCCCACCCTAGGCCACCCCCAGGTCAGAGGGCTAGTTACGCTACTGGTTATAGGTTGGCAATAAATTGAACGACGTTGAGAATTCCACCTTAAAACAACAATACAACAACAATTACACACGGCAATCTAAATGCAAACTCGGTAGCTCGTCCACCAGTCAGGATGACGGAAACGTCATACTTCCTGACGTCATCGGGCTTGGCGCGCTTAAAAGGTCGTTTGAAATGCTTTCGACACGCGCGAAACTTTAAAGAATTTTTACCAAGTTATTACTGATTTTTAAGGAGTAATAATTTTATTGGGAAATATTTTTTTAGGCCTAACTAAATCACATATTGAAAAAAAAAATTGGAAATTGTGTTTGTGCTTTTAGTGACTCGGAGACTCAGTTTGGAATATAAGCAGTGACTAGTAAAAACCGTTGTATGTTTTGTTAAATAGAGGGGTAAAATACCGGGTATTTCATATTTTCAGTAAGTATGGAGTAGTGATGTATCTTGATATATTACTTTATTTTATTATGATCAATTTAAACACATCGAAATAGGCCTACACTACACCAACATTGTATAAAAGTAAAGAGAAGTACACAACATGACAGATTATTCCGATGCATGTATCGGTATATTTTATTTGCATCCCTACAACCTAATTAGGTGCCTACGCCTATTTTTCGGGCAATATATTGCTTTAAAAAGTTTAAAATACAGTTTTCTCTATACTTATATTATATTAAAGAAAAAAGTAGATACCTAGGTATGTGTATATTAATCCAAGAGTGAAAGTATTCCACGGGTCACGTTCTCAGGAAATAGCTATTTACCTAACAAGTACGGAAAATTAATTTTTCCTACGAGCGTGCGCAAAGTAGTACTTTGCGCACGCATTTTTGTGTGCAAAGTTACACTTTTCCGCACTAGTGCGGATAAGACTTTTATCCGCACTGGGTGCGGAAAAGTAAAACTATTCAAAAATCTCCTTGGTAGGGAATATTTATATTTATTTTAGTAGCTGTAAACTATTTTATGGCAATGTGAGAAGCCGTTGCAAGAGTATTCTCTTTTATCTTTTAATCGTAATTCCCGATATTTGTATTTCAGCTTAAAACGAAAAAAACTGTATTTTTTAAGTACCTCGTATAGTGATAAATGATTATAATATTGCCAAGCAACAATAAATGTACATGTAATTGTAATTGCTCTTTTGTTATAAATGTTATAAACAAATAATTTAGTTTCCTATTATTTTTTTTATTGTTATGTAATTTTTTAATTTTCTATTATTTTTTTTTGTTATGTAATTTTTAGTTGTAAGTATATTATAGTTCTTTCTTTAAAGTCGAATTAAAAATTATTAAATAAATTATCATATTTTTATTTTTGTTGTTATCTGATATGAAGCTCGTAGGAAAAATGTTGTTCCTAACAAGTGCGCAAAGTGCTTTTCCGCACGCAAGAACTTATCCGAACTCCGCTTCGCGTCGTTCGTCCAACTGTACTTGCGTGCGGAAAAGTATCACTTTGCGCACTTGTTAGGAAAATAACTATTTCCGCACGAGTCTGCCGTTCACCGAACGACGCGTAGCGGAGTTCGGTTAAGCAGCCGAGTGCAGGGGAAACATTTTCCGCACGTGTCAGGTACAATAGTTTTTCTACAGACGTGTGGAAATAAGTAACACATATGTCAAAGAAATTTAATAATTTTTAATTAACTATAACAATCACATACATATGTAACAGTAACTAATTGTGAGAAAAAAAGTAATAACTACAAGTTATAATTGATATATTATTGATTTTGACATAATCGTGCCGAAAAATTTTTCCGCACTAGTGTGGAAAAATCAATTTTCCGCACTGATATCCGTGCGGAAAATTGGTTTTTCCATACGTCTGTAGAAAAACCCTTTTTCACATTCTTGAACAAGAAATTGTGCTTGAAAATGTTTTACACGTACCCAAATTTTCGCCAAATTGTAAAACTAATATTTTAATTGAAGTTAGGTACGAGATCACATCGAAGATTGGATATTTTGCTGGTTTTGTTTGTTTTTATATTCGATTTTATAATACTAGTTTAATTAACTTGTTGTTCTTTTCCTTTTCGAACTAAAAACACGACGACAAATAATTTTCAAACAAATTTTAGAAACAAAACCTTAAAAACAATTTTCCATCATCAAAATCTGATAGGTTTGCAACTACTAAAAATACCAGAAATCACTACCTTTTTTCTCAACTTGATCAAAAATTGAGAAGCAATTCCAATTTTTTTGGCAAGAATTTGGGACAAATTTTAGCTGTTTACACACAAAAATAAAGTTAAGGTCAACTTTTACAATTTCTTGAGCAAGAACCTAAATTTTAAATCCCGAACCTGTCTATTTTCCCATTTATCAAATGATAATGTTGCAGTGCGCATGTCTAATCGTGTGTAGCTTTGTTTACATGCGGGAGGCCATAAATTTGCCACTGTCCTGATTATTGTTTGCTTATTCAAAGGTAAATATCAATGGTGGTAGCCCCATGTTTTAAAAGTTTCCTAAATTTAAGGAAAACGTCAATAATTTTAATAATTTATTTTAGGTAGGTAGGTATAGAAGTGCTTGGTCTGAGGGTATAAATATAAAATTTAAAAAATTTAAATTTTAGCTTTATGGATCCATGAATTCATGGTAACCTTACTTTCTCAGATATAAAAATTAAAATAAGTTTACTCAGTTTATAAAATGGCGGCTTAATTCACGTCACCCCAGTTAATTTAAAAGGCTTTGACATAATATCCATATAATAAAAATATAACGCAAAAAGTTTTAAAAGGCTTGCGGCTCACTTTGTTAAACTTGAAACATTGACGAAAAATTTAAAAAGGCCTGCTGAGTGTGATATAGCGGCCTAATATTGCCCGCAAGGGAGTGAAATGGGATAGTCCTTTATTTGAGCCCTGATTTTTTTGTCTGTCGTCGACCCTGAAACTTAAAAAAGTTACGCCATAGGCGTACTTTTTGGAGAAAATTTATAAAACTTATATTTACTACAAAAATGTTTAGGAGGGCGATGCAGAACAACTTTTTTAAAATTGAAAAAGGTTTAGGGGAAGATGGTACCTTTTTTTGACCACCTGAAATATTTTTTAATTCAAAGGGTTTAACTCAGTTAACCATGTTAAAATATTTGTTACTACTTAAATATTCATTATAAAACTTTAAAAATATACAAAAACTATTTTATTGGTAAAAAACTGCAACTGCATTGCCTATGATGGCATACTCCAGTAAAATGCAAAAATCTGAAGGACGCATACATGTAAAAGGAATATTTTTGTTACAGTTTGCACATTCTTATTGTTAAAAAATTCAAGCACATAAAAGTGTTTAAAAAAACTTAAAATAATATATTACATTCTAGGGAACATGTTTAAAAATTTTTAAAATGATAATGAAAACATTACCAGGAAAATACAATCTAAAGCCATATTAAAAAACTTTGAAAAGCATATTATAAGTAGTGACATATAAAAGAAAAATAAAAGTAGCGCCGTTTTGAATATGACGCCTATGATGGCATACCTACTTATATATATATTTATAGGTATGTCATCATAGGAAAACAATGGATATGCCATCATAGGAACAAGGCCGTAACCCGAAAATAATTTCGGGGGGGGGGGGGGATGGATGTTCTAGTGGAGGATTTAGGATTTGTTCTAGGGGGGGGGGGGGGGCGAAAGGGAACTGCGTTTTTGGGTGCCACGCCCTTTTTTGGGTAAAATAACCGTAAAGCTTAATCTGCGGCAACATGCCAGACTTTAAAACACTCTTTAAATTTAAAAGAAATTCGTGGTATTTATTATTACTACTTATATTATGGTAATTTACTATATTATATTATGGTAATTTAATTTGCTCCCTGGAACACTGCAAGTTTTGTTTTCGGTATAATTATTTTAAAATAATGCCTTTGTCAATCAAAACAATCTAGCTTTATTTTCACTATTTAAATACAGACGATAATATCGCAAACTCTAATATTGTAACATCAACATTGTTGTTAGGTTATTACACACTTAAATACAAAACGAATATTATAACGAGAAATAGAAACTTAAATTTTAACAATGGTTTATAGAAAAAAAAAGGTTTATTAATTACCCAGTTAAAACAACATTAAACTATCATTTACACTATATTTAAAATATATTACACACATTTTTTACACAAAAAAAGATAGATAAACCAAACAGACAAAACATGTTTTTAGAAGTCTGACGCCGGTATTTGACATATTTTTGCACTTGCGTGCATTCTGTTCCACCACGTGCAGACAACCAGCGTTTTCGTTTTGTACCGTGAATACTCAAAAAGGGTCTATCTTACTAATTTTATTTTTATATAGATATGCAACCCTAAAAAATGATTCAAATTTAAAGGCAACCGCGAAAGACACCGAAGTCGTTCATTTTTGTTTGAATTCGGTTCCAGTGAAGCATGCGTATTTTGTTAGGTAATATAAGTAGTATTATTTTGGTCATGTGTGAGTTTAGTATTAACAACACTTTACCAGAACTGCCAGATTTTAACTTTAGAAATACTTTTATAAATGGTTTCAGAAGGATGCGTTTATAATACTCACATGGTAATGGTAATAATAAAAACCAGTATGTACTGGAGCAGAATTTTTTTTATGACCTTATATTGTAAGAACGAGAAATTAAGAGACTCTTGTGAGACGAGACGAGAATACATCTTGCGAGATGTTAGCGAGGCGAGATTTGGAAAAAAATCCGTCTCGATTTCCGAGACGAAATGAGAGTTTCTTAAAAGGTGCGAGATTTCTCGTATTGTGAAACACTATAAATGTTGAAAGCAGCACCATCCAAACGAGGGGTTATTTAGCACGAGGCGCAAGCCGAGTGCGGAAATTCTCCAAGATTGAGAAGATTACTTTCACACGATCAATGAACACAATTTTTCCTACGAAAAATAAATTGTTCTGTTACCAAGAAAATGTTTGATGAACTATGTCCTAAATCATCTTCTTGCCCCACTTCAACTGGTCGTTCCTGTAAAATAGATGATGCCTCTATTTGAACGGAATTTTCCATTTTATTTCCGATGGAGTCTTCTAAAACATAGCCTGACTTCCAGCCACAATTTCGATCTAGTTTTAACATTTCAGAACCTGCATTTACCAATTTTGTAGCGGATAAGAGGCTAAAACAGTGCCTGGTGTAGCTTTCGGGATTACCCAACTTGGCCAACTTTCAAAATTTGGCATTTTCCTTGGCCATGCTGCCAATTTTGTTAATGCCTACCACTAAGTGGAATAATGCGTAACATGAGCTGGGTCTAGAATTAATTTAAGAGAAAAACAAAAAAAACAAGTCAATTTTTTTTATTTTTTAATAAGAAAAAAAGTTGAAAAAATTTATATGTCAATCTGTCAAATTTTGACAGGTGTCACATCAACTTTCTTATTTAAAGAGATAACATTTTTTTGATTTCAGATTCTGACAGTTACTATCCTAGGTGAAAAAATAGCCAATAAAAATTTGACATTGACAGCTGTTAAAATTTTACAGAAGTGATAAAAATTTCATTTAATTAAAATTTTTCATTTAGAAATATTGTAGCTACCATCTCTGACAAGAAAAAAATGTAAAAAAATTTGACGTTTACCGGTCAAAATTTGACAGCTCAAGTTAGTATAAATTATTTTTTTTCATATTTTTGATATCAGATTCTGGCAGCTACGATCCTGGACAAAAAAAAATGCAAAAAAATGTGTACGACTTGTCTCGTACAAGTCGTACACATTCCCTTATGTTAATTTAAAAAAAAGTGAGGTGAGTCGGAAGAACGATAGTTCTTGAATAATTTTTTGGACACTTTGTGTTACATTTTTGATGTGTTGAAAGTTTGAACGCTTTGTGTTGTACTTAATTTATTGAAAGCTTGGATACTTTGCACTGCGCAGATTGTTGAAAGCTTAGACACTTTTTCGTTGCACTTGTGTGAAACCTTGAACGCTTAAAACGGTGTTTTCTACTACTGTTAAAAAGTCCACTTAATTTATTTAAATTCTTGCATTGTTGATATACGATTTCGAAAAACAAAGAAACTTTTTAGTTTATGACCGACCCTTTCCGTTAAAAGATCAATTATTTTCAAAATAAAAAGGCGGGAATACTTATGTGAAATCAGTTTTTTGCGATTCACCAACTTCAATGGATTTGTCGTGTTTTGAAAATAGAATATCCATGCAATGAAATTTTTAATAAGAACCGGCCGCTATGGGTCGTGCGGAGAATATGCCAGCCTTGGCAGTTAGAGTTAACTTTTTTTTAAAACAAAGTGTTTCGACATTTGACATTAACAGCTGATCTGGTTTCGTCGTTAAAGTTCCCAAATCAGCACTGGGTCGTAGCAAGCTCACGCGTCAGGCTAGGTCATATTATTTTCTTCCGATTTTTGTGTTTTAAGTGTTTCTATGGCTGTTTTTGTGTAGTGTGTGTTTTAAACATTTTTCTTTTGGATTTTATATATTTCAGAGACAGATTTTCTTGGCGTTTATTATTTAAGTTTAATAGTGAGTACAAACACCATTTTGGTTAACTCATCTATTATGAAATCAATAAACTTTACTTATCGTTACATACGGATGTCTCATGACTAATGGGCAAACACAACAACAGGAGATAGTAGACTTGAAAATATGTCAGTTATTAAGTTCTCTATCTCCTGTTGCTGTATAGCCTCTTAGTAACGGAACACCCTATATGTATCTATACAGTGTCACCAGTAAAGTCCGCATCATATGGGATTTTTTTTTATTAATAGCTTTATTCGAAATTTGACTTTGGCATCAAGTTCTGCTTTGATCGAGAGGAAAATTAAGCACAAAAATAGTAGTCACGTGATTCGCATTATCTGTAAAATTTTAATTTTTTCCAAAAAATAGTTCAAAAGTGGGATTATTTCTGAAAATGTTCGAAAAAAAGTTATTAGAAAAAGTATTTTTAAATGCAGTTCTAGCCCACATGCAAAATTTCAGCTGGATAAGATAATTTTGATTTTTTACCTATATTTTGTAAATTGCACCAGTTTTGCAAAATAAGACTCAACGCAACCTACATAAAACTTCTTAGTTTTGACAATGGTTTATTTTATATACATTTTCTTTAAAGTAGCGCCATATTAAATGTGTGTTTTTCTACAAAATCAAAATTGGGCTATTAAAATTTGGTCGCATGTGATGCAAAGTTCATTTGTTTTGGACCCTGTATCAGGTAACTTCATAAAATAAGTATTTTTGAAAACGTAGTTTGTATCTGAAAGTAAAAAAATAAAAAATAAAATAAAGGGGTTTCAAATTAAATCATTGAAAATAGATAAACTTTACGTTAAGTTAAACTAAAATTTATTTTCCATTTAATGAACACTTTACTGATGACACTGTGTTCTTTTTTGTCTTATTATTAAGGTGTATTACTTTCAGACACAAACTACGTTTTCAAAAATACTTATTTTATGAAGTTACCTTATACCTGGTCAAAAACAAATGAATTTTGCATCACATGCGACCAAATTTTAATAGCCCAATTTTGATTTTGTAGAAAAACACACATTTAAAATGGCGCTACTTTAAAGAAAATATATCTGAAATAAAGCATTGTCAAAACTAAGAAGTTTTATGTAGGTTGAGTTGAGTCTTATTTTGCAAAAGTGGTGCAATTTACAAAATATAAGTAAAAATCAAAATTATCTTATCCAGCTGAAATTTTGCATGTGGGCTAGAAACTGCATTTAAAAAAACTTTTTCTCATAACTTTTTTCGATATTTTCAGAAATAACCCCACTTTGGAATTATTTTTTAGAAAAACTAAAAATTTGACAGACAATGCGAATCACGCGACTAATATTTTTTGCTTAATTTTCATCTCGATCGAAGCAGAAATTGATGCCAAAGTCAAATTTTAAATAAAGCTAATAATAAAAAATTGCCACAAAAGTAACAATACCAAAAGGGTTCCCAATATGGTGTTTTAATTAGTTGTGCACCACAAAGCTTACACCTCGCAAAAAATGTATTACTTTTTTCCTTGTATAATAAATACACAAATACCTATTTTGCTATTTATAAATAAATACCAAAAGGAATAAATATTGTTTTCTTCTTTTCCTTCAGTTTTATAATGTTTTCACATTCTCATTTTGGTAGGTACGGATCTGTCAACGCTATAATCTTTACAAAATATTAAGATTCCCTTACAAAATATAACAGACGGCAATGGCGAAGGTAAAAGAACTTAGTCCGGTTCTGTTTCTGCAGCCAACCGCTTAACGTTAAATATCAGACTTCAACAGGGTGCTATTAGTGACATGTGATGCGGCGAGTTCTTCGATTAATAATTTGACTTTACCTCAGACGCTCGTCGAGTTCTCTGGCCGCCGGTGATTTATCGCCACTAAAAGGCAAAACAGATTTTAAGTAAAAAATCCAACATCTCACTAAAATTCCATAAACGTTACGGTATTTGAGGTTACACTTATGAATATTCTGTATTCTAATTCAAAATAACAAACCCATTTTTGCTAAGCATTTGATACGCATTAACATTAGTTTTGGCGAGAATTTGTAAATTTTCACAATTTTCTTGTAGCAAAAACAGAACCTTCCCAAAATATTAAAATCCCATGGAAATACCACAACAGTAAAACGGGGCATTGACAAACGCAAAAAGGGCGACCGCGTGTTAGGGCCAGTCAAATACTGCCCGCAAGGGTTACGTTATGATATAATCCTATAATATTATAACAGGGGTAGATTTAAATCAGGGATCACTGGCCATTGTGGCTGTATGCGGTATTTAAGTTTAAACAAAATCAATATAAAATGTTTAAAGGGTTAATCGGGATTTAAATTACGAAACATAAAACATTTTTATTAAGAACGTCCAATAATACGCTGGCAAGGCTGTCACGTGTGTTACTAAAGTCAAATTAATCTAAGAACTCGCCACATCACCTGTCATTAATAGCACCCTGTTGAAGTCTGGAATATTTTACGTTAAGCGGTTGGCCACAGAAACAGAACCGGACTAAGTTTTTTTAACTTCGCCTCCGCCATCTGTTAAATTTTGTAAGGGAGTCTTAATGTTTTGTAGATATAGCATTATATGCTATATACCAAAAGGGTTCCCAATATGGTGTTTTAATTAGAGGTGCGCCACAAAGCTTACACCTCGTAAAAAATGTATTACTTTTTTCCTTGTATAATAAATAAATAAATATCTATTTTGCTTGTTATAAATAAATACTATAAGAAATAAATGCTGTTTTCTTCTTTTCCTGTAGTTTTTAAATGTTTTTACATTCTTATTTTGGTAGCTACGGGTCTGTCAATATTTTATTTTACAAATAATAAAATTAGTATACCGGGTGTCCACGGAAGGTGGCTCGCCCCTCTATTTTTTTTTGTTTTTCAAGATAATGAAATAAAATTCGGGGGATTTGTATACGACATAAAACTGCATTTTTTGACATGTTACTCAACATTATGGAACTTCCGGTTTAACCGGAAGTGGCATAAACTTTCGATTTTTAAATGGGACACCTGGTATATTTTTACTTTTTTTGACTCCATATAATATTCTAAATACAACGATGTGTTACTTGTCACTTTTTGTCACCAAGAAATTTTTTTTTCCAAATTTATTGTTTTATCTAGAGTGCTATAAATACCTTACAATCACTTATTTCCGTTCTTTAATCTTGGAAAAAATACAATTTTACTATTTTTGGTCCAATGCTATGTGCTATGTAAAATTTAATCTTTAAAGTTGCATAACTAATTTTTTTTAAATGGCAACATGGTGGCTCGCGGGTTAAGAAAAAAGAGGATTTTATTACGATTATTTTGATACCATATACTATTAGGTTTTAGAAAACTGCCATTAAAAAACTTTAAAAAGTTAACTTAGAACTTTCCTAAAATGAAGCATCTTTTGAGAATAAGAAAATTTAGATTTAAATGCATTAAGTAGCCTGTGACCATCATAATGCAAAAAAAAGTACCTATTAGTTTCCTATATTGGACCAGTCATAGTTTCATTTTTTAACTCAAAGAAAAAAGATTTTAGCAATATTGAAATGGTGTTAGTTCATGACATTAACTTATTTAAAGAGAAAAATTATTTTTGCACAATATGGAAAAATTTCCTAAATTGGACCGGTTCAATTTTGGCAATCACCCATTGGTCCAATTTAAGCAGCTACCACGTGTTTTACAAAACCACCCAGGAAAGAAACAAGAAAAAACATATATGGCATGGTAATAGGGGAAATAGAAAAAGAAAAACTTACTTGAAAACTTCCATAAAAAAGATTTTGCTTAGAGTTTTATGGTTCTAAGATAAATTCTTAGGAAAATCCTAAAAATATTACATTAAAATTGTGTAAGTTACGTTTTGCTCTGTACACGCCAATCGCTAACGGCCAACTAGTTTAGTTTGTTACCGATCAAAGGTTCTAGGTCAAAGTATGTTACAGTGTTTCCAGATGATATGGCACTTGTTTAGTTTCGGAGAAATGTACAGTGGTCCAATTTAGGTAGCGGTTCAATATAGGCAATCTTTCCCTACGTTTTGGAGTTAATTTGAAAAGTATGGGTCCTAAACTGATGCCAACGCGTTTTACGGTAATCTAATAATTTTCAAATGGTAAATCAAGTCAGCCGTTGTGGCATTACCATGGATACAAGATATTTAGGTAAAACTTTGCAGTAGGTGACAATACCGAAAGCAAAGGGCTAGCCAAAAATAATGTAAGGACAGTGGCGTACAGATAAAAACCTGTAGTACTAAACCAGTTATATAAAATTACTTTATTGTCCGTACTAAGAACTAACTATTGCTAATCTTCTTCACATTAAAGTAATTTTATCACAAAATTTGACTGGTCATTCATTTTCACTATTTCTCAAAACACCCTGCCCGATTTACTCGATGATTTGCCTCTGATGGTATAACACAAAATATTAGGTTTCAATTAGACGGTGCTCTGCGGTGTTTCGCAAGTAAGGTAGGTTAAATGGCAACCCCATTTCCCAGACCTTACTTCCTTGGACTATTCAGACAGGGCCTGACAGGGGGTGTTTGAAAAATTTTGTGTATATGATTCAGATTTTAAGTGAAAATCATTTTTAATAGAAAGAATCCTTCAAGCTGAAGAGCAGTTCAAGTAGATAATTGTCTTAAGAACGAGTGCTAACAGTGGCGTTTTATTGTTATGTGAAGAAGATTAGCAATAGTAAGTTCTTAGCAGGGCAATAAAATAATTTCCTTTATTTGTTTTTTCGTCTAGCTTTTTGCTTTCGGTATAATTGTCACCAATTGCAAAGTTTTACTTAATTATATCTTGTTTCCATGGTAATACCACAACGCCTGCTGACTTGATTTACGATTTGAAAATTATGACATTTTCCTAAGCCACGTTAGTGTCTGTTAAGGACCCCTCAAATTATCTCCAAAACATATCATTTTATTGAAATTTTATAAGAGACAAAAAATAATAAAAAACAAATGGTGATCTGAAAAAATATAGTTTGGAAGTTACTGGCGCACGTACTAAAATATGGGGGGAGGGGGGGGGTCAGCGTGTATGAGACCCCTCCCCCCTTTTTTTTAATTTTTGACAATTGTTTTTTGGTCTGTTTTTTTTTTAAGAAGTAACTCATTATGTTGAAGCAATGTACCAAATTTCAAATTTATATATTATTAAAAACACGAATTATTAAAAAAAAAATCAGTTTTTAATTTCAAATTTTGATATCGAACAGGGTCAAAAATGAAAAATGACATTATAAAAGTCATAATATTTATGCTCAAAGAATATATCGTTAACGGATTGACATCCGTTTTCCGGACACCCTGTTTAATTTTAATAATAAAGGCGACATCTAACTTAATAACTGGTAAAAATTATTTGAATCACATGACATTTGATAGCATGCACGTAGAGTGTCTTATTCGTATAAGGAATTACTGTTGCATCAAAGAGGGCCTTGCATCTAAGGACGTTATGCTTAGCTGTATAGCTTAATACCTGTTGGGTGTCAGTAACTACCTGAATTAACTATCAATCAGTTATTCCGTCATCTTTGACAGTCGTTACAAGCAATTTGATTCATCGCTAATTTTTCCAATTTCTTGAACCATTCACACAATGGGCTTTACGGAACAGCACAAAATATTCATGGTTGAAGGGTATTTTCGAAACGGGGTTAGTGCAAATGGGAAGTGGCAATACAATCCGGGTTTGTGCATGGACGATTTTCACGAACATTGTCCTAACGTTGCCTTTATTGCTGGGGATTTTTATCATTGCCTGAAAAGAACCGTGGCTGTATTTAGGGAAACAGGATCTATATAACACAAAAAAGGAGCAGGAAGACCATTTGTAAGAACAGAAGAATTTGTTGCAAACGTTCGTGAAATAATGCAAAATACGAATAATGCAAAATACGCCAACAAATTGTATAAGACGCCTATCCCAAGAAGTGGGAAGATCTTATGGAACATGCCGGACTATTCTTAAGAAGCAGCTAAATTTATTTCCTTAAGTGCAAGTATTCCAAGAAATACAAGCCGCAGATTTTGAAAGATTCAGGAATTACTCTCAATGGTTTACCCAAAATTTATTGGAAAGAAATGATTTATTAGACCTGACATTTTTTCGGATGAAGCCTGGTTCTACCTCTCCGGTTATTTAAATTCTTAGAATACACGCATGTGGAGTAGTGAAAATCCCCATTTTTTTGTACCCCCAAAAAATTGGTGTCTGGTTAGCTGTTTCCCGAAGAAGAATTGTTGGTCCTATTTTTTTTCATGACACAGTAGCAGCACAGCGGTATAGAGACAATATTTTGAATCCATTTGTGGAGCAATTACTTGACGACGAACTACATTTTGGATATTTTCAACAGGACGGTGTAACCGGCCATACAGCCGCCGAAACTATTAACTTTACGCAATATTTTCGGCTACAGATTGATCAATTTTTGATCAGACATTGAATTCCCACCTAGATGACCTTGTTTAACGGTTATGGATTACTTCGTTTTTCCTTATTTAAAGAACACTATTTTTAAAACACCAGTTGCAAATTTAAAACCATTACAACAAAGGATTATATTATATATTTCACATTTCTCCAGATATGCTGGTCAACACTTTTGAAAATATGAAGAGACGTGTGAATTTATGCTTGGAGCATGGCGGTGGCCAATTTCAGCAAATTATGTAATTATTTTTCTTTTTTTTTTGACATTTTGAATTTGACAAATTTGTAACCTAGATTTGGTTAGATATATCGTCCCCATATCATTGTGATCTAAACCAAGCCCCACGTTTTTTAATCCAAGCCATCTTTGATGCAAATAATTTTTGCTCGCACGGTACAAGCTAACTTATGTAACTTAAAATAATTAGAATGTAGGATAATAACTGTTTTAGACATTTAATAAATTATGTTACCCAATGTTTGAGTTGTTAGCAGCTGCAAAAATACCTGAAAAGAAATAACAGTCATCGTTGTGAAGCCAAAACACAAATCGGGAAATGGGTTTAGTAGAGACAGGCTCATAGATTTGTTTTGATAAAGGGATAAAGCCGACGCGATGTCAGCTTTTGCATTTGCTGTTTAGTAAACGTAGCAGAAATCTAATAAAGTTGAAAGCGAAAGGAAAAAAGACAATAAATGATAAAGAAATGGATCAGCCTTTAATATAGAATCGACTTAATCAAGAATCACGTGGACCAGTCAAATTAATTTTTTTGAAATGCATTTTTTTTTAGAAAAAATATATTATACATGGTGGATCATAAAAATGCTATGTGTATCAACTTAAATTTTTTTAAATAAATAATTATAATAATAATAATATATTACTTAAATTATTTACAATTTTTAAAATATATTTGTGCTCTAAAATATTTCTATGGTTTGCGGCTGTAATTGAAACTGCAATATAGTTCGTTTAATCTAATCTACATATATAGTTAGTTTAAAAGAAGCTAACCTGTTTTTTTTAATAAGCCAATTTCTGTAGACTGTCTTACTTGTAACCAGGTGGATCCAGTAAAAACAGCGACCTTAGAGTTAACTTTATCTTGAAACAAAGCGTTTCGGCAGGAGACAACGACATTTGACATTAACAGTTGATCTGGTTTTGCCGTTAAAGTTCCCAGATCAGCAGCGGGCCGTAGCAGGCTCACGCGTCAGGTTGCGTCATATTATTCTCTTCCAATTTTGGTGTTTTTTAAGTGTTTCTGTGGTCGTTTTTTTGTGTACTGTGTGTTTTAAACATTTCACTTTTAGATTTTATATATTTCAGAGACAGATTTTCTTGCTGTTCATCAAGTTTAATAGTGAGTACAAACACCACTTTTGGTTAATTCATCTATTATGAAATCAATAAACGGCCTACTTATCGTTATATACAGGATGTCTCATAACTAATGGGCAAATACAGCAACAGGAGATGGTATTCTTGAAAATATGTCAGTTATACTTAAGAACGCACGGTTTAAGTTATGGAATCCTCCTTCTTGCTCTTAAAAAGATAACTACACCCAATTTGATTCATATCCGCTTAACATCAAATCATCGCCAATTCTATAAAGTAAATATTTACTTGGATCACCCTGTATTTTTTTAACCGTATAAGAAATGAAATTAAATGACATATTATAGTCTACTATCTCCTGTTGCTGCATAGCCCCTTAGTTACGGGACACCCTATATAGGTATCCATATATCCATTATATAAAATTCATTCCCACAAACGTAATAAAAGTGTTCCCAACATTGTGTTTTAATTAGTCGTGCACCACAAAGCTTCCATCTCGCAAAAAAATGTATTACTTTTTCCTTGTATAACGAATATATACATAAATACCTATTTTAGCTTTTTAGAAATAAATACTAAAAAAGATAAATGTTGTTTTAGGTTTGGGTCTGTCAATATTTTATTTTATAAATAATAAAATTAGTGTCTACACTATATCTTTACAAAAGACTCCCTTACAGGATTTAAAAGATGGCGAAGCCGAAGGTAAAAGAACTTAGTCCGGTTCTGTTTCTGTAGCCAACTGCTTAACGGAAAATATACCAGATTTCAACAGGGTGCCATTAATGACAGGTGATGCGGCGAGTTCTTTGATTAATTTGACTTTATTAGCGCATTGATTGAACCCAAAGCAAAATAATATAGCTCAAAAAATGTAGAGCCAACCTTTTTTTTAGAAGTAGTAACAAGATTTATTTAGCAATGTGCTACAATTTAACAAGTTTTACAAAATATTTAAAATTACACAGGCCTGCGTTTTTTAACACTTTAAAAGTTGATTTAAAAATTTTAACTGTTTTCTAGTAATTGGGTAGCGCTGATTTCAAATCTGCTTTCAGTTTTTTTATATCACGTAGGGTTATTTTTCAAACCGGTAAAATCCAAAAATATAGAAAAAACACGATTTATTTAATTTATAAGCTAGTTTTTGAATATGTTAAGGAAAAAAATACAAAAATATACACATATAAACTATTATAAATGGTTATTTATTCGTTACGCTCCTTTAAAAATGTTTTCTTTTTTCAGAAAAGCTTCTTTTGGTTGTTTTTCTGTTCCAACAGAAATCGGCCATTATTTTTGTGTCCCAGCGCCCCTGGTATCTTTTTTCCATCTCTTTAATATATTGATGATATCTTTCACCTTGCTCTTCACCCACGTCCCCAAGATTTTCCGAGAATTAGTCCAAATGGGAATGTAAAAAGAGAATTTTTATGCTCATATTCTGAAATTCCTGAAATTTTCCAGCATATTTTCAACGATCTCAACATAGTAGTAATTTATGTTCAACTTCTTTAAAAGCATTCCATGCATGTTTTTCCTTATCTTCCATTACCTTTTGAAATTCTGTATCTTTCATCAAGCTGATAATCTGCGGCCCTACAAAGATTCTAAAAGAATATACTTCTTTGTTTAATGCCTTAACAAATTGTTTCATACGTCCAAGTTTTATGTGAAGTGGTGGAAGTAAAACTTTTTGAGGGTCAATAAGACTTTCGCGAATTACATTTTTGTTTCCAGGTGTTAAAGTCTCTCTTTGTGACCAGTCTCTTTTTATCCAATGCTGTTCTCGCTGGCTAGACCACTCGCACAGGAAACATGGAAATTTAGTAAATCCAGACTGCTGACCTAAGAGAAGACTTAAAATGTTTAGATCTTCACACACTTCCCAGTTGTGATTTTCATATTGTATTCTTAAAAGTAATTCCTCTAAATTATCATAGTTTTTCTTTAACTTAACTGTATGGCCGACCGAAACAGAAGCAAAAACATTGTTATTATATAAAAGAACAGCTTTAAAGCTCCTTTTTGAAGTCGATAAACAGTCTCCAGTCGGAAGGTCTGTAGCACCACAGAAAATCATTTTTTATTCATCAATCATTTAGAATTTGAAGTACTACATTAATTTTAAAATGTATTAAAACGCCTATTATAATTTTTTTTTATATTTTTTTTTTAGCAAAAAAAAAATCTGTGGGTGATAGAGACCAATTGTATTTTAATTAGTTATTTCTATATAAAAACTAAGCTCAACAAACAAAAATCACGTCATCACAAATTTTATGCAGGCCTGTGTTATTTAACAATAAGATCACTTATGAAGTTTAAAAAAAAAATTATCAGTCACTATTTTGTTTTTTAAATAAATAATTTTTTAATGATTTTTTAATTGTATATTAAAGTACACGTTTCATAAGAAGCGGTTTTAGCGCACGCTTCTATTTTAAAAAACGAGCCACAAAGTGGCGAGTTTTTTTATTGACACGTGCGCTAAAACGCCTTATGAAACACGTGCTTTATACATTTTTTTCTATTTCACCTTTTATAATCAAGAAAAATACATTTTAAAAAGAAAATAAATCCTTCAAATTTTGTAAATTTTTATGTCTAAATTTTATGTTGGTAATACTATTTTTTATCATAGTAGCCTCTGGGAAACAAAAATTATTTTGCGAACCGTCATTTTTTGATTTATTGACTCATTTTCACCACGAGATTCTAAAGCTATTTTAGCGATATGAGATTTGAAATTGGACGGACTACGTTGTGTGATCCTTATACATTCGGTACATATACAGAGCGTTCGGAAATTCGGGCGATTTTACTACGTTTTTTCGAATTTCGAAGACGGGATTTTACGTCACGGCATTGCAATTTAGTATAGGGAAGATGGAAAATTCAAATAAAGTTGAAGTTAAAATCGACATTGGAAGGTTAGTAGATTGAATTTTGGATAGGATTTGGCAAAAATAATAGCTTGAAGCATCTACAAAAGATTGATTTATAGATTTATGCAACCAACATACATGACTGTTATCCACACAGAATAAAAAAGTAAGTTATCAAGCTATTTTTCCTCTGCGAAAAATGGGTTTTCTCGTAAATCACAAAGGCCGCGCAAGTCAATAAAATAAAACATTTAAATGTTACCAACATCAAATAAAAAGAAAATGCGTATCGAAATAGCTTCATTACGATACGCAAATACGTATCGTACTGACCTTATTATGAACGTGAAATAGAATTTTTTTTTAAAGAACTCTGTGATTTAATTGAATTATTCAAGTTGTTATATTCACTTAATCCTTTATGGAAAACCGATTTATATGTTTAATGGTTTGATACCTTACTTAGACAAAAATCGTTTTTATATCTGGTTGAATAGTTAAGATTTTCAAAATTTTGAGTTTTAAATAGGAAGGTAGTAAGTTATTTTGTATTTTAAAAATAAAAGTGCAGATTAAAAGAAATACTAAATTTTTAACATTTAACCACTGAAGTCAAACATTAAATTTATTTTCGTATATTTATCCACATTTAAAATGATACGCATACCTTTATTTTGCCAAACTTGGAGTCTATTAAAGACCCCATCATTTGCTGTGTAGTGGAACAATATAAAAAAAAGAGGTAAAATTATAGTATTGTAAATTGTTTTTCATGAAAATAAACTTAAATTTTGACTAATTTTTTTAAATAAGTAATTAATTTTTTTTCCAATTTTAGATTTTCAAAATGTAATTCAAATTTTAATTTAGAATCTAAAATTACTCCCAAATATTTAAAAAAGTGTATAATTTATAATTTTTCATCATTAATAAAAATATTTATATCTATATTATTCACATTATTTCCAATAACCATAAATTTTGTTTTAGAAACATTCAATTCTAATTTATTTACCTTGAACCAGTTTGATATAGCTTTTAATTCAAAATTTAAAATTTCTATACAATCAAGAATATTTTTTACCCTTTATATATAATAAAGTATCATCCGCAAACATTTAAATAAACCTTTGTTTTAAAACATTTGGCATATCATTTATATAAAGAATAAACAATAATGGACCTAAAATGCTACCTTGTGGTACCCCAATATTATTCTATTTCTTTTTAGAAAATATGTTATCAATTTTTGTTTTTTGCTGCCTATTACTACATAATTTTGAAACCATTTATATACCACTCCCCTTAATCCATACTGATATATTTATTTTTTAATAATTTATCTCCATCAATTATTGTTTCGAAAGTCAAAAAAAAATTCTGTTTTAAGGGGGTCCAATGCTAAATTTCCCTTTCGCCCGGGTGGGTGGAAATTAGCCCTTAGTATCTTCCAGAGGAAGCTTCTCGAAATACGAAACTTTTAAAACAAAATAGAGAATTTTTTCCACGATTACTGTACTTCTTGCGAGGAAAATAATAACAAGTTAGAATAATAGAATAATTTAACTTTTATTATAGCCTATGGCTGTAAAAAATCCTGCAATCGCTTAGACTATTTATTAAACCTGTCGAAATACATCGCATTTTCCGTGTAAACGTTATTATTTATCATTGCGTCCAGTTGTGTTTAATCATAGATTATAATTAGGCACTCACATTTGTGTAAACTTCATATTTGGCATGATTTGCATGTTTTATGTCGAAATCAGTTGTTAATTCATATTTTACCAATGGTGCATGTACTTTGGATAAAACGAATTTTTCTTTTGAACTTCATAATTTACAAACGAGGATATCAAAAATGCAAAATATATAAAGTGCTATTAAATTTCTTATTACATGCAACTGTAATGGTGTTTTTCCGCATTTACGAAATGACAACAAGAAATTTTAAAATCATCATTCGTACACGCTCAAAAACGCTCGAACACGTCGATTGGTATTTCTAGTTGCGCATTATTTTCAATACAAACTTTTTATACAGGGTGTATCATGTAACAGTGGCCAATACCGACTTTCTTATTTAAATGCAACACCTTGTATTTTATTTAACTTTTGGATTCTTGGAACTTTTGCAACATCCTAATCTTAAATAGAAATTTCTTCTAATGTTACTGAACATCTCAGGCGTGACCGATCTAATCGCAAGCGTTATTCGTCTTCTTAAGTCCGCTAAGTCGATGGGTTTAGTTTTGTATAGAATATTTTTGACATAATCCCATAAGAAGAAGTCTAATGGCGTCAGATCAGGGGACCGCGCTGGCCATTCCATCGATCCACGCCTCCCTATCCACCGATTTTAAAATACTCGGTTAACGTGCTGCCAGACATTGATTTGGTAATGGGGCGGTGTACAATCTTGCTAAAACCATATCATATTCGCTGGAGGTTGTGGGTTTGCTGGATAAGGATATAAGTTTGTTTGTCAATGTTGGCAAGACATTATTTTGGAGCAGTGTTAAATAATTATATTGCCATTAATGAAAAAGGGACCTATGATATGGTCTCCAACTATTCTTGCCCAAACATTAACCTTTTCAGGATATTGCGTATGTTCTTCACTAATCCAGTGAGGATTTTCCCTAGACCAATAGCGGCAATTCTGACAATTAACATGACCGTGAAGTGTATAGGTGCACTCATCAGAAAACAGTGTTCTAATTGGATCATATTGTTATCTAACATTGCCATAGTTTGTTCACAAAAATACGTTCTCCTATCAAAATCATCTTCCATAAGTAGGTATCATTTTATAGGGATATATTTTATTTTCTTGTAATGTTCAAATAATCGATGAATGGCTAACATCGAACATTGGGGCTGTTTTTCGACTAGAAGTATGTAGGTTTTCCTCAAACTCGAGCATAATATCTAATTTGCTCTCATCACTTATTGCATTGGCAGCTACTTTTTCTTATCTGCTTTACATGTCCAAGCTGGCGAAACTGCTTTTCTATTTTACTAATATTTCCTTGAGTTATAGGCGACAAATTTGGAAATTTTTAATGAAATAAGCGAGCAACTTTCATTTGTGTCTGTGTTTTATCTCCATAACCAATCATCTGTAGAATTGTTATTTGGTGTATTTCTGTTAAATAAACCATTTTTCTGATATGCAGTTAACGAAATTCAAGCGACTATAACCATGACAACTACTGTCATGCAGGCAGACAACAATTTGCCAAAGTCAGAAGTTTTAAACAAAAATAAACAAAACTATTTATACCTTTTTTTTATTTCATATCAGTAAAAAGAAACGCTGAAATTCAATAAATCTGAGAACACTTAATATTTCTGAAACACTTGAAGATACACAGGTACACGATAGGATATTGTATGTACAGGGTGGCCAACTAAGCGAGGTAAGCGGCTGTATCTCAGGAACCGTTAATCGTACAGCTTTCGGAAAAAAAAATTATATAAGTAAAGTAATCATGAGAAAATTCTGGAAATTACTTTCAAGTTCCTCATTTTGCCGCAAGGGGGCACAATTGAAAGTTATTTTTTTAAATTTTAAATTTCTCCGAAAATTTCCATATTAAGGTATAACTCTGATTACATCATTGGAAAGCTTAGACAATTCTGCATCATTTTGGTTTAAGGCTCGTTGGTGTACCGACCTTGATAAGAGTGGGGGAAGCTATTGAATGTATAAACATTAAAATCGCTGTAACTTCTAAACGCCTTATGCGATTTTACTAAATTTAAGCTTGTTTGGAAGGGAAAGGTAAGTACTTTCAATCATCGTATCCAATGGTACACGATAGTTTCTAATAAAATTGCTAGAGGGCGCAATTTGTAATAATAACAGTTTTTTTGATTTTATCCCGAGAATTCAAATCATACGGTATAACTATGACATCATATTCGGAAAGTAGATTGAATTTGCAAGAAAAAATGTAAAAACCGCAGTTCGATATTGTTGTTCGTTCCAGAGTTATTGCCAAAACAATAATTCTTAATTCAAATTGCGCCATCTAGCAATTTTATTAGAAACTATTGTGTACCATTGGATATGACAGTTAAAGGTACTTACTTTTCTCTTCCAAACGACCTTAAATTTAGTAAAATTGGATAAGTCGTTTAGAAGTTACAGCGACTTTAATGTTTACACTTTCACTTGATAAGAGTGGGAGAAGCTATTGAAAGTGTAAACATTAAAATCTCTGTAGCTTCTAAACGACTTATCCGATTTTACTAAATTTAAGGTCGTTTGGAAGAGAAAGGTAAGTACCTTTAATTGTCATATCCAATGGTACACAATAGTTTCTAATAAAATTGCTAGAGGGCGCAATTTGAATTAAAAATTATTGTTTTGGCAATAATTCTGAAACGAACAACAATATCAAACTGCGGTTTTTACATTTTTTCTTGCAAATTCAATCTACTTTCCGAATATGATGTCATAGTTATACCGTATGATTTGAATTTTCGGGATAAAATCAAAAAAACTGTTATTATTACAAATTGCGCCCTCTAGCAATTTTATTAGAAACTATCGTGTACCATTGGATACGATGATTGAAAGTACTTACCTTTCCCTTCCAAACAAGCTTAAATTTAGTAAAATCGCATAAGGCGTTTAGAAGTTACAGCGATTTTAATGTTTACACATTCAATAGCTTCCCCCACTCTTATCAAGGTCGGTACACCAACGAGCCTTAAACCAAAATGATGCAGAATTGTCTAAGCTTTCCAATGATGTAATCAGAGTTATACCTTAATATGGAAATTTTCGGAGAAATTTAAAATTTAAAAAAATAATTTTCAAATGTGCCCCCTTGCGGCGAAATGAGGAACTTGAAAGTAATTTCCAGAATTTTCTCATGATCGCTTTACTTATATAATTTTTTTTCCGAAAGCTGTACGATTAACGGTTCCTGAGATACAGCCGCTTACCTCGCTTAGTTGGCCACCCTGTACATGCATGTCTAAAATTTTCTGGAGAATACAAAAATTTCATAATAAATTTGCATTTAAAATAAGAAAGTTGGTATTTGGCCACTGTTACATGACACACCCTGTATAAAAAGTTTTTATTGACAAAAATGCGCTGCTAGAAATATCAATCGACCTGTCCGAGCGTTTTTTCGTGTATTTATTATCGAATTTATTCCATTTGGCTGATACTGATACACACTGTATAATGCATTAGAGACAAGAATAGGTTTGATTAAGAAATTGAATATCATTAAGTTCAATGACGTTATATATTTCGGCTGCAACTATCGACATTTAAACATAAGTATAACAGCCACGAAAAAATGACGCATAGTTTAACTTTATTGATGCCCAGCATTAAATCACGAAAGGGTAAAACAGGACCAGAGGACAAATTTTAAAATTCACACGAGCTATGCATGTTTGCCTTGCTAAAGGGATAAAGTTGATGTGGACGTCGATAATACATGAAGCTTGACATAGAGCGTGTTGATCAATGTTTTATGATTTTTTTTTGTACAATACCTATACAGAGATATATTTGGCTCTGCAAATTATTCAAGTTTCTTGTCCATACAAATACATTTTTTTATTCATCTTCGTTTAAAATTAACGACCAATCTAACAAGATTTTATTAAAATACTAATTATACAGGGTTAGGAGAAATTACCAGAACGGTCGATTATTTCAAAAGATACAGGAGTTAGCAAAACATCTCTTATATAATAGTTGTAAGGCTTTTAAAAATCTACATATTTGTAATAAATTGTAATATACAGGTTCGCCCAAATCGTTGTGGAGAATTAAAGTTATTTTTTTTATTATATCAGTTATTTTGACGGTTTAGTTAATTTAGAACATTTTTTATCCAACACATAATAGTTATGACTATTATTATCAATGTCATTTTAGACAAGTAAACTATCAAATAACCCACGTTCATATTTAAAGTAGTATTCTATTTATTTATATTACAATCACAAGAAGAATTCACACTGACATTGAATATCAAACTATATAAGAATGACGGATGTCCGAGAAAAGTTGACAACCCAGTTTTAGACGTCTTGGAGGTGGTTTGGCCACCATTGTAAAGTTGATCGTAACTCTAACCTTAAATCTGTCGTTATAATGCAGCGCCTCGGCAACAGATGTCTCAAATTCACTGATGTGATGTCGTGGTGTTGCCGCATATCGTATTTTATTGGAACTTTTAATGATATAAGCATTTTTAACAGACAATAAAATAGGAGGTTCTCAATTCCAGCCGAATGTATGTTTTTGATAATAATATGTATGTGTGTAATGATTTTACTGTTGCATTGGGTGTTAAATGTTAAACAAATAAAAGTAGATAAAAAGCGACAGCAAGTATAACTAAAATAGGTTTTATTTCGTCGAAAAATAGCAAAATACGTAATACACTAATACAAACAAACTGGATGTTTCTTAAGTAAGAAAATAAAACCTACTTATTTTAACCGTTTTGAAAAGTAGTAATAATTGCAAATTAAAAAAAAGTTATACAAACAAACCGCACATCATTCATATTTTACCCAACATATACGTTGTAGCCTAGGTAGGTATTGAATAGTGAGAGTCGTCATTTAATTCTGTTAGAAATAGAATATATGGCGGTCAATATGTTTTCATGTAATTAACGTTGGGGCGTCAAAAGGTTGAAAATATTATAAGCTACAAAGCAATTAAAAATAGGGACATTTTTAAGTCTATAGGTAGGAAAATAAATGTAAGCTACTTAAATCTAGGATAGGTGTAGGTACTTATGTGAAATCAAGTTTTACGATAAGCTATAAAAATAAATTTAAAAAAGTTATGCAGCAAGTCAAACAGACAGGCGGCAACAATGTTTTAATTTAGCAGTGAAAAGGTTAGTAGCTTTCTTGTTGGTAAACTCATTGTGCCATCTATGAATTTGACGTAGCAGATTTAGGAAATCGGCTCATATGGCCTTCTTATAGTTTAATATTCAACGACACTGATATTAAAATTAAAGGAAAACGCCGAGAAAAACGCTAACGGTTTATTCGAATTTGAAGTCATTGTAAAATTCGTTGGTTTATTGGAACCAGACGCTCCCATATCGGTACAGCTGCTGATAGTGCTAGAAGACGCCGACACATTAAAACCTTGTATTTTTTCTGCAATTTGTATTTTGTTATGCACCGATTCTTCTAGGTATCATTCTGCTACCGTTGAGGATTTCCATCCTCCGTGACGCTTCAATGTAGTCATGTTAGCCCCTGATTGGCCAAAAGAGTCGCCGAAGATCTTCTCAGACAGTGACCGGTGTAGAGCGCTGGTTCCCCAATTTCAAAAACATGGCATTTCTTGAAGGTATCTTCGACAACGTAGTTATTTCAACACACTGGCTGGTACAGCTCCCATTTTTGTAAAAAACAAAAAAGCGGCTAGAACTAGTATTCCTTGGTCTCAAACATGTATTTTTTATACAAATTGATGGGGTTGCGCTGTTCTGCTTTCTTAATTGTAAAGAAAGCGCATTACTGGGAACAAAATGCGTCGCGTTGCGAAGAAACAATTTATTTTTTAACAAAATTGCTGTATTAAAAGTAGTTCATTATTCAACAAGACTGTGCTGCTAATGGAACTGATTACTACCAATAAAAACACTGTTCTAGAAAATCTGAAATTTATATAACACTAAAGCGAGTGTGATACACCAGCTATTTATTTAATATGGGTTCATAAAAAATAAGCTATCAATACAAACTATGACTTAGAAAACCTGTTGTATTAGATCATTTTCCTCAGTGTAGTTATGACCGTGTCAATGATATAAATGGGATTGTTGCATATTCGACAGATAAACGTAGAGGTGTTTGTTTATAAGGGCATTGTCTCCTAAAGCCAATGATGGTAATTACCAACGCGAAACAAATAGTCTGTACTATATTACCGTTAACAACAAAAATTAATATGAAATTTTTTACACAACGGCAATGAAACGAAGAGAAAATTTTGCATAGTTCGCCCTTAATGGGGACTTCGCAGTTCGCACTAAATCACCGGAGGTTGAAAACAGGAACAGGCAAATTTTAAAATGCACACGAGCGATGCATGTTGGCTGTTGTCAAAGGGATAAAGTTAATATGAACTGGATAATATATGCAGCTTGATTTGATACACATAGCAAGCTGATCAATGTTTTATTAACTTGCTGTACATACTGTACAATACATATAGAGAAAATGTTTACTTTACCCGTTCTGCTTTTACTAATATAAATTAAAGTTTACAGTATATATAATCATAATACATAATAGACATTTTCACTATATTCGAATTTAACATATTATTCAGCATTGATAAAGTCTAAATTAGAGTCTATTAAATATACAGTGTGTCCGCGGATAGAGTTTGGAAGAGGAAAAACTTTTTTATTAGTAGGTATAGAAGAAATAGTCATTCTATATAAAAAGTTTGCTTGTGCTGAAACTACAATTTCAAATATCACATTCGCGATTACTATACAGGGTTCGTCAAAAAAAAACATTTTTGCTGTTTAGGATATTTTTTTCAATTTCTTGATTTATTAAACGAATTTTGCTCGTGCTGAAACTGCAATTTCAAATAGCACAGTTGCGATTACTATACAAGGTTAGTCAGAAACAACATTTTTAGTTTTTCTTATTTCGTTTAAAATAAATTTACGTAAAAACAAACATCTATTGTTGCTTTCCTACTTCGAATGTGATTTTATATCTGGCCGAGTAACAATTTTGTTGGAAGAAAACCATTTCTTATTTGCCTACTTTGGAAGTATTTTATTATTACATGTCATATTTCTTCAATTCATTTAATCATAAATTATAAAACTTTTATTCAAACGTGGTGCCACCGAGTTAGCGCATAGTTCAACTCGACATGTGAATTTCCGATAACAGATCCTAACTTGCTGTATTGGGATATAATATGCAATAACTACTCTTATTTTTACTTTCAAGAGATCTAAGTTATTATTTAAATTAGTTTTATACAGCGTTCGGGATACTCCTAGACTTGTCTAAAGCCTATGATTGTTTGGATAGGGAATTGCTTGTACAGGGTGGCCCATTAATAAGGGACGCCGGCTATATCTCGGAAACCATTAATCGTACAGCTTTCGGAAAAAAATGTTTGTGAGTAAAGCGGTCATGAGAAAATTCTGAAAATTATTTTTAAGTTCCTCATTTCTCCGCAAGGGGGCACAATTGAAAATTAGTTTTTTAAATTTGAAATTTCTCCGAAAATTCCCATATTAAGGTATATCTCTGATTATATCATTGGAAAGCTTAGACAATTCTGCATCATTTTGGTTTAAGGCTCGTTGGCGTACCGACCTTGATAAGAGTAGGGAAAGCTATTGAATGTGTAAATATTAAAATCACCGTAACTTCTAAACAACTTATCCGAGTTTACTAAATTTAGGCTTGTTTAAAAGGGAAAGGTATGTACCTTCAGTCGTCGTATACAATGGTACACGATTGTTTCTAATAAAATTGTTAGAGGGCGCAATTTGTAATAATAACAGTTTTTTTGATTTTATCCCGAAAATTCAAATCATACGGTATACCTATGACATCGTAATCGGAAAGTAGATGGAATTTACAAGAAAAGATGTGAAAACCGCAGTTCAATATCTTTGTTCGTTTCAGAGTTATTGCCAGAACAATAATTTTTAATACAAATTGCGCCCTTTAGCAATTTTATTAGAAACTATTGTGTACCATTGGATACGACAATTGAAAATACTTCCAAACCAGCTTAAATTTAGTAAAATCGGATGAGTCGTTTAGAAGTTACAGCGATTTTAATGTTTACACTTTCAATAGCTTCTCCCACTCTTATCAAGTGAAAGTGAAAACATTAAAATCGCTGCAACTTCTAAACAACTTATCCGATTTTACTAAATTTAAGCTTTTTTGGAAGGAAAAGGTAAATACCTTTAATTGTCATATCCAATGGTACACAATAGTTTCTAATAAAATTGCTAGAGGGCGCAATTTGAATGAAAAGTTATTGTTTTGGCAATAATTCTGAAAAGAACAACAATATAGAACTGCTGTCTTTACATTTTTTCTTGCAAATTTAATATACTTTCCGAATATGATGTCATAGTTATACCGTATGATTTGAATTTTCTGGATAAAATCAAAAAAACTGTTATTATTAAAAATTGCGCCCTCTAGCAATTTTATTAAACACTATTGTGTACGACGATTGAAGGTACTTACCTTTCCCTTCCAAACAAGCTTAAATTTAGTCAAATCGGATAAGTCGTTTAGAAGTTACAGCGATTTTAATGTTTACACATTCAATAGCTTCCCCCACTCTTACCAAGGTCGGTACGCCAACAAGCCTTAAATCAAAATGATGCCGAATGGTCTAAGCTTTTCAATGATATAATCAGAGTTATACCTTAATATGGGAATTTTCGGAGAAATTTAAAATTTAAAAAACTAATTGGCAATTGTGCCCCCTTGCGGCCAAATGAGGAACTTGAAAGTAATTTCCAGTATTTTCTCATGACCGCTTTACTCATACAATTTTTTTCCGAAAGCTGTACGATTAATGGTTTCCGAGATAAAGCCGGCCTCCCTTATTAATGGGCCACCCTGTACAAAAGTTAGAAACATACGGTATAAGCGGAAATGTAAAACTTTGTTAACATCATATTTAAATAACAGAAAACAAGTTGTACCTGTAACAAAAGAGGGAAAGATTGCGAGATCAAAATTGTTATTGAATAACGTAGGAGTAGCACAGGGAAGTATTTATACTGGGTCCCATTCTTTTTATATTGTTTGTTAATGATTTGTATCTATTAATCAACTCATCCAACCAACATAATGCGGTAGCTGATGCAAATAGTTTCCGCGGAACATGTGTGGTACCACAACGGTCCTTATAGGACTACGTGTGACTGTTTGGACAATGAGGTCTGCCACTCTAACCTAACCTAACCTAACCTAACCAACATAATAATATAGTAAAGTATGCGGATGATACAAATTTGATCATTGGAGATAACTCCTTACAATATTTGATAATAATGGCTGAAGAACGTTTTCGGCAAGTTACAAACTGGTTTATGCCCAATAAATTAGGTTTAAATAAAGAAAACCAAAGGTATTTTTGTAATTTTGTTTAGGACAAAACAATCAAAAATAGTAAAGTTATTAAATTAAATCTTTGAGAATAAAGAAAAAAACATAGTCAGTAATGCAAGGTTCTTGGGCATCCATGTAGATGACATCTAAACTGGGCATGTCATATTATCAATCTATTAAAAAAATTAAACTCTATTTGTTATGGCATTGGGGTTATTAGCAAGTATATGAACGAAAGCTCACTTAAAATTTTGTACTATGGTAATTTCGAGCCGGTACGTAAATATGGTATCATATTTTGGGAAAGAGACAGCATGACCCAGAAAATTTGTATTGTTCAAAAAAGACTTATTAGAATCATTAAAAAAATTAACTATTTACAAAGTTGTGAAAGATATGTGTTTAAAAATTTGGATATAATGACTGTATATTATGCTGTAGGTATGCATATATGATTGTTTGATATTTATTTTTAAAAACAAAAACCTTTTTGACATACAATCAAAACACGATTACAACATCAGAACATTAGATGTTAACTAAGCAGCTCATAAACTGACTAACTGAGAAATCTCTCCACTATATGTGCATAAAACTGTTTTTTAAACACTCTCCCAGGTAGGTTAAAAGGGATCACTTCACAGAACAAATTGAAAAAAGAAATTAAAACATTGTTAATAGATTTAGAGCCCTATAGTTTGAGGGATTTTTGCCTAGATTTGTAAAAAATGTTCGATTTTCGACGTCATTTCATTTTATGTTATTTGTACCATGATTTGAAATAAAGATTATTATTATTATTATTATTACACATGTGACTTCAGATATCCTCATACTATAAAAAGCTTCATTTTTTCTTTTGGTCCTTTTTTCTATTGTTTTTCGGCAACGTGTCCCGATTTTTTTCCGACCTTCTTGCAATATCGGTAATAAAGATACATGAAGATGATGAAGATTTATTGATACTAACTGGATTATTTTAAAGTTTATCGCATATCCTAATCAAAATCTTAAGAATTTGCGAGATTTCTCGTTCTCGCATATTTTTGTCCAGTCTCACGAGATTCCCGCAGAAAATATACTTGTCTTGTCTCGCAGGAAAGCGGAACACTCCCGTCTCGTTCTCGTAAGACGAGAAAAAGCGGGACGAGAGTAAAACCCTAGTTGCAAGATCTCTATGAAGAAAAATGGGTCTAGTAGATAAATTTTGCATTATTTTAAATGATTAATTTAACCTTTTACTCTTCATTTAAATATCAACCTAATGTATGACTAATGCTTTACCCCCATACGCTACAGTAACGACCTAGGTTAAGATAGGTACACATTTAGAATATAAACGAGTCCCATCGAGGACGACAATCAAATATTACCCACAAGGGAATGACAAGTAAATCTTGCATAGTTCGCCCTAATATCGTCTACGTCGTGACAGTCACAATTCTGCGCTTTGCCAAATTATACCTACATAACTTAAAAATGACGCGAGAGCGATAATTTCTATATTTTCGTACAAAGAATAACAAAATAAATTATGGCTTAAAATAAATTCACAATTTTTAGTGGTTATTCGAAATTCGTGTTGTTTTTAAACTCTCAATCTTGGAACATCAAGCTTCAATTCACTTGCTTGCCGTGCTTGATATTTATTTATATTATGCTCTTCCGATACATGGAAACAATTCGCTAAATCTGCCCCATCGAAAAATTAAATGAATAAAGAAATTTACTTATAATATTAACTCCCGCATTTCCTGCAACCAGTCTTACTAATTAATAAAGGGAGGAATATCTGCAAAATGCATACATATGCATTTTTTGCATATTTTGTCAATTTTATAATAAAATATATTTTTCATAAATTATTATTTTAAGAGCTTATTTTTATGTTTTCGGCTTTATCAAAAAATTTAACACGTTAAAGGTTTAATGTCCAGTTCGGTACTTATTTCAGGGCTTTTCCAATCTGAAGATTATAATAATTATATTTACATTTTGGTTATACACAAGGTATTTATTGAGGGTTTCCGGAGTTTCCAGGTTTATTGCTAGAGGTTGTTTATTGTCACTTAATAATGCGTTATTATTACCTGCTTAACAAACTGTATTTATATTCGATTTGAAATTTAAATTACTAACTCAATTAGTATTTCTGAAACTTTTTCCGCTAAATGTAACAACATTTCCGGTAAGGTAGGAGGTCAAGTAAGGAACAAATTGGATGGAACTGTAACAAATAATGAAGGATTTAAATACTTAACAGCACTTGGTTGGTTGGTTGGTTGGTTGTATCGCCACGTCGAATGTTTCCGAAGATTTTGAATCTTTTATGGTTTAGCGCTTCGCAGCTGTATGATATTTTATGAACTGCAGTAAAAAGCATTTATGAGGGTAAACCATCCAACGAAGTATTATTTTGGCCTTATATTTTGCTACCTAAGTTGTAGTATTGTCCGATTATATCAGTAGATGTTGAAAGATGCTTCTCTTTGTATAAACGTATTTTTACTAATAGAAGACAATCCTTTTTAGTGGAAAATTTTGAAAAATATTTAGTAATAAATTCCTTTTATATAATTTTAGGTTAAATAATGTTTACTTTTATTTTTTTTTAAAATAAACATATTTTTTAGAACCCAATGTGTTTCTTTACCTCAATTTACTATAATGAATTAAGGAATATTGCATACCAGTATGCATATACAACGTGTCCGAGATAAGGAGGGCCAGTACAGGGATCTCGGAAACCGTAAGAGTTACGAAGTCGGTTAAATGGAGGAAAAGTTGCGCATTTACGTGTCTAATAACATGCCGTTTAGAAAATTTTAAAATCCCGAGTAATGTCGGAGATATCCGGAAGAAACCGAAATTTCGTAAAATCGTTTTGCTTTTTCCTGGGTTTATTTGAGAACGAATTCTAAAGTAAATTGCACTTTTACATTGCCACTTTCTTCGCTCTATCTAAAAGCGTTAATTGTTTTGTAATCCGACGAGTCGTCTTCGAGGGGCCACTATCAACTTTCTTTTTTTAAATACGGTCCTGTTTTCCTGATATCGGAATTTGAGAGCTTTTTTCCTTCCGAATGCAACGATGCATCACACATTATGGTTTCATGACGTTTCGAGGGTTTTTTAAACAACATCAGGAGATTTTGAGATACGGTCCTGTATTTCTCCTAATTTTATAAATAATATCTCACAAGTAAACTAAACTTTTACGTATGTTGGAGTAGTTCAATAAATAACAAATAATAAGTGAACAGAAAACAAAATATTTCAGAAACTTTATTTTAAACTAGGTACAAAAGATGGTGACGTATGCTATTTGTTTCATTTGACATTTCCATTGTGATCGTTGTCAACATCTCTGCCACATAACAGTTTTTTTAAGATAAAATAAAACACGACAGAATATCAAACTTTTCAACATTTGTAAAATTATGTTCCATATTTTCTGGAAAATACAAAATCTCTAAAAACGCTTTCAAATGTTGACAACGATCACAATGGAAATGTCAAATGAAACAAATACCATACGTCACCATCTTTTTTTGGTTCAAAGCCTACTTTTCTTTTAAATCCCGAACCAACATACAGTACCTAGTTTAAAATAAAGTTTCTGGGATATTTTGTTTACTGTTCACTTATTTGTGGTCTATTATTAAATTATTTGTTATTTATTGAGTTAGTCCAACATACGTAAAAATATAGAGTTTACTTGTAAGATATTATTTATAAAATTAGGAGAAATACAGGACCGTATCCCAAAATCTCCTGATGTTGTTCAAAAAACCCTCGAAACGTCATGAAACCATAATGCGTGATACATCGTTGCATTCGGAAGAAAAAAAGCTCTCAAATTCCAATATCAGGAAAACAGGACCTTATTTAAAAAAAGAAAGTTGATAGTGGCCCCTCGAAGACCACCGATCACAAACCAATTAACGCTGTTAGATAGAGCGAAAAAAGTGGCAATGTAAAAGTGCAATTTACTTTAGAATTCATTCTCAAATAAACCCAGAAAAAAAACAAAACGATTTTACGAAATTTCGGTTTCTTCCGGATATCTCCGACATTACTCGGAATTTTAAAATTTTCTAAACGGCATGTTATTAGGCACGTAAATGGGCAACTTTTCCTCCATTTAACCGACTTCGTAACTCTTACGGTTTCCGAGATCCCTGTACTGGCCCTCCTTATCTTGGACACGTTGTATTGGGTAAAAAAATGCAAATAACTGCATATTTTAAAGGCCATTAAGGCACAACAAATATATAATATGCCATTTAAAATTTTATAGTGGATGAGAGTAGTGCTTCAGTGGTGGGTGAGGGTAATCCGGAAAATACCTCATTTTTATTCTCTTCCGTTTTTGCAGATGTCAAAAAGTTACCCTGTATATATCTATAATACCCAACAGAAAAATGGCTTAAGTTATAGGACCAAAACTATAATATATGAATAAATTTCTTAATTAAAAATATAAGTCTGCACACTGTTTGAAATGTTTAAGTTATATTGATGGTTTTATTTTAATTTCACTAGAAATTTGTAGAAAAAAGGTTGTAAATAGACGATTTGGCCACGCTAACCATAATAGAGTTTTCTAAACTAACAATAAAATATTCACATAACTTTCCCGATTCAACCCAGCTGTAATAGCAGCTGAGCTGGCAACGGAGCTTTTTTGGCAGCATAACACTAAAATTTGTGACCGCTACCTCTTAGACAACAAAGTTTGCCCTTACTGAAGTCCCGCATTAAATCACGGGAGGTTTTGAACAGGGACAGGCGAATTTTAAAATTCACACGAGCGATGCATGTTTGCTTTTGCCAAAGTGATAAAGTTGATGTGAAAGTCGATAATATAATATGTATGTAGCTCTGCACACAGAGAGCAAAACACTGTTTTATTGATACGGAATACATACGGAAAATAAATCTGTTAGTCTAGAACCAATGTTACAGTTATAAATATTATGGCGGTATCAGAGAACAATCGTACAAATTTGATTGATACGTCATAACGTCTTTACAAAATTACCTTGTGCGGGATGTAGTAGTAGTAGTAAAAAGATTTATTTAGCACGTGGCTACATGATACATTTTAACAATTTTATACCCTTTTTTTTATTTATTTTTTGAATTAAATGACCTTTTGAAACTTTATTTGTCCTGTTGAGTTAATAAGAAAGATTTTAAACTTTTTTTAAAAGATTTTAAATTTTTTTGATTTTTAATTGACTTGTTTAATTTATTAAATTCAATAAGACCCTTATGAAAAACTGATTTATATGCAATATTTTTTGAAAAATTATTAAGAAAAAAATTATTGGTATTTCGTGTTAAATAATTATGTTGATCACTATTTAGAACAGTCAATTGCTTTAAATGTGGCGGTAACAAATCATTTTGAATTTTAAAAATAAATATTAGAACCAAAAATAATACTAAATTTTTTACATTTAACCATTCTAATTTTTTTAACATCACATTAATTTTTGTATATCTATCCATATTAAGTAAAATTCGCATTGCTTTATTTTGTAAAATTTGTAATCTATTTATTACACCTTCATCCGCCATAAACAAAATTGTAGAACAATAAAGAAAATGTGGTAAAATTAAAGTATTGTATACAATTTTTTTTGAATAAAATTTTAAATTTGAACCTATTCTTTTAAAATAACTAATTTTTCCCGCAATTTTGGAAATTAAATTTTCGAATTGGTTATTAAATTTTAATTTTGAATCAATCAATATACCTAAATATTTAAAAGAATTGACTATTTCTAGTTTATCACCATCAATTAAAATATTTATATTTGTATAATTATTTAAATTTACACCCATAACCATACATTTTGTTTTAGAAACATTTAATTTTAATTTGTTAACTTTTAACCAGTTTGACAATAGAATCAGTTCTGAATTTAAAATTGCCAAAATTTCCAAAATATTTTTACCGCTTATATAGATAAGAGTATCATCAGCAAACATTTGTATTTTAAGAAATTTTAGGACTAATGGCATGTCATTAATATATAAAATAAAAAGTAAAGGCCCCAAAATACTTCCTTGAGGTACTCCTATGTTATTAAATTTCTTTGTTGAAAAAAAATTACCAAATTTAGTTTTCTGTGATCTATTATTTAAATAATTTTGAAACCATTGATAAACTTTACCCCTTATACCATATTCAAATAATTTTTTTAATAATATATCTCTATTAATCGTTTCAAAAGCTCGCTTAAAATCAAGAAATACTGCTATTACATATTCTTCTCTTTCCAAGGCTCTTTTCCAATTTTCTACTACATATTGTATGGCTGTTTCACTAGAATATCCTTTTCGAAACCCAGCTTGAGAATAAATAAAAATTTTGTTTTTATTCAAAAAATCCATAACTTGTTCATAAACTACTTCTTCTATTAATTTTTCTATATCCCATAATACATTTATTGGTCTCATTTCATTCCATTGTTTTGAATTTTTAATCTTTGGAACCGGAGTAATATATGAACATTTAAGTTCGACTGGAATTTCTCCTTTGTTTAAACAAACTTCAATAAAGTAAAGAAGATAATATCCAGTAACTGTAAATGTTTCTTTCATCAATTTCTTAGTTAAAACCTCGTTGTAATTTTCATTTGAATTTAAATCATTTATAATTTTTCTTAAATGATTAAGAGATACTTTAGAAAAATTTTCCATAATGTTTTTATTTCTAGAAATTTTAGGACATATAGAATGGTTTCCAACATTTATTGAGGCAATAATATCTTCAACGCTCTGAACATAATATGAGTTTAGTTTTTCAGCAATGATATTCTTGTTTGATATTTTACCTTCTTCAAATATTATTTCTTTAATATCTATTTTTGTAGTTGGTTGAACTAAATTCCTTAAGGTTTTCCACATTTTCTTACTGTTTTTTTTATTATTATCTATTTGTTTTTCATAATAATTTGTTTTTTCTTCTCTTAATACTGAAACACAAATGTTGCGATTTTTCTTATAAACATTCCAATCCTCTTCACTTTTTGAAATTGAAAATTTCTTGTATGCATTATCTCTTTTTTTTCTAATGTCCATAATCTTTTTATTAACTAAATATTGTTCATTTGCAGTACTTTTTAAGGCAATACGTGTGTAAAGTGTGTTCAATGGCCGCTGACCGTTACGTCATATTCTTCATATTTGCGGAGTTTTCTTAGACTGATCTACATAAAGACGGATGCATGTGAACAAGTAGAGCGATTTTTCAAATTTTTAATTATTATTTTCATACTGTTAATGAAGTCAGACATAAGTAGTTTATTTGGGGTAAAAGGTATCATGGGATAAAACATTTTGTTTTTGAAAATCAGTATGAAATTTTTTTTATAAAGAAACGATAAATTGTATTGTAATGATAAATAATGGTCATAATAAGTGAGTTTCTTTTTCTCGCAGAAGATTCCAAACTGTGTATATTATCACCTATATAGCTAAAGTTGGTGAGAGGATATCTATCTACGCATCAATTTTGTGTTGTCCCGATTTACTCGTCCCTCTTCAGTTCAAACAGACGCTTCGGCGTACGGCATTGGTGCTGTCCCGTCCTAACAGATAGACTGACGATGGCGAGAAGATAATCGCTTACATCAGTAGATCCTTGTCACGACAAGAACAAGCGTACTCTACTACCAAAAGTTAACGTTTAGTTGTAGTGTGAGCAGTGGAGCGGCTACGTTCGTATTAAAAGGCTATCAATTCGCGATAGTTACCTACCATCATAGTCTTTTGTGGTTTCATAATTTAGCGCAGCTTAGTAAGCGTCTCGCTTGTTGGGTTCTTCGATTGCACCAGTTCGATTTTAATATTGTTAATCGGATAGGACGAGAACATAATATGTGGTGCCAGATCTATTATATCCTGCAGACTGCAGGCTGCAGTACCTGAATTAGCTGAGGTAAAAAAGGAGAAGGATGAATTATTACCACCTGAAAATCCTGATCGCTGGTATGAGCAGCAAGCTCTATAGGAACCTGCCACATGAATACTGGTAACTAAATGGTCCCGATTCTTCTTCAACAGTTTTGGATGCGGCCCATGATGATCTTTCACTTTATTTAAGAAACTTTCTTTACTTAGCGCTTTTCGCTACTTGTAGCGTAGCTTCTTCGGATCATTGGTGCTCACTAATGTAAATGTTATATTTAAATTAAGTGATGTGTAAAAATATTAAAATTTAGGTAGATATGTAGATATAAAAGAGGTACATTCTTAATTACTGTAACAGTAGTATTTATTTTAATGAATGTTGGCGATATCCTGTGGAAATTTCCAACAAACTCTTCCTTCATTTAACTGCTGATATAAATTTAACTATGGCAGTGGTAAGTTATTTAATTCTAATTAATAATTTTATAATTTACTGAACTTTTTCAAAAATTTGTTTCTAGGCTTGTCAATAGATTAAGTTTATAACCTTTCTTTTCAGTATGTTAAATATTAAAATTATCTTTATAGGTCGATTCAGTTTTATTGCAAAGAGAATTTCTCTTATGTTTTGAAATTCTTGTTTTAATGATCAACCTATTTGGCCTATATTATAATATGGCTTATGATAAGATCCATATGTTAATTCGTAGACTCAGGATTTATTATTTTTATCGGTTTAACTTTCAGAGAGCACTTATTATCCCTTACTACAACGGAACAGAGAGGGACGAACTTACTTTAAATCTGTCGGTGCTCCCCGTGGTTTAAGTTAAAGAGACTAATAATTCAAAACATATCATTTGTTTGCCGTTGGTGGATGATTGATGTCTGATGGTATGGTGTATTTTAGTGCAAGTGCAAGGTGCATGACTGTAGACCTAATTTTGTGTTCCGTGATATATGTGTGTGCTTATATTCAAGGGTTATTTGTGTTTATTTTCCCCCTAACCATAAACTTGACCATCTGTTATTAACATACTTTATAATAAATAAATATGATCTTATTTAGTTTTACAGGGTTGTAAAATTAAATATTTTCATTGGAAAAACATTGTCGTTAATTTTTGTGTTTTAATAAGCCTTATCACAAATGATATGTTTCTTTAGGTAAGGACATCTACAGTGTGTCCAAAAAAGTATGCAACATATGGGAAAGTTTTTATCACCGATTTCTTAGAAAATTTTATTCTTTATGAAAGTTGGTGCATTCCTTAAAACTATAAATGCATATTTCATATTATTTCACCTGTGGCTAACAGTAGGGGAGCAAATTCCATTTTTTCGAAATTGACTTAAGAGTAAAGTACCTTAATTATTAGAAATACAGCAAAATTTTATATGGAAATGTTTTTGCAAATTAAAAACTTAGTCCAAATATACCGATGCCCAACTAATAATTGAAAATGTGTATCAATCTTTGTTGAGTAGAAATTTTAATTCGATGGATGCTATAGAAGAGACGTCTACTTTGACTGCTTAAACCTGTTAATCCTAGAAAAAATCGGAGTGATTCTGGCACATTTAGAAGCATTGACGAAAATGACATGCATTTATTAGGAAGAAAGATTCACCAAATGTATGAGGCACAAACTGTACCCACTTAGATTTCCCTCAAAGAGCGGCTGATTAAAGACGAAACAAATATCTCTTGTTGCCTTTCAAGCCTTAGGAAAATATTGCGTAAAATGGGTTTTAAATACCGAAGCATTAATAAAAAACAATCATTATTGGAATCTCAACATTTACGGGAATGGAGACTTAAATATTTAACAGCTGTTAAACAATTTAGAGAAGAAAATCGTCCAATTATTTACCTTGACGAAACATGGTTCGATACCCATGACACTCCAAGAAAAGGTTGGGATGATTCTTCCAAAAAATGTCAAACCAAGGCACCATCAAATAAAGCCAAAAGAATCACAATATTACATGCTGGTTCAGAGAACGGGTTTGTTCCAAATTGTCTGTTGCTTTCAGCTAAAAACATAGCAGATTCTTCTTTAGATTACATCAAGATACCGACGCACAACTTTTTGAAGACTGGTTTAAACATAAACTCTTAAAAATATACCTGAAAATAGCGTCATAGTAATGGACAATGCTATAATATCATAGTCGGCAAGCAAAAATCATTCCCAATTCTAATAATACAAAAGCAGAAATTCAAAATTTTATGATTGAAAATGATTTATATTTTAAAAAAACTTACAAAAAACGAGAACTGCTAGAAGTATTAAAAGCTTTTAAAATAAATAAGGAATACGAGTGTGACAAACTTGCAGCAGAAAATGGACCTACAGTGTTGCGTCTTCCTCCATACTATTGTATATTCAATCCTATTGAGCTAATATATTATGGCACCAATTAAAATCCAATATTAGGAGAAATAATATTTCTCCTACATTAAATGCATCTGTAGTAGAATTAATTAAAAACGAAGTAAGAAAAATTTCTGCAGACAGCTGGAAAAACTGTGTACAGCATGTACTGAAGGTGGAAAATTCTTACAATTGTATGATTACAAATGTTCAACCCTTAATTATAAGTTTAGGTGTAGATGAAGATAGTGATATTGATACAGAGTTAAATTTTGAATAAATTATCAATAGTTTTTTAAAATTTAATTAATTTTTATTGTACTTGTTATCCTAATAGTTATACTTTTAAATTATATTATTTTCAATTATCATTAATTGTTATCATTATTTTACATTTATACCTATCTATTTATGTTAAATTATAAAAATAAATCATGTGGTGTAGGTACATTTTCAAGCCGACCCTGATCCCATTTAATCCCCTTTGAAGAGGTTGAGGCGTATACAATATGGTGTAATCAGGTAGTTTATTTTTGGCAGTAAGAGTATACTTCTGCAAATACTATACTTTACTCTTAAGGCAATTTCGAAAAAAATGCATTTACTCCCTTACTATTAGCCGCAGGTGAAATATGAAATATGCATTTATAGTTTTAAAGTATGCACCAACTTTTATAAAGAATAAAATATTCTGAGAAATCGGTGATAAAAAACTTTCCCATATGTTGCATACTTTCTTGGACACACTGTATGCCATTTAATTTTTTATGATGATTTCCTTACTTTATTTTCTCAGAATAAACAAGGTGATAGTCTGGGGCAAAATACCTGTAGATTAAAAAGTATTATATATACAGTGACCGGCAAAGAGTTCGCAACATATGGGAAAAATTTTTATTAGCGGAATATTGAAAAATCTTTTTTGGGGGATTGGATGTGCATGTCCCATAACCTTAAAATCGATTTTGACATACGTCACGTGACCAATGGTATGGCGGGAAAGTTGAAAAAATCAATATGAAATCATCATAAATCAGATAAGTTGATGAGATATCGAAAAAATTCCAAGAATAAAAACTGTTTAGAATTCCATTAGAACCTTAAATACAATGTTTGGGATATCTACTTAAAAAAACATAAAATCGAATATTTTTGTAAATATTTTTTTACCGAATTAAAAATTTCCATATTTTTCCTTTCTTAAAGCTAAAGTAAAACTGACATCTGGTGACCACAACTAGAAATATTCTTTTGTTTTTCTGACAATTTGGAGCGATAATTCAAAAAATTCGTTTAAACTTGGATACCAGCTGTTGCAATAGTCTATTTCTAATAACCTTATCGATATTTTTTATATCGAAATATTCTATTATGTTAAGAAATCCTTAAATTCATAAATCCAAAGAAAATTTTATTTTTAACTGTAAAAAATAATTTTGAATTTCGCAGAAATCTTTAAAAAAATCTAAAAATTAATAAAAATTTAAATTATTTTTTACGGTTATAAATAAAATTTGTTTTGGATTAATGAATTTAAGGATTTCTTAACATAATACAATATTTCGATATAAAAAATATCGATAAGGTTATTAGAAATAGACTATTGCAACAGCTGGTATCCAAGTGTAAACGAATTTTTTGAATTATTGCTCCAAATTGTCAGAAAAACAAAAGTATATTTCTAGTTGTGGTCACCAGATGTCAGTTTTACTTTAATGAAGCTTTAAGAAAGGAAAAATATGGAAATTTTTAATTCGGTAAAAAAATATTTACAAAAATATTCGATTTTATATTTTTTTAAGTAGATATCCCAAACATTGCATTTAAGGTTTTAATGGAATTCTAAACAGTTTTTATTCCTAGAATTTTTTCGATATCTCATCAACTTATGTGATTTATGATGATTTCATATTGGTTTTTTCAACTTTCCCGCCATACCATTGGTCACGTGACGTATGTCAAAATCGATTTTAAGGTTATGGGACATGCACATCCAATCCCCCAAAAAAGATTTTTCAATATTCCGCTAATAAAATTTTTTTCCATAAGTATGTTGCGAACTCTTTGCCGGTCACTGTATAAAATTAGGCCATCAACTGGCCATATTAGTTTTTCCTTTTATTCTTTAAAACTAGGTATCTATACCTAAGTAACCAGCTCAAAACATCACTGTCACTACAGAGATTTAATTTGGCTAAAGTAAAGCAAAGAAATCTAATAAAAGAATACAATAAAATGGCGAATACGTCACTGCACTCAGAGCCAATCCAATAAAAAAGGAGCTCAGATAAAGGGTAATTTAGTAATAGCTAGGTAGACTACCGCTTGATTTTTTTATAGCTGGCAGAAAATTTTTAGGATTAAAAAGCAATACTTTTTTAATAACATGAACTTAATTAATCACAAAATCATATTTTTTTTATAAATAAAAGGTATTTTTTGCCACTGTATCATATATTTTTTTAGGGCAAAAAAACAATTTTTTATAATAACCAGTAAGATTACAAAAAAAAGGTTAAAGAAAAACTTGCTACGAGATTCGAATGATAATTACGGTTTAATAATGTATTGATGATACTATTTATTTCTGACCTTTCTTGTTTCAGTGAAATTGTTGATGTAAAACACTTAAATCTATCAAAAAGTGGAATTTTAAAATAAATTGAATATAGTAATATGGAGCATGATGGTTCTTGATTAATGATAAATAAAGACAACAAATCAAGCAAGTTTATTCATCGAGAATAATGGATCATATTAACTTACGCCTCAAACTCTACACACTGTTAATTTAAAAGTTTTTGTTCACATTATCTGTATTACCAAAATATAATGTAAAAAAGTTTTAAACGCCCCACGGCAAACTCACTTTGTTAAACTTGAAACACTGTCGAAAAATTTAAAAAGGGCTGCTGAGTGTGATACGGCAGCCTAATATTGCCCTCCGGGGACTGTAATGGTGTGGCCTCAAATCTGATTTCCTTTTTCTGTCTTTTACGTTTTAGAGCTCAAAATATAAAGTGGTTCATATGTAGGTTGTATAAAGGAAATTAAAAAGTTTATATACCAAATTAAACTGTCAAATTTTATTAATGGCCGGCCCCAAATGTCGATCATTCAAGTATCTGCGATAATTATTTAGTGTTGCAGAAAATTTTCGAACAAAATTATAACATCGTGATATTAATCACATTTAGGTTTTAGTTTTTGATTATTCTAGAGCAAATTAAGGGTAATTGACAAGGTGAACCCAACTTTTTAAATTTACCTAAACTAATAAAAATAGTAGAGACTAGTGGCGGTTTCTCCACAGGAACACAGGAGCACAGGAGCACGTGTACCACCATACTCCATTAAGAATTTCCCCATAAAGAAAAAATAAAGTTTAATTAAATGTATCTTCTTATACAGTGTCACCAGTAAAGTCCCCATCATATGGGAATTTTTTTTATTAATAGCTTTATTCGAAATTTGACTTTAGCATCAAGTTCTGCTTCAATCGAGATGAAAATTAAGCAAAAAAATAGTAGTCACGTGATTCGCATTATCTGTCAAATTTTAATTATTTTTAAAAAATCATTCAAAAGTTGGGTTATTTCTGAAAATATCGAAAAAAGTTTAAAAAAAAAGTTTTTTAAATGCATTTTCTAATCTAATCTAAGATAATTTTGATTTTTTACTTATATTTTGTAAATTGCACCACTTTTGCAAAATAAGACTCAACGCAATCTACATAAAACTTCTCAGATTTGACAAGGTTTTATTTCAAATTCATTTTCTTTAAAGTAGCGCCATATTAAATGTGTGTTTTTCTACAATATCACAATTGGGCTATTAAAATTTGATCGCATGTGTTTATTTGTTTTTGACCCTGCAAGCATCCTACATAAAACTTCTTAGTTTTGACAATGCTTTATTTCAGATACATTTTCTTTAAAGCAGCGCCATATTAAATGTGTGTTTTTCTACAAAATCAAAATTGGGCTAGTAAAATTTGGTCGCATGGGATGCAAAGTTTATTTGTTTTTGACCCTGTATAAGGTAACTTCATAAAATAAGTATTTTTGAAAACATAGTTTATGTCTAAAAGTAAAAAAATTTAAAATAATTTTTATTATGTTAAACTAAAATTTATTTTCCATTTAATGAACGCTTTACTGTTGACACTGTTTTTTTTTGTCTTAATATTAAGGTGTATTACTTTCAGACACAAACTACGTTTTCAAAAATACTTATTTTATGAAGTTACCTTATACACAGTCCAAAACAAATAAACTTTGCATCACATGCGACCAAATTTTAATAGCCCAATTTTGATTTTGTAAAAAAATACACATTTAATATGGCGCTACTTTAAAGAAAATATATCTGAAATAAAGCATCGTCAAAACTAAGAAGTTTTATGTAGGTTGCGTTGAGTCTTATTTTGGAAAAGTGGTGCAATTTACAAAATATAGGTAAAAAATTAAAATTATCTTATGCAGTTGAAATTTTGCATGTGAGCTAGAAACTGCATTTAAAAAAACTTTTTCTAATAACTTTTTTCGAGATTGTCAGAAATAACCCCACTTTTGAATTATTTTTTGGAAAAAATTAAAATTTGACAGATAATGCGAATCACGTGACTACTATTTTTTTGCTTACTTTTTATTTCGATCGAAGCAGAACTTGATGCCAAAGTCAAATTTTGAATAAAGCCATTAATAAAAAAAAATACCATATGATGCGGACTTTACTGGTGACACGTAATATAAGTTAGAACCCTCCTAATTTAACGTACCGTTCAACAATTGAACGAAAGGTGGTGTAATAGCTCTTGCCAAGCCGGTTGTCAAGACCGACGATGTGGCGCGTAGGAATTCTAAAGTCGCACGTGCCTTAAAGTAGGCGGGGTTTCTGCTGTCTTTCTATGCATCTTGTACTAGCAGGTGGAGGTGGGGGGAAGCGCGATTCTAGGAAAACTCGCACAATTTAAATGTTCGCTGTTGAGTTCGTTGCGTGTTAATTGCTGTATGAATTTATTATTTGCAGTTTTCCTTTATGTTTTTGTTATTATTTTGGAGTAGGAAAGACTTATTTTAATAAAAATTAACAGTTTTAATGCCAAAACGATTTGAATGTGGAATATTTGAAAAACAACTTTAGCTCATTAAGTATTGAGCAAAAACATGAAATTAAAATTGAGGGAAGACCTAAACCCGAAATTACCTTGACACAGACCACAAAGTGTAGATCTAGGGACTTTATTGTTATTGATAAGTTTGCTGCAAATAAAAACAGTAGATTGGACTTTATACTTTTAAACAATGAAAAATAAATTGGCCCTTTTTATTTTTTTTATCTTATTTTATTTTCAATAAAATAAGTACCTACCTAGGTAATCATAAATTTTAAAAATATTTTATATAATATATATATTTTACAACTAAGTTTAGTTATTTTTAGTTGTAAATGTTAGGTATTTTGATTTTTAGGTTGGTAGTACCAGTTACTTTTGGATTTTATATATTGCAGAGACTCATTTTCTTGGTGTTTATTATTTAAGTTTAATAGTGAGTACAAACACCATTTTAGGTAAACACATCTATTATGAAATCAATAAAGTACCTAGTTAAACCATTTATTCATCGGTATATATAGGATGTGTCATAACGAATGGGCAAATATAGCAACAGGAGATAGTAGACTTGAAAATATGTCATTTATGCTTAAGAGCGCATGGTTAATTTTCAATAAATATGTTTCGTTAAGAAAGGTGTTTATTTAAATGTTTCTTATTATCTAGAATGTAAACGCAATTATCTCAAAAAATAATTGAAATATCGAAATTAATGAAGGACAACTTTTTTACGTATTATATTTAGTAAACAATCCCATAGGGGTAGAATTTCAATCTTCGCCACTAAAAAAATTAAAATTTGTTTTCAAACGCTACTTTTAGAAGTTTCTATGCTGTAATTTTTCCCTCCGGTTTTCTGGAAATTCGCATCTGGCAGGTAATTTACCCCTTTGGGGTGGTTTACTAAAAACGATAAATCCAAATGGTAAAATTTTAAACTTCGCCAATAAAAAAATAAAAAACGTTGCTGATAGACATTGCTAACTTCACACATATCAAGAAATCCACAGAGAAAACGTAAAATACAACAAAAATGGCGACCAGTTGGTTCCGGAGTATTTTGAGGATGTCGCTAAACAAGGAAAATAATAAAAGCGTGGTGCGCATGCTCATACCTGTACGGCGGCAAGGCTTGTCACTAGCGAGCTATGCGTGCAAACGCTTTTTTTCGCCAATAAAACTTAACTTCTAATTGCGCATGAGATAAGCTGTACGTATCTAAAGGTAAATATATACCAACAAAGAAAATATTAAAAACTTAAAACAAGAATAAGCAATTTTGTTTGAGAATATCTTAGGATTGTATATCCGCAAGAAAATAAAAGTTCGTAATAAGAATATCATATTATTTTTTAAATATTATCATAGATTTGGTTTAAGTCGATATTGGATCTAATAAATAATATAAGTCGTATTTTTAGATTTTTAAGAAATTTTTATGAGAACATCCTGTTCTTACAAAAAGTAACTTCTACTTTAAATTAATTAAAAGCATTATTTACTTTAATTCCTATTTGCTTCACATCAAACTACTTAATTGATTTATATTGAGATCATATTTTTAATTTAAGCAACATTTTTATTTCCAATAAAGTTATGAATATATTATTTTGAGATTTGTTTTAACAAATCAAGGGCATTTTATTATTAGTTAAAGTTAACTTCAAACTTGGTTTAAAGATATCAATATTTGCTGTGAACCACTTTGTGAATTAAAGTAAGTATTTAAAAGTAATAATTTAAAATTATTGTTGATTTATTGTAATATTTTTATATTAAATATAAAAATATAATAAACTCCTTATTAAAATTTTTGTAGCTTAAAGCGAATATAATATTTATTTATTCGGAGGGTCATTTAAGCTCAGCTAAAATACCTAGTTTATAGTTTTACTTTATGGCCCAAATATTCCAGAAATAAATTTGAACTTCACTAGTACTTTACGACTAATACATTTTGTTGCATTTTAAATAAGCAAGTCTAAGTACTAGTAATTCAACCAAACAACGATTTAAACGTAATGGGCCCAAATAAACGTAATTTTGACCACAGATAAAATATATATAACAACTTTTTACACTAAAATATCTTTATTTTTTAAAACTGAAATAACAGAGCAAACATTAATATTATCCATATTAAAATAAGTTCAGTAACAGTTTAAGTAGGGGTTACCTACGAGATAACTAGAGTATAGATAATGTAATACGTACAGGGTGATCCCCTATAATGTCGCCCCCCTTTAATTTAATTATTTTCGGGCAGCTTCCACTCCCGCAACACACTTTCCAATATTAGTATAATATTATTAAACGAAACAAACACAAGAACACATAGAATACGTAGATGCAAATTGCAAATGATTCACCCCGGCTTAGTAGAGACGCGTCTATTGCACACGAGACATACCGCCAAGCGCGTGGTGGAACTGGAAGGGAGGATATATGAAGCAACTGAAGCTTGTTTTGAGAATATGTAGGTTCAAACTATGAACATGATTTTCAATATAAAGCAGTAGACTATTTATATTGTAAATTTCATGTTTAAAAACAAGAATGTATATTTTTAATTAATGTAATTATGTGGTTAAACAAAATAATTTCACAATTTAAACTGGAATATCATTAATAAATTTGCTACGAGGATATAATGACTTGAAATTATATTTTATAAGATAAAATTGATAAAACTGAAAGTATTTATTTGAGAACAAATATATTTATGTAAATATTACTAATATACTTAAATCGAAAATATATTCTTTATTTAAGCGAATATTTTAAATATTTTGTTATCTATTTTTAATTGTTTCAGATTTCTTCATTTAAACGTATTTATTCCGTCTGATTAAAAGTCATTCTTCGAAAAATGAGAAAAACTATTTATTTACACAGTATTTTAGCAGTTTCCATGGTTTCGATTGCTACTTGCTACGTCACTGCATATAATATTGGGTTTTAAGTATAGTATATAATAGAGCTACAGTATTCAGAAATACCGATGGAATTTCAAATTTTAATAATTACAGATAAATAATCCTGGATATATTATATAAATTTCTTTCATTATCCAGGTTAAAAAAGTTTCGTATGTTGAAGTACTGATTACATTTGCGAATAAAGGTTGATTCCAAATTTTTATTACAGACGATGTAAAAAAATTACCATTAATTAAATAAACCGTGTACCCTCTTTGACCTAAATATCCTATTTAAATTTGGGGATGCTTTAAATACTGACAAGAACATTTTTACATGAGCAATGGAAATTTGTTTTGATAAAGTGATAACGTCATCAAAAATCTTAGTATTAGAAAAGCAAAATCGAGTTTATTTGTCGTCCGTGGTTTTATTACTTTTTGAAAAAGAGAGAAAAATTACTAATAGACAGGTTGAGATTTTAACAACGACAATCAATTTTTGTTAATATTCTTTGTTCAATTGAATCTCATTATAGAAACACGTTTAAAATCTATCACAGGTAATAAAAAAGGAATCTGCTGATTTTATTGTATAATTCATTATTACATCAACAATATATTAAATACATTCTTATAATAAGTATGTATTAACCCACCTATTTTAAAAAAACCAACGTCCCAATAGAGGAATCGCTGCATATCATCTAGCAAACGTTACAAGAAGACCAAACTCTTTCAGAACGCACTAGTTTGCCGTTTAATGGAGTGATGGAACTATTGAAGTTTTGTCTACGTAGTTCCTATTTTCAAGTAAAAGATAGGTTCTTTGCCCAAGATGACGGTCTTCCAATTGGTTCCTCTCTCTCTTCGGTGGTGGCTAACCTGTACAAGTAGGTTGGGTCGTTTTTATTATTTTTTATTTTTCCGGGGGGCTTATCGCGAAAAAGGTGCAAAACGATTTAAAACTAACGTGTGCAAAATAGTATTCCATTCTGATAAGTCCTTCTGCCTCCGGATTGTAGGCAAAGTTTTGAAATTTTTGCGTACCCACTAAACCACTAAACCACCTAACGTTTATGAATTCTGAAATTATGTTTTGTCTTTTTTATTTTTCTAGTACATAAAGAAAACTAATAAAATTGTGTTTTATTTTATAAATATATATTGTTTGTCCGTGGTTGCCTTGCTGTTATGTTTTAAAAAAATTCGACTTTTTTTATTAAATTCGCTATTTTCAAACAAAGCCAATCCGGAGGCCTAAGTTGAAATCCGACCTCAACCATATTTTACGTGTGCTCTAAAGGTATCATGAGGCACTCTTTTCGCGATGAGCACAAAGGAAATCGGCCAATTTTTTTTTTTACATATAAAACGGCCCAGCCTACTGTACAGGGAATGGTATGAGTCACACGCTATTAACACTGCCAAGATTAAACGTAAACTTTGGCTTAGATATGTTGATGACACCTTTATTATCTGGACAGACAGCAACGAAGAGCTGATACGTTTTCTGGAACATGATAATTCTATAAGACACTCCATTAAATTTACCATGAAAATAGAAAAACATTCCACTCTACCTTTTCTCGTTGTTCTCGTCAAACGATTTACTCAGTGTATAGGAAACCCACTCACGCGGGGCAATACCTTAATCACGGATCGAAACATTCAAACTCCATAAAACAGGGCATAATTTAAACTCTTTTATCACAGAGCATCTAACGTTTGCAACAATCCGAAATACTTTAATATTTCAAACATCAAAAAAGATTTAAAACAGAATGGTTACCCTGAAACCTTTGTAACTAATACCATCTCAAAATCTAAAAATCCCAAAGTAAAAACTAATACAGAAACGAAAGAGGAGCAAGCATTTCTTACAATACCTTTTGTCAAGAGGATTTCTAAAAAGATTAGAAGTATAACCAAAAACTATAATATGAAAACAGCCTTCAAATCCGGAAATACGCTTAGAAGCTTTCTTACAAAAGTAAAACCCCCCCGTAATGAAAACACAAAAAATTATATCTATCAAATCTTTTGCGAGTGTGGCGAATCGTACATTAGAGAAACAAAAAGACCTCTTCCTGTACGAGTTAAAGAACATCTGAAATATACTCAAAGAGGTGAAACTTCGAGAACATGGTATGGACCAGCCAACATAATATACAGTGGTCGGAACCCAAGGTTTTGGGCACTGAAGAGCACTAGAGAAAACGAAAATTCACAGAAGCAGCTTTCATGAATCAAAATATCCATATATTTAGTAAACCAAGCATAGACATCTCCAATATCTGGAAGCCTCTTCTTGTCCCAAACCAACAGCTCAAACTTCACACTCCAATAAACACGTAGGCGGAGTCATCAAGCTTCATTGCCTATGGATACTAACTCTCCGAAGCGTTGTATTAAGTAACAAAATAAAGACTATGGAAGTACAAGGTAATTTTTTTGATATTACTTCATTGTCTACCACCTTCAAACAAACCACTTATTTTAGTTATTCATTAAAATAAACAGAACCAAAAATTTACATACACATGGTTGTCAAGACATTTTTGCTTCGCCCAAAAGGAGTAAAGGTATGATAAGAATAGTACTAACAGACAAAGAAACATAATTACAAGTTTAGAATCCGCCATAATTAAAGCTAGTCTCAAACAATAGTAGCCTGTTATTCCATTTTAGTTCATAATAATCTAGATGGAAAAATAAAAACGAAAAGAAAAATGTGATTTGAATGAAGTTTGAAAAAGTGATGTAGGTATGGGGTGCCGTTGAATTTGAAATGGTGTTCTAAATCGATGTAGCCAAAAATATATAAGGTTGTTCTATTTAAAAATCTAAAGTAAAGGTAATTTATAAATAATGCAAAATAATATCACATATAAACCCACCAAATTTTATTTCTGTAATTTAAACAATAAAAAATTATAGGGGTGAGCTGAAACAACCGAAATGTGTAGGCTAGCAAGTAATAAAGGTTTTAGGAAAAATAACATGCATGTTTATTGAAACCCATATTACTTTTAGTAAAGATTGTAATCTCTTTAGTGACGAGGACACATGTAGCTTTGGGACAAGCGGTTAAGATCTAGTCAAAGATTTGGGCCTTCAGTCCAATGCGGTATTCTTCCTTTTATTGGGGACCATATTTCTTTGTCACCATTCGTTTAAATATAGGTTAACTGCCTTGCTTTGAGATATTTTTGTATACAAGGTCCCCAAAAAATTCCGCATAAAATTCATATTGATAGAAGGAAAAAAAAACCATGGAAAACCGTAAATAATTTTATCTACAAGCGTGCGGAAAGTAACTTCTTACCACACCGATTTAAGTGAGGTAAGTATCACTTTACCGCACTAGTGCTGTAAGTAATTACATACTATAAAAACAAGTTTTTATAATAATCAAGTGTATTTTCTATTTTTAAAAGAAACTCTTTTAAACATTATATGTTTAACAAATACTTACATATTTAAATTTCTAAACTAATCCAAACTTGTAAATTAAGAAATATTAATATTAATTGTAGAATTTGTAACATTTCCAAAACGATATCTATAAAGGAAGTCCCTAGCAACCTGATATAAATGCATTGTTGATAACGACTTACGAGGCACCTATGGGTTAAATTAAAACAGTGCTCTTTTAGTTTTTAATATTTTTTAAAACATTTTATAAAACATGCTTGTAGATAAAATATCGTACAATACACTTACGGTAGGTGTCTTTACCGCATTTGCGTGATTTACCAAACTCGCCTTAGGCTCGTTTTGGTAAACATCACGCACATGCGGTAAAGACGAACCTATACCGTACTTGTATTGTAATATACTATTAAAACGATTCTAGACAGTCAGGTGTAGGAACGCCTTATATGGAAATGTTCTCACCTATCCATTGAATGAACCAGCAATGTGGCATCGTAATTAAAAAAATTAGGTTTTTGAAATTTTTTGATGACTATCAAAAATTATTCCTTTTTCATTTCTTTCCCTGTATCTAAAATTCCATTTTCCGGCACTCATTATCGATCACCATCATATTAAATTTCACAGCTGAAATTTCGAGTTTCATTCTTTTATATTTGAAAATATGTTCAATTTTAGGCGACACCCTGTTAAAGGAATAAATTTGAGAATTTTTTTTTAAGAAACGGATAGATCAGGCTACAAAAACTTTTAATAAAATTTATTGGAGTACAGTTTCATATAAAATAGGCAATTTTAAGACAACTTCCGGTATACCCCCATTATCCAAATTTGCAGGATTCAAATCGCAGCACTTTCCGAGATATTCTAATGCACGATTACCATAGGTTACCCTCAGTGGCTGAGCCACAGGAGGGCAGTTGCCCCCCCCCTCCGCCCCTCTTGGATTGACGCCCTTAAATACTTAAGAAGGCACAAACCATCAAATATATCACAAATTCTGTAAATTCCCGATCGTGCCTCAATTTTTCATTATATTTTTGACTGAATGTGTATTAAAAAAGAACAATATGACACAATATGTATTTATATGTATATAGGCGCCCCAAAGGAACTTCACTCCCCCGCTCCGAAACCCTACCTATGCCACTGGATTACTACAGTGTCACCAGTAAAGTCCGCATCATATGGGATTTTTTTTTCTTAATACCTATATTCAAAATTTGAGTTTGGCATCAAGTTCTGCTTTGATCTAGATGAAATGAGTTTGGCATCAAGTTCTGCTTTGATCTAGATGAAAATTAAGCGTGATTCGCATTATCTGTCAAATTTTAATTTTTTCCAAAAAATACCTCAAAAGTGGGGTTATTTCTGAAAATATCGAAAAAAGTTTAAAAAAAAAGTTTTTTTAAATGCATTTTCTAGCCCACATGCAAAATTTCAGCTGCATAAGATAATTTTGATTTTTTTACCTATATTTTGTAAATTGCACCACTTTTGCAAAATAAGACTCAACGCAAGCATCCTACATAAAACTTCTTAGTTTTGACAATGCTTTATTTCAGATACATTTTCTTTAAAGCAGCGCCATATTAAATGTGTGTTTTTCTACAAAATCAAAATTGGGCTAGTAAAATTTGGTCGCATGGGATGCAAAGTTTATTTGTTTTTGACCCTGTATAAGGTAACTTCATAAAATAAGTATTTTTGGAAACGTAGTTTGTGCCTGAAAGTAAAAAAATAAAAAATAAAGTAAAGGGGTTTTAAATTAAATCGACTAAAGTTTAGTTTCCACTTTACTGAAGACACTGTGTTCTTTTTTGTCTTAATATTAAGGTACTATACTTTCAGACACAAACTACGTTTTTAAAAATACTTATTTTATGAAGTTACCTTATACAGGGTCAAAAACAAATAAACTTTGCATCACATGCGGCCAAATTTTAATAGTCCAATTTTGATTTTGTAGAAAAACACACATTTAATATGGCGCTGCATTAAAGAAAATTTATCTGAAATGAAGCATTGTTAAAACTAAGAAGTTTTATGTAGGATGCTTGCGTTGAGTCTTATTTTGCAAAAGTGGTGCAATTTACAAAATATAGGTAAAAAAATCAAAATTATCTTATGCAGCTATTGTATGTGGGCTAGAAACTGCATTTAAAAAAAACTTTTTCTTATAACTTTTTCGATATTTTCAGAAATTACCCCATTTTTGAATAATTTTCACTTAACTACTATTTTTTCGATTAATTTTCATCTCGATCGAAGCAGAACTTGATGCCAAAGTCAATTTTTGAATAAAGCTATTAATAAAAAAAAATCCCATATGATGCGGACTTTACTGGTGACACTGTATACCTAAATAGTAAAGGTGATTTGTCATGAATACGTCATCGAACGGTACGACGATCCGAATTGGTTGCTATTGGCGGAAATATTATTGCACATCATGTTTTCTACCGGACATGTCAGGTTTTATCTTCAAAAAGCTAAAGAAAAATTAAATTTGAAGCAAATTTTTTTTAGAAGGTTTTTTTTCACGAATTTTGATACGATATTCGGACATTATGTAAATTGCAAAATTTTGACGTATACGATTTTTAATAGGAATTCACCTTAATGCTTTTATTATTCCATTTTATCAACATGTTTTCGTCTCATATACTTACTAAAAAAGTACGATACATGCTTACTAAAGCATTTGTTGGTTTTTATTTTCTTTTTAATGAAAGCCAATTTTATTTTATGGGCGTTTCGCAATATAGTAAAACGAACACAGCACAATATCGAAGGAGGGAATCTCATATGAGCAGCTAATGCATCGGCAATGTTTGCACGCGAATGTTTCAACCCTCGCGTAAGAACTTAATTTGAAATATAATAATTTGCATGTTAGGTAGAAAGAAGGTTTTTAGGGTAAAACTTTGCATTAAAACGTACAATTAAGATATAAATAGTTAATTTTAATTTTTTAAGGTTGCGTTCCTCAATGTTTTGTGGTCATGTCAAAATCAAGGTAAAATTCTTATGGCTTTTCTTAAACGGATTGCGCGCATTCTAATGGGTGCCAGCGTTGATCTGTTTCTGATCTGCAAAACGGCAAATTATGTTCCGGTGAAAATACAAATAGCGTTCCCTATACTGGATTGTGATGCACTTCGCGGTTTATTTAGTTGTCTACCTTTCGATTATTACCAGTGTGACTGCCTTTTGTATTGGAGTTAATTCCGCTGGGATGGCGCTACGGTGTGTTGATGACCGCTTTAATTTTGTAAAAGGCTTTGAATACATCTGATAGCAGTTGTCGGGTCAATATAAAAAAACAGTACACATTTGTCCGATATGCCACAATATTCGCTTTTTAATTATTTTCGCGGACACTATATTATCTTCATTCCTAAATTGTATTTATAGTTTGTATTATAATCTTAGTTAACACAGCCCAATAGCTGAAAATGGACGGCATATCCATTATTAAACTTTTAGTGTTGTAGTGTCGAGAAGGAACGATTAATAAATTAGTGTTTCACTTTCGTCTCGCTTTTCAAAAATATGCGAGAGCGAGAAATCCCGTTACTATCATCCAAAAAAAAAAGAATCTCTATTACCGATGTTGCAAGGTGGCCATGGAAAAATCAGGACACGTTGACGAAAAATAATAAAAAAAGGGTCTAAAAGAAAATTTTTCTTTTTTTTTATAACGTCTATGAACGGCATGATTATTTTAAAATAATGCCGTCGGCAATCACCACAATCTAGCTTTATTTTCACTATTTACATACAAACAATAATATTAGTATCACAAACTACAATATTATAATACCGACATTATTTTTTGCTGGTAGTTTATTACATAATTACCTACACTGTTACAACGACCACTTAAAACTTAAATTGACACAGTGGGTTATAAGAGGAAAATGCAAGTAAACGTCCCGATTTATTAATTATCCAGTTAAAACTATTAAACTATAATTTACACTATACATTTAAAACATATAATACACATTTTAACCAAAAAAGGACAGGTAAACAAAACAGACACGTGTTTTTAAAAGTCTGACGCCGGTAACTGATCTATGTTTGCACTTGCAGACATTCTGTTCCGCCACGATATTCTGCAGGCAACCAGCGTTCCGCTTTGTGCCTTACATAGTCACAAAGGGTGTATCTTACTTTTAGTATTTTAAAATTTGAACCACGTGATAATGCTAAAATGTGTGGCAACTACCATTTAAGGGCATATGAACACTTGCCCCCTAGGGAAACCACGCATCATCAAAAATACAATATCATCACATAAATTTATTAACTCTATACCAACCAGTAGGTGATCTTGGTCTTTTTCCATCTCCGAATAGATTGCAAACGCTTAAACGGTTTATTATCAATCAGTGGCACGTGCGTAGTGTACCCGTAAAAATCATCATCGACCTAAAAAATTACCTATATACAGGGTGTTATTTAAGTATGTGGCCAAACTCCAAGGGGTGCTTCTTGAAGTCATTTTAAGAAGAAAAGTTCATATAAACATGGTTCCGAAAATGCATAGTTTTTACGATACAGGGTGTCAAACTTAAAAAAAAAAATCGGATGTTCGTAAATATTTCAATAATTTTAATCTAATTGGGGCTAAATTATCCTTTTGTTGTTACAAACAGAATTGCCAAATTTCAACAAAATCGAATAAAAGAGTATTGAGAAATTTACGAATATACGATTTTCTTTTTAACGTTTGACACCCTGTATCGTTAAAACTATGCATTTTCGGACCCATGTTTATATAAACTTTTCTTCTTAAAATTACTTAAAGAAGCACTTCTTGGAGTTTGGCCACATACTTAAATAACACCCTGTATATTATGTCGTTTTTGATAAGAAAAATGCTGGAAATTTGTTTATTTTTAAATTTTGACCAGTGTTACATATTATTGAAATGATTACAGTAACACTAAAACGCGTACCTACCTTTATTAATAATAATAATTAATATGTACGACGGGTCCACAATTAGTATTGCCAATAGTTGGCGTTCATTGAGTTAAATCATCAAAATAGCAAAAAATTGTTAAATCTGGCAAGCCTGTAACCAATATAACGAAACGCGGTTATACCCAAATTTTGCAGAATTTTTTTTATGACGTCATATTGCGAGAACGAGAAATTGCGAGAATCTCGCGAGGCGAGACGGGAAAACATCTTGCGAGATGTTAACGAGGCGAGGTTTGAAAAAATCTCGTCTCAAATTGTGAGATGAGACGAGAGTTTTTTGAAAAGTGCGAGATTTCTCGTCTCGTGAAACACTAAAATAACTGTATTTTATTATTTCTGTTATTCATTTAAATATGAATTATTAGCAAATTTGAAAATAACCCTTAAAAGGACTCTGGACTAGTGACGAGTAAATTACCGGGAGTTTCCCCAAGAATTTCCGATACATTTTTTTGAATTTCAAATTATTTTAATTTCCATTTATTAATGTTATGCCTAGTTGGGTATTTTTATTACAGAACTATAAAAAAAGTAGAATACTTATTAGGCCTTATAAATGGCACCTTATAATATCTCCCTCCAACTTTAATGAGGTTTTGGTTTTTATGTGGTGGCCGTCAACTATTTAATTGTTAATTTATTAACATTTCAATTGACTGTAGCTACGTAGCGACCAACGCGGGCCAACTTTGAAAATAAAAGGTCGAATTATTTGGGTTTCCTGAAAGGTTAAAAAAAATAACTAACAATGTCTGGACATTACAGAACAGTTTACCATAAATAGTTTTTTTTTAATTTCTTTATATATCTTAATACCGTGCGATCAAAAATTATTTGCATCAAAGAGGGCTTGGATTAAAAAACGTAGGGCTTGGTTTAGATCAGAATGATATGGGGACGATATATCTAACCAAATCTAGGTTAAAATTTTGTCAAATTTATATTATGACATAATATGCCAAACTAATGAGTAATAAAATAAGTCGACACATACAAATTTATTTTTGTTGTTTACGAAATTAACAAAGTAAGAATATACAGAAAGAAAAAGAGAAATAATTACTTTCATCCGAAAAAAATGTCAGGTCCAATAAATCATCTATTTCCTATAAATTTTGGGTAAACCATTGAGAGTAATTCCTGCGTCTTTCAAAATCTGCGGCTTGTATTTCTTGGAATACTTGCACTTTATAAAGAAATAAATTTAGCTGCTTCTTAAGACTAGTCCTGCATGTTCCATCAGATCTTCCCACTTCTTGGGACAGGCGTCTTATACAATTTGTTGGCGTACTTTGCATTATTTCACGAACGTTTGCAACAAGTTCTTCTGTTCTTACAGATGGTCTTCCTGCTCCTTTTTTGTGTTGTATAGAACCTGTTTCCCTAAACACATGCATGGTTATTTTCAGGCAATGGTAAAAATCCCCAGCAATAAAAGCAACGTTAGGAAAATGTTCGTGAAAATCGTCCATGCACAAACCCGGATTGTATTGCCACTCACCATTTACTCTAACCCCGTTTCGAAAATACGCTTCAACCATGAATTTTTTATGCTGTTCCGTATATAGCCCATAGTGTAAATTGTTCAAGAAATTGGAAAAATTAGCGATGAATCAAATTACTTGTAACGACTGTCAAAGATGACGGAATAACTGACTGATTGATTGTTAATTCAGATAGTTACTGACACCCAACAGGTACTAAGCTCTACGGCTAAGCATTACGTCCTTAGATGCAAGGCCCTCTTTGATGCAAATAATTTTTGCTCACATGGTAAAACAATGCACACATTGAGATTACGTGTCGAAAGAGATCCTTTGCCGCCAGTTTCTCACTACTAAAAAAATTATGCACTAAACACAATGGCATTGTTAATACCTGTTGTTTTATACGTTTATATATCATACCAATAACAACAAATTGTTCAACAAAATGAATGAACACCGCAATAAACACGCGAGCAAGTTAATAACAATAGGCTTGATTGACTCGCCGGCTTGGTTGGCGTTAACATAATTTCAAATTTGAATTTAGTAAACTGATCGGCAGGGATCCTTAGCTACCTTAGACGAAACTATATATGAATAAATTAATGTCAGTTATTATTATGGATATGTGTATACTTCATACGAAGTCAGTTGAGACAATGTAATATAGGGGTACAATCAATTTACTGCATCACACACTAAAACTACAATACAAATATTACAAAATTTGTATTGATCGCTCCCTATACAGATGTTCGAAGATAGTCCACGTGGACTTGACAAGTCTGTCATCAATTTTTTGTTAGTTTTTTTGTCTGTCTCAACTAAGATCGTATAAACTTTACCTATAACCTAAATACATTTTCAATTGCTTAAATAAAAAAAAAGTTTAGACGAAGGGAAACAAAAGGGAAATAAAAAATATTTAGAAAAGTAAGATAATTTTGAAAAATAGATTTTAAAGGGGGAGTTTCATTAAAGATATATCCTGTTTAACCGGAAGTAACAGTTAGACGTTTGAGTACTAAAAATATGTGCACAATGCAGCCATATAACCAACCAAAATCTCTTAATACACTGAGAAAAATGATCTAATACAACAGGTTTGCTAAGACATAGTTTGTATTGATAGCTTATTTTTTATTAACCCATATTAAATAAATTGCCATTGTATCAAACCCGCATTAGTGTTATATCAATACCAGATTTACTAGAACAGTGTTTTTAGGGGTAGTAATCAGTTGCATTAGCAGCACAGTCTTGTTGAATAATGAACGACTTTTAAAACAGCAATTTTGTTAAGAAATAAATTGTATCTTCTCAATTGGACGCATTTTGTTCCCAGTAAAGCCCTTTCTCTACAATTAAGAAAGCAGAACAGCGTCCCCAAAAACGAATTGTATCTGTAGAACCAATAATCCATAGGACGTTGGTGGGGGTTCGTAGCGATCGGCAATCGCCACGCGCCGTATTATTAGTTTTAACGTACTTGTTGCGCAGGTCACAACGTTGTTCGGAGTCTTCTAGCTGTCCTGTCTGAATTTGAATTTTATTGATCGTTCCAATACCTGTTTCAATTAAGTTATTTTTACTTTGTAAATAATTTTTTTTTTTAATTTTGCATCTCAGATAAAGCAATAAAATATTCTTATTTCGTACAACCCATCATTAGTATTGGACATAATAATCTATGGACGAATTTTACCAACTCAGTAAACCATGTTGCATATTAGATAATCATATGCAACGTTAAATGACAACAACAATATCACACTAGAAGCTATTTAACTTTTTGAGAACTACAGTACTGATTTTTAGTGGTAAGTATATGCTTCATTAACCGTAGCAAGCAAATATTATTATGCTTAATGTCGAGTTTCATTACAACGGTCAGTCGGAACTAATATAGTATATAAAACCAGATTACACCTCCCCATAGAAGTTGATAATTACTGCGTAGACAGTATTCAGAGAAATAATGGCTATAAACCATTCTATGGTAGCATTAACTCCTAATTCCTATGGGCTAAATTACCGTGATATTATCACTACACAACGGTCTAGCAGTAGGAAAGTGCGTTGCTGTCACATATTATAGAATTAAACAGTTGTATAAAGAGTATGTGAATTCTTATAAGGAATAGAAGGCTTTTTCTCAGTGCAATGTAATCATATAACATACCAAAATCTCAAAATGTTTTATTTTATAAGTATGTGACAAGGTGGAAAGTAATTTCATTGTCACCCGGTATATAATTTTGTTGCACTTAAAAAACACATCTGGTGTACTAAATTGCTAAGCAGACCGTAAAGAAGAAAAATATACAATACAGGGTAAATACAAAGGCTTCACAAAATTGTACAGAAAAGAGAAATTAAGCGTAAACATTTCAGTTTTATACTGTCTTTATGTTAGTGTAATTTTTCCGTGTCATTGTTAATTAGCTTTTCATTCTTATTTTTTGTCAGCAAAACAAAAGAATCGACAAAAATGCATGCAGTGTTTTATTAACGCATTGAGAAATGAATTTTATATTATGACACTCCGCCAAACAAAAGCGTCCCATAATTCAGGCTGATTGTATTTTTAGATGAACCATATTGCAAGTATACGGTCTGTAATTTTGTCGTTGTTTTTATGGTTGGTCGGAGGCGAAGCTTTTAAAGTACGGCTATTTTGCATTCTCTTTTTACAATCTCACGCACATTATCTTTTACAATTTGTCTGTGTCGAGTTGAACATGGCCGGAGGTGTTGCTGTGTTTAATTTGGGGAGACACAAACTACGTAACAAGAAATGCAAATTTAATTGGGTGAAAAGGGAGTTATTAAATTGCTTGTTTATTATTGGGTATGTATTTTTACATTTATGGCAAAATCAAATATTATAAGTAAGGCTCAGGCGCGGCCCGTGAGCTTTTTCACAGGGGAGGCAAATTTTGACAAGTAAAATGTAGTTTAGTGCATAGTTTAGCCACGGAATACCTAATAAAACGGTAATATTTCTTGGACTGTTAAAGTCATTGTAGGTACTTTAACACAAGTCACAAGTAATAGTTTAAAATATAGTTTAAAAAACTAAAAAACACGCTTTAATAATTAATCAAACTAAAAAGCGGAAAATAAATATAGTTTAAAAAAATTCTTGAAATTCTTAATATAGGCAGAAAATAATAATGAACGATAAACATTAGTAGATATTACTGTGAAAAAGAGTGGGGCGCTTTGTGCTATATTTTTCGTATATCGAGCACCCCACGCATTTTGCTTTCACAATAATACTAATGTTTATCGTTGATTATTATTTTCTGCCTATATTAAGAATATCAAGAATTATTTTAAACTATATTCATTTTCCGCTTTTTACTTTAATTAATTCATAAAGCGTGCTTTTTAGTTTTTTTAAACTATATTTATTTTTCATTTTTTAGTTTGAGTAGTAGGGAACTTTCCAATTTTTTTTTTTTTTCAATAATATGATTTAGTTAGGCTTGAAAAAAGTGTTCCCCAATTATTACTACTTAAAAATCAAAAATAACTTGGTAATAATTGTTTAAAGTTTCGCGCGTGTCGAAAACATTTCAAACGATCTCTAAAGCGCGCGAAGCCCGATGATGTCAGGGGGTATGACTTTTGGTCATCCGTCATCCTGACACTCCTGCATGACAGGTGCCGAGCGATCCAATTTGCATTTGGATTGCCGTGTGTTATTGTTATTGTATTGTTGTTTTAAGGTCGTGTCGCTTGACGCGTCGATGTCAAATCTGACAAATCATTAAATTTATTGAAAACCTATAACCTATTTCGTGGATGTCACACACAAATCTAACAAATGATACCCCTTGACGTCACGACTACTAGCAGCGCGTTTTTACCCGCTTGGAATAATTTAAATTTTGGGGCATTTTTAAATCTTTCTAGCGGTCTTTTCGGACGAAATATGTTGTTTTTTGCTGCCATAGGTTTTATGACAATATATACTTATGATTTATAGAATTTTTTCCCCAATTAAAATTTTTGTCAAGTTCCCTATTGCTAAGAAATTTTTTTTTTAGCAGATAGTCATAGAGAGGTCCGGAGTAGAGATGGAATACTGTCACTAATTTAACAATGACTTTTTGGAATGGCTAGATTTACAGCAGTGGATCCATTTTTTTTAATGGCTAGATTCAAAGCATTGGATCCACAAACCCGAACAAATCCGCTCGGCTAACGGACCAACTGATAGCAAAAGAATGTACCTACCCACACTATTAAGCCGAATGCTCGAGCCGGAAAGTAGGTAGATAGTACGCATGCACATACGGTGAGCTCCATCTCTCTCACTCTCATACAGAGGATCTGTAAGGAAATGAGTTAATTCTGGCGATCCTGATTAGGATAATGACTTATTAAATTATTGTATTGTCAGCGGTTCTTGATAAGTCTACAAAATTTTAATTAAATCTGACCGTTTAAAGTGGGTTAAAATCGGGTTTGTTCGGGTTTGTATCAAATTATTGTATTGTCAGCGGTTCTTGATAAGTCTACAAAATTTAAATTATATCTGACCGTTTTAAGTGGGTCAAAATCGGGTTTAATGAAGTCTGTTACAAACAAACATACATACATACATACAAACAAACATACAGGTGAAGCTAATAAAAGCTTATTAAAAACACAAACGTAAACGGACCACATAAAACGGCATACTGACGATTCGGTATTGGAACATCTAATGATCTAAGGAAACAAAACTGTTTATGCAAATACTGCAAATGCAATCCGCATATTTAGTAATTCGTTTTTCTTTGTCTAACACAAAGTTTTATTTGCAATAATAATAATTTACGGAGCGGTTCGACTGTGTTTCCATAAATGCCAGTCGAACCGCCGTCAACTGAGCACGAGACAACCCGAGATCAGGCGAAGTCGACGGCCGGTGGGCCTGTATGTTTGTTTCGCTCTTAGTTGCCAATTCGTTTATGTAAACTTATATTTTAAATAAACCCACCAGGTCAACTTAAAATACGGTCTATATTGGGGAGTTTTCGCATAACACTTACAATTTGGAACTTCTGCATTTTTTGAAGAATAATATTTGTTATGAAAAAGAAACTAATTAGGTGGGACATTGACCAGATGACCTTATGTACAAGCCGCGCCTGGTCAGACAATAATTAACATTCGTTCTTTGAATCTGAATATCTTCTAAAATTTTAAATTAATAACACTCGATTGAGTTAGTTAAATAAGACAAATTACTACTGAGCGCAAGATTTAAAAAAAACATTCTCAAAGCAGTGACGGCTGGTGACAGTTAAATCAAGCACCAGTGGTGCACTAAGTGGAATTTACTTTTAAATGAAAGCAAATGCTGTGTTCTTCACGTCGGCTTCAACAACCCTGAACGAACTTATACACTTAAGGGAAAAATATTAAAATCTGTAAAAAGTCAAAAAGACCTGGGGGTAACAATAACAAAAGACCTCAAATGGGCTGTCCACGTGGGAAACATCATTAAAAAAGCAAACTCCATCGCATACATGGTTTCACGAACTTTTAAAAACCTCTCTCCAGACCTGCTTGAACAAATATACAAAATCTACATAAGACCTATCTTAGATTATGCAGCCCCAGTGTGGAATCCGTACTTTGCCAAAGATATTCACGCTCTGGAGCAAACACAGAGACGAATCACCAGGCTCTGTCCCACTATAACACATATGTCATATCCAGAAAGATTAAAAATACTCAACTTAACATCACTGGAACAAAGAAGACTTAGAGGTGATGCAATAGAAACTTTTAAAATACTTCATGGGCATTATTCGGTAGAATTAAACGTCTTTACTTTAAACACTGACCAAAGACTGAGAGGACATACTTGCAAGTTGGTTCGAGAACGCTTTAGAAAACTCTGCAGACAGTACTTCATATCCAACAGAGTTAACAGAGAATGGAATAATCTGCCCAATGATTGTGTGACTGCCGATACAATCAACCATTTTAAAAACCGCTATGATTCGTATAAAAACCAAAATATTTAATGCAAATTACTTAAAGTGTGGTGATAAATATCTGAAATGTACTCAGTGAATAATAGTTTTAACGGCATTGCCGCCTAACTCTAACCTAATAATAATAATAAGCAGGGTTAAAATGTCCAAAAAAAAAATCTAAAAAAAAAACTTTATTGCATTGCAAACTTCAACATTCAACATCTTCGCGTCCTCGCTCTAAAAACACTGCACAAGGTATGTTTTATAGTGTATACACTCAAAATAATTGGATACATTTAATAAAAAAATATTTTCAAAAATCGAAACTTTAGTAGTTAGTAGTCAAAATCTTTTGCGGTAAAAATAACGATTTTTTTTATTTGAAAAATTAATTAATATTTTTATATTATGCTTCTTGGCATGGAAATGCGCTTCGAAGTTTCTTCATTTATTTATTGGTTGGCTTCTTCGGGTTTGTTTGTAAGACAAATATTATCTTATTAGAATATGGCAAACAAATAACAAATGGACAACCTAAGGAAAATATAAACATTATATTATTTATTTTTCTTTATTTTGGAATGGTTAAAACAATTACCCAATAAAATTATACGAGTATTAATTTTAAAATACCACTGCCTTCTTTTATTTATACCTACTGAAAGAGTTTTAGCAGAAAATAAACTGTGCTCTAACTATGACTATAAATATAGATAACATTGCAGTTCTACTTACACACCTAACTAGATCGCCACTGCATCTCTCTATACTTCCCGAGGGATAACTTATCTGGAAACTCATTTGATAGAGCTATAAAAGTTAAACCATAAAGTATTCTATATAACAACTTTAAAGTTTAATTAAGTGAAAAGTTAATACCTAACTTTCACATAACCGGTACAATAATGAAATCGGACCAGCGCTAAATTATTATTTGTGTTATTATTTTAGTATCGACGCAAATTTCGAAACAAAACTAAACTTATTATTTTCCTAAGAGCCGAACAGAAACAGAAAATAATATTTAAAAAATTATTTTTTGTCCCGTTTTTCCATTTTAAGATTCAATGCTTTCACATTTTGTTACTCTTTTCTAATCAAATCACTTTGAACCGCACTTTAAAAAAAATTAACATCGTTCTCTTGGATGTTCTCTATAACTTAAAATTCAAACTACACTAGGAAAATGATCTAATACAACAGGTTTGCTAAGACGTAGTTTGTATTAAAATCTTATTTTTTATTAACCCATATTAAATAAATTGCTAGCGTATCAAACCCACTTTAGTGTTATATCAATTCCAGATTTGCTAGAACAGTGTTTTTATTGGTAGCAATGAGTTTCATTAGCAGCACAGTCTTGTTGTGTCAATTAATTTATTTTTACTTTGTATAGAGTAAGTCCCGGAAGTAATGTCTAAATTCATTTAAAATTCAGCGGTAATTTTTTTGAAAAAACGCTCGTACCCGACGATTTTTATTTTTTAATGTGTTTTTTTTGTGGTAATTTCATGTATACAGGGTAGCTCAAAAATAAATTACGACCATCAACTTCATTTTTTCAAATGAAAACATATATTTTTTATTTCATTTTTGAATTTTGCATTGAATTCTCATGTCCTATACATAAACTCAACAGTTATTGAAAAAATTAGGATTGAACATATCTATAAGTAAGACCTGTTTATTAAAAAAAAAACACAACAAAATCAAATTAAATGTTGAAAATGTGCGCTATTTACGGCTTGACAATATCCAAGACGATCAATAAACTTTCTGTGCACGTTTCCAAACATTTCCGGAGTTATGACACGCACTTCTCTTCGGATCCTCTCTTTCAACTTCTGCATATTGTTTGGCCTGTTAATAAATACTTTTGATTTGAGGTAACCCCACGAAAAAAAGTCCAGCGGAGTTAGGTCTGGCGACCTAGCAGGCCATTCGATAGGTACTCCCCTTCCTATCCACCGATTGGGAAAGGTTTCATCCAAAAATGTGCGCACAGTGGCAGCATAGTGCGGAGGAGCACCATCTTGTTGGAATATCAGTTCTTCGTCAGGGGAGTCTGGATCCAATGGATTGGATGGAATTAATTCAAGTTGGAGAAATTCGAGATATACTTGTCCAGTTAAAGACTGTTCAAAGAAAAATGGAGCAATTACTCTTTCGCGTACGATTCCACACCAAACATTTATTTTTTTAGGGTACTGGCTGTGAACCTCTATTATCCAATGCGGATTTTCTGTTGCCCAATATCGACAATTTTGTCTGTTCACATTACCATTCAAATAGAACGTAGCTTCATCCGAAAAAATAATATTTTTTACTAAATTATTATCTAGATTGCACATATTTTGCATGCGTTCGCAAAACTTATTTCGCCTATCGAAATCATCTTCAAATAACTCATGCACTGGAATAACTTTGTATGGGTGATATTTGTGCTTTTAAACTACTCGGTGAACAACAGATTTCGGCATGTGTAAATCGGCCCCAATGTGCGACAGGGGAGTACATGGATTTTCTTCCAAGGAAAGCAGTTGTTCATTTTCATCTCAAGTAGGACGACCAGATTTAGGAAAATCTCTAACATGACCGAATTCTCTAAACTTAGCCTCTATTCTACTCACCATCTTTTGACATATGGGAGGACGATCAGGATGGATTTCATTAAATCATTGGGCTGTTTCTATTTGAGTACGTGTTTTATCACCAAACCCAACCATGCATAGAATTTCAATTTTTTCCCGTTCCGTTAACTTCACCATTATTGTGAAAACCGCAACTTTGAAACTACGCTTGACAATAATTATACTTATTTGAATAAACGGTGACAGTGACAGACAGTACATTCTTACTTATTAGGGAGCCCAAAATGCCATATTGCCAAAAGTTTTGATAGATCGTCGGATTCCCTAAATGATATGTTCAATCCTCATTTTTTCAATAACTGTTGAGTTTATGGAGGACATGGTACATGAAACATGCTTAGAATTCAATGCAAAATTTAAAAATGAAATAAAAAATATATGTTGTCATTTGTCAAATAAAGTTGATGGTCGTAACTTATTTTTAAGCTATCCTGTATACATGAAATTACCACAAAAAAAACACATTAAAAAATAAAAATCGACGGGTACCGCTGAATTTTAAATGAATTTAGACATTACTTCTGGGACTCACTGTATAAGTTTTTTAAAACTTTGCATGTCAGATAAATGAATAGAAGTTTCTTATTTCGCACAACCCATCATTATTATTAAACTTTATAATCTATGGACGAATTTTACAGTTTTGGTAAACCATATGCAATGTTAAACGACAAGAACATTATTACACTAAGAGCTATTTAAATTTTTGACAGCGACACTACTGAGTTTTAGTGGTAAATGCTCTCTTAATCGTAGCAAGCAAATATTATTATGAATAATATCAAGCTTCATTACCGCTACCAGTCGGAACTAATACAGTATATAAAACCATGCAGCTTACACCCCAAATAGAACTTGATAATTACTGTGAGTATTCAGAGCAATAATGGCTATAAACCATTTTATGGTAGCATTAACTCCTATTGACTAAATTACTGTGATATTATCACTATACAACGGTCTAGCAATTTTCGTTGTCTTACAGTAGGAAAGCGCGTTGCTGTCACATATAGTATTAAACAGTTTTATAAAGAGTATCTGGATTCTTATAAGGAATAGAAGTCTTTTTTCTCAGTGTGCATGGGTGCCCTAAAATAAATATGCAGTGCCCATATGCATAAATCGCAGGGATTTTAAACTGGCTCTGTTTACTAACAAGGTAAATTCTTGATTTACTAGTTTTGACCTTGTAGCATAGGCGTAGTTAGACTGTCAACACTGGGGGTGCTGAAGTCCAGTGGCGGCTCGTGACATGTTAACGTGGGGGTGCAGGCGAAAATTTTTTCAAGACCACGCAATAATTTGGTCAATAATTTTTAGTAAATATTTTAATGTGATGTTAATAGCAGGTTTAGATCTTTCAATGTTCTTGACAATCACTTTCTCCTCCAACGGTAACTTGCTAAAAGATTTTTTCAAAAATTCCACGGTGTATTTTATATCCGACGACGCACTCATTGTTTTTTCGTGTTTATTTAACTTTAAACTTTAACTGAATTCAATAAAACCATATTAAACCTTAATAAACAAAAAAAAAATAGTCAAAATACCGGCTAAAAATTTCCGCGAATTTGAACGACTACGACGATTAAATTTAAATTTAAGTTATCAAATTAATGCAGAATTGCAGAACATGACATACACAAGCTATTATGCCGCTCTCGTATTTTACGAGATTTTTATGATCATAGACCCGCTCTGACAAGTAAACTGGGCGTGAACTACACGGTACACGGAGAGAAATTTTCAACAGAATCCGCAACTATCTAAATATACTTGAATTTGTACCAGAATTCGAATGCTTGAAATATTAATATGAAAAATTCATTACATATTATAATGTATATTATAAAAATAGGTTAGTTCTAAAATTAGCCTATACTTATATTGTAAATTTTTTTTGGGGGTGCTAATTTAGATTTCGGGGGTGCTTAGTACCCCAAGTATCTCCCAAACTACGCCTATGCCTTGTCGCCATAACAAATGAACAGAATCAAAAAATTACATTGTCGGACTTTGACTTTATTTTGTTACTTAACACAGCGTCTCGGTTAGTTCTAACCTTTTCAAGTGTAAACTAAATTATAATTCTAACGCTACTGTCTTAAATACTATCCATGTGCAATGAAGCTTGATGACACCGCCTACGTAATTATTGAAGTGTGAAGTTTGAGTTGTTTGTTTGGACAAGGAAGGACTTTCAGATATTGGGGATATCTATACCTACTTGGTTTACTAAATTTATTTTTAATCCATAAAAGCTGCTTCTTTGAGTTTGTGATCTCGCCAGTGCTGTTCCATGTTGAAAACTTTGGCTTGTGACCATTGCATATGATGTATATTATATTATTATGATCCGTTATAACTGATCTAAAAGTTTCACCTCTTTGGGTATGTTTCAGATGTTTTTTAACTCGCACGGGACGAGGTATTTTTGTTAATCCAATGTACGATTCACCACACTCGTATGGGATTAGGGCAAAGCGCAGTGGCTAGCCAGGGTTTGGGGGCAGGGGGAAAGAAGACCTTTTGGGGCGCCGATATTTTTAAGTACATACTTTGTCATATTGTTTTTTTTAATACACATTCAGTAAAAAATTATTGAAAAATTGATGCATGGTATTAAGCACTATTAAAGCATTCTATTCGAATTATTGATGCGGGACAAAAGAACTAGATTTTTCCAAGAAGTACAAAGTGTTTTAAATTTCAGCTAAAAAAAACATAAGATTTAACCATTGGGTAAAAAATGCATTGCATGCTTTTTGTGACATTACCTACCTATAAGTATTTATTATACTAACTCTTTTAATTAACAATAGAAATTATACAATCCTTATATACCAATTGGGCACACATTACACACCTTAGCCATATTTCGGCGTTTTTACCAAATTCTCCATAATAGTACAAATATATAATATACCGGGTGTTTGTCAAAAGGCGTTCACCCCCAACTTTTTTATATTAATTATAGATATTAAAATGAAATTTTAAGATTATGCATAAGAGATGAGTCTGCATTTATTGGCATAATTTTCAATTTGTTTGTGATATTTTAAATGGGACACCTTGTATATTTTTACTTATTTGGGTTCAGCATAACATTATGAGTGAAGTGACACCTCACTTGTCATTTTTTGACGTGTTATAACATTTTTATGTTAATTTTTTATTTCAATATAGAGTGCTACAAATTAATTAAATCTGTTAATTTATAGGCAAGTAGTATATGAAAATTAAAATTATGTCATAATAATTGACTTTCTTAGTTTGACAAGCGTTTAAAAAATGAAATTTTGTTTTCTTGACGATTACTTCATTTTTCCAAATGGAACGATGGTGGTTCACTAGGATATTTAAAACGAGCATTTTTTTCCAACAATTTCATACCATACACTCTTATGCTATTTTAAAATTGACATTGAAAAATTTGCCTTAAATCCCAACCGCAAATTTAAATGCGTTATGGTTTTGAAAAGCAATATGGCTTTAATTTAAAGTTGTAATGTCATTAGTTTATAAAACATAAAATAGGTACATACAATCTTGCGGCTTCAGAAGTATTTTCTGGTCACTCCAAAAATTAGGAGCATATCAATTTGTCAATTTCTAATAAAACTAACCACTTTATCTGATTTACAATGTAAGTTTAATAAACGAATGACATTACAATTTTAATTTAAAAACATATTGGTTTTCAAAATCATTTCATTGTTTTTCAAAGCCGCCTTTATATTTCTTTAGAAAATAATTTTAAATTTGCGATTGGGGCTTAAGACAAAAAGAAGTATGTCCATTTAACAAACACATAACGCAATCACCAACGCTGTAAAATTTACTACGGCATCTATAAATATAAAGCCGGCCGCTACTTTTCCACTGGCAGGCATTCCACCGCTTTGTCCAATGCTTTGTCCTATATAAATGCAATTTTTTGTGTTTTCATTAAGAGGGGGCAGGTTACTTTTGTTAGAAAGCTTCTAAGTAAGTAGTAAGTAAGGGCGCTAGTATGTCTGTCGAAATAGCAGAGACGCGCTATTACAGCACAGTCGGAAGGACCTAAGAAACATCACTGCCGCAGTCACCGGACATTGCCTGTTCGGTAGACACACTAAACGTATGCAAATACCAACTAACGACTTCTGTAGAAGTTGCATAGATGAAGAAGAGGAAGAAAGTATTCAGCATTTCTTGTGTGTTGGCCTCGCGAGAAGAAGGTTCAATGTCCTGGGCAAGCCATTTTTTAATGTACTGGAGGAAGTGAGCAGCCTGCAACTGGGTCGACTTACTGTTTATTATTATAAAGGTATTAAGGTTGAATTCTCAACTTCATTCAATCTATTGCCAACCTATAACCTATTTCGCGTTGATTTTTTGAGTTTATTATTTTAATAACTAACATTTAAAGGAAATCAATATCGTCGGTACATTATTTAGGTAGTATCTGATATATTACAAAAATATCAATTTATTTCATTGCAAATTTTGGAAAAATTGTATAGTGAAAGAAGAATGAGTGACAATGACATAATAATGTTAAAAAAAATCTTACCCGATATTTTTCGCTATACAATTCTCCTAAAATAAGTTATGAAATTTCTTGATATTTATAAAATATGTCAATTATTACCTATAGAATATCAAGTCGATACTGATTTTTTTTTAAATTTGTATAAAAGATAGAAAACGTAAATAAATCTCCGCGAAATAGGTTATAGGTTGGCAAGCATGTTGATACTCCCACCTTAAGTTTATTAACAGTATTGGCCTGTTTGAATGAGCTGTCAAGATTATTCTATGGTCTATGTCGCATTAACCATTAGGAAGCTGATGCGGATAGGTTCCGCGGAACATGTGTGGTACCCAACGGTCCTTATAGGACTATGTGTGACTGTTTGAACAATGCAAGAGGTCTGCCACTCTAACCTAACCTAAGTGTAATTCCGGATTTGAGGTCTGTTAAATAATACGAAACTAGTTAGCGTGGCAATAAAAACTGTCAATAGGCCAAGGGCATTTTGTTTATATCTGTGTTGCTTAAAAAATTATTTATTATACTTAAATTTTTGAAATTAATTTGTTTGTTTAACACCATGATAAATTTAATATTGTCGGAGTCTGGAAGTTTGTAGCTTAGCCGAGTTGAATTAAAAGTTTTATTTCTATTAATTAATTTAAGATGTTTAACAATGCTTGACGGTGCTATATCTTTTCACTGAAACACCAAAGAGTTTTAGAAGTTCCATTAGATCAACAGCAGAGCAATGAAATATTATAACGTGGAGAGTGAAATGAATTACGAATTAAAAATAATAATTTAATAAAACAAGAAATTTATAGAGTTCCCTTGAAAGAAAAGTTGTTCTTTCTTAAGGAGTTCCAAGTGCGTTAAAAGAAATAATTTGCAATTTATAGCCAACTTAAGTCAAAGGAGGTTAAGGTTTAGATTATGTTGAGTAATTAAACTGGCAAAGATTTTACTTACATCCTTTAAAAATTTCAATTCGTGAGCATTATTTCCAGTGGCGGCTCGTCACTAGTGAGTCAGGGGCTCTTTAAATAAAAAAAAAATAAAATGTTTATTATTTTCGAAAGTACGTGTCTGTTTTTTCTAACTTTTTCGTTGTGAATTTTAATTTATTTGCATAAGCACTACTTAAACAAGTTAAAATATTAGTTTGTACTAACATCACAAAACTTACCGCATATAACGATGTTTTGCACTATTTTTATGTTTTTTATTTTCTCTGAAAGATGTTTTAAGTCCTGCACCCCAAATATAGTCCAATTATCATCCCCGTCAAAAAGAAGACACACGAAACAAAAAAAAAAAAATTTGTCCTCACAACCGCATATCCAGAATTTTTATTATATATTTCTTTGTCAAACTTACGCGTAAACTGTGCCTTATTTTTACATTTTGATTGCACTTGTACTATGTTCAATATTGGTAATGGCCGTCCTGCATTTTTTAAATCAAGTTTTTCACTTAAGCTCAGAGAACTAAACACAAGCTTCTGTAAATCAATGACCTTCATATTAGACGAAGTTTTCCAACTTTATAATGTGTCTATAATTAATCAAAACAAATAAACAAAACGTGAACGGCATCGACAGGTCGAATCGCGAGTCGCGAACAGCTGTTGGGCGGAAAATTTTGAGCTCCTTGTTGTGCGATATGTAGGTGACGTCACGCCTGCGTAGTCATAAGGAGAACTCGCGTGGAATCGGGACGAATAATCGGTCGCCCGCGCTTAGTATTTATAACCTACCCGCTGGAATAGGGCTATGTTTGGTTTGAATTATTTTAATGGATTGCTCACATACATTGCTTTATTGGCTTTTTAAGTAAAGTATTTTTGGATTCTGTTTGAAATAATTGCAGGGAGGGCGGCGCCCCAGAGCCCTTCATTAACGAGTCGCCACTAATTATTTCGAGTTTTATAATGTTTTGTGACGTCGCTGTAAAAAGGATTAAAAAAATTAGTTTTCAAACTTTGCTAGGAAAGCAGTTTCTACACTGAGAAAAAAGCCTTCTATTTCTTATATGAATTAACATACTCTTTACACAACTGTTTAATACTTTATGCGACAAAAACGCGCATTCCTACTGAGACAATGAAAATTGTTAGGACTTATGTAGTGATAATATCACGGTAATTTAGCCAATAGGAAGTAGGTGTTAATGCTATTATAGAATGGTTTATATCAATATTACTCTGAATACTCACAGTACTTATCAAGTTTTATTGGGGGTATAATCTGGTTTTATATACTGTATTAGTCCGACTGGCATTAGTCATAAAACCTGTCATTAATAATAATAATATTTGCTTGCTACGGTTAATAAAGCATATATAATATACCTAGTTATACCACTTAAAATCAGTACTGTATAATTTAAATAGATTTTAGTGTGGTATTGTTCTTGTCGTTTAACATTGCATATTATGATTATCTCTCATGGTTTATTGAGATAAAATTGCGTCCATAGATTATAAAGTCAATACTAATGATGGGTTGTGCGAAATAAGAATCTTCTATTGCTTTATCTGACATGCAAAGTATACAAAAACCTAAATACAAAGTAAAAATAAATTATTTGAAACAGGTATCGGTACGATCAATAAAATTCAAAGCCAGACAGGACAGCTAGAAGACTCCAAACAACGATGTAAATTGCGCAACAAATACGTTGAAACTAATAGTACGGCGCGAGGTGATTGCCGATCGCTACGAACCCCCACCAACATCTTGTGGATTATGGGTACTCACGGATACAATTCGTTTTTGGAGACGCTGTTCTGTTTTTTAAATTGTAGAGAAAGCGCTTTACTGGGAACAAAATGCATCGCATTGAGAAGATACAATTTATTTCTTAACAAAATTGCTGAATTAAAAGTAATTTAGTATTCAACAGATCTGTGCTGCTGGTGGAACTAATTACTACCAATAAAAATACTTTTGTAGCAAATCTGGAATGGATATAACACTAGAGGGGGTTGGAGACACTATCAATTTATTTAATATGGGTTAATAAAAAATAAGCTATCAAAACAAACTATATCTTAGCAAACCTGTTGTATTAGATCGTTTTCCTCAGTGTATGCACTATCTAAAATCGAACCCGTTATTCCAATCAATTGCAAACAATTGTTCTACAGACATTTTTCCTCTGACGACTCTACTAAACTAAAAATGTCTCAGTTTTTGTTCTATACACTATTTCTTCAACTGTTCCTTTTTATAAGCTCCTTAAGGTGGAATTATCAAAGTCATTCAATCTATTGCCAACCTATAATCTATTTCGCGTTGATTTTTTGAGTTTATTATTTTAATAACTAACATTTAAAGAAAATCAATAATGTCGGTACATTATTTAGATTGTATCTGATATATTACAAAAATATCAATTTATTTCATTGCTAATTTTGGGAGAATTGTATATTGAAACAACAATGACATAATAATGTTAAAAAAAATCTTACCCGATATTTGTGGCTCTACAATTCCCCTAAAATAATTTATAAAATTCCTTAATATTTATTTAATATGTCAATTATTACCCATAGAATATGCAGTCGATATTAATTTTATTTAAATTTTGTGTAAAAGCTAGAAAAATAAATAAATCTACGCAAAATAAGTTATAGGTTGGCAAGCATGTTGATACTCCCACCTTAACCATTAATATTTACACCGCAGGGAAGGTATGGTTAAGTAATCCAGCCTTAGGTACGCCAATCCATAACCTACATTACTATAAAAACTAATTTAAAAACAACAATCCCCAGTATACCGTCCTTCATTCTTATTAAAAAAGCTCCAATTAAGATTATACTATGCATAAGCTACACGTCTAAAGGTATATATAACCTACATTACTATAAAAACTAATTTAAAAACAACAATCCCCAGTATACCGTCCTTCATTCTTATTAAAAAAGCTCCAATTAAGATTATACTATGCATAAGCTACACGTCTAAAGGTAGATAACATTGCAGTACCACTTACATACCTAATTAGATCGCCACTCTATCTCTTTATAGCCCCCATGAGATAACTTATCTGGAGTTACATCAGGAAACTCACTTTATGGGGCTGTAAAACTTGCGCTATAAAGCATTTTATGTAAAAACTGAAATTGGTTCACATATTTAAACATAATCATGTGTTATATCTTTTTAACAGCTTTTTGGCCAATTATTAAATAATTAGAAATGCGGACAGTGAAGTATAGCTTAAGGAATTAAAATGAAGTATAAAACTGTTTGGCTGAAGTGATGGCGTTGTAAAATTTTATTATTTTTAGAGACGCTCAACGCTTCGGCCAAATTAATTTTAAGAATGCTTAGTAGGGCGTAGCTTTGTCACAAAGAAAACCTAATACTTTGGACATGTACACATTGCAGACTTGCGATGGCTTTCTTATATTAAGATAGGTACCTACTGTCATTGCAAAATGTTTATAGTCACGTCCTTACAGAAGAACAGAATTAAGAACAAGGCAGGCACGTAGCTATAGGGGGGGCCAGGGCCCCCCCCCCCGGAAACTCGAGACCATACTTGAATTTTATGCGAAATATCCATATATTATTAGGGCTCCGATTTTAACAATATAGGGAACACCTTAAACATTTTCTACACTATAAAATTTTCTTCGTGACAGTTTGTCATGTATACCTAGTATGGTACCTATAACAGTGTGGTTGTTTAAGTGTGCAACATATGGGCATTTTTTTTATTACCGATTTCTCAGAAAATTTTATTCTTGATAAAAGTTGGTGCATGTTCGATAATCATATTGGGTGCATTTGGAATGGTTGCAAGTCAAACGGCGTACAGGGTAGGCCAAAAAATATAAAACATGCACAAGAATAAAGTTTTTTAATAAACATTTAAAATTAAAATTTTGCACGTTAAATGTTTTTTAATTAGCATATTATCATTACTAATGTTTTATCTTGTTAAAAAGAATTTTTAGGATATTTTAAAGTTCTGTTTAATATCGTTGAAGTTTGTGATTCCTTAATAAATTAAAAATTCAAGTAAATTTTACAAATATGCTTGAATTTGAACAAAGATAGGTGAAAACGATTTCATTTTGATTAATTTATGAAGGTCTTTATGGTGAATATAAAAAAAAATTGGGAAGTTATTATTGTTTTTTTTAAAAAATATATTTTTTATTTTAGGAGGTCACGTTTTTGAATCTATGCATAACTTTTAATTCTAAACAACTTTTCTTAATAACATTTTGCTGAATTTTATGAATATTCTTGTACAAATTTTATATTTTTTGGCCTACCCTGTACGCCGTTTGACTTGCAACAAGTGCACCTTATATGATTATCGAACATGCACCAACTTTTATTAAGAATCAAATTTTCTAAGAAATCGGTAGGTAATAAAAAAAATTCCCATATGTTGCACAGTTAAAAAACCACACTATATAATAATAAAAATACATATTTGTTTAAAAGTTTAATACAAAATAAACCCAATACGAAAAAAATCATATTTTTTTTAATGCAGGCGTGGGTATAGGGGGGATGGGGGCAATTGCCCTACAGACCCAAGCACCTCAATTATTACCGGGTTTGTTTTTGTGCTTTTCTTGAGGATTTTGTGTTGTTTTTATTTTTCCCACTTCAAAACCAAGCACCATGATTCAAAAAAGGGCGTGGCACCAGAAAGATTTGCGCCTGCGGCGCTTTTTTTTGCACCTTCGGCGCGGTCTCGATGGCCCTCCCCCCGAAAAGAAATCCTGGCTTCTTGCCTGGAACAAAGGCTATATAGAGACTAAACCATAATTGAAACGAATAGAAGAAAACAAACTAGAATTGATTGTACACCTAATCAGGATGAAGAATAACGGACAGACAAGAGGAATGCGGAAAGTCAAGGCGTGTGGAAGAAATAGAAGAGGCTGACCTTGCAAAATTTGAAACAAAGACATCTTACAAATATTAGAAAGAAGAGAAAAATAATGCAAGAGGCCAAGCAATTAGCCAAGGACTGAAAAAAATGGATGACATTTAGAAGGAAACAAACAGTACACCTCTACACGTCACGATAAAAGAGGAAGGGTTGTGTTATATAATATGTAACATACAGGTTTTCTTGTTAAAATTACTAAAATAAAGATAAACGAAAATAGTAGATATTACACAGAAGGTCTTTATAAAACTGAAAATATATATGAGGATCTATTTAAAAATCGATTGTTTGGGTCCCTTCGTTAGTTAAATGACGTAGATTTACATATCATACAGTATAATACAGAAATTTTATTTTTCTATTGCATGCAAAAGCAAAAATGTTATAGGGGCAAACTACTTTTGAGACTTACATATTATATTATATAGATATAAGATACAGGACGTATTTTCAGGTTATTGTTACAAATAATTTGACTTTATTACAGTAGTCATATTTTGGAACAAAGTAAAAATCTGCCCTTATATACCTTGAAATTGTGACAATCTAAAAGAAAACTGTGACTCTAAGAGCGATCAACAATTTCGGATATCGGAATCGATTCGATACACTTTTGAAAATCGTTTCATAAGGATGCAATTATAATACCACACGGTAATGGTAATAAGAAAAAAACCTATATGTACTTGGAGCTTTTGCAGATTTTTTTTCCATTACGTCATATTGCGAGAATGAGAAATTACAAAACTTTCGCGAAACGAGACGGGAAAACATCTTGTGATATATTAGCAAGGCGAGATTTGGAAAAATCTCGTCTCGATTTGCGACACGAGAGTGTTTTAAAGGTACGAGATTTCTTGTCTCGTGAAACACTGATCATAAGGCCACCGCGCGGCGCCGCGCGTCGTATAGATAATCCTATTTTCTCATTAAAGCCGGTCTTAGTGCAGCTAATCCAAATTTGATTTATTTGATAATACACAACTGCTCGACCTGGATTTACACATCACAAAATGTCGGCTTAGAATGGACGAAAAGCTAAAAGAGACAAAAAATATTTTTGTCAATATCGATTTCATCTGAAACGTTAAGGAATAAAATAAATCTGTAATATAAGAATGGGTAAAAAATACTGGAATTTCTTATGGGTTCTTGCTCTGAAAAAAATATTAGTCACAAGCAAAGGTTTTTTCAAATTCTTAAAGGGTGTGTTCGTTTTAATTAGCAAAATTGCTTGGAGAGTTTTTAAAATATTAACGTTTAAAGCAGCGCTCGGCAACCTTTCGGCAGGCAAGACCACAACTGTTCAACAGGGCAGCACTTTGTTCATAATATTGATATTAGGTATATCTATCTATAATTTAGCAGCAGCAAACTAGCAGAGAATACTGTGGCTGAACCACTGAGATCAGTCAAAAAAAAAATAGATCGGATAGCTAATCAACTTGCGTAAAGCAGATGGACAAGGCTGGCAAATTGTAGCATCTCCAGGCAATTGTGGCCCCTACTTGACGGCAGGAAAACCGCAGTGTTATTACAGTACAGTGGGAAGGACATAAAAAATATCATTGCCGTGGCCACCGGACATTGCCTGTTCGGTAGATACGCCGAACCTATGCAATACCAGCTAACGACTTCTGCAGAAATTGCAGAGACGAAGAAGAGGTGAAGAGGTATTCAGCATCTTGTGTGAATGCCCCGGCCTCGCGAGAAGAAGGTTCAATGCCCTGGAGGAACGACGATCTAAAGGAAGTGAGCTAACTGGGTCGACTCACTAAGTTTCTTAACAGCAGTGGCTGGTTTGAATGAGCTGTTAAGATTATTCTTCGGTCTGCGTCGCGTTAACCATCAGGAAGCTGATGCGGATAGGTTCCGCGGAACATGTGTGATACCACAACGGTTCTTATAGGACTACGTGTGACTGTTTGGACAATGCCAGAGGTCTGCCATTCTAACCTAACCTAACCTAACCTAACCATCTATAATTTATGTATACCTACATAAGGATAATACTTCCATTTACAAAACAATCGCTGGTCGCGTGTTGTCGACTGCTGGTTTAAAGAATTGGTAATCGTGCTTGCAAAAACTACTGGTATATTGCTTTACTAGCCAGCCGTAATAATTTACATGTTTATAAAAAAAAGTTCGTAAAACTATACCATTTTTTAACAAAATTTAATCGTTATTAAAACCTTTTTAAGAGTAGACAAAGATGGATATCCGGCCATAGCAAAATGACGTGTTGATGGCTTCAAGAATTAAGGATGTTGAGGGGCTAAACTACGCCCAGAGCTTGCTTGTCAAACCGAAAATTACTTATTAGAAATCACTGATTAAGTTGGATATTATTATAAATTATTTTATGATCAAATTCTATTTCAATCAATTTTATTTATCCTATGGGTCACGTGAATTTGGACAGCTCTGTGTTAGAGTATTGATAGCAGTAGCGTAGTAGCCCATGGCTGTAGGTTTAAACTAAGTGGAATTGCTAATTGATACTGAAGGGTGCCTCTAATATTAATACCTATGTAAAAATTAACTATTTTTATTTTATTTTGAATTTAAAAAAAATGTATTGTTGTCTGTCTCTTATCACACTTCTGCGGACTGTTATTAGGAAACCCATCGCTTAAATTGTCAAAATGACAGCTGTCAAAATATGCGAGCAAAGATTATTTTCATCAAAGAGGGCTTAAGTTAAAAAACGTAGGGCTTGGTTTAGATCACAATGATATGGGCACGATATATCTAACCAAATCTAGGTTAAAATTTTGTCAAATTCATATTATGACATGATATGCCAAACTAATGAGTAATAAAATAAGTAGACAAATACAAATTTATTTTTGTTGTTTACAAAATTAACAAAGGAAAAATATACAGAAAGAAAAAGAAAAATAATTACATAAATTGCTGAAATTGGCCACCGCCATGCTCTAAGCATAAATTCACACGTCTCTTCATATTTTCGAAAGTGTTGACCAGCATCTCTCAGCATTCTTTTACGAACGTTTGCAACAAGTTCTTCTGTTCTTACAGATGGTCTTCTTGCTCCTTTTTTGTGTTGTATAGAACCTGTTTCCCTAAACGCAGCCACGGTTCTTTTCAGGCCATGATAAAAATCCCCAGCAACAAAAGCAATGTTAGGAAAATGTTCGTGAAAATCGTCAATGCACAAATCCGGATTGTATTGCCACTTACCATTTACTCTAACCCCGTTTCGAAAATACGCTTCAACCATGAATGTTTTGTGCTGCTCCGTAAAGCCCATTGTGCGAATTGTTCAAGAAATTGGAAAAATTAGCGATTAATCAACTTACTTGTAAGGACCGTCAAAGATGACGGAATAACTGATTGATTGTTAATTCAGATAGTTACTGACACCCAACAGGTATTAAGCTCTACGGCTAAGCATTACGTCCTTAGATGCAAGGCCTTTTTTGATGCAAATAATTTTTACTCGCACGGTATATTGCAATAATTTGATGTACACGATTTTTAAAATTTCGGACCTCGTACCGTCGGATAACGGATGTATGAGAACTTACCTGTAGGAGACGTTGTTATTTTGATTATTTTAACGATACGTTTTCTAATTACAGTCCCCAAAAGTATGATACAAAGAAAAACAATTATTACAAAACAACAAAAATAAAATTAAAGTAAATTTTAGATATGTATTAATTTTAGAGGCACCCTCGAGTGTCGACTAGCGATCTGACACCTAGTTTACACCTACAGTCTGTGGGCTACTATGCTACTGCTATATATACTATAAAATACTGCGCATCGTTATTTTTCGAACAGACTGTTTGTCGAGCGGCTTATCGAGCAAAGCAGCCAACAAAGATGTGCTTTGCAAGTCTATTGCAATATATTGGGGTTTCTCTAACTGATTTATAGTCTTAGAAGAGTAATTTTGATTTAAATATTAAAATCGAGCATATATTTAAAAAAAAAACTTTATCTGCAAATCTGCACTAAAATTGTACAGAAAAATAGGTCATTTTTGTCAACAAGGATAACTTGTTAAATAGATAATAGTTTCCAATTTTGAAAAACCATTTTTTTTTTGTCAAGGATTTTTTTTTGTGGTAACCCATATAGGTTGAAAAAAAACTTGTATTGAATGATTTTCCTCAGTGGGATTCGCATCCGTTTAGGACTAGCCTGCGACTCGTCTTAGAAATTGCCTCATCGTCCAATCAAGCAAAGATTTCGAAACTAGCAACGTAAATAACTATTTCCAATAAAGTACTTTGCTGTGTAATGCATTTAATCCCGATAAGATTTGATCGATTCTACCCAACCGGTCAATTTACCCGACATGGATTTACACGTCTCAAAATATCAGCTTAGGTGAAACGTAACGGATAAAATGGAGGAAAAGATTTATTAGTCGATAGCAAATTGATCGGTAGGGACGTGGAAAAGAAAATAAAAAAAAAGTTCGAAAACTTGTCTCCAGAGCCAGAAATTATGTGGAAATAATAATTAATCACCCTCTTTGTTCGTCAATGTAAAAAATTTCGGAATGTAGGTAAACAAAAAAGAAACGTATATCCTACTAAGAAGTTTCTTTTAATTATGTTCGCCAAATAAAATAGATACGTTCATAAGAGCTTCATATTATTATACAAGATGTGTTAAGTAGCCCACAGATTGTGGCTTTGTTGGTTGCTTTCCTCGACGAGTCGTTCGACGAACAGTCTGTTTGATCAAAAACGACGCAGTGTTTTATAGTATAGATAGTAGTAGCGTACTAACCCACACACTGTAGGTTTACACTAGTTGACATGCTAATCGTCGCACTAGGGTGCCTCTTATATAAGTCTTTTTTTTTCATCATCAGCCTTCCTCCATCCACTTCTGAACATAGGCCTCTTCGTATATTTTCCAAGTCTGTCGATCTCTAGCAATTCGGGATCAGTTTTTTCCCACCGCTTCTACAATGTCATCTATCTAGCGTCTCTGTGGTCTACCTCTGCTTCGCTTGGTCTCCCTGGGTCTCCAGTGTGTTACCTTGATAGTCCATTTCTCGTCTTGCTGTCTCGCGACATGACCTACCCAACGCCACTTCAGCTCTGCTACACGTGATATGACGTCAGCCACCCGCTGTATGTACGACATGTATCTGTACCTTTGATGAATTTGGAAAACCCACAGTTGACCATTTAATCTTCTAATCCTAATTTTAATTTTATGACATGTTTATAGTTACCATAATATCATACAAATACCTTTGTAATGTCACGTAGAATTTAGTATCTTCTTGTAGTCCTTTCAAAATGACCCGAAAGGGCCGAAACACGTGTCAGGAAACTGCTTAAATTTGTGAAACATAACACGTACCTAGTTATTATTTTTTCTTCCTATGCAATGGAACAACAGTTTCACCAAGCATGTAGGCATGTAGCCCAAGACAAATTAATTATACTTATAAGAAAACCCCATTTTAGCACAATTTCTTACTTTTTGACCACTCTGTATACCTATTACATTTGTGATTTTTTTCACGGATTAGGAGTTTTTAAGGTTAGCAAAACATTTTATGAAGAATAGTTTTTATCCTAAAATGACAGATAAACAAGTTTTCCATATGTTGCCTATATTTTCACACAAGCTGTATAAATAAACCAAGTTTTTTTCTGGCAATTTAAACTTGGTGTCATAAATCAACATCTAAACCATTATTTTTTTACAACTTTTTAATTTGGTAGGAAGTCTGTAATTTTTTATTATTTGCATTGTTTTGCCAACGAATAAATTCGCCAGATAACTCAGGCAAAAATTATTTTTCCAGAGAGAAAACAACAAGCTTTATTTACATTTTGCTTTGTAACGTGGAGAGATAATTTTATAAAACAGTAATATTGGTTTTAGCTATTGTTGGTTTGCGTTTTTATTGTGTGACAAAATAATAGGTATTGACTAAAAAGTTACATGAATAAGGAAAGCAAGGGCGTTCATAGAGCAGTTTTCATGGAGGGGCAAAAACTTAATCTATGTTTTTTTTATATAGGTACCTATAAGACTATTCATTTAATATACAGGGTGTTTGGGGAGGAAATGGTAATATTTTGGGAATTTGTTCAGAGGGTGAAAATAAGAGAAATAAACCCATAAGTTTTAGTTCGATTCTCAACCATTTCTGAAATAATCAGTTCTGATTTTTTTTTATATTGTATTAATGAAGAAGGCTTTAGTTTTAAACATCCGATACATTTTGATTGATATATAGTTTTGATATGCCAGTTAGCTTCATATTGAGCCTATCGACTTGAACCAAAATTTTCATACTTACAATGCCCCACACATTCAGTCACAGTGAGTATGCCGACATGATATTCGTGTATGGTTACTGTAACGGTAGTGCGATGCGCGCAGTTAATGAATATCGACGTCGTTTTCCAAATCGAAGAGTTCCTAATAAAAGAGTTTTTAGGTATAAGTACGGGACGGGTTGCAAATAAACTTCATATACCATCACATCAAGCCGTATGGGAGTCACTTAGAAAAAACGGTTCAAAACCTTTTCACGTTCAACCCGTTCAACATCTTCTAGATCGTGATCCTGCTTCAAGGGTACAATTTTGTGCATAGATCCATCAAAATCGAAGTCTGCACAAATACAATTTATTAGGCGATGAAGCTCAGTTCACTCGTAATGGAATTAATAATTGCCACAATGAACATCGGTGGTCAGATGAAAACCCTCATGCTAAATGTTCGACAACGAGTGTACTTCCAACATGATGGAGCCCATCTCATTTTAGTCTCCGTTTGCGAAATTTCTTGAATTATCGTTTTTCTAATCGCTGGATTGGCAGAGGTGGTCTGCAAGTTTGGCCACCGAGGTCACCAGATTTAAACCCGCCTGATTGATTATTGCCTTTGGGGATGGATGAAATCGCTTGTATATAAAGCACGAGTGGAAACGAGAGAAGCACTCCGCGATCGAATTTTCAATGCTGCAGCTTTTATGAAAAACAATCCCCACTCAATTCAACCTATTATTTCAGAAATGGTTGAGAATCAAACTAAAACATGGGTTTTTTCCTCTTATTTTTACCCTCTGAACACATTCCCAAAATATCGCCCTCTTCTCCCCCAAACACCCTATATAACTTTATACCTAACAGAACCTACAAATTTCGTAAAAAATAAACACAAAATTACAATTTATAAGTTTCCATCAGAAAATAAAAATGTTAAATTGCTAGACGTCTTGCCAAACTCGTTAATTACTTTTTTTTATTAAATTATCTTTATTTCTTTTTTACATAATCTTGATAAACACTCATTAAAAAAATACCATTTAAACGGTGGCTGCTCATTTGATCTATGTTTTGACTCTGCGAAGTGTGCTGAAAGACCTTTCCACTGTACCGGGTGGTCAACTAAGAATGGCCGCCGGCTATATCTCAGAAACTACTAAAGATAGAAGCTTGGGAAAAAAAATTATGATTAAAGCGGTCATGAGAAAATTCTGGAAATTACTTTCAAGTTCCTCATTTCGCCGCAAGGGGGCGCAATTGAAATTTTTTTTTTTAAATTTTAAATTTCTGCGAAAATTCCCATATTAGGGCGTACTTATGACAACATAATCGGAAAGTAGATGAAATTTACAAGAAAAGATGTGAAAACCGCAGTTTGATATCTTTGTTCGTTTCAGAGTTATTGCCAAAACAATAATTTTTAATACAAATTGCGCCCTCTAGTACTTTTATTAGAAACTATTGTGTACCATTGGATACGACAATTGAAGGTACTTCCAAACAAGCTTAAATTTAGTAAAATCGGATAAGTCGTTTAGAAGTTACAGCGATTTTAATGTTTACACTTTCACTTGATAAGAGTGGGAGAAGCTATTGAATGTGTAAACATTAAAATCGCTGTAACTTCTAAACGACTTATCCAATTTTACTAAATTTAAGCTTGTTTGGAAGTACCTCCAATTGTCGTATCCATTGGTATACAATAGTTTCTAATAAAAGTGCTAGAGGGCGCAATTTGTAATAAAAATTATTGTTTTGGCAATAACTCTGAAACGAACAAAGATATCAAACTGCGGTTTTCACATCTTTTCTTGTAAATTTCATCTACTTTCCGATTATGATGTCATAAGTATACCGTATGATTTGAATTTTCGGGATAAAATCAAAAAAACTGTTATTATTACAAATTGCGCCCTCTAGCAATTTTATTAGAAACTATATTGTATCATTGGATACGAGGGTACTTGGTACTTACCTTTCCCTTCCAAACAAGCTTAAATTTAGTAAAATCGGATAAGGCGTTTAGAAGTTACGGCGATTTTAATGTTTACACATTCAATAGCTTCCCCCACTCTTATCAATTTCGGTAAGCCAACGAGCCTTAAACTATAATGATGCAGAATTGTCTAAGATTTCCAATGATGTAATCAGAGTTATACCCTAATATGGGAATTTTCGGAGAAATTTAAAATTAAAAAAAATAATTTTCAATTGTGCCCCCTTCCGGCGAAATGAGGAACTTGAAAGTAATTTCCAGAATTTTCTCATGACCGCTTTAATCATAATTTTTTTTCCCAAGCTTCTATGTTTAGTAGTTTCTGAGATATAGCCGGCGGCCATTCTTAGTTGACCACCCGGTACATGTTATAGGGGGTAAACATACAGCTATTTCGCAGGCTGGAAAAATTGACAGTCTTCTACTAATTCAATCATAGCAAGGTCTTCTATAACGTTGGTTTCGTTTTTATTTGTCCACAAATAGTGCGACGAAGGAGCCTGTTTAAAATTATCTATCCCGTGATAATTGTTAATTTCTTCCACTAATTTAGGTACCAAGTTCATTACTTTTGATTTTTTTTTTAAATTGTACGAATGTAATTGGTAGAGCATAAAAGCGTAGGTATTTACCTTCCTGAGAAAATCTAGTGCATAAAGAGGTTATTAAAGAATCCAAGTAGGTAATAAACAATGATCTTCTGTAGTATTCTTCTATTTGAGCCTTGATAATTGGCTCAACGAATCTGCCTGCCTGCAATCCTTTGAATTTTAAACTCTATGTCGAAGGTTTCACCAATCGTTCTCGCATTTTGTAGATATATTGAAACATTGCCGTAACTTCAGCTAACAACATAATATTATCATCGCGATGACTCCAATGCAACTTTAAAGCGGTATCCTAAATAGGTTAAAATTTACAGGGAAATATACCAATTGCCAATTTGCAACAGTTTTTATTGAAAATTTGTTAAGAAAAAGGGATTAAATAGCAAGCGCAATTCTTACCCATTAAAAAAAGTGGAAATTATTTTGTTTTATTTTGTGTGAGAAACATAAACACATTTATTCTAAAAATATATGTTTGAACTTTTATTCAAAAAAACATATCATGAAAACCGACAAACTTTATTTTTTAGTAACACGGCGTACATATAAAACAGCTTAAATTCACATTTTGTATTCTAAATATTACCGCACCAGATAGCCAACAATTGAATATACACCCGTTGGAAACTTTGGCCATTAATCGCCAACAAGTGCACTTGAAAGCCAAGGTAAACTTTTATCAAAACTCCCTGGAAATTGTTTGGAACTCTTTACGTAAAATGTAGGTAAAATCCGGGGATAGTTATTGCAAGCCAGGCAAAAATACAAACATTGTGAATATAGGTACCAAAATTAATAATAAAAATATTTTTTTGTTAAAAGTTTGCTTCGTTTGGTCTTGTTATACCTAACTGGTGTTGAGAAAGCCTTTTATTGTTGATACAAATTTAGGAAACAAACTTAACAAACATTTAAAGCCTTAGCGACCTCTAATTTGGAGAAAATGACTTATATATAAAAAGTAAGTAAGTAAGTAAAAATAGTTTATTTTTTACTTCCAAATCGGCTTTTTGGACGAAACGGCCACAGAGAAACTGCTTGGTAAAAAGAAAGTAATTCGATTATTACGTCTTCAAAGTCGGAAAATATAAGACGCCCAAGATATGGTCCAAAATTTACCTTGCAAATCGACTTGATAGTTAGGTCTATGGAATGTCAGTAATAAACGCCAAAGCAGGTTATTTTTTACCTTAGATTGGGCCTTAAGGCCCAAAAATCTTTAGGCCCATAAATGAAGAATAAATTACTTCGTTTTGTCTTTAATATATGTTTATGGTCAGGTTACGATGTGAACATTTTCTGAGGTGATACTCTATATTACTCTTATATTTTGGACTTAAAGCCCACAAGGCATTAAAGTACAAAATATGTTATATAATACAGGGTTAGTTGAAATAACCGGAACGGCTAATTTTCTTCAAAACTGCCAAGGCTAAATCAATGAATTTTGGTACAGGTGGATAACTTAAAAAATTGAATTGAAAATTGACAATTGCGACTCAATTTCTGTAACTCAAGGAATGTTTTTTTTTCAAATGTAACACTACTCTTTTTTTTTATTGAATTCAATTCCTCCCATCAACATTATCATTTCCTGATAGTATCAAATTTTTATCTCAAATAGTTCTATGGGAAAAAAAGTTAATTAGTTACAACTCTAACTCTAAAATAAAAAAAAATCCAATCTACCTATTTCCATTTAAAAACGTTTCAAATAATGTAAAAAGGAAGGTTGGTAGACATAATGTACCTAATAGTATCGATTTCATAATCAAATTAATCTTGTGTACTATAATATGTAAGTAATTTTGACTAGCTATGTTATTGTTAGTAGTTGTTTGTTGTTATTATCGTTATCGATTCGATCGACATTATATCTACCAACTTTCTTTTTTACATTATTTGAAACGTTTTTAAATGGAAATAGATTCGATTTTTTTGTTATTTTAGAGTTAGAGTTCTAACTAATTAACTTTTTCTATAGAACTATTTGAGATAAAAATTTGATACTATCAGGAAATGGTAATTGTGATGGGAGAAATCGAATTCAATAAAAAAAAGGGTAGTGTTACATTTGAAAAAAAAAACATTCCTTGAGTTACAGAAAAAAACTAGAAATCTGGCAAGGTCGCAATTGTCAATTTTCAATTCAATTTTTTAAGTTATTCACCTGAACCAAAATTTATTTATTTAGCCCTGGTAGTTTGGAAGAAAATTAGCCGTTCCGGTTATTTCAACTAACCCTGTATACTGAAATAATTTATTTATAGCCAAACAGTCCTAAAATATTTTACTAACGCCTTATTTTTTAACAGGGTGTACAATCTTAAATTTATTTTATTTAAATTACTTGTAACACTAAAATAAAAACAAATATATTACAAAAACCGAGCAGATAACGAGCTAACTTATTCGTCCAAGGACAAAAAATTGGCTATACCTATTTTAACTTTTTTACTACTACTCAATGTTCTTTATTAAACTGTAAGTTAAAATACACAATTCAAAACATACAGCTTAAATGGCCATCGACCGGGGTCCTTCAGCCTTAGAAATATTATATAAACGTATACTAAAGTTATAAATGTAAAAACGTAAAAACTTTTTTATATTTTCAATTTTAATTTATCTTTTTTTTTTTTTAATTAAATGCCTTTTTTTCGGGGACGCGGTTAGTTTTTCCAGGTAAAATTAAAATCTATACGAAATTTTTTTGCGCGCACCTAATATTTCACTTCACATCGATGAAAGGGTTATTTTATAAGTGTCTATAATATGTCGTAGGATAATTACAAATTCAGTCGTTTTATAAAACGCCTAGTCGTTTTATAAATTACTATATATATTTAAAATGAAAAATAAATACCGAATTTTTACAATTCAACTAAACTTTTTCATTCATTCATTCGTTTCATAAAATGCCGAATTGCTCTCAGGCTAATTGTAAACGGTTCTTCAATCTTGTTTGTTTTAGGATATGACTGATTATAACTAGTCATTTTGTAAAAGACTGGAAAGTACATCGGCATTTTATAAAACACCAATTCAAACAAATAAATAGTAATTTAGACACTTTATTTAATTATTTAATACTACTTATATTTATTACAGCTCACAAAAAAAATCTTAAAAACCGTGGACTTCTGCTAGAGTAGAAGAAATTACCGAACTTTTATTAATTGGTACTAAGCACGGAATTTTGAATCAATGGTTTTCAAGAGACGAAATCGTTGGCATTAAATATCCCGAACCAATTTAGGGTTTGGAAGGAAAAATTATTTCTTTGAGAGAAGCTTTAACAAAGTTTTCCAAATTTGGAGGGCATTGATTCAAGTTCCTGCAAAGCAAGCAAAACGCAGTGCCACACAAATAAGTGTTTTTGTTTTAAGGCTCACTTGAAATGCAATAGTAAATGTCGTTCAAGCGGAACGTGTTGAAATAAGTAAAATAATATTACTTTTAAATTATGTTAGATTACATTATGTATTAGGAGTTACCCATTAATTCCTTTTATGATGTTATGACAAAAATAAAGTGTCCAAGTTACTATTTATTTGTTTGAATCGGTGTTTTATAAAATGCCTAAGTACTTGCCAGTCTTTTACAAAACGACTAGTTATAATCAGTTAAAGTGTATACGATCTTAGTTGAGACAGACAAAAAAACAAAAAAAAAATTGATGAGAGACTTGTCAAGTCCACGTGGGCTATCTTCGAACATCTGTATAGGGAGCGATCAATACAAATTTTGTTATATTTGTATTGTAGTTTCAGTGTGTTATGCAGTAAATTGATCGTACCCCCAGTATTTACGTGGTCTCAACTGACTTCGTATGAAGTATATCTCCTAAAAGAGACGAGATTGAAGAACAGTTTACAATTAGCCTGAGAGCAATTCGGCGTTTTATGAAACGCCTAAAAAGTTCAGTCGAATTGAAAAATTCAGTATCTATTCTTCATTTTACAATATACCTAGTAATTTATACAAAGAATAGGCGTTTTATAAAATGACTGAATTTGTAATTAGCCTACGACATATATACTATATGATAGCTATCTATATACTACTTTAATTTCAATAGCATCTGACATGACATATTGTTATTCTGATTTAAGAAAACTCCTGCCCCCTGATCTTTAATTAAAATAAAAACAGCATAATATTTCCCTCTTTTTTCTGAAATTGTGGTTATGGTTTTCTATAAACTTCACAGCCCATATTAGACTCACGAAGGTTAAATGCAGGTAAAAAAAACACGTCTTTACTATCACGAAGAAGACTTTGGCCTTGTCTATGAAGCCCAGTTCTCCTAATGACAGCTGTTTTTATCAGTTTATTACCTTGGTTTTATTTCGCACTAACTGACTAAGTGGTTTATATTATTCACTTCTGACTATGTAAAGCGGCCTCTCTGGCTTTATAGTGGAAACCTTAGGTAAAAGTCACCTTTTTTGGACTATAATTGTTTAATGGGCAAGGTCTTGTTATAGAAAACGACACGAATAGTCTCGTTTTAAAACAGATGACAGCAGAAATTTGTCATTGATCAGCTGATATTGGGAGAGAGGGGTTTCTAATCTATAAATTTTGCTTTTTGCATTTTCTAGGTAGGTATCCTTTTCTGTTTCAAGAAAAATAAGTAGAAATTATTTCACTGACTTAGGTAGGTAGGGGAGAGTTGAACAAAGTCGGGTAGGTTGATAAAACCGGTAGTTCTGCCAAATGCCAAAACAGCCTTCAATGTTATTAACCTATAAAAACCAGCTATTTGATTTCGAAGAAACTATTGCTATTATTGTTTTTATTATTATTATTGTTTGACAATAGTAAGGTTTAAATATACTATTTAACATTATGTTAGTTGTAAAAGGTAACCATATTAATATGTAATAGGATAGCGAAAAAATATTTAATTCTATTTTCTGGGTCTACGTACCTTACATAAGTGAAATTATTATTACATATTACTATTATTATTATTTGTATGGCAATAAAGTAAAGTTTTTAAAATTAAGTTAGCCTACATACAAGTTTAGAAATGTAACTGTATCAATAAATTGCATTTTAACGAACAAATTCCATAAAAACGACTTTTGGGTCTACGTACCTACCTTACGTAAGTCAAAAACTAATAAAGTAGTGTTTTCACTGACAGAAAAATTCAATCCCTGGCTAAATTAAAGCTTTTAACTTTATGTTAGCCCACATACAAGTTTAGGAATGTAACTGTATTATAACCAACAAATTCTATAAAAACCTTATTTGGGTCTTCGTAGCTTAGTCCAAAACTGTTAAATTAGAGTTTCCATTGACAGAAAAATTAAATCCCTAGCTAAATTGAAGCTTATAACTTTATATTAGCCCACATATAAGTCTAGAAATGTAACCGTATCATATAGCCAACAAATTCTATAAAAACCATATTTGAATCTACGTACCATACGTAAGTCATTTATGGGGATTTCCTTGGCAGTAAATGTAATATCTGACTGAATTCAATTAGTTTATGTTGAACTGGAGGTATTGTATTTTACCTATAGGTATAATCTGAACAAATAAAACAAAAAAAATTCTGTTGTAAATATGAGTGACAGAATCCTACCTATTTAAAGTTAATTTAGAATTTTCAAGGTTTGGATAATTATTATAATATTATATAGTTTTTAAATCTATTTTGACACTTTATCTTTTAACCATATAAAGCCCATGTTTATAATTACCCACCTAGGTACCTTAAATTACAATATTTATAAAACAAAACTTTCAAAAGAAATTATTATTTGGCATTATTTAAGCGGTAGAACCGATGAGACTATTGCATCAATTGTTTTAGAAGATATCACATGTATAATTTTCAAGTCCAGTCCTGGAATTCATGCCAACTTATAAAAATTTAATAGACCAAAATTGACAGATTGTCACGTGACTTTGCCTCCATCTTGCGAGAGTATTCAAAATGTTTACTATATTATATGTACCTACTCAATTGCTTCCTAAAGGTTAACAGTGCCATGAAGCAAACTTTGACAAAGCCAGGAGTGCCCTTAGGACGAAATGTTGTGAAATTTAGGCATATTATTTCTATTTATTCTTTTATTAATTCATAAATCCAACTTTTTTTTTATCGTAAAACTGTAGGTAATTGTTCTCCTAAAAGGGTTATCTACCTAATTTTCGGTTAAATGACGAAGTTACGAAATATGGATCGAAAAACAAAATTGCGAAGGCGTCACTAATAGGTTTTTGCCCCGTTTTTCTCAGTGTATAATTTCCTTTTGCTTTTGCTACAAAAAAATCTATTGTAACACAAAAATAATACAAAACTGAACAGCTACATTTAATTTTTATTGAAAAAATTTTTGCTAAGCTCTGTATTTACTCGGTCTTATATTTTTCTTTTTCATAACGTTAACCATTTTACTGGATATTTGCCTTCAACTTTTGTTAAGCGAAGTGACATAAAATTCATTTTTCAATGTGTTAATAAAACACTGCCTACATTTTTGTGGTATTTTTTTATATTGTGCTGACAAACAAAGGAAAAGACAAGCTAATTAGGAGTGACACGGAAAATTATACTGACGCAGTGACAATATCAAGCTGAAGTGTTGAAGTTTTATTTATTTTTTTTTATGTTGAAATTTAGTAAGCCGTTCTTTTTCCACGGTCGCTTCGGTTTTATTTCTTCCCTAATTTTGCTCACTGCTGTTACAAAACTTTCTCCAGTTATTTCATACAGTACTAAGAAAATAAACAAAAACTTGTCAGGCAGCACATAAATTAAATACATGCAGGGTACTATAAAAATTAATTTTCCCATTATTAGCATGCGTAAAATTTACGCACTATAAAAAGTGTATAAAATGTAACTTTTTACGCCAATGCATAAAGTAATTTACTCAACGCACTAGTGCGTTACGTCTGGTTGGTCAAGGACAAATGATGCAAACTAGTGCGTAAAGTGAAGTGTTTGTTTGTGTATGTGTGCAATAAATGACTGGTGACTTAACCACGATTCGGCGTATTCTTAGAGAAATTTGACTATAGTTAAATCAAAACAATTTCCGTTGCACGTCATCAATCAGCTGATAATTGAAAAGCGGTCAGGAAACGCAAGAAAAGTAAATTTGGGCAAAAAATATATAAATTTCATGCGATATTGAATGTAAAAGAAACTTAATGTATTCTTCTTTGATACTAAGCCGCTTAAAGAAAACGTTTTTTTTTAATTTTACCTTTTAAAGATTAATATCATTTGAATTTTTAGGGCAAACAGTTGGCAACAGTAGTGTCAACGCATCGGTGATGCCAGTTTATTTCTTGGCGGATTTGCATTGACGTTTATTGTTTTCATTTCGTGTTTTCGTGAGTTTATTCAAGTCGTTTTTAACTAAAACTGCGAATCCTTTTATAAATAGGATTAAAAACTGTTCTTTTAAGAACAACAAAGGGATTCATACACATTTCTGTTGATTACGTTGTTTACCTTTAATGAAAAATGCCGAAGCATTTCCTTACTGGGGTATTTTAATTACAAACTGGCAACACTGCTGATACTCGAAGGTATGACGTGCAATGGAAATTGTTTTGATTTAACTATATACACTGTCCGCAAGAAAGTTCCCATCAAATGGGATTTTTTTTTTATTATTAGGTATAGGTAAAAATTGAAAAAGCAGTTAGTTTTTGCTTACCTAAAAACCAAAAATGACGTATACTGAAGCAGCTGCACGACTTGCGTTACCTGTCAAATTTGACATTTTTAATAAAATAGGTTCAAAAATGCCATTATTTATCAAAATATCGAAAAACTTTATTTGAGAAAGTTGTTTATTTAGGCATTTTTAGTCTCTATACAAAATTTTGACAGTCCAATACAATTTTTATTTTTTGCCAGGTTCTTGAAAATTTTGATCAACCCTCGTAGATTAACTTTTATACATCGATGTAAAACCATTTGCCTTTACTTCATTTGTAATCTTAATGCAATTTTGTGTAAAATTTTTGTTTCCTATTATTTATTTTGCTTCAAAAACTGAAATTGTTATTGATCAGTATGTAATGTTTGATGCAAAGTTTATCTAATTACATCAGTTTTGCCAAAACCGACGTTTCTCATTTTTCTTAAGTTAGTAAACAGATGTACAAAAAGAAAATATTGGAAGCTTTCGTTGAAATTTTACTTAATTAATAATAAATTAAATTAATTATATTAAACTATATTTTTGTTGAATAAAATGTTTCGAGCGATTAATATTTATTCTTTTTAATCCAATATTAATTAAGTAAAATTTTAACGAAATCTTCCTAATATTTTCTTTTTGTACATCTGTTTACTAACTTAAGAAAAATAAAAAACGTCGGTTTTGGCAAAACTGATGTAAGTAGATAAACTTGGCATCAAACATTACATACTAATCAACAACAATATCAGTTTTTGAAGCAAAACAAACAATAGGAAACAAAAATTTTACACAAAATTGCATTAATATTACAAATGAAGTAAAGGCAAATGGTTTTACATCGATGTATAAAAGTTAATCTACGAGGGTTGATCAAAATTTTCAAGAACCTGGCAAAAAATAAAAATTGTATTAGACTGTCAAAATTTTGTACAGAGACTAAAAATGCCTAAATAAACAACTTTCTCAAATAAAGGTTTTCGATATTTTCATAAATAATGGCATTTTTGAACCTATTTTATTAAAAATGTCAAATTTGACAGGTAACGCAAGTCGTGCAGCTGCTTCAGTATACGTCATTTTTGGTTTTTAGGTAAGCAAAAACTAACTGCTTCTTCAATTTTTACCTATACCTAATAATAAAAAAAAATCCCATTTGATGCGAACTTTCTTGCGGACACTGTATATGATTTTAACTTTTGTAAGTAGGTAGTTGTTTTAGTGAAAAGTATGGCTTGTAATAATAATTGTTTCTGGGCTGGAATAGTGAATATTCATACAAAAATGTGTATCTATTCTAAATGAAGGAACGTTTAGTTTTTTGTGTCAAAATTGTATAATCATATATAGTGTTACTCAGGTTAATTTAATGACATAAAAAAAGTATGAAACTCCTAACCATAGGCGTCGCTAACCAAATAATTAAAATGCGTAGGGTATTGTCTTAATTTGTTAATATGATAATAATATTATAAATAAAGCAACTTTAATACGTAACTCGTTTCAAACAAACATTATTGATTCAAAATGCAGTGACAATTTAATTGCTTTTTTTCGAACCATGTGTCGTCTAAATAAATTATATTTTTATCTGATTCCCGGTACTCTTAAGCTCTAAGGCAATGAAATGACACAATTGTATTTATCCCAACGTTTCGTTTTATATAAAAACTTTCTCAAGGGTCAATAAAAAATCTTTAAGCCTGTATATTCATAATGCGGAATATGACAACACATTTTCTTGAAAAGACATTGGATATAATAATGTATACATCCGAACTATTAATACTACTTTTGTTGTACTTCAAAACGTTCATCTTGACAGATATACACGAAGGCGTAGAAGGACCATGCAAAAAAAAATCTAAATTTTTTTAAGCATATAGGTAAGTAATGAAATTTTGACTTTTATGTCAAAATTGCGACTTAAGGAACAACATTTTTGAGTTTAAAAAAATGTTTAGTTTAAACTTGAAATTTTGATTGTTATATCGAATTTGGACTAAACTAGGAAATATTCAGTTTAAAATCGAAAATTCAAAAATAAAATCGGAAATTTTGTTTATGCTTAGTTTTTTAGTACGCCTTCGCAGATATACTTCATCGGTCGTTAAAATTTTATTTCGCTACTATACGACGACGTTCTTAGCTTATTTAAACACTTTTTGCCCGCTTTCTTTGTTTAAAATTTAAAAGGAAGTGATATTTCCACACGATTTTGTCAAAACTTGTAAAGCAGTAAAAATACATAAAATAACACATTTTCGAATAAGAAGTAAAACATACATATTTTTTAGTTTATATTGTAGGTGAACGTAAACATCTTTAACAAATGTTATTTAAATTTCCTGTATAACAATGGACACAAAGAATGTCAATAAACAAACCCGTAACCCACAGGCCTACAAGGAATTAAGTAGAAGTAATTAATCACAAACCTGTTTGTAGTTGGTAGCAAAAACCTTTCAAGTTAGTTCATCTAACTTTGACGGTAACAAATTCCTGGAAAAGTTGTTTTTAACCACATGGAAAACAAAGTTTGGCTCCCGGGGCATATATCAGTAAATCCCTGTTTATAAGGGTTGAAAGGTGGATTACATAGTAATTAGCAAGTTGTGATATTAAGACAATTTTTTTTTCTTTTTATAAGAATGGTTTATAATTTATTGGGTGCGAGTACTGATACTAAACCACACTGTAAAATGATTTCGTGTAAAATTTCTGGTTTGATAATTGGTAATATTTCGCCCTAAAGGTTCTAAGTAACATTACTAGTACCTACTGCGTGGTTAAAACCTCAGATTAGGAGACAAAATTGTTTACATAATATAATAGTTCTGATCAGATAACCTTCTTAAGATTTTTATTAAAATGATGTTCTTGTCATATCAAGATGATAACTAACAATTGCTATTTTGTAACAACTGGTAACTAATCAACTAATCCTAGCTTACTATTTAAATATATATTACATTTCTCTAATAAATAAGTGGAAGCTGAAAGTTCCAACACTAGAAACACTTAATCAAAAAAATAACAAATAAATTAATAATTTATAAATCATAAATCACTTTGTAAATCTTGGAGAACATTTTATGTCTTGTCTATTTCGCCTAAATATTTGTCCTGACAAATCATTGACAATATTATAAGACCTATTTACTTCATGGATATTAACAAGTCCCAAGATTTAGTTATGTGGTTATATATGACAACAATGTATCCTATCTTCAATGGAATTAAATCTTTAGTAGTTTTATCAAAGTAACTTTTATTTAAATTCATTTTAGAAATTATTTTTCTTTTTACATTTTGGCATAACCTTTGTTCAAGCAGTTCTAAAGATGAAGGTATTTTAGTTTTAACGCTATGACTATTATAAAAGCTGAGAAGGAGAATAACCCATATGTTTTAATGTATTTCTATAATTTAGTAAAGCTACTTCAATGTATTTTCAGTTAATAAAACGTATACAAAAGCTATATTAGATATGCCAACCAGCAATTGTTATTTTGTAACAACTGGTAACTAACCAAAACCAACCAATGCTAGCTTACTATTTAAATATACATGGTTAGTTGAAATAACAGAAACGGCTAATTTTCTTCAAAACTACCAGGGCTAAATCAATGAATTTTGGTACAGGTGGATAACTTAAAAAATTGAATCGAAAATTGACAATTGGGACGTTGCCAGATTTTTAGGTTTTTCTGTAACTCAAGGAATGTTTTTTTTTTTAAATATAACACTACTCTTTTTTTTTATTGAATTCGATTCCTCCCATCAACATTACCATTTCCTGATAGTATCAAATTTTTATCTCAAATAGTCCTATGGGAAAAAAAGTTAACTAGTTACAACTCTAACTAAAAAAATTCAATCTATTTCCATTTAAAAACGTTTCAAATGATGTAAAAAGGAAGGTTGGTAGACATAATGTACCTAATAGTATCGATAACGATAATAACAACAAACAGCTACTAACAATAACATAGCTAGTAAAAATGACTTACATATTATAGTACACTACATTAATTTGATTGGGAAACCGATAGTATTTTTTTCTAGCTATGTTATTTTTAGTACTTAGTTGTTTGTTGTTATTATCGTTATGTATTAAGTACATTATGTCTACCAACCTTCCTTTTCACATTATTTGAAATGCTTTTTAATGGAACTAGATTGGATTTATTTAGAGTTAGAGTTGTAACTAATTAACTTTTTTCCCATAGAACTATTTGAGATAAAAATTTAATACTATTAGAAAATGCTAATGTTTATGGGAGAAATTGAATTTAATTAAAAAAAGAGTAGTGTTACATTTGAAAAAAAAAACATTCCTTGAGTTACAGAAAAAACTAAAAATCTGGCAACGTCGTAATTGTCATTTTTCAATTCAATTTTTTATGTTATCTACCTGTACCAAAATTCATTGGTTAAGCATTGGTAGTTTTGAAGAAAATTAGCCGTTCCGGTTATTTCAACGAACCCTGTATATTACACGTATTGCTCGATTGTTAAATCAATAATGACAAATTTCTGCTATTCTCTAGCTAGATCTACCGCCTGTGTTTAAAAATGAAGTTTATGACAATTATATTAGATGCATTTGTCATGTTTAAAATTTTCTACAAATCAAATTATTTATAGTTTCAGCGGCGCACCCAGGATTTTATGTTAGGGGGGGCCCGCTAACCAGTGCCGGAAGCAAATTGTTTAATAAACTTTTAAGTTCCGCATTTTTCTAGAACTTTGGAGCTTTTTTAACAGGTACTCTTGGAAGATCGCAATAGCCTAGTTCAATCGAGGTAAATATCTAAAAAAATTGACTTTAAAATATCCACTTTAATAATTATTTCGGACAAAACATACCACTCTTTTTACCAAATAAAATATAGCTAATAGTAATGACGACATATCCATAACACAAATATATTTATTTAAAAATATAAATTAGTAAAAAGCACAACAATAAACAATATTTTATAAATAATAGAAACCAAAACTTTTTTATAACACCTTTGCATTTGTTAAATATGTAAATCTAATTTTCTTCGACCCTTAGAAAGTTTATTTAAAATTTCTTCACAAGAAACAGGAACATTCTTATGAATAAATAAATTTGCCAAACCATTAAGTCTTACTTTCCCGGTGGAATTTCTTAAAAGTACGATTTTAAGTACTTTAATGTGGAAAATGACCTTTGAGAGGTACTGATGGTGAAGGGTAACAAAAATTTGCAAAAGTTTTTTATATTGGGAAATATCATACATACATATATATTGAATATATAGCTTAAACATATCGGAGGGTATTTCTTTGTTATCTATAAACTTGTCGTTCCATAATTTAAATTCGCATATTAGAATGCTTTCATTATAAAAATTTTCAAAAAATGAATAATTTGCATAAAAAGAATGAAGGCTGAGAAAGCTTTGCAAATTTTCTACTTGTTTATTGGGACAGGGCAAAATAGCAAAATAATTTCCCTGTGATTAATGAATCGATCGTCTAGGTTGGTAATAAGTGAATCTAAGGTATACTGTACAAAAGTAATAAAAATTATATCGTTCTTTATATCGGGCCTGGAAAATAAAGTTTTTTTTAGCGGGTTAGTGGGTATAGTTAAAGTCAATTTCATTGGGGGTTTTGGGGGAGGCCAAGGCCCCCTTGGCCCCCCCCTGGGTGCGCCACTGTATAGTTTCCTAATAATATCAAATTATAGTGTTTTAAGGAAATTAGAACGGTAACGCTTTACAGACGATTTTACCACGCACTCGTCACTACGCAGAATTTTTGATATTCATTCATTATTATCTAACGTTACAGTATTTCTGAGCTGTATTTGTAATCAATTGCGTTTTTCGTGAGTGAGGTTATTCACTTTTTTTAGCTTAGAAGTATTGGTGTAAATAGTTCTGTATTTTAAGTACAAATTGCAAAATATATGGATTTTTGATCCTAAAAAAACCACATGCCAGTGCACTGACGGTGTTTTTTCAAGTCATTTTTTAAAGATATCTCCTTCCAACTTATTGGCAACTTTGGAAGTAGGTCTAATTGTAAACCAATTGTTTTTGATGTTTTGTCGACTTATTTTACATGTCTGGGATTAAAACTATAATGGTAAAAGCATGGTAATTTTATGTATAAATTTACATGTTCCATAATTTAATCTTAAATTAACATAATAATAGGTATAAACCTAAGACCATTTAACATTAGAATTGCCAGCGGAAGAGAATATTTTAGGAAATGCATGAACCATGGGTTCCCAAATTACAGCGACACATTTTTGATTTATGTGAATCGAAAAAAATTGATATTTCTCTGCCGGTGTCCATTTATTTACGAAACTTGTGAAGAAAATAATTTTCTAAACTTTCTTTATATTAACTATTTCTCTGGGTTCTTCTTGTTTTAGGTTATGTACCTAAGTCGATTTTACTTTAGCTTCATTTGTTTCGCATTATCTTCGAAACAGAATTACTGTTTCGATAATGTATCTATTAATTATAGCTACATAATGTACGAAACATTATAGAAACCCAATATTAGAAATTATATCTCGGACTCCATATTGAACCAGAATAATAATTCGCGTTATGGAGGCCATGTTGACAAATAAACTTTTATCTTATTAAAATTGGTTTTAATTAAATTTCTGCAACTTTTAAAAAGCCGTAAAGTTGTCACATTATTTCCATTTAATTAGCCGATTCAATTGAAAAAAGAAATAAGTAAAACTAAATAATATTTTCAATTTTATTTTTTAAAACACTATTTTAGCTTCACCTGTATGTTTGTTTGTATGTATGTTTGTTTGAAACCACTTCTTTGAACCCGATTTTGACCCACTTTAAACGGTCAGATTTAATTTAAATTTTGTAGACTTATCAAGAACCGCTGACAATACAATAATTTGATAAGTTTATCTCATTATTCTGATCAGGATCGCCGGAATTAAATCATTTCCTTACGGATCCTCTGTATGAGAGTGAGAGAGACAAAGTTCACCGTATGCGCATGCGTACTATCTACCTACTTTCCGGCTCGAGCACTCGGCTTAATAGTGTTGGTACATTCTTTCGCTATCCAGTTGGTCCGTTGGCCGAGTGGGTTTGTTCGGTTTTGTGGATCCAATGCCATTTAAAAAAAAATCGATCCACTGCTTTAAATCTAGCCATTTCAAAAAGTCATTGTTAAATTAGTGACAGTATTCCATCAGCTCTACTCCGGACCTCTCTATGACTATCACTACTCAAAAAAAAAATTTCTTAACAATAACTCAAACTAAAAAATGAAAAATAAATATAGTTTAAAAAACTAAAAAACACGCTTTAATAATTAATTAAACTAAAAAACGAAAAATAAATATAGTTTCAAATAATTCTTGACATTTTTAATATAGGCAGAAAATAATAATGAACAATAAACATTAGTATTGTTGTGCAAAAAGCATGGGGCGCTTTGTGCTATATTTTTCGTATATCGAGCACCCCACACTTTTTTCACAATAATACTAATGTTTATCATTCATTATTATTTTCTGCCTATATTAAGAATTTCAAGAATTATTTTAAACTATATTTATTTTCCGCTTTTTAGTTTGATTAATTATAAGCGTGTTTTTTTAGTTTTTTTTAACTATATTTTTGTAGCCAACAGTTTCCTTTATGTATCGGAAACAGAAACATAGATTTCGATACAGTTACCAAAATGTGTCAAGAAATGCTACGTGTCTGTTCATTTATGTATTGAAAATAGAATTTTCAGTGCTTACCATTATGCTTTTATAAATTCTATTATACAGAAATTTAATGGCATTAATAATACAACAGAATGCTGCTCTAAATGCATTCGATTTACTGTGATGACATTCAATTTAAGCAACAAAAGGGTAGCATTTCAACCATACAGCGAACTTTACAGGAAACTAGAGTAATAAACGGCTCTAACTAGTACGTATCTCATTTCCCGTTGCATTGCTCTTATGGTAAAGATCACGTGCGATGTGTGTAGATATGACTTAAATTAGGTTTATAATGGTCTCTATGAACTTTTTATGGCATTACGCACTTAATGGGGAAATAAGGGGAAACATAGGAAATTTTTACACCGGTTTTAATGGCACATTATGTATTAAATGTCCCTAGTTCCCTTTTTTTAAGTCGTTACTAATCGTAAAATTGCAGAAGTTGGGGTAAAGGTTTTTTAAGGCTCTTTTCTCGTTAATTTCTATTATCGCACCCCTTAAACTTATAGCTATCGTTGTCTAAAAGAAAGCTTAACAAGGAAATTATTTTTTATTGGTTCTCAGTACGTAGGTACTTACACTGAGAGAAGATTCTTGCTGTCGTTATAAAAGTCTTTATACCATTCGAGCAAAAAATATTTGCATCAAAGAAGGCCTTGCATCTAAGGAGGTAATGCTTAGTCGTAGAGCTTAGTATCTGTTGGGTGTCAGTAACTACCTGAATTAACAATCAATCAAGTATTCTAGCATCATTGACAGTCGCATTGCTGCTCAAACATACCAATATTACTTTTGTAGGTTAAATATGGGTAGGTTGCAGCCATGCAGAATAATATTAGCAAATAAATTCTTGCTGGAGTTTTTCTCAATGTATACAACGGTTTAAGATTTAAAAGTAAAATAAACTAAACAATTATTCGAATAAGTATAGCGGGATTGAGGGCAGACAATGAAATGACATAATTGTATTTATCCCGGCGTTTTGTTTTATATATTTTCAAGGGTCAATAAAAAGGTCTTTAAGCCTGTATATTCATAATGGCATGTTGGGATAAATACAATTATTGTGTCATTTCATTGCCTGCCCTCATTCCCAATATACTTATTCGAATTACTAGTAAGGGCGCTATACTTTCCTAACTAAAAAATTATTTTATATACCAAGATACCTTTTTAATGAACAAAAATAGTTTTTTTCAAAACTGGTAAAATTTAAAACAGACAAATGTTTAGCGGAGTGCAGACAAAGTTTTTTTAACATTGAAAAAGTTGTATGAACGCTCTACCAATTGCGCTACGGAGACACTGAAATTTTCTCACCACCTTCGGGCCTTATAATTTAGGTATGGACAGGTGTCATTTTGGTTTGAGAATATGCATAACTTTCCTAAAATAAATTACTAGAATCAAAGATAAAATAAATTTATTATGCTGCGCCTGTATAATATAAGACATTGTAAAATTCACACCTTTATTTCTCATTTGTTTTTACAAATTAATGCAATACTAAGTCGCTTAATAAAAAGTATGACGACGTTTAAAGTACTGCAGTTCCTTCCCGTTAACTTTATTTTAAATCCCAATGGGAATACTCTATTATTATAGGACTAGATTTATAAATAAAATTTTTAAAACTTTTGAAACTTGAGGTGTATAAAAATATTTTTTCTACTACCCTGCCCAGTGGCGGCGCTTCCTTAAGATCATTTGGTCAATGACCTCCCTCACTTATTCTCTTCTCATGTAACTTAATATTTATTAAGTTTAAATAAGATTTAAAAGCCATCGAATCTGCCAAACCTCGTTTGTTTCGTGTACTATTACTATTACCTCTAAAATATCCCTCGTATTTTACCAGAGTTTAAGATCACAGCTGCCACGCACTATACATAACGGTACTTATCGTAAGTTTCTCGTATATTAGGTCCAGGCGACTCTTGGTGTTTGCTTTCCTAGAGAAATTTTAATGCGCAAGCGTGCAAGAGAGAAATAAACGCATGCTACTACTGGAAGAAAAGACGAAGAAAAAAAGTCCTATAAAGTTATATCAAGTTTCGATGAGGTTCCGACAAACGTTGCAATATTGCAGAAATGTGTGGGAAGAGGCGTTACGTTGCGGAGCAGTTCTTAGTTTATTTTCTAGGAAAATTTGTTGGCTTAACCGATTGCTGCAGTCAGAAGGGTTGTATAATGCCGGTTGTAAAAAATATTAGCCAGGAACGAATATCTGCATTAGCGATGTTATAAGTCAAAAAATATTTTGTAAGAAGTATTCCAAATTTTAAGGAACGGGTTGATCACTTTGCAGGAACTAAAGAGCGAATAATCCACCTTAAGTTCAAATCTGTTAAAAATGTACGTATACAGTGTCCGCAAGAAAGTCCGCATCAAATGGGATTTTTTCTTATTATTAAGTATAGGTAAAATTTGAAAAAGCAGTTAGTTTTTGCTTACCTAAAACCAAAAATGACGTATACTGAAGCAGCTGCACGACTTGCGTTACCTGTCAAATTTGACATTTTTAATAAAATAGGTTCAAAAATGCCCTTATTTATCAAAATATCGAAAAACTTTATTCGAGAAAGTTGTTTATTTAGGCATTTTTAGCCTCTGTACGAAATTTTGACAGTCTAATACAATTTTTATTTTTTGCCAGGTTCTTGAAAATTTTGATCGACCCTCGTAGATTAACTTTTATACATCGATGTAAAACCATTTGCCTTTACTTTATTTGTAATCTTAATGCAACTTTGTGTAAAATTTTTGTTTCCAATTATTTATTTTGCTTCAAAAACTGAAATTGTTATTGATCAGTATGTAATGTTTGATGCAAAGTTTATCTAATTACATCAGTTTTGCCAAAACCGACGTTTCTCATTTTTCTTAAGTTAGTAAACAGATGTACAAAAAGAAAATATTAGGAAGCTTCCGTTGAAATTTTACTTAATTAATATTGGATCAAAAATATTAAATATTAATCGCTCGAAACATTTTATTCAACAAAAATATAGTTTAATATAATAAAATTAATTTAATTTAATATCTATTAATTAAGTAAAATTTCAACGAAACCTTCCTAATATTTTCTTTTTGTACATCTGTTTACTAACTTAAGAAAAATGAGAAACGTCGGTTTTGGCAAAACTGATGTAATTAGATAAACTTTGCATCAAACATTACATACTGATCAATAACAATTTCAGTTTTTGAAGCAAAATAAATAATTGGAAACAAAAATTTTACACAAATTTGCATTAAGATTACAAATGGGAGGGTTGAACAAAATTTTCAAGAATCTGGCAAAAAATAAAAATTGTATTAGACTGTCAAAATTTCGTGAAAAGGCTTAAAATGTCTAAATAAACAACTTTCTCGAATAAAGTTTTTCGATATTTTAATAAATAAGGGCATTTTTGAACCTATTTTATTAAAAACGTCAAATTTGACAGGTAACGCAAGTCGTGCAGCTGCTTCAGTATACGTCATTTTTGGTTTTTAGGTAAGCAAAAACTAACTGCTTTTTCAATTTTTACCTATAACTAATAATAAAAAAAAATCCCATTTGATGCGGACTTTCTTGCGGACACTGTATAGGTTAGTCCATATTATATTTTTTAATTTTTTTAACAGGTAAAATTATAGTGTTAACTTTTTTCCCGCCAGACAGACAGAAATTAGTGTAAATACATCAAAAATAAAATTTTAATATGCCAAAAAATAAATGGGCGTGACCCCCCCCCCCTTTAAATAACCTCGAGCCGCCACTGACCTTGACCACCTTTTGACGCATCAAAATGATGACATTTTGTGATTTATGTAATGTGTATATGTATCATTTTAAAATCCAGTTTTGGATTATTAAATATTTTAATACGGTAAGTTTGAATTGTGATATCAAATGTAATATATATGTCGTAGGCTGATAGTGAAATCCGTCATTTCATGAAGCGCCGGCAGATTGTGTAATAGGTATATTGGTAACTGGTTTGTTCGGGTTTGTCAGAGCATTTTTTTTATTTTTATAAAATAATATTAGTTGAAAAAATTTAATTAATGGGGAACAACGAACAAACCAGTTATCAATATACCTTTTAGACGGAATTACACAATCTGCCGGCGCTTCATGAAATGACGGATTTCACTATCAGCCTACGACATATACATAATTTGATTTTTTTATTTTTTATTTTGAAATTTCAATATAATATGGACAGAAATTTATTGGATTTTAAGAACATTCTGCCGCTTATTGCAAATTCTGCGCAGAAAGCTACTTTGGCTTCGCTTCCCACGAAATCTCAGATAAAATACGAGCGTTTTCTGCCGTGCGTAAAACAGAATACTTTACGCACTAGTGCGTAAAGTGAAGTGTGTGTATTTTGATTTATATTGTATATTTTCCGGTAGTAGAAAAAATAGTGTTTGCAATTCGTGCGTAAAGTGCGCCTACGGCTCACCCGCAAAAATTCCCATTCGTTAAAAAAATATATACTTTACACACTTGTTGCATAAATATCTATTACATAGATATGATTCAAACAAATCCCGGCTAAAATGCAACTTTAAATAACGTTCAAATAATTATTTTAAAATGTTTTTACATAAAATCCCCGTATATTCATATTTTTCATGTTGCCTTATTTTATTTCCCATAAGATTTCCGCACTCTCACAACAGGCAAAAAGTTACTTGTTCTTAAAGTAACTTTTCTTGTCATATCAAGAACGCAATAAATAATTTTAAAAACAAGCTAAGACTTCTAACGGGGTCAGCACAGACAAGAAATATGGAGAACTGTACGTAAATCATTTACGATATAAATCAGTCTTGAACCAATAGTTTTAGAACCCTACTGGTTACAAAGTAGCCTGGAACAACAAAGCCAAGATGATTGCTGCAGTGTAATGATTTAATATTAAGAGCCTTAGACTAATGTTTTGTTTTTGTTGGGTTTACATTTTTCTTAGCAAATCTAGCTGTAAGTGACTGTTGATGTCACTATTAGTTGAATTTGGGTTCTTTGATACGTAAATTTGTTACTTGGGTTATTCGTTATGATTTTTAATGCTGCTTTGATGGTTTTATATGAAGTTTGCTGTATATTGGAATATAAAGTAAGGCCACAGTCAATTAGTCTATACTCTATACTATAATATAAAATTGTGTGTATGACTAACGACTGAACGCTCAGCCTAAACCCGTAATCTTAAAATCATAAAATTTTTATGGTTTTCTCCTCATCCTAAACATTTTTCGAAAATCAACCCCTAAGAAGGTAAAAACGGGAGCTGAAATTTTATAGGAATTTGTGTATCTCAGAACCTAAAACTGGTAGAGGTTTAAAAATTCGTAAATAAGTTCCTTTGCCAATTTTTTTTTTTTGAAAGGAGGTAATTAAAGTAAAAATAATTGTCTATATTTTAACCTATTTTGTAGAAAACTGATACTATACTTAGTCTGTTACAATAAGCAAGTACGTATTTATTCTTTTGGCAAATTTTGCTCCTAGGGGGTGGAAAATAGGGTATAAGTAAAAGTTTATATTGGAAAATCTATTGCTGGTCCGAATTTTTTGAAACTCAGCACAAATACTCTAATATACAATTAATAAAATACTTACGTATTTCTTATTTTTTTCAAAATTGGCTCCCAAAGGGGTGAAAAGGGGGTGTTTTTGTTGAAATTTAGCAGAAATACTCTGCAATAAATATTTTTGGTCAGATTTTCTTGAAACTGAAAGCGTTATACATAAAACGCAAGTTAGAAAACACGTATTTCTTATTTTTTTGAAAATCGGAACCTAAAAGAGTTTATATTAAAAAAAAATATTTTTTGAAGGACTTTCTTATTTAATATTTCAGTTCTACCCCTAAATTTATAAACGCAACTTTCATGGAAAGGTCTGTAATCGTTATTAATTATCTGTAATGAAATAGATATATTTTTTAAATATTATGATGAATTTGGTATTATTTTCATGAACATAACTAACAGGTAAATGACATTTTTATTGAAAGAGAAAGAAATAATGTACCTACGAAAGCAAAAAAGAATTTTATTTTTCAAAATATTATGGGAACCTATTAAAGGTGCTAGTGGTCTAATATATATATATATCACATTACAATATTTTCAATGTAAACCCAAGTTTGTAAAAGTACACAAATTTGGATGAATAAGCAAAAAATCCGAATTTGCAATTTATTATAAAATAGAAAAATTTTTTAATTGAAAATCTTTTATAGTTTTTTTCTAATAAAAAAAAGCACCGTTTAAAACTTTATTATTATTTTCGTCTTTTCCATTACATTTCCCAAGTTATTTACAATTTGATACAGACATTTTCTGTATATTACCTATACAGTGTGTCTACGGATAGAGTTTGGAAGATTAAAAACTTTTTTATTAGTAGGTATAGAAGAAAAGGCCAATCTTTATAAAAACGTATGCTTGTGCTGAAACTACAATTTCGAATATAAGATTTGCGATTACCATACAGGGTTCGTCGCAAACAACATTTTTACTTTATAGGATTTTTTCAATTCTAATTTTCGATTCCTTGATTTATTAAATGAATTTTGCTTCTGCTGAAACTACAATTTCAAATATCACATTTGCAATTACTATGCAGGGTTCTTCAGAAACAACATTTTTAGTTTTTTGGATTTCGTTTAAAATAAATTTACGTAAAAACAAATAACAAACTATTGCTGCTTTCTTACTTCGAATATGATTTTATATCTGGCCGAGTAACGATTTTGTTGTAAGAAAACCATTTTTTATTTGCCTACTTTTGAAGTCTTTTTTTATCACATGTCATATTTCTTCAATTCATTCAATTATAAATTATAAAGCTTTTATTTAAACGAATTACCACCGAGTTAGCGCATAGTTCAACTCGACATTTAAATTCCCGATCACAGTTCCTAACTTGCTGTATTGGAATATTTGCAATAAATACTCTTATTTTTTTCTTTCAAGAGATCTAAGTTGTTATTGAAATTGGTTTTATACACATGTGGTTACAGATATCCCCATAAATGAAAGTCGATAATTGAAGACATTGCTGCAAGAACGAGGTAAGTCCACTTTTTTGCGAAAATTACATTTTTACACCATTATATACAATTCGCCAAGCCCGATCGATTGGTGCAAAAACGATGTATCTACAGTATATCCCTGGTTGCTTAAACCGATGTTGGACTTACCTCCCCCAAAGCAGATTGGTGCAAGAACGAGGCAAGTGCGGACTTACGCCATACAATATAATGTATGGTAAATATACTTTCTGAAACGAGTTTTAAAAATGCTAGAAAGTTTTTTCGATTATCTCGAAAACATGAAAAGTGGACTTACCGCGTTCTTGCAGCAGGGTCTTCAATTGTGAGATGGGGACTCCTACGTGCCAACTGATTTGAACCATAAGTACCTTCCAATCCATTTGTTCCCAAAGGGATGAATTGGAATTGAAAAAAAATCCCAAAATTTGTTGTTTCTGACGAACCCTGTATAATAATCGCAAATCTAATAGTTGAAATTGTAGTTTCAACACTAGCAAAATTATTTTAATAAATCAAGGAATTGAAAAATAAAGATCCAAAAAACTAAAAATGTTGTTTGTGATGAACCCTGTATATCCAGTAATAGCAAATCTGATATTCGAAATTGTAGTTTTAGCATGAACAGTCGTTTTTATAAAGAATGACTTCCCTTCTATACCTACTTATAAAAGAGTTTTTCCTCTTCCAAACTCTATCCGTGGACACACTGTGTACCGAGTGGCTAAATAAGATGCATGCCCGAAAGTCGTTCCTATTTGGCCACCCGGTACACATAATTATTGTATAGCCGGGTGTTGTAAATAATAGAACAAGCATACAAATGATATATTATAGAGATTCAACCGATGCCGCTGTCGTTATTAATTACTACCTTACTTTGTTGCAGGATCCTGTTATTTTCCGGAAAGATGGGTGGGTGCCTGGTTTCAATCTGGAGTCCGAGCGCCGGTAATCATAGAAGGACATCGACTCAGTACGAAAGGTCAATGTTTGGGATCTGACGGGGATAAATTTTTAATGGTGGACGAGTAAGTACTTCTTTAATAATTATACACTTCCGTACAAAAAAAACGGGCATCATAAAATTTCGATTAAGTTAGTTTAAGTTGTTTTTACTCCGATTTAAGTGATTTTTTAAAGAGCTCTAGATACATTTATTAGTTTTAACATGCCTATACAAATTTTAAAATAAATTGGTTTTTTGACATATTATACAAGGATAATCGAAAAGAAGTTTTTTTTGCCTAGTGTCAAAATATATAGAATAATTAAGAAGCAAAATTACTACAGAATATCAGTTTCCATTAAGCCGCAAATATTCTTTGCATTTTGGTTTTTGGTTCATGTCAATACGTGCATCACTCAAATGTAAAATGGTCTTTACGATGTCATTAATTTAGGAAACGCAAAACTAAAGCTATTGATGACCGATTTATTTTACTTAAAACTCTTGGGAATCGTCTTTTGACATCAGTACAGGCGGAAAAACAACTTTGAGAGGTTCGATTTAAAAATGTCAGGACTTGGACAGTTCATCGAAGATTACACGAAGGTAATTTAAAGTCACGCGGACCTGAATTACTACTGCGTCATAAGAGTCAAGAATGGAGGAATATTACCCAGGATGATATTCGCGGGTTAATTGATGTCATGAACCGATGTGTAAAGGCAGTATATACAAATATTATGTTACCTCTTTAATTAAATAGTGATTTGACGAGAAGCCGACTTTGTGTTGTTTTGGTTTTTATTTGTTTAATAGAAACAGGTCTCTTGGAGAATGGCCTACTTCTTTGAATCTTTCTAATAAGCTTAGACGTGACGGTTTTGATATGGAATTAAACTACATAATCTGAGACACCCGGTATAAGTTTAATATGATTTAATTTAAAATAATTTAGTAAAAAGTAATTTATTTTTATTATTATTTATTATTTATTTATTTATTTATTTATTTATTTATTTATTTATTTATTTATTTATTTATTTATTTATTTATTTACTTATTTATTTATTTATTTTCAACAAAACAGCATCTATAAGGATGAACATATAAATCTAAAAAAAACACATGAATTAACTTACTGTTCGTTGAAAAAAAAAATGACTTAATTTAAGCAAAGGTGTATTTGCATACACACAGAGCTCACTCGTCCATTTAGCCCTAAAATCTATATCTTAAACAATATAAACCCTAACAGAAATTACTATCTTAGCAATATACAATTAACTAATTAACCTACCAATTTCAATTGATCTATTGATTCATTTCGTATTACATTAAAGCTAAATATTAAAATTAACTATAATTCTATTATTCATCAGCTGTTTTTTAAGGTACGCTTAAAATTGATTGACTCAAGCTTCTTTAGATCATTTGTTTGCTTAGGTGTTAACATTTCAATTGATCTGTTAAAACAGTTGCTTGTCAAAAAATTAAAATAATTCCAGTCCTAGAACTTGAAATAACGTAAGCATAAGAACAATTAACAATGTTTTTACGAAAATATATTAATCTTCTAAGGCTTAAATATCTTAGTTAAAACATTTTAAATTTGAATAACTCAATTACCTTAATTTTATCATACTCTTTGTATTTTGGGACACCCGGTATATATCTTAGGGTCAATTTTTCTTTTTCTTTTTTAAGAAATAAACCAAATTATTGCGTTAGATAGAAAACAAACTCCGTAAACAGTCATCAACTTGCTGTGGCATTATTACCATCCAAAATAGCTGTTCCTTTAAAGGATAATTCTTGCTCTAAAGCATATTGAAAAGTACCAAAAATTGTCCCGATATATACCTTAGGCATTGAATATCAAACTATAAGAAGGCCATATAAGCAGATTTCCTAAATCTGCTACGTTAAATTCATAGATGGCACAATGCGTCACCAACATTAAAGCTTGTTGATGCAGTCACTAACGACAAGTTCTTTCACTGCTAAATTAAAACATTGTTGCCGTCTGTCTATTTGACTTGCTGCATGATCCTCTCTCCACTACCATAACCATACCGTCACGCGCATCGCGGTGCCTGGATTGCCTTGCACTGGCATATTATATCGTCGGCTTAGTGCAAAAATTCATTAAGTCAAAATTGACAGTTTTAAGTAAAACCCAGTTTTAAGAAATGGCGTAGTTTAAAATGATTTTAAAAAAAATTGCAATAATGTTATGCCTACGAAGTTGTCATGTGCATAATGTACAATTGTACAAACGTTTTTCAATATATTTTTACAAAATAGTATTTATTATATGCACAATTCCGAGCACAATTCATTAAGTGACTTAGCGAGTTTTCGACCCAACTACAAATAGCTATACTTGCTGTCGCTTTTTATCTACTTTTATTTGTATAACATTTAATAGCTAATGCAGCGGTAAAATCATTATGAAAATCGGTCCAATTACCCCGGAGTAATCAGCGTACATATCATTATCAAAAACATACATTCGGCTGGAATTGAGAACCTCCTATTTTATTGTCTGTTAAAAATGCTTAAATCCTTAAAAATTCCAATAAAATACGATATGCGGCAACACCACGACATCACATCAGTGAATTTGAGACATCTGTTGGCGAGGCGCTGCATTTGTAACTATATATTTACGATCAACTCAACAATGGCGGCCAAACCGTCTCCAATACAGTCTAAAACAAGGTTGTCAAGTTTTATCGAAGATCCACTATTCTTATAGTTTGGTATTCAATGCCTGAGGTTACAAAACGACTATAAAATATAACAGAAAAAACACTACTAACAAAATGTGACTTAGTTGATATTCTTAATTTTTTGCACGGCTTTATTCTTTCCCACCCTAATTTATTAAAGTGCATTGCTTACGTCATAGGCGTACCACACTATTAATCTGCAAGAAACAATCTTTTAAACTCTGCAAACAGCATTAAAATCCGTGATGTCGTTTCCGAACTACAGACCGGTTATTAAGGTATCAAAAACAATTTGTCAAACTTTCTGATGATGAGCAGTTTATTTTACAAAGTCAGTTCAATGGCACCTCTTTATTGGTGCTGTTCTATTTAAAGCACCAAATAAAGGAAGACTGGCAATAATACACCGAGAAATGCCAACACAAAGTCTGAATAATAATTACCCAAACTTCGAAACCAAATGTATAATCAAGCAGAGGTTTACGGAAATAATATCGAAGAAAAGCAATTTTCCCTTGTCAAGTCGTAAACTTTTAAATTTACCTCGTAGGTATATTTGGACTGCACGCAAAACAGTAAAGTTTTAGATCCCTGGAAAATTCAATTATTGGCAGCTTTCCCAACCGCAGTAAGGCACATGAAATATTGTTCAAGGACGGCCGAAAGCAAATAAATTCTGCGCTGGTGTATATTTCCTAACAATATTGCCAAAATAAAAGTAATACAATCGTATAGTTAAAATAAAGATTTTTATTGCGAATATAAATTTGAAATCAAATAGCGAGCCAAACCTTATCATTTCATGCATTTTTTTATGCTTAGGTACACTGAGAAAAATCCTTCTACTGATTAATACTATAAAACTATAATATTATGTGACAGCCATGTGGTTTCCTACTGTAAGACAACGAAAATTGCTAGACCGTTGTATAGTGATAATATCAAAGTAATTTAGTCAATAGGAAATAGGAGTTAAGGCTACCATAAAATAGTTTATAGCCATTATTGCTCTGAATAATCACAGTAGTTACCAAGTTCTATTTGGGGTGTAATCTGCATGGTTTTATATACTGTATTAGTTCCGACTGGTAGCTGTAATGAAGCTTGATAATATTCATAATAATATTTGCTCGCTACGGTTAATAGAGCATAATATACCTACTTACCACTAAAAATCAGTGTTCTCCAAAATTTAAATAGCTTCGAATGTGATATTGTTCTTGTCGTTTAACATTACATATGAGTATTTATTATGCATCATAGTTTACTGAGATGGTAAAATTCGTCCATAGATTATAAAGTCCAATACTAATGACGGGTTGTGCGAAATAAGAATATTTTATTGCTTTATCTGACATGCAAAGTTTGAGAAAAACTAAAATGCGAAGTAAAAATAAATTTATTGAAATAGGTAGGTATTGGTACGATCAATAAAATTCAAATTTGGACAGGGCAGTTAGAAGACTCCGAGCAACGATGTGACCTGCGCAACAAACACATTAAGACGATTTTTTTTTTAATATGCCCAAAACCATTTTTTATACTCTTATTTTTTTTAATTTAGATATTAATTTTTTTGTTATTTGCCTTACTTAACAAAGGTGTGAGGATAGATATTCGGAAATAAAATCAACAACTTTTTGTAAAATAAGGTCTCAAAACGCTATTTTGCTCAAAAAGGTCGATAATTTTGTCCATTCCGCACCTTAAAAACCAAGGCAATTTTTTATGCTAAAAAGTAAAAATAAATTATGCATTATATATTAACAAAACTTAAATTACAACAGATCTTCAAAAAATATATCTTGTGTGAATAAAATACTATCTTGAAAAAAACTAAGAGGAAAATTTATTGAACCAAATATAAAAATAATATTTTGGGATATATTTTTCATCGGTAAGTAAATGCCCTTAGAATATTTTAAGGAAATTAAAATTAAAGAACGTTTCGAGTCTTTATAAAAAATAGACTAAAAATATTAATTGGGTGCCTCAACTTTTTTTTTAACCGTTTTTACAAAAGGTGCGGACTTGACACTTAAGGTGCGGATTGGACATCGTATATGATTAAATTCGATTAAATCAAAAGATATAAAAAGGTAAAGAACTATTTATTAAAAACCAAAACGTAAATTCCAAATAAGTACTTTTTCTTTCCTCTTTATTCATGATCTAACACAATTTAACAAAAAATTAAAGATAGAAAAACGGAAAACACATTTCTAAAAATAATACAGGGTATCCGAAAATATGTGGGAAGTATCTCGGATTTAAACAGGGGACATTAAAATAACATCACCAAACATATTATAGTTAGTTTCATTAATAGTTCTTAAGAAGTACCTACGTTTTTATGTCCATTCTGCACCTATTTGTCCCTTCCGCACCGATAAATACTTATTTATGTCAAATCCGCACCAACGTAAAACAGGCGCGAAACGGACGGTGCCGAATGGACATTTTTTTACTTTTTAATTTATTCACAAAATCTGGCAACGCTGATTCGAATTATTCTTAGGTTATGTTTTGCCGACCTAAAAATGCACCATACCATAATCTATTTTTCTAAAAGAAATACGTAACGTAAACGGAAACTGCGGTGCAGAGAGGACACGCAAGAAAGTGAGCATTTTTTACTTTCTTTTTTTAATTAACTGTTTTGCCAATATATATCAAAAAATGGGTACTTACCAATATCTTTAAGCGGCAAACAACACTATAACAAAACCAGAAATGATAAAAAAACGCACTAATGCCAAACTGACGCTGCCTTAATGTGTGGATTTCGTAGGTGCGGAATGGACATTTTTCCGGGGTGACAGTCCTAAAAAGCTAATAGTGAGCTATTGCGGGTTATCTCGGTTATGTCATTGAATATTTTAGTAGAAAGAATAACCAAATCTATGATATATATATTGTTTTTATTATAATTGTATTTTGATTAAACAATTAAATTGCCTCCAATTTAGCAGTTGCTACGTAGGACAGGTACGGAAGTCGACAAGAAAGTTTTTTTTTTGAGAAAATTATCGGGTTATTTCTTTTATTTTGTACTCTAAGTGTACTTTTTACTGAAAACTGAATTAGTTTATTTATAAAAATAATAATTTGGGCTTTTATATGAATTCTCGACTTTTTGAACAAGGAAGGACAGTTGTATTTCCGTTTTGGCCATATTAAAAAAAAATGTCTTAAAACTCATAATACGGCGCGAGGCGATTGCCGATCGCTACGAACCCCCACCAACGTCGGATTATAGGTTCTTACGGATACAATTAGATTTTGCTGCTTTCTTAATTGTAGAGAAAGCGCTTTACCTATCATTTATGGCACCCTGTTGAAGTCTGATCTATTTTACGTTAAGATGTTGGCGGCAGAGACAGAATTGGGCTAAGTTATTTTACCAACGCATTTACCATTATTTTAAACTTGTAAGTCTTAATGGTTTATTAGCATAATATTCATGGGTAAAAAATATAAATATATTCATTTTCAATTATGTCTAGTAGTTTGGGTTGTGCTAGAGAAAGTATGAATATGGAACCAAATTCCGTTGAAAATATGATTGTAAATAACTTTTCGTCATTCGATTTAAACAAAAAAATTATAAAAATGATTAATCCAGCTGGGTTTTTACGCAACCCCAAGTTAACATGTCACGAGCCGCTTCTGCTTAAAGTAGATATAAACAACATGACTCTAACATCGACAATTAATAATATTTTGTATTTTTTAAACGTTAATGCAATGACTATTTTAATAACAAGCTGTAAATAACAATTAATTTTTTCTTGTATTTAAAAGACAAGCAAATAACAATTTAGAGAAAAAGCTTTTCTGCTACTAAAAAGTAAAAAGATAAATTCGAAGCCGTGGACCCCATATAATACCGTGCCCTAAAACGGAAGTCCCAACTTCAATTCATCACACAAATTACTCGAATTAGAAAATCTCTTTCAGCCTTTATTAGAACTGCCTACATTGTGCTTCGCCGCTAAAAAATAAATCGAAAAACGAATGAACCGCATTTCTTGCGCCGATTTCAATTATCTTAGAATTTTTTCTCTTTTTCTTCGACAAATAAACCGAACTGCACAGGGATTATTTATAACCATTTGGAATTACACCCTACAATAGAGAATTTTTCTTTAAAAATAAATCCAGTAATAAATTTCACCTGTAAAAATTATAATTTTTAGAGTCAGCGTTGGTAATTGAGCAAAAACTTACACGAATATACTAGAAACGAATTAAATAGGGATACATTTCTGGATTCGGCATTAATAGCGTCGTTGGTACAGCGGTCAGAAACCGTCAGCAAATTAACGACGCATGCGCACGTGTTTTAAAAGCGTTCGCACACGACAAATCCCAAACCGCTGACAGAAAATTCGACCTTCGCAGAAGCCAAAGCAAAAAATTTCCAACCAGTTCGCAACCGTTCGAAAAGTTAGAAATCGGTAGAGAATTGCTTATACGAACGAAGCTATTATACCGGGTGTTTCTCAAAAGACGTTCACCCCTATAACTTTTTTATATTTATACACTACGGTTTAACCGGAAGTGACCTTGACTTTGATATTTTAAATGGGACGTTTTGTATATTTTTACTTATTTGGGTTCAGCATAACATTATGAGTGAAATGACACCTCACTTGTCATTTTTTGACTTGTTATAACATTTTTATTTTTTATTTTCAATCTAGAGTGCTACAAATTAGTTAAATCTGTTAATTTAGAGTCATCCTAAGTTTCACAAGCGTTTAAAAAATTAAATTTTGTTTTCTTGACGTTTACTCCATTTTTCCAAATGGATCGATGTGGTTTCACTAGCATATTTAAAACGAGCATTTTTTTTCTACAATTTAATACCATATACTCCTATGCTATTTTAAAATTGACACTGAAAAATTTGCCTTAAATCCCAATTGCAAATTTAAAAGCGTTATGCATTATTGCCGCCCTCTCTATTCTAAATAAATATAAAGGCGGCCTTGAAAAACCATGGAATGGTTTTGAAACGCAACGCAGAAGTTGTAATGTCATTAGTTCATAAAACACACAATATATTTAATCTTACGGCTTTAGAAGAATTTTTATGGTCACTCCAAAAATTAAGAGCATATCAATTTGTTCATTTCTAGTAAAACTAACCATTTTATCTGATTTACAATGTAAGTTTAATAAACGAATGACATAACAATTTTAATTTAAAACCATATTGGTTTTCAAAACCATTCCATTGTTTTTCAAAGCCGCCTTTATATTTCTTTAGAAAAGACGGGGCGGCAATAATGCATAACGCTTTTAAATTTGCGATTGGGACTTTAGGCAAATTTTTTCGTGTCAATTTTAAAATGGCATAGGAGTGTATGGTATTTCAGTTTTTAAACGCTTCTGAAACTTAGGAAGTTAATTATTATGACATCATTTTAATTTTTATATACTACATGACTATAAATTAACAGATTTAATTAATTTGTAGCACTCTAGATTGAAAATAAAAAATAAACATTATAATGTTATAACACGTCAAAAAATGACAAGTGAGGTGTCATTTTAGTCAGAATGTTATGATCAATCCCAATAAGTAAAAATATACAAGACGTCCCATTTAAAATACCAAAGTCAAGGTCACTTCCGGTCAAACCGGAAGTGCTAACAAATTGAGAATTATGCCAATAAATGCAGACTCATGTCTTATGCATAATCTCAAAATTTTATTTTAACATCTATAAGTACAAAAAAGTCATTGTGGTGATCGTCTTTTGAGAAACACCCTGTATATAGGCAGGCAAATGTTTCAGTTCTGTTGTCTAAACAAAAAAAAAATCAATTGGCTATCAATGGGTTTTTTACTATAACCGAATTCATTATATTTAGCACTGGCAATCTGAATTAGAACCTATTAAAGATACATCCCTATAATAAAAAACGCTCCCAGAGGGTCACAAAGCTTTCCTAGAAACAATTTTTTAGGATGCCGCGAAAGCAAGTTTGAAAACACGAGATCATAATATACTTAATACGTCATCCCATTATCCGCGCAATTCTTTTATTTGTCAGTCCTGAACCCGATTTCTTTATTTCGATAACTTTAATAGAAAAGAACATGAGACATGCTAGAAATCATTCGAGTAGATGTCCGAGGGTCGACCACTGGTCGATTTGTTTGTGACCTAATAGCTGGTTCCGCGACTTTTTATTATTGGCGTATTTTGTTTAATTATTTTCTGGGTAAATATTTCAAAACTAAATCTAATCTCAAAACTAATGGGTAAATATTTCAAACTAAAATCGTAAATTTTTTTAAAATTTCTTTTTCTGTATACTATGTACGTAGATAAGGGGGGTACTGGGGGACAGTACTCCCCTCGAAGCCAGTTTGTATCATCAATTAATTCTTGAATTAACCCCATTATCATTATGCAACACTACAACTTCTTAAATGCTGTATAAAAAATAATAGCTCTTTTATGTGTTACCACCAGCGTAGCTAGGGGGAAATCAAGCCTGTTATTATTGACCTGTTAGATCAGTGATTCCCAAAGTGGCTCAGGTGGACCCCCAGGGGTCCACGGGAGACTCGACGGGGGTCCACGCTGGCGTGACAAAAAAATGGGGGTTCACAATTAGTAAGCGGGGTACCACGAAAATTTATCTGGTTTTGATAGCGAAAAACTAAATTTTTTTGTTTTTATAGAAGTTACGTTACGTTATTAATGATTATTTTTAATTATATTACGACTGTTATCATATTACAATGTAATGTAAACCTTACAATGTAATATGATAACAATAATAATTAATAGTGTAATAATTACATATTTGAATAAATACAACACAAGAAAATATACTATTTTTCTTTTTATTTTTACCACTTCGGGAGTTTTCTGAATAAAATAAGTGAGAATTAATTATTTGTTTCTTGTGCTGTGAGTAGATGACAAAAAAGTAAAGTTGGATGTAATCAATTTTTTGATTGCCCAACTTTACTTTTTTGACATCCACTCACAGCACAATCAATTAATTAATTAACCAATCAATTCTCACTTTTTTCGAAAACTGTTAATTCGTAGTTGGAACTCAGCCGCAACGCAAAATTTTCATAGTTAGATCTAATCTTCACGTTTTTTGTCGAGTTTTGGGAATATGGTAGAAATGTAGCTGCAGGGGGTCCACCGGAACCAGCAAAATTTTTAAAGTGGTCTATGAGAAAAAAAAGTTTGGGAACCTCTGTGTTAGATGATACCTGATACATAATATGTACTAAATACATTTTCTTTTATTCATTTTATCAAACAATTTCTTTAAACTTAAAACTGTATGTAACTGCAACTCAAAGTGTATTTGGCCGCTTTTTAAAGAAAACAAAAAATAAACGAGATAATTGATTGAAAAGGGCTAATGCGTCACTAATGTTTTCTTTTCCAGTCAGTCTCAACCATTAAAAAAAATATATTAATAAAATTATTGTGGTAATTTTTCTTCGTATTAAATTATTGACTAATTTTAGCATAGGGGTCATTTAGTATTGTAAGGATACATCAACAGCGCCGCAGGCTAATCGCCGAAAAAAAATTTTGAGTGCCACCCCATAAAAGTTTTTTTTGGCCTATAAAAATTTTATTTTAGATGTATTTACACTGATTTCTGTCTTTGCGCGAAAAAGTTAACACTGTAATTTTACCTGATAAAAAAATAAAATATTTACTGACCTATACGTACATTTTAAACAGATTTGAACTTAAGGTAAACAATGACAAACTGACAACGAATATTTGAATATACATTATACAACCCTCCTTATTGCAGCAAGTGGTTCTCAACCGCCGTTCCGCGGAACACCGGTGTTTCTCAAACCTCTCCCAGGTGTTCCGCGAAATAATTTATTAATATCACCTAATCTGAATCATGAGATAGTATTCGATAAAATTATTACTTTCCCGCAAATATGTTGACAAAGGTGGTGTTCCGCCAGTTTCCTATTGCTACCAAAAGTGTTCCGCCACCGCCACCACAAAAAGGTTGGAAACCACTGGGTTAAGCCAACAGATTTTCCTAGAAAAAAAAACTAAGAACTGCTCCGCAATGTAATTCCCCTCCCACGCGTTTCTGCAAAATTGCAACGTTTGTAGGACTCTTTTTCTTTGTCTTTCCTTCCAGTAGTAGCATGCGTTTATTTCTCTCTTGCACGGTTGCGTAATAAAATTTCGCTGGGAAAGCAAACCCAGACCGGAGGTCAAGAGTCGCATTGACCTATTATACAAGGAACGTACGATAAGTACCGTTATGTATAGTGCGTGGCTGTGATCATAAACTCTGGTAAAATACAAGGGATATTTTAGAGGTAATAGTAATAATAGTACACGATACAAACGAGGTTTGGCTGATTCGATGGCTTTTAAACCTTATTTAAACTTAATAATAAATATTAAGTTACATGAGAAGAGAATTATCGACAGAGGTCATTCACCAAATGACCATAATGAAGAGCCGCCACTGACCTATAAATAACCCAACTTTCTATTTAACCACCCATAAAAAGTATCTGCAAAATTATTATTTTCCGAATTATCGCATACTTGGTAGTAGTTGCGACTCATCTTAATCAGCTTTCAGTAAATATCACAAGACATTAAAAATACAACAGTTATTACACAAAACCGATAAACCGAACATTTTTTTTAACCGCTGTTAAAGAAATCACAAAAAAACACCAAACGGAAATAGGGATGTTCGATATACACTCACCGGCACAAAATTCCGCCACCCTGAAATTTTGGCCAAGTTTGATGTTTTATAACTTATTTATTTTTTATCCGATTTTGGTGATTTTCTTATCAGTTTGTAGATTAATTTATTCTGTTCTTTTTTAATTATTTTATAAAGTATTATTTTTCGATTAGGCTATATATTATACAGGAAGAAATCAAAATATTGTTTTTTGTCGTAAGTTTAAAACACCCTGTAGCAAAATTGGGGTGGATAATTTTGTTTACATACTGTTTCTTGTAATCTCTGATGTATTCTAAACATTTCTTTTTTTGATTCATTCCATTATCTCATTTGCGCTGAGAGCTGCAAAATTTTAAATGAAACGCTGATTTGAAGCCTAATTTTATTAAGAAAAACAAACACTTGGTATATCATAAAGTTAATTAACAAAAACAATTTAATAACGTGTATTTCCTCCTCTCGCAGCAATGACAGCTTGCAGTCTTCGTGGCATCGAATGAATAAGGTGACTTAATCTTTCTTGAGGAATAGCTTGATATTCTTCGGTCAGCGCCAGTCTTAAGTTTTGCAAGGTTTGTGGTTGTACAGGACGACGACGAACGGCTCTTTTAAGTTGATCCCAAAGATGTTCGATTGGCTTGAGATCAGGGCTACAGGCAGGCCATTCCAATCTTGGAAGTCCAACTTCATCCAGATATTCGCTCACTACATGTGCAACGTGAGGTCTAGCATTATCATGCATTAATGTAAATTGGTTCCCAATAAAAGGAGCAAATGGAACAACAACTTCTTGGAGTATTTCCTTAATGTAACGGTGGGCGGTTAGAGCTCCATTTTCAACAAATATAAGATTGGTGCGTGCTTCGGTAGAAATACCCGCCCAAATCATGACAGAACCTCCATGATATGAGATTCGTTCTGATATGGTGCAGTCAGCATATCTTTCATTTCTACGTCGGTATACTCGCTCACGACCATCCGGTGACCTTAAACAAACCCTGGATTCATCCGTGAATAGTACGTTTCCCCACTGTTCTAGAGTCCAGTCAGAATGCGATCTCGCAAATCTCAGTCGGTGTTGTCGATGCCGTGGAAGTAATCGTGGACATATTGTTGGCCTTCGTGAATGAAGCCCATCTTCTGCCAATCTTCTACGTATCGTTCTTTCACTTACATTTACTCGCCGAATCATTTGTAAGTCATTTTTTAAACACACAGCAGTAGATCTTCGATCTCTTAAAGAACTAATGGTGACAAAGTGATCATCAGCTGCAGTGGTCATTCTCCTTCTGCCAGAGCCTTGCCGTCTAGTAAACATTCCCGTCTGTAAATACCTATTCCAGGCATCACGAACTGTAGACCGCGGAATTCTTAGAGTACGGGCGACATAACTTTTGCTATGGCCATCCTCTATTAACGCAACAATTCTACCCACGTCTGCTGGAGTTAATACCATATTGACACACAACAAGTTATAATATTGTCGCTGTCAAACATTCTGCCACAATAATCGCGTCCTAAGCCAACGTCGATATTTTTTTACCGAAAGCTTGACATACATTTTCAAAAAATAACATCGTTACATTTAAAATTTTGCAGCTCTCAGCAAAAATGAGATAATGGAACGAATCAAAAAAAGAAATGTTTAGAATACATCAGAGATTACAAGAAACAGTATGTAAACAAAATTATTCACCTCAATTTTCCTACTGGGTGTTTAAAAATTACGACAAAAAACAATATTTTGAAATCCTCCTGTATAATATAGCCTAATCGAAAAATTATACCTTATAAAATAATTAAAGAAGAACAGAATAAATGGATCTACAAACTGATAACAAAATCATGAAAATCGGATAAAAAATAAATAAGTTATAAAACATCAAACTTGGCCAAAATTTCAGGGTGGCGGAATATTGTGCCGGTGTGTATACATCGATGCATCGAAAACATCGATATTTTCAATTTGATGTATCGTTTTTAAGCGATGCATCGAGAGCATTTGAAATTTGTCGATGCATCGAGAGCATTTGAAATTTGTTGATGCATCGAGGGCATTTGAAATTTGTCGATGCATCGATGTATTTTAATCAATGTATTAGGCCTTAATTCTATTCGTGAAATAATTATTTTGTCGTTGCCTCTCGATCTTGATTATACCTTCTACCTATGGTTTCAGTTAAGGTGTGAGCTTAGAATAATTAGATTTGTTATTTGTTTTGTATAATTCTATTAAAATGTTTTTTCTATGCATGGCAAACATCGATGTCTTTCCGCGATACATTTTTGTGGACATTTTAAACGGAAATGAATGAAACGACGTCATTACGGCCTCGTCTTTGGGGGAGGATCTGTTACAGCTGTGTTGCAATACTGCATACTTTTTATAAGGTTTTAGACAAAGGTTTAAATTTCCCACATCATGATAATACTTTTAACAGAGTAAGTTTAGCAAACAATATAAAAGGGCGCAATTCAGATCCTGAGATAGGTTCATTTGTTATTGTTTTATCTATCTATGTACCAGATCATTAACAGAGATAATTGATTATACCGGATGAATACTACAAAAACCAATTTATTTTTAAACAGATTGAAGAAGCATTTAAGCTATCGTAAACCAGTTTTTTAATTAGATAGGAAATGGTTGGAATATGTCCTATTTCTGTATCTATCTTAAGGAGCTACTAAATCAATTTATACAATTTGGAACGTATTATTTTCTTATATCACAGAATTATGTTTACCACCCGAAAATATCGGGTACTTATACACAGATCATATACAGATATATTGTGTAATGTGTTCCGCGCTAGTAAGGTCAGAAAAAACACACTGTTTATATAGTGGATTTCACCTTAGTTTTTAATGGCCGCCGCTGACACATGTCATTTATAACATTTCTTTTTACAGAACTTAAGGATTGGCCAGGGCCGGACTTAAAAATTATGTGTGAACATGGGTCAATTTATTTGTAGTTGTAATTATGGAAGGAAACGAGAATTGCCTAAGCAATTTTTAAGATATTTCAAAAAAAAAACACTGAAGGGGAATGGAAATAGGATAGAATATCAGAAAAACAATTTCATTTAATTTTTATTTATAATATAATAAAGTGCTGTTATTTTGGTAAAAACACACTCTTAATTTAGTACAGTAAAAAATATACAAGGGGCAGTCGTGAATCTAGTATCATCAATAATAAACTACGTTTTTTATTAAAGAATTATTTTGTTTTTTTATTTGATTTTAGACCATGCAGTGTTAAGTTGAAAAAATCTATATATTATATTTAATAGCTTATTGTTTACTTTTTTATTTTCTTATTCACGGGTAGATATTTTTTTCTTTAGACTAGGTTCTAAAGAGTTTAAAGTTTACAATAGGTCTAACTTTTCGTTGGTTTATAATAAAACAATAAAAGTTTGTAATGTTATCGAATTATATATTTTTTTTTAATGAATAAAGAAAAAATAATGTAAGTATATACTACAAAAAAAAGATTTTTGTCCATGCGTTTGCAGAACAGATACCTCAAGCACTCTTCAATACAACTGTATGTAAAACTTATTTTAGCATAATGGTTCACTTTGGTTTTTAAATTTAATTTTGTTGCAAGTTCCCTATTATTTTTGGTCTTCATCTGACAAGCTGTCGATGTCGTCGTCACCGTCCGAGACATTAATAATTATTTACTTACTTTTGCATAAAAAGAAACACGTCACAGATACACACAGTCCGGCAGTTTAAAACCAAAAAGTCTAATACGCACAAAATATAAGCAAAATGCTGTCTGAAAAATACCAAAAACAATAACACGACCGATCAAGAATTAAAGACTCTAAGAATTAACAGCAGAATGCACGCGGTGTGTCCCAAGTCCCAATGCGGCTCTGTGATATTTAAAGAACGCGACAAGACAATCGAATTAATGAAGTACGAAAAGAGATATGCGAGAGCAAATGCGTAAGACAAAGATGGCATGTGCTTTTGACATGTTTGAGCTCATTGAAGGGCAACGTATTGAACTGTGTAGTGTGCATCTTCGTCATGTACATGTAACTATACGGTCAGTTATATATCCATCTCTTGTTAATCTAGCCAATGCCCGTGCCTGAAAGCCGTTTATAGAATTAGGGATTTTTAAATCACGTGTTGGCTAATATGTTTGACAAGAGAGACGTCAAAGCATTAAAAACTAAGGTGAAATCCACTATAATATCTCTTCAGTCTACGTTAATTATTAAACGTTTTGGACAATATCTTAAAGTAAACGTGAAATTATTAAAATAATTTCAAGAATCGCGGAAATGTCAAGTTAAAAGCCGTCCAGGCGGTGCAAACTTGGTGACTACCTAAGTTTATTAAAGTTAAATCAGAATTTAATAGTCCCCCAAACTAAGTGTTCATATTGTTTTCAAAGGTTAATTGATAGCTTTTAACCACTAAGGAGAGTTGATGTAGATAATGTGCCAGTAGGTCAAGACATTTCGAAGTAGATAAATTTGTGTCAGCAAAATTAAGTAGGCATTTTTTAAATTATTTACTTCTTTATCATATGACTCTCATCCGATAAGTCAGGTTGCTCTTTTTACACAATATTCATCCCATGCGAATGATAATACTGTTTAAAAATCACTAATCATTTATTAAAATCGACTCTCACATCCTCAATATAGAACATCTTTGACCTTCCACCACTTCATCTGGTGATTAAAGAAGAGGCAAGAATGGGACTATATAGAATGCAAATAGTCCAGGACGTGGGGGTTTTTTGAATGCAAAAGGTGGGGTAGCAGCGATTTTTTAGTATGTTGTTAGGCTTGGGGCCCTAATGGAAAATTCAAGTTTTCGACCTCGAGGCGCATGCGCTCGAGCCGCCATCTTGGATTTTAGGTACAAAAATTTGGTTTTTTGATAATAACTCAAAAACGGTGGCTTTCACGACAAAAGATGTTCTATACAAAGTTAAAGAGGATGAAATTTCCTACATTTTTTGTAGAGTTTTTTTTTGTAGCACACATATGTTAGGAGTTACAGATCCGTGAAGTTGCACTATTTGAAAAAAAAATGCGGAAACTTTTTGGTTGTTTTATTTTATTATTCTTATTATATAACTATAGTTTTACATAATTATAAAAAAAAACTATAGGCATTTGAATATTATCATTTAACAGTAGTATACTTTTCGTAAATAAAGTTAAAGGCGAAAAGTATATCGCATTTTCTTTTTAAATTTAAGAATAGTAAATTATGATTTTAGAGCGTTACAAAAATTAATGTCTACTACATTTTGGTACGTTTCGATGGTCCGGATTGGTTATTGTCGGTGTCCTGTAACTCCTGTAGTTTTTTCCTAATTGAAAAGGGATGCATGACGTAGTGTGACAACCACTGAAGGCATGCAAGAACAGAATGTGCTTGGTTGTTTCTTGGTATTTGAGGCTACTTGCTGAATATAACCTCTCAGCAGTTTTTCCTTTTCCAGGTTTACGGAAGTAGATAGAACTTTCGGCTGGTGCTAAATAGCTAAATAACAAAATATAATACTTTTTTTTTTGAAGTAGTGCAACTTTACGGAGCTGTAACTCCTAACATTGCTACAAAAAAAAATTTTGTAAAAAAAATGTAGGAAATGTTATCCTCTTTAAATTTGTATAGAATATCTTTTGTCGTGAAAGCCACTGTTTTTGAGTTATTATCAAAAAACCAAATTTTTGTACCTAAAATCCAGCGCATGCGCCTCGAGGTCGAAAACTTGAATTTTCCATTAGGGCCCCAAGCCTAACAACATACTAAAAAATCGCTACTACCCCACCTTTTGCATTCAAACACCCCTTTTTGATACCCACGTATCAAAAAACCAAATTTTTGTACCTACAATCCAAGATGGCGGCTCGAGCGCATGCGCCTCGAGGTCGAAAACTTGGATTTTTCATTAGGGCCCCAAGCCTAAAAACATACTACAAAATCGCTACTACCCCACCTTTTGCATTCAAACACCCCTTTTTGATACCCACGTACTGGAGTAAAAGTTCTGTGTCCCTTTCTGGGGTGAACAGAACTGTACACACAGTGCCCATGTCATTGTGATCTAAACCAAGCCCTACGTTTTTCAATCTAAGTCCTCTTTGATGCAAATAATTTTTTTCTCGCACGGTATTTTAGGTATTTCATGTTATTAAAGTAATAATAGATTTAAGTAGATGGTTGTAGATAAAGCACAATATTTGACTTGCATATAATAAACCATTTCATAAAAATTACGTTTGTAAATACCCGTTATACTTTTCATCAGCCCTGTTAAACAAGTATTTTATTATTTAGAAATTGAATGCTTGGGTGCTACTATTGTAATAACCAGTTGAAACAAAAATATCAATTAATCATGCAACAAAAGCATCACTTTTGTCCATTGAAATGTATTTATTTGTTAGACTAAAATTCATAATGGTTAAAACAAAGGCCTCAAAAATATTTTAATTTTTTGTTATCGCAATTGGTTATTTAATAATATTTGGTCTTTTATAATACCCGGAGAGTGCTATATTTTTTTGTAAAAGGGTAAAAAAAAATTACAATGTTCTTCGTGATTATAAGATTGTAGTTATTTGACATTTCGTTAAAAATATCGATATTTCTAGAGTCTATGCTATAATATTCTTAAAAAACAAATTCTTTGGGCAATTCATGCATGATTATTTGTTAGCTCAATCAGTGGCGGCTCTTTCTCAAGGTCATTTGGTCAATGACATCCCTCACTAATTCTCTTCTCATGTAACTTAATATTTATTAAGTTTAAATAAGGTTTAAAATCTATCGAATCAGCCAAACCTCGTTTGTTTCGTGTACGATTCCTATTACCTCTAAAATATCCCTCGTATTTTACCAGAGTTTATGATTACAGCCACGGACTATACATAGCGGTTCTTATCGTACGTTCCTCGTATATTAGGTCTAGGCGACTCTCTTGACCACCGTGTTTGCTTTCCCAGAGAAATTTTAATGCACGCAAGCGTGCAAGAGAGAAATAAACGCATACTACTACCGGAAGGAAAGACAAAGAAAAAGAGTCCTATAAAGGCTATAAGCCATATCAAGTTTCGATGAGGTTCCGACAGACGTTACAATTTTGCAGAAACGTGTGGGAAGGGGAGTTACGTTGCGGAGCAGTTCTTAATTTATTTTCTAGGAAAATTTGTTGGCTTAACTGATTTCTGCAGTAAGGAGGGTTGTATAATGTATATTCAAATATTCACTGTCAGTTTGTCATTGTTTACATTTTTTGGATTTTTAATTTACGTACGGGTGCCAGTAGGGTTTGATAATTTGTTGGTTTGTTATTATTTAACGAGTGTTGTGTTAAATAGTTGATTGTTCCTTGTGTCACAAAATGTCGTTTGTAAAAAATATGAGCCAGGAACGATTATCTGCATTAGCGATCAGTCGAAAAATATTTTCTAAGAAGTATTTCAAATTTTAATGAACGGGTCGGGTCATTGATCACTTTGCAGGAACTAAAGAGAGAATAGTCCACCTTAAGTTTAAATCTGTTTAAAATATGCATATAGGTCAGTCCATATTTTATTTTTTGATTTTTTATCAGGTAAAATTATATGTTAACTTTTTTCCCGCGAAGACAGAATCTAGTGTAAATACATCAAGAATAAAATTTTATTAGGCCAAAAAAACTTTATGGGCTGGGCGTAGCACTCAAAAAAGATGGGCTTGTGTGGCGCTGTTGATATATCCTTACAATACTAAATGACCGCCCCCCCCCCCCCAATTCAAATAAGCTTGAGCCGCCAGTGAGCTCAATTATTATTTCACAAAATTGTTTATAAAAAATTGTTTTTTTCCTCAGACCGACCACTTTTAACACTATCGTTAACAATACGGGAAATTCTCCACTTAATTGCTACCCTAGATACTGTCGATTGGCGGGCGATTTGGATATTTTTCATTGAACATATCACGGATTTGCTTCCCTATGACTTTTACTTTTATGTTCACGACCCAACATAATCAAAATTTCTATGCAAAGGTTCAGCGAGGCACATTTTAGATGTAACATCTAGAGGCAAAAAGGATCGCTGTTGGTCTACTTGCCAGGTTTTCGGAACCTCCCCTCATTTACTACTACCTACTACTACTACAGAGCAAAATTCAAATGTGATTCACTGAGATTTTTTGACGCCTCAAACTTAAATAACAAATTGTCATTGTTAATGCCTTGATTGTGACCTTGAGAACGTTGATAAGTCGAGAAACATATCATTCGTGTATAGCAGCATTAACGTGTTAATGTAACGTTTTTATGATACACCCTTTTTTAAAGAGAATGCATTAAAAAAAATTGTGGGGTCCAAGCATAGATATTTACCGTTAGATAAGCAAACAATAATCACAAAAGTGGCAAATTTATGGCCTCGCGCATGTTAACACACGCTTAGACATGCGTACTGTAACATTATCGTTTGACGAATGCGAAAATAGACATGTCCGGGCTTTAAAAATTAAGTTTTAGCTCAAGAAATTGTAAAAGTTGAAGTTCAATTTATTTTTACGTGTTAACAGCTAAAATTTGCCCCAATTTCTTGCCAAAAAATTGGAATTTCTTCTCAATTTTTGATTAAATTGGGAAATAAGGTATTTATATTTGGCATTTTAAGTAGTTGCAAACCTCTCAGATTATGAGGATAGAAAATTGTTTTTAAGTGTTTCTAAAATTTGTTTAAAAATGATTCGTCGTTATGTTTTTAGTTTAAAAAGAAAGAGAGAACAAGTCAATTATTAAACTATAAAACTTAGAAAATCGAATATAAAAAGCAAACGAAACCAGCAAAATAAACAATCTTCGATGTTATCGCGTAAGTAACCTCAAGTCAAATATAAGTTGATGGTATATATAACTTGTATTGATTTTTACAATTTGACAAAAACTTGGGTAGGGTAATTCCGGGAGAGATAGCCCAACGGTTGAGATGGCCCAGTTCAATATTTACGAAAATTTTAGATCCACGTTAGTGGTACTTTAGCCATCTGTTTTAAACGTGAAGTGTATATCGTACACCGTTTTTGGTTGATTTTTTTGCAATTTTGGGTAAGTTATGTTGAAACCATTATTTTATAGGCAAGGAAAATATTTTAGATCTATAATAAAATTACTTTTTTGTTTCACCATTGTATTTTTTGCCCGTAATTGTTGCTAATATTTATTTAATGGTTCTTTGAGGTTATGTAAATAACTCGAAAGTTTTAAAATTACATCGAACAGTGGATATATTGAGTGGGCCATCTCTTCCAGACTTTTGGGAGAGACGGCCCAACGTCTATTCGGGTTAGTTGGCTCACGGGCCATCTACCCCGGACTGTAAATGCTAAAGTAAAATTCTTGTTATGACTGTATATTTTTAATTTTAGAGTCATGCCAACAAAATATAATAGAAAAGGTAGGGTGCAAAGAGGAAAGTGGACTGAGGAAGATCTGGTTAATGCTGCAGAAGTAGTCAGAAATGGTGTAATGGGCGTTAGGGAAGCGTGTCGCACTTTTAACAACATGCCTCCTGATGCTAATAAAACTCCTCAAATAGAAATCCAAGAAACTCCATCTACGTCAGCCTTAGGTTTGAAGAACATTGAACCAGAAAATAACCCTGACGATCAAGACACTCCCGGGACATTGCTTAATAAATTTTCTCCTCCTGTGCCAAGCACATCGTCAGCGAACATCCAGAAACTAAGAAAAAGGGCAAAACAAGTAGCTGCTATTTAACGTCTTCAGACCGTATTGAAAATAGAAAAGCCGCTATTGCACGCAAGAAAGAAGAATAACACAAAAAAATATTAAAGCAAACTACCTTAATAATAAAAAAGGAAAAATACAAAAAATTAATAAAATAGAATCATTTACGGATGAATATGTATCAGATGAGTTGTAGACTCACTCTGACGATAGCCCAGATAAAAAAGATGCGACCGATTGCCTTGGGTGTGGTGAGAAATATAATGTTACCACGAAAAACAATGATTGGATCCACTGCATACACTGCCAGAGGTGGTTTCACGAAAGCTATTCAAAGTATTTAAAACTTTACGTTACGACCGGTGTGGCTAAATATTGTAAAAAAAAAAGTTCTTGAATGATAAAACTTACCATGGGTCATCTCACCTTACATGCCTGGGCCAACTAACCCACAGTATGTGGGAGAGTTGGCCCAGATGGCTGTATTAGAAAAAAACGTTTTATAAGCTAGTTGTTTGAGTTTTTTCTTATATAATATTTATAACCTAATATTATATTATTTTTTATGTTAAATAAATATTTTGCGTTCATTGATCCTTCTGATTTTCAATTTTATTCCATTTTTAAAAAAGGTGAGCCAACTCTCCCGGACTTACCCTACGTGTAAAACATTTTCAAGCACAATTTCTTGTTCAAGAATTTGAATGAATTTTTGGCCGAGTACGTGACCCGTGGAATACTTACACCCTTGGATTAATATAAGCATACCTAGTATTTATTTTTTTCTTTTTATAATATAAGTATAGAGAAAATCGTCTTTTAAACTTTTTGAAGCAATATATTGCCCGAAAAATAGGCATACCTAATTAGATTGCAGGGCTGCAAATAAAATAAACCACAACATGCATCGGCATAATCTGTCTTGGTACGTGTTTCTCTTTATTTTCATACCTTATTTGTGTAGTCTAGGCCTAGTTAGATGTGTTTAAATTGATCATAATAAAATAATGTTATATATCAAGATACAACACTGCTCCATACTTACCGAAAATATGAAATACCCGATATTTTACCTTTATTTAGGAATAACAAAATAATACAACGGCTGTTACTAGTCATTGTTTATATTCCAATCGGAGCCGCGAAAAGCACAAACACTATTCATTAAACTACACAAAAACTAGAAATAATTAAATATTAAATACCCACAATAAACAACAAGGAATCCACAGAGAAAACTTAAAACATAGCAACAAAAATGGCGCCGAGTCGGTTCTGGGGTGTATTTTGAGCATGCCGATAAAGAGGGACAGACCGATAACAAGAGGTTTGTGCTCATGCCCAATTCTGCTGGGAGGGAAGGCATCGGACCGGTAAGCCGTGCGCTCAGACGTATTTTTTCACGCATAAAAAGTAACTTTTGTTTGCGCAGGAGATAAGCTCTAAAGGTTAATTCTATGGGTCCGAGCAATTCTTTATCAAGTGAGAGCTAGTCTATCAAATGATGTATTTAAATTATGAAGTGCATTTATCAAATAAAAATTTTCTTTTCTTTTATTAATGTAACGGTATAAATTATTAAGTTGATGTTCATACTTTGTAGTTTTTAATAAATTTTAGATCTTAGCATAAAGACTAAGTGCAGTTTTCGAACTTTACATAAGTAATATTAAGTTCGACGCTGCCTGGTAGAATTAATAAATAAGTGGGTAAAGTCTTGTTGCTAAAATTTTAATAAACGAGAATTTATGGTGGATTCATGACTTTGTTGGCAAAGTCAGCAAAAAGTGCATGTAGAAAAATATTAATTGAATAATATTCTAATAAAATAACATAATAAAGTACTTAATTTTAGAAAGAAAATATAAAACGTCAAAAAATATAATGCGTTAAGTATATGTTAAGATAAATCTGAAACGTTAAAAATTAAAAATAAGTGGGGAACAAATTAATTTTGAGGTTTAGGAAGTAGTTCATTCTTTCAGTGGTTAAAGCAGGGTAGCACAAGAACAAATAATAATTGTATGTAATACAAATGTAATACAAAAACATAATTAAGTACATAATAACTAATAAAATATAATAAAAACATCTATTTCCGGCATCACATCCCGGTACAGAAAGTTGGTTAATAAGCAAATTTATTTCAATAATAATATAGAGGCATTACTTAAATTACTCAGAAGGATATGAACAAATCTCGTTTTTAATTTCTTTTTTACCTATATATAATATTAAATATTACCCCAACTTCGGTTCAAAAATGGACGTCGGGGTGGGAGCTGGTATCTTCTCCGAGAGCATGCTAATACAGAGGTCGTATAGACTCCCTGACGACTGCAGCATTTCCAGGCAGAAATATTTGCAGTGGATAAAGCAGTCAATACCCTACGGGATCACCCTGGCTTGAGAGGACCTGCGGCTATAGCTATCTATATAGACAGTCAAGCAGCCATAAAGGCAATTTGTTTCAGCAGTCAAAATTAGTAAGGCGCTGTCGCAACAATCTCTGCACACTTGATGCTCAACATCAAATCACCTTGTGTTGGGTTCCTGGATACAGCAATATATATGGCAACGAGACTGCTGATGCGCTCGCCAGGGAGGGCGCAAGCATGTCTGTCGAACTAGCAGAGAATACTGTGACTAGACCACTGGGATTAGTCAAAGAGGAGATAGATCGAACAGCTAAACAACTTGCGTAAAGCAGATGGACAGGGCTTACAACTTGTACCATCTCCAGGCAATTGTGGCCCCTACTTGATAACAGGAAAACCGCAGCGCTACTACAGCACAGTCGGAAGGACCTAAGAAACATCACCGTCATTGTCTCTTCGGTAGACACGCTGAACGTATGCAAATACCAACTAACGACTTCTGTGGAAGTTGCAGAGATGAAGAAGAGGAGGAAACTATTCAGCATTTCTTGTGTGAATGCCCCGGCCTCGCGAGCAGAAGGTTCAATGCCCTAGGCAAACCATTCTTTAACGATCTGCAGGAAGTGAGCAGCCTGCAACTGGGTCGACTCACTAAGTTTATTGGCTGGTTTGACTAAGCTGTCAAGATTCTCTACGATCGCGTTAACCATTGAATATCAAACTATAAGATTGGCGGATGTCCGAGAAAAGTTGACAATCCAGTTTTAGACGTATTGGAGGTGGTTTGGCCGCCATTGTGGAGTTGATCGTAACTCTAACCTTAAATCTGTCGCTATAATGCAGCGCGTCGGCAACAGATGTCTCAAATTCACTGATGTGATGTCGTGGTGTTGCCGCATATCGTATTTTATTGAAATTTTTAAGAAACATTTTTAACAGACAATAAAATAGGAGGTTCTTAATTCCAGCCGAATGTATGTTTTTGATAATGATATGTACGCTGATTACTCCGGGGTAATTGGGCCGATTTTCACAATGATTTTACCGTTGCATTAGGTGTTAAATGTTAAACAAATAAAAGTAGATAAAAAGCGACAGCAAGATTTTTTTTCGTCAAAAATTAATTGTTTCTGGGTTAGTTAAAATAATAACAAATAATTAAGGACAGATAGGTAATGTAATATTTAACGTTAAAAATATAAATGTGAGAGTATTCAGTAAAATACAGTTTATTTTTATTAAGAAAAGGTTTGGCGCCTTCAACTCCATATAAGTTTCAAGTTACACCTGTGGTTATTTTTATTTTTACGATCCATTGCATCTGCCTCTCTTCTTCTACCGGAAAACGGAATAATCTTAATCCTGGGAAGGCGCGAGGCGACTTCCCACATTGAAAATAACCACACTTGTTGCCAGCCATTTCGCGTCACTCAGTCTGATCCTTTTAAAATAAAAAATAAATATAATATATTTTTTCTTCAAACGTCATATAAGTTATAATTTATGTGACGTTTTTCAATGACATTAAATGTCATATTAAATTATTAATTGTTTTTGTTGTTTTGATAGATGCCAAACAAATACGTATCCATGATTATATACCTCAATCCGATTCTGACCAATTAAACGCTGTTTTGCGACCAATCAGACGCATATTATACTGAATATACCCCGCATAAGTGGATATACCCCGGGCCACCTGCCACAACAATGCCAATGCATAACAACATCATAACAAGTTTAAAATATTTGATGGTTGCTATAGACCGTTTCTATAATAACAAAAATCCCTTTCAACAAATCAAGTTTTTGATGTTGTCAGATTCATGTCACATTTTTTTAAAAATGGAATCTTGCCGATTCGGTAATGTTTCAGTCGAAAATATAAGAAAAAACGCTGAAAATACTATCCCAGAAAATACAACAAAAACAAAAAAGTATATATGGACCCAATCCGAGAAATTCTGCGAAACACGGCAGTATATATTGACCAAAAATACAACTATAATACAGCTTGCCGCTATATTGGAAGACTGGAGTTTTAATATGAAGAAAAAAGATGGTTCTGACTACAAGGAAGGGGTTATTAAGACAATGTGGAACCAAACAGCCCAACTGCTTCAAGAAAGGTACTTCAATAAATACAACATTAAATTTGATCCTTTTAAAGATCCTGAATTCCAAAAAGCACGTATGGCTAGAAATTCTAAAAGAAAACTGTTTCAGGCTGATCCAAAAAATCACCGGAAAAGTGCAAGAGCACTAACCTACGACGAGTACAAAAAGATGGTAAAAATTTTTGACGAAAATAACCCCGAGGATTTACAGAAAAAGTTCTATCAAATAGCGGCTGTGGAATTAGCATGGAGAGGAGGGGAAGCCGAGACATGCCTAAATACGTATTTCAGAGAAGAATATTATAGCGATGGTACAAAAAGTAATAGAATGGAATATAACCCAATCTTTTCAAAAACATCCCAAGGCGGAGACAAGAAGCTTTCAAATTCAAAATGGTTAGTGGCAAACACAAAAGATGCCGATTTATGTCCAGTTCGCCTTTACAGAAAACTAATTTCAAAAAGAGGGCAAAATATAACTACCCAAAGACTATTCCTGACAGTAAATCCAAATTGGAAAATGGGAAATTGGTACAAAAACTGTCCCATTGGAAAAAATACTCTTTCTAATTGGACAAAACAAGCAGCACAGAAAATTGGACTAGATACTGAGAAAGAAAAAATCACAAACCATTCCAATCGAGCCACAGCTGTCTCTACATTAAGCAAAGCAGGTGTGAGCGAACAAACTCTTATAAAAATAACTGGACATAGTAGTGCTGCATCCATAAAGCCATACTTGCAGATGGACAAAACTCATCACGAAAACACTATTCAAGGTTTAAGAGGTCACCCTCCAACTAATGGGTTGGACCAACACGAAGCTCCAGTCTCTTGCAGCTCGAAGAGTTTCCAGCAACACCAGCAAGCCACTACTGTTTATTATAATAACTGTGTGTTTAACAATAATACTTATAACTAATTTTCTGTTAGTTTTATTACTTTGTCAATTGTTTAGGTTTTGTTTCGTTTTGTCCGTTTTTCTAGTAGCTACATAAATCATTTTAAAAATCTTGCATTTCGTTGTATTTTTCTTTTTTTTTTGGTATATAATCTCAACATATACCACTCGAGGTAAATATTTTATTTAGAATATTTTTTGACATTTTTCCGCAAAATTTCTATAAAAATTGCCCTCGACAAAAATTCTTTTAAAAAAATATCCCTCCAGCTTCGCTGTCGGGATATTTTTAAAGAATTTTTGTCTCGCGAATTTTAGACAGAAATTTTGCACAAAAATGTCAAAAAATATTCAAAAAATATTCACCTCTTGTGATATAACTTATGATAATTATTCCAAAAAGGGAATATACAGTGAAATAAGTTAAAAATTCAATCTTGTTATCTTCATTAAAAAATTCGTTTTATTTTATTGTTTGATCTCAAATAATATGATGCACGTTTGTGTACTAATGCCAGTGCAAGGCGATCCAGGCACCGCACCGATGCGCGTGATGGTAGAGTCTATTTAGCCAGTAAACCTGCAAGATGGCCGACATGTCATATGACAAAAGTCATTGAAAATGCAAAAAATTATTTTATTTAGCTGAAAAATGATTTTTGTCATATGACATGTCGGTCATCTTACAGATTTACTGAGTGAATCAACTTTACGGTAGTGGGGAGAGGATCATGCAGCAAGTCAAACAATGTTTTAATTTAGCAGTGAAAAGGCTTGCCGTTAGTGGCTGCATCAACACGCTTTATTTTTGATGACTCATTGGTGCCATCTATGAATTTAACGTAGCAGATTTAGGAAATCTGCTTATATGGCCTTCTTGTAGTTTGATATTCAATGCGTTAACTGTCAGGAAGCTGATGCGGATAAGTTCCGCGGAACATGTCTTGTGTGGCAAACTTTAGAGTTTGATCTTAAGAAAATCATTGCTTTATCTACTTTAAGTCAATTAGGATAAATGTACCACAACGGTCCTTATAGGACTACGTGTGACTGTTTGGACAATGCCCGTGGTCTGTCACTCTAACCTAACCTAACCTAACCCAACCTAACCTAACCTAACCTACCCCAACTTAATTTAAAACCCATTTCTTAAATATACCCATAATATTAAAGGAATTGTAAATAATTTTTTCGATTGAAGATTTCAAAACTATCAGAGGTGTGCAGCTGTATTTAAATTGATTAATAATATCCAGCATATGAGACTTTAGTTATTACCAACTTTGTAACAAATTTGTGGTCATCTAAGCAAACTTGTACAATGGAAAACAAGTATTAGTTAATATTTAAACAAAAGTTTTTTGGCTCATAACTGTCAAGACTAAATAATCGTAAAACTTGGCCTAAAATCTAGAGGAAGAAATTTATATAGTGCATCTAAACTTTTCTAAAGTCCTATATCACTTATTTTTACCTTTTTTGACTTCATAGGCTAATATTTTTGCAATAAAGTCTGCCTGTTAAAACTTTTCGCTTCTAAATGCGGGCAAGCAATTTACTTGAGTGGAAAAGTTTTTGCGTAATTAAATATTTACCTAAAATATGTGTTTTTTTGTTTCAGAAAAAGGGTGTGTTATCGGTGCGTGGTAATTCACGAAAAACACGAAAACGTGCTTCAGTACAAAGAAAGTAAGTATGTCTTGGTTATTTTTTCAATAATTTGGCATGTCGTTAGAAACATTGTTATGTGAACTTTTATCACGAGAATTTTGTTCATTGTTAATAATAACATAATATCACAGATAACCTAATACAGATGTGCGAAAACTACGGGACAAAAAATGATACCGGTTCGCCTAAGCAGGTATCCCTCAAGTTGTCGGTGGTACTAATCACGATAGAAAGAAAACAAGATATTAAGATATGTTAGATCGCAGTCACAATTTCGTTTGCCTGGCGCATGACGTCACGTGACGCGGAGAATTTGAATTTAAACTGGATTTCATTAACGTCCAGCCTAAACCTAAGCCTAAATCATGAAATTTTCAGGATATCTTTGCCTTATAATATATCAAGTATTTCTAATATAACATCTACTAGAAGGGATTTGTCGGAAATAAACCCCTGAGTGGGTTAAAATTATGAGAATTCACCAAAAACTCCAATTGGTGGAGGTTTAAAAATTGGTATATAGGATCCTTTATTAAAATAACAATATACATGTTTCATCATTTTTCCGTGGTAGACCACGACGGCCGTTTAGTCCTTGTTAGGAATCTACGGGAAGCCATAACCCAAGCCATCCCAACAACAGCGGTAAGATGTATTAAAAGCCTTTTGCAAAATCAAAGCGGCCATCAATACACCGTAGCGCCATCCCAGCGGAATTAACTTTAATACAAAAGGCAGTCACACTGGTACCTAATAATTGAAAGGTAGACAACTAAATAAACCACGAAGTGCAGCACAATCCAGTATAGGAAACGCTATTTGCGTTTTCACCGAAACAGTCAGCAGTTTCGCAGATTAGAAACAGATCTTGCAGCGGCACACACTAAAATGCGCGCAATCCGATAAAAAAAAGCCATATAAATGTTTAGAAGATAATATAGTGTCCGCGAAAATAATTAAAAGCGAATAATTGTGGCATATCGGACAAGTGTGTAACTGTTTTTTATACTAGAATACACAGGGATTTAAGCACAATGGATACCCTGGAGCGGGTAGATCACGACGGCCGTTTCGTCCTTGTTAGAACTCTACGGGCAGCCATAACAAGCAATCCCAACAACAGCGGTAAGATATACAAGCCTTTTGCAAAATCAAAGCGGCCATCAATACTTCGTAGCGCCATCCCAGCGAAATTAACTACAATACAAAAGGCAGTCACACTGGTAATAATTGAAAGGTAGACAACTAAATAAAGCACAAAGTGCATCACAATCCAGTATAGGGAACGCTATTTGCGTTTTCACCGAAACAGTCAGCAGTTTCTCAGATTAGAAACAGATCACGCAGCGGCACACACTAGAAAGCGCGCAATCCGATAAAAAAAAGCCATAAAAATGTTTAGAAGATATTATAGTGCCCGCGAAAGTAATTAAAAGCGAATAATTGTGGCATATCGGACAAGTGTGTAACTGTTCTTTATACTAGAATACACAGGGATCCAAGCACAATGGATACCCTGGAGTGGGTAGACCACGACGGCCGTTTCGTCCTTGTTAGGACTCTACGGGCAGCCATAACCCTAAATACATAATATTCTCCGTGTATTCCAGTATAAAAAACAGTTACACACTTATCCGATATGCCACAATAATTATTTGCTTTTAATTATTTTCGCTGACACTATAATTATCTTCTAAAGAAATACTTATGTTTATTTAGTATTTGATTGTAATTCTTGCAATATTTAATTTTCAAATCCATATAGCCATCGGAGATTATCGTGATAATTTTGTTAGTTCCTATTAACTTAAGGTTGAATTCTCAACGTCATTCAATCTATTGCCAACCTATAACCTATTTCGCGTTGATTTTTTGAGTTTATTATTTTTATAACTAACATTTAAAGAAAATCAATATCGTCGATACATTATTTAGGTAGTGTTTGATATATTACAAAAATATCAATTTATTTCGTTGCTAATCTTGGGAGAATTGTATAGTGAAAGAACAATGAGTGAGAATGACATAATAATGTTAAAAAAAATCTTACCCGATATTTTTCGCTATACAATTCTCCTAAAATAAGTTATGAAATTCCTTGATATTTATTAAATATGTCAATTATTACCTATAGAATATCAAGTCGATACTGATTTTCTTTAAATTTTGTATAAAAGCTAGAAAACATAAATAAATCTACGCGAAATAGGTTATAGGTTGGCAAGCATGTTGATACTCCTACCTTAATGAAATTAATAAGTGATAATTTTTCTGTCAAAAATGAAGTGCTTTATATCTATTGGCAAAAGTCACTCAGAATAAAATGAAAATACATTTTGTTGCTAACTTATAATTTTTATTGATACTAACCAATTTGCTTTACCTATCGAACACCGGGGCTAAAAGAGACACATCAAAAATTTAAATAAACTCATTTTGAAATAATATTATGTTTTTTTAAGTTACATTTGAAACTATATAGATATGTAATTTCAGATGTTATGGTTGAAAACGAATTAATGTTTTTAGTGTTCCTGAAATTCTAGTAGGTAATAAACCTTAGTTACTTACAAGCAATATCAACTTCCATTGTAAAAATATAGTGAACTCATCGGAAATATGTTTTTGAAACTATGTAGACATGTAATTTCAGATGTTATGGTTGAGAACGAATTAATGTTTTTAATGTTCACTCAGTTTTCTCTTTTTGGGACAATTGCGATTGATGCGGAATATTTTGCACTGGACTACTGAGCGCATAGATGTGTTTATTGTTTTTTAGATCTTACTTTAGTGCTATTATTTTTTCAGGCTTTATTCGGAGTCTATAGACAATATATTTTAAACCTATTGTCACTCGTTCGTGGTTAGAATATTAATACAAATGGACTAAACCAGAGTGATTATTATTAGTATTCTTTTTGCAAATCTAACATTTTTGTTATTTTCGTAATTTTATATATTTAAATCATATCGTGCCGATAGGTTCTTAAGTACTGTTTAATAATTATATATTTTTTTTTGTATATATTTAAATGTATATTTTTGGGCTTAAGATATAGGTAATTGTAATTATTTGTAACATCCAGTTCTTATGTATTATTGATTCTTCTTTTTTATGCACCTGCTATTTTTGATTTTTTGGTTTTCATTTATAACGTAATTAAGAGGAGACAATATGAGAAAACTGAAGCTTGGTCATTTGAATGTGAGATCTCTGTTGAATAAGTTTAATGATTTCAGGTCTTTGGTTACACAACAGCAGTTTCATGTCATAGGCATCACTGAGACTTGGCTTAGATCTGATGTTGAAAACAACGCGATCACATTGCCTGGGTTTAACTTTTTTAGGTCTGATAGGGAAACCAGAGGGGGCGGTGTGGGGATTTATGTCAGTTCACAACTAAAACCTAAATTAATTAAAATACAAGTTCCGGGCAACTTACTGGAGTATATTTGGATATCCTTTAAGCTTGATGGGAGAAGTTTTGCGGTTGGTATTTTTTATCGCCCTCCTAAGTCCAATATTACTGAGTGCATAGAGTGTGTTGATAACCATTTATCCTATATAACCCCTTTATATGATGAGATATTTTGTCTGGGTGATTTTAATATTAACTTATTTAACTCCAATAATCCATTATCTCAATGTTTTGACTCTTACGAATTTTGTGAGGTTGTTAATGAAGCTACAAGAATCTCCTTTCAGGGCATCGCTACTCTTCTTGATCCCATTTTTATCTCCAATAAAGATTTAGTTGCCACCTCTGGAGTTATTAATACTGATCACATATCAGATCATTCTTGTGTTTTTTGCGAGATTAAAGTGGAAAAATTTAAATTTAAGCAAAAACTGGTTACTTACAGAAATTTCAAAAACTTTGACCTTCCTAACTTTTTAACTGATTTGCACCAGACCCCCTTCCATGATATTTTTAGAGTGCCCAACATAGATGAAAAAGTTCAGCTCTTTAACGAATATTTAATAAATTTATTTAACGCTCATGCTCCAATAGTAACGGTACGCGTAAGTAGACCAAAATGCCCTTGGCTATCTGAGGATACTAAGGTAATCATGAGGCGACGAGACTGGGCTTTATCTCAATACAAACGCACTAGGGACAACAATGACCTTGTAGTATATAAGAGACTACGTAATTCGACTTTAACATTGATTCGTCGAGACAAAAAAACATACATGCAAAACATTTGTAGGTCTGGCGATTCTAAGGTAATTTGGAAAACACTTAAGGATTTTAATGTAAAAAAATGTGACAATACTGAAATACCCATCAGCGTTGGTAATGCTACTGATATTAACAATTTTTTTGTATCAGCATTCAAAGAGGGTGCTGATAATAATTTGGTAAGCTTCTACAATAGCAGTACGTTTGGGCCGTCTTCCTTTAATTTTACTATGGCCACTGTTCAAGAGATTTCAGAACTTATTGCGAACTTTCGAACTAATGCTTCCGGTATTGATAGTATCTCTCCGCTGATGCTTCAGTACTCTAGTCCATTTCTTGATTCCTATATTACCCACATAATAAATTCATGTATTGAAAAAGGATATTTTCCTAGCAACTGGAAAACCAGTATTATTATACCAATACCAAAAAAAAACACTGTAGAATCGGTTTCTGATCTAAGACCGATTAGCATCCTTCCGGTCCTTTCTAAGTTATTGGAAAAGGTACTTTTTAAGCAACTTAATGATTATGTACAAAGATATAATATATTGCCTCCTTATCAGTCAGGTTTTAGAAAAGGACATAGTACAGTAACAGCTCTCTCCAGAATAACTGACGATATTACTTGCAATACTGACAAAAAGAAAGTTACAGCCTTGGTGTCGCTTGACTTTTCTAAGGCTTTCGATACTATAAGTCATAAAGTTTTAATATCCAAACTAAAATACTACGGATTTTCTCTTGATGCAATCTCTATTTTAACATCTTACCTCCTCCAAAGAACTCAAAAAGTGTCATTTAATTCCCAGTATTCTCCCTTGTCGGCAGTTCTATCAGGTGTTCCCCAGGGATCTGTGTTGGGTCCCTTACTTTTTTCAATTTACACTGCAGATATTGTGGACAGCGTAAATTACTCAAACATCCAAGCGTTTGCAGACGATATTAATTTATTTATTGGTTTTGATCCAGGTGGTGCCATCACTGCTTGTGCTCAATTAAATGCTGACTTGGAAACCCTTAGAATCCTATCGTTACGACACAACTTGAAACTTAATCCTACAAAGTGCAACTTAATCCTTTTTAATAGCAATAATTTGCTCGTTGATTTTAATATTGCTATTGATAATAATGTCTTACAACCACAAATAAGTTCCAGAAGTTTGGGATTGGTTTTGGATCAGAAACTGCAGTTTACTCAGCATATAAATGGTCTACTTCCGCGTGCATATCTTTCCCTGAAGCTTCTATATGCAAATAGACATTGTTTTGATGTAAAACTTAGAAAATTGTTGTGTGATACCTTGGTGTTGTCTCTGTTCAATTATGGTTCTGTTGTGTACGGCAACTATTTAAACGCTTTTAACAAATATCGTATACAAAAAGTTCAGAATGCTTGCTGTAGATATATTTTTGGTCTTCGCAAATTTGATCATGTTTCGCCGTACATAGCACAACTTGATTGGCTTAATATGGAGAATCGGAGAAAAATGCTGTTCTTAACGTTTGTGCATCAAATAATAAAATCAAACAATCCACCTTATCTTAGTAGTAGACTTTCTAGACGACGGGATTGCCACACTGTTAACGTTAGATCCCGCTCTTTGTTTCACATTCCTCGACATCGGACTGCTATGTTTCAGAGATGCTTTTCGTATTGTTCAGTAAATCTCTACAACAAACTTACATTCGTTCCAAACAATTTAAGTATTGAATCGTTCAAGAAGAAATTGAAACGTGAATTATTACTGACTCAGTCTTGACTGCTAGCCTCCTAATTTGGGCCTAATATGTATATTTGTTGTGTTCACTTTAAATTATGTTAATGCGTATTATTATATGATATGTTATATATATCTATATGTGTGTGTGCCCGCTTTTATATTATGGTTAACACACTGTTATTAGAAATTTATATTGCCATAGATTTATATTGATGTTTTTGATTTTTTGATTATTACTAGGAAAAGGTTAAGTGTAAGAATAGCAGATTCCCATTGTCTCTGCTAAACTTCGCCTTACTATACTACAATATTTATTGTATCCCTTACTATCTTTAATAAAGTCGATTATTATTATTATTATTATTAAACCCGATAATTTTTTTAAAGGGTTTCGAGAAAGCGAAGAAAAGAAGCGATGGGGATTTAAATATTAATGCGGCAAAAAAACAACCTGACTTGATATGTTCCTGACATTTACGAGTGGAACAAAAATAATAGAAAAATTACATTTTCCAAACAAAGCAGATAGACTCTAATACACCGCAGAAAAGCAATTTTCTGTCCCATGTTTCTTACTACAAATCACAATTACTGTTTACATATTTAAACGTCCTTTTCTGCCTGTATATCAACCTAGGTTATGTTTTTACCGTAAACCAATTACAAAGTCATTTAAAAATATGCAATATGGCTACGCCGTTCGTTTCCCTCGCCGCGTCGTAAATAACGGGTTCGTTTGCATGTTTTATTATCGTTTGCATGCGCTTTAGGATGTATGTAAGGTAAGAGGAGACACCTGAGGTTTTTAAACGTTTATATACCAAGGGAACTATTTTAGAAAGTGTTAGAAAATGAGTCTGTTTAGTTGTTTTTTTTAATATGGCGTAACATTTATAACTCCGATGTCACTTTCCGGCTTTTTCATTAAATTTTTAGAATTATGGGGGTAATACTGCAAGCATATCAAAATTACCGATAATTCTACTTAAAAGTGTGTTGTATTGTAAATGCATAAGTTTATTTTCATTATTGATTAAACCCAAAAGAGCCCCACTTTGAAGTTTTCCTTTGTTAAAAATCGGGAAAAGGTTAAATACAACATGCCTCTAAGACCCATTACGAGCTCCCGTAATTCTCCAACATACGAGCTAGCTAGATTTCTACTCCCTCTACTCAAACCTCTCCAAGGAAATAGCACATCATTTGTTAAGAACTCACAACACTTCGTACAAATAATAGGAGGAAAGGAATTACAGCCAGGAGATCAGCTGGTAAGCTTTGACGTCGACGGTGAACGTTCCCGTAAAAGACACCCTAAAGGTTATCAAAAACAAACTTGAGGAAGACCCTACTCTACAGGAAGAACAACACTCCCCATTAATGCCCTCTTGAAACTATTAGAATGCTGCCTCAACCATTCCTACTTTCAAGAAAAGGATAGATTCTTCAACCAAGTAGACGGAATACCGATGGGCTCATCTCCCTCGCCAATAATCGCCAACATTTACATGGAATGGTTTGAATCCAAAGCAATGGAACAGGCAAAGAAGAAACTAAAAATGTGGCTGAGATATGTTGATGACACCTTCATTATTTGGAATGGAACCGACGACGAACTAGGAGATTTTCTAAATCACCTCAATAGCTTAACACCAACAATCAAATTCACCAGGGAGAAAGAAGAAAACAACCAATTACCGTTCCTAGATGTCAACGTGAAGAAAAATAGCAACAGCATCCAAACTTCAGTATACAGAAAACCTACGCATACAGGTCAGTATCTCAATTTTACATCAAATCACTCAAACAGTACGAAACATGGTATAGTTAAAACCCTCGTGGATAGAGCAATTACAATCTGTAACTCGGAAGAAGCACTTAAAGTAGAAACTCACCACATCAAGACCGACCTCAACAAAAATGGCTACCCCACAAGATTAGTTGACAAAACATTGGAAAATCATAAGAATCGACCCAACGCGCAAGAAGCAAACAGAGATGCACAACCAACACTCAATATTCCATATGACAAAGAAGTATCTGAGAAAATAAGAAGACTAGGACAACGATATAACATCAACACCGTATTCAACTCGAGAGACACCCTAAGAAGCCACCTGACGAAGACAAAGCCCACAAGTCAAAAAGATAGGAAAAACTGCGTCTACCAGATCTCCTGCGAATGCGGCCAATCTTATATAGGTGAGACATTAAGACCATTAGAAACAAGGATTAAAGAACACAAAAACAATACGTTAAAAGGAGAGACCGAAAAGTCAGGTGCAGCTGACCATGCCTGGAAACATGGTCACCATATCATGTGGTCAGAAGCTGAAATCCTACATAAGGAACCACACTGAAGGAAAAGAAAGTTCAAGGAAGCTGCTGCTATTCACCAGAACCCAGGCTGCTAAACCATCATTAGACATAAGAAATATCTGGAAATCTTTGTTAGATAGATGTAATCTTAGGATAAGATCGCGTGCCAACTGAACGCATGACTACACCCACCTCAGTTATGCTTTAGTGCACCTAGCTAGAATAATAGTCTTGTAGTTACTTTACTTATTTAGTATTCACCTGAAGACGACTGGAGATACTTACCAGTTGAAACGTTGTGATTTAAAATAAATAAAGACAATGGAAGTCCAAAACTCTTTCATCATTCAGGTTTTTTATAGTTCTCTGACACACCTGTTAGTACTTATATGCATCAACGCGAGGTACAAACGGGAACAGTGTCGCCTAGCCACGAGAGACCGAGACACTTTCTTTTTTTTCCTTTTCTTCTTTTTTTTTAAATTCTTTAAGTTCTTTTTATTAAAAATGTACTTTTTATATCAGTATGCAATTGTTTGTCAGTAACTCTCTTTGAAAGCCAGTTTGCAAATATATTTTAAACCAAGAAGTTTTTCTTTTTGAAGCAAATATATTAAAATAGGAACATTAAATAGAAAGGACTAGAATGCTTCACCAAATCACTTTTATTTTTCAAGGCACAATTATTTTAATAAAAGTAAGCAATGTTTCTTTAAGGTTATACGCAAAAATTATAAGGAAATATTTGAATTATAGCAAAAAGGTACCCAAAATGATAATAATAATAATACTAATCATGATAATAATAAAAATAAAGAATGGATTTTACAAAAACATTCAACACAGGCTAACCAGTATACCTATAGCTACAAAAAATCTATATTCTGCAAAAACATGGCAACATTGCGAGAACCACAATAATTTTACCACGTGATGCTGCGCCGTTTTAAATAATAAAACAATTTTGTCATGTAAAAAGGCATAATATAACAAATTATATAATATATTTGTTTTATAAGTGTGCCTGTAACGATAAAGTGATTTGTAAGAGTTGACGCCATGTTTTAAAAACTACTTTTAATCGGCCATGTTGGCGAAATAATATTAATCAAATAAAATATTTAAATATCTCTTAAAGTAGTCATTTTAATAAGAAAAACGCTTGACCAATAACATTGCAAGTAAAAAAGATGTCGATTTTCAACTTTATAAATTATTATTTAACTTTTAAAAATATTTTTAAAATATCTTCAATAACAAAATGTTTAATTAAATGAAAGCCCGTAAAAATTTACTTAAAAATATGGATATGTTATGTCAGTAAAATCAGCCTGGCAGAGAAATTTGGCCGTGGGAAAGCGTTCGACTTGAAAATCTTTTTCGTGCAAACTGCTGTAAGTTTTTATTGTCGCCATGTTTCAAGTCTATGCTATCTCTTGTATAAGTTGACAGGTTAATATATTGAAATTTTATTCGTAATAACTACACGACTAAAATATAAACACAATATAATAAAAATATTTTAATCGGCCCAAAATGGTTATTGTTAAAATATTTTTAAGCCTGTTATAAAACAATTTTATTAATATCTTATTAGTATCTATGAGAGGTTATTTGCTATAGTTATAAAATATTTAATTATTTCTTATAAAATGGATTATATCATAAAATACCCAAAAGTGTATTGTAATTATTTTATGTGAGCCTAACAAAACTTCTAATAAATGAAACTGTTTTATAATCTGGGCCTTTTCCGTGTTTCTAAGAGTCATATAATGGTTTACAGAGGACTTTTAAAATATCATAGTTATATTACAAATTGTTATATAGCAATGTATAGAACTGTCTGAAGTATATTTGTGCTACGTGGGGGGTTATTTCTGAAAATATCAAAAATAGTTATTAGAAAAAGTTTTTTTAAATGCAGTTTCTTACCTCATGCAGAATTTCAGCTGCATAAAATAATTTAGATTTTTTACCCACCATTAAAATTTATTTTCCACTTAATGAACACTTTACTGATGACACTGTGTTCTTTTTTGTCTTGATATTAAGGTGTATTACTTTTAGACACAAACTACGTTTTCAAAAATACTTATTTTTTGAAGATACCTTATACAGGGTCAAAAACAAATAAATTTTGCATCACATGCGACCAAACTTTAATAGCCCAATTTTGATTTTGTAGAAAAACACACATTTAATATGGCGCTGCTTTAAAGAAAATGTATCTGAAATAAAGCATTGTCAAAACTAAGACGTTTTATGTAGTTTGCGTTGAGTGTTATTTTGCAAAAGTGGTGCAATTTACAAAATATGGGTAAAAAATCAAAATTATCTTATGCAGCTAAAATTTTGCATGTGGGCTAAAAAAACTTTTTCTAATAACCTTTTTCGATACTTTTAGAAATAACCCCACTTTTGAATTATTTTTGGGAAAAAATTAAAATTTTACACATAGGTAATGCGAATCGCGTGACTACTATTTTTTTTGCTTAGTTTTTATCTCGATCGAAGCAGAACTTGATGTCAAAGTCAAATTTCGAATAAAGTTATTAATAAAAAAAATCTCATATCATGGACTGCGGACTTTACTAGTCACACTGTATAACAATTTTGAAATAAATGTTATATTATAGACCCCACTGTTTAAAAGTTTTGATGTTCATTACTTTTATGAGTATGATAACCATTCTTTTTTATTTGGAACAATATTTAGATCCATGATACTTACTTTCTAAAAAGTGTCTTATACTAATTACTTTTGTAAGTACGATACACATTTTTAAAACACTTTTAGAGGTTTACTTTAAACTTTTGACATTAACAATATATGTGATTTACTTTTTATACACCTTGTTGTATATTGTTTCGGCTGACTGTTGAAGCTAGTAATATGGTAAGTAATTTTTTTACCATTTCGGTAAGTAAATTAGACTACAGTATCTGCCATAGATAACGACCTTGTTAAAGCTACGCGATGTGTGACGTAATAAATTACATAGACCTTTTGTAATCAATGCATAATAAGTTAATCAACGCTAATTAATTTCGAAAATAAATAGAACCAGAGTTAAAAAAATAAATTATTATTAATATTTTACGAAATGTCTGCCGTATAAAAAATAATAAAAAACATCACAAACAGAAAAGCATACTCCTTTCAGACACTAATAGGAACTCATTTTTCAAACATGGTCTTCGACGAATAGCTATTTCTTACTTTTTCTTTTGATACTATACTATATATTACTATTAAATGAAAACCCATACATAAAGAGCTATTTTATAAGCGAATACGCGGATAACAGCTAGCACATTTATGTTTATAGAATGAACTTTAACGAGGTGGAATGTACATTTTTCTTCTTTAATTTTTAATCGAGTTGTGTATTTAATTTTTAATAAATTTAATCCAATGGATGTTCTATAGAAAATGCCTCTAATATCTAAATTGCGTGCTCTTAATATTAGAAAAGTTTTCTAAGGATAATTTTAACTTGAACTTTAATTACTACAGTGAACTCTAAATTTTAAAACTTTTCCACTATATTTTTACCCGGGCGGCTATTAAAAAGTATTTTAGTTTTGCTAACTTTTTTTTATTTAGTAACTTTGATTACAAAGAGCGGTATAATATCTAATATATATTTTTAAAAAACGGACTAGTGTTAAGTACTCCTTATTAATTAAAGTGGAACCAAAGCACGCGGCGCATCGCCATCGCCAAGTTTAAAGCACTTACAACTTTTACTAATCAAAGCGAAAAGAACATTTTATAGAATTTTAATAGATTTTAAAAATTCGTAAGTAGTTAGAGAAGAAACACCTATATGGACTCAATTCCCATATATGCATATTTCGGTTCCCTTTGCTTGTACGGCTACCCATTACCATATTCGCATAGGTGATGGAAAGCCCAATCTGGCATTGTAAGCCAGCCAAAGCCAATTTATAATATCTGTTTTTTTTTTTTAATAAATCGTAGGAGGTTTTTCTAAAAGCTTTGAATGGTAGCTAGCGTTATCTAATACTATGACAGAATTATGACGGGAATTAATTCTATCATTTGCAAATACTCTTCGAAGACGTCAGCAGTCATTTTCTCTTGCTAATCATTTGTTTTGTTTTTTGTAATGCTTAGCCGTAGAGCTTAATACCTGTTGGGTGTCAGTAACTACCTGAATTAACAATCAATCAGTTATTCCGTCATCTTTGACAGTCGTTAAAGGTAATTCACACAATGGGCTTTATAAAACAGCACAAAACATTCATGGTTGAAGCGTATTTTCGAAACGGGGTTAGAGTAAATGGTGAGTGGCAATACAATCCGGGTTTGAGCATGGACGATGTTTACGTACATTTTCCTAACGTTGCTTTTATTGCTGGGGATTTTTATCATTGCCTGAAAAGAACCGTGGCTGTGTTTAGGGAAACAGATTCTATACAACACAAAAAAGGAGCAGGAAGACCATCTGTAAGAACAGAAGGACTTGTTGCAAACGTTCGTGAAATAATTTTCATTTCACATTTCTCTGAATGTGTTTGGCTAAAGTCAACTTTTTCTAAAAACAAAGCGTTTCGACAGTTGACACCCACATGTGACATTAACAGCTGGTACTGGTTTCTTCCTAAAAGTTTCCAGTTCAGTAGTGGGCCGCAGCAAGCTCACGCGTCAGCTTTCCGAGACAAAATTTTCTGAGTGTTTATAATTTAAGTTGAACGGTGAGTTGAATAAACCAGTTTATGTTAATTAACTCTCCTATTTTTATCATTAATCATCATTTGCTATAAAGACACACATCATTTTGTAGGCTTTGTACTATGCCGCGAACGTAAATTATAATATGGCAATGTAGCATTGAACGCGAAATATGCGCAGGCGCGTTGCTTGCCGCTTGATTGGCTCGTCTACAATATTTGGATTCTTGTATGTTGTCATGGTTGTTCATTGCATTTTCCATTTGTAAATTTAGTGCATGATAAATATATTTTTATGTTTTACCAATGAATAACACCATCACTTTTATTCTATCGCATGTTGAGTTCGATGATTTAATTGTAAAGAAAATTAACGGTGCATTTTCACAAGCCATTATGCTAATAAACCATCAGATTCCCGTGCCGGTTTAAAATACGGTGAATGCGATGCTAAAAGAACTTAGCCCAATTCTGTCTCAACATCTTAACGTAAATAAATATAATAAAAAAACTTACCCGATGATTTTTTGTGCTGTACGGACGGACGTTTTAACCGTGCCGCACTGACGACTGTCGACTATGTGCGACATTGCTCCGAAGTTGCGTTTCCTTGTAGTAAAACATTAGAAGCATGTTTTTTATTGTAATCGTGCAATTTATTAACAAAAACAAACACTTATTCTACAAATAATAAAGCAAATAAAAAAATTAGATAACACATTCGACTGAGAAATTTTTATTTTTTATAACTAAATATTTTTTTGTTCATGATAAATTCTGAAACACGGAATGGAAAGTCCTCGGGAAAGTCCAACATCACAGTCCTTACAAATAAACCTTGTCTCCTTACGCTTTTTTTCATTCTTCTAAGTTTGAGTACAAACTATGCATCGTCTGGACTGGACTTGCACGGTGGCCGGATGTTGCATATGATCGACATCTGTCGATCATATGCGTCAGCCGCCTGAGTGGTTAGTATGCAGTGAACACAAAAGCTGCGACAGCAGTCTGTATACCAAGTCTAAAAATTATATGCGTCGCATCTGAACCGACAGTCGTCCAGGAGACAATTTACATGCTGTCGACCATGTGCGACAGCCGTCCGTGTGGCACTTTTCCTCGGTGTCGCATATGATGCGTCAGCCGTCCGGAAAGGGTTAATAATTACTCAAACTAAAAAGCGGAAAATAAATATAGTTTAAAATAATTCTTGAAATTCTTAATATAGGCGGAAAATAATAATGAACGATAAACATTAGTATTATTGTGAAAAAAGAGTGGGGTGTTCGATATACGAAAAATATAGCACAAAGCGCCCCACGCTTTTTTTCACTATAATACTAATGTTTATCGTTCATTATTATTTTCTGCCTATATTAAGAATTTCAAGAATTATTTTAAACTATGTTTATTTTCCGCTTTTTAGTTTAATTAATTATTAAAGCGTGTTTTTTAGTTTTTTTAAACTATATTTATTTTTCATTTTTTAGTTGGAGTTATTGTTAAAAATTTTTTTTTTTTAGTAGATTGAGCTAGATTAGTAGATTATTGCATTGTCAGCGATTCTTGATAAGTCTACAAAATTTAAATTAAATCTGACCGTTTAAAGTGGGTTATAATCGGGTTCAAAGAAGTCGGTTACAAACAAACATACATACAAACCCGAACAAACGACAAAAATTTTCAAAATTTTATTTTGACCTGTAGAATTTTTTTTTAAATTTTTCTCTATTCCTAGCGACAATATCTATACGACCCCACGTTTATTTCATTACTATCGGTTATTGTAATAATTCTAACATATTGACAGGTGTCAAATTTTGACAAGAACATTTTTTGCGTATTTTTTTTAACTTTCCACCGTCAATATACATACGACCTTATAGTTTTTTCATTAATATAATTTTTTTTAAATGATTTGACATATTGACAGCTGTCAAATGTTGACAGGAGAATTTTTTGCTTATTTTTCCCAAACTCTCCGCATCGAATACTATACGGCCCCATAATTTGTTCCGTCAAAATCTCTTCTTCGTTTTATACCTGACAGCTGTCAAAATTTGACAGGATAATTTTTTGTGTACTTTTTTCAACTTTCCACCGTCAATATACATACGATACCTTATAGTTTTTTCATTAATATCTTATCTATCTGACAGCTGTCAAATGTTGACAGGAGAATTTTTTGCTTATTTTTCCCGAAGTCTCCGCATAGAATACTATACGACCCCATAATTTGTTTCGTCAAAATCGCTTCTACGTTTTATACTCGACAGCTGTCAAAATTTGACAGGAGAATTTTTTGCGTGTAGATTATTGTATTGTCAGCGGTTCCTTGATAAGTCTTCAAAATTGAAATTAAATCTGACCGTTTAAGGTGGGTTAAAATCGGGTTCAAAGAAGTCGGTTACGGACAAACAAATAAGGAAACAAACAGGTGAAGCTTAAAAAAAATATTTTAAATAATAGGTCATGCCAACGAAATAACATAACAATAATTATTGTAGCGGTCAAAAATAAACTTAAAAAATTACAATTACAAATTTACGTATCATAACTATGTCAAAATACACATATAATATATTAATTTGTTTAAATTTATATTTATTGAATTAGTATTATTTTAAACTATACTGCACAGTGAAGCTTTTAATTACCTTGAGATTCCAAAAGCATATTTTATATTATTAAGTTTCGGCTTTGGTATTTACGAATTCTTAAACTTGTTTTTTGTTCCTAAAGTCGTAAGAAATCTTTAAATGAATGAGTTTTCATATAATACGTTTCTTACATAAATTTTATTAGCATTACAGTAATCAAGCAATATATCTTTTACTTATTTTATAATCGTTCATTTTAAAAATATTTATAGCCATAGCTCTGACATTTTAACATTTAATATTAAACTAAACCATGTCATAACTCATTTAAAAATAGCAAAAGCAAGCAACTAAGTGTCGCCCAAATAGCAAATATAAATAAAAATATCTGGCTGCGAAGATCGTAAATCATTACTAATGGCATATTTTGATATTTTCCTTATAAAATGATATACGTATGTGAATTTGTAATGCCAGAACAGCAAAACAGTAAAGCAAACAAGCAACTTTGCAAACATGAAATTGTTCCAAATTTATTAATTATTATAATAATAACTTACAATGTGGAAAAATATGTTAGGTTGAAACGTGCGACTGGTCAGTTTATTTGGCTTTGGTAACAATTTAAATACCAAGGCGTGAGACGCCCTCTACAGGTGAAAATTTAGGGCATTTGGGTAATATTTTGGGATAAGCTACACATGCTATAATGTTACCAACCTTACATGTCAGTTATAGAATGCATTATGTAATTTTTATTCTTCTTCTAACTTTCGTCAACTCCCGTATAAAGTGCAGGGCCGAATTAAGCTCGTTTGACGCCTTAGGCCAGACAAATTTTGGCGCCTATTTTTTTCAATTCGAAAGGGATTTTAAAAAATTGAGCTAGTCATGATACGGATGATCAAATTTGTGCCTAAACGTAATCTCCTAAAAATATGTTCTGCAAGCGAAAATTTGCACGTTTTGTTGAAAAAAAAAACTCATAGATTAATTTAATTGTAATAAACGTATAATAAAGGGGTTTCCAATAAGAACGATATTATTTTGAAACGATATGGTAACCATGGTAATAAAGCTATACCTGTCACCAGTTGCCAGTTATTGTCAGTAAACTATAACAATTTATTATGGCTAAATACGCGCTTCAAGAACGTTTGGTTATTATCCAAAAATTTTACGAAAATAGACGATCTTTTGTGAACACTTATCGCGCACTTCGCGAAAACTTTGGTGTAAATAATCGTCCTCCTTTGCTTGCCATTCGTCGCATCGTTGAGAAATTTGAAAATAATTTTACTCTTCACGATGTAAAAACACCAAGAAGACATCGAAACGCAAGAACTGTTGAGAATATTGCTGCTGTAAGAGCTAGTGTTGCAGTGGATCCAAATTTATCAATTCCTCGTCGTCAGTGAGTAATCTTTAACTTATTCTTATTAATTTATTTATTCTTAGGTACGGAAATGTTCTGACAATAACATATCTAAACCAAGCATATACAAATTATAGGTAAATAATATAAAAAAAAAACGATAAAGCTTCATTTATGGGTAACGGCGAAAACTCCCTTCCAGCAATGAAATCAAATAATTGATTATAGAGACCGACCGAAGATTCAGTTCGGCGACAGTTTCGGTTTCGTCCAAAAATCGGCGGAAACTTCAGGTGCACCGAAACTCAGTATACTTTATATCTAAGTGTTGATTTTGGACCACGTTTACTTATAAGGGTATAGTGTTTCTTAGGTCAATTTAATGACATTAAACAGTAGGAATTTCCTAACCATAGGCGTCCCAAACCAATAATTAAAATGCGTATACACACTTATAATTTACTCAAAAATTCTATACACAAAACTAAAATCAGAAAAATAAACCTGACACGGCACGACACTGCTCAGAAAATGCCTTAATTTTGTTACCAGAACTCCATTCTCGGACCATTGTCCAGCCCGTCCACAAGTTCCAAATTACGTATATTTTATCTTCGTCTCTTCCACGCCATCGGCGGTCACCAGCCTATCTCTGTCTGACAGAATCGATCGTTGAACGGGTCGGAGACCGCTTCAGCTTATCCCAGCCGCTTTAACTGGCGCTTGTATCCTTTGCTGCTGCCAATTTTTTAAAATTTTCGGATTTGTAAGCACAATGTAAGTATATACGAGAAACAAGGGTTTGTTAATTAGTTGTTTTTAAACACTGAAAACACTTTTTGTCTTGATTTCAGTTATATTGTTCTTAAGGACTAAAGAATGTATTATTATAACAATGAATGGCTTGTTATTTTTTTCTGTCACACTCAAAATTCCTCGGTTTAAAGTATATTTGCAAACTAGCTTTCAAAGAAAGTTACTGACTAACAATTGAATACTGATATAAAAAAAACATTTTTAATAAAAGAACTTAAAGAATTGAAGAAGAAAGATCTGACAACCCTGGTTGTGAGGTCGGTCTCTTTGAGACTGTTTACCGCCGTTTGTATGCCGTATGGAATGATTGGAATGTCATCACACTGACTTTGGATAAATTATACCTAGACTGTAATCGAGTTATGTTTGGTTGGAGTGTACGAATTTATATACCGTCAACTGTACCGCTGGTTTTTACACATAGCTATACGTCAATTATACATTTTTAATAAAGCTTATTATGATATATTTTCTTGCAAGAATGAAAAATGTATTTATAATTTCCAGCGTATAAAGCCTCTTAAATAAAATATGTTACAAACTGAAATGTAATGCTGCATAGGCCATTTATCATTTCTAATGGCGCAATTTAATATTTTGCTCATACAGTAAATTGTGTGATAGATTTGACCTGCTAGAATAGAAAACGCTATAACAAAGTTTTAAACAAAAATATGAAATTTTGAGAACTTATTTATAGTGCAGTCAATATGGTGTAAAAATTCCCTTGACCTGGGCAAAATTGCAACACAAATGATTCTTTTTGCATTCTATTGTGTAAAGTGTTTATTTTAACATATTCAAAATCCCCATTAATCCTGGCCCCGGAAATCAGTCAAAATCCAAGATGGCGGCTGAATTTTGTATTTTTAATTACAAAATGTATAACTTTGAATTTATAAGGTGTAACTTGGCAAAAAAGGTTAAAATACAAAGATTCGACTTTACTTTTTTTTCAAACTGGCGGCCATTTAAATAATTAGGTATTTGCTTTTCAAATATTTAAAGGCCACCATTTTGCAGCCATTTACATTGTACTTTTGTATTACCATCATACCAACCGTTATGTCATCTTCTTTTAGTGAAATTAATCTTGCGGAAGAAATGAAATATGAACTGTGTAGGAAGTAAGGAAATGTTTCTCATTAATAAGGAAAACAAGCAGAAAATAATCGTTGAAGAAATACGACAACATGGTTGTTCAGTTGATGATGCTGATGTTGACATTGTTAAAACTGCAGTGGAATCTTCAAAAATTAATAATACAACAGTGATAGGAGAAGACACTGACCTATTGTTATTGCTGATTTAATACCTCCGATCACCAAAAAAGGCTTTCGCATCGTTAAATTTTTTCTACTACTGTTCTCTGATCAATATATTATTAAGTAATAAACTTTGATTTTATTCAAATTAAACTGATAAAATAAGTTTTTTTTTTCCACCTGTAAAATAATCCTTGACAACTAGTTATTTAAGTATTGTTGACAACTAGTTATTTGAGTACTGTCAGAGTATGTCAGTTCGATATTTTTATCCTGGCACCGAAAGTAATACTTAACATACCTAGCAACGCTACTTTATACAGGGTGTCCCGAAATTAGCTGACAATATTTTAAGGGGATAAAGTACATTCAAAAATAAGACTAAAATCCTATATTATTATACCTTCAAAAACGCTTTGCTATGTAGCTAGAGCCCCCCGAATTGGAGCTATGACAAGCAGTTTTTTTACAATATCTCAGAAACCGATTAGGGCATCAAAAGAAAATTTGATATATGTTTTACCCCTAGCTAGACGCAACAAATGGTTTAATTAGCTTAACTGTATTTCTTCCAGTGGCGTCCCACTGGGTAGGTAGTTGGGAGAATATTGTTCTAAGTTTTTTATTTGTAGGATTTTTTTACTTTATTTGAAATTTTTAAAAGCCTTGAAGTATTTTGTTGAAAAAAGGTACTCTTGTTTCATTGCGGTAGGATGCGCCATTTTCCAGTAAAATCAATTTTAAAATTTTTGGTTTTTTGAAATCCGGTGAAATTTCTAAGGTTTTTTTTTGCATATCTCAGCAAACACTTAATATTAAAACATGAAATTTATTAGAAGTTCTATACTAGCGACAAATAATAGTAATACATAATCAACTTGGGGATTTATTAGATTATGTGCCACTGGATTTACGTTTAGGGCACTTCTTTCAACATGATGGAGCACCAGCTCACTACGGACGTCAAGTGAGGAATTGGCTTATTACCAGGTGGATTGGTAGCCATAGCCTGGCCACCAAGATCACTTGATTTAAATCCCCTTGATTATTATTTTTGGGGACACATGACTGGTACTTGCTTAAGAATTAGTTTCCCGTGTGGTTCACAATCAAATTTGATATGCAATTTGTTATTCCTTTTTGTATGTTTAATTTAAAAACGTTACATTCTGTCAAATTACAATAATAGAAGGTTTTATTAACAAAAAATTTAAAATTAAAAAAAATTACTTAAGGCTCCACCCCGTGCGACGTCACTGGAAAAATATTTTAAAGTAACATCCTTTAGTACATAATGCCTTGTCGCTAGTAGAACTTCTAATAAATTTCATGTTTTAATATTAAGTGTTTGCTAAGATATGCAAAAAAAAACCTTAGCCTTTTCACCAGATTTCAAAAAACCGAAAATTTTAAAATCGATTTTACTGGAAAATGGTGAATTCTACCTTAATGAAACAAGAGTACCTTTTTTCAACAAAATACTTCAACGCTTCTAAAAATTGCACCTGAAGTTAAAAAATCCTAAAAATTAAAAACTAAGGGCAATATTCTCCCAACTACCTACCGAGTGGGACGCCACTGGAAAAAATAAAGTTAAGCTAATTAAATCGTTTATTGCGTCTTGTCATGGGTAAAACATGTATTAAATTTTGTTTCGATACCCTAATCGGTTTTTAAGATATTGTGAAAAAACTGCTTATCATGGCTCCAATTCGGGGGGCTCTAGCCCCATAACGAAGCGTTTTTGAAGGTATATTAATATAGGGTATTAGTCTTATTTTTGGATGTACTTTATCTCCTTAAAATATTGTCAGCTAATTTCGGGACACCCTGTATAGCTAGCAAAGTATAATATTCAGGTAACTCGAATGTTTACTTTCGTTATTATCTGTCGTGTGTCGTGTTGCTAGGGCCTGAAAGTTAACTTATCTATACAGTAGTAGAAATACACATTTATGATATCAATGCCATTAGATATTCGCTCAGAAATGACTTAGCGAACAGTCTATTCTTTATACATTCGTATACAGGATGTGACAGCATGAAAGGTGTTGTTGAAGAAATTCAGATGATACCCTAAGTACACTTAGGTATAGAACTATAACTGATAAAGTATCGAAGGCAAAATGTTTCGTTCAGCCACAGAACCTTCGGATCCCAACGGAATCAGCTGTCAAGTACCATAGCTTCCGTGCATATTTGCAAATTTGTATATGGAAAGAAATGCAAGAAGGCTTGAACCCAACAGACTGGGGATGGAGTATACATGAAAATATGTATGTACCGAAAATAATGGATTTGCCACCAGCAACTGAAAATATATTACGCATAGTAAAATGTAACTGTAAATCCGGCTGTGGTACCATGAAATGTAGTTGCCGAAAGAATGGTTTGGAGTGTACGTGGTCAGTGTCAAGAAATAAATTGTGAAAATGGTTCGCAGCGAATAGAAGATAAAGAAATGGAAAGTACAGATGAAGATTGTGAATTGTGAAAAAACAGCCAAATCATTTTAATTTTTGTTCATTCAAATAATGTTTTTTTTTCTTGTAAGTCTAATGTGTAATATAAAGTTTTCTCTAATCTATAATATGCAATTTGAGGGATTCAATACCTATCTAATACTTTTATCTTTGTATTTTAAACATTTTTGCCAAGTTACACCTTATAAAAACAAAGTTGTAAATTTTGTAATTAAAAATACAATTCAGCCGCCATCTTGGATTTTGACTGATTTCCGGGGCCAGAATTAATGGGCATTTTGAATAATATGTTAAAATATTCCCTTTTATCACAATATAATGAAAAAAGAATCATTTTTGTTGCAATTTTGCCCAGCTCATAATTTATTTTTACTGCACTATTAAAGGTTTACTGATTTTTGAAAACTCGATTTGGATATACCGGATCTATGCGACGCATAAATAGGTGAAAAGGACTGACATTTTTTGACTTGAAACTTCATCCCTTGAGGTGCAGCTCTGCTTCGATAGAAGCTAATTTGTTTCATAATTTTTCGTTTCGAAAAATTAAGTACATCTTGGAAATTTGCAACCAACTTGTTTTTTTCACTAGTGCAAAAGGGGATAACATCTTTCAATAACTAGTTTGTTCGGGTTTGTTCTTTAGTGGAGAAAGGCTAAAAGTGTCTTATCTCTGTCATTTAATTAAATAACTGTTATGGTTATTATTTATTTATTAAACCTGTGTGTAAATGAAGATTGTCGCCTTGATCACTATAATTTTTTTGTTAATAATACACAGGGTATAATGCCCTTATGCCTTATTATATGAATGATGATATGACAACATATCGCAGAAAAATATTTTTGAATGTCGCTTTGCTATAACAGACGAGAAAATTAACAAATTATTTTTCTTGTATATCACGCCGCCACTGGCAGATTTATAAATACAGCCGCATAGCATAAAATAACAAGAAAAAGTAAATAAAAATTAATTTAAAATAAACCTAAATCAATGTAATCGACGATTCAGACTTTAAAATAGATTCAATATTTTACAACATTTTAAATACAAACTAAGTACCAAAACCCTTCTTAACACGGCATTGAACAACTTGACATTGAAAATTGTTTAAACACAAGCATTTAAATTCTTTACTAAATAAAAAATAGTAAAAACGGACCAGACCGGCTGACCGGCAGACGATTCGCCTATGGTGCCGTACGTAAACTATATGGAGAACTATAGGGTAGGAGGCCGATCGACAATGGCAGCATTTTCAAATTCTGTCCCGGTTTTTTGGTTAGTTCGCTATTGGCCGATAGATGGCTCTCGCGTCCGAAGTGGGCTGATGTTGTCTTCTTCTTCTTCTTCGTTTTTATTGTGGAAAACTAGATCCTCCATAGTTTTTAACTTTTATTAAACCCTTTATTTTTCTGTGCTTTTACTTTTGACAATTGACATTTTATTTTTCGAAATAACAAATAATGTTTGAAGGCAAGGCAAGACAAATAACGTTGTATTGTAATTAATTTCCATATTTATAATAAATAATGGTACAATTTATAAAAGTAGAGTTTGCTTTGTGTCGGGGTGTAAGACAGGATCTTTTTCAGAAAGAAAACGCAGCCAAATAAGTCTCTTTCCAGCTCCAAAGGTATAGCTAGAATGTTTAATAGCCTGTATTTTAAAAACCAAGCATCGTTGGAACTTTATACAGGCCGAGTTTACTAATAAGTATAACAAAGTAAGTGTAAATTCATATAAAAGTCCTTATTTGTTCCTTAAAGAACTAATTTAAATAAAAATAGTTATTGCGTCCATAAGAAACCATTATTTGATAGCCCACTTCGAACACGCGCGCCATCTTACAGCGACTCGTAAAGCTGAATTACCGATGCTAATTTGGGACCGAATCCAATGCATTGCGATCGGCCTCCTACCTCAAGTCCTCCATAGTAAACTAAACCGCCAATGTCAGCAGTTTTTAGCGCTGGACAGTGCAACCCTGCAACAGAAGAATGATAGGTCGCAGAAACGTTGTCATTGAGGAACGATAAGGCGTGCAAATAACCACTTTTGAACTATCATTTTTCTATGGTGTATCGTCAGCAGCTAATGCTACTAAATTAAGTCGAACAGATCTAGTTTTGTTACCTTTAGTATACGAGGCATATCACCAACTCAGCGCTTCTTCGCGATCTGGCAACGTTGCAACAGCTGTAATCCGTTTCGCGTTCGCATCTTATCGCGCCGGTGGTTTAATTTCTGTGTATTTAGTGAAAAATATAGTGTTTCCCGGTTCAAATAGTGTTTGAAGTTTTAAAATGCCATATTGATGTTGTGTAGTGGGTTGTAAGGGAAATTATCCTTCGGTCTAACAGTGCGGGTGTTTCGGTATCCCAAAAACGAGGAAAACAGCCTACAATGGCGGAGTGCAATTCATCGTGAACATTTTATTTCTAATGAAAGTACCTAGTAGAGTATGTGAGCGTCATTTTACAGAAGAGAATTTTATTTTAAAGATTTCCCAACAGGACACGAAAACGGGTGAGATCGTTTCAATTAAATTAAATTTACCAAGATTAAAAGATAACAGCGTACTTAGTAAATTTTCCAATTGTCTAAATTACTTATCAAAAACTTTAACGCACTGAAAAAGTAGGGAAGAAAAGCTCAAAGAACTAGACGAAATACGATTTCAACAAGGTATTGAAGAAAGTAAGCGTGAAATTTTTAAACATAAAGAACTAACAAGTTGGAAATCATTTGAACAATTTAACAATTTGTATTAATTAAATAATAAGGAACATGGGGAGTTTAGTAGGTAGGCAGCCCTACCAGGGTTGAATCCAACACTACTCTGCTTTACAGGGTGCCAGTCTTTTGAAGATTCTCCTCGTGAGAAAAAAAAAGGTAACAAATCCAACGATGATTTACTATGAATTTTTCTCGGTATTTAGGTAGGTACTTGTAAAACCTCGAGTATCACCGTATGTAAAATAAACCGAATTTTTGCCCCACGCAGTCACCAAATTTCTCCGAAACCGCCCATACGATTTACTTCAATTTAAAAAATATTGAAAGATCAAAAGACCTATCCTTGAATTTGATTTCTCATGTAAGAGATTTTTCAATTGCCCTTTTTTTTTAAATATACTAGTTAGTATAAATAGGCCAACTTTAAATATTATTTTCTCTCAAGGAAAGGCCTAAATTAAAAATCTTTTACAAGACAAACAATGTTTGAGCCTTTAACTATTTAGTGATAACAAATTTATACTTGCTTAATTAAATTTTTTACTTTTGATATTGGGTGACAGCCAAACGCCTGCCAACATTTTTGAAATATTTATCTTGGATATCGTTAATAGGTATAGAATTTACCAAAATTACTTTATTAGTTTTAAATAAGCAAATATATCTTGAAATAAATTCGATAGGTGGGGCATGTCGCGTGTAAAAGCGATGGTAGACTCCTCGGTGGACACTTTAATGGATTAGTATTTTTTATAAATTGTATAAATATTTACCTTAACATAATAGGTAGGTTTGTATTTATCTAAAAAGTAAAACATCTAAGACAAATTAAGTACTTAGGTAATTTTTATCTATCTAGATATAGGTTTTCTCACTTATATTATGTTTTAAGTAACGCATAATTTACTTAAATACCAGCTTAAATATGTAAATAATGATAATTGAAGGGTCGAGTGGATAAAGGAGGTAACTAGCAAAATTATAAAACTGAGAAAATTAGCTTTAAAGTTTTTTTACTAGAACAAAGAATATTGTTAATATAATAAGTTATTGTTAAAAGTAAGTTATCTTTTAATACCAAATATTGATTTACTGTATCATTCATACACTAAAAGTTTTACATACCTTCTAATTTTTCAAAAAACTGAAGTTACCTCCTTCATTTACAAAAATGATATAAAAAATAGAAGTTAAGATTAGAAGAAGGTTACAAAAAGTAAATATGTTTATATTAAAATATATATTTTCTTCATTTAACATTATAATATGTCAACCTAACTATTTTCTTGGTTCCTGATTATTTCCTCGTACTACCAACGGCATGATTCCTTTACAAAAGGTACTCGAGTTTTCAAACATTAAATTTATTACCCTGGAAAACATTTATGGATAAAGGAGGTAAATACTTAAATAAATGGATAAAGGAGGTAAGTTTTGTTACTTACCTTCATGCATAAATAATTAAAAAAACAAGTTAATTTACCTCCTTCATCCATTGCTATTTTTCAAGTTTATGCGATATTTTAGATTCCTTTGATTGCATGTGAAAGAACGTCATTTATAACCTTTATCCACAACAGTAACTCATTTTTTAACAAAATGTTAGTTACCCCCTTGAACCACTCGACCCTTCAATTTTAATTGTATAGATAACTTTAAAAGACACACAAAAATATAAATAAATGTATAAATCCCAAAAAACATATAATAGGTATCGTATTCATTTATTTATATGACTCCTTTGATTGCATGTGAAAGAACGTCATTTATAACCTTTATCCACAACAGTAACTCATTTTTTAACAAAATGTTAGTTACCCCCTTGAACCGCTCGACCCTTCAATTTTAATTGTATAGATAACTTTAAAAGACACACAAAAATATAAATAAATGTATAAATCCCAAAAAACATATAATAGGTATCGTATTTATTTATATGACGTCACAAATATGCGCTGTGTCCTTGTTAATAGGAGTTGTTGGGCATTTGGATCCGGCAAATTCGGTCTGATTTTAGGGTTCCGTACCCAAATTTTTAGACTGTTGATTAAAACCAGTATGGAGTATTTACTAGGATACCCAAAGAGGCACCTCTTTAAATAATATTAAACTGTATATTTAAACTAAGCGGTTAAATTAAAAGGAACGTGGGTACTAGAGATTCGCCATTTCAACTGAATCTTAAACATTTTCAGGCGCACCCGAAAGAAAAAAATAATTTTTATGTTAATATTTCAAGATCACTTTTCATACAAATACATTTTAACGATTTTTCTTTCAAGTCCACAAACAATATGAACTTAATCCATTTATCGTAACGTCTTGCATTGTACCCCGTAACGATAAGGCATTCTTAAAGATGTGTCGTCGCTTTGTATAATGAGGCTATATTTAGAAACTAATTTCGGAAAATAATATAATTTATCAAACACCTAAAGTGGATTTATTGTCACAGTTGACATTGAAAGATGATTCTTTGTAGGCCTATTCAGAAATCTTGTTTGCTTTAAATTACACAAACCCACTAGCAAATGAATCTCTAACCGCTTGGAGTGTGCTAGTTTATTAATGCTTTAATTAAAGTCTTTGTTCATCTTTTTCCTAAAAATATTTCAGACTGGGGTATAATACTAAAGGATGAGTAAACAATGGAATATTTGTTTTTGAAGTTCTTCCATGCGGGAATAGTTTCTTTTTAAGTACCTATCTACTATTGTCACATGCAGCACGTTCTTATTTCATTAACTGTTCATTCACTCTCATTTCTCTGACAATTGACCTAATAATTATTCCGTGCGCTGTTAAAATAAATTATTAATATTTTGTGAAAATTTCACACCAGTACTTTTTAACCAATCAAGATGGGTATTTCTTTGACAGGTCACCATGGCAACACATGTATTTCAAGTACCTATATCTACTATCTATCGGCACATTTAGAACGTTATTATTTTATTAACTGTTTTATCATTTCTCTGACAATTGGCTTAATAATACCGTGCGCTGTCAAAATAAATTATTAATATTCAACAGTAATATCACAAGACCTCGTTTTTTTATCGGGTAAATTTTTCAGCTGTCACGAAAAGTTTTTTGTTTGGAAATTTTACGAGCTGAATTTGGAAATGTTTGTTCTGATTAGATCACGAGAGCGAAGCTCGAGGGATTTACTCTTTGAATAAACATGCCCCAAGTTCAACGAGTAAAATTGCCAAAAAAGTTTGAGTGAAAAATGGAAAATTTAACCAATAAAAAAATGATGGTCGAGTGATATTTGGCACGATTATTTCGTGAACCCCAAATGTCCCATCCATATCTATTAAGTAATAATGTTTTATATATTTCTAAACAGTTTACTGCTGGCAACCAAACATACAATTATAATTAAGTAGTTTATAATTGTATGTTTGGTTGCCAGCCTTATAAGCAGAAGTCAGCATTTTAGATTAGTTCTATAATAAATGATATTTGATAAGTATTTTTAAAATGTGGTGTAATTTATAAAGAATAGCAACTTTATTGGAAGAAAATGGCATGGGTGCATTATAATATAAAAACCAGTAGGTAAATAAATATAGTACTAATGTTTATTGTATTAAAATATCAGAAATTATCCGAAAAAGTTATAAAAAAATAATTGACATTGATTTATACTTCGAAATATTGTGCCAGAACTAGACGGGCCAATGGCGACGTTTAATCGGGGGTAATACCACGAGTGCTTAAAAATTACCGATAATTTTCATAAAAGCTTGTTATTTATAATTCCACGAGTTCGAAGAACAAGTGGAATTAGTATAACAAGCTTGAATGAAAATTATCTGGTTAATTTTTATGCACGAGCGGTATTTAGGGAGAATATTTCTAGAATGAAATATATATAAAAAATTTTTTTTGTCATACAATTTTCAATTTCATATAACATAATTAAAACTGTAACTGAAATCCAATAACAATTTTTTTTTTATTTTATAAAAAAACTTAACAAATAGCAACAAACAATTGAAAAATATTAACTAATTATTGATTGAATAATAAAAATTAAAAAAACTGTCTCGTCAAATAGGTTCGATTGTTGTGTGTTGGATATACAACGTTATCTAGGCAACGTTGTATATCCGCTGATATTTTTTTATTTTTAACGTTTCTTATGGGAAAATTTATACATGAGTGAAATATTCGCTAAAATCCCACGTAGTTTTATCACTATTATACTAGCTGATTGGTTAAAACGAGACGGTTTGATTGGACGAAAAGGCGAAATTGACAGGTGTACGAAATAATCCGTGAAAATTCCACAGCAGTACTTGTTAACCAATCAAGATGTTTTTTTTGACAGGTCACCATGGCAACACATCTATTTTATCGAAATTTTTTTCGCCGTGGGTAACCAACAGCGAATTATAGTCTACATTTTTTGACATAATCATACAATAATATTGTTTAACTTAAAATTTGTTTTAAACTTTTTATTTCCAAGTGTCTACATTCGCAAAAACGAACAAGATTTTTGTTCTAAATTTTTATAAATTTACTTTACATAATTAAGATGTTTTTGGTATTCTTCTGCCAATTGAATTTAATTCCATGTTAACTGTTCCATGTCAAAGATGACACCAATATATTTCACCTCTGTGGAGAAGTTTAATTTGGTTTCTAGGAGTTCTGGAGCGTTGCTAGTGTTATTTTTTTGGTGAAGAGAACCATCTCAGTCTTATTTGGATTTACTGACAAAAAGTGTTCCTTGCATTTGAGTGCGACTTACATTCTTTTGCACTGTATATTTTGAAATTTTCTAGACAAAAAGTGTTTGCTACTGCTGTGCTGTGTTGCATATTTTTTTTAATGTCGTAGTCTATCCACCCCAATAATACTATTATTTGGTATGCAATTTTTATCGGTAGATTACACTTTGAGACCGGGACTATTATAGAAACCTTTTATTTTTTCTCTATATTTTTTTTTCCTTTTAATTTAATTGCATCTTATTGCAATCTAATAGGTATTCCCAGAAGAAAGCTAGACTTTTATAATTCTCCTCACTTGAATCAAATACAAAACTTAAATCCCAATGCGGAACACCTAAGTTAGTTAAAGAAATTACTTTGACGGACTTTTATTGTCTTTATTTTGTTACTTAACACAACGTTTCGGTTAGTTAGTATCTCTAACCGTTTTCAAGTGTATAGTGTTTCTTAGGTCAATTTAATGACATAAAACAGTATGAAACTCCTAACCATAGGCGTCCCAAACAAATAATTAAAATGCGTATACACACTTATAAGTTTGTTTAACATTAGGTGTTTGTACATACTTTATAAACCCATTCTATATATAATAATATATTAAAATAATAAATATAAGGTAACTCAAAGATTCTGTACACAAAACTAAAACCAGAAAAATAAACCTGACACGGCACGACACTGCTCAGAAACTGCTTTAATTTTTTTACCAGAACTCCATTCTGGGACCATTCCCCGGCCCGTCCATAAGTTCCAAATCACGTATATTTTATCTTCGTCTCTTCCACGCCATCGGCGGTCACTGACCTATCTCTGTCTGACAGAATCGATCGTTGAACGGGCTGCAGACTGCTTCAGCTTATACCAGCCGCTTTAACTGGCGCTTATCACCCCTGACAACGTGCATAAATTGTGAACGGTTGCCAGTTCTACCAAATTTTCTGGTTTGTTAATATATTATGTATAAGTATACGAGAAACAAGGGTTTGTTAATTAGTTGTTTTTAAACACTGAAAACACTTTTTGTCTTGATTTCAGTTATATTGTTTCTTAAGGACTAAAGAATGTATTATTATAACAATGAATGGCTTGTTATTTTTTTCTGTCACACTCAAAACTCCTCGGTTTAAAGTATATTTGCAAACTAGCTTTCAAAGAAAGTTACTGACTAACAATTGAATACTGATATAAATGAAACATCTTTAATAAAAAACTTAAAGAATTGAAGAAGAAAGATCTGACAACCCTGGTTTGAGGTCGGTCTCTTTGAGACTGTTTACCGCCGTATGGAATGATTGGAATGTCCTCAAACTGAATTTGGATAAATTATAAACTAGATTATAATTCTAAGGCTACTGTCTTAAATACTATCCACGTGTATGTAATTAAGCTTGATGACTCCGCCTACGAGCTTATTGGAGTGTGAAATTTGAGCCGTTTGTTTTTGGACACGAAGAGGTTTCCGGATATTGGGGATATCTATACGCAGTTTACTAAATATATGGGTATTTTGATTCATAAAAGCTGCTTCTATGAATTTTCGTTTTCTTCAGTGCTGTTCCGTGTCCAAAACCTTGGCTTCTGACCACTGTATATTATGTTGGTTAGTCCATACATGTTCTGCTATACCTAATCTCGAAGTTTCACCTCTTTGAATATGTTTCAGATGTTCTTTAACTCGTACAGGAAGAGGTCTTTTGGTTTCTCCAATGTACGATTCGCCACACTCGCAAGGGATTTGACAGATACAATTTTTTGTGTTTTCATTACGGGGGGGGGGCAGGTGTTACTTTTGTTAGAAAGCTTCTAAGCGTATTTCCGGATTTGAAGGCTAATTTAATATTATAGTTTTTTGTTATCCTTCTAATATTTTCAAATCCCCTTAACATAAGGTATTGTCATAAATGCTTGCTCCTCTTTCGTTTCTGTATTAATTTTTACTTCGCGATTTTTAAGTTTTAATATGGTATTAGTTACAAAGGTTTCAGGGTAACCATTCTGTGTTAAATCTTTTCTGAAATGTGAAATTTCAATATTAAGGTCTTCCGGATTGTTATGCAAACGTTAGATGCTCTATGATGAAGAGTTTGAATTATGCCCTGTTTTATGGGAGTTTGAATGATTCGATCCGTGCTTAAGGTATTGGCCCGTGTGAGTGGGTTTCCTGTACACTAAAGTTTCATGTTTTCAGCACTTGGTTTAACTTCACACTCCAATAAGCACGTAGGCCGAGTCGTAAAGCTTCATTGCACCTGGATAGTATTTAAGACAGTATAGCCTTAGAATAGGGAACTTGACAAAAATTTTAAATGGTGAAAAAATTCTATAAATCATAAGTAAATATTGTCATAAAACATATGGCACCAAAAAAAACAACATATTTCGTCCCAAAAGACCGCTAGAAAGATTTAAAACCCACAAAATTCAAATTATCCCAAGCGGGTAAAAACGGGTCGTGACGTCACGAAGTATTATTTGTCATGATGACATCCACGCGTCAAGCGACACAACAATAAGACACGGCAATCCAAATGCAAACCCGGTAGCTCGGCCACCGGTCAGGATGACGGATGACGGAAAAGTCATACTTCGTTACGTCATCGGGCTTGGCGCGCTTAAGAGATCGTTTGAAAAGCTTTCGACACGCGCGAAACTTTAAAGAATTTTTACCAAGTTATTACTGATTTTTAAGGAGAAATAATTGGGGAATACTTTTTTCAAAATAAATAATAAATCATATTATTAAAAAAAAATTGTAAAGTTCCCTATTATAATAATTTAATTTACACTTGAAAACGGTTACAGATACTAACTAATCGAAACGTTGTGTTAAGTAACAAAATAAAGACAATGAAAGTCCGATACGGTTACAAATTTCTTTGATATTACGTCATTGTTCACCAGCTTCAAACAAACACCTAAGTTACCTAGTTGTCAATAACCTAAAAAATATATGTTGATTTATGTTTTACCTTTATCGAGCAATATTAAATCTCCTGTGGACAATGTGCAAACTTTTCTATTTTAATATTAAGGAGCCCCTCCATCTTTCTAACTCACCCTGTCTCATATTATAACTCCATATAATAATGTTCTCGTAATAAATTAGCTTTTTTTGTACTTTCAGCATTCTGTCACGGAAGGGACGCTTTGCTGACGTTATGCAGCCTTATCACCGGAGACGCCTTGCTTTATTCCCTATTCCGGGAAAACGCAACTCCAGTCTCGTGTCCATTTCGGGGTCCTTTTACCTTTACTTACAATAGAGGCCATGGGGAATGCCGGTCGCCTGTGTCCAACATTGATACTTGCACCGAGGATAGCAAGCTATTACTTAGTTATCAGGCCTGCCCCGATATTTACGGGTCTGAAAGTACGGGTAAGTAAATTATTGAATAGAAGCGGTGCCTTTGTAAGAGTATAAACCATGGGAGAGGAATGTTCGTTCTATGCTAACACATTCGCTGCCAAGCCAAATTTGTAAAAATGGCCTCCCAGGCCAAGGTTGAATCCTATAAGATACGGCAATTCTAAGACTATTGGGTATAGCAGTTTTTTTTATGTGTTTTTTGAGTGTTTTTTTTAAATAAAACCTAAACAGACACCGGTGTCTGACGTGGCGTGGTGAAACCATTTTCCCATAACGCGCCACAGAAGACACTCTGAGAAGACATTTTTCTTACATGGTTACGCCACAGCGGACACCTTAGCGGACACGACGTAGATAGCGGACACATCAAATCCGCCCATCGTATAGAGCTATAGCCCTACTGTAAGGAGTGTAAGGAGACTTCAGTTGGAAGTAAGATAACGTTGTGTCTACTGTTAGTTCTCCCTTGCAAATTTAGGCCGATTTACGTGATTTATTTAATTACATTCTATTTTTGTGCAAAAATGAATAACAGAACCGGAAAAATTATGTATTTTGTGACCAATGAAGAACCAGGGAGTGATTTCTTTATATCTGTTTATATAATACAATACCTGATATAATGTGTTAACATTTTGATTACCTTTCTTAAAAGAAAATAAATAAATACAAAACGCGCTTTAAATTTTTATTGAAATATTGGGTGTCTGCCCTGGCGTGTATGGAAATTAATTAAAAAAATTAAGTCTGCTCGCCATAGCGGACACAATAGCAGACACGTGTTATAAAATCCATTTACAGTGTCCAATCAAAAAACCAAGATAAGTGGACTATGCCGCAGCGCCAATACAGACACCTCATATGAAAACTTTTATAGAAAAGTGTGTCCCCTGGGCAGTGTCGTTGAATAACTGTAGCGGACACGGGTGTCTGACGTGGCGTGGTAAAATCATAGCTGATCAGACACCGGTGTCCGCCATGGCAGCGAATGTGTTTAAACAACGTTTGGGAAAATCTATTGAAATTTGTCATTACGGTCCTATTTAATTAACCAATCAAATTCGTTATAAAGAAAAGCAACTTTAGAGTTTTACCAGACGTTTGTGAAAAAATGTTAGCCTCAATATAACTAATATTTATTGCGACAAAGAACCCTTCACTTCTCTTATCGAAAATGGCCCTCGGTTAAATTTCGTAAATTTTTAGTATGTTGTAGAGAATGCCATTCTGATCAAAACTATTCATGGCCACAACAAAATCTGCCAGTTTTTGAGATACAGGTCGACCAAGTTGTAAAATATTAATTTACACCATGTTATATTTTTGTAGTTTATAATATTAATTCGTTAATTCGTTTTCCTAGATTTTTATTGACCCTGTCGTAGATAGGATAGAATACTATAAAAATAGTCTAATTATCTTATTATACCGGGTGGCCCACTCTCAACGCAGGATTCCATAGCATCTAAACTGTTCAACTTTTTAATATTTTTTAAAAACATAGTTATAGGGAGGCATTGGGTTTACAATTTAAAATTATTTTAAATTATACAGGGTGTCTCAAATAGTCAGGGTACCTATATCAAACATACTTTTTTTAAATGGAACACCCTATATATTATGATATTTTTGGATTGGATGATCAATTCCAAGAATATTTTGTATAACATATAATATCTTTAAATTTAACAGTTTTTTAGTTATTAACGATTTTTCAAAAATTTTCGTGTTTGCAGCACGTAAAGAATATGCACCTGTCGGTAGTACAGACTGACAGAAATAAATGAAATATGGGTTATGGAATAATTATGATTGTTTAGTAGCGTCTAAAGTATATCTTAAAAAACAAAAATAGTTACCGAAGTCTTTTAAAATGCCTTTCTAAATGTACCAATTTTAAAAACGTAAAAATTCTTAAAAGTCTGTTATTTTAAATACATACCCTATTATTTTTTTATGCCTAATCAAATAATACAATTCTAATTATAACAGGGTTCCCTATACCTACCTTTTATAGTTTTCTCTGAAATAGCTATTTCTTCCTTTACCATATAAACTCGGTGTTTATTTTCTCATAGAGTGCCTTGAATACCGCACCGTGTCCATACGATGCTCTTTTTCTAAAGTGCCATGGACACCCAACTATTCATTTTATTAATCTTAAGTAACTTGAAGCGACATTTTTGAGTATTTGTATATTAAAAAAATATTTCTGTTGTTTTATTTTAAGTTTAAGCAATATCATTAATTTGTTCCTTTAACGAAAAACTTCAAACGACTTAAGTAAAATGAATAGTTGGTTGTCCATGGCACTCTAGAAAAAGAGCGTCGTACGGACACGGTGCGGCATTCAAGGCACTCTATAAGAAAATAAGCATTGACCTTATATGGTAAAGGAAGAAATAGCTATTTCAGAGAATACTATAAAAGGTAGGTATAGGGAACCCTAGTATAATTAGAATTATATTAAAAATGTCTTTTGATTAGGCATAAAAAATAATAGGGTATGTATTTAAAATAACAGACTTTTAAGAATTTTTACGTTTTTAAAATTGTTACATTTAGAAACGCATTTTAAAAGACTTCGGTAAATATTTTTATTTTTTAAACTATGCTTTAGACGCTACTAAACAATCATATTCCATAACCCAAATTTAATTTACTTCTGTAAGTCTGTACTACCGACAGGTGCATATTCTTTAAGTGCTGCAAACACGAAATTTTTGAAAAATCGTTAATAAGTCAAAAACTGTTAAATTTAAACACATTATATGTTATACAGAGTATTCTTAGAATTAATCATCCAATTCAAAAATATCATAATATATAGGGTGTTCCATTAAAAAAAAGGTATGATTGATATACCCTGACTATTTGAGATACCCTGTATAAGTTGAAATAATTTTAAATTGTAGACCCAATGCCTCCCTATAACTCTGTTTTTAAAAAATATTAAAAAGTTGAACAGTTCAGATGCTATGGAATCTGCGTTGAGGGTGGGCCACCCGGTATACCGGGTGAGTGACGAAAATTATTTAATATTTTTTGTTGAATCATTGTGCTTTCGGAATTAAATTAAATGATAACAAAGTAATACCACAGATGACATTACCTTGGAGCAAGCAATCATAATTTATATTTTTTATATTTATACAGGGTGACTCAGAAAAGTCAATATTTTTTTATTAGTTTTAAAGAAATTTTGTAGATATTTCTTTATGTACTACTGGTCGCTTATTGTATGGTTCTAAATATATATATAATTATAAAAGTTATACAGGGTATTGTCGATGGTAAGCGATAGAGTAAAAACATAAAAATGCATGTATTGATAAATCACTCCGTATATTACAAATTTATCAATTAAATTTCGTTATTTTTTAATATTTTTGGCTTGAAGTGTCTTACTTACATGTTTACTATTGATTTCCCTTTTCCTATGACCAGTTCTAGAGATTTACAGGGTCAAAGAGACCCAAAACTAAAAAAAAGCATATAAAATACCTTTTTTTTCAATAAAATTTATTCTGTAAGATCATCTTGTGGTTAAAAATAAACATATTTATTGCTGTACAGGGTGTTTCGAATAATTAAGGTATTCTAACACTAAGATATTATACCAATAAAAAATAAATATAAATAATATAGACAAGCAAAGTCTCAATAAAAAGAATTAATTTTATCCACAAATAATAAGTAGGCCATATTCTTCAATAGGAAAATACAAAATACTTTTTAAAACAATAACATATAAATATTAACTTGCAATAGCCCATATCTGTCAAAATTTTATTTTTCTGTATGCAGCAATCATTATGTTTTCTCAACAACTTCATTATTTGTTAATAAAATTAATTCTTTGTATGGAGACTTTGCTTGTTTATACTATTTATATATATTTCTTATTTGCATAATGCAATGTTAGAATACCTTAATTATTCAAAACAACCTGTATGGCATTAAATATATTTATTTTTAACCACAAGATAAACTTACACAACAAATTTTATTAAAATAAAAAAAATTGTTATTTTATATGCTTTTTTTTTGAGTTTTGGGTCTGTTCGACACTATACATCTTTAAAACTAGTCATAGGAAAAGGGAAATCAATAGTAAACAAGTAACTAAGACACTTTGAGCCAAAAATATTAAAAAATAACGAAATTTAACCGATCCATTTTTAATATACCGGGTGATTTATCAATACATGCATTTTATGTTTTTACTCTATCGCTTACCATCGGAAATACCCAGTATAACCTTGAGAATTATATATATTTGGAACCATATGATAAGCGACCAGTAGTAGATACCTAAAGAAATATCTACAAAGTTCATTAAAAGCTAAAAAAAAAATATTAACTTTTTTGAGTCACCCTGTATAAATATAAAAAATATAAATTGAAGAGTGGAATGGATAAGTGGGATAAGTGTAATTTCTTTACTTTTTGGTATTTTTACTTAAAAATAATTTAAATGCCTACGCGGATATATCCTAAAACAGGCTATGTGCCGAACCCATTATTTAACTACGTCACCCTACTAAAATACAGTAGCTCAGGAAATGTGCCATCGAAAGTTTCCTTTAAAAGCGGCTAAGTGCCAACCGTAAACCACGTGTCTGTTTAGGCGATAAGTCTGAACCAGTCATAGTATCTAGTACTAAGCCATGTTAACTATTATTTTGTAATAATAAAATGGTATACAAATCTTAGTCGTTTTTTTTGAGTAGGACAGCACATATTTTTCAATTTTACTCTTAGGGCACATAGCCCTTTTTAAATATTGCCTTATAGGCAATTAACTTTTTTTTAAATATTGCCTTATTGGCACTTAGCCTGTTCTAGTGAATAAGAACTTTAAAAATTATTTTCAAGATGATCATAATAAGCTGGATTTCTAAATTTTTGTCAGGGTTTTCTAATAACACTAAAATATTTAAAAAAAGAAATAAAACTTTACTAGAATTTATATTGAGTCTCACATACAGTTTTTCTTTACTAGTTTAAAACTAAACTTTTGGCACTTAGCCCACTAATCCATTCCACTCTTCAATTATGATAACTTGCTCCAAGGTAATGTCATCTAGAGTATTACTTTGTTAACATTTAATTTAATGCAAAAAATACAATGATTTAACAAAAAATATTAAATAATTTTCATCACTTACTCGGTATATAATAAGATAATAAGACTTTTTTTTATAGTATTCTATCCTATCTACGACAGGGTCAACAAAAATGCAGAAAAACAAAACGAATTAATATTATAAACTACGAAAATATTATATTGTAGTGAAAATTTATATTTTGCAAAAACTGGTCGGCAGATTTTGTTGTGGCCATGAATACTTTTGATTAGAATGGCCTCCTCTACAACATACTAAAAATTTAGCAAATTTAACCAAGGGACATTTTCCATAAGAGAAGTGAGGGGTTCTTGGACCACAGAAATAACTTACAACTTTTATTGTCATTTCTAGAAATTAATTCAACAATTTTTACATTGCTCAGCAATAATAGTTGTTCTGTAGTAGTGTTTAATAGATAACAGAAAATTTTAAATGTGAGCTAACTTAGAAATACTTTGTTCTAGATCAATAACACAGTCACTTTTGGATTTTAATATTTATTACAACTACATTTTTGGAAAATATCCTAAAATTCCGTAAATGAAAAATAGGTATGTAAAATACCTAAACTAGGTATGTAGGTAGGTACCTATTAAATTGAGTACCTAGGTAGATAGATAAAAGAATACTAAAAACATATGATAATATATTATAGGTATTCAGTTATTATCATTTTTTACATCGGTCCTCAAGAGCTTTGGAAAGTGCGTCTTCGGCATATCGAAATTGCAGTATTATTTTAGCATCTTGTTCATTTATCTATAACATAAGAAATATTCGAAAATATAATATAGCATTATCTACCTATATTTTTTAACTTAAATAGGTAACTTAGCTATTGAATTAGCTTAATAAACAAATAAAAGGGCGTTCAATCACTGGTTTTCTTCAATTTACACTATTAGTTCAACAACTGGGTTGTTATGTCCATCACAAAAGTAGATGATGTTATTGTTATTCCAAAGTCAGTGTGATGACATTCCATAGGGCGGTAAACAGTCTCAAGGAGACCGACGTTTACCGCCGTATGGAATGATTGGAATGTCCAGTGGCGCACCCAGGGGGGGGGGGGCAAGGGGGCCTTGGCCCCCCCCCAAAACCCCCAATGAAATGAAAAATTATGAAAGTGGATAAGTATTTTAAAAAGTCAATTTTCTTAGATTTACCTCACGGGCCTCGTTTGAGGGGGGCCAGGTGGGGTATTTGCCCCCCCCCCCTCCCCCTGGAAGTTGACTTATTGACAAAAGTTGACTTATTGAGGTTTAATATGGTTTGATTGAATGTATGAATTTATTATTTCGAGTTTTCCTTTATATTTTTGTTATTATTTTGGGGTAGTAAAGACTTATTTTAATAAAAATAAACAGTTTTAATGCCAAAACGACTATGATTGTTTGAGAAACAATTTTAGCTCATTAAGTATTGAGCAAAAAATTGAAATTAAAATTAAGGGAAGACCTAAACTCTCGAAATTAACTTGATACATACCACAAAGTGTAAATCTAGGGACTTTATTGTTATTGATAAGTTTGCTGCAAATAAAAACAGATGAATGAACTTTACTTTTGAACAATGTACCCACTAATGAAAAATAAATTAGCATTTTTATTTTTTATCTTATTTCATTTTCAATAGAATAAGAAGGTAATCATAAATTTTTAAAATATTTACTATAATAATTATTGACCAAATTTGGACGTGGTCTTAAAAAAATTTCGCCTGCGGCGCATTTTGCCTACAGCAGGCTTTTAGTACACCCCCAAGTTAACAAGTCACAAGCCGCCAATCCCCCCCCCCCCCCCCCCCGTAAGAAACCGTTTAACGACTCCCATGACTAGGCTATTGCGATCTTCCCTGCAAGAGTACCTGTTAAAAAAGCTCCAAAGTTCTAGAAAAATGCGTAACTTAAAAGTTTATTAAAAAATTTGCTTCCAGCACTGGTTGGCGGACCCCCCCCCTAACATAAAATTATGGGTGCGCCGCTGGGAATGTCATCACACTGACATTGGATAAATTATACATTTTCGTTTAATTGAAGTCAAACGTCAGAACCTTAGTGAATGAACTTTATTAAAATCAAAAATCAAAATCAAAATCTATATTTCGTACTAGCCGAAGCAGCCATCAAAGATGGATGTACACGTCATGTATAATTATTACTGTTTGGTTTTATGTACTCTAGAGTATAATAGTATATAATTTTAAAATTCTGAGACTGAGTAGTAACTTTTACCAATCAGAAATTGCTTTATCTTTCGTTTAAATATATTTACATTTAGTAGACTTATTTTGTTTGGTAATTTATTGTATAAAATTGTACCTTTATAATCAGGTGACCGTTCGAATTTTGTAAGCTTATGTTTGACAATTTATTGGCATTTCTGGTTGGATAATCATGAAAATAAGTTTTTATACAAATTTTTTTTCGTTCATTTTTACATACTTCAATAGTCCAAAAATATAAATACAGGGGTATGTCATGATTCCGTTCTCAATGAAAGCTGGTCTACAACTATCAGTGACCCTAAGACCATAGATTAGGCGAAGTATTCGTTTTTAGGTTAAGAATATTCTGTTGGACTCAACTGAGTTGCCCCAAAGACTGATATTATAATTAAGATGACAATAGACTAGCGAATAGTACACATTCATCAGTGCGTTTCTATCTTGTAATTGTTTAAGCTGAAATATGGCAAAATAAACAGTACCGCACTTTTTCGCGACATGATCTACATGAGATTCCATGTAAGAAATTGATCTATACGCAGACCCAGGAATTTACAACCTTCCGCAGCACGCATTGTATTCATTACAGTGATTGATGATCTTGTGCTACACCTGAAATTTATGTAAACAGTTTTCTGTAGATTCAATATTAGATTGTTTTTTTTACACCAATCATCAAAGACTTTAAGGATACGTAATACCAAATTATGGAGCTCGTCAGGATCAATCAACTGGATCTTATCGGTTGGTTAATGCCAATTATGGAACGAACACCTTTTAATATTCGATTCCAATAGAACTCAATATAATTTTCTTAGAAAAACAGTTCCAATATTAGGTTTACATTCTTGTCCAAATTGTTATTTCACAGTTTTCATATACAGATAAAACTCGAATTTAAACTGGAGTGCAGATGGCGCACCAAAAAAAATGGCCACGCAAACAAACTCGAGCAACATCAGCACAACAGTGGATTCGTTTTAAAATATATAATACAACTGTTAATTCTAAACTTCTACCGACAATTGAACATGATAGAGCGCTGTTGTCAAATGTATATTACAAAAGCGCAGGATATTAAATGCCACTGTTTTCTTATTCTGAGAAAAAAGAACACTTTTTTGTTCATTTACAGGTTGGTGTTCATTCTCTGGGTAATTTACCCCATGGCTCTTTTAAAATTATTTTATTTTTCATAATAATAATGGTATTTTTTCACATCATGCTTGGAAATACTATTGCTCCTAATTCCTACGGACTGTATCTTTCTGCATTTTATTAAAGTTGCATGTGAAAAAGTTATAGTTTTCGCATGTTTTAAAAAATATATTGTTTTCATTATAAATACCGTGCGGGCAAAAATTTTTGCATCAAAGAGGGCCTCGCATCTAAGGACGTAATGCTTAGCCGTAGAGCTTAATACCTGTTGGGTGTCAGTAACTACCTGAATCAATTAGTTATTCCGTCATCTTTAACAGTCATTACAAGTAATTTGATTTATCGCTAATTTTTCCAATTTCTTGAACAATTCACACAATGGGCTTTACGGAACAGCAGAAATTATTCATGGTTGAAGCGTATTTTCGAAACGGGGTTAGACTAAATGGTGAGTGGCAATATAATCCGGTTTTGTGCATGGACGATTTTCACGAACATTCTTCTAACGTTGCTTTTATTGCTGGGGATTTTTATCATTGCCTGAAAAGAACCGTGGCTGTGTTTAGGGAAACAGGTCCTATATAACACAAGAAAGGAGCAGGAAGACCATCTGTAAGAACAGAAGAACTTGTTGCAAACGTTCGTGAAATAATGCAAAATACGCCAACAAATTGTATAAGACGCCTGTCCCAGGAAGTGGGAAGATCTTATGAAACATGCAGGACTATTCTTAAGAAGCAGCTAAATTTATTTCCTTATAAAGTGCAAGTATTCGAAGAAATACAAGCCGCAGATTTTGAAAGACGTAGGAATAGAAATACTCTCAATGATTTACCCAAAATTTACGTGTGAATTTATGGCGGTGGCCAATTTCAGCAATTTATGTAATTATTTTTCTTTCATTGTAGTAGTTAAAAGAACGTATAGTTGTATTTCTGAGAAAATCCAAATTCCTAGCTGATACCTCGACCAATGTATGTGTTCAACAATACACATCCTAAGGAATACATTTTAGCTTTCAAACTTTTTCCGTTTTCCAAGTAAGGCATTTCCATAAAATTTCTTATGCATATTGTAAAACATTTTTTCTTGAAATATTTCGTACAAAGGGGTGATTAAAAAGTATTAACAAAGTAAACAGAAAGCTTTAAAACTAATTAGGCCTCGTGTAGATCGATCGTTACCATATATTGCCTTGCTTGTTTGTAACAGTTTGTTATTTAACTTGAAGCACCTTACATTGTTATAATACCATTATATACAAAATATAGAATGTATTATGTTTGGAAAATAATTAATCTTAAACATTCATCTTTTGTCTCAGGTCAGAATGTCAAGGAAAGTTTTGAAGTATTAAAATCAATATTAGAAACATAAATATAGGGAGGAGGGTTAAAAAATGGTATTTTTTTCACCAATGGTAACGCTTCAAATTTTTGGGTTTTGTTTTAAAAACCTAAAATGCAAACCTTTTAATAACATGCACTTACCTGTAGAGTTTTGAATTTTAGGTTTTTGTAATGATAATGTTTAATCGCAAACGATATCACAAAAACCTAAAATTCAAAGGTTTTAATAGTATTCATACACCTTTAAGTCTTTGAATTTTAGGTTTTTGTGATGATAACGATTTATCGGAAACCTAAGCTTTTAATTAAGCTAAAAATATTAATTACGTATTTTACGTCTAATTTTAATTGTGTTAAATAAATAGTAAAAAAATTAAAAAATAATAATTTTACACTTTCCACAGATTTTTATTTTGACTCGACATGTTTCGCAACATAGTTGCTTCTTCAAAGGAGTACTTAAAAATGGTGTTTTAAAAGTTATCACTTAGGTGTAACAATAAAATTGCAGGTAATTTTCAGGTTGTAACACCACAACCCCGTGTAGTACCGAAACTCCTCGTACTACCCTTCTCGGTGTCGCCACCATCGCCACAGCCCGCTCGAGACCCATTCCAGCAAGCGCCCCCACCCTCTTACGTCACGGATCCGGCCACCTGAGCGATCAAAAAGCCACCCCCGAGCGCTGAAACGGCAGTTCCTCACGAGCCCTCCTTAGCTTCTGCCTTGGCATCCTTGCGTGGATCCTTGCTCTCAACTAAGAAGTGAACGCTCTGCCTACCGTCGCGGCTACTTCGGCACCCTTGTGTGGGTCCTTATAGCATATCGCATCGGCATCCTTGCGTGGATCCGGTCTCTATAGCCTATCGCATCGGCATGCTTGTGTGGATCCGGTCGGACTATTGTTTTCCCTGTATAAACTGTGTATTGTATATATCATTAGTATTTCTGTATAATAAAGACTTTTAATCATCTTTAGCGTATCTTCAACCAACAATCCAACCTTACAGTGGCAGTCCAACGTGTGGGGCTCGAAGATAATAGACAATTTTTTCAAAGTTAATATCAACAGTGTACGTGATTATCGTGACCAGTGCAATACGTTATTCGGTTGTGTATGTAAATTTCTCTGACTCGCGTGGAACAGTTTGACGATCACCGAATCCATTAGGAATCCCTGGATCTCATCACCGTCTACGCCCCCATCGGTAAAATTCCAACCACACGACAGCAAGCGGCCATGGCGCTGACAGCAGAAGCTCTACAGGCTTTAATAACCCAACTTCAGCCACCAGCAGCCCCCGCAAAACATTTTACCCATTATCCAGCCCGCTTTAACGGAACAAGAACTCAGGAAGCCGTCGACGATTTTCTGGAAAGTGCCGATTTTTTTCAAACCGAACAAATTGAAGCATTTCAGAAACTCAAACATGCCCTGACAGCCGCTCCCGTTCTACGACAAGCTGATCATAAAAACCCTGTATCCTCCGAACTGATGCCAGTGCTTATGCGCTCGGAGCAGCTTTACTCTAGGGGGAGAGTCACGATGAGAGGCCCGTTGAATACGCCAGCCACCTCCTCACAGCCCCCGAGAGAAACTACTCTACTACCGAGAGGAAAGCACTTGCCATTGTTTGGGCCGTCAACCATTTCAGAGGATACTTAGAAGAAACCTCTGTTATTGTTATCACCGATCAAGTCGGACAGGATCTCACCAGCTGGCCTAAGAAATTACCCACCATTTGCTTTGCAATGAATACCGCCCGTTGCCAGTCCACAAGATACTCACCCGCCTACCTAGTATTTGGTCAGGAGCTACGCTCTCCTGTAGAAGTCACCCATGATCTTCGCACTATCGTCCAGCAGGAAGCCTTCATACCAACCGTATCGCCTCGCCTGCTACGAATCGCCGATACTTTACACCTAGCTCGAGAAACGCATGAAAAGGAGCAAGACCGCCGCAAGATACACGCCGACTCTCGAAGACGCCCCTCCCCAGATCTTCAACCTGGAGATTATGTCTATGTCGTCACTTACACGCTCAGCAGCAAGGCCCAGCACCGTTCCACGAAGTTGGCTCCCCGACGTGATGGACCCACGTGATCACCCAGCGCCATGGACCTACCAGTTTCAAGATCGCCCAACCAGAGCAGCTAGACAAGGAATATGGATCTTACCATGTATCAGCCCTGACGCCATACAAGTCTCCACCTGACTACCTGGACGAACCGATGACTCCACCGGTACCTGAACCGGCGGTGCCCCTTAGGAAACGAGGACGACCCAGGAAGAGCCAACAAACAGAGCCAAGGACGAGGACGTCACCTCGGCTCTGAGGGGGAGACTGTAACACCACAACCCCGTGTAGTACCGAAACTCCTCGTACTACCCCTCTCGGTGTCGCCACCATCGCTACAGCCCGCTCGAGACTCGTACCAGCAAGCGCCCCCACCCTCTGACGTCAAGGATCCGGCCGCCTGAGCGATCAAAAAGCCACCCCCCGAGCGCTGAAACGGCAGTTCCTTACGAGCTCCACTCCTTAGCTTCTGCCTTGGCATCCTTGCGTGGATCCTTGCTCTCAACTAAGAAGTGAACGCTCTGCCTACCGTCGCGGCTACTTCGGCACCCTTGTGAGGGTCCTTATAGCATATCGCATCGGCATCCTTACGTGGATCCGGTCTCTATAGCCTATCGCATCGGCATCCTTGTGTGGATCCGGTCGGACTATTGTGTTCCCTGTATAAACTGTGCATTGTATATATCATTAGTATTTCTGTATAATAAAGACTTTTAATCATCTTTAGCGTATCTTCAACCCAAAATCCAACCTTACAATGTTGATTAAATTGTTTGAAAAACCAATAATAATGTTTACAGACTAATTAAAGAGATTCAAAAGAGGTGATCCGTTTAAATCCAATTGATCATTAAGAAGAGTATTGTTATTTTTAAGACTATTTATTTCTAAGGATTCAGGCAATGTACTTTTGTTTTCAATGTGCAATAATTAGAATCTGGTTTGTTTTTTATAAAACTAGCATGATGTTCATTCATTCGTTTTTCGAACTTTCGACCTGACTTGTTTGTCCGATATAAACGTTGGAGCAATCATTACATTTTAATTTGTAAACACCAGATTTATTCCAACCATTAAAAAATCCGAAAATCAACATGATTTTTCAATATACCATAAACCTACTCACACTGATACTGCGATACATAACACATCGCGCCTTCCAGTACAACATAAATTATCTTCTTTCTTTAGTATAATACATCGACTAGTAACATTACCTTTAAACAAAACTAATTTTCAAACTGCATTAAATATTATTAAGCAAATTGCAGGAAATAATGGTTATTCCGCGATTACAATAGATAAAATACTAAATAAAAAATTATACAAAGAGGCTATACTTAAACTTAGTTTTTCCAACAGCAAACAATAATAAAAATAATTATAAAGTTATTTCTTACATATATTAGCACTAAAATAAAGAAACAAAAATATTAATATTGCTTTTAAAAGTAACAATACTCTGGGGAAACACATCAAATATAATAAAAGTAAATTGAACAAAGCAAATAAATCTGGTTTTTACAAACTAAAATGAAATGATTGCTCCAAAGTTTATATCGGACAAACAGGTCGAAACTTCAAAAAACGAATGAATGAACATCATTTTATAAAAAACAAAACAGATTCTAGTTATTCTAACCATCAGTTAGAAGCAAAGCATACATTTAATCATAACTACGATATCTTGCACATTAAAAACAAAAGTAGAAAATTAAATTTGCTTGAATCCTTAGAAATAAATGGTCTTAAAAATAACAATACCCTTCTTAATGATCAATTGTATTTAAACGGATCACCATTTTTGAATCTCTTTAATTAGTCTATTGGTTTTTCCAACAATTTAAACAACCTGAAAATTACCTGCAATTTTATTGTTACACCTAAGTTATAACTTCTAAAATACCATTTTTAAGTACTCCTTTGAAGAAGCAACTGTGTTGCACAGTCAAAATAAAAATCTGTGGAAAGTGTTAAGTTATTATTATTTTATTTTTTTACCATTTATTTAACACAATTAATAATGGATTTCCACCAAGTAGAAGCCGAGTCAATTCTAATTTTATTGATTTATTAGCATTTCTACATTTTTCTTTATTTCAGTTTGTTAATGTTATTATTTTCTGATGTAGTCATTTTTGGTATTCTAGAGCAATACATCAAACGATCCCATTAAGGGACTGTAAATATTAAATTATATTTTCAATTTTAAACCTAATCCAAATTACTATTCGTTTATTGTAAATAGCAGCAATGAGCAAATTTCTATAACCAATAATTCAAATTAAAAATATGTTTGGGAAATTACAATGTAATTAATTTTCAATTTAATAATATTTTAATGGTAACAAAAGTTAATTTGATCTAAAATATTAATATATTAGAATAAAGGTATTTATTATTTTCATAAATTTAACAAAGTAATATCAATTTAATTAGTGGTTTATATATTAGTTATAAATCAAATTTATTACAGCAAATATTTTTTTAAGTAAAGAACCCCGCACTTCTCTTATGGAAAATGGCCCTCGGTAAAATTTTCTAAATTTTTAGCATGTTGTAGAGAATGCCATTCTTATCAAAAGTGTTCATGGCTACAACAATATCTGCCGACCAGTTTTTGAGATACAGGGTGTCCAAGTTGCAAAATATGATATCTCGGTACATTTTATTTTCCTAGTTTATAATATGAATTCGTTTTGTTTTTTTAAATTTTTGATAGCCCTGTCGTAGATAGGATAGAATACTACAAAAACAGTTTAAATTTTTTTATTATGTACCGGGTGAGTGACGAAATTTTTTTAATATTATTTCTTAAATCATTGTATTTTCGGCATTAAATTAAATGTTTACAAAGTAATACTGTAGATGACATTGGCTTGGAGCAAGCTATCAGAATTTATATTTTTTATATTTATACAGGGTGACTCAAAAAGTCAATATTTTTTTTTATTAGTTTTAAAGAAATTTTGTAGATATTTCTTTATGTACTACTGGTCGCTTATCGTATGCTTCAAAATATATATAATTATCAAGGTTAAACAGGGAGTTTCCGATGATAAGCGATAGAAAAATAACATAAAAATGCATGTATTTATAAATCACCCGGTATATTAAAAATGAATAGGTTAACTTTCGTTATTTCTTAGTATTCCTTGTTTGAAGTGTTTTGCTTCCATGTTTGCTATTGATTTCCCTTTTCCTATGACCAGTTCTGAAGATATACAACGTCGAACAGACTCAAAACTCAAAAAATAAGCAAATAAGATAACAATTTTTTTTTTAATTTCAATAAAATTTGTTATGTAAGTTCATTTTATGGTTAAAAATAAATATATTTAATGCTAAACAGACAGGGTGCTTCGAATAATTGGGGGATTCTTACACTGTATTGCAAATAAGAAATATATATAAAAACTATGAACAATTTATTATATTCAAATTATTTTATCCAAAAATAATAAGTAGGCCCCTAATTATTTGAAACACCCTGTATAGCATTAAATATATTTATTTTTAACCATAAAATGAACTTACATAACAATATTAATTGAAATTTAAAAAAAATTGTTTATCTTATTTGCTTATTTTTTGAGTTTTGAGTCTGTTCGACGCTGTATATCTTCAGAACTGGTCATAGGAAAAGGGAAATCAATAGCAAACATGTAAGAAAAACACTTCAAGCAAGGAATACTAAAAAATAACGAAAGTTAACCGATTCATTTTTAATATACCGGGTGATTTATAAATACATGCATTTTTATGTTATTTTTCTATCGCTATCATCGGAAACTCCCTGTATAACCTTGATAATTATATATATTTTTAAGCATACGATAAGCGAAAAGTAGTACATAAAGAAATATCTAAAAAAAATCTTTCAAAACTAATAAAAAAAAATATTAACCTTTTTGAGTTACCCTGTATAAATATAAATAATATAAATTCTGATAGCTTGCTCCAAGCTAATGTCATCTACAGTATTACTTTGTAAACATTTAATTTAATGCCGAAAATACAATGATTTAAGAAATAATATTAAAAAATTTTCGTCACTCACCCGGTATATAATAAAAAAATTTAAACTATTTTTATAGTATTCTATCCGATTTACGACAGGCCATCAAAAATTTAGAAAAACAAAACGAATTCATATTATAAACTAGGAAAATAAAATGTACCGAGCATTCATATTTTGCAACTTGTATCTCAAAAACTGGTCGGCAGGTATTGTTGTGGCCATGAACACTTTTGACCAGAATGGCATTCTCTACAACAGCGGTTCTCAAACTTTTTTGGTGACGGAACCCTTTTGGGAAGCAAAATACTTGATGGAACCCTACAATAAAACAATAGTTTTTAAAAGTGTATTCTTTATTAATAAGCATAATAAAAGTACAATGTAACAGTTACTAATTATAACTTACTTTACCACATGGCAAGTTCAATATTAGAAGATATTAAAAAAGAAAAAATCTAACCAATGGGAGGTATGAAACTGTTTTTTATTTTTCATCAATTGGTTGATATCAGGTTTGATAGAAGACAGTTGAAGTCTCATATCAGGTTCGGCGTCCAGTCTATTGCGATATTTTGTTCTCGTGGCTGCATAGGTTGAGAATCCTGTTTCGCACAAATATGTTGTTGGGATTCAGAGCCATTTTGCCAAGCATTGGATATTCATCACGGATTCTGCACCAAAAATCGTTGAGAGGCGTCGTTTTGAACAGTGACTCCATACTTGTGTCTGATGACATTTCTAAAAGAGATTCATATATCTCGTTTGACATACTTTCGGGCTTTTCCAAGTTGGGTAAAAAAGGATTATGAATCCATGAATTCAATTTCATTTTTGTATTCTGTTCTTCGGGAAAATACTTTTCAAAAGATGCGCCCATCGAACTGAGATATTGGACCAATTCTTCAAACACATCATCTTGAAACATTTCTGAGTCGTTATCGCTAACAAACTCACTGAATGACGTAAAGCTTTCTATTTCTTTCTTACCAACGCAAATAATCCGAAAATCTAATTTTCTTTTGAAGGCAGTTATTTTGTTATAGGCCTAAAACACTGTTGTCTGTTTACCTTGCAATGATAAATTCAATTCGTTCAGTTTTTGAAAGATATCCGCCATAAAAGACAATCGGAACAACCAAGTTTTATCATACAAACGGTCCTTCAAATTAAAAGAAGTATCTGCTGAAAGAAACATTTGTAACTCGGCTCTAAGTTCAAATAGTCTTGTTAAAGTTTTACCCCGAGACAGCCATCGCACTTCTGTATGGAGCAGCAGTGTTTTATGTTTGCTGCCATAATCTTCACACAATAATGAGAACAATCGGGATTGTAATGGTCGTGATTTGATAAAATTAATTATTTTTACCGCTTCATCCATAACTAATTTTAGATTTGACGGCATTTGCTTCATCGCAAGTGCTTGTCTATGCAGAATACAATGGCTGGAACTACAATTAGGCGCTTTATTTTTTATTCGTGACACTGCTCCTGCTGTTTTACCTGTCATCGCCTTGGCCCCATCTGTACAAATGTCAATGCAATTGTTCCAACTGAGATTATTTTTTTCAAAAAATATATTTATTTTATAAAAAATTTCTTCGCCGGTAGTGTTTGTGAGCAGCGGTGAACACATAAGCATGTCTTCTTCAAAAGAACTTTCATATGGATATCTCACGATAAGCAGCAAGATAGCCAAACCAGCGACATCAGTTGACTCGTCCATTTGCAAGGCGAATCGTGTTTTTTGTAGACGTGTAACTAGTTCTTGTTTGACGTAGCTTGCCAGATCATGGATTCGCCGTGAAACAGTATCGTTTGATAGCGGCACAGTAGAAAGATGCTTTGCAGATTTTTCATCGAGCATATATTTTGTTATGTCTAATACACATGGCTTTATTAAATTCTCAGCGATAGTGTGCGCTTCACCTGCTTGTGCAATGCGATAGCTAACTAAATATGATGCCTCCGTGGCCTTTTCGTTGATAGTTTTTGTTACATGCATCATATTTTTTTGACTTTCCAATAACTGATCTTTTTTACGAACAAAAAATTATTTATTCTTGTCTTTAGACTCGGGGTGTACAGTTTGTAAATGTCGGCGCAATTTGGCAGGTCCCATGGAACTATTAGGAAGCAGTTTACTACATAGCATGCAGAGAGGTGAGCCGTTGGAATCAACAAATCCGAAACTGATATATGATTCATCATACTTCCTTTTTTTCGTCTTTGAAACCGTCGAGCTTGACGTCGTGGCATCATCGTCTGGATCGGTGATTGCTATATTCTCCGCGCGTACTGCTTTTGAACATACAGCGTCATTAGAAGATGTTGTTGCAACACGTTTAACACCTTTAAGCCAACGTTCCATTCTTCTTTATTTATAATGTTACACGTCAGGATGGTGGGGTCTAAATAATGCACAATCGTTACTGCGTATAAGAGACTAAGTTTAGTACAATGAAGAAATGTATAAAACTGAGACAACAGAATACAGCAGGCAGTAGAACAATGAACACTAGTTTCTCGCTAGCGAGCTTGTAAGTAGGTAGGTAGGAACTTATCGCTCCGAACGCTAATCGTCAACTGACTGACGAGGCGCGACGCGCGATCGCCGCTTTTATACTTAGTCCTAGACTCGATCTCGAATATTCTCGAAAATACTCGAGTCGGCGCCTTTGATAAACAAAAAGCAAAAATAAAAAGAGAAATATAAAAATTGCGTTGTAAACAATTCAGAGGCGGTTTTTATCAAAGGGACTGCGCGCTCACAAGTATACATGTTGATACCAAACTTATGAGATATTGTACCAGCTATTGTAACACATGTTTATACAAATACAAATAAATAAATAAATATACCTACGCGCGGCCGCGGAGTCAAAACGTTCGACCAGAGAGAGGTGTTTTGATTTTTTTTCTAAATTCTTGAGGAACCCCTACAGAGGTATCGCGGAACCCTAGGGTTCCGCGGAACACACTTAGAGTATAGCTGCCTACAACATACTAAAAATTAAGAAAATTTAACCGAGTGGGTGTAAGTGCGGGGTTCTTTGCTTTTATGCTTTTTCTACTATATTAAAAGAATAGTTTGATACTTAATGAATAGATACGGGCATTAGGTGTTTTAAACAAACTATTTACTACCTACTTAGCTTATTTGTTTATACCTTTTATCCAAAAGGGCATTATTAAAAACGTGTTCGTACATTAATTATTAAAGAATCAAAACAGGGTGGAATTTTTAAATGGAATAAATTTAGTATTAGAAAGCCTTTTTATTTGCTGAAAAAATACAGAACTACGGCTGCGCTTAGTTTCAGTTTGGCATACTTTTTTGTGTCTTCGTGGAATTAACCCCTCTTTTGGATATGGAAACCTCCTCCAACTTTTTTTTTAAATATAAAGGTATGTAATGTATTGTGTTGTGATAGCTCGTTAGAAAGGACAACGCAGAAGTGCTGTTCCATATGCAGTGTTCTAGCACTTTAGCTGGATAATTAACAAATTTTGCAACAATGCTGGGTGTATTGTTTCCGGAATTTCGGCGGTGTAGGACTGTAGGCGATGGTTTGTTTATATGTTCATGTTGGTGCATTTTAAAGGGAAAAGTGTAGTGTAGTAGTAGTAGTAAAGAGATTAATTTAGCAAACGCGGCTATATAATACGTTTTAATAAGTAATTTGTTTGTTTTTTTTCTTTTAATTTTACATTTTTAAATGATATTTTGAAACTTATTTATCTTGTTACGTTAAGAAATATTTTTCAAACTGTTGTGTGATGGTGTTAATTTATTACTAGTTTATCACCACCAATTAAAATTGTAAAATTTAAGGTTGAACCGACAGTCATACATTTTGTTTTAGAAACATTTATTAGAATTTTTATTTGTCTACTTTTAACCAATTTGACAATAGATAAAGTTCTAAATTTAACATTTCTAGTATTAGTTTTAACGTATTTGTTGCGCAGGTCACATCCTTGTTCGGAGTCTTCTAGCTGTCCTGTCTGAATTTGAATTCTATTGATCGTACCAACACCCGTTTCAATTAATTTATTTTTACTTTGTATATAAGTTTTTTAAAACTTTGCGTGTCATATAAAGCCTATAGAAGATTCTTATTTCGCACAACCCATCAATATTATTGGACTTTATTATCTATAGACAAAGAACCCCGCACTTCTCTTATGGAAAATGGCCCTCGGTTAAATTTTCTAAATTTTTAGTATGTTGTAGAGAATGCAATTCTGATGAAAAGTGTTCATGGCCACAATAATATCTGTCGACCAGTTTTTGAGATACAGGGTGTCCAAGTTGCAAAATATGAATTCTCAATGTACATTGTATTTTCCTAGTTTATATATTAATTCGTTTTGTTTTTCTAAATTTTTGTTGGGCCTGTAGTAGATAGAATAGAATAGTAAAAAAATAGTTAAAATTTTTTTATTATATACCGGGTGAGTGACGAAAATTATTTAATATTTTTTGTTAAATCATTGTATTTTCGGCATTAAATTAAATGTTAACAAAGTAATACTGTAGATGACATTAGATTGGAGCAAGCTATCAGAATTTTTAATATTTATATTTATACAGGGTAACTCAAAAAAGTTAATATTTTTTTTATTAGTTTTTAAAGAAATTTTGCAGATAATTCTTTATGTACTGCTTGTCGCTTATCGTATGCTTCCAAATAAATATAATTATCAAGGTTATACAGGGTGTTTCCGATGATAAGCGATAGAGAAATAGCATAAAAATGCATGTATTTATAAATCACCTGGTATATTAAAAATGGATTGGTTAAATTTCGTTATTTTTTAATATTTTTTGCTTGAAGTGTCTAACTTACTTGTATGCTATTGATTTCCCTATTCCTATGACCAGTTCTGCAGATATACAGCGTCGAACAGACTCAAAATTCATAAATAAGCAAATAAAATAACAATTTTTTTCAATTTCAATAAAATTTGTTATGTATGTTCATTTTATGGTTAAAAATAAATATATTTAATGCTATACAGGGTGTTTCGAATAATTAAGGGCCTACTTATTATTTTTGGAAAAAATAATTTCGATATAATAAATTGTTCATAGTTTTTATATATTTCCTCTTTGCAATACAGTGTTAGAATATCCTAATTATTCAAAACACCATGTATAGCATTAAATATATTTATTTTTAACCATAAAATGAACTTACATAACAAATTTTATTGAAATAATAAAAAAATTGTTTTTTTATTTGCTTATTTTTTGAGTTTTGAGTTATGAGTCTGTTCGACGCTGTATATCTCCAGAACTGGTCATAGGAAAAGGGAAATCAATAGCAAACATGTAATTAAGACACGTCAAGCAAAATATATTAAAAAATAACGAAATTTAACCGATCCATTTTTAATATACCGGATGATTTATAAATACATGCATTTTTATGTTATTTTCTATCGCTTATTATTGGAAACACCCTGTATAACCTTGATAATTATATATATTTGGAAGCAAACGATAAGTGACAATAAGTAGTACATAAAGAAATATCTACAACATATCTTTCAAAACTAATAAAAAAAATATTAACTTTTTTGAGTTACCCTGTATAAATATAAATAATAAAAATTCTGATAGCTTGCTCCAATCTAATGTCGTCTACAGTATTACTTTGTTAACATTTCATTTAATGCCAAAAATACAATGATTTAACAAAAAATATTAAATAATTTTCGTCACTCACCTGGTATATAATAAAAAAATTTAAACTATTTTTATAGTATTCTATTCTATCTACGACAGTGGCCAACAAAAATTTAGAAAAACCAAACGAATTAATATTATAAACTAGGAAAATATAATGTATTGAGAATTCATATTTTGCAACTTGGACACCCTGTATCTCAAAAACTGGTCGGCAGATATTGTTGTGGCCATGAATACTTTTGATCAGAATGGCATTCTCTACAACATACTAAAAATTTAGAAAATTTAACCGAGGGCCATTTTCCATAAGAGAAGTGCGGGGTTCTTTTACGATCTCAGAAAACCATGTTGCATAATAGATAATCATATACAATGTTAAACGACAAAAACAATATCACACTAGAAGCTAGCAGTTTTTGACAACTACAGTACTAATTTTTGGTGTTATAAGTATATGCTTTATTAACTGTAGTAAGCGAATGTTTTTATAATAATTAATATCAAGTTTCATTATAACTGCCAGTCGGAACTAATACAGTATATAAATCCCGATTATATCTCTAATGGAACTTGATAATTACTGTCAATATTAAGAGCAATAATGGCTATAAACCATTCTATGGTAGCATTACCTCCTATTTCCTATTGGCTTAATTACCGTGATATTATCACTACACAACAGTCTAGCAATTTTCGTTGTCTGACAGTAGAAAAGCGCGTTGCTGTCACATATAATATTAATCAGTTGTATAAAGAATATGTGAATTCTTATAAGGAATTGAAGGTTTTTTCTCAGTCCAACATTTCCAAAATATTTTCATCACTAATATAAATAAAAGTATCATGTGCTAACATTAGCATTTTAACCCATTTTAAGACTAATGGCATGTCATTAATATATAAAATAAAAAGCAAAGACCCCAATATAGTCTCCTGAGGTACTCCTATGTTATTTAATTTTGTTGTTGAAAATATATTACTTACCAAATTTCGATTTCTGTGTTCTTTTAATTAACTAATTTTAAAACCCGCCCTCCTTATACCATATTCAAATAAGTTTTCTCATAATATCTTTCTATTAATAGTTGCAGAAGCTCGTTTAAAATCAAGAAATACTGTGATGACATATTGCATGGCTGTTTCAGTAGAATAACCTTTCCGAAACCCAGCTTGAGAATAAATATATAGGTTATCATCCAAAAAAATCCATAACTTGCTCATAAACTACTTCTTCTATTAATTTTTCCATATCTTATAATACAAGTGACTAATAATTACTTAATTACTTCAGTTTAGGGTGGTTTCAATAAAAAAATATTTTAAGGCCACTTTAGAAAAGTAGGGGTACCTACTTATATATTATTATAAAAGGTTTTTTTGGTTGTGTTAATAAAATGAATCTCCCAGACTGATTCAATAAATATGTGCTATTTTAAAGACGTGCTTTTCGAGATGTTAAGATGAAAATAAGGCGGATGCAATAAAGTGTGGAAGACCAACTCCAGAATTGTCGGTGTCGGTAAAAAAAGCCGTTAAAGTGTTGAAAATTCCTACACTCCGGGATTTCAATCGTATCTTTATTCCTGGCTAACGGGTAGTATTTTTGAAAATAAATTCATTGCTGGTCCTGTCTATTAATGGAGGTAATTGAGAGCAGAACGGAGCAATTTTACGACAGTATTACAATATCCTCTTATTATTAATAAAATTATAAAAATTTGAAAAACATTTTAAAAGAATGGTTTTTATGATTTTTTCTGATAGATATAACTTTACGGCATTGGCAACGAACATGAGCGTCTAACATTCAGCTCTTCGACTTAGCTTGTTCTTAAGATGAAAATGTTCACTCGTCAAGCCGAGCAAGTGAACCTCCCAAATCTTGGAAATTAAGGTTCTTAAGCTGGCTGAGACTCTATCGTATCGATCTCCTTTTAACTAGCGCCAAGTACATTTTGTATTCAATTCTTTACTTTAAATGGAAGTTTAGGCATGCTAATGTGGTTTAACAGAAAAATTTTAAGTGCAAAAATAGACCGTGACAATATGTACCAAAAATGTTCAATAACTAAAATCAATGAAGATTGGAAAGAATATAAAAAAACTTAGAAATACATGTGTATCAGTTTTAAGAAGAAAAAAGACTTAAATTATTATAAACAAATAGATAATAACAAGGGAGATGGTAAAAAAATGTGGAGAAATATCATTAAATAAATTAAAAAAAGCAATTTCAAAATTAAATTCAAACAACAACTATGGAGAAATATTGAATAAAAAGGTGTTAAAAGAAACATTTGGCAGCATTGGTTAGCCATTATTAAATTTAATAATTTCTTGTTTAAAATATGGCAATATGCCTGATGAATTAAAATGTTCTTACATTACACCAGTGCCAAAAATAAAAAACACTAAAAGTTGGGATGAGATGAGGTCAGTAAATGTTTTATGGGATATGGAGAAAGTATTGGAAGAAGTCGTATATAAACAGTTATTAGAATTCATTGATTCCAACAAAATTTTAGTTTCTGTTCAAGCTGGTTAAGGGTACTCCACAGAGACAGCCATTCAATGTGTGATTGAGACGTGGAAGGGAACCATTGATCAAGGGGAAAATGTTATAGCTGTATTTTTGGATTTTAAGCGGGCATTCAAAACAATTGACATGGCTAGATTATTGAGTAAATTGTATCAGTATGGTATTCGCGGAAACGTTTATAAATGGTTTAAAAATTATTTAAGCAACAGGTCACAAAAAACAAAAATACCAAAAACATATTCAAATAAAAAAATAAATAATATAGGAGTACCTCAAGGAAGTATACTAGGTCCAATATTATTTATTGTATACATCAACGATATGCCTTTAGTTTTAAAAATGTGTAAGTTACAAACGTTCGCTGATGACACCTTAATTTATATTAATGTTTTAAATATTTTTGATGGTCTAAATTTATATACTCCAAATTCTGAGATAAATATAATATTAAATTGGCTAAAAGTAAATAAATTAAAATTAAATATTTCAAAAACTAAATGTATGGTTATGGGTAATAATTTAAATTGTCAAAATATAAATGTTTTAAATGATGGTGAAAAATTGGTATTAGTAAACAGTTTTAAATATTTAGGGAAAATCCGAGGGATAATCATTCATTCAAAATTAAATTTTTTAAATTATTTTGAAAGTATTATATCGAAGATTGCCGGAAAAGTAGGTTATTTTAAGAGAATCAGTTCTAATTTAAGTTTGTTTTCTAAAAAAATGTATTTAGTACTATTATAATATATTACCACATTTTCTTTATTGTTCTTCCATTTTATATTGTGCTAGTGAGGAAATATTTGATAAATTACAAATTTTACAAAATAAGACAATGCGGATTATTTTAAATTGTGACAAATATACAAAAATTAATTTTATGTTGAAAAATTTAAATTGGTTGAATGTCAGAAATTTAATTTTTTTATTTAGTATATATCTTTATACATAAAATTAAAAATATTTTATTGCCTGAAATTTTTGTTCTTTTAATTATGACCATCATAATTATAAAACAAAAACTAATCAAAATTTTTATGTGGATAGAGTGTCTAAAACATTAGCTTATAAATCTATTTTTTTTTAAAGGTTTGAGAAAATATAATAATTTGGAAAATTCTATTAAATCCCAAAAATCATTAAAAATGTTTCAAAAAACTTTTAAATTACAATATATTTAAAAAACAAAATGATACGTAATATTTGATACAATAATTTACAAAATGTTTAACTTTTCTGTCTGTTTTTGTTAAAGGAAGGTTGCGTTTTAAAATTTAAAAATAAATCAATAAAAATGTGTTAAAAAAATTTATTAAAAAATATTTAATTGTAGCTTTTTGCTAAATAAAACATGTTACTACTACTACTACTAATAGTCATGTATTAACTTGAGTTTAGACACGATATTCACCTAAATTGTTTTATTCATAAAATAGTTTCTATTCACCACATCAATTAAGAATTCACCACAACATGAACACTAGAAATTAAGATAATTTGCAAATACCATTACATCTTAAAGAAAAATATAAAACTTCTTATAAATATAATAGTTCAATAATATATAAAAATATAGAATCTTTGTTTAAAGGTGGTAGACAATGAAGTATTATCAAAAATATTACCTTGTCAGACTTCCATTGTCATTATTTTGTTACTTATCACAACGTTACAGTTAGTTAGTAGGTATATCTAACCGTTCCTATCAAACGAAGTGCTAAAAACACAAAAACGCCAGTATACAGGAAACATTCTTATACTGGGAAATACCTTAAATGCGGATCGAATGATTCAAGTCCATAAAACAGGGCATAATTCAAACTCTTTATCATAGAGCATCTAACTAGATATAAAACAGACTATTTAAAGTATTTTTCACCTTAAATGGTATCGACTTATTAATTGCAATAAAACTACCGGTTTATCCCATTGTTATACACAATCGACAAGCAAATCAGGGTAGGACTTTAGATATTTAATTCGTTATTAATAATATATTATTTAATGACATGAAATATTTTAAATTACCTAATTGCTTAATATACCTAAAATAAAGTTAAATATTACCTGATATAATTACAAATTATAATCCGACCCTGACCGACAGTTTATTTGCATTTTTATGGCCGAGCTCTTGCAAAACGTCCCAGGTAGTTGAACGGAGTCAACCATTTATTGTGAAAAATATTTTACCCTGAAACCATTGTAACTAATACCATCTTAAAACTTAAGTTAAGGGGATTACTGAATAGATTAGATGGATAACCAAAAACTATAATATCAAAATAGCCTTCAAATCCGAAAATACGCTTAGAAACTTTCTTACAAAAGTAAAACCCCCCGTAATGAAAACACAAATCACATTCCTTGCGAGTGAGGCAAATCATCATGCATTGGAGAAATAAAAGGATCTCTTCCCGTACGAGTCAAAGAATATCTGAAACATACTCAAAGAGGTATAAATTCAAGATTAGGTATAGCGGAACATGTATGGACCAACCGACATAATATACGGTGGTCAAAAGTCAAGGTTTTGGATACGGAACAGCATTGGCGAACACGAAAATTCAAAGAAGCAGCTTTTATGAATCAAAATACCGATATATTTAGTAAACCAAGTATAGATATCCCCAATATCTGAAAACCTCTTCTTGTCCAAAACCAACAGCTCAAACTTCACACTCCAATAAGCACGTAGGCGGAGTCATCAAGCTTCATTGCACATGGATAGTATTTAAGACAGTAGCCTTAGAATTATAATTTAATTTACACTTGAACGGTTAGAGATACTAACTAACCGAAACGTTGTGTTAAGTAACAAATTAAAGACAATGGAAGTCCGAAAAGGTATTTTTTTTCTTTAATATTATCTTAGGGTCGGATTGGAAGACCTAAACCTACGTTTTTATTCGAACTAGTATGTTACTGTCACCAATAGTTATTTTAAGTTGTCATATTTTATGATTTTTAAAATTTTTATATTTTGGCACAAATGAACATTTCTTTATTATTATTATTATGAAATTGTAATCGTCCTGTATATTCAAAATATAAATCACCATGCCCTTAATTGGCTTTTATTTCATATCCTATGAATTATTTTGTTGAGAACTAAAACTAAGTAAATACTACTAAAGAGACACCTTCGTAAGCATTGTGCCACAGTTACAAGAATTTACTATGTTAATTGTCCCGCTATTATTATGGTAATGAGAAAAACATGTTAATAAGGCAAACTTTTCACTTCTTCAAAGTTTAGTTAAAAAAGAACTACAGCTTGGAAAATAAAAGTAAAGTTGTTCGGAACAAAAATGTTTTTATTCCTTTACCACTTTCTTTAAGACATTATTTCGAGACCCTTGCGATTTAGCCGTAAACTTCCACTGTACGAAGTTTAAGTTGGATTAGCATCCAAGTCTCAAACTTCTAAGTACCAAAATGAGTTTTTATATAGGTATATTTAAATCTTTAATATACGTAGTAGGCTAAATTAATATAATTCATGGGAGTAATCTCAGTTGGAGATACGCCCCTTCCCCATTCTTTATTATTTACTTTCCTTTTACCATTAATTTTTAGTCTCAACCAAAATATAAAAATAGTATGGCATTCTATGTAGCCTGGTAAGGTGCTTCAAACCTGTATAGAAACTTGTCAGCTTCCACACTGAGAAAATTTTTTTTTATTCCTTATAAGAATTCACATACTCTTTATATACAACTGTTTAATACTGTATGTGAGGGCAACGCGCTTTCTTACTGTAAGACAACGCTTGCTAGACCGTTGGAGTTAATGCTACCGTTATTGCTCTGAATACTTACAGTACAAGTACAAGTTCTATTAAGGGTGTCATCTGATTTTATATATTGTATTAATTCCGACTGGCAGTTAAAATGAAACTTGACATTAATAATAATAATTATTGCATGCTACGCTTAATAAAGTATATACTTACCACTAAAAATCAGTACTGTAATTCTTAAAAATTTAAATAGCTTCTAGTGTGATATTGTTCTTGTCGTTTACCATTGCATATGATTATCTATTATGCAACATGGGTTACTGAGATGGCAAAATTCGTCCATAGATTATAAAGTCCAATACTAATGATGGGTTGTGCGAAATAAGAATATTCTATTACTTATTATTATTATTATTATTATTATTATTATTATTAATATTCTATTACGCGGCAATTGCCCATCTCTACGAACCCCCACCAACGTCTTGTGGATTATAGGTTCTAACGAATACAATTTGTTTTTAGGGACGCTGTTCTGCTTTTTTAATTGTAGAGAAAGCACACGGTTCTAGCAAATCTAGAATTGTCACAACACTAAAGCGGGTTTGATACGGAAGCAATTAATTTTATATGGCTTAATATAAAATTAGCTATCAATATAAATTATGTCTTAGTGATCCTGTTGTATTAGATCATTTTCCTTAGTGTAGTCACTTCAATAATTGCGATAAGAGCCTTCTTATCTTATTATTCAAATTACTCTTTGTGAGGTTATCCTCACGCCTCTGACCGAACCACAAGGAATGCATCACTCCAGATTGTGTAATAGTTTTTTTTGATAATTAATTTTTTTGATTATTTAAATCAGCAGTAACAAGGCTTGTGGTTAACAGATTAATAAAAACATTTTTCTTAACGCATCTATATTAATAAAGAATTACTTGTAAATAATAAAATTTACATAACATTATCTAGATTACTTTTAATTAATTTTTTAAAACAGTCTAAGCAGGGCACGCCCTGGACAAAAAAATTGTCATGGAATTCCAAAACCGATCCCAACCAGTAAGCTAAGACCAATATTTGTCTACTACTCTACTAATAGGCACCCCAATCTTAAAAGGATGGTAATTTCTGCTTAGGTATGATAGTGGACTAAGCGAATCCCTAATCTCAAAATACACTGGACTCCTGTTAAAAATTTTATATACGGCGATCATAATAAACTATTCTCTGCGTTTCGAGAGAAATCTCCAGCCAAGGTCTGCTAACGCCTGAGTCGGACTAAAATCCCTACCAAATTTTAAAAATACCCACCTGCCACCTGGCAGCCCTTCTCTGTATTTTTTTAAGTTCGGCAATAAGATCAACCTGCCATGGGTGCCAGGCAGTACAGTAGAAGTATTCTAGAAGGGGTCTTACCAGGGTCAATTGTGCTTTGATTCTTGCCTCTGATATAGCATTTTTTAAGTTTCTCATGACGAAATAGAGAGATTGGTATGCATGTGCTACATTTTTATTGACTCAAGGTTGAAAAGAGATAAACTCCCAAGTACCTAACAACATCGAAAGTCGAAAGGCCTCAACAGATTTCTGTCAACCACATAATCATATTATGATATTCTCTTTCAACCGAAAGTAATTAATTTACCCTTTTTTTTATTATAAGCATTTTATTTCGAGATACCCATTGTTCTATCTGGATTGACATGCATTTTATAAATAATTAGCTATACCCTGCGTGCGTTGCTATGCTAATTACTAAAATAAATTTGAAGGAAAGATATTACACAAATATCCGGCATTCCGACATCCCGGCATCCGTTGCGCCACCTTTTTTTTTATGCCGAAACCTTCCTCGGCCTGCACACAACAACTCACCAAATTTTCATCGTAATCGGATAAATGATATAGGAATGCATGCAACATAGAGACAGACAAAACATTCATTTTTATTTATATAGATTGTAAACCAACCAAAAGTCGATGAATGCCCTATTAAGGTTTATTATATCGCCTCTTCCCTGCTCTTCCCTGCTAGAATCTATTGCTCGTAACCAATTTTTACCGACCATGTTTTCGATAGACCTCCTACTCCAGACATACAGGGTGTTCGGGGAGAAAAGGGCAATATTTTGGAAATGTGTTCAGAGGGTGAAAATAAGAGAAATAAACCCATATGTTTTAGTTCGATTCTCAACCATTTCTGAAATAATAGGTTCTAAAGTTTTTGTAAGGTAATTTTTATTTTAAAAGCAAATAATTGCAGGAACTGCAGTACAAACTAACTTAAAGAATCTTTTCAAAAACCCCTCCACCAACTTCTTTCAACTTCTTATCAACTTTGTCTAAGTCAACATATTCACTTCCGTACAGAAAAAGATAAAACTACGAATAACTCATATTGAATCTAGTAAACTTCCTCAATGCAATGGGAGTATAGTTTAGCTACGTCCCATTACTAGTTAATGTGTTCACGATGACTGCCAAACTGTCAATTATTATAATTCAATATCGTATGAATTGAATCAAGTAAATTGAACATATCTGCAGAATGCGATTAATAGAATTTGTGAAAATTAAAGGATTACACTTAAAATATCTAGCACTAACAGGCTAATTTTCATATATGTCTACTTCTTTAACACGTTACATTTATGAAATAAAAATAAATTGTCTTAAATGTTAGCCTTGAGTGACTTTAATACTGGGCTACTAAAGCACTATTTTTTGATTGAATGGAATCACAAAGAATATTGTAATTTCATAGGCGCCGATTCCGTGGGGGCTCTGGGGGCTTGGGCCCCCAGAGCCATATTTCATTGGGGGCATAGCCCCCATAGCCTAACCCCCACAGTACGTTTACATAATAATGATACTAATAGCAATTCGTTTGCGAACGTGCGTTACTTGAGATTTGATAATTTAATTTTTTTCTATAAAATGTATCTGCAGTTGTCGTTTCATTTTTTAAGATAGCAGGATATTTAGAAAAAAAAAATTTGTCTTTGAAAATTAAATTTTGCTAGATCTGGCAACCCTGGTCTGCCACTTAGCTGATAGCACGTAGAGAATTTGGAAAGTCCCTGGTCTCAAGGTTGCTAGGTCTGGTAAAATTTCACTAGATTTAATGATTTTGAAACCAGTCCAAAGTGATTTAGTGAAAACTTTCGTTAAATACCCCAGTTTTAGTGATTTTTCGGATTTTGTAGCAAATAAGACAAAGTCGTCTAAAATACAATACAAAAATGCAATATTTTAAAAATATTTTTTTCAAAAACCCGGCTATTTTTAATTATCCGCTCGATCTATATTTTCTACACGTTGGCAGCCGTGATGTCAGATCTGCGCATCAAGCTTTACGGTTATTTTACCCAAAAAAGGGCGTGGCACCCAAAAATGTTTCGCCTATGGCGCAAAAGAGCGCCTTCGGCGCAAATCCTTTTTCAGTTTTTTTTTTCAACATATCTCGCAACCCTAGTTAAGATCCGGGCTCCAAGCCCCCATAGCAATTCCGAAGTTCCGGCGCCCCTGGTAACAAAAATATTAATCATCATTTTAATAAGGACTAAAACAGTTCACATCTTTGTTTTCTCTTCACGCTATCCCTAAACAAAGGCCACAGAGTGAAAAAGGCCGAAGTTGCCCTTATTTATAAGAAAGGCGACAGATGCGATGCAGGAAATTACAAACAGATAAGCAGGTCGTGACGTAACTAATTTTTACTTATCTCCAATGCAGCAGGTCTCTCATGTCAGCATGGCTTTTTACCCAAGAGGTCCACCCACAACCAATCTTAGATCGTCTTGATCAATGGACAAATCTGTGGATAAAAGTGACCCACTTAAACTTAACTTGCATTATAATTAGTAGTCAACATAATTTGTTTAACTTAGGGTGGGTTTATCAGTGCACAGCTAAATGTATCGGCTTTATAGCTGCCAGCCAACTATAACTAGAAGGTAAATTCGCTGCTAAATCAAAAAGTGTTTATTCGCCAATAACTAACAGGCAGTTACAAAGCTGCTAGCCAGTTAAAATGACAATTTGGCAACATAGTTCCAGTCAGATGGGATGTAAGCAACGTTGCCGGAATGATTATTTTTAAAGTAAATTAAAAATTATTCTCCTGGTTCTATGCTTTGTTCCTCATTTTTTAGGTTGAAGTAAGATGAATTAATAAAGAGTAGGTATTCCTCAAACTTGGGTATGGGGTTGGGGCTCGAAACAAAAAGTATCAAATAATTTCATAATGACAATTATCTACTTACCAGTCAGTGGGGGTTTCAAGCAAGTGTTCAATTTGTTCAAGAACCATTAACGTTGTGTTTTTCGATAGGCGAAATCGCCTATGAAATTCGACGTTATCGAATTCTTCAAAAGAGTTTCGTCTTTCTTTAACTATACAGGGTGTTTCAATAAAAACTCCTAGGCCAATTATTTCTAAAACTAAAAGTGACATTTAAATTCTGTAAATGCCAGTTTTTTGCCTCTATGATTGGCCTCACAACTGTGTAAAAAATGTGTTTAAATAATACAAGATGTAGGTGGCGCCACGGTACAAAGCATTTTTTCGATGACAACAACTTTAGAATGTAGTAGTTATCAAAGATAATTAATTTTTGATCAAATTATGTCCCATTAAAATTTTTGATAAATGCAACAGGAACGGAGATATTTGGGGTTGTTTTTTTTTTCTTAATAATTTTAACGAGTATTTTAATTATAAATATTTTTAATATCCTTTGTCAAATTTTAATTTAATTTTAGTAATGACAATTTTAGTGATAAAACGCTCGTGTAGTGCTAAATTATTACGTCCAGTGACGTCTCAGCTGGCGCCTTAACAAATAATATTGGCAAAAAGTATGACGCCACTGAGTTTTTGGTAATTTTTATATTTTTTTCGGATTAAGCAACTAAAAATATTCTTTTCTTCTCTCTTAAATTATTTTCATATCTTGCTTCGTTTTCGAGAAATAGTTAGTTTTTGGTATTGTACTAATTTTCATTAATAATTTTGTATAATTTCTTATCAGTTCTTTCATAAAATTTAAAACATCTTTTAATTTTATTTTATTATGCTTAAGGCGGGTGACACACTGGAGAAATAAGTTTCGTGAAATTTGTTGCAGGAAACAGGAAACTTGTTTCAGTATCACACAACCCATATATTTAAATGAGACGGAACACACTGGTGTTTGTGAAACAGGCGACTCGAAATTGTTTCGCATACAAGTTTTACATTGACATAAAAAAAAGTTTGACGTAACTTGTTTCAGCCACAAGTTTCATGAAACTTATTTCTCCAGTTTAACTTTGCTTTTAAACAACAAAAAATACAACGTATTAATTATTTAATGATTTTTGTTTTCCAGAGATTGCAATAAAATAATTTTTATTTTTATTTTTCGAAAACGAAGCAAGATATGCAAACAATTTCATAGAGAAGAAAATGATATTTTTAGTTACTTAATCCGAATCCGAAATATTTATATTTCCCCCAATAGGCCTAACTTTTTGATGAAGTTAATGATGGTATTGGGAGAGACATTTTTCATGTCGTCCGGCAGCATAGTCGTCTCGCCGAATGGAGCGAATCTGATTCGCCCCGCAGCAGGAAGAATCAGATTCGCTCTATTCGGCGAGACGACTATGCTGCCGGACGACATGAAAAATGTCTCTCCCAATACCATCATTAACTTCATCAAAAAGTTAGGCCTATTGGGGGAAATATAAATAAGGTGTGAGCCACAATAGATCGCATGGTCGCAGTGGAGGGTTAGCTGTAACTCACTCACTTTTAACCTAACCTAACCTAACCTACTTAATCCGAAAAAAATATAAAAATTACCAAAAACTCAGTGGCGTCTTATTTTTGCCAATATTATTTGTTGAGACGTCACTGGACGCAATAATTTAGGGCTACACGACCGTTTTATCACTAAAAATATCATTACCAAAATTAAATTAAAATCTGCTAAAGGATATTAAAAATATTTATAATTAAAATACTCTTTAAAATTATTTAAAAAAAAACTTTACCACAAATATCTCCGTTCCTATTGGATTTATCAAAAATTTTTATGGAACATAATTTAATCAAAAATCAATTAGATATCTTTAAGAACCACAACATTTTAAAGTTCCTGTCATCGAAACAATTCTTTGCACCGTGGCGCCACCTACATTTTGTATTATTCAAACACAGTTTTTAGACAGTTGTGTAGCCAATTATAGAGGCTAAAAACTGGCGTTTACAGAATTTACATCTCACTTTTAGTTTTCGAAATAATTGGCCTGGGAGTTTTTATTGAAACACCCTGTATAAGGCCTCCTCTCATAATCAAAAAATTCCATCAAGTCCTCATCTTCGTCAATTAATTCGATGTCTTCGTAATTAATAATTTAATTTTATTACTTAAATGGTAAATATATGAATGGTTTCTTAAACACTACTTTTTTTTTAATAGTAACTACCAGCTATCTCCTAAACTGGCGAAAAAAGCTCCAGATAAAATAGCAATGACTTTAACTGACAGCTTGGATTGACGGAAGGTCGAATAAACAGTTTGACGTTTATATGACCAACAGCTAACACTTGACCAACAGCTAAAGTACATAACCGTGCACTGATAAACCCGCCCTTGTGAGTGAGCAAAATTGCGCTGACATAAGATGTAGCATTGACCATTAAATAGCAAAAATTATAGGCAGTCGTTCTTAAAATCACGTCATGAGTAAATGACGTATGACGTGTACCCGCTGGTCGGGAGTCATTAAGAGCAAAAAGAGTAAATAGTAAACCTTGTATTGTAAATGCTTAAAACTAAACCAACCCTTAATTATTTATGTTTTTTAATTAATAGATTTTATTTTCATAATTTGCTTTATTTAAATTCTCGTTTCTTCTAAAGCCGATCCCAGAGACTTCTGCCTATACGAAGTCTCAGTCGCAAGTGACACTAGTTCTATAATAGGTTTCGTTTTCTCGAGTACGATTTCTACAAAAATTGTGTCAAAGGTGTATATTTCTGTTAATTGGCTTTTTTTAAGTGTGTAAGCCAGAGAGTGCGTAGGTTTGATACTCTGGTGTTAAGTAGAACGTGGCTCTCGACAGTGCTTTAAAAGAAAATGCCACCTTTACTTAAATACTTAAATATTAAAACCTCTAGAAACTTTAAGCCATTAGGGCTGCTAGTTATAACTTGGGGAAATACATACGGGTAAGGTAATTTTCTCTAGTAAAATATGCTGTGTAGTAAAAATTAAATAGAGCCTCGTAAATTATCTAGCTTTAAATTTTCATTTTAGTCTAGAATATTTTATAAGTCTTCTCTCGGTTTTAAACTCGAAGGATTGACCTAACTACGTGCATAAATATCCGTTATGGGCGAAGAAGTTTAAATCAAAATTCTCCGGATACTTTGCTGCGAGGTTAAGGATTCAAGATTTAGAATTCCAGTTTGGAAGTAAATTAAGAATTTTTATAATGTGTTATAATATTATGAAAAAATATGATTGAGCTCTGGTCAAGCCTTTTCAAAGCATTTGATGAAAAGTCATCAGAAAGGACGTTTACCATCATAGTTACCTGTCTGTATAATAATAGTTTTTTTTTATAGAGAAATAGCAATCTTTAAAAGACCTTACGGATGGTGTGACCTTATATGTCTGTAGTATGTTGGAGGCAAAGGGCGATGTATACGAACTAAACCCTCCCTCAATTAGACGCCTACTCCTATCCGGGACTATCGTTGTTGGGTATTATTTGATATAGGAGTTTTGCCTGCCTATCGTCTATTGTTCATTTCTGATAATTGTTTTCATCTGTTTCTTCATCTTTTATTATTATTTCTACCATGTTTTGGATAATTCCCCTTTTTTGTTCAATCTTTATCATATCAGTCTGGGTTCATAACAAATAGCCAGTTAAATATTTGGTCTATTCTTCCGTCTCGGATAGTCAAACTGTTTCATTTTTGAAACCTTATTTGTAACACCCTGTATAAAATAGATAACTTTTTTTTATGAGATCTTTAGATTTCTTGCCATTAATCTTACACAATGCTGTAATTAAAAGAAAAATCTTTTTTTTAAAACCGACCAGAAAATTTACACTTTCTGGACAATTTTTCGTCTAGAAAATAACGTTTTTCCGATCGCAAGACCGGAAAAGTGACATTAGAGACCGGAAAAATCTTTTCCGGACTCTAATGTCACTTTTTCAGTCTCTAATGTCACTGTCACCCTGTTTTTTATTTTTCCAATAGCTCTTTGATAATACAAGATACCTTGATTTCTTTATTATGACAACAACATTTCGATGTATTGTCGAGTGACAGTTCGTTGATTTTTAATTTTGTTCTTTATGTCAAACTTGTTTCGCGTAGATTATAAAATATATCGAAGTGTCGGTCTTAAAAAAAATATTGTACGTCACGCAACCGAAAATTCGTGTTTTCCAGGTCTCTCCAAGCTTCCAGAACTCGCCTATGGCTCGCCCTGGAAATGCTTGTCTCGACCTGAAAAACACTACTTTCCGGTCTTGTAACGTAAATTACTATTTTGGTTTTTTTTTTACTTTTTTTCCCGAGCTGCAAAACAAATAGTAATTTACGTTACAAGACCGGAAAGTAGTGTTTTTCAGGTCGTGACAAGTATTTCCAGCCAGGAAGCTTGGAGAGACCTGCAAAACACTAATTTTCGCTTGCGTGACGTACAATATTTTTTTTAAGACCGACACTTCGGTATACATTTAATTCTTTATTTTATTTTATTTTATATTATTTTTAAATGCGTCGTATGACTTCCCATAACGAGCTTTTGATTTTACTGGCAATATATCGTAAGTCGCTTTCCTTGCTGCTTCCAAAATTTCTTCTTAAGTCTCATTTTCCGTGTCGGATAATTCAAAATCTGATTCATATTTTTAAATTTGCGCATTCGCCAAACAAGTTTGACATAAACAACAAATTAAAAATCAACGAATTGTCACTCGACAATACATCGAAATGTTGTTATCATAGTAACGAAATCAAAATTATCAAAGAGCGATTGGAAAAATGAAAAAACCGGGACCGGAAAAATCTTTTGCCGGTCCCTCACGACCATTTTCCGATCTGTATCGACAAAACATTATTTTCTGGACGAAAAATTGTCCAGAAAGTGTATATTTTCTGGTCGGTCATAAAAAAAAATTTTAATTCATGACTTCTAATTACCAAAGGAAATTTAATAAAATTATAAGCAATCATAAAGGACACCTACTAATCATAATCATCATCAATCAGCCCTCTGCGTCCACTGTTGAACATAGGCCTCCCTAATCATTTTCCATTCCAATCGATCCTGTGCTGTTTGTATCCAGTTGCTGCGGATCACCTTGATATCGTCCGACCAACGCGTAGGCGGTCTTCCTCTACTTCGCTTGTCCGTTCTGGGTCTCCACTCAAGAAGCCTCTTTTCCCATCGGTCATCTTGCATCCGTGCAACGTGGCTAGCCCAGTTCCACTTTAGCCTCGCAATAGTTCCAACGACATCGCTGACGCCGGTTCTTCCGCGCAAATCCTCGTTTCTTATGCGGTCCTTTAAGGTAACACCAAGCATGGATCTCTCCATCTTCCTCTGTGTAACTTCTAAGTTTCTTAGCTGTTGCTGTTGTTAGTGTTAGGGTGTCTGAGCCATATGTCATCACCGGCAGCTCGCACTGATCAAAAACCCTTCTTTTAAATTGACGGTAATGTCACTCTTGAAAACGTCCTTAAGTCTTCCAAAAGCTGCCCATGAGAGAGTGAGCCTTCTCTTTAGTTCGCATGTCTAATTATCCCTTGAGATGCTGACCTCATGGCCAAGGTATACATATCTATCCACTATCTGAATCTCAGCTCCGTCAATCTTTAAGCCACAGCTGGGAACAAGGTTTGTCATAAATTTTGTTTTTGACATGTTAATATTAAGACCGACCTTTCCACACACCTCCTGCAGGTCCTGCAACATCAGTCGCATTTCTTCTAGGTTGTCTGAGAATAGCACTATATCATCTGCAAAACGTAATTTGTTTAGGTTCTTGCCATCTATGTTTATACCTCTCTGACTCCAGTCTAATTGTTTGAATGTACTCTACATGACTGTAATAAAAAGTTTTGGTGACATCGTGTCACCTTGCCGAACACCACGTTCAATAGTTATCAGATTGGTATTTTCATGCAGTTTTATCTTTATTGTTGCATTTTTGTAGATACTATGGATGATCTTGGTATATCAGTAGTCGACCCTACATTCCTGAAGTGCATTCCACACGGCATTTAGTTCTATTGTATCGAAGGCTTTGTGTAAGTCCACGAATGTCATTACTAGAGCTCTGTTGTATTCTATTGTCTTTTTTATAAGCGTTTTGACGCTTTGAAGGTGGTCATTCGTTCCAAATCCACGACGAAAGCCTGCCTGTTCCACAGGTTGATAGAAATCTAATTTATTTTCCAGTCGGGTGGTTATAATTCCAGTAAACAGTTTGTATAGGTGACTTAAGAGGCTTATTGGTCGGCAGTTCTCTTCCCTCTTCATCCCCTTTTTGTGAGGCAGGATTACAATGGAATTATGCCAGTTTTTGGGGACTTTACTATTGAATAGACAGATATTAAAAAGCTCTTTCATTTTTAGCAGCAGATGTTGGCCTCCTATTTTTATTGCGTCTGCAACCATGTTGTCTTCCCCTGGTGCTTTATTATTTTTTGTGTTTTTTAATGCTAACTCTATTTCCTCTATGGTGATATCAGGAAGCTCTTCTGATCCTTGGTTGACAATTCCCCCTTTCGATGTCAGGATTTTCTTCGTCACTATTATCGTATTGACTTTTGTAAAGGAGTTTATAGAATTCTTCAACTATATTTAATATTTCCTTCCTATTGGTCGTAAGTTCTCCATCTTTGTTTTTCATTTTGCATATTTCTTTTCTTCCATTTGCAAGTTTTCTTTGGAGTACCTTCATGCTTTTTTTGTTCTCTATGGTTCGTTCAATTTCTCTCACTTTGTATCTCCTTATATCTCTTCTTATTGCTTTGGAAATTTGTCTGTTTATTTCCCTTAGTTCTTCCTCTGTGGTTTCTTCTTCACTTCTTTTGTTTCTTCTTTCTTGCATTAGTTCTCTAGTTTCTTCGCTTATCCTTTCGTCCTTTTTGGTTGCTGAGAAATGTTTATCTTGGCTTGATGTCAGGGCCTTCACTATACTATCGTTTAGGGTGTTTATCTTTTCCTTCTCATTTATGTTCATATGCATTTCAGGTTCTTTTAATAGGTCGTCAATGCATTGTTGGAATTTATAAGTATCAAGCGGTGGATGCCAAGGTTTTTTATTTGACGTCTTGACCATTTTGTGTCGTTCCTTTTTTAACCTACTAATAGAAACCCAAAAATACAAAAAAATGCAACTTTATGTTATCAAAATATTTTACTAAAATACACTATACTTTGATCTAACATTTGCGGCAGACATTGTATATTAAAGTATATATGTAGCAAAAGTATGCATTGGATGTAAAATAATACCTACATTAGTAATCCATTTTTTTTTAAAATAAATTAGCTTTCCCAACTCTTAATATCTTAATTATTTATCATTTAAAATTTGCAAAACATGTTGTAGGTATAACATTTTCCTGAATTTTTAAAATTATACGCGTACATTTTTCAATATCCAGTTTAATTCTGGCAATAATTTAGCGCTGTGGTTTTCACAGTTTATGCATCATGCCCTTTTATGTATTTATTTCACAATCAATAAAGGATTTCAGGTGATGAAACGGTATTTATCGCGGTTATGCCCTTGCTCATTTAAATCTAAAGCCCTTTGCGTCAATTTTGCATTTATTCCGGTTTTGCGGTTTAAAACATTTAACAATTGAGTAGCCCATAATGCAAGATAATCTTAATTGTAATATCAGCGTCATGTCTTTCTGTAGAAGTAGTAGAATCCCTATTTATTTATGAAATAATAAGTATCTCTTGACGACTGCTATCACATGATACAAAGATTACCCGATATGAGATTCAGATGTTCTGAAGTCATGCGGTGAATAAAATTTGTATTTATAGCCATGGAAACACAATGAAAGTGACGAACTTTTTCTATGGTTACTTACTCACCACGTGACGTCACACACAGCCTTTAAAGATCATATCTTGTTAATTTTTGTATGTTGTTCGAGGTAGACGATAGGGAACTTGCATGAAAATTAAATTTGAAAAATAGCGCTCTTAAGCGTAAGCTTATATCAACAAAAGACCCACAGTTCACAAGAAAATTTTTTTTTTAATCCTCTGGATTAAATAGAAGCGATTAAAGGTCGCTTGTGACGTCAAAGCGTACTACAATACATAGCACCAGAGCGGACCTGACATCACACAGCAAACTTTAATTATTTATAAAAAATTTTAAGGAGTGATATTTAAGACGTTATATTTTGTATATTATTATGTTTTTGTTTGGTGTGGTTGAACATATTTATGCAACAAAAAATAATGTGTGCAAGTTCCCCATTGGGCTAATCTTTGCAGGGCAGGGGAAGCTAGCCGATATGTAGACAACTTTCTCTAAGAACACTCCGCATATTATTTACGGCACCCCGTTGAAGTCTGGTCTATTTTATGTTAAGATGTTGCTGCTGGTAGAGGCAGGACTGGGCTAAGTTTGTTGGTGGGGGAGGGGGGGGGGGGGGATTTGCAAGAATCCAGCGTTAATTTTATTTCCAATTAAAACATCGAACTGAACGTGCGATAGATTAAAAGTTTAAAAGTTATGACGTTATTAATTGGAGTAGTGATAGATAGGGATTTCTGCGCCAATTTGCGCAGGTCCCTTCTCCGCATGCGCCAGCAGTGCGCAGGTTTAAAGCTGTTCACTAGTCGTTTATAGTCGTTCTAGAACGGTTATAACGAACGGCTTCGAACAGCTTTGAACATCTTTGAACAGCTTTGAACAGCTAACGAACGCTTTGAACGACTAATAAACTGCTTTGAACGACTAATGAACACTTTGAATATGCGCACTACTGGCGCATGCGCAGAAGGGACCTGAGCAAATTGGCGTAGAAACCCCCATCTATCACTACTCACTCATTGGTAAAACATAGAAATACATTTGACATGCATCTTACCATTGGAAAATTCTATGCACAACCCTGACTACATACAAGAGTTTCGCCGCCCAAATATTGTAGAATAGCCAATCAAAACGCTTTGTTTTTAGAAAAAGGTAACTATCCAATTGGCCCAACTACATTGTTTTGAACTTGAATATTGAAAAAACTATAAAATCGCATGGTCTGCGTCATTAGCTGATCAACATCTAAAGAGAACTGGAGAATAAACTGCTGCAACATCAGGGAACGTCAATAAAATTTAATATCTAGAAGTGATAGTAGATCAGCCAATAAGGCGAAGAGAGCATTGTCACTATACATTTTTTTAAGGGAAATCTTTGATGGGAAACGTATAAAAACATTATATTATACCGCGTTGATCGAATCGATTTTAGGAAACTGCTGAATTTTATTTGGAGAGGGGCATTTACCAATGCGTTGCACAATCAGGTGGTTTCTCAAAACTCGATAATAATAGTATATTATTTGATGAGCATGTAATAGTAGCTATAACTCACGAGGATAAAGTTTGCGACTCGACGAGCCGAAGGTGAGGGTCGTAATCATCTGAGTAAGTTATAGTTATTACATGCGAGTAAAATATTATGCTTTTTCTATGACCAATATACAATAATATCTCTTCAGGTGTTAAAACTTGGGCCTTTTTCGAAATGTAACCTAATCTTCGCTTCAAAAATGCCCGCAATTTTCCATACTTGCTAATAACAACATTATTGTTAATTGCCAGAGTAGTTTTTAGCATAGAATATTGTTAAAGCTTTATACTTGTTTGCCAGCTGTCCAAAATAAGCCAGTAAAACGTTTTCAGAGAAAGACTTTACGTTTTTTTCGCTTTGCCATCCCATAAAATCATTATGCATTATTTCATACTTTTTTCGGGATATTTCTGGTAATAACTCTTGAGATGTACTTTTAGCTACTTGCAGAATATTTGGTGGTGCGCAAATAATGTCCTCTTCGTCACTGAAACTCATTGTTTTATAAGAATAAACTGACTAATATTATGCAATAAATAATTACTGTCACAAAAATATTCCTTGACAATTTACCTTTTGACATAACATTGGTGTTCCACGGCAGCCGCGACCTTTTGTTTAAATACGCTATTCGCTTAAAACTATTTGGATATGAATCAATTTAATATTCGATATTATGATTGGTCGAAGACTGACAAGACTGTTGGGTTATTAGCTCATATCATAACTGCCATAACTCACTCTGTGGATTATGACTAACATAACTTTATCAAAATTGCATATGTTTTACCTGTATTGTTCAATAGTCGTAGAAAAAAATTATATTATACGAAAAACATCGAAGATAATCTACTGATATTACAAATGCGTTTTAGCATTTCTAAATTTAACGTTAAGCATTCGCATTTTGCAGAGAAACAAGACAGCATTTTTAGTTTATTAAATAATTTATTTTCTATGTTTGCAATACGTGGAGGTTGATAATACTTGATATGTAATTATTTACTGAATAACCAAATATATAAAATTGTAAAGTGGCTGACTGACTGATTCATCAACGCCAAGTGTAAACCCTTAATCCTAGAATCATGAAATTTCGAGGATATCTTCTCCATATTACGTAAACATCCACCACGAAGGAATTTTTCAAAAATCAACCCTTAAAAAGCTAAAAATGGAGGTTGAAATTTTTATAAGAACTTCGGTATCTCAAAACTAAAACTGGTTGAGATCTAAAAATTAGTAAATAAGTTCCTTTACTAAAATTATAATAGACATGTTTCATCTTTTTTCAAAATTTATTTAGGAGTTAAAAAAAGGGGTCTAGTCTATTTTGAGGGGGTACCTATAACTGTCTATAACTTTAAGCTATATTGCTAAAAATTAATACTAAGCTTACTCTATTAAAATAAGCTAGTATGTGTTTTGATGTCTTTGGATCATTTGCCCCTAGAGGGTACATTTTATATAGAAGGGGTAATTTTCCAATGCAATGGTAGAGAAAAATATAGCGGTAAAAAATGAAAGAGAAAGAAATAATTTAAGAAAGCACGAAAAAAATGTCTTTTTAAAAATAGTATGGGTACTACATATTAAAGGTTCTAATGGGTATTATGTATGGTACCTGCTCCTTTGTTTCGATAGTAAATTTATAACAACTGAGTTGCGCGTGCGAAGCTGCGGGTACCCACTAGTGTTATATATAAAGGGCGGATTATATGCAATTTAATTCAGCCAAAATATGCGCATATATATGCCTTGTTTGCCTTTAAAATATGCAGTTATTTGCATTTTTTTACCAAATATGCATACTGGTATGTAATATTGCTTAATTTATTATAGTAAAATCAGGTAAAGAATTACATTTGGTTCTAAAAAATATACTTACGTTTTATTTTTAAAAAAATGCAAAAAAAAAGAAAAATGAAAGTAAACAATTTTTAACCTAAAATTGTATAAAAGGCATTTTTTTTTTATTAATTTATTTTACGTCGGCCTTTTTCCGCAACGAGGTCAATCACCGACGCCAGGGAATTTGTCACACACTATCTGGTAATTTTGCCGAATCCCTCTTTGTCGAGGGTAGGGTTCTTTAACGTGCCAACATCCATGACACGGGGCCCACAGTTTACCGTCTCTTCCGAAAGACCTCTTAAACCAAATTCCAAATTTAACATCGACGTTGCCGGCACCGGGAATGGAACCCGGGCCTACGATCTGTGAGGCCGCTGCGCTGACCAGTAGACCACAATATAATACGATATAAATATAATATATAATATTTTTCAAAATTTCCAACTAAAAAGGATTGTATTCTATTAGTAAAAATATGTTTATAAAAAGAGAAGCTTCTTTTAACATCTACTGATGTAATCGGACAATACTGCAACTTAGGTAGCAAAATATAAACCCAAGATACAACTTCGTTGGATGGTTTATCCTCATAAAAAATGCTTTTTACTGCATTTAAGTATTTAAATCATTCATTCATTTTTACAGCTACATTTAATTTGACCTCCTACTTTACCGGAAATGTTGTTACATTTAGCGGAAAAAGTTTCAACGATACTAATTGAGTCTCTTAAACTTAAATTTCTACAGAAGTGTGTATTACAAATCGATATAAATACAGTTTGTTAAGCAGGTAATAATAGCGCATTATTAAGTGACAATAAACAACCCCTAAGAATATATTATATGCTAGAGATAGACCGAAGATTCGGTGTCGGCTAGTTTCGGCCAAAAAATCTAGTTTTGGTGACAGTTTCGGTTTCGGCCAAAAATCGGCGAAAACTTCGGGTGCGTCGAAACTCAGTGGTCTTGAATTGTCGCGCACCGTTCGGCTAACTTTGGGTGAGTTCATAGGCAATGTTCTCTATATAAATAGATATCTTTGTTACATTTTCAATTATTGTTTTTTATTATATTAACACGGGTTCACTGTCCGTAGGTATAGGTGTAAAAAATACATTATATTTTAGTATACAATAGAATTTTTAACATGTATAAATAAGTTTCGGTTTCGGACGAAACTGAGACCAAGGCCGAAGATTCGGTTTCGGCTAAAAATATTTTTTCGTTCGGACACTAATATCTGCAAACCCCAGAAACCCTCAATGAATACCTTGTGTATAACCAAAAGGTAAATAATTATTATATTCTGCAGATTAAAAAATCTCTGAAATAAGTACCGAACTGGCCATTAAACATTTAATGTTTTAAATTTTTTGATAAAGTCGAAAACATAAAAATAATAATTTAGGAAAAATATGCATTTTATTATAAAATTTACTAAATATGCAAAAAATGCATTTTATTATGCATTTTTCATACAGGGTGTCCGGAACAATAATTTTTAAGTGACCTTGTTGCTATGGCATTTAATAATTTGACAATTATTGACAAATTGTCACCAGTCAATGAAATTTACTCAAGTATACGATCAACATTCTTGAATTACAAGTTCATTTTACCATTAAAAATGGAATATTATACGAACTCTGAGAAGGTTGACATGCTCCTGGTATACGGGTTTTGTCAAGGAAATAAGCGTCAGAGTGTTAGGGTTTACATGGAGAGGTTTCCTAACCGTCGAATACCAACCCACCAAACATTTGCCAATATCGAGCGTCATCTTCGGGAAACGGGCAGCTTTGAGAAAAACTTTGAAGGCAGGGGTCGTATGAGAACAACTCGAACTGTGGAAACAGAAGAGATGATTCTGGAAAGAGTTGAAGAAGAACCAAGTACCAGCACCCGTCGCTAAGAACGTGAGTTACATGTTCCTAAAACGATTGTCAATAAGGTTTTAAAAGAACAGTTGTTACATCCTTATCACGTGCAAAAAGTCCAGGAACTTTTACCGCCTGATCCCCCCATGCGGCTTACATTTTGTCAAATTTTTAGAAACAAAAGAATCCGTGATCCAAATTTTTGTAGAACAATTATGTTTACTGACGAAGCGTGCTTTACAAGATCTGGAGTAACCAATCTGCACAACGAACATATTTATTCCGATGAAAATCCACATGCCATTAAAGTTACACATCATTAGCATCAATTTAAATTAAATATTTGGGCAGGTATTATTGATCGCTACCTTATTGGTCCCATTGTTATTCCAGACAGGTTAGATGGAAATATTTATTTAAATTTTTTGCAAGACACATTAATTCTTCTGGACAATTTGCCACTTTTACTTCGGAGGGAAATGTGGTATATGCATGATGGTGCCCCGCCCCATTTTTCCGTTGCCGGTCGGCAATACTTACATCATCAATATCCCAACCGATGGATTGGAAGGGGCAATGATGCACCAGTAAAATGGCCACCACGTTCTCCTGAGTTAAATATGTGTGACTTCTTTTTGTGGGGCGCTATTAAAACAGAAGTTTACAAGACTCCGGTAAACACACGCGATGATTTATTGCAGCGGATTTGCAACAATTTTAATAACCCCGAGACATTAGATAGGGTCCAGTATCATTTTTTAAGGAGGGTTAATAAGTGTATTCAGCAAGATGGCGGTCATTTTACACATTTGCTTAAGTAATGTTTTTGTTTTACTTAGTTTCTTACAATACATACTTTCAACTTTGTTGTACTTTGTTTTATTTTTATTGTTAATAATTGATGTATGCAGGTAATTGTAAATAGTTTCTTCTGGCAAAACAGCTCATGCAACGAAAAATTTTAAAGAGGTAAAATAGCTTCCAAACAGTCACTCTACAAAAATATCTGGGTTGTCATAACGCCGTTCATAAAAAAAATAAGGAGAAATGTTGACGTATTATATCACTTTTATAACTCTTCCACTTATTTACAGCCGGTGACTATACTACTAGAAAACGTCATTTTATAATATTAGTCTACATACTAAAAATCATTAAAATCGATTAGCAGGTTTTCACGTAATTTAGGAAAAACCAATATTTTTACAAATTTTTGACGCCCTCTACCGGCTAAACGAGACAATTTTGGATATACCTAAGTCGGCTTAGATCGACCTATTTTGACGTCAGGAGTCTGTCGTCAAACGTTGTACACGTATTTTCCGGACACCCTGTATATTCCGCCCTTTAGTTATAAAAAACCTGTTAATAACGTTTGGTTGTGTTACTTAATTTTTTAATGTTTTCACGCGTTATTTCAATGTTCTTTAATCGCCGTCACCGCCAATCAAAATATTTATTTGTGTTTCTGAATAAACTAAGAATGTGCTATATTTCATGAGTGTCTGCATAACGTTCTGCGATTCGCTGACTCGAATTAATTAGAGTGTTTGCTTAACCCGGAAGTCTGTTTTAAAGGAGATTAAGCCGTTATCTTTACCCTTCGGCCAATTAATTATAGTTGTTAATAAGTCTCTTTTTAGTATAAGAGACTTCTTATAAGTTATGACGACAAATTTGTTTTGTTACAGGGTTAGGGGTTGCATTAAACAGTGCAATATGTTATGGTTTTTTTGTAAACCATTAAAAAATGCGGCGCATTTACTTTACTCGCAAGAGAGATATGGCAATGGTGAAAAGAAAAATTTAAGATATTGTTAGATGGAGGCGTTTCAGGAATTACGAAAAACATACAGTTTGACCAGTAAAGTCCGCATCATATGGGATTTTTTTTTAAAAAGAGCTTTATTTGAAATTTAACTTTGGCATCAAGTTCTGCTTCGATCGAGATGAAACATAAGCAAAAAATAGTAGTCACGTGATTCGCATTGTGTCAAATTTTAATTTTTTCCAACAAATAATAACTGAAAATATCGAGAAAGTAACTTTTTTCAGAAAAAGTTTTTTTAAATGCAGTTTCTAGCCCACTTGCAAAAATTTCAGCTGCATAAGATAATTTTGATTTTTTACCCATATTTTGTAAATTGCACCACTTTTGCAAAATAGGACTCAACGTAACCTACATAAAACGTCTTAGTTTTGAGAATGCTTTATTTCAGATGTCTTTTCTTTAAAGCAGCGCCATATTAAATGTGTGTTTTTCTACAAAATCAAAATTGGGCTATTAAAATTTGGTCGCAAGTGATGCAAAGTTTATTTGTTTTTGACCGTGTATAAGTTAACTTCATAAAATAAGTATTTTTGAAAACGTAGTTTGTGTCTGAAAGTAAAAAAATAAAAAATAAAATATAGGGGTTTTAAATTAAATCTTTGAAAATAGATAAACTTTACGTTAAGTTAAACTAAAATTTATTTTCCACTTAATAAACACTTTACTGATGACACTCTGTTCTTTTTTGTCTTAATAATAAGGTGTATTACTTTCAGACACAAACTACGTTTACAAAAATACTTATTTTATGAAGTTACCTCATACAGGGTCAAAAACAAATAAACTTTGCATCACATGCGAGCATGCGAACAATTTTTAATAGTCCAATTTTGATTTTGTAGGAAAACACACATTTAATATTTATAGCGCTACTTTAAAGAAAATGTAATTATCTAAAATAAAACATTGTCAAAACTAAGAAGTTTTATGTAGGTTGTGTTGAGTTTTATCTTGCAATAGTGGTGCAATTTACAAAATATGGGTAAAAAATTAAAATTATCTTATGCAGCTAAAATTTTGCATGTGGGCTAGAAACTGCATTTAAAAAAACTTTTTCCAATAACTTTATTCGATATTTTCAGAAAAACTTTTAAATTAATTTTTGGAAAAAATTTAAATTTGACAGATAATGCGAATCACGTGACTACTATTTTTTTCTTAATTTTTATTTCGATTGAAGCAGAACTTGATGTTAAAGTCAAATTTCGAATAAAGCTTAAGCAAAAGTTACCTTTTATAGGTGATAAAATACGTTTGTACGCATGGCTCACCGGTCAGATCCCCTAGCGCCCAACAGGGATGGGCAAGCGCACAACCCTCTTATTATTAGGTTTTCCTTCTTTATCGACATACATAAATACTTTTTAGAACCTATGTGGATTTCTTGTATTCTATGGTATTACATTTTCGAAAAGGGTACTCGACAGAGAATTGAGACGTGGAAACCATTGATCAAGGGGAAAATGTTATAGCTGTAGTTTTGGATTTTAAGCGGGCAGTCGAAACAAACAGGGCTAGATTATTGAATAAATTGTATCAGTATGGTATTCGCGGAAACGTTTATAAATGGTTTAAAACTTATTTAAGTAACAGGTCACCAAAAACAAAAATATCAAAAACATATTCAAATAAAAAATAATTAATATAGGAGTTCCTCAAGGAAGTATACTAGGTCCAATATTATGTATGTTATACATCAACGATGTGCCTTTAGTTTTCAAAATGTGTAAGTTACAAAAATGTTTGCTGATGACACCTTAATTTACATTAATGTTTTAAATATTTTTGATGATCTAAATATTCTAAATTCTGAGATAAATATTATTATTAAATTGGCTAAAAGTAAATAATTTAAAATTAAATATTTCAAAAACTAAATGTATGGTTATGGGTAATAATTTAAATTGTCAAAATATAAATGTTGTAATTGATGGTGAAAAATTGGAATGAGTAAATAGCTTTAAATATTTAGGGATAATCATTGATTCAAAATTAAAAATTTTTAATTATTTTGAAAGTATCATATCGAAGATTGCCGGAAATGTAGGTTATTTTAAAAGAATCAGTTCTAATTTAAGTTTGTTTTCTAAAAAAACTGTATTTAATACTATTATATTACCACATTTTCTTTATTGTTCTTCCATTTTATTTTGTGCTAGTGAGGAAATATTTGATAAATTACAAATTTTACAAAATAAGGCAATGCGGATTATTTTAAATTGTGACAAATATACAAAAATTAATTTTATATTGAATAATTTAGATTGGTTGAATCTCAGAAATTAAATTTTTTATTTAGTATGTATCTTTATACATACAATTAAAAATAATTTATTGCCTGATTGTTTAAAAAAATGTTGTTCTTTTAATTATTACCATCATAATTAAGTATAAAACAAGAACTAAACAATATTTTTATATGGATAGAATGTCTAAAACATTAGCTTATAAATCTATTTTTTATAAAGGTTTGATAGAATATAATAATTTGGAAAATTCTATTAAATCTCAAAAATCATTAAAACTGTTTAAAAAAGTTTTAAAAGTACATTTAATTAAAAAACAAAATGATACGTAATATTTGATACAATTTGCAAAATGTTTAACTTTTCTGTTTGTTTTTGTTAAAAGAAGGTTGAGTCTTAAAATTTAAAAATAAATCTATAAAAATGTGTTAAAAAAATGTATTAAAAAATATTTAATTGTAGCTTTTTGCTAAATAAGACATGTTACTACTACTATTACTACATAGTTTGCTTCTTTTAAACAGCTTATCAAAATAAAAATATTTGCTAAGCTAAGTCGTTTAAGGAACACTTTGAAAACAAATTGTATGAGAAATATACCTAGGGTGAGATTACAGAAAATGCATACCTGCAACTTTGCAAATGCAAATAAGGCTGACGTAAGGACGGTAAATAATGTGCACAAATTTGACATTTCAAAAACTATTTGCAAATCCGACATTTTTACCCTACTAAAACCGTTTTACTACTTCTGGTTTATTGATGTCGACTGCCAAATACGTGAAATATTTTCAAATCTATGGCAATAATGAATTAATGAACTTAACGCTTAACGTTCCCTTGTTTTTCTTATATAAAAATCGGATACAAATTGTAAATAACGACCAATAAAATCGTCCGTCAAATCTCAAAATATTAGGTTAGTTTATAGCAAATTCTAGAGACCGACCGAAGATTCAGTTTCGGTTTTGGCTAGTTTCGGCCAAAAAATCTAGTTTCGGTGAGAGTTTCGGTTTCGTCCAAAAATCAGCGGAAACTTCGGGTGCGCCGAAACTCAGTGTTGTTGTCGCGTTTTTGTGAGTTCGTAGGCAGTGTTGTCTATATAAATAGATATCTTTGGTATAGTGTTTCTTAGGTCAATTTAATGACATAAAACAGTATGAAATTCTTAACCATAGGCGTCCCAAACAAATAATTAAAATGCGTATACACACTTATAAGTTTGTTTAACATTAGGTGTTTGTACATACTACACTTTATAAACTCACTGTATATATAATAATATTATATTAAAATAATAAATATAAGGTAACTCAAAGATTCTATACACAAAGCTAAAACCAGAAAAATAAACCTGACACGGCACGACACTGCTTAGAAAATGCTTTAATTTTTTTACCAGAACTTCATTCTGGGACCATTCCCCGGCCCGTCCATAAGTTCCAAATCACGTATATTTTATCTTCGTCTCTTCCACGCTATTGGTGGTCACTGGCCTATCTCTGTCTGACAGAATCGATCGTTGAACGGGATGCAGACCGCTTCAGCTTATACCAGCTGCTTTAACTGGCGCTTATCACCCCTGACAACGTGCATAAATTGTGAACGGTTGCCAGTTCTACCAAATTTTCTGGTTTGTTAATATATTATGTATAAATATACGAGAAACAAGGGTTTGTTAATTAGTTGTTTTTAAACACTGAAAACACTTTTTGTCTTGATTTCAGTTATATTGTTTCTTAAGGACTAAAGAATGTATTATTATAACAATGAATGGCTTGTTATTTTTTCTGTCACACTCAAAACTCCTCGGTTTAAAGTATATTTGCAAACTAGCTTTCAAAGAAAGTTACTGACTAACAATTGAATACTGATATAAATGAAACATCTTTAATAAAAAACTTAAAGAATTGAAGAAGAAAGATCTGACAACCCTGGTTGTAAAGTCAGTCTCTTTGAGACTGTTTACCGCCGTATGGAATGATTGGAATGTCCTCAAACTGAGTTTGGATAAATTATACATGTTTCAATTATTTTTTTTATTTCATTTAACACGAGTTCACTGTCCGTATATGTGTAAAAAATACATTAGATTTCAGTATACTAGTATATTAACATGTATGACTAAGTTTCGGTTTCCATTTTGGACGAAGGTCGAAGATTCGGTTTCGGCTAAAAATCTTGTTTCGGTCGGACACTAGTTACATTAGAATACTAATGGGTATTCATAACAAAAATGTTTAGTTGAAAGGCAAGGTTATTATATTGTGTACATATGATGTAAAATGGCTATCTTATCATTATACAGCATGTTCCTAAATATGATGTAAATACGAAAAGGGGTAATTCTTTGGCTTATTTATTGACTAAAAATTCGTATAAAAAAAAGAAAAAAGAAAAAGAGAAAAGGGGGCATGACCCCTGAAAAAATATTTCCCTGTAGATTCTTAAAACCATTTGGTATGCCCAATGATATAAGTGCTACAGCGTAACCTAAATATCTCAAAAACTACAAGAGCTACAATGAAAAAACTAAAAAAACCTTGAAATTTAAACACCCTGTAAATTGGCAACGAAGCGTTTGCGGACCTATGTTTATATGAATTTTTGGTCATTAAATAAGCCAAAGAATTACCCCTTTTCGTATTTACATGATATTTAGGAATACCCTGTATAATGTTAAAAAAAGTTAGAGTTAGTTAGTTAGTTAGTTAGGTTAATAGGTTTCTTTGTAAATAATTGAGACGAAACTCGTTTTTTTACTTGTTCCAACAAGCAGAACAGCAGTTTGGCGTTTTTAATAAGCGAGAAAACGTATTTCTTGTATTATTATGAAAAAAATCTCTCTAATACTTTCTACCAACTGAACATTGTATGACATACATTTTATTCCTTTACAGTGGAAGAATTACAATGTCTAGCATCCTGGAAAGAAGGCAGCGTCAGATATCTAGTTGGACAAATCCATCATCATCACGTGACTTCAAATGAAGATAGGTTTCGATGTTTTGTCTATGAAAAAACTACTGCGTCATCAGAAAACGCGGAAGGTGTTGATTATAGAGTAGCCCAAAGTGGAGATGCCACGTGCAATGGATTATTTAGTGCTACCGAAGGTAGTAGGACGATGACACTTCGCAGAGGTAAGCTCACAGTTTTATCCTATGATTTTCAATTAGTATATTGTATACACTTGTTGAAATAATAATTTCTTCATAATAACACTTCTATTTAAAATCACAATATTTCAATTCTTTAATGTTAAAGGGAGACAAAAGTTATACACGGCATTTTTATAACGTTTTCTGTCGAGGCTACTACTGCAGCAATGGCAGGACACACATAGCGGTTTCGGCGGGGTTTGTAACGAAGCGGTGGCATTGGCAAAACAAATCTAGATCCATTCTCACTGCAGTGCGCTATTCAAATAAAATTATTTGCTGTAGCTCTCAAAGACTGTCTGAAAACACAAGCGTCTAGAGTCTGACTGTGGACTTTTCAACCGTCCAATCAACGTTGGCAAAACGCGCGGGAAACTTAAAAATAAAGGTGCTAGAATGCGTACATAAATCATTATATTACTTCCCATTAAATTGAGGCGAAAAAATTGATGAAATAAAATAAAAAACTAAACGAATTACCTTAATTTTCGCAGATGAAAAATAGTGAATATGGAAATCATTCCTAATGCGGAGGTTTTTTTGAAGAGGACAGTTTACGTTTCGAAAAAATTGTATATTTTTAAGAACGGTTTAGACTAGTGCTGTGATGTTACAACCTTCCCGAGTGTGACTATTAGGTTTGACTAAACCTACTACTCACCTTCGTTAATGATGTACTTACTACTTTTACAGGTTTTGATTTTTTTGTATTGAGAAATCTTATTGCAAAATACAAAATAATTAATAAACAAAACAAAAAAAGGAACACATGGCAATTTTGGTTTCTTTTAAAATATTTTTATTAAACCGTTTGTTCTCGTTACGTAACAACATTTAAATGGTCAATTATTGTATTTATTCTGTAATGTTGATTTTTGTAGTATGTACACTTTTAAATCTGATTATTCCTAACTTATGTAATATTATATTGCTTCCTTTCATGCCTTGAAAAACACTCTTTATTGTTGAATTGTTTATTATATTCACAACACTTGTAGTTTTTTGTATGATGATATTTTGAAAAGGAGAGTGTTTTTGGCATAGGTAACGTTTTAAAGAAACCTATATACCGATATTAATAAATAGCATTTTATTTTCCTAATTTACAACAACCAGCTTAAAGGCCGGGACACACCTATCATGCACCCTTCCGATCCGACTCCAATCATACAGTCGGACGAGTGCCTGGACCTCTATCCTCCAATTTAAGAGAAGTGAATGGTCTCGCGCGAGAGAGCAAAACCTCAAAATTACTTTCTTTAAAACGGCGGCGTATGATTGGCCGGTTGAAAAGTCCATAGTTAGACTCTAGACCAGTGGTTCTCAACCGCCGTTCCGCGAAATACCGGTGTTCCGCAAACCTCCTTCAGGTGTTCCGCGAAATAATTTAGTAATATCAACTAATCTAAATCATGAGATATTATTTGATAAACTGATTACTTTACCGCAAATATGTTGACAAAGGTGGTGTTCCGCCATTTTCCTATTGCTACCAAAAGTGTTCCGCCACCACAAAAAGGTTGAGAACCACTGCTCTAGACGATTGTTCTGAAATCCGCTGTTTCTGACCTATAATTCCAGATATTTTAGAACGTCTTCAAACAAAAAAAAAACAGCTAGCTGCGGACGAATTAGACGCTGCGGCAAGGCGGTTTTAAAATCGCGCGACACGGCTCACTGCTGTGCACTTAACACAGTTTTGATTGATTGACAGATCTTGGTATATTTATTTATTAATGGATTACTAAATCTATCTACAGGTTGCCCCACTTATAATAGAAACAATTAAGCTTATATTTTCGGTATTTCTGAATTGATTGTTTTGAATTTTGGTTTGGTTACATATGATCCTACGACGCCCTTTTATATTTCTTAAAATTTTAATCAACCCATTGGCGTACGAATTTATAGGGGTTTTAAAATAATAATTTAAAGTACCTTTAGCGATTATTTTATTTTAAAACTAATATCAAAAGTCGATTTGACATCCATCAAAACGACAAAGTACGAAGTTTCAATAAATGAGACAACCAGTGGCGTGCGTACGGCCAAATTTATGTTTATTTCATTTAAAAAATATTTACATCTAAAATCCGCGCGATAAGAAACAGGGTAGGTAATTACGAAAAATGTTGACGGTTTAACGGCTTCATCTACAAAAACCATACGGTTAAAGCAGTGGCGTACTGTATTTTCTGCTATTATGCTGTAAATTTCAGCTGGGTTATCCCCATCAACATTAGCATAGTGTCAAATTTTTCAAAATTTTCCCTATGTATTGATGGAAGCTGTTCCCGCTAAAAAAACCTCACACTGCACATTCAAAACTGCGTCATAATAAACTAGTATTTTCTATAAATTATTGACCAAATTTAGCAAAATTTAGGGATGTCCGAAAATGTTTCGCCGCTTTTGAACCACCTCCACCCCCTTAACAAAATGGGAAATCCGAAACTGGGATGTCTGATAACTTATGCAATGTTACGGAATGTGGAACGAAACTATTGACACTGACAGTATTTTTTTTAAGGCAATAGGGAATCTTCAAATTTTTTTTTTGCAATTATATGATTTAGTTAGGCCTAAAAAAATATTTCCCAATTATTACTCCTTAAAACTCAGTAATAACTTGGTAAAAATTCTTTAAAGTTTCGCGCGTGTCAAAAGCATTTCAAATTACCTTTTAAGCGCGCCAAGCCCGATGAAGTCAGGAAGTATGACTTTATCGTCATCCGTCATGCTGACCGGTGGCCGAGCTACCAAGTTTGCACTTGGATTGCCGTGTGTTATTGTTATTGTATTGTTGTTTAAAGTTGGAATTCTCAACGTCGTTCAATTTATTGCCAACCTATAACCTATTTCGTGAATGTCACACACGAATTATACTTCTTGACGTCACGACCCGTTTTTAACCGCTTCGGATTATTTGAATTTTGGGGCATTTTTAAATCTTGCTAGCGGTCTTTTGGGACGAAATATTATGTAGTTTTTTTTGCTGCCATATGTTTTATGACAATATATACTTATGATTTATAGAATTTTTTCCCCATTTAAAATTTTTGTCAAGTTCCCTATCAGGCCCCGCTTTTGCTCTTCGCCGTTCCGGGACCTCGCCCCGGCGCGTTCCTATTTATGGCGGATAAATAACATTAAAAATTTCAATATTAGCAAAATTTTATTTTGCATTCATTCAAAAATGTTATTCTGTCTGATGTTTTACATCCATTGGTAGGAATAGCAATAAAAACTTTTAATCATTATTCGTCGTCTGTGTTGCAAATTCTAATTTGTCAGTAAGTCTGAAAATGTCTCTCCAGCGTAAAATCAAAAGATGCGAATTTTTCCAGTTTCTATGGGCCAGCGCCACTTTGTGCCTTGAGGGTGACAAATTAAAACCGCTCTCTAGCACAATCTGCATGCCTCAAAAAAACCGCGTTTCCGAAAAAATAAAAAGACCGCTACAGGCTTTTTATTAAAAACATAGGTAGTCGTTGAATTTTAATAAGCAAAGCTCATTACAATTTTTTAATATTGCGTATTTTTAAACTGAGCCCATACTAAAACTACGGTTTTTAAATTTAGAGGGCTTAAAAATGAAAATTCCAGCTGTTGTTTTTAATGTTTTAATTAAATTATTTGGCATTCGTTTTAATTAAACCCAATAAGTCCTAAAAAACAATAACTTTGTTAAATCAAAAAAAATATAGAGGTTTAATTTATAATAAATGTTTGCCCCGAAAACGTAAAAATAAGTAGTAAAGTGTTTTCCAATAAGAACGATATGATTTTGAAACGATATGGTAACCATGGTAATAAAGTTATACCTGTCAACAGTTGTCAGTTATTGTCAATAAACTATAACAATTTATTATGGCTAAATACGCGCTTCAAGAACGTTTGGTTATTATCCAAAAATTTTACGAAAATAGACGATCTTTTGTGAACACTTATCGCGCACTTCGCGATAACTTTGGTGTAAATAATCGTCCTCCTTTGCTTGCCATTCGTCGCATCATTGAGAAATTTGAAAATAATTTTACTCTTCACGATGTAAAAACACCAAGAAGACATCGAAACGCAAGAACTGTTGAGAATATTGCTGCTATAAGAGCTAGTGTTGCAGTGGATCCAATTTTATCAATTCCTCGTCGTGCTCACGAGTTAAGGATTAAAAAAACGACAACGTATTTTGAAAGAAGACTTGAATTTACACCTGTATAAGATTGTTTTGACCCAAGAACTTAAGCCACTGGACCATCGTCGGCGCAGAGAATTTTCTGCTTGGAGTTTAGAACAACTTGAAAGGGATCCTAATTTTGCCAAAAAAAAATTCTTTTCAGATAAACCTCATTTTTGGTTAAGTGGATACGTTAACAAGCAAAATTGCCGTTTTTGGTGTGAAAACAATCCACAACAGATTCATGAGAAGCCTTTGTATCCGCTAAAGGTAACTGTATGGTGTGGTTTATGGTATGGTGGCATCATCGGACCATTTTTTTCCAAAATGAGGCTAGAGATGCAGTTACAGTGAATGGTGAACGATATCGACAGATGTTAAGAATTTTTTTGTGGCCAAATTTAGATGCACTTGATTTGGAGGATATATATGGTTCCAGCAAGACGGTGCCACCTGTCACACTGCTCATGAAACTATCGATATACTGCAAGAAAAGTTTGACGAAAGGATAATTTCAAGGAATGCTACTGTTCAGTGGCCTCCAAGAAGCTGTGATTTAACTCCTTTAGATTACTTCTTGTGGGGCTATTGCAAATCTAAGGTTTATGAAAATAGACCACAAATACTTGATGCATTAAGTTTGAACATTGAACCCTGCATTCGTCAAATCACACCCGATTTATTGCATAAAATATAAAGTCATCGAAAATTGGGTTCGTCGAATTCGCTCGTGTACACGAAGTCGCGGAGGATATTTAAAGGATGTGTTATTCAAAACATAAATGTTATCGAGATAAGATAATATAAAACGTTTTGCTGTATCTGAAATTATTTTAATTTTATTTCATTTTGAAATCATATCGTTCTTATTGGAAAACCCTTTAGTAGTAGTAACATGTTTTATTTAGCAAAAAGCTACAATTAAATATTTTCTAATAAATTTTTTAACACATTTTTATAGATTTATTTTTATATTTTAAAACGCAACCGTCTTTTAACAGAAACAGACAGAAAAGTTAAACATTTTGCCAATTGTATCAAATATTACGTATCATTTTGTTTTTTAATTAAATGTAATTTTAAAGTTTTTTTAAACAGTTTTAATGATTTTTGAGATTTAATAGAATTCTCCAAATTATTGGATTCTATCAAACCTTTATTAAAAATTGATTTATAAGCTAATGTTTTAGACACTCTATCCCCATAAAAATGTTGATTAGTTATTGTTTTATAATTATAATGGTCATGAAAAAGAACAAAAAATTTCTAAACAATCATGTAATCCACTATAGTTTTTAATTAATTATCTCGATAAAGAAAGCACAAATTTTAAGAACAACCACTTTTAATAATAATAAGCTGCCGACTCCATAACAATATCAATCTGACTAGCTAGATTATCAACTCCCTTTCTTATCCACAAAAAGTCTTATTCACCACAATATTAGGTTTCATAATATATGCGTCAGCCATCGTCCGATCGAGAAGCGGGTGATACCTGACTCAGCATTAAGCGGGTCACTTCGCTCCGCACATTAAGGGGTTAGTTACAGTCGGCCAAACCTGATATGCTTTGTGCACTCGCAAAGCCCACTAACGTGACTGGTTATCTGAAACATGAAAACAAAAAAAATGAATAAGTATTATTCTTACTATAAGTTTTCCTGCGAGCTCTGTTCGTCCTCTTTTGACGATCCTGAGCTTACAGTCGTTTGATAAGCCTTTAACTTATCAGAGGGACATATCCCTTTATATGCCACGCGTGCACGTTTTGCTCCTGGCATATCCTCTACTATGTACCGATCTTTATCTAGTACCTTCGTGATCACATAAGGCCCTTTAAAACGCGGCTCAAGCTTTCTACTGGTACTAGTGTTTGAGCTCTTCGGTCTTTTAACAAGCACTTGTTGCCCGCCTTCATACACAGGAGGAGAAGCGTGTCTTTTATCGTAGGCCCGTTTCTGATGCAGCTGCTGTTCGGCAATCCGCTCGGAAACCTCCTCTCTTAAACCTCCTAAATCCACAGGAATATCTTCGCAAATCTCAGCGCTAAGATATGCATCGGACACTCCTCGTGGACGATACCCTAAAAACACCTCGTACGGTGACTTTCCAGTTACTGTACTGATCGTGGAGTTTATGCCCCACCGCACTTTCGGAATCATGTCATCCCAGTGCTCTTCGTCCTCCAAAAGGGCCATAAGAGCGTCTAGAATACCACGATTCATCCTTTCCACCTGGCCGTTAGCCCGGGGTGTCGCCGTAGCACATAAAGTATGCTTGATATTCATAGGCTCGCAGTAATTTTTAAAGGCTGTACTTGTAAAAGCAGTCCCTCTGTCAGATATTAGGCGCCGTGGAACACCAAACATCTCAATTATTTCATTAAGAAATTTCAGGACTGGACTTGTTTTTGTATTTGGGACAGCTCTCATGAAAACAAACTTGGTAAAGCCATCTACAGCAACAATTAGGTAACTGTTCTTTTTACGGCTCTTAACGAATGGTCCAAGATGGTCGAGATGTAAAGTGTCCATTGGAATATTTTTCTTTTCTATACTGTAAAGGCTTCCAGGTGACTTTCCTGTAGGTCTCTTATTATATAGGCAACCCAAGCAGCAAGAAATATAGTTTCGAACGTAGCCACGCATTGCCGGGAACCAGTATCGTTTCTGAATAGCCTCCAGTGTCTTATTAACTCCAAAATGGCCTGCTCCATCATGATAGTACATCAAAATATTACGTCTGGCCGCCTTTGGCACCACCCAACGTTTGCCATTTTTTGTAATGCGATAAATTCGGTTATCTTTAAGGACGTATTCCTTCGTAACTTCCTTATCCTTGGCTGATTTTGGCCCACTCGTCAGAATTTCGTGTATCTCACGGCAGCGTTTGTCGGTAAGCTGAGCAGACAATACCCAATCTTCTTCACTAACATTAACATGTAATATGGGCATTTCCTCATATTCACCACTAGTTATGATTGGATTTCTGCTAAGCGCATCGACATGATTCATTTTCGATCCAGCCCTATACTCAATCGAAAAATCATATTCCTGCGTTGCTAACCACCAACGACCTATTCGTGGGATTAAGTCACGCTTCGTAAGGGTAGAGCGCAGAGCATTACAATCTGTCACAATCTTAAAATTAATTCCTACAAGATAGATCCTGAACTTTTTCAAGGAGCTAACCACTGCAAGCGTCTCCAACTCGTAAGAATGGTATTTTTGTTCCTCATTTGTAGTTGCCCTACTAAAGTATTGTACAGGCTTTAGATCTCCATTTTTCTGTACTTGAAGCAATATACCACCTACCCCCAGTTTACTAGCGTCAGTATGGAGTTCGGTTACTGCTTCGTGATCATATATGGCTAGTAAAGGACGAGTAGTTAGCTTATGTTTGAGGTCATTAAATGCACTTATCTGTTCCTCAGCCCAAACAAAAGCAACATTCTTCTTTGTCAGATTAGATAAAGGTTTAGCTATAACAGCAAAATTATAAATAAATTTTCGAAAATAGCTACTTAATCCAAGGAATTGGCGAACTTCGTGGACATTGGTTGGAGTGGGAAAGTTTGAAACTGCTATTATCTTCTCATTTCCAGGTTTGATGCCATCATTGCTAATTTCATGACCCAGATAAGAAATCGTGGTTTGTAAAAAGAAACATTTATAAAGTCGTAATGTCATACCAGACTGCTTAATTAGACCCAGTACCAAATCTAAATTGCTTAGAGCGTTCTCTATGTCTCTGGTAGGAATTAGGATATCATCCAAATAGGCAAGCGCAGTAGTAAAACGAAATGATCCCAGGATTTCATTCATTGTCCGTTGAAAGACAGCAGGTGCGTTTACAAGGCCAAATGGCATTCTCATGTATTCATAATGTCCATCCGGAGTAATAAAAGCCGTTTTTGCAATCGATTCTTCTTCCAATGCAATCTGGTGATAGCCTGAGGCTAGATCCAAGCTTGTAAAATACTGGCATCCTTTCAGTCGGTCTAGAAGGTCATCTATGCGCGGTAATGGATATTTGTCCTTGATAATTTTACGGTTAAGCGCACGATAATCTACACATAGCCTTTCTTCCCCATTTTTCGTCCGAACCAATAAAATTGGACTTGCATATGGAGAATTTGATTCGCATATGGAGAATTTGATTCTCTAATCACATCGTTGTCCAGCAAGGTTTGCACTATACCACGAACTTTTTCGCGTTCAGAATATGGCAATCGATATGGCCTGTATGTGATGGGAATATCATCTGTCAACTTTATAGACATCTTGGTGCTGGTACTTTTACCAAGCTGGCGAATGTCTGTTGCAAAACAGTCTCGATGTAAATTGATCATCTCTAACAACTTCTCTTTTTCAGTCTGGCTAACGTCTTTATTAATATTAATATCCTCCAAGGTAAGCAGTGGCATCTGTTCAGCGGAACTGGACATAACATCATAAGATTGGATGCCCTGCTGGGAAGAACATGTGTAACCCCTAGCAATGACAGTGTCTTTTAAATATTTTACTGGCTCATCTGAATTATTAAATATAGGCAGGACGCTTTCCTCACTAATATGTATAATACAGCGTGGTATTACGTGGAATCTTGATGGCCAAGGCCTGTGTTGAAGATCAACGAAAACATCTCCCGACTGTATGTCGCTACATACTAATATATGCCCAATGTGGTGTGGTGGAATAATTGTAGTTTCTTTAGCACATAAAGTAACTTTACGAGGCGGAAGATTATTAACAGCACTAAGATCCATTTCATTTTTAGGAAATAATCGCACTTGGTTGCCATGCACGGTCATAACGACGTTTTCGTTATTTATAAATGGCTGACCAACTATAACCGGTACCTGCTGCGTGTCATCAGGTACTACCAATGCCGTTACATTGGCACAAGCTAAGTCAACGAACAAATTTATTTCAACAAATGAATTGGCAAAAACAGAACCACCACCATAGCCACGTAGCATTACTTGTTTTGGTTTCCTTTGTAAACCTAACCTAGTAACCTCTGTGTCACGTATTGTCACAGCGCTACTACCGGAATCTACATAACCACGTAACAAATGCCCATTTACCGTGCAATCAATAAAATAGCATGTATTTAACTTATTAATACTATCGTCATTAGCAGTGATTTTATTACTGTTTTTATATAAGTCATAATTAAGTATACACTTACTCTCAGTACTTTTGGTGAGATTCTCCTTGTTTTTCTTCCAGCATCTTGACGCATCATGTCCCAGCATATGGCAGTGCTTACATTCCACTTTCACCTTAAAACACTTAGCAGCAACGTGGCCCCTTGTACCACAGTTGAAGCATTTGACGTTCTTCGAAGATCGACTTGTCGATGGATTCTCTTTTGGGAGACCTCTCACATCAACAACTTTTGATGATGTAGACGGCCTTGCATAAACACGTTCTTGTTTACTTGTACTAGGAGACTCATCATGTATAGCTGACAAAAACTCTTCATATAGCGATTCGGGGTCACTGTATCGTCCTGCACGAGCAGCGTTCTGTATATTTTTCTCAGGCACTCCGGCTATCAAGCAAGAAACAGCATTTTTGCCTGCTATTCGGCAACCTCTTAACAGTTCCATTTTTTCGAAATAATAGGTTGTCATTGTCTCACCAACTTCTTTTTTTCTGTCAAGCATTCTCTGTAACAAAGCCGCATAATCCGTGTGATCCGGAAACGATTTAACAATAAGACGTTTCCACTCAGCCCATGTATAGTTGTAGTCCGTAAGACTATGGTACCAAGTTTTTGCATTGCCTATTAACCTCGACTGCATATGGTAAATGGTGGCTATGTCATCCCTGCCATTTATTGCTCTGAGTTGATCAACTTTTTCAAGCCATTTTGACGCCGTTAAATTTAAATTGTCTGGTGAAAATTCGGGTATACAATCGCTTCTTACACTCACTCGAGGATGGGAAAATTTATCGGAGTCGTCGCTTTTTCTCACGAGCTTTTCAACCAATGCTTCTAGATGTTTAATGCGTTGATTTGCATCAATCTCATCATTGCTTTTACGTAACGATCTTGAACGAGAACGTGAGCGGCCAGGTCTACTAGTAGAACGTATTCTTCTAGGCGTATAAGATCTTTCATCCTGCCCTTTCTCACTTACATTTTTGCCGGTATCTCTTTTCCGATATCTCTCCACAGAATTTTCACTACTCGATGAGCTTGACGAACGGCACCGCTTACGACGCGATCTTGAACGACCCATTCTAACTTATTTTATTTTTTTCTTTACACACAACACCAATTTTAAACAATGTCACAATCAAACTACGATTAATTTTTAGCTAAATAATTAAAACGTGAATTGCACCGCACACCTGAACTGTAATCCACTATAGTTTTTAATTAATTATCTCGATAAACAAAGCACAAATTTTAAGAACAACCACTTTTAATAATAATAAGCTGCCGACTCCATAACAATATCAATCTGACTAGCTAGATTATCAACTCCCTTTCTTATCCACAAAAAGTCTTATTCACCACAATATTAGGTTTCATAATATATGCGTCAGCCATCGTCCGATCGAGAAGCGGGTGATACCTGACTCAGCATTAAGCGGATCACTTCGCTCCGCACATTAAGGGGTTAGTTACAATCAGGCAATAAATTATTTTTAATTTTATGTATAAATATACATAGGACTAAATAAAAAATTAAATATCTTACATTCAACTAATCTAAATTTTTCAACATAAAATTAATTTTTGTTTATTTGTCACAATTTAAAATAATCCGCATTGCCTTATTTTGTAAAATTTTTAATTTATCAAATATTTCCTCACTAGCACAATATAAGATGAAAGAACAATAAAGACTTAACTTAAATTAGAACTGATTCTTTTAAAATAACCTACTTTTCCGGCAATCTTCCATATAATACTTCCAAAATAATTAAAACATTTTAATTTTGAATCAATGATTATCCAAATATTTAAAACTTTTTACTATTTCCAATTTTTCACCATCAATTACAACATTTATATTTTGACAATTTAAATTATTACCCATAACATTTAGTTTTTGAAATATTTAATTTTAATTTATTTACAACTGTGTCTAGCATTTTCATCGGGGCCGTCATATCAGGAGATCCTGTATGCTGTACGCCACTAAGGCTCTGTTGACCACCAATCAATAAAATTTTGATTAGGATTTCATGTTCTTGTTAAGATAGGCGTTACATTGGTACAGTGTGTTTATAGTATTATAGAATACAGTAAAATAACCCATCTCGTACTGATATACTGTCATTTGCAACTCTTCGTGCCACCCTATACAACACAATTTAGCTTTTTTTCACAGTATGATCCATGGACTAGTAACTCTTCTTTTAAATAAAATCAATTTTTAAAAAGAACTAAACATTATAAAACAAACTGCAGTTAATAACGGATATAACTCAAATCTAATTGACCAGATCCTGAAAAAGAAAACTTACAAAAAGGCTATAGACTTAGTTTTTCCTAGAAGCAAAAACTCTGACAATTTTATATTAGTCACTTTCTTTGGACAACCTAGCAACGTAATTGGCAATTTTTTTAACAAACTTGATATAAATTTGTCTTACAAAACTAATAACTGTTTAAGTAAATTTCTCAAAAACAATCAAACTAAAAGCGATAAAAACAAAAAATCAGGAGTGTAAAAATTAAAATGCAAAGATTGTCCTAAAACATACATTGGCCAAACGGGTAGACATTTTAACAAAAGTATACAGGAACATTCAAAGAGTTTTCTAAAAAACAATACCGTCTCAAACTATGCCATATACATTAATTATACCATTTAGTTAGGTACTTGATAATCAACATAATTTCGATCCTTTGTTTAAAATCTCACATATAGAAAACAAAGGCTTAAAACTAAGTTTGTTAGAATCTATGGAAATAAATAAACTTAAAAATACGGTAAATAAACTTAAAAATACGGACCTGTTACTTAATGATCAATTAGATTTAAATAATTCACCTTTGTTTAATTTATTCTGTTGACCATATACTTAAGCTTTTGTAAATTACCCATATTGTACCTAATTTAATTCTTTTAAACCTTCTGTTGGATTTTCCCGCTAATGTAACCCTTCCACTTTTTTATTTACTTCTTCAATAATTTAATTGTATTGTACCTCCCTTTTTAATTTTTAATTTTCAACTTTTATTAAATCATTGTCATCCGACGAAGCTACAGTGTTAGCGAATCATGTAATTTTCTTGTTATTATAGTGGAAATTTACAAGTTTAACATTGTTTTACTGTATCCCATACTACTATAATCTATAATTATGGATTTCCACTTAGTATCGGCTGAATCAATTAATTTTTGCAGTGTGTTTACTTATGTATCATTACAATAATATTAATAAATAATAAATAAAAATATATATCTATAAATAACAATGTGTTAGTACACAGTAGATCATTACAAACAATTTTAGTACTAGTAACTAACTTACTTTTCGGCAACGTGCCGATGGAACATCCGAGTGACACCGGAGAAGCCATAGCACGGCCACATCATTGTATTGAGATCGCCTTTTAACTGCAGTCTTTTTGCCATTGAGAATTTAATACTTTGTAGTATAATAATAAAGTAAACTGCAAGAATTCTCTCTTTTCAAAACAGATGACAGCAGTTATTTGTCATCGATCAGCTGATACATGGAAATTAAAACTTCCCCAGATTCGTAGTCGGCCGTAATTAGCCAGCACCTCGCGTTCTGAATTGTGTTTTTAAGTGTTTTTGTTGCTCTTGTTGTACAATGGACGCAAATATAAAACTAAAAAGAAATTGCCTTAATAACTTTTTATGAACACAACGTTTCCTAATTTAAAATGTTTTTTGGTCCATTTCTTATCTACAATGAAATTTATACTACCCTCCATTAGCTTCAAGGTTGAATTCTTCTATTTATTAAACTGTCTTAAAATTAACAACGTAAGTGTAAAGTAGTAATCATTTATAGTATTTATTATACACTCTTCATATTAAACAGTTGAAGTACACTAGCCAAGTTGTATGACAGAGATTCATACAAACATCATTCATAAGCAGCCATCTTTTAAAAAAGTAATCAACGCAATAAATTACCCCGTCATTTTCCATTCTGCGCCGCTGTTTTAATGACAAAAGGCCAGGTAATTGCGATGCATTAAAAACTATGCAGCTGAAAAGAGATGCTGAATAGACAGTCGCTGATATCGAGGTTATTCGGATCCAAGGCGACTGTTTTAAATATTTATCAAAATCTTTTGACAACTCCGGTTCCGGTTACTCATTCGAGATGTTCAGCTGCATTGATAATTTTTAGGAGAAAAGAATAAAAAATTTGTAATAAACTGTAATAACTGATTGTGTTCCATACATACTTTGGCTACTTCGTAGTAGGTAAGAGAAACTCAGGGTCTCCGTGATAGAGCGCTCGACTGGAAAGCAAGGGGTCCTGGGTTCAAATCTCAGCGAAGCCGTAAAACTTTTTTGAATTAATTGATTAGCCTTTTTTTCAAGCTTGTGAGATTGTATTTTATCTCTCTTCGTGTAATAATGTTTGTCTGCTATGGTTTTTTTGCTTATTAAATAAAACTATTAAAAATCTTTGGTGTTTTAGTGAACAGATAGCGTAACCTAAAATAAATATTATACCTAATTGACAATAATTACACTAATTAAAATTGTATATCAAACCAATTGAGCTACTATTATCCCATTCGTCTAGATGTTGGTATACACTGAGGAAAATGATCTAATACATCAGGTTTGTTAAGACATAGTTTGTATTGATAGCTTATTTATTATTAAACTTAATTTAATTTAATTTAAATGGTTCTCTTTTAACTTTTACTGATAGTTGTCGTAATCTAGGAGTGCAGTTTGATTCAAGCCCTAGATTTTCAGGCCATGTAAATAATTTACTTCAAAAGTCCTATTTTAAACTTAAACTGTGCATAAGGATATTCTCAGTGGCGGCTTCTCCTATGAGGCAGGTGAGGCAGTGCCTCACCAATAATTTTGCAAATTAAATTAATTACAAATTTATATTATTTTACTATTTGCATAAATATAATAATATATTCATTAGAATTAATGCCGTCAATATTAACGCGCTTCGCTAGAAATATATCATCTATCATCCATCTCATTTCTGCATGCGGTCGTATATCGTAGAAGCCTTGTCTTTCATGATCCGTTCGTTGCCTGTTTTGTTCTTATATCATCCATCTCATTTCTGCATGCGGTCGTATATGGTTAGAGGCCCGGCCTCCCGCTTCCTTGTCTGGCGTATTAGTGGAAATATCTGAGGTGATGTATAATACCGTAATAGTCCAGTCGAATCTAGCTTTAAATAGCGCATAAAAACATTCTTTTGAGGCCAGCCTCAACTCTCTACGTAAATTTAATGCGAATACGAGGGGACTAATCTAAACCGCGACGCGGTATTTGGAGAAATGCTATTATTAGATTACAGGTTGTTTGTCCAGTTGAAAGTTTAGAGTTTAGAGAGAGTGCATAGTGAATTTGACTTTTACACCGGCATTTTATTTTATTATAGTTTTCGGTAAATACTTTTGTGGTTTTCCGTAGGTACCGATTTTTGTTTTGCTTTTTTTCCAACAGTGGGCAGTGATTTTTCTAAAATATTAATATTACATTACTTTTATTACTTATTAGTTTATTTGTTTTGAGCTTATTAGCGAAAATGGATTCAGCGGGACCTAGCACAGCGTCACAACTTCCCCAGGTAAATGTAAACATTCGCAATCCTACTTGTGATATTGTTAATTTTTTAGTAAATGAGCAGATTTTTTCAAGAAATCCCTAGGATTTGGTTTCAGATCATAAATTATTATTATTATAAATTCAATATCATAATATTTAAAAATATCGATACTATGCGTAATCGATATGTTAAAAAACCATCAGTACTACGGGAGACTCCGGGGAGACGTTTGACATTGCGGCAATTAACTGCATTTTGCAAAATTTTATTGACGAGGAATTACTAAATGTACCTGTATTTTCGTGGCAAGTTGACGAAACAACAGACATAACTTGTAAATCACAATTATCTATTGTTTGTCGTTATGTTAAAAACGGCGGTATTATAGAAAATTTCTTGGGTTTTCACGATGTTTTAACAGTTTTTTTTTGGTGAATTTTTGAGAAATTTTGGGCGTGGTCCCGAAAATTTTTCTCCCGACTATCCTGCTCGTCTCTTTGTAGGTAGGTAGATATTTCAGTTTTTAGTTTAACTTATTTTTAACTTTTTTTTCATAGTGGATATTTAATTTTTGGCGTGGTCGCGAAAATTTTTCCTTTTCTAAAACTTAGCCTCACCATCTAAATCAGTCACGAGCCGCCACTGGATATTCTTACTACTGATATCAAGCTAAGACTATGTGACTCTTTAATTATTTCATTTGTCTCTTATTGTGATGTTGTTTTCTGGCCTGCGTTACGTCAGCACGATCGGCATTCTTTACAAAAATTACAAAATTCCTGTGTTCGATTCTCTTACAATTTCCGTAAATTTGATCACATCTCGGACTGTTTTAGGAATTCCCACGGGCTAAACCTGGATGAACGGTTTAAAGTACATATGGCCTGTTTGGTTTACAAACTTAATAAGACTAAAACTTCTCCTTACCTATATCAAAACTTCTTCAAAGTAACTGACATACATAACCGTCTAACAAGATCATCATCCCTTTATAGCATTCCCAGGCATTACACCTCCTTGTTTTGGCGATCATTTTCTTACAATGCGGCAAAATTTTTTAACAATATCCCGGAAGTCATTAAGAGTTCTCCAAGTTTTCAAGTTTTTAAAGGTAGGGTGGGTAAGTTTGTGCTGGAAGAGCGTGTGTGATTTTGTAACTATGTCATTGTGTAACTTGCAATGACGATTCATTTATTTCTGATTTTCTAATTGTTTACTTCATTACTTAGTATATGTCTTAGGTTAGCAATAATAATTATTGAATTAATATTTTATTTTATACCTGATGGTTGCGTGGAAGAGCATTAATTTGAACGTCGCCATCACTTTTCATTAAGTTTTTATTTTATAATTTTCTTTTTTTTTTATGATCGAGCACAAGCACTATAGGAGAAATCCTTTAAGGCGCTCTGGGAGCGGTGCGTGTGCGAAGAAAGCGATTCACATTTTTCTTGAATTGTTGGAGGTTATATTCGGTTGGAAGCACGGTCTCAGAAAGGCCGTTCCACAAAGATGACGTCCTCCAAATAAAAGAGTTCTGAAACAATGATGTTCGGGGTGTACTAAGTTAAACCACATAGGGATGGGCGGCAGTGGTTCGCCGTGTGTTTCTGCTATGCATTACTCTAGGTGGAATCGAGCGGGCAATATCTATCGAACACTTGCCATGGAAATATCTGTAGAAGAGAGTCAAATCACCAACATGTCTTCGATGTTCTAAGCTGTCGAGGTTCTTAGTCAGCTCGTGGTCGCCGATTAGACGAACGGCTCTCCTTTGGATGGAATCCAACAAGCGAAGGGTATGCTTCGGTGCAGAACTCCAGATATGAGAGCAGTATTCCAGTGATGGTCGAATCTGGGCTTTATAGAGTATCAAAAGTTGTTGAGGTGTATACCACTTTTTGGTACGGAAAAGTATACCGAGTTACTGAGAAGCTGCCTTGGCGATTGCCACAACGTGATTATGCCAAGACATATTTCTTCTTTGAAATTAAATAAAGACATTTTGTATTGTATTGTATTGTATTGTATTGTATTGTATTGTATTGTATTGTATTGTATTGTATTGTATTGTATTGTATTGTATTGTATTGTATTGTATTGTATTGTATTGTATTGTATTGTATTGTATTGTATTGTATTGTATTGTATTGTATTGTATTGTATTGTATTGTATTGTATTGTATTGTATTGTATTGTATTGTATTGTATTGTATTGTATTGTATTGTATTGTATTGTATTGTATTGTATTGTATTGTAATAAATATTAAATATATCGCTAGTGTGTTAAACCCGCTTTAGTATTATATCAATTCCAGATTTGCTGGAACAGTGTTTTTAATGATACTAATGGGTTCTATTAGCAGAAATTAGAAGAAATAAATTGTATCTTGTCAATGCGACGCATTTCGTTCCCAGTAAAGCGCTTTCTTTACAATTAAGAAAGCAGAACAGCTTCTCCAAAAATGAATTATATCCTTTAGAACCTATAATCCGCAAGACGTTGTTGCGGGTTGGTAGCTATCGGCAATCGCCGCGCGCGGTACTATTAGTTTCAACGTATATGTTGGGCAGGTCACATCGTTGTTCGGAGTCTTCTAGCTGTTTTGTCTAAATTTAAATTCTATTGATCGTACCAATACCTGTCTCAATTAATTTATTTTTAATTTGTTTATAAGTTTTTTAAAACATTGCATCTCAGCTAAAGCAATAGAAGATTTTTATTTCGCACAATTTATCAATAGTATTGGACTTTATAATCTATGGACGAATTTTACCATGTCAGTAAACCATGTTGCATAATAGATAATCATATTATGCAATGTTAAAAGACAACTATACCAATCTGGAAGCTATTAAAATTTTTGAAAAGTACAGTACTAATTTTTAGTGGTCAGTAAATGCTTTATTATAGCAATCAAATATTATTATGAGTAATGTCAAGTTTCATTACAACTGCCAGTCGGAACTAATACAATTTATAAAACCAGATTACACCCCCAATAGAACTTAATAATTATTGCGAGTAATGAGAGTAATAATGGCTATAAATCATTATATGGTAGCAATAATTCCTATTTTCTATTGGCTAAATTACCGTCATATTATCACTACACAACGGTCTAGCAATTTTCGTTGTCTTATTTTTTTCTTTTGGTTAGGTATTTTGTTAATACAAATAATAAAATACTATATTAACAATAATAATTATGTTATTATTTAGTTTTCCAACATTTTAAAATTTTAGGGGAATTAGTTATTTCAAATTACTTGTTCATAAATACCGTAAAATAATACCAACTTAAGTAAACGTATATTTAAATTAAATTATTTCTAAAAGGAAAATAAAATGTATTAAAATTTTCGGTATTTGTTACATGAAAGCCTATACCATACAATAGGGAATTTGTTCCAAAAAAATGTAGCCAAACAGAAAATGATTATAACTTTAACTTAAACTTCTTTTCAATGGTATATTAAATTTATTTCCAAAACAACAAAATTCTTATTTATTTAGGTGTTAATCGTGATCCTCACACAAAAAAAACTGATATTATATATTATTCGTAACTTCTATTAAAAACCTGTTTAATTGCACAAAATAGTTGAAATCTTTCATGTTTTATTTTGAGATTGAACAATACAAAGAAAAATTTCTATTTAAATACCAGTGGCGGCTCGAGACTGAGGGTGCACAAATGCCCGTTTTTTAGGACCACGCCCAATTTGGTCAATAATTTATAGTAAATATTTAATTTAATCTATACAATAAAAAAAAAGTATAAATAAGAAAACAAAAACATCTTTATCATAATGGGTAGGACCCCATCGGCAAAAAAATAAAAATAGTACAAGGTTATAGTCTTTAAATAAGAAGTCCATAATAATATATCGGTTTTTAAGCGCCACAAATTTTGCAACACTTTATCATCATAATTCGGCATCTCATGCACAAAATCCCTATTTATTGACATCATTGCCAAAGATTCGTTTGTCATCGAATTTCAAAGAAAGGTTTTAAGCGTGGAAAAACAACGTTCAGGCTCAGCGGTATTCATTAGCGTTGTCATAATTATTTTTAATAATTTCACAATAGAGCTATTAAACTGCCAAAATTGTTAACACTGATATTTACTGTTGAAGTGTGTATTCAAATAGCGCACGGCACCGCCCTTACATCGGGCGGTCTACCGAGTATTCCCGATCAATTCGCACAGCAAATTTAACCAGAGGCGTGTTCGGTTAGCTCGTTTGGATCGCGCCAAAGGTGCAAAAAAGAAAGCGCTGCAGGCGAAAATTTCTTGGTTGCCACGCCTTTTTTTGAATCATGCATGGTGCTTGGTTTTCAAGTGGGAAAAATAAAATACACAACACAAAATTCTCAAGAAAGCACAAAAACAAACCCGGTAATAATTGAGGTGCTTGGATCTCATGCCTCAGGGGGGGAGGGCAATTGTCCCCCCCTATACCCGAGCCTGCATTAAAAATAAATCTGATTTTTTTCGTATTGCATGGGTTTATATTGTATTAAAATTTTAAACAAATATGTATATCTATTATTAGTATTAGTATTAGCAAACTGTCACGAAGAAAATTTAATAGTGTAGGAACTGTTTAATGTGTCCTATGTTGTCGAAATCAAAGCTCTAATAATACATGGATATTTAGAATAAAATTCATTTTGTTTTTGTAAGTTTTATAAGTATGGTCTCGAGTTTAGGGGGGGGGGGCGGCCTGCCTTCCCCCCCTATCTACGTGCCTGCTTAAAAGTGTAGTATAATAAACGTACCAGATGGTCTAGTAATGAAATTTTAGAAAATATCCATTTCCCACCCACCCTACTAATACACTTATACTAACAGTTAACCGTTATTTTTTCTTTACAGCCCCGCCAATAAACAAATGCCGTTTTCCTTACTGGCTCGCCAACTACAATCACTGGCATACGCTGGAAAACTCCCAAAGCTATAGCTTTCATCACCGTAATTCTACGCTGAGGATTAGTAACTCCAGCGGAGTGGAAATAAAAGTCTTGTGTGTGCAAGTGAAACATCCGATTGGCCGAGACGACGGTCACGTGGTTCTAGTCACGCATTTCACGATGGGGTGGTAAGTTTATTAATATCATTCTTATAGGATTTGTTATGGTCTATTAAGACCCCTGGAGAAGTTAAGTGAAGGAGATTTCTTTTTAAGTAGGATTTATTTCTAGAGAAGGGAATGCTGTTTATACCTGATAATCGTTATAACAGAATACTTAGGACTATTTTTATATACAGTTTGTCCACGGATAGAGTTTGGAAGAGGAAAACCTTTTTATTAGTAGGTATAGAAGAAAAAGTCATTCTTTATAAAAAGTAGTGATGGGAAAAATCGAGTTATTTCAATAATCGATTACTGAGTATTCGAGTGATTTAAAAAACCGAATGATAATCGATTATTTACTCAAATGCTATATGAGGGGCAATTTAAAAAAAAATAATTTTTTTAATTACTTAAATAATCAACCACATATATTTTTAGACTAAAAATAAAAGGTCGCCAGTTCCATAAACTAACTACTTTGTATAGCCCCGCAATGAGTGATCGGTTATTTTTTTAACTCGAGTGATCCCATCACTATCAAAAACCATTATGTTCATCACTCATTTCGTCACTCGAATGATTTCCGAAAATAATCGAATAATTCGAGTGATTGAAAAAACCGAGTGATCGGTTATTTTTCACTCGACTTATCCCATCACTAATAAAAACATCTGCTTGTGCTGAAACTACAATATCGAATCTCAGATTTGCGATTACTCTACAGCGTTCGTCAAAAACATAATTTTTACTTTTTAGGATTTTCTTTTTTTAATTTTCCAATTTCTTGTTTTAATAAGAATTATGCATGTGCTGAAATTGCAATCAAATATCACATTTGCGATTACTATACAGGGTTCATCAGAAATAACATTTAAATTTTTTTGGATTTCGTTTAAAATAAATTTACGTAAAAATAAACAACTACTGTTGCTTTCTTACTTCGATTTTATACCGTGCGAGCAAAAATTATTTGCATCAAAGAGGGCCTTGCAGCTAAGGACGTAATGCTTAGCCGTAGAGTTTAATACCTATTGGGTGTCAGTAACTACCTGAATTAATAATCAATCAGTTATTCCGTCATCTTTGACAGTCGTTACAATTAATTTGATTCATCGCTAATTTTTCCAATTCTGAACAATTCACACAATGGGCTTTACGGAACAGCACAAAACATTCATGGTTGAAGAGTATTTTCAAAACATGGTTAGAGTAAATGGTGAGTGGCAACACAATCCGGGTTTGTGCATGGACGATTTTCACGAACATTTTTTTAACGTTGCTTTTATTGCTGGTGATTTTTATCATTGCCTGAAAAAAAAACCGTGGCTGTATTTAGAGAAACAGGTTCTATACAACACAAAAAAGGAGCAGGAAAACCATCTGTAAAAACAGAAGAACTTGTTGCAAACGTTCGTGAAATAATGCAAAATACGCCAACAAATTGTATAAGACGCCTGTCCCAAGAAGTGGGAAGATCTTATGGAACATGCAGGACTATTATTAATAATTCCTAAAATCCCTAAAATTTCCTTCTGCCAAACTGAGCCTCACTGATGAGCCGTAAACGGCGAAACGCGTCTGGGGATGAGTTTGGCGGAAGGAAACAGACAAAACTTCTTTGCAATATTATTAATAATTTCAGCAATTTCTTTAATTATTTTTCTTTTTCTTTCTGTATATTCTGACTTTGTTAATTTTGTAAACAACAATAATAAATTTGTCTACTTTCTTTTATTACTTATTTGTTTGGCCTAGGTATAATGTCATAATATGAATTTGACAAAATTTTAACCTAGATTTGGTTAGATATATCGTCCCCATATCAATGTTATCTAAACCAAGCCCTACGTTTTTTAATCCAAGCCCTCTTTGATGCAAATAATTTTTGCTCGCACGGTATCTGGCCGAGTAACGATTTTGTTATAAGGAAACCATTTTTTATTTGCCTACTTTTAAAGTATTTTTATTATTACATGTAATATTTTTTCAATTCATTCAATCATAAATTATAAAACTTTTATTCAAACGTGGTACGCACCGAGTTAGCGCATAGTTCAACTCGACATCTGAATTCCCGATAACAGTTCCTCACTTGCTGTATTGGAATATTTGCAATAACCACTCTTATTTTTCTTTCAAGAGATCTAAGTTATTATTGAAATTGGTTTTATACACATGTGGCTTCAGATATCCCCATAAATGAAAGTCGATAATTGTGAGATCGGGACTCCTACGTGCCAACTGATTTGGACCATAGGTATCTTCCAATCCATTTGTTCCCAAAGTGATGATTTAGCCAATCATCAAAAGGAATTGAAAAAAATCCAAAAATCAAAAACTGCTGTTTCCGACGAACCCTGTATAGTAAACGCAAATCTTATTGTTGAAATTGTAGTTTCAACACTAGCAAAATTCGTTTAATAAACCAAGGAATTAAAAAAAAGATCCAAAAACTAGAAATGTAGTTCATAAATACAAAACATTATAGGAACCCATTACTAGAAAATAAATTGTGTATTGACTCCCTTTTGAACCAAAATTATATCTCGCCATTTTGGCTAATGAACTTTTATCTTGTTAAAATTGGTTTTATTTAAATTCCTACATCTCAGTCAAATTATTGCTGTTTTACTAACCTAATGAATTTGAAAACGAAATAAGTACAATTTTGAAAATATTTTCAATTTTATTTTTTTGGAAAATATTATTTTCTCGGTAAATTCAAATAACTTGAAAGCGCATTAAAAATCTCAAGCTAAATTACTAAATTACATGATAAAATTTATTTCGTCAATGCTTTTTGTTTCTCTTGTGCAATAATTAAGTGAAATAAGTCATGACTTATAGAAAATACACTTGTGACAAATGCATTATGCCGAAATTATTTGGTCTTCATATATTGTTTTTCTTATGTTTTACAACATGCAGTTAATTCAAATTATTTGTTTCCATATTGTGTCCATTCTAACATGTCATCGTATAACACTTTCGACAAATTTTTCCATTAAAGTTTCGATTATGCGTCGAATGTGTAATAATTTTACAAAACTTTTTTCAAAATAACTTTTAATTGGTAAAGCAAAACTACCCAGAATTTAATTTAAAACTTTTTATAGTATATTTTAATAGTAAGTAGGTATCTATTTATATAGTAAAACGCGATGTTTTTCCTGGCACTAATATATCCAATTACTTATTAATAAAGTTGTTAACTTTGTCATAAAATGTGAGAGCTAACATAATATTTGCTTTACCTTCACTTAAAGAACCCTTTAAAAGCGTTAAGGGTTTATTTATTAGCAGTACCTGTTATTTTGCTTTTGAAAGCTGACATAAAAGTAAAAAAAAATGTTATTCAAATTAGTACAAGATCAGTAAATTTTTTTTTGACACAATTATTTTCTGATTTATTGTAAAATTCGCAGTTTATTTGGTTTTACAAGTAAACATTTTATTATACAGGGATATGATAAAGAAACTGATCAAACTTTATTATATTTTTTATTTTTTTTTATTAACAATATACGGGATGCCCCATTTATAAATTTACATTTCTAATTGAAATAATCTAATCATACAAATATTAACAATAAATTAAATATCTAAGTATGTCCAAACATAACACTTATTCATATTTTTGATCGCATAATACTGTTTTGGAACCTGTTGAGTGAGCTTCCGAAGGGATCAATTTCAGGATAGGCATTTAATACTGCTAGGCTACGGGTTAGAGGAGAATGAGCGCCGTAATTAGTCCTATGTACATTCAAAGAGAATACTTCACTTTTTCTAAGAAATCGAGACGGTACTCTAAGAGAAATTTGACTGAGAAGATGAGGACAGTCTATATAACCATTAATCAATTTGTAAATGAAGTTCAGGTCAGAAGTTTTTCTTCTGTACTCAAGGGTTGGAAGATGATGTTGTTGAACCTCTTCGAGTCTATTATTCATGTTAAGCTTGTAAGCACAGTATTTAACAAACTTTCGTTGAACTCTCTCAATCTTTATAGATGTTGTAGAATGGTGACCACACAACTGAGGCATATTCCAAATGAGATGTTACTAGTGAGCAATACAGTAGACGAAGTTAGTCGACCGACAGATCTTTACCAACCCTAAAAATGAAGCCCAATACCTGGAGAGCTTTTCCTGTTATGTGTTTTATATGATCCCTAAAAGTAATTTCTGAATCAAAAAATACCCCCAAATCCTTAATTGAGTTGACGACATTCAATTCGTTACCGTTAATGTTATACGTAGGATTGTCATTTCTATTCTTGTGTTTAGAAAAACAAATAGAAGAACATTTAGTAGGGTTTAGGAAAAGTCCATTGAGTTCGGACCATTCTACAAAGGATGTTAAAGATTCTTGTAGTAATGTGGAGTCACCTTCATCATTTACAATTCTAAACATTTTGAGATCGTCGGCATAGACCAGATACTCGCTGCAACCAATGTAATTTTCAATGTCACAGAGAAATAGGTTAAAGAATAGAGGCGAACAGTGGCCACCCTGAGGCACACCAGAGGTCACCTCTATGCTATCAGATTCAATCCAATCCTAACCCTCTGTGTACGTCCTATCAAAAAGCTCAGAAACCATCTCACCAATTGCGTACCAAAACCGATCGCACTGAGTTTGGCAACAAGCAATTTATGATTCACCCTATCAAACGCCTTGGAGAAGTCAGTGTAGATCGCATCCACCCGACAACCCCCCCCCCCCCCCCCCCCAAGGCGCCTAATAAAACCGTGTTGACGATTAATTATCAATAAACTGCTTACATTTCCAGCTTAACTGATCATATACAAGGCCATCAAGCTTTTTAGGAATTGCTGACTGCTTAGAAATGCTTCTGTAATTATTGACACATTCTCTTTCCCCAGATTTAAAAATAGGTATGATGAAGCTCTTTTTCCAGATCTCTGGAAGCTCACCCTCAACCAGTGACTTATTAAACAGTATACAGAGTGGTTTAGAAACACTAAATCTAAGGTTACTTAATAAATATTCTGGTATATTGTCAGGTCCAGATGACATTTTTAATGGTAAGTGGGAGATATTCTCAAAAACATCAGACAAGCTTATAGAGCCTATTTCAAAGCCAATGGGGTTGTTTATTTTATAATTAGGTACAGTTGTATCACTGCTACTATATACCGTTGAAAAATACTCACAAAAAAGATTTGCAATGTCCTGACCATTATCGGCTACTTTCTCATTATAGTACATACAACTACTGGGCAATTCATGTGACTTTCTTTGAGAATTTATAATTGACCAAAAATTTCTAGGGTTCTCGGAAATATCACGCCCAGCTCTTGCCAAAAAAAGCGCATAATTCCTCCGCGCTAAAGATCTACACTTAGCTCTAATGGCAGAGAATTGATCGTAATGATACCGAGATTCAGATCCACAGAATCTTTTATGAGCTATTTTTTTTATCTATTATGCAACTTCTTAGTTCAGTAGAAAAGTAATTAGAAAAATTAGAGCTTTTGTACTTTTTTAATGGCACAAAACTATTCAAAGCGTCGTTCATTATTGTGTAAAATACTTCGGTAGATTCATTTATATCTTTGTTTGAGAAAATCTTGTCCCACTGAACACTTACCAAATACTTGTTAAAAGATATAAAGTCAGAGTTTCTATAATCTTGATAAGTTAACTCGAAGCTTATCGGTTTATTTTCTAATACATTTACTTGACACACATAAGCATTGTGATGCATGCTGCAAGAAAGCAAAGAGTCACTGGCCAGTGTTACTGAGACGTTTTTTAAATGGCTAAAAATTTAATCCAAGTACACATTACAACTCTTAGGTATTGTAATTAGCTGGTTCAGATTCAAGAAAGTAAAGTTCTCAGCAATAATTTTAGCATGATTCTTTTATATAGAATACCGTTCACTCAATCAAGAATCGCTAGAAACCGTCAAATTAATTTTTTTTAGGGTATATTTTTTTAGGAAATAAATATTATACAGGGTGGATCATAAAAATGCTACGTGTATCCACTTTTTTTTGTTAAAAAAATATACAGTATATTTTTAATCTACAATCAATTCTAGGCATTTTTTTATAAATCAGGCACCATTTTCCATCTTGAACCGTTTACAAAATATTAACTTTTAGAATAAACAAACGATAAAGTATGAAAAGAAACAATTTTATAAGATGTTGAAAATGTCTTCCAGCAATAAAATTGGTTTGTAGTAGATCAATCGATCTAAAAATCCCTATTATACATTTTGTGCTACTTGTACAGACATTTCTAGTCTTATTCTTTGAATGGACTCCTTAAGCGTATTTATCGGGTTGGTTTTTGGTTATAGATTTATAAAATAAATTTTTGACGTAGCCCCAAAAAAAAGGTCCAGTGAGTCAAGATCTGGCGATCTGGGTGGCCACTCTATTGAACCCCGTTTACCTATCCACCGCCTACGGAAAACCTAAAACCTAACCAGATCATTTTGAAGGATATTTAGATATATTTCTCTCCCATCAAGATCATCGTCCAATTACTCCTGTACAATTACTGGTTTGTAGGGATGATACTTCTTTTTAAAATTTAGATACAGTGGTTTAGTAAGTATCCTAGTCAAGTTGTGTGCTGCAGAAAGACCACTTTCTGATTGACCATATCACGGACTTCCTATGAGTTCTATTTTTATCTCCACAACCCAACATAATCAAAATTTCTATGCGTTCATCTTTAGCTAGGCATATTTTGGATGTAATATCAGCACTGCAAAATTTAAATTTGATTTACACTCACTGACATTCTTTGACGTTTCAAATTTAAATAGTAAATTGTCATTGTAAATGCCAAGATTGTGACTTGAGAGGTAGAATTTAATACCTGTTGGGTGTCAGTAACTACCTAAATTAACAATCAGTTATTCCGTCATCTTTGACAGTCGTTACAAGTAATTTGATTCATCGCTAATTTTTCCAATTTCTTGAACAATTCACACAATGGGCTTTACGGAACAGCCCAAAACATTCATGGTTGAAGCGTATTTTCGAAACTGGGTTAGAGTAAATGGTGAGTGGCAATACAGGTTTGTGCATGGACGATTTTCACAAACATTTTCCTTACGTTGCTTTTATTGCTGGGGATTTTTATCATTGCCTGAAAAGAACCGTGGCTGTGTTTAGAAAAACAGGTTTTATACAACACAAAAAGGAGCAGGAAGACCATCTGTAAGAGCAGAACAACTTGTTGCAAACGTTCGTGAAATAATGCAAAATACGCCAACAAATTGTATAAGACGCCTGTCCCAAGAAGTGGGAAGATCTTGTGGTACATGCAGGACTATTCTTAAGAAGCAGCTAAATTTATTTCCTTATAAAGTGCAAGTATTCCAAGAAATACAAGCCGCAGATTTTGAAAAACGCAGGAATTACTCTCAATGGTTTACCCAAAATTTATTGGAAATAAATGATTTATTAGACCTGATATTATTTTCGGAGGAAGCCTGGTTCCACTTCTCCGGTTATGTGAATTCTCAGAATACACGCATGTGGAGTAGTGAAAATCCCCATTTTTTTGTAGAGTCCACATTGCACCCTCAAAAAATTGTTGGTCCTATTTTTTTTTTTCATGACACAGTTACAGCACAGCGGTATAGAGACAATATTTTGAATCCATTTCTGGAGCAATTACTTGACGACGAACTACGTTTGGTATATTTTTAACAGGATGGTGCAACCGCCCATACAGCCGCCTAAACTATTAACTGCTTACGCAATTTTTTCGACGGCAGATTGATCAGTTTTCGATCAGACATTGAATTCCCATCTAGATCACCTTTTTTAACGGTTATGGATTACTTCGTTTTTCCTCATTTAAAGAACACTATTTTTAAAACACCAGTTGCAAATTTAGAACAATTACAAGAAAGGATTATCCAAGAATGTGGTTACATTTCTTCGGAGATGCTGGTCAACACTTTCGAAAATATGAAGAGACGTGCGAATTTATGCTTGGAACATGGCGGTGGCCAATTTCAGCAATTTATGTAATTATTTTTCTTTTTCTTTCTGTATATTCTTACTTTGTTAATTTTGTAAACAACAAAAGTAAATTTTTATTTGTTTACTTATTTTATTACTCATTAGTTTGGCATATCATGTCATAATATGAATTTGACAACATTTTAACCTAGATTTGGTTAGATATATCGTCCCCATATCATTGTGATCTAAACCAAGCCCTACGGTTTTTAATCCAAGCCCTCTTTAATGCAAATAATTTTTGCTCGCACGGTCAGGGGAGCCCCCACCCTTGAGTCTTTTAGTAGACTACTTAAACAATTTATTAAAAATAAGAGAGATCCTACAGCAATCTCATAATAGTTTAGAACTACTAGTTTTTAATTATAGGCTATCCATTATTTTGTAATTTTTATCTTTTTAATCGGGTGGTTGTATGAGCAACGTTGTTGAATACCATCACCCTTTCCTTCACTCGTTGTAAGAATCTTTATTAAGTAATATAAAGGCATTTTTATTTATTTATTTGTTTATTTATATCAATGGTGCATAACAGCATTAAAATGTTAATATTTCGTAAATGACTGAAGATGAATTGATTGTAGAACGTAACAATGTAAAAAATATCCAATATGTTTTATTAAAAAAATTAATGTTCATACACATAGCATTTTCTGATCCACCCTGTAGATTATTTTTTTTTTTTGAAAACAATAAATTTGACGGATCTGCGCAATTCTTGATTCCGTGGGCGTTATTCTATATAAAAGACCGTTTGATGGAATAGTAGATTCCGTAACGAGGTTGGAATGAAAATTCGATCCGAGCGGAAGATTCCGAACGCGAGCGTAGCGAGCGTGAGGAACCACGAGTATCGAGTTTTCATTCTAATCGAGTAGCAGACTATATTTTCTCCACGACCATCCAGTTCTGATTATCTGATTCATCCGATTTTTCACTCATTTTTTGACTTGCACTAAAATTTGTCTGAAAATAATTATTACAACGCGGCCATTTTTATCTGACACTGACAGTTTCGAAATTCATGGCAACCTATGTCGTTTATATCAATTACAGAATATTCATTCCGTATCTTGTTATGGAATGAAAATACACGCAAAACGCATAAGAAGCAAGTGTTTCAGAATAAATATTCCAACTCAAGAGCGAGAATTTTTACATTCTATTATCAAAAATGATTTTGGAATTATTGCATTCAGTAATGGTCGTGGAGAAACAATTAACTGTGCGTGGCTTAGTAACATTTAATATTGCCAAATTTTTTATGTGCCTGTCTAATTTAAATATTCAATAATTTCATCCTTCAAAAAGTTTACCTTTGTTCAAATATTATTAAATTTATTATAATGGAACAGAATAATCTGGATTACAATAGTAGGTAAAGAAAGATGCAGTCTTCTCGACATAATTTATATGTGTGGGTTTTCTTTACCTACTCCTGTATCATAACAAACAGTTCTACATTGGAAAGATGTACGCTTTCCATATCCCGGGAAACTTTTACATTGGTACTCATACTACATAATTCTAAAGATCCAAAAATTTGTTGCAGCATTGTAAAATTCATCAATTTTCCTTACCTTTACATCCTTCCCTAAAATAATGATGTGTTTTTAAACATTCTGTATAGTTATTCTTTTGGGTGATTTACTGCTAGCTGGTATATTAGGTCATCAAGTTGGCCAGGAGTCGGCCACTCCTGCTGGTGACAGATTTTACGAGGGATAGTAAGTTTATTAATAAGTAACAGGATACACTCGAGTGGAAAAAAAGGATATTTGATGGCCATTTATTATAGATATTTTATTCGGGTCAACGCAATAAGGGTAAAAGGAAAGGAAAAAAATAGTTGGAAGCAAAAATTGCGTTGATTAAATTGGAGGTCGGAAACAACAGCAATTTATTAACCATGTAAAGGTCATGTTTTAGGCTATGTCGTATTTTTTTTTGGGATTGTTTTGTAGCTATTATTAGATACTTTTCTAATGTTTATTTTTGAAGAAGTACTCCATAATCAAAGTAGAATATATATACAGTATGTCCAAGAAAGTATACAACATATGGGGAAGTTTTTTATTACAGATTTCTCAAAAATTTTTATTCTTTATAAAAGTTGATGCATACCTTAAAACTATAAATGCATATTTCATATTTTACCTGCGGCTAATAGTAAAGAAATAAATGCCATTTTTTCAAAGTTGCCTTAAGAGTAAAGTACCTTAATTATTAGAAATTAGCAAAATTTAATAGGAAATGTTCTTGTAAATTAGTAACTTAGTCCAAACACGAAATTTGAGTTAAGTCACAGGTGTCAAAATTTTTAATTTTTTTTTGGTTAATCTCTATTTTCCCCTAAACGGTACACCTCTGGTCGATTTTTTGTTTACGCAATTTTAAGATATTTTTTATTAAATTACTTAAACGTGGGTTTATAATAAAAATGGATTAAGTAATTGCAAACTTTTTAAGCCTTTTAATGTTACGAGTTGGTTCAGATATTAGCGTGTTGCACGCCTACTTAAACACATTTTAGCCAACTTATGTTCTAAACAAAATTATGATAGAATCCAACTCTATTTACATTACTGGAAATAATTAATAATTTATTTGTCATTTTCACCCAGTACGCTGAAGTCCAAAAACCTATTTTAAAGAAATGCATATAAAAAAACACCTAACTCAATGTTCGTATTTGGACTAAGTTTTTAATTTGCAAAAATATTTCCATATATAATTTTACTGTGTTTGTAATAATTAAGGTACTTTACCCTTAAGGCAATTTCGAAAAAATGGCATTTGCTCCCCTACTATTAGCCGCGGGTGAAATATGAAATATGCATTTATAGTTTTAAGGAATGCACCAACTTTTGTAAAGAATAAAATTTTCTGAGAAATCGGCGATAAAAAACTTTCCCATATGTTGCACACTTTTTTGGACACACTGTATATGTATAAAATATATAATAGAAAAAAGAAAAGTACAAAGTCTTTCTCCACAAGTTTATTAGAATAGCTAGGCGAACCTAGAATAATTATTCATAATAATTCGACATGTTTCGAGTGTAGAAACACTCATCATCAGGAAAACAAAATTAATAGTACAATGCCGATGTTGTTAGCAATAGAGAAACTAATAAGTGGGATTGAGCCGTAATGGAGCTTTCAATGGTGTACAAAAGGTGTAAAATTGAATAGTCAGAAGACCGACAAGACTTCAGCATACTGGTAAGTAACAGGCTAGTGCAAAGAAAAATGAAGAGAGCGAAAGGAAAATTAAGTTTAATGAAACTTAAGATTTTTCACTACTTTTATACCTAAATGATTTTCACAAAGTCTGTTAACCCTTAACCACAGACGAGGGGTCATTTTGACTTCTTGGTCATCGCGATCGCCATGTTTCTAGCCACTCCAACTATCTGCAGCGCTTAGCGGCTTGGTACCTTTCCGTCGTTCAGTATTAAGGTTGTATCCGAAGAGTCGTGTCAGTGTTGGCCGTTTCAGCGTTTTAATTTTCAAAATTTCGTCAGGGTCAAAAAGATGTCAGGTCTGTAATTACGTTAATTATTTTATTTTGTGTATGCATGATTTCATGCCTCTATTTTAGAATTGAAAATGAATTTTGATGATTAACCTGGTCCTTCAAAGAGAGTAAGATATGGAGACAAGGACTATGAAACAACTTTACTAAATTGGGCAGATGATAGAGACAGTGACGCAGATTCCGATGCTGAATATATTCCAAGCGACCATGACAGCGAATCAGAAATAGAATTGGACGAATATATATAGAATCGAAGAGAAATTTGAAAAATAGGAAAAACTGCAGAAGGTGTCCTTCAAACAAAAGAAGAAATACATCTCACTTTTGTGCTATATGCAAAAATCCCATATGTATGGAATGCACGAGACGCGTTTGCAGAGATTGCGTAGTTTAAAAAATACAGGTTGATTACCCATTGCACGTTTCGTCATGATTTGATTTTCTCAGTTGCTATTATGTTTCTTTGTTTCGTATTACTTCCTTTTAAGGCTTTTTTATACTAATTAATACAGTTGTTTATTATTTCCCATATTATCGACGCTAAATATATGGATATGTCAAAAATACGAAAAGTTTTTATGCTTACATATACATATTCCATAAAACTAGTTTTTTTTTTATAAAAAGTTTAGAATTTTAAGAAGTTCTTTTAAAAAGGTTGTCATATTATTATAATAAAGATATATTTGTTTATTTACTCGTTTTGAATTTGTTAGACCGTTTTAAACATAGGGGTCAAAATGACCACACGTCTGTTCTAACATAACTAAATTTTCACGTCTGTGGTTAAGGGTTAAAGCTCTCTAATTTTTCTTTCGCTCTCTTCATTTTTCTGCCCAAAGCAGGGCCTTTGCACTATAGTCCAAGATCCCAGAGCGATCAGACATAACTTATTTTCACACGAATGAAACCTTACGTTTTCAGTAGCGTCTCGTGTGCCTTGAATACCTACGCGCTTGTGGAACTTGCCGAGTGACACCTGGGCAGGTACCAGGTGAGAAAGGTAACTAAAAATAAGAATTATTTAACTTAAATTCACATGGCTGATTTTTATATATATCATGTAGAATATTATTTTAAAGTAATATCATAAGTGTCAGACACTTTTGATGGACCAGAGCTTTTGTCAGACGCTTTTAAGCTACCCAAAAAATAAATGAACTTTACTTATTTTTACATGTCTGATTTTTGAATATGTTATTGAAGTATTTATTTAAAAGTTATATTCAATCAGTCAGACAAATTTGAGTGACCAAACATCCCGTAAGACAAAAATTATTCTGCCAGAAGTAAGAGGGCGAGAGCACTATGCGCATGCGCCTCAAAGTAAAAAATTTAATGTACTAAGAATACTTACTGTTTTCAATCTGAGATTTTTGCATCATTATTTCAACAAAATTAATTTTAACATTAAGGAAATAATTAATAAATATTAAAGTAAATAAGTTTATTGCATATATTTGGGGTTATCATTTTTTATTCGTCATAATCATGAAGACAATCATTTGAGTTTTCATCGTTTATCCAATCACGGTACTGTTCGTCCGAGTCATCATCCTCATCGTCGTCAGATATGTTGTTGCTGGCAGCTTCATCTACAAAAAACAATTTTTCCTACAGACGTGTGTAAAAATCAATTTTCCGCACTGATATCCGTGCGAAAAATAAGTTTTTCCACACTAGTGCGGAAAAATTTTTCGGCGCGATTATGTCAAAAATCCGTGCGGAAAATTGGTTTTGCCACACTAGTGCGGAAAATTTTTTCGGCACGATTATGTCAATATTAATAATATATCAATTATAACTTGTTGTTATTACTTTTTTTCTCAGAATTAGTTACGGTTACATATGTATGTGATTGTTATAGTTAATTAAAAATTATTAAATTTCTTTGAAATATGTGTTACTTATTTCCACACGTCTGTAGAAAAACTATTGTACCTAACACGTGCGAAAAATGTTTTCCTTGCACTCGGCTGCTTCACCGAACTCCGCTACGCGTCGTTCGGTGAACGGCAGACATGTGCGGAAAAATTAATTTTCCGCACTTGTTAGGTAAATAGCTATTAAGTATTAAAAACCTAAAATTACAAATATATTAAATTTTAAACTCGAAGTTAAAGTAAAGTACCTGATCTTTGAAGAGATTCACTAACTTCAGCAACTCAAATGATTGTCTTCATGATTATGACGAATAAAAAATGATAACCCCAAATATATGCAATAAACTTATTTACTTTAATATTTATTAATTATTTCCTTAATGTTAAAATTAATTTTGTTGAAATAATGATGCAAAAATCTCAGATTGAAAACAGTAAGTATTCTTAGTACATTAAATTTTTTACTTTGAGGCGCATGCGCATAGTGCTCTCGCCCTCTTACTTCTGGCAGAATAATTTTTGTCTTACGGGATGTTTGGTCACTCAAATTTGTCTGACTGATTGAATATAACTTTTAAATAAATACTTCAATAACATATTCAAAAATCAGACATGTAAAAATAAGTAAAGTTCATTTATTTTTTGGGTAGCTTAAAAGCGTCTGACAAAAGCTCTGGTCCATCAAAAGTGTCTGACACTTATGATATTACTTTAAAATAATATTCTACATGATATATATAAAAATCAGCCATGTGAATTTAAGTTAAATAATTCTTATTTTTAGTTACCTTTCTCACCTGGTACCTGCCCAGGTGTCACTCGGCACGTTCCACAAGCGCGTAGGTATTCAAGGCACACGAGACGCTACTGAAAACTTAAGGTTTCATTCGTGTGAAAATAAGTTATGTCTGATCGCTCTGGGATCTTACTCTACTAGGCCTTTACTTTCCAGTATGCTGAAGCTGAAGTCTGGTCGGTCTTCTGACTATTCATTTTTTACACCTCGTATACACCATTGAAAGCTCCATTACGGCTCAATCCCACTTATTATTTTCTTTATTTCTAACAACTTCGGCATTGTACTATTTACTTTGTCTTCTTATGATGAGTGTTTCTACACTCAAAACATGTCGAATTATTATGAAATATTCTAGGTTCGCCTAGCTATTCTAATAAACTTGTGGAGAAAGACTTTGTACTCTTCTTTTTTCTAATGTTTATTTGTTTGACTAAATGGTTTCATCCACATCCTGTTTTACCTTTATTTCTTATTATAAAGTTGCATGTTCTTATTTGTCAATTCTTGAATAATTTGAAAAAATAGTCCATGCCTAATGTGGAGTTAGCATAGGAACGAGAAGAAAAACAAAAATTAATAAAAGTTTATTAGAATACTATAGAAATGATCTCAACATGTTTCGAGCGTTGGTTAAGATAACACAATCAAAATTATAATAAAAAAGGTTAAATTGAAATGGCGGATCCCTTACAATAAGCCAACAGTTTCGCCCCAAAGAGTTAAAATTACTTTAGAATGAATTCGGACTTTTAAAGTAACTAGTCAAGTTAATCATGTTGCCTTTATCGTTCCCGATAATTATTATTGGTAATATATACAGGATGTTAGGGGATAATTCTAAACCGAAAATACAGGGCCGGATTTAATTTTCATGGGGCCGGGTGCTAACTGTACTAGTGGGGCCATCATTTTTTTTTAGAAGACTATTGTTTAGATTTATCGAAATAAAAGGAGTATAACTTTTTTATGTCAAAAGGTTAGGCGAATAAAAATATTTAATCAGAATGCGCATACAGTGTAGGACAAAAAAAGTTGGGACCATTCAACTTATTTTTTTTTTCTTATTTATTAAATAATTCCCAACGAACTTTAGAAGTCCAATACAGGGAAAATATTACACTAACTTAAAAATAAACAAATATAAACAAAAATTTTTTACAAAAATATAGAATTACAATACAGAATACAATACAAATAAAATTAATAAAATAGTCAAATTTAAATCAATTTGAAAACTAATTTCCGAATAAAATTAGAGTGCTTTTATTTTTTTTTTTAAATACAATTTAGTTTTCTTTTTAAAAAGTGTCAATTTTTTTATATTTTTATACATATTTGGTAGGGTATTATAAATTATAACCCCATTGTATAAGAATGATCTTTTACCAATATTGCTTTTAATATTTACTGCTAAAATACTTTCATTTTGCCTTGTGTCATAATTATGTACGGTATTTCTTTTTTGGAATGTTATTTTTGATTTTTTTTGATGAGTGGATATTGAATGAATAATTACACATATTTTTAATTTATACAAATTTTCTAAGTTTAAATATCCTAGTGGTTTGTATAAATTTATTGTTGGTTCTAAAAAAGGAAGCTTGTAAATACATATAATAAGTTTATATTGTAATTTTTTTAAAGGGTTTATTATCGTAGAGGTAGCAGATTCTCAGACGGATATTAAATATTGAAATTTAGAATAAATTAGAGAATAATAAATATTTTTTAAAAGCTTAATTGGTAAATAATATCTTATTTTGTAAAAAATTCCAATCAAAGGAGTAATATTTTTCCTGAGATAATCGATGTGTTTTCCAACTTAAATTTTCATCTATATGCAGTCCTAGAAATTTTATAGAATCAGCATATTTTATGATTTTATTATCAAATAAAATTTCTTTTTTTGATAGCAAGCTGTTTATTTTTGTTTTAGTAATATATATAAAAGAAGATTTTTTAAAATTTATTGATAATTTATATGACTGAAGCTAAGAAAAAATGATTTGTAAATCATTTTTTATTTGATTTTGAATGTCAAAGTAATTATCGCCAAAATAAATAATACTTGTATCATCAGCAAATAATTGTATCTTACCATTTAGGTTTAATTTAGATATATTATTAATATATATAAGAAATAATATTGGTCCTAAAATTGGTCCTTGCGGAACACCACATTTAATAGTTTTTTGAGTACCTACTTTTACTGTTATTAATTTCAACATATTGTGATCTATTGCTTAAATAACTTTCAAACCAATTGTAAATATTTCCCCTTATTCCAATGTTATGAATTATTTGTAATAAAAAATTATGGTTAACTGTGTCAAACGCTTTACAAAGGTCTAAAGATAATAAACAGCATTTTTGATTTTGATCTATTTTTAATTGAATGTCTGTTATTACATCCATAACAGCAATTTCAGTATCTCTATATTTTCTAAAACCATATATAAATATAGGCTTCTATGTGGCGCCCTCTACAAAGTGCGAAAAAACGGTTGGCACATTATTTGTATTCCTCATCCCAAAAAAGTCCTATATACGAATTTTAGTCAAAATATTATGAGCGTGGCAAAAAATATTGCAAAAAAAACTGTAAATAAAATTTAACTTTAAGACCCTGTCACTCCGTTAATAATTAATTTTCGAAAAAATGTCTAGGAAGAGATAGCATTTATTTTCGGTCTAGAAATATACCCTACATTTTTTGTTCATTATTTACGGACACACTTTATATTATAATTGTTATACAGTGTGGCCAGTAAAGTCCGCATCATATGAGACTTTTTTTTTTAATAATAACATTATTCGAAATTTGACTTTGGCATCCAGTTCTGCTTCGATCGAGATGAAAATTAAGCAAAAAAAAAGTAGTAACGTGATTCGCATTATGTGTCAAATTTTAATTTTTTTCAAAAAATAATTCAAAAATGGGGTTATTTCTGAAAGTATCGAAAAAACTTATTAAAAAAAGTTTTTTTTAATGCAGTTTCTAGCCCACATGCAAAATTTTAGCTGCCTAAGATAATTATGATTTTTTACTAATATTTTGTAAATTGCACCACTTTTGCAAAAAAATACTCAACGCAACCTACATAAAACTTCTTACTGACAATTGACAATGCTTTATTTTAGATACACTTTCTTTAAAAAGTAACGCCATATTAAATGTGTGTTTTCCTACACAAATCAAAATTGGGCTATTAAAATTTGGTCGCATGTGATGCAAAGTTTATTTGTTTTTGACACTGTATAAGGTAACTTCATAAAATAAGTATTTTTGAAAACGTCGTTTGTGTCGGAAAGTCATACACCTTAATATTAAGACAAAAAAGAACACAGTGTCATCAGTAAAGTATTGGGCTAGAATCTGCATTTAAAAAGAAAATTTCTAATAACTTTTTTGATATTTTGAATCATTTTTTGGAAAAAATTAAAATTTGACAGATAATGCGAATCACGTGAATACTTTTTTTTTGCTTAATTTTCATCTCGATCGAAGCAAAACTTGATGCCAAAGTAAAATTTCGAATAAAGCTATTAATAAAAAAAAATCCCATATAATGGGGACTTTAGTGGCCACACTGTACACGTACAGGGTCTTCCAACGAGGACTGAACAGGGGCTCATTTTTGAGCTTCCTTGTATTTAAAGAAAAATCCAAAATAGCCAATCGATGTACTTTTTCCTGCAGAATTCAAAAATGAAACCAAAAATTTATTTGAACCAGAACCAAAAAGAGTTACGATATGGATAAGGTGTTTTTTAAATGTAACATAGCTTTTTTTATACGATTTTTGGAACGAGTGATTTTTTTTTTGTCCGTTCTGATTAAAATATTTAATATTGTGACACCTATTTTTAATAAATTTTAATTTTAATGTCTTATCCAGTATAATTTAACTTTAACCTGCTTGAAACATACACTAGGTAATAAAGGTATAATCACCTTTGAATTCTTTAAAGTCATTTCGGCAATATTATAGTAAATTTGTCAAATTTTTTGACTTTGAAGGATTCAAAGGTGATTATACCTTTATTACCTAGTGTATGTTTCAAACAGGTTAAAGTTAAATTATACTGGATAAAACATTAAAATTTAATAAAAATAGCTGTCACAATATTAAATATTTTAATCAGAACGGATAAAAAAAAATCACTCGTTCCAAAAATCGTATAAAAAAAGCTATGTTCCATTTAAAAAACACCTTATCCATAGCGTAACTCTTTTGTTTCTGGTTAAAATAAATTTTTGGTTTCATTTTTGAATTCTGCAGGAAAAAGTACATCGATTGGCTATTTTGGATTTTTCTTTAAATACAAGGAAGCTCAAAAATGAGCCCCTGTTCAGTCCTCGTTGGAAGACCCTGTACATATATTTCCTTACAATTTATTTAAATATTTATGTATAACGCGCAAACTTAGCTTATCTTTTTCCTCTAATAAATCGTCCTTGGTTTTACTTCATGATCCACTGTTCATAATATGTTATACCAACACACTATTTTATCTTCCTTAAAGCTCCAATAGGGTTGAATACCATCTACCATTTTTCTTCTGCTAACACCATCAGCAAAACTGTTTCTTTCTAATGATGATGAACGTTTCTACGTTCGAAACATCGCTCATCGGCGACAATAGTGGCACATCTCAAAAAAGTACAAAACACTTTAAAATACGTGTAACAATTTAAAATTTGATGAAGTTTCATCCATCAATACTGGTATAAAATTAGTTCAGATAGTCTCTTCGAGATGGCGCTTATGCCACAACGGAATACCGCGTGCCGGGGGAACACTGATGGCATATTTTCAGTGTGCCGTTGCTTAGTTATGCTTCGTTATGGTTGAGCAATAGTGACACATTTAAGAAATAGCAACGATTTGTTTCTGCATTAGTGGCACATTTAGAGTTGTGCCACTATAACTTTGTGTTTTCGGCTATTTTAGTTAAATTTAGTAAAAAGTCCAAGTAATTAATGCAAGACGTTCAAGGACATCCCTCTCTACTTTTCCAGATTTTGAACTGAAGAAAGCTTACGATAATCCTATTGCTAAGAAAAAATATGATGACCTCATGTTTTTGTTAAGAACAGAAGCTATTAAAAATTGTCACAGTTTAACTTTTAAATAAAAAATGATTAGACGTCAAGTAAGACTGAATTTCCAAAAAATTTTGTTGTATTTTTAACGTAGGATAGCTTTCTGTTGTTTAGTATTTGTCTTTTATAAGAGCATTTTTCAATAAAGCAAAATTATTTCCTATATTTTCGTTTTATTTAAAAATAACTTAACAGTTTTGATTACACTTTTCATAAGTTTTCATCAAAACCGTGTCACTTGACATTACAGCATGAAAAATTAACATAACGCAAACTTTAAATGTCGTTTTCTCCATAATGTTCAATTTTGAGTTGTGCCACTATTTTTGTCGCCGGTGAGAGACATGTTGACACCTTTGAAAGAATAATATTTTTTATTGTAATGAAATTGTGGAAAAAGACTTTTAGTTTTTCTTTCGTTCCTATATTTTTTGGGTTTTATAATAATTAAAACTAGATGTAGAAATATAATAACGTTAAAACTCGATTTTTGTTTATTTTAGCCAAAGTGGCTTCACTTGCATGTCCTTCTATCGGCGGGACGGCCACGTAGCAGAAATACAAATTGGATCCCAAGCGAAGCGCCTCGAGGACGCCTGCAGCCCGGCGTTTTTCAACAGGACCAATTTGCCGTACGTCACGTTAGTCAGTGAGTATGATTATTATCTCTGCTTTGTTCGGGGCTATTGCCGTTGGTGCTAATCCCAAAAGCGGATTTATGGTATTTTGCAAAATAATCAACTTTAAATCTCGACAGTTTCTTTTGCTGATACATTTTGTCTGTTTAAAATGTAGTGTTAAGCTTTATTTGTAAACGTGTAACAAAAAAAAAACGAACCAGTAATTCACGAGGTAATTAGTTTCTAATATGATTGGATTTTCTAAGGTACCGTTAACGTGCGGCAACTGAACCATAGACAATTTACCTTTAAATACGTACAGCTTAACTCCTGCGCAAACAAAAATTACGAAAAATACGTCCGAGCGCATGACTCGCCGGTCAGCTGGCTTCCTTCTGGACACCTTCGTGCATGCGCACAAACCTCGTGTTATCAGCCTGTCCTACTTTATCGACAATGATAAACATGCTCAAGATCAACGATTATATACAAGAAGGATAGCTTACTTCGCCCGATTTCTCTGCCGAAGGTCAAATATGCAGTGACGTCACATCAGTACACTTTCAGACGTGCCCCGTTTAAAATGTACGGTAATACATAGCAATTTTATTTCAATAATTTTTTTGAAGCTTTTCTAGTCGTCAAACGTAAAAATTGTATAGAAAGTAGGGTATTCTCCTTGTAACGAGCTATATTACAGTATTTTTTATTTTTCGAAAATCGCAAAATTACGCGAGTTACTTAGCGCGCAATGATTTAATAATTTTTTTGGGACAGTTCCGGTCGTCTAACGCAAATTTGTATAGAGAAGAAAATGTTTCACTTGTCAAGAACTATACTACAGTATTTTTTATTTGTAAAAAATCGCAATATCAACGAATATAGACTTTGCGCAGGTTTTTTTGGTTCCGAGTGTTATATTTGAATATGATAAAATTTTAGTAGAATTTTAAGAATCACTTAAAAAAGTATACTTACAAACTATATTATTTACAATTCAATAATAAAATAAAATATTTATTAACGGACAAGCCATTTACGACCATATATCGTCGCTGTTAAAACGTAAAGGCGTATCTCAAATTTTGGCGAAATTGAGTTAGACCCGGCATTAAACATGTCCATATGTATTCTATGTTGTGACGAAAAGGCGTATCTAAATCTAATACCGCTTCCATAAAATTAAACTTTTCCTCTTTGGCCTATCTCAAAAATTCGATAAACATATTTTTATGTATAAGCGTATCTTGAGATACGCCACAAAATAATATATATTTTGATCGCCTTACGGCGAATCTTGACTTACGCCTATTTATTACAATTTAATTTTAAGAAAATACTTAAATATAAGTCCTATCTCAAATTTTGCTTGTTTATGCCTGTCGGTGCAAGACAAATGTGTTATGCAGCGGAAGGTAATTTATTCAGTTCTTATTCCAATCTTCAAAACCAGCTTCTCCTGATTATTTTCCATCAAAATTTAAAATTTAATCCTTTTGCATCTTAATTTAAACAGGCGTATCTCAATAAATGAGTGGCCACCAATTTGTTACTAGCAAAACGTAAAGGCGTATATCCAACAAAAGTAGATGTATATTATGTAATAGTAAATTCACAAACTTTCGTTATAGCCTATGGTGGTTTTCATTGCTTAAAATAAATGTGAAAATAGAAGTATATAATCATTTAGGGTTTATGAAGAAAATGGTGATAATAATATATAATACACTTTTCTTTAAATTGCTCTACTGAAAACTTGTAAAAATCAAGATACGCCTTTACGGCTTTTCAACGATATCTACCTTAACTATGCACAATACAACAATAGTATAAATAATAAAATCTGCCCAGGCATCGCAATCTATAACAACAAAATAGTATTTTAGATATATTTTTTAAGTATTTTATTAAGAAAACTTGCCAAAACTGTTAAAAAACTGATTTGAATGCAAAACTGTCCAAATACTGATAAAAAACCAAGTCCGGGTAAACACCAAAAAAATACGCAAAATTAGGCTTAAATTATAAAATTTTGATTGTTTGATGTTCTTAAGTGTTTATTATTACTAAAAAACAGTTAAAAATTAAAAACTAGTCACAGAAAACTAACAAAAAATACAATTAATCACAACAAAAACACATAGGCTTTCACCGATAAAAACAAATTCAGTACTGTCGTGTCGTCACAACCGTTCAGTCCACCGTCCGTTAAAAATCCAACATTGCTCTTATGGCAATAAGCTATCCTTCTTGTTTACAGTTCTTGGCTCAAGATACTCTACAGAACCGGCTCGGCCGCCATTTTTGTTGTTGAGTTTTAAGGTTTCTCTGTGGATTCCTCTTGTAGTTTTCTTAGCTATCGTGGATTGTGGGTGTTTAATATTTACGGATTTCTAGTTTTTGTGTAGTTTAGTGAATTGTGTCTGATTGTGAGAAAATTAATTCTGTCAAAGTTGCTGGTTGGTAAATTTTTTGGTTAAAATCTTTACATCCCGGCATTAAGCTTATAATAAAGCCAGTATTTCACGGGTCAAGTTCTTGGGCAAAAACTTTTCAAATTCTTGAACACGAAAACTTTATTAAAAATGTTTTACACGTACGTAGGTTAGGTACGCGATAACACCGTAGATTGGTTACTTTGCTGATTTAGTTTGTTTTTATATTCGATTTTATATAAGACTAGTTTAATTCACTTGCTCTTGTTCTCTTTTCGAACTGAAAACACGACGAGGAATCAGTTTTAAACAAATTTTAGCAACAAACCCTTAAAAACAATTTTCTATCCTCAAAATCTGATAGGTTTGCTACTACTAAAAATGCCAGAAATCACTACCTTTTTTCCCATCTTGATTAAAAATTGAGAAGAAATTTCAATTTTTTGGCAAGAATTTAAATTTTAAAGCCCGGACCTGTCTATTTTCCTATTCGTCAAACGATAATGTCGCAGTGCGCATGTCTAATAGTGTCTAGCTTTGTTTACATGCGCGAGGCCATAAAACTGCCACTTTCGTGATTATTGTTTGCTTATCTAAAGGTAAATTGTCTATGAACTGAACACAATCGCTAACATAGGTATGCGGTCTGAGATACCGCAATCCTTTTTTTATGACTTGTATCTAAAACAATTTGTTTATTATAAACATTTATTCATAAATGACTTAAAAATTTCTGTTAGACTAAGCCCTATACAGTGTGACCATTCGATATGTGTTTTCCTACTTAAATTTTCATCTATAGACAGTGTCACCAGTAAAGTCCGCATCATATGGGATTTTTTTTATTAATAACTTTATTCGAAATTTGACTTTGGCATCAAGTTCTGCTTCGACCGAGATGAAAATTAAGCAAAAAAATATTAGTCACGTGATTCGCATTATCTGTCAAATTTTAATTTTTTCAAAAAAATAATTCAAAAGTGGGGTAGGTATTTCTGAAAGTATCGAAAAAAGTTATTAGAAAAAGTTTTTTTAAATGCAATTTCTAGCCCATGTGAAAAATTTGAGCTGCCTAAGATAATTTTGATTTTTTACCCATATTTTATAAATAGCGCCACTTTTGCAAAATAAGACTCAACGAAACCTACAATGCTTTATTTCAGATACGTTTTCTTTAAAGTAGCGCCATACTAAAAGTGTGTTTTTCTACAAAATCAAAATTGGGCTATTAAAATTTGGTCGCATGTGATGCAAAGTTTAATTGATTTTGACCCTGTATAAGGTAACTTTATAAAATAAGTATTTTTGAAAACGTAGTTTGGGTCTGAAAGTAGTACATCTTAATATTAAGACAAAAAATAACACAGTGTCATCAGTAAAGTAGTGTTTATTAAGTGGAAAATAAATTTTAGTCGTGGATAAAAAATCAAAATTATCTAATTTAGCTGCATGCATGTGGGCTAGATACTGCATTAAAAAAAAATTTTCCAATAACTTTTTTCGATATTTTCAGAAATAATCCCACTTTTGAATTATTTTTTGGAAAAAATTAAAATTGGACAGATAATGCGAATCACGCGACTAATATTTTTTTGCTTAATTTTCATCTCGATCGAAGCAGAACTTGATGCCAACGTCAAATTTCGAATAGGGAAACTTATTAATAAAAAAAATCCCATATGATGCCGACTTTACTGGTCACACTGTATAAATTAAGCAGTAACATAAAACAAACAAATCATTTTTGAGACTTTAGCAACTTCCTTATCTAACACACATTCAATGCAGATTGTTTTTGAACATTGAACGCAAGTGGGTTGTTTTCAGGACTCTCATCCATACTGAGTCTTTCTTTTTAATCTTGGTGGACATTTCAATAAGATTGCTCGTTATCCAAGTGTTCTTTATGGGTCAACATGATCACTGTTACTACATAAGTTTGAAATAGTCATTCGCAATTCTCTGGGAAGTCTTGAGTTTGTCTTTTCTTTTTCACAGTGACAAAACCAGACATTTTGCCAACTTTTTTGAAAAATCCACTCTTTCTATTGCTGGAGTGTCTTTGTAACATGGCGTGACATAAGTACAAAACATAAGCATTTATTATACAATCGTCAAGGAGCTTTTCTTTGTGTCCTACGACTTTGCAATTTTGTCCAAACTGTCCACACCACTTTTCGTTGAGTTACCTTACTTACCGGATTCTTCATCAATTGATTCACAGTAGTGCATGAATGATATCAGAATGACTGACTTTAAAGGCTTTGGAACAAAAGAAACCAAAGTTATTTCATTGTTGTATCATTTTCACCACTCGATTTTTATTAGCTTGAAAACTTGGTGGATTGCAGATTTATTTTTCTTTAGGGTACCTACATTACATACGTATGTGGTGTATAAGGTCCCTATTTTGGAGCTCTTGGACTAATTCCACAGAACTAAACCAATTAACTGCTGTAATATTTCGATTGGTATTTTGTATTGGTCTTACTAACCTGATTACGGCCTGAGTTGGAATTTTGAACTTTTTTTCGTTGGCTGCCAAGGCACATAATTTTGACGCCGTATCGGGCAGGTTTTTTGTCATATATAGATTTTAAATTTACAACGACTTCTGAATGCTACGACCATTTCGTCAATGGTAGCGTTAGTAACAAGAGAGAAGATATTTCGGGAATTTTCTATAAATTTATTAATTAATCTTTGATATGTGAGGTACAGGATCACCTTCATTTTGTTTTTCGTTTCGTAGAGTTGCATCATCAGATCGAAAAGCTGTAAGTACTAATTCAAACCGTCTTTTTGACATATAATAGTACATCGGGAAACATCTCTTCCTGTTCGGTCTGTGGCAAACAAGGAATTCATACTCTCCATTCCTGATTTGAATACGGACATATACAGTGTGTGTATAAAGTCTGGAAACGGCTTAGTAACATCACAATTTACTGGCCGATTTAAACCAAATTTGGTACAGTTGTGTAAGAGGATCTAACGCACCGAATGACGATATTGGCGTTGTTGCCAGCTTTTTAGTTTGTCTGGAATTCGAACGAATTTTATATTTTTAAATATAACACCCAGTATATTTTTACATTTTTAAATTCCACATAAAATTATAATATTTTTTTATTAAATGCATTATTAGTCTATACTTCATAGTTTCCGAGATATTGACTCTCGAAAAGTGACATTTTTTAATTTTGACAGCTTATAACTTTCTAACAGTACGTCTTAGAGCAAAACGGCTTACATGTCCCTATCTTCAATTTTTATTATCTTCCCAAGAAAATCAACTTAACGGTTAAAACGGAACAACTATATTTCCTGCTTTCGAGTTACATCCGGTTTAACCGTTAAGTTGATTTTCTTGGGAAGATAATAAAAATTGAAGATAGGGACATGTAAGCCGTTTTGCTCTAAGACGTACTGTTAGAAAGTTATAAGCTGTCAAAGTTCAAAAATGTCACTTTTCGAGAGTCAATATCTCGGAAACTATGAAGTATAGACTAATAATGCATTTAATAAAAAATAATTATAATTTTATGTGGAATTTAAAAATGTAAAAATATACTGGGTGTTATATTTAAAAATATAAAATTCGTTCGAATTCCAGACAAACTAAAAAGCTGGCAACAACGCCAATATCGTCATTCGGTGCGTTAGATCCTTTACACAACTGTACCAAATTTGGTTTAAATCGGCCAGTAAATTGTGATGTTATTAAGCCGTTTCCAGACTTTATACACACACTGTATACTAATATACCTGAAAAAAAGCCTTTATTTCCGTTTCATCAAATCGTGCGCAATATCGGACTAGCCTGCTCTTTATATGTTTTTCTGGCATCATAAATTTTTACGTTTGTCCATTGAATTATTTCAGCTATTATATCTTGTGAAAAAAGAATCAACCAGATACCTGTCTTCAATTTCTGGATTAGCTCCAAGTTGTTTGGCATTTGCGCGTAATCCAGGTGGAGTAATTACAATTTTATGTTTTTTGGTCCCAACATTTACTGGTGGTTGGTCCTTACTATAAACCTTTTTTTAGTTTATCACTAACAGTCCAAAACTCCATATACAAACTATTAATTTATATGAACAAAATGGATATTTAAATTTAGAAAAGCTTTGTAAATTAAAACTATGCATTCAAATACACTCTATTATTATTAAAGAAAGACAATCAAATATAATATTTCCTTCGAGCAACATTCTTCACATCACGAGACAAAATCATCATATCAAACACCAATGATAAAGAGTACTTTTGGCCAAAAATCAATATTATATAAAGGAATAACAATTTATAACAGTTTGCCGAAAAAAATTAAGGACTTTTTAAAAAACACTAAAAAAATATTTTTTAAAGCTTAACTAACTTTAATGTATTATACCTACCTATATTAATATCTTTTTTATATAAATGGTTATTATACAGGGTGTTATTTAAGTACGGGGCCAAACTCCAAGGGGTGATTCTTTAAGTGATTTTAAGAAGAAAAGTTCATATAAACATGGGTACGAAAATGCATAGTTCTTACGATACAGGGTGTCAAACTTTTAAGAAAAAATTGGATGTTCGTAAATATCTCAATACTCTTTTATTCGATTTTGTTGAAATTTGGCAATTCTGTTTGTAATAACAAGAGGATAATGTAGCCTCAATTATATTAAAATTATTAAGTCCAGTGGCGTCACGGAAGACAGTCTAACTAATATTTTTGACAAAAAAATGCGCGCCACTGACTTTTTTTAAAATTATGTATTTTTCTAGAATTAAGCAACTACAAATACAACTCTTTTATTTCTTGAGTTTTTTTCATATCTGGCTTTGTTTTTGAGAAAAAAAATAAAAACCACTTGATTGCTTGTCCCCGGGAAAATAAGCTAATTTGATTTTTACATAAATGTCATAACTTAAAAGAGTGACAAGTAATTATTTGAAGTGTTTTTAACAGTTTTAAGATTATAAAATTATTAATTATTGTAAAATGGTCCAATTTACCAACTCAGAAATGGCCGATATGCATTTTGTTTATGGAATGGCCCAAGGCAATTCCACAGAGGCTGTGCGCATTTATCAAGAAAGATATCCACATCGTATTGTACCAAATAGAAAAACATTTGTGAGAATACATGAAAGGCTCTGCGAATCAGGCACCTTTCAAAGGTCGACTGCTGTAATGGGGAGACCTGCCACAATAAGAACAGTGGAGATGGAGGAAGCAGTTCTACATGAAGTTGAACGTAGCCCTGATACAAGTACATGCAAAATTGCAGAACAATTAAACATTTCGCACTTTACTGTATGGCAGATTTTAAGGGAAAATCAACTGTATCCTTATCACATACAACGTGTTCAAGCGTTATTACCTGCCTATTATCTCCAACGAGTTGTTTATTGTACTTGGCTTTTGCAACAACGTGTAGCATCTCCAAGATTTCTATCGTGTATTTTGTTTACGGATGAAGCGTGTTTTTCCCGAAATTCCATTATGAACTTTCATAATAATCATGTCTGGGCAGAAGAAAATCCCCATGCGGTTACAGAAACTAATTATCAACACCAGTTTTCCGTGAATGTTTGGGTTGGTATTGTAGGTGATTTTCTTATTGGACCTCATTTTTTACCCCCGAGATTAAATGGTCAAGAGTATCGTAATTTTTTGGAATTTATTTTACCTGGACTTTTACAATATGTCCCACTGGTAGTAAGAAGAGCAATGTGGTTTATGCACGATGGGGCTCCACCCCACTTTAGCATAGTAGCAAGATACTTTCTTGATGCAACTTATGGAGAAAACTAGATAGGTCGCGCAGGTCCACAGGCATGGCCACCCAGATCACCGGATTTAAATCCTTTAGATTTTTTCCTTTGGGGACATTTAAAGTCTCTCGTTTACAAAACTCCCGTCAACACTGAAGAAGAACTAACCCAAAGGATACGGGATTCATGTGATCAGATAAGACATACGCCGCGAATATTTCGACGAGTTCGGAAATCAATGTTAAGACGAGCCAATGCTTGCATTGAAGTTGAAGGAGGGCATTTTCAGCAACTATTATAGGTTTCGTCTTATTTTCTGTTAAATACATAAGTAAACATTGCAGTAATAAATACCGTTAGGCAGTTGTTTATGTTTATTTCTTTTATCGAACCTAGTTTTATTCTGTGCAAAAAAATTTCAAAAGAGGACTCGTGTAATTTTAATTGCTTAATAGTTTGGTAAGTAGTTTAAATTTTTTACGCTTATTTTCCCGGGGACAAGCAATCAAGTGGTTTTTATTTTTTTTCTCGAAAACAAAGCCAGATATGAAAAAAACTCAAAAGATAAAAGAGTTGTATTTGTAGTTGCTTAATTCTAGAAAAATACATAATTTTAAAAAAAGTCAGTGGCGCGCATTTTTTTTTGTCAAAAATATTAGTTAGACTGTCTTCCGTGACGCCACTGGACTTAATGATTTTAATATAATTGAGGCTACATTATCCTCTTGTTATTACAAACAGAATTGCCAAATTTCAACAAAATCGAATAAAAGAGTATTGAGATATTTACGAACATCCACTTTTTTCTTAAAAGTTTGACATCCTGTATCGTAAAAACTATGCATTTTCGTACCCATGTTTATATGAACTTTTCTTCTTAAAATCACTTAAAGAATCACCTTTTGGGGTTTCGCCCCGTACTTAAATAACACCCTGTATATATTTTTTAATAGTTACTAAACAAATTTGGTGTTATATTCTCTATAATAAACTTTTTTAAGTTGGTTGAGAATAAAGATATATATTATTATTATTATATACCAAATCTTAACATAGTATAAAACAAAGTCGCTGTCGCTGTCTGTCCGTCCGTCCCCTTATATGCTTAAATCTTTAAAACTACGCAACGGATTTTGAAGCGGTTTTTTTTAATAGATAGAGTAATTCAAGGGGAAGGTTTTTATGTACAACTAGCGACCCGCCCCGGCTTCGCACGGGTGCAATTTCAGAAAGTGGCATGCCGGGTACTAATATATCGGGTTTGTTCGGGTTTGTATTTATACCAGCGGGTTGCAACGCATGCCGGATACACGCTAGTAATATATAAAAGCTCTTTTATTTTATTCAATGATATTACATTAATTGCAACAACTCCTAAAACGTATGTACTTATAAGGGTTTTGAAATTTCTTAATATTAACTTAATTGGGAATCAACGTATTTTAATATTTACCAAACAATTAAATCAGAAAACAGGTTCTTCCTTTTAATTTCCTTTTTCCGAAACTGAAAAGTAATTCCGTACGTAATTTAATTATGTTGAGCCAGACTAAAAGACACGACCTGTACTAAATCTGATTTGCTTTAGTATTTATGTCTGCGCTTTTTTATTTGTAGTTTGTTAGTCTACACCGGAAAAAGGGAACTTCAAGACACTTTAATAATATGAATGATAATAATAATAATACGCTGGATATACAGCCCTTAACTTAGTAATCTCATAAGACACAAGTTTCAGTAAAGTAAAATTTACAAAAAGAAAACGAAATAATAAAACTTAACTAAAATTATTTTGTTCATCATCTTATTAACTGCAGTTTTACAGGAACCACTTTCAAAAGAAAATATAAATTGGAGTCTAAGTTCCGTCCTTTTCACCGTAAAGTCTGCATTCAATGGGTCCATTGTAGATCCATATATGTTAAAGATGTTTAATCAAGTGACAATGGCCTGTTAACAAGCCATTCACTTGATTTTACCAGGTACGCGTCACAGTGAGAGAAAGCTCTATTAGCCATAGCTAGTAATCCATTAGTGATAGCAAAAAATCTGCATTAAATAGGCTCCGAAAAAACAACTCTGTTGTAGCTTTTAGCACAGAATGTATACCTAAGCTATTATATTCTGTGCTATTAGGTTAATTTTTTTGAAGTTTTTAACCTCAAAATGGCCGTTTTTTAAATATTATTTTTTAACTGCTCTATTTCCCTAAAATAATATATGATGCAGTCGTCAAAAATATCTTTTATTTATAAAAATATATGATTTTGTATATAATTGAGGTCATGTATAGTTAAAAAAGTATTGCTTTTTAATCCTAAAAATTGTCTGCCAATAATTGGCAATACATTTTTTTTATCATTGGTATTCTACCTATCTTCTTCTAAATTACGTTTTTCTAAGCTCCTTGTTTTTGGGATTGACCCTCAGTGACGTATTCGCCATTATATTTCATTTTTTATTAGATTTCTTTACTTTTATTTCGCCGACTCCGATGACAGTGACATTTTGAGCCAATTACCGATGGTATAGGTACCTAGTTCTAAAGAATACAAGGAAAAATTAATATGGCCAGTTGATGGCCTTATTTTATATACAGTGAGGACGTAAAGTCTGGAATAAATTCATTATTTAGGGAACGCTGAATGTTTTAAAAAATCGCTCGGACACGTCGATTTTGTTTTTTTAATACGCATTTTTTTCAATATTTTTTATTATACAGGGTGTCTCCGAAAGCACTCTGCTTGGACCAACTTTAATTTTTTAAATGGAAACCCCCATTTTTTTTTAATTTTAGGATTCTGTGCATAATTGTGAACATTTTTTATATAACATGTCATTATGATTTATCGACAGCTAAAGTTCGAAAATAAATAAAACAATTCATTATTTATCATTTTAATAAATGTTGAAAATGTTGCCCAAAGGTTAATTGGCAGTAACCTAGGCGATCGAAAAATTTTTTCTGCACATTTCTGACAACTTCTGGACTGATTGACCGTATTTCTTAAACAATTCGATTCTAAGTCCTCCATGTCCATTGGCTTAGTTTGGAAAACTTTACCATTAAGGTAACCCCACAGAAAAAAGTCAAGGGGGGTTAAGTCGGGAGACCTCGGCGGCCATTCAATAGCTCCCCTTCTTCCAATCTATCTATTTTCAAAAGTTCGCGCTTATTTTAATACTATTTTCGAAAATAGATGGATTGCAAGCAGGGGAGCTATTGACTGGCCGCGGAGGTCTCCCGACTTAACCCCCCTTGACTTTTTTCTGTGGGGTTACCTTAAAGGTAAAGTTTTCCAAACTAAGCCAATGGACATGGAGGACTTAAAGAATCGAATTGTTTAAGAAATACGGTCAATCAGTCCGGAAGTTGTCAGAAATGTGCAGAAAGCATTTTTCGATCGTCTAGGTTACTGCCAATTAACCTTTGGGCAACATTTTCAACACTTATTAAAATGATAAATAATTAATTGTTGTATTTATTTTCGAATTTTAATTGTCGATAAATCCTAAAATAAAAAAAAAATGTGGGTTCCCATTTAAAAAATTAAAGTTGGTCCAAGCAGAGTGCTTTCGGAGACACCCTGTATAATAAAGAATATTGAAAAAATGCGAATTAAAAAAACAAAATCGACGTGTCCGAGCGATTTTTAAAAACATTCAGCGTTCCCTAAATAAGGAATTTATTCCAGACTTTACGTCCTCACTGTATAATATTTTTAAATCTATTTTTGTGTTTTGCCCCAGACAATGACCAGAGATGTTTATTTTGAAAAAATAAAGTAAGGAAATCATAATAAAAATAAAATGGCGTAGAAGTTCTTACCTAAAGAAACATATCAGTTGGGATAAGGCTTAATAAAACACAAAAATTAACGACATTTATTTTTACAACTACGTAAAACCAAATAAGATTAGTTTTTATTTATTATTAAGTATGTTAAGAACAACAGAGGATCAAGTTTATGGCTAAGGGGGAAATAAACATAAACAAACCTTAAATATAAGGACACATCTACACAACTTTTATTTCACCGAACACAAAATTAGGTTTGCAGTCATGCACCTTGCACTTGCACTAAAAATACATTATACCATCAGACAATCATCACTCACTAACAACAACGGCAATCAAATATTATGTTTCGAATAACTCCGTTCAATTTAAAAGACGCGGAACAACGACAGATCATGGTTTTAAGTTGGTTCTTCCCTCTCTGTTCCAGTGTGGTAAAGGATAGACTATATAGCGCTCGCTGAAAGTTACCTAAACGATTTCGCCATGTTTTAAAAAGGGAACTATTTAGTTCCTAAAAAGTATATTATTTTAGTTATAAAAAGAGGGTTTACTTTCAGTTTATTGTTTGGTAATAATTAGATAACCGCGTAGGAATCTTATTTTAGTTGCCTGTTTTGATATTCCAGGGGTGGGCTCAGGGTCCCTGCAATTTTGAGCAGATCCGGCTCTCGCCAGTTCATCTGCTTTTTTATTGCCTTTAATCTGTGAGTGACCAGGAACCCACAATAGTTCAACCTTTTTGTTCCTGGCTGCCGTGTAGTTTAAGCACTTCATTGTGCTGTTTGATGTTAATAAGTAGGAGTGCAGAGCCAGATTCTTTTGTACGCATGCCTAAAATTCTGCCTGGTATACTGTGCCGTAGTTAAAAATGTTCATTATGGATACTTTCCCAATTATTCCTACTCAGTTAGTCGTTTTCGATCCATCAGTATATCAAACTAGGCTTTCGTCTAATATCTAGGTCTATTGTGGAAAATAGCTATTACAAGATGGTAAAAGCTTTGTTTAGAATACCATCTTTAAATAAAATTGAACTGTAGCTCCTGTTTTGCTCACATTGCCCAAAAGTAAAATAACGTTGGCCTAAAGGATCAGCGCTGGTCTATTTGCCTGGACTCGAGTCCTACTTTTCTTTAATACTTACTCTTTATTTTATATTTAACTCCCGCATATCGTAGTTGGTATAGGACATTAACCCGAACGGTAAGCTTGTAATAATGTTTTATGTATTAGGTTCACGATACAATTCTGTATAGTCAGGAACAGTTCTATTTACTGTATGCTACGTTAGACAGTAAGCATTGTTACTATCTTTGCCTTGTTACGAGAGATTGTCGGTGTTGCTAATCTCGACGAATGAATTAAATAATTGTATTTGGTTTGGTTATAGAGTTGGGATAATTCCCCTTTTCGCTATAATCCATTCCTGACTACTTATACGTTTATGTTTTAATTTTTATGATTTTTCTATGTAGATTGCATACTAAAGTTTTGCTGTATATTTCTCTGTACTACCACAAAATGTTAGTAAGTTAACTGAAGAAAAAATATTTCCCTCAAATAATTTTTTTTTATTTCAAAAATATTCTTTATACTAGAATGACTGTATTTAATTTAGTGTTTCACTCTCGTCTTGCCTTTTCTCGTCTCGTCTCATTCTAGCGAAACGAGAACGAGACAAGAGTGGTCCGGTCTCCTGCGAGACGAGGCGAGAGTTTTTTCTGCGAGAATCTCGTGAGACAAGACAAAAATATGTGAGAATAAAAAATCTCGCAAAATCTTAAGATTAAAAGATTTAAAAACAATGCAGTTAGTATCACTCCATAAAAAAGCTATCTTTATTATCGATATTGCAAGGTGGAAAGGGAAAAATCGGGAAACGTTGCCGAAAAATAATAGAAAAAACAAGGACCGAAAGAAAAAATTAACCTTTTTTTTATAACGTTATAGTTTTTGTCGTAATTTTTAACACAAAGAACCTTCTTGGTTGTCGGCCCTACCCATTGACGCATTGACGCGGCCTGAAGAAATTAATAACTAAGAGCAAAAAAGCCCGGCCAGCCCGAAAGACCCGGTCGGCCCGAAAAGCCCGTTCGGCCCGAAAACATTTATTGGTTAAGTGGCCCGACCCAAACCCGAGAGTCGGGCCGGGCCGCATAAAGGCCCGAGACATAGGCGTCGTTTGGGGGGGGGGGCAAGGTGGGGTATTCCCCCCCCCTGGAAGTTGACTTATTGACAATTTTATAATTTAACCAGTCAATCAAATTCGCCGAAATTTTTTGCCGGTATTTTGACTTTTTTTCTTGTTTTTCTTGTTTATTGGGGTTTAATATGGTTTGATTGAATGTATATGAATTTATTATTTGGAGATTATTTTATATTTTTGTTATTATTTTGGAGTAGTAAAGACTTATTTTAATAGAAATGAACAGTTTTAATGCCAAGACGACTATGAATGTGGAATATTTGAGAAACAATTTTAGCTCATTAAGTATTAAGCAAAAAATTGAAATTAAAATTGAGGGAAGACCTAAACTCGAAATTAACTTAATACAGACCACAAAGTGTAAATCTAGGGACTTTATTGTTATTGATACGTTTGCTGCAAAAAAAAAAAACAAAAGAATGAACTTTACCTTTAAACAATGAAAAATAAATTGGCCTTTTTATTTTTTTATCTTATTTCATTTTCAATAAAATAAGAATGTAATCATAAAATTTTAAAACATTTACTAATAATTATTGACCAAATTTGGGCGTGGTCTTAAAAAATTTTCGCCTGCGGCGCATTTCGCCTGCAGCGGGCTTTTAGTGCACCCCTAAATTAACAAGTCGCGAGCCGCCACTGCCCCCCCCCCCTAAGAAAACGTTTAACGACGCCCATGGCCCGAGATGAAAACCCGGCCCGTGCAGAGCTCTAGAGTAAACTACATTATAGGTACTATTTTGATGGTGTCCAGTTGTCTGGTATTGGGAATTGCTTTAAACCATTTTTTTCTATAAATCATAACTGTCCGGAAATTTTAAGGTAGATAAAGTTTCTTACCTTGTATTAAGGATCTATGGTAATTGGATTTGCACCCTGGAACAAAGTAAGTTTTTTTTTCGGTATGATTATTTTTAAATAATGCAGTTGTCAATTAAACCAATTCATTCATTCATTTTCACTATTTACATAAAGACAAAATATTATCGTAAACTACAATATTATAACACAGACATTGTTTTCTGCTGTTAGGTTATTACACACAAAACGACGAAACAAAACAATGGTTTATGAAAAAAAACACAAGAAAACGTCCCGGTTTAATAATTATCCAGTTAAAACAGCATATTATTATAACTATAATTTACACTATACTTATAACATATTACACACATTTTTTTTCAAAAAAAGACAGATAAACAAAACGGACACGTGTTTTTAGAGGTCTGACGCCGCGCTTGTAACTGACCTATTTCTGCACTTGCGTTTATTCTGTTCCACCAGGTGATTCTGCAGGCAACCAGCACCAACATTTTGTTTTTGCTGTTAGGTTATTAAATACACAAATACGAAACGAATATTACAACGAGCAATAAAATTTCCACAATGGTTTATGGAAAAAAACACAAGGACACACAACATTAAACTCTAATTTAAGCTATATTTATTTATATTACACCAAAACAAAACAGACACAAATTTTTAGAAGTCCGCCACCGGTAACTGACCTAGTTTTGCACTTGCGTGCATTCTGTTTCGTCATGTGCAGGCAACCAGAGTATCCGTTTTGTGCCTTGAATACTCAAAAATGGTCTATCTTACTTTTAATATTCTAAAATTCTATTTTTGTATACATATCGCCTTCCCGGTGGAATATCGATCTAAGTGCAAATTCTGAGGTTTTGAAAAAATAACGTTTTAATATTTTTTTTTCATGCAACCATGTTAAATAAAACTTTATAAAAAATCACAATTTTTTTATAATTAAACTATAATACTTACATCTTAAGCTGTTGAACCAATTCCACAATTTTTGGAAAACCTATATTTTTCCCCTTTTTTGACCTCCCCTTAGAGTTACGTTTGTTTGAATTCGGTTCCTGAAACGCATGCGTATTTGTTCGGTAATATAAGCAGAGTACATATATCGACCTATTATACCGTGATATAAGTACCGGGTGTTCCACCTAAGCAGGTAATTGGCTATATCTCAGAAAGTAATAACACTAGGACTTTGGGAAATAATATATATCGATAAAAGCGGCCAAGAGAAATTGCTGGAAATTATTTTCAAGTTCGAAAAATGACCACTAGGGGGCGTAAGAGAACTTTCATAATAGAAATGCCGATTTTCTCTTGATTTTTCTTAATAAAAATATGTTGAAAATACAAGCATTGTATTTTTCATAAAAGTATGCAACTTTATGTTATGAATCGTTTTTTTTCTATTTTCAATAATAAAGTGGTGGGAGAAGTTCAAACCTTTTTTCTTTCAAACGCTGATATCTCTGCTTTGGATGAACCGATTTTATTTAACTTGGTCTTTTCCTCTACACGTTGATATATTAACTATACCATATTGATTCCGATGGTGGCCACTAGATGGCGTTTTTCCGTAATTCCTAAATGAATAAGGATTTTCTCAAAAAAATCAAATGTTATGATATGACTTTTTCATCATATTTTTTTTAGGCTTATAAAGGCTATTAAATAGTGGAATAAAAAATCCAGATCCGTATTTAAAATAAAAAAAGTTGATGATGGTCGCTCGAATCCGAAACGTCGGATTAAAAAACTAACCCCATCAGCTTGTAGAGGAGGAAAAGTTACTAGGAGGAATTGAAAACAGCAACGTGGTATCTTTTGTTAAACTAGTTAAACCAGTGATTTAATTGATTAATGAATGTTTTAAAAAATGGCCTATTTTTCCATATTAATTATTATTATCTCCAATTTCTCTAGTTTAACAAAAGATATCACGTTGCGGTTTTCAGTTCCTTATAGTAACTTTTCCTCATCTACAAGCTGATGTGGTAATTTTTTTAATCCGACGTTTCGGATTCGAGCGACCATCATCAACTTTTTTATTTTAAATACGGACCTGAATTTTTTATTCCACTATTTAATAACCTTTATAATCCTAAAATAAAATATGATGAAAAAGTCATATCATAACATTTGATTTTTTTGAGAAAATCCTTATTCATTGAGGAATTACGGAAAAACGCCATCTAGTGGCCACCATCAGAATCAATATGGTATATTTAATAGATCTACGTGTAGAGGAAAAGAAGGGCTTTTTTTCAAGATCAAGTTGAATAAAATCGGTTCATCCAAAGCACAGATATCAGCGTTTGAAAGAAAAAAGGTTTGACCTTCTCCCACCACTTTATTATTGAAAATAGAAAAAAACGATTCCAAACATAAAGTTGCATAATTTTATGAAGAATACAATGCTTATATTTTTAACATATTTTTATTAAGAAAAATCAAGAGAAAATCGGCATTTCTTTTATAATAGTTCTCTTACGTGCTGTGATTTTTCGAACTTGAAAATAATTTCCAGCAATTTCTCTTGGCCGCTTTTATCGACATATAGGGTAAAACACCCAATAGTCGGCACTGTCGGCAGGGGCCCAGTTATTGGCAACTCGCTATAATAATGCATTTTATAAGCAGATTTCTTTAAAAAGGCTTATGCGAGCTACATTTTTAATAGTATAGATGTCATTACTGTCGTTTTAATCAGAAGCCGCCATGATAATTCGCGTCAGTATGCCAGTGCAAACGACAAGAAAGAGTGGTATGTGCTTGTGGATGCAAAAATTCGCCATTTTGTTAGAATATGGTAAGTTAAAATTCTTCCTTTAGCTTGCAATTTATGCATAATTATTCAAAGTTATTGTTTCGCTACTTAGTGTTGATTATCAGTGTACTTAAACAAGTTTTTGGTTATATCTATTTAACTATAAATGTAAATTTTAAAGGTGCCAACTACTGGGTCCTATATTTCACGCAAAACCAATTATTGGCACCCCTGCCAATCACTGGTTTACATTAATTTTTTTCTTAACCAGTTATTGGCAGCCTATTATTTTATTAGAAATTTGAACTTATCTCCACGTTTTTCACTAAAATAGGACAAAAAATTTAAATAATAAAGAACATTATAAAAAATAGTTACTAATATTTTTTAGGAAAACATTCTAATCCTGCCCACAATGTGGATAATAACAATCTTGAATAAAATCAATTATTTAAGCGTTACAAATCCAAATTCGTGTATTGTTATAATAACATATCATATTTTATTGCAGATCAAAATTATTAATCAGAAATGCCGAAAGTAAAAAGTAATTCCAAATATTGCAAATCCTACAATGATGATGCTCTTCAAAAGGCTATTGAAGCTGTCACCAATGGTATGGCTAAAGCCAAAGCAGCAACAGAATATAATGTACCACGGCAGACCATCCAGTACCGACTGGGAGAAAAATTTAAAAAAGCCACACATGGACCTGTTCCGATTTTGACAAGTGACGAAGAAAGCCTCTTGGAGCAATGGATTTTGGAAAGTCACACCAAAGGATTTCCACGTAGGCGAGATGATGTTCAGGCAGCTGTGAAATCGTTTTTGGACAAAAACCCTAGGCCAAATCCTTTTAAAAATAACAACCCAGGTAAACATTAATACCAGGCCTTTTTAAAACGACATCCTTTGCTCGTTCATAGGATTCCCGAAGGCGTTACACCGTCAAGTGCGAACATCTCTGAAAACGATATTAAAAGTTGGTTTTTAAAAGTAGAAAGTTATCTTCAAGAAAAGGACTTAGCTGAAGTTCTGCATGATTCTACAAGAATTTTTAATGGCGATGAAACTTGCTTCTTGTTATGCCCCAAGGAGGGCAAAGTATTAGCTCCAAAGGGAACCAAAAATGCATATGAAGTGGATGGAGGGGCAGCTAAATCCAATCTTACTGTGATGTTCACGTTTTCAGCTTCTGGTTCCATGGCACCACCCATGATTATTTACCCATACAAACGCATTCCAGCGAGCTTTGCAGCTAGTGTTCCAAATGATTGGGGTATAGGTACGAGCGATAATGGGTGGATGAAGTCTGAGTTGTTTTACGAATATATTTCAAATATATTTAATAAATATCTCGAGAGAAGTAATATTAAAAAACCTGTTATCCTCTTTGTGGATGGCCACAAGACCCATTTAACTTATGAAATAAGTACTTTATGCACAAAATTAAAAATAATTCTGGTTGCATTGTATCCAAATGCAACCAGAATTTTGCAACCAGCGGACGTTTCGTGTTTTAAGCCACTCAAAACACGATGGAAGCAAGCAGTACTAGAGTGGAGAAGGCATAATCCCCTAGTTCAATTAAAAAAAGAACATTTTGCCCCCATATTAAATGAAGCTATTAAAGGTTTAAAAGATGTTACCATTATAAACGGTTTTAGGGCCTGTGGCATATTTCCATGGAACCCTAATGCCATAGATTTTACCAAGTGCCTGGGGAAAGGTAAAAAAGGGAAGGAAAATAAAGAAAGTCAACAATCCCAATCCAATTTTAGTAACAACATAAATTTAAAGTACGAAGATTTTTGCAAAATTGTGGGACAAAACAAACTTGATGAATTACAAGCATATATTCAGCATTCACCAGAACAAGATTCTGATGAGGACTCACAAAGTGAAAACTTCAAAATATTATTCAACATATACAATGCCTTTAAATCGCTGAAAAGCGCACAAGTTGTAGTAGAAGATCAAAATGAGTCTATTACTGAAATTGATTATAGCTTATCTAATGAAGACGAATTTACAGAAGAAGACTTAGAAAACATGCCTATCATAATTGATATTTATAACGGCGAAGTTACAGAAGAAGACTTAGAAAACATGCCTATCATAATTGATATTTATAACGGCGAAGAACATGATACAGAACTAGAAAGAGTTATTCAAATTGACAAACCAATGGTGAACGAGTTATCTTGCTCTAATGTTCCGGTTGAAATCCTTCAAGAAGACAACACTGAATATATAATTTTAAAGAATCTGAAACCGACCATAAATAAAAATTCTGTTAGTGAGCCATCGTATTCTGATTTTCCGAATGATATCCGACCAAAAGAAAATACTAAAGATACAATTATTATAGAAGCTCTTGAACATACTATAATTAAGGATTCTGTGTCTGAGCCGGCATGCTCTAATTTCTTGGTAAAAATTCCACAAGAGAAAGGCAACGCTAAACAAAAATTAAAAGATAATGAACAGACCACAAATGACAAGCCTGTGTCCAATAATTTAGATGAGACTTTAGAAAAAAACCAATCGGTTATGAGTGACAATGACCATAAACCCTGTTCTCCAATGACTGCAACTCTAAACGATTGCCTGATGTGGCCTAAAACTCCTGAACGAAAAAATAAAAGAAATGTTGAAAGATTACCATTTGTAATATCATCCAGTGGATTTAAAAAAATATGTGAAGATAAGCAGAAAGAAAAGGATAAAAAAGAAAAAGAAAAAGAAGAAAGAGTACATAAGAGAGAACAAAAGAATATCGCTAACCAAAAGTTAAAGCAGGTAAAAATGACACTTAAGTCCGAGCAGGTAAAAAAGTCACTTACTGCTAAGAAAAATGAAATCACCCAACAGGAGACAAATATTATTCAGCCAAAGAAATTGGAAAACCTTAGTTGCAATGAAAATATTCAAGTGGAAAAGATGATCATTAGAACAAATACGGGGAAAACTTTAAGTTCCCTCGAAGATATTGATAAAGAGAACGGCCAAGCCAAAACAAAGCCAAAGCATGTGAAAAACTTTAATCTAATCGATGATTTTAGTCAACCATCGACTTCTGAAGCAGCTCCCCTAAATAATTTTATCCGTAATAAAGGAGTGTGTTTCATTTGTACATACAATTTTTCTTTGTCAAATTATGGCATAAAATGTCAAACATGTTTAAGGGCCTATCATGTGAAATGTTTAAAAAAACATGGTAATTTCCGAGAATTTTTTAAATGTAAGGTGTGCGTAGTTTTAGGCACATAGCCAAATATGTATAATAGGTATTATACCTAATGTTCAATAAAATGTTTTAAAAATGTGGTTTGATTCTACCAACTGTATTGTTTTTGATATTTTAATGTTTAAAATCGTAAATAAAATTTTAAATTTAGTAGTTTGACAATAACTGGTCCTTTAGGGATGCCAATAACTAGATAGACTGCCAATAACTGGGTAATTTATGGTGCCAATAACTAGGGATTACTGCCAATAACTAGGAAATGCGACACTTCATAAAAAATAATATTTTGTAGTTAAAAGCGTATTTTTTAAGAACTTTTTTTTGCTCGGACTATAAAAAATGATTATTGAACATGTCATTAACTGACACGGTTCTTATCCTTACTTTACTTTTATTTACCTAAAATGGTAAAATATTTTGACAAGCCGCTTAAACTGCCAATAACTGGGTACTTTACCCTATTTTTTCCCAAAGTCCTAGTGTTATTACTTTCTGAGATATATCCGATTACCTCCTTAGGTGGAACACCCGGTACAATTAGTTTGGTCATGTTTAAGTTGAGTTTTAGCAACACTGTGCCAGAACCGCCAGATTTTAACCTTGGAAACACTTTTAAAAATCGTTTCAGAAGGATGCGTTTATAATACTCAGATGGTAATGACAATAATAAAAATCCGTATTTACTTGGGGCTTTTGATGAATTTTTTTTATGACGTCATATTATTGCGAGACTCTCATGAGACGAGACGAGAAAACATTTCGCGAGATGTTAGCAAGACGAGAGTTTTTTTAAAAAGGGCGAAATTTCTCGTCTTGTAAAATACTAATTTTTTTTAAATAAAACTTACTAACAGAATTGCAATATTTAATCTGCACTACTTACAATTTATTAACTTATGATACCCGCTAACTAAATCCTATTTTTATGTTACTTTGTTTTGCTGTCTATACGACTTCAATCAAATAGTTTTGTTAATGTATTATGTATTAGGTACAGTATCTAATTTTCTATAATAACAGTTCTATTTACTAGACACTACGCTAGACAATAAGGACGATTATTATCTTGGCCGTGTTGCGAGATATTAATGCTGTTGCTTATCTTAAAGGACTTATTTATTTGTATTGGTTCGGTTATGGAGTAATGGAATTTTTCTTGTTGTTATCATACTTGGCTGAGTACTTACACATTAGTGTTTTAATTATCATACAAATTCTGTATTGGAAGTTTAATTTTACTGAACCTTTTTTGTACTAGCATAATTCGTTATACTTCGATCCCTAAAAACTATATTGGTACATGGAAGAGAGGCTTTGTTTCTATTTATTATTATATTGAGAATTTCATTCACCGTATTTTAACAATCAAATACCATAATTTTATTGTGTATTACCATGGTTATTCTATTGTTGCAAAAAATTATCATGAAAATTTCACGCCATCAATATTCATCCAATGAAATATAATCATTTCATAACGTTGCCATGGCAACCTTTGTATTTTTTCGGAATTTTTTTCTTGCTGGGGTACCCTGGAGGGTATTACAGTGGAAACTTTTTGACATAATATAAAGTGACAACACGGAACTTTATAAAATATCAACTGGAACTGTCAACAATCAACCAGTACGTTTTGTCAAACTTTTTATAATTTTAAATTTCTTTAATTATTGTTAGTTAATATTAAAGGAATAGAAACGCCTAAACAATAGAAAATAATTTATTTTTTAGATACATAATTTTTAGTTACAAACTGTAAATGTACCTTAAATCCTCTTTCTACCTCTTTCCTTTTCAATGGCCAATAATCCGATGGACAAATTCTATTAAATAAATATCTATGTTTTAAATAATATAGGTAATATTTGGACAAAATTTTGTTAACTTCTTGTCCACGTAATAATCTGTATCATTTGCAAATACTGCTTATGATTAAATGCAACTGCACTTGCTGTCCTTTTTTCTGGTTTTTTTTGTAACATTTTTCTTGCAGCATCGCGAGCATCTCTTGCTGGTTTGAAAGAAATGGCAGTAAAAGGATCTATCTTCCTGTTATATTCGTTGTAGTATTTTTCTTTTAGTAGTTTTGCAGTGACGTTCCACAATGTTTTGACGACTGCTTCCTTGTACTCACTACCATTTTTCTTGCGCATATTGGCTCCCCAATCTTTCAATAAAGTCACCAAAACTTCTTCAGCGGTGTCTGGACCTAATATATAACTTTTTTCCTAGCAGAATAGTTGAAACTGAGACCATATTGACTTCTTTGATCGTTTAGTAGGTATGGGCTTTAGATTCTCAATATTTTCATTTATAGTTTCCATTGACTGATTCTTGTTGATAGAAAATTTCCATTTGTGACCTTAAAAAAAATTATTGATAATAATTTTGCTGCTAGGGAGATTATAAGTAAAAATATTCTCCAGTATATTTATTTGAATTGACCTTATTTAACTTATAATAATTTATAATTATGATACTTTCTAATTAAATCTAATTTCTAGAGTAGAGTAGTAATTATTACTATTTCCTTTTAATAGTATAATATTAGACAGATATTTCTTTGCATACTATAGATCAAAGTATCTTGGTTGTTATGCTATTTCAATCGACAGTAAGCTTCTGTTCATGTAATATGTATTAGGTAAAAAGTCTAATTCTGTATACAGAACAGTTATAGTTATTCTACGCTACGTTAGACAGTAACCACGAAAATTATCATCGCCTTGTTGCCACCGATTGTAACTGTAGCTACCCTGAAAGAACGAATTTATTGTATTTGATTTAGTTATAGTGTATTTACACTTCTGTGTTATTATTATAATTATTGAAATATATACTGGGTCCTGCAATATTGCGTCAGGCTTCCACACTGAGAAAAAAAGCCTTATAAGAATTCACATAGTCTTTATACAACTGTTTAATACTATAGTATTATGTGACAGCAACGCGCTTTCCTATACTGTAGGACAAAGAAAATTGCTAGACCGTTGTGTAGTGATAATATCACGGTAATTTAGGAAATAGGAGTTAATGCTACCATAGAATGGTTTATACCCATTATTGCTCTGAATATTTATTGTAATTATCAAGTTATACTGGTGGTGTAATCCGGTTTTATAGACTACTGTATTAGTTCCGACTAGCAGTTGCAATGAAACTTAACATTCATCATAATAATATTTGCTTGCTACGGTTAATAAAGCATAAGGTACTGTCGGGTAATAAGGCCGGGTTAACGTTATTTACTTTTTATTTAAAAACACATAAACAATTTCGACTTTGTGCATATTAAAACCGTTACTTAATTCTTGATTTTCCAAAAATATTGAGGAACAGGAACTTAAAAAACATATATTAACGCCTAAAAACTAGAACAAGAAAAAAATTAATTTTGGCCTTATTACCAACCTAGGCAGGTTATAAGGCCAAACTAAACATTTGATATTTAACGCATAAAAAACGTAAAAAAAAAAATGTGTAAGTATTCGTAAAAATGTTAAAAAAGTATAAACTTAAAAATATTATACCAACGTTTAGATGATAAAATAAAAAAAAAATGGATTTTGGCCTTATTACCAACCTAGGTAGGATATCAGGCTAAACATGGATAAACAACATGCCAAGGCCAAGCCTTATTACCTGTCTGGTACATATATACTTTTTGAGGTTATATAAATTCAGAAAATAAACAAATAATTTAAATAAACAGTCTGCAAGTGTTGTTGACATCCTCATAAACATATGCTCCAAAATATAGACACAACTATATTGAACTATAATGAAAATATCACATACCTTTTATCCAGAAATTTTACACCACAGCACTTAAAATTCAACGGATTTTGTTGGCAGCGCACTGTTGCCAAGCTGAGTGACTGTCGCTCTCCAGCCACGTGTTATTTCGCTCAGTTGAAGTCATCCCAAGTACAAATGGCGCTAAGCGTATAAAATAATTAATTTTTGTGGGATTTTTGACGACATGGCTTTATAACCTGCCCGGCCTTACGACCCGACAGTACCTTATAGTTACCACTAAAAATCATTACTGTCATTCTCAAAAATTTAAATAGCTTCTAGTGTAATATTGTTCTTGTCGTTTGACATTGCATATGATTATGTATTATATAACATGGTCAACTGACATGATAAAATTCGTCCTTAAATTATAAAACCCAATTATAATGATGGGTTCTGCGAAACAAGAATCTTCTATTGCCTTATCTGATATGCAAAGTTTTAAAAAACTTAAAAATATAGTAAAAATAACTTAATTATTAAAACTAGTATTGGTACGATCAATAAAGTTCAAATTCAGACAGGACAGCTAGAAGTCTCCGAGCAACGATATGACCTGCTCAACACATACGTTAAAGCTATTACTACGGCGAGCGGCGATTGCCGATCGCTATGAACCCATACCAACGTCTTCTAACGGATACAATAATTTACTTTTGGCTTTTCTGCTAGAGAAAGCGCTTTACTGGGAACAAAATGAAGATATAATTTATTTTTTAACAAAATTGCTGTATTAAAAGTAGTTTTATTTAACAAGACTGCTGCTAATGGCCCTTTTTATATAAATACAATTAATACAAATAATAAATACAAAAAATCTTAATCTATAGGTAATTTGGCTTAGACTTCACATCACCAGTTATTCTGGGAAAATAAAGTAAGGAAAGCATAATAAAAATTGGCGAACAAGTTTTTACGCAAAAAATGCAGTTGGGATAAGGTTTGATACAACGCAAAAATTAACTACAACATTTATTTATTTTTCTACTACGCAAGACCAAATAAGATTAGTTTTTATTTATTACAAAGCATGTTAATAACAATAGGGGATCAAATTTATGGTCATATTGGGAATATGAACACAAATGAACCTTGAATATTAGGACACACCGACACAACACGTGTATCCCGGTACACAAAATTAGGTATGCACTCATGCACTTGCACTAAAAGTACACCATCAGGCATCAATCACCCACCATGAACGGCAATTAAATGAATCGTATTAAATTTGCTTCCTATTTCATTGGTCAGTCGAACGCCAACCAAAGAAATCCAAAGTTCTTGACTCCATTCAACTTAAACCACCCTGAGAAATGACAGATCACTGTTATAAATCAGTTCGTCCCTCTTTGTCGCGCTTAGCACTTTAAAATAAATTATGGTAAGGGATAGACTATATAGCGCTCGCTGAAAGGTGCCTGAAAGATTTCACCAAATTTTGAACAAGGAACTATTTAGTTCCTAAAAAGCATATTTTAGTTATAGAAAGTTGTTTTATTTTAATTTTATTTTTTGTGATTATTAGATGTGATGATCTAGTTTCAAAACCGGACAGATCCGCTTTAAGTGGAAATGCGTTAAGTCCAAAAAAATCGTCATTTCGCAAAAAAGAAGCGGAACGGTCTAATTTTTTTACGATAATTTGGAAAATATGATAGCTATCAATTTGTAGAATTTCATTCTTAAATTTTAATAAACAACCCTTATTTTGAAAAAAATCAGATGGATTTGTCCTGTTTTGAAATTTACCAACCAGGATCTGTCCGGTTTTGACAGTTATTAACAACTAATTATTAATCATTTTATAGAATAAACTATATTTATTTCTTTAATTCTGTAACATGTTTTTTTTAAAAATAAAAAACTACATATAAAGTTGTAAAACCTTTAAAAACTCAGTTATTTATGGTTTTTTAAGCTTAAAATTATCCTAAATCTAACACTGCTTAGTAAAGACAACAAAAAATACTTCTAATTATAATAATATAGAGCATTTGTTTTTGCAGTACCGTCTTTACTACTCAAGATCCCAAGCGCTAATGAATAACAAAAGGACAACAAACGCCGTATTAAAACGTTACTTTACTTTTTTTTATCAGGATTTGTCCGGTTTTGAAACTCACCTAAAACTTTAGTGTACATTTTTAATGGGATTTATCCATTTATGTTTTTCATTCCTATATACGGGTTGGTAGGCAAGTTTAGTACGATCGCAGCGCCACCAAAAGCCGCGAAATTTTAAAAATTGGATCTGTCCGGTTTTAAAACTAGACGCCTCAGATAACCTTGTAGGAATTAAAATAAATCAGTTTTTAAAATATTTTATTCGATACATATTTTATGGTTAAATGGCATTCTGTTACCGAAAAAAAGTATCGAATAGACGCAAACGTATGTTGTCAAAAAAACGACCTCGTTTGGGTCTAAACGGAATATTTTAGGGATAAAAGGATTTGTATTGAATAATTTTTGTCAATGTATAATACTTGATTTTGTACTAATATAGTAGCAAGTAGCAACGTAGAAATTTTCTGTGCTATTCTAAACTGAATATATTTTCTGCATACTTTCCATCTAAATATCTTCTTGGTGTACCTATATACAACTTTAGTCAAACAGCAAGCTAGTGTTAATGTTCTATGTATTAGGTACAAGATGTAATCCTGTATAACAGAACAGTTCAATTTACGCTACGTTAGGCAGTAGGCAAGATTATAATTTTTGTCTTGTTACGAGAGATTGTCGCTAATATCGAAGAACGAATTACTATAGCTCCTTTATAGATTTGGTGGACCTAATATCGAAGTAGGTTGCTGATTTTTTATTTATTTTTCTCAAGTTAGATATACCTGATTTTTTTCTATGGTTGGGCAAATCACTTTATGCACACTGAAGATTTTGTTATTGGTGTTAATATTATTGTTACCTGAGAGCTTGTTAATTTTAATTTATTATGTTATAATATACATTAATACTTATAATTATTGTAATTTGAAAATGGTCTACTCTGGTTAACAAATAAAAAATAATTAAATAAATTATTTTTGAACTAGCAGATTCAATCCACTTGAATGAGAAAGCGTTAAATGAAAAGTAGTTAAGTTAAAACAATCGCTTTTCTAGAGAAATAAGAATTTATTGTTCTCTTGTCCTGTTTATACATATTTTGAGTAACATAACGGTCATTTGGAACATTGGTAAATAAATTATTTAAAGATTTAATTTACTTAATTTAAGAACGTCTGATCAAGGTAAAAATATAGATAGGTAAGTAGCCTTATGAAAACTCAAGCATATAGCTTTGCCATATTAAATGATTTCCTACGTCCTCTGGTAGCTCTCCTTTGATACCACTGAAGTTAATGTTTTATGTATAGGGAGTCAAAATGTAGGTCTGTATAAATAGCAGTTAGTTCCATTTACTATACGCTACATTAGTCAGACAGTATGATCATTATCTCTGCCTTGTTGGGAGATACTGTAGCTGTTGTTAATCCTGGGAAACAGATTTATGGTATTTTATGAGATAATAAATGTGAGACAATATATCTTCTCGTAATTGCATTACTCTATACTAGAATATTTAGATGACAGAGATTTACATTTTTCTTTAAAGCTATTCTTCGGAAATGAAGTGCTAAAAATGGTTAGGGCCTTAAAACGTTTTAATATTAAATTATATTTATTAAAAATAGCATCAATTTTAAAGAAAAAAAATTGTGTAAATATATTATTTAAATTCTTTCTCATTCAATGTAAATTAAAACAAGATATTATCCATAATCATGACTGAGATTGAATCGAAAACAAAAATTAAACATTTTTTCTTTAGTTGTGTACAGTTTCATACTTTTTCAGTCTTGGCTAATTTATGTCTGGGATACTATAGACTTTATAATAATTATCTGTTGTATAGTGTTTCTCAGGGTAATTTAATTAAATAAAAAAGTATTAAACTCCTAACCATAGGCGTCGCCAACCAAATAATTAAAATGCGTAGGGTATTGTTTTAATTTTTTAAGATGATAATAATATAAATAACATAAAAAAGCATTAAACTCCTAATCATAGGCGTCGTATTTCCAAATAATTAAAATGCATATGGTATAATATATTGTTTTTAATTTTTAAAATGATAATACAATATAAATAAAACAATTTTAATAGGTAACACGTTGTAAAGGAACATTATTGATTTAGTATGCAGTAACAATTGGTGGATGGAATCATCATAATTTTCAGAAGTACACTATTGGTGCTATAGGCGATAAAACAGGGATATTCCATTTCTACAGTAACATGAGCTTCGCCATTTTTCCATACATCGCTACTCATGTTGGTAATTACCTGCCAAATATTATCAAGGACAGCTGCGCTTAAAATTAAAAAAAAAACACGTTGACATTGAACATGTAAATCTTTGTTTCTGAATTCCGGACTTATTGGCACCAATATAATTCACCTTGATCTGCTGTTTAAAATGATCGCTAAAAAGCCATTGCTGATAATAAAATGTACCAAGTAAAAACGTATCTGCCCAAAACCACACAGTTATAAATCAAAATTAAATACGTAAATTATAACAAATATGTTAAACCACCTACTCCACTGTCATTTTCCTTAAGAAACTATTAATACCTGACATGACAGTGATGATGGGTCAATTATCTTTTAGCAGGTGGATAAGAAATATCGTGATTCGCTGAAAATATTCCGCCTTTCTTGTCTAGAACATATAAATTTGCAATTGCGTTTGTCTTAGTATCATTCACAGATTGGTAGACAGAGTTCGAGACGTGCATAAATTATGCATGATTGCCAGTTCTACCAAATTGTCGGGTTTGTTAATATAATATATAAGTATACTAGAAATAATTGTTTGTTAATTAGTTGTTTTTTAACAATGAAAACCCTTTTTATTTTAATTTTAATTAACTTTATTTCTAAATAATATTTCTTAAGGACTAAAAAACCTATAATAATATTAATGTTCTACTTTCTTTCACACTCAAAACTTCTTAGTTTAAAGTATATTTTATGTAAACTAGCTTTCAAAGAGAGTTACTGACTAACAATTGAATACTGATATAAAAAAAACACTTTTAATAAAAAGAACTATAAGAATTTAAAAAACTAGATCTGACAACTATATAGTTAAACGCTTTTTTATGTCATCAAACTGAGTTTGGATAAATTATACCTCACTATTCACAAAATAACAATATATTCCTAAAGAATAAGAGTTTGCATTCCTAGACAGGTTGTTTCACAATAAGTTTTGAATAAATATTTTGAATCGACATTGTTGTATCGTTTGCATCAGTTTCTGAAAAATTATTTTTGATAATCCAACATCATTGACAGTTGAATGCAGTGTCGCTAGACGTAAAAACTAAAGAAACTAGGTATTCGGCTTTGGTAAAAGAATTTATTAAGATTTTAGTTGTAAATACTAAAATATTTACCCCATTACTTTTTGCCCATTTTAATTTTTAAATTAACGTTTCTTATTTTTCGCATATCTTTATATTCAACCAATACAATACAATACAATATTCAGGCAACTGATTCGTCCCATAAACATAAACGACAAGTAAAAGTTTTTCTACCCATATTAATTTACATTTTGGTCATTTTTGGTTTTCAGATCGGAACACTACCTTTTTTTTATCACAGATAATATTGTCTGTTTTTCGATGATAATTTACTTTCGGCTCGGGATACTTCCTATTTAAGCTGTTCCTCGTACGAGGCGTTTTAATATTTGAAACTAACCGACGACCCCAGGTGTGTTAATCACGTGACGAAATCCGTTAATCCTGTTTTAATTGGCAAATATTGTGGTACAACCCTTTTTATTTTGTATTTATTTTGTTTTCAGGTTCTTTTAAAATTTGGTACAACGGTAAAGTTATTTCAGGTTTTAAAATTTTCTAGCTTAATTCTTATTCTGACGGTTTTCCTATGATGCGGTTTTAGCTGCCAGGAAATGAAAATCCTTTTGCAACAACATATTATGACTGCTACAGAATGGTGCAATATTTCTCAAATATTACCTATTATGTCTGCGATACATAGTATAGTGGAAAGCCAAGCGACAACCGTTTTCAACAGGGGATACTCAAGTCATTCTTGCTGTCGAACATTCTAACTGATAAGTTATAAAAGTGCAATAAAAAGTTAGGAGCTCACCCGCTTTCGGCATGTGTCACTATTCTTCTTAAGGGGGCGTTGTTTTTCATATTACTAGAAAGCCGAGCGACACTGGTCTCTAGAAGTGGACACTCAAGTCATTTCTGCTGTCGGACATTTGTTTCTAAGAAAAATCCATTACACCGTTCTATATACAATGTTTTACAGGCAACATTATACCAAATAATTATAACCCCTAACTAGACTTTGTCAAATACAATATTGCTGTTATTTAACTCTCCCCCATCTCTGTTCCTAGCATTGTAGGTTATTATTAACTTTATAAGGTAGCATTATTAGTGCGGAGTAATGTCCAACCTGTGTCTCCTCATAATAAAAATACATCCAGGGAGATAAACTAACATCAGCTACAGTAAAAAGAACTGTGTCAACGAACTTGACCTATATTTTACCACCCTTAGAAACCAAAAGTGTACTGATTTTTATATTTACGAATGGTACCGTTATGGTTTGGTCACTCTTTTATTTTAAAACAATTTATTGCCAAGTTCGTCCCGCAGAAGTTTTGGCTAGACTTTATTTTCAATTTATTGACTTGCGGTCAATCCCAATGATTTATCTCTTCATAATTTTCTATTATTGACCCCGGGATTGGGGTGTTTTATATTATTAGGTAATAATCAGTAAATTTGGCTGGCATCTTTTGTGTTATGTGATCATAGAAAAAATATTCTTTCCTACTTTTCCTTGTCGTCAAGAAATATTACCTACTATTAAAACAGGCGCTTTGGTTTATACCTCTTAAAGCTACCTGAAGTTTTCTTGTATTACGTGGACCCCTTTGATATACTAATTAGTTTGAGTGCTAGTCTATAGGCAGAGCGAAAACGATTGGACAAATAAAGATACCTGAAAAGGACTTTCACAGTTTGTTTAGAAGTTTAGCATTTGAACTTTATTAATGTTTCTGCTTATAAAGCCAAAGAAAAATTTAATTAACTAAAAGATTACTTGCAAGATGGCGGCATATTGCTTTTAATGAAAATGCAGTGTCCAGTACGGCACAAAATCTTTCCCAAACAAAAAGTATTAAACTTTTTAGCTAACCTGGAACACGTGTGTTACCGTATGTATTTCGTGCAGAGTTTACCGTGTAAGCTTCTAAAAACTTTAAATTGACTTATTTCAAGTATTACATCACAGGAAGATTTATGAAAGAGTTCTAAGTTTAAAAGAAGTCTTAAATAGACATTAGGGGTTTAAAACAAAAATATGGTAAGAATAACTGAAGTATGCGTTTTGCAATTGTTTTTTGTACTGTTTAATTAGAATTCATAATTAACGGGAACCAAAATTTGAACCAAATTTTAAACCAGTTTTCGATAAAATAGGCAATGGGCGTTGGATGCCCATGCAGATAAAACTATATCCGACTTATGTCAAATTTTATTTTACTACATAATTATCTTGAAGTTCGAGACTTACAAAAAAGCATTTAAAGCATGGATTATCTCTTTATTGATCCACTTTAATATATGTTAGTATAAAAAATAGGCCAACTCTAAAAATTATTTTCTCTAATAGAAAGTTAAAAATATGCTAGAAAACCAACGTTGGAACCTTTAGCTATCCAGTAATATTAAATTATTAATAGAATATACTTATTTATTGTCTCCCATATGGAGGACCAAAGCGGGATACGAAGTTTGCGCAGTTTACGTCATTTTGTGGATAATGTGAACACTGAACAGGGTCGGCTTATAATGTATTTAAGGTGGGAGTATCAACATGTTTGCCAACCTATACCTATTTCGCGTAGATTTATTTATGCTTTCTAGCTTTAATACAAAATTTAAAGAAAATCAGTATCGACTTGATATTCTATAGGTAATAATTAACATATTTAATGAATATCAAGGAATTTCATAACTTATTTTAGGAGAATTGTATAGCGAAAAATATCGGGTAATATTTTTTTTAACATTATTATGTCATTGTCACTCATTGTTCTTTCACTATACAATTCTCCCAAAATTAGCAATGAAATAAATTGATATTTTTGTAATATATCAGATACTACCTAAATAATGTACCGACGATATTGATTATCTTTAAATGTTAGTTATTAAAATAATAAACTCAAAAAATCAACGCGAAATAGGTTATAGGTTGGCAATAGATTGAATGACGTTGAGAATTCAGCCTTAACTATTTTTTGGTACTTAATTTTTGAAACACTAGTTAATTACATAGGTTCGCAAATGTAGTTTACAGAGGGTCAAATTAAAAGACGCTATTATAGTGTCTCTATTATAAACTAGATAACACAAAACTTAAAAATCACACAAACACTCATAACAAAAATAAAAATAACGACTGACCGGTTCTGTTCGCATCGAAACAGCTGATTGACATTATTTGTTGTACATATTGCGCATGCTCACTATTCCGAAAACGGTCTGGCAATTTACTGGTTATATACAGGGTGTCCCAAAAGTAATGGGACACAGAGCAACAGCATACTCCTTAAGGCGAAATAATGGGATTTATTTAAACTTGCCTTTACCCAAAATTGATAACAACAAAGTTTTAATTTTGTTTTCGTTTTTTTGCGATTATTTCTTAACGAAACGACATAGCAGCACAAAATTGTTTATTGATTTTGTGGTTTTTTGAGGTAAGGAATTCAAAAATATCCAGAGTTTTTGTGTAACCAGTAGAGGGCGCTGCCCACGGCATGGCCCACTCCTTTTAGCTGGCATAACTTTGTTTAGGCTTCTTATATCGACCCGACTATTAAAAAAATAAGTTACTTTACTTCTTTTACATTAAAAACGTATAATTTATTGAAGTCGCTAAGAGCAACCATTTTCGAGATAATCACATTTCATATGTCCAATGCAACTAAGTACGTGGTCCAAAAGCAATGGAAAATCGAGCAACGGTGAATTTCTGACTTAAAATTATTGTAAATCAGCTACATTTGCTAAGTGTTAAAGATAAGGTAGATACTTAAGGTTGACTATTTTTTTCTAATAAAAACGATTTTTCGTATACGGAATTACTAATTTTATTCTAATCAAAAATTGTATTTAAGGTTGAATTCTCAACGTCATCTAATCTATTGCCAACATATAACCTATTTCGCGTTGATTTTTTGAGTTTATTATTTTAATAACTAACATTTAAAGAAAATCAATATCGTCGGTACATTATTTAGGTACCTAGTATCTGATATATTACAAAAATATCTATTTATTTCATTGCTAATTTTGGAAGAATTGTATAGTGAAAGAACAATAAGTGACAATGACATAATAATGTTAAAAAAAATCTTACCCGATATTTTTTGCTATACAATTCTCCTAAAATAAGTTAATGAAATTCCTTGATATTTATTAAATATGTCAATTATTAGCTATAGAATATCAAGTCGATACTGATTTTCTTTAAATTTTGTATAAAAGCTAGAGAACATAAATAAATCTATGCGAAATAGGCTATAGGTTGGCAAGCATGTTAATACTCCCACCTTAATAACATTTAAAAGTAACAAAATAGTTAGAAATAAAAATAGTAACGTCGTGATAGCAATTGTTCAAAAAGGCCGCCATTGACCTCAATACATTTCGCTATACGTTTTACAAAATACTTTCGGACTTTAAACAAGAGATCTTCATCATTTCTGAGCAGATTAAAAGAATTTATAATTTGATTGATTTAACTCATTATAACTCGTTAGGTTTTGAAATAACCTAAATGCAGAAGTTCATTGGAATAAAATCCGGACTTCGCGCCGGCCAAGGCAAGGGGCCACCACGGCCTATCCAACGTTCAGGGAACTGTTCATTTAGATAATTTCGCACATTTCCTCATTGGAAAATAAATAATGTCGGGGCATTACTAAAAAAATTATAATATCTACCTATGTATTGTGCGTAGAAAATTAATAACTTTGACAGATGATACTTTGTGTAACATGTTGTTGCCTTAGAAACGTCGTTGTTTTTAATCGAGGCCAGCTGTGATAAATAATACTAATACGAATACACAATTATTTTAAATATTTTAGCATTTTTGCATTAAAAATATCGAATGCGATTATCTCGAAAATGGTTGCTCCTAGCGACTTCAATAAGTTCTACGTTTTTGATGTAAAAGAAGTAAAGTAACTTATTTTTTTAATAGTCTGATCGATATAAGAAGCCTAAACAAAGTTATGCCAGCTAAAAGGAGTGGGCCATGTCGTAGGCAGCGCCCTCAACTGGTTACACAAAAACTATAAATAATTTTGAATTAGTTAAGAAATAATCGCTAAGAAACGAAAACAAAATTAAAACTTTGACACTTTGTATCTTGGTTGTTATCAATTTTGGAATAAAGCAAGTTTAAATAAATCCAAACAAACCCAAACTTGTACCCAATAAAAGATTTTTTTTTGATTATATTTTTTGATTTATTTTTTAATCAATTCGTAAATCAGTTGTATGATCTGTACTGTTATTTACAAAAAAATAATCATGTTAAATTACTTTAAATCGATACCGATTATAGTCCTATTCATATATTTTCCGTGATTTTTCTGGTAAAGGTTGATTTATTGTTTTATTTGCAATATCCCTTAACTCTTAATTAAAACTTAAATTATCTTGCTACGTATTTTTTTTATAATAAAAAAAATTGGAACACACTTTTCGCGACAATATGGCGGACACAAATAAAGGCTACTATGATAAATAATGTAATAGTATTACATTACATAAAATTTACAAAATATGAAGAGTTCATTTTCTTTTTAAATATGTATTTTTTTTATTGATTAAAATACAAATTTAGGTACATGTTTTATAAAGCAGTTAGAGCACTTGTCCCCTTGTAAAACTCGCAGCCAGGCAGCGACTTCTTTTCTAACATGGACGCGTGCTTAAAAATTATGCCTTATAAAACGTGTACTTTAATATACTATTTAAAAACTGATTTTTTAATTCCTACAAGATTATCTAATAACCACAAAAAATAAACCAACTTTTTATAACTAAAATATTCTCGTTAGGAACCAAGTAGTTCCTTTTTAAAATATGGTTAAATTGTTTAGGTAATGTTCAGTGAGCGCCATACAGTCTATCCCTTACTATAGATTGTTCTAAAGTGCTAAGCATGACGGAGAGGGACGAATTGATTTATAACAGTGATCTGTCATTTCCCAGGGTGGTTTACGTTGAATGGAGTCAAGGTCTTCGTATTTCATCACTGCGCGTTTGACCAATGAAATAGGAAGCAAATTTAATACGATTCATTTAATTGACGTTCGTGGCGGGTGATTGATGTCTGATGGTGTGCTTTTACTGCAACTGCAAGACTGCATACCTAATTTTGTGTACCGTGATACAAGTGTTGTGTTCTAATATGCAAGGTTCATTTGTATTAATTTTCCTTTTAATCATAAATTTGATCCCCTGTTATTGTCAACATGCTTTATAATAAGTAAATTAAATAAGGATTAGTCCAAGATTATAGACTGTCGGGGTACCTGTTCGACCGTTCATGTTCGTCCTGGCATTTAGCGACAGCCAATGAAATTTAAATTACGCGTATAATAGCAATCGACGACGCCCCCTCTCCCACTGAACGACTTAAATAGCTAGGTATCAAAACCGACACGATCAGCTGATAAGAAGGAGCTTAATGCAGATTGTTTGCTACTACTAATGGTGTAATAACGCGAAAATAAAAAATAAAAAAATTGTGTGTGCTTAAGACCACACGACAGCAGTGAAAACTTCAACAAGGTGAAATTAACAATATCAAATACAATTTTTCAATTTTGTTTCTTTTAGGTTAGGTTCGTAAGCAATCATAAAAACAACATAAACTTGGAATACGGGATAATTTTACTGCATACGAAAAAAGATATTTCCTAAAATTGAACAACCCTTGAATTTTTACATCTTCAACAGAAGTCAGAAATCATAATAAATTAGGTCCACGGAATAAGCAATTACGGTAAACCTTACTTCACCCTACGTAAATATATAATTTAAAAAATGCCAGAACATACCTAAGACGCAGACGAGTGTCTATACAACGCACACTGTTTGCGGCATGCTCTTTCATATGACGTTCATTCGGATCAGGGTCAGTTCGGATTGAATATAGCAGTTGAAATCGAGCGTAGCACAGCCAAGTCTGACGCCTGACGCCTGACGCCTGACGGCGACGCCTGAGACGGTGACGCGTGACGGCTCAGTTTAATTCAGTGCCCACAAAAAGTGCTAACCGCGCCTAAAGAAGTTTTCACTTCAAAAAACAAAGGCTTAGTTGATGGTGATCATAAACCATACTGTGATCGTTTTGCAGGGCAAATGTTCAAGATTTAAATTTGTAAGGTAATACTAGAACATAAGACATCACCATTTGTTTCATAATAATTCAATATATTTTAGATCGCACATCAAAGCTAATGTAATGAGCAACATTTTCTTTGTTGTAGCAAAATTAAGGCAGCAAAAATTTCCATTTGTCGTTTTATAAATCTTCGTCTTTTGTAATAAAAAAGCGCCTTCGAAGTTCTTGACGACTTGAGTCGCTCGTCTTTTTATGTTAATCGCGCACTTAGGATAATTAAAGAGAAGGAATACGCGAAAAGGAGGCATCGAAAATTGACAACTATTTTAACCGGTTTCCGTTGTGTTAACACAGGGAATGAAAGAAAAGGCAATATTGCAGGATGTCAGAGAAAAGAACAGTCCTTATAACGACATGGCATGGAAGAGACAACTCGTCGGAGAATTGTATAGAGAATTCTCAAACTTTGAAATAATGGCTCTGGCACTAATATAACTGTAATATTGCTGCTTTTATTGTAAGATAAGATTTTAAAGAGTTATTTGGCTTATGATTTGTGAAATTACTTTACCAAAGTTTTAATTAGGAAAACATGTTTCCAAGAAAATCAGTCCAAAGCAGCACCTCGTTATGGAAAATATCGTGCTCTAGAATTTTAATTAATTATATATAATATCAGTAATACTAAAATTAACATGTTGCAATTAAAAGCATCTTAACTTCGCTCATAACTGTATTGTCAGAATAGCGACTCACTTATTCACTTTATGCGTTCACCGAGGCGCGCGGAAATGCTTCCTTAACGTTTTCTTGACTTTTTCGTTGTTGGTGAAACACATTTTATACGTTATCGTTATTTATATCGATAGTTCGACAAATCGATAGTTCGATATGCATGTATAAGTTGATTCGCCTTTCAATTTAATGAGTGATACAAATTCAGAAGAAGATAGAAGAGTAAAACAATTTTTTCCTATGATCTTTGAACATGAGATAAAAGCATGGTTAACTTGGCTAGAAAGGTCTTTTATATCATACGCGAGTTATATAAACTGTAAAAGCTTGTCCCATCGCTTTCATAATAATAATTTCTTACTGCAGTTAACTAGTACCTTCTTAGAAGCATGTCTCCCTTTAATTAAAACTTGTACAAAGCAGTTTCATTGAGTATAAGACATATTATGTCCTTTTTAAAATTCAATTTAACAATAAAGATAGCTTACGACAGTATTGCCAGAGCCATTATTTTAAAGTTTCAGAATCCTGCATACAATTTTCCATCGAGTCTTCTCTACCACGATATGTCGGAATAAGGGCTATTTTTTCCTGACATCCTGCATTATTACCTTCTTGTTTCATTTCCTGTGTTCGCACAATGGAACGGATCTACTTAGTACGTTTATTTGTTGTCTTTGCATTGGTAAAAGCAAAATTCACATCATGAGCTTTCATTAGTATATAAAAGAATAAAGGGCTTTTATTTCAAAAAAGTTTAATGCGTCAATCACGACCAAAATTTGATACTGTTATTTGTTGCTAATTATTGCTCTGGCAATGTACTTATACAAATAATAATAAGCCAATAAGCAGTTCTTCGTAGCATCATCAGCTTTGACTTTCCTTTAAATATTTTTACTGTTCTTAAATGTTAGGCTTTAAATCATAGAAGGTACGCTTGAATCTCAGTCAGCATTAACCAAATTTCGAAAACTGTGAGTAAAGCAACGTGGGCTTTGTGGGGAGGATTGTAGTTTTACAAACTTATCAAAAAATGCACAGTAAGCTACACTAAACTAAAAATAAATATAAGTTTATAGCTGGTATGAGAATACTACATGCCTTTTTTTATTATATCATATTGCAAGTACATAAATTATTAAACCAAGCAGAGAGAGATAATATGTCACGAAATAAGATTTTTTTTGCAGGAATTGTTATAAATTAAAGAAAACGTTTTTTTTTTGCTTGATTTCAATAAATTTCTAGCAGGTTACCCACGCTTCGCAGTAAAACGCGTTCCTCATCTTCATGTCGGTTTTCTTTTCTGTACAAATATCGACATTTCCCCTCTCCAGTGCTAAACCCTCTTTCTTCATGGTAGCACAATGGCGTTTATGCTACCCTTCCATTTAACAATCGATATGCTTGTTCATCTTATTTTTCTCGCTAGTTTTGTTAGTATTTCTCAAAAATAACCTAATTTTATTACATTATCTTTTAATTGAAAGAAAATATTGTGGCATGTCGGACAAGTGTGTAACTATTTTTTATATTGGATTCAAGTTTAATGGATACCCTGGGGCGGGTAGATCTTGACGGCCGTTTCGTCCTTGTTAGGACTCGACGGGCAGCCATAACCCAACCAATTCCAAGAACGACGGAAAAATGTATTAAAAGCCTCCTTGCAAAATCAAGGCGGCCATCAATACACCGTAGCGCCATCTCAGCGGAATCAACTCCAATATAAAAGATCGTTACACTGGTAATAATCGAAAGGTAGACAACTAAATAAACTACGAAGTGCATCACAATACAGTATAGGGAACGCTATTTGCGTTTTCCCCGAAAACATCTGCCATTTTGCAGACAAGAAAACAGATTAACGCTGGCACCCACCAGAATGCGCGCAATCCGTTTGAGTTTCGAGCCATAAAAATGTTTAGAAGGTGATAATTCTTTTAATTATTTTCACGGACACTATATCATCTTCTAATTATCTTTTAATAGAAAAATTATTTTAAATTGTTTTCGTTGTTGCAATATGCCAGAGAGAAGAATAGGCTTTATTTTTTTTTTATTATGACGGCGACGTGGCATGGAAGAGACAACTCGTTAAGGATTGTATAGAGCATTTTAGACTTTAAAATAATAAGTAACGTTTTGGTTAGTAGTGGTCCCATAACGATATTAGTAATTCGGCTGCTTTTAACACTTTGATAAGGGTTTAAAAATGGTTAGCCAATAATTTTATAATAAATAAAGCCATCAATATATTAATATTATTTTGGGTGTGGATCAGATTTAAGGGCGTAATATGTTAAACCAATGGCATCAGTTGCTCCGTGGTTAACTTGTCAGTCGCTGAGAACTCTAGGACGAGAGTTTGTGGGTTCGTATTCCGCCGGCAAAGTGGTTCGAGCCCGGCGGATTTTAGTGGTTTAAGTCTTGATGTCGGTCAAGCGTCGAGCAAAAATTAGGGAAGAGTGAAAAATAAATTAGGGAAGAGTGAAAAATGTCTCATCCCCCAAACTCACGCCATTCGCTCCGGTAACTAGGCGGGATAAGATCGGATATCTCGTGGGGTGCGGGGAAAAGAACACACTCCCCAATCGGTAGGTCATAGAAAGCGTGAAACCAAGAGTTAAAAACCCCCGAGGGTGGGGGGGGGGCTTCTAATGACTGAGGATCGTGGTTCGGAGTCCACGTTAAGTTAAACCGTTGGTCCCATCGGCAATGGTCTCGCTAACGAACGAAGAGGAAAAAATCCGAAAATAATGGGCCTAATGAATAAAAATTAAGCAATTACTTGAAGCACTTACTTTTTAGTAAAAGCAATTGCTTGACTAGCAAATGCTATAACTAAAAGCAATTGCTAGATCTGGATATGAATAAAATTTTGAAGCAGTTGCTGTTTTTCTTACACCTCTGTAGCAAATAATGCTTATTCAAGAGTTCAGACGTGGCTTATCCACTTGTTCAGATAATAGATTTCATATTTAATTTGGTGCCTAATTTGCAAAAGAGTTGACGTAAATACAACAACGTTGGTATATTTATTTAGTACAATAGTAATCTGTTACGTTTTTGTGGAAAATAGGAAACTTATATTTGTGATATGGCAGATTTCAGTGAAAATGAGGAAAGTGATAGTAGTGATGAAGAAATTAACTAAACAGTCGCTTAGCTTCCACAACAGCTTGAGCACTTGTAGGAAATTTAATAAAAATATTGGCCTTCTCCAAAACTGCATCCATTACAGAAGTGTATGTCGTACAGACAGTAGTTTGGTGAACACCGAGTTCTTCACCTACAGAATTTTGAAAGCCCGGATCCGACAATTTCCGCAGAAAGACTTTAATCTTATTTAAAGAAGACAGTGCACCCCCTCGCCTTTTACCAGTATCAATCAAAAAATAATTTGCCAACCACTCAACAAGCAAATGATGCAGGGGTCGACCTACCTTAAAAAGTTGAAAGCAATTGCAACACGAGAAAAAGCAATTTCTTAATTTATTCATCACATTTTAAGCAAACGATAGCAGTCGCTTCTATTTTTTAAGAAAAAGCATTGACTGAAAGCAATTTCTGCACTTTTAAGCAATCGCTGGACGCAATAGCAATTACTTTAGTTTTTATTCATTGGCTTTCAAGAAATTGCTTCGATTTTATAAGAAAAAGCAATTGCTATATTTTTATTCATTAGGCTCAATAACAACAATAATGTTCAAACTATATATTTAAAAAAAATGTTTTTGAGTCAAACGCGGAAATAATTTCTATATACCTAAGAGTATAACAGATTTTCCATAATATCCCCAGCTTAAACCAAAATGAGGGACTACTGCTCTCCGTAGTTAGAAACTTGGATCATAAAACAATTAACAACCTAACCTTTCAACTAACATTTATTCTAAAATATTTGCTATTAACTACCTGTATACCTTCCAGTGATATTGACTTTTTTGGTCAAGCTTAGACTAATATTTAAGTTATATAATAATGGCTGTAAACTGAAATATAGTAAACTAGTAGGGGTGTTTACTATAAATTTATTATCTGAAAATAGCTTAACAACTCACTATGTTACCTTGTTAGATGGGTTTGGTCACTTATTAATAAGAAAATTCGTGTAGACCCTTCTTGTATTCACCATATGTTTTCTAATAATAACGGAACGATATTTAACTTAACACCATTAGTTTTAGAAATTTCAAATTTTGACCATTATTCCACTTTCCTTAATATTGATAATTTTAATATGATTATTATACAGGGTTAGTTGAATAACCGGAACGGCTAATTTTCTTCAAAACTACCAAGGCTAAATCAATGAATTTTGGTACAGGTGGATAACTTAAAAAGTTGAATTAAAAAATGATAGTATCAAATTTTTATCTAAAATGGTTCTATGGGAAAAAGGTTAATTAGTTACAACTCCAACTCTAAAAAAATCCAATCTATTTCCATTTAAAAACGTTTCAAATAATGGGAAAAGAAAGGTTGGTAGACATATTGAACCTAATAGTATCGATAACGATAATAACAACTAACAAACAACTACTAACAATAACATAGCTAGTAAAAATTAATAATATAATAATATCATAATCACATTAATGTACAACTACATTAATTTGATTATGAATTTTTCTTCACTCAAAATTGTATTATGTACTAACTTTTGACCTATACTTGAATTAAGAACTTAGTTCATATGTGTATTTAAACTCACTAAATAGTAAGTTATAATTATTATTACTCATTAACTACTCAATAATAAACATTTGTCAGAAATTACAAATATTTTTAATACATCGCGTGTGCCACGTGTGTGTTAACGCAAAATCAAAAGGCCTTATTTTGTTTGCAAAATATCGAGAGTGCCATGGCTTCAGATTTGTATGACAGAATTACAATTTTTACTAGCTATGTTATTGTTAGTAGTTGTTTGTTAGGAGGGTGACACACTGGAGAAATAAGTTTCATAAAACGTGTGGCTGAAGCAAGTTACGTCAAACTTTTTTTTATGTCAATGCACACTCGAGAAACTTGCTTCTATAACAGTATTCTTTAACACGTCCTCGGATGAAGACGTAATTTTGTTGTGGTGGGTAAACCGCCGAAAAGTTACTACCGAAGAGAAAAAGACGATTTTGGGTACATCCTGCTAACATCGTTAACCTCAAATATAGTGCTAGTGTTGTTGGAAAGAACTCTGGCAACATTCTGATCAGTTTAAGGTGTTAGTGTGTCTAAGTTGTTATTATCGTTATCGATACTATTAGGTATATTATGTCTACCAACCTTCCTTTTCACATTATTTGAAACGTTTTTAAATGGAAATAGATTGGATTTTTTTAGAATTAGAGTTGCAACTATTCAACTTTTTTCCCATAGAACTATTTGAGATAAAAATTTGGTACTATCAGGAAAAGGTAATGTTAATGGGAGGAATCGAACTCAATATAAAAAAGAGTAGTGTAGGCCGGATTCTCACCAGATCGGGCCGACCACAATCGTACAGATTTCGATCACGCGATGAAGATAGTTCACCTAAATACAAATGGGTGCGTGTCCACTGACACGATTTCAGTCGTGACCGATTTCAGTCGGGTGACATTAGTCGTACAAGACGCAGCTTGCAACGTCTTGGTCGGCAGTCGGCTGTTACAACCTGTTGAATTTCGGTGTATTTTAATAATAATTTTGTAAGTTAACCTATCTTAACTTTTAACTTATCGTCGTGGTACGCCAGTTAACGAGTGCAAATGAAAGCACCTCTATTTTGATTTTTCGCTATGTACGGATGCACCCAAAACCGGCGACTGCGTCGTCATCATTCTATACGCAAGTATTATTGCAACAACTTCGTCTTCTTCATTTGACGACATCTTGGAGGAGACTAGAGGTGTCTCCGCTATAAAATATTGTAATATATATACCACCTGACCATAAAATAATCGTACCGATGCAATCCGATGGACATGGTCCCTCGATCTTGGTCGGACCGACTACAATCGAGTCGATCCTGATCAGGACGATTGTGATCTGCCCGATCTGGTGAGAATCCGGCCTTACATTTGAAAAAAAAACATTTCTTGAGTTACAGAAAAAACAAAAAATCTGGAAACGTCGCAATTGTCAATTTTTAATTCAATTTTTTAAATTATCCACCTGTACCAAAATTAATTGATTTAGCCTTCGTAGTTTTGAAAAAAATTATGCCGTTTCGATTATTTCAACTAACCCTGTATTGTGTATCTACCAATAACTACTGTAAATCCAATTTTTTAAAATATTTATAATAAAAAAAAACCACAGGCCTAATTCTGGTAGATGTAAAAGCGTAGCCGATACCCTGAATAAAATAAATAAATAAATGTTAAGAATTAACTTTAAAGCTAGTTTAATTCAATAAATTTAATAAACACAATTAATTTTACAGCTAGTTCTCCAGAACGATTAACTCAGCCCTGTCCGTACATGGGAAAATTTGACGTCAGTAATCTACTTCGAATAGAAGAGAGTTCCTATTCAAAGGAAGTCCGTCAAGAATCTGATGATACTTATTATGACAGAAGGTATTACTTGCAGAGGTTTAAAAAATCGCTCCTCGAGTATACCTTCAAAAGAAGAGTAAAGAGAGTTGACCAGAACAGTAACTGTGATAGTAAAGGATTTACAAGTTTAGTGATAGGATGCAATAAAATGGACACGATGGAGTTTGGTACGGATTGCTCAACTTCTGATCTAATAACAGGTTAGTTATTTAATACCAACATTATTATATATCAATTTATTTCAGTTAATAAATTTACAAATATGACCAATGCCAATAATCCCATACAGTGTGACCAGTAAAGTCCGGACCATATGGTTTTTTTTTCGAAATTTGACTTTGGCATCAAGTTCTGCTTTGACCGAGATGAAAATTAAGCAAAAAATAGTAGTCACGTGATTCGCATTATCTGTCAAATTTTAATTTTTTCCAGAAAATAATTCAAAAGTGGGGTTATTTCAACTTGATGCCAAAGTCTAATTTTGAATAAAGCTATTAATAAAAAAAAATCCCATATGATGCGGACTTTACTAGTCACACTGTATAGGGCACAAATCATTTATAAATAATGCTATTTAAATGTGTTGTCAACATCGTTGGTAAAGTCGATTCACTCAGTAAACCTGCAAGATGGCCGACATGTCATATGACAAAAGTCATTGAAAATGCAAAAATGTATTTTATTTAGCTGGAATATGACTTTTGTCATATGACATGTCGGCCATCTTGCAGGTTTACTGAGTGAATCGACTCTAGTAGAGAGGCGGTGAAGAGCTCGGTGTTGCCGGGAGTAGGGATTACGGTGCATTTACCTTTAAATGTCACCTTGCCATTATAGGATAAATCAACAAATAACCCAACTATCTATTTAATCACCCATGAAAAGTAACTGCAGAATTATTAGTTTCCGAATTCTCGCATACCTACTTGATAGCTGCGAACTCATCTTAATTAGCCTTCAAAAAATATCACAAAACACTAAAAACACAACTGTTATTACACAAAACCGATAAACTGAAGAAAATTTCGGACCGCTGTCAAAGAATCACCAAACGGAAATAGGAATGTTCGATATACATCGATGCCTCAAAAACATCGATTTTTTCAAAGCGATGCATGGTTTTTAAGCAATGCATCGAGGCTAGTATTTGAGGGGTATAGATTTCAAAGTGTACAATCTCCACGTTTCATTAAAAATGAGATAGATGTCGTTTTACATAGTAATTGTAGCCCTGAATCGAAATAAGTCATAATATCTTGTCAAAACTGGCAAGCTTCAACGGATTTTGATGGCAGAAAATTGGGATTAAATTTAAAATGTACAAGCACCATTGACATTTAAGTTTCAAACCGTACAATCTCCTGTTCAATTTTAAAAATCAAAGTGTACAATCTCCAATGGGTTGTTTTGACGTTAGTTTCGAATTATTTCAAAGCGTGTAAAATCCTGCACGGACTTGTTGTGTCCGAGTTTCCTTTTTTAAGATAACCGCATGTGATGCGTCGGTGCGTGAAGCATTAAACAGTGGTTGTTTGTTGTTAACTATTTTTTTTTGTATTTTAATGTATCGTTTTATGATTAAAAATTTTGTGAAAAATGATCCTTAAATTATTTTCAAAGTGGGCAAACTCCATATTTGCTATTTTTATAATGGACAAACTCCAATTGTTATGTCCAAAACGTACAATCTCCATCTCCTTTTTCCAAATAACTTTGATATTTTTTAAAAATGTTAAGGAAAAAAATTGTTTTTTTTAGTCTAGACAAGATGTGCCATAAATACAATAAAAAAGAAAAATTATCGTAATTGTTTGTGTTTAATGAATAATAAGTTTTTTTCATCTACCGATAATTTAGTAAACATGGAGATTGTACACTTGTACACCCACTAGAATGCGCGCAATCCGTTTAAGAAAAGCCATAAAAATGTTTAGAAGATAATATATTGTCCGCAAAAATATTTAAAAGCGCATAATGCATAATGGACAAGTGTGTAACAGTTTTTTTATATTGGAATACAGAGGGATTTATTAAGGGGATAATTAATCATAATAATATTTGCTTGCTGCCGTTAATAAAGCATTATGCAACATTATTCGTCCATGGCTTATAAAGTCCAATACTAAGGATGGGTTATGTGAAAAAGGAATATTCTATTACTTTATCTGACATGCAAAGTTTTAAAAAACTTAAATACATAGTAACAATAAATTAATTAAAACAGGTATGGGTACAATTAATAGAATTCAAATTCAGACAGGGCAGCTAGAAGACTCCGAATACCGATGCGACCTTCGCAACAAATACGTTAAAACTAATGCTAGGACGCGCGGCGATTGCCAATCGCAACGGACCCCCACCAACGTCTTGTGGTTATAGGTTTTAACGGATACAATCCGATTTGGGAACGCTGTTCTGCTTTCTTAATTGTACAGAAAGCGGTTTACTGGGAACTAAATGCCTCTCATTGAGAAGGTTCAATTTATTTCTTAAAAAATTACTGTATTAATAGTAGATTATACCACGAGTCAATAATGATAGCTATTTTTCCTGAGGAATATTTACGAACCGAGCCGCGTAAGCGGCGAGGGAGTAAATATTCTGAGGTAATAATAGCCATTATTGTGAGTAGTATACTCTACTTTATCTACGAATAATTTAATAATTTGAGATTTTTAATGAACAACTTTATTTGTCAATAACATTAAAATTAGTAATAGTACAATTAATAAACTGTATTGGTCGTGAACTATGAATAAGTTTGAAAGAGTTTTCAATACAAATATTTGGAATGTCGGTTGCTGCAAAGGAAGAAGATGCTTCATTACTATTTATTTGTTTAGTAATAGTATCTGCTGTAATTGTCTTGTTTCTCATAGACTGATCAATGTAACCTTCAGCTACTTGTGTAGATTTCCAGCCCCCATGACGCTTTAATCCAGTTATATCGCCTCCTCCATCAATGTACAGAGTGGCAGATGATCTGCGATAACAATGGCCGGTATAAGTTTGAGGATTTGGCAAGTTTAAATATTTAGCAATTTGTCTACCAATGTCTGCAAAATTGTTTTTTCCTATACGTTGTATTGTACATTTGGATTTTTGATAATTTAGAAAGAATGAATTGATTTTTACATGTGACGGGCGGAGATCGATGTACTTCTTTATAATGTTGTAAAACGTACTGTTTATGACGAATGTTCGTACAATTTTGGTTTAAGTCTTGGGTATTGTTATTAAGAAGTTTGTTTGAAGATTCTTTACGTCTTCTATATTCATTTCATAAAGCTCGTTTGAGCGGCATGCGCCCATAATTCCAATAATTAATATAACCTGAAGCAAATAAGAATATGAGTTTTTGAATAGATTAGATTAAATACCTATGTATATTTACCTTATGTAAAAGAAAAACTTCATCAGGAGCTTTATCAATAAATGTCTTAATTTCTTTAGGGGTCAGAGTGGAAGATTTCTTTGCTTGAAATCCTTCAGATTTTCTTTTTAAAAACGCTCGTAGTTTTCCATATTTTTCCAGATCAACGTCATGGTCTATTCTCAACATAGATTTAATTATTGAATAAAATGACCATAATGAAGATGGTTTGTATTTTGCACTAAGTTCAGCAAAATAGGCTAGTAGAACATTTTCGGAAAATGAATTTGTGTTATTTCGAAGACGCCATTCGTTGAAGGTTGCGTATGTTTTATTATAAATAGATTTCGATGTTTCCGGTATTAAGGTAGATGTTGTTGCTGTAGCTAGTTGTACAATTTTTGGAGGTGTACAAGTAAAAGCCTCTTCATTTTCATCCATCCCAATACGAATACATGAACACTACGCGTTTGACAGTGACACTTTTGACTTGGTGTATTTTGTTTCCATGGTAATATTTGATTTGAGAAATTTTGTGATTGGAGCGGGAATATGGACTAATAATCCCTTGTCATTATTCCCTAAGGGATTAATAGGTGGCATTATATTGCGAAAACCACAACTATAATACTTACATTATATATTAGTCGTAGATAAAAGTAGTTCATTATTCAACAAGACTAATGGAACTGCTATACTATCAATAAAAACACTGTACTAGCAAATCTGGAATTGATATAACACTAAAGCGGGTTTTTATACACTAGCAGTTTATTTAATATGGGTTAATAAAAATAAGCTATCAATACAAACTATCGCTTAGCAAATATGTTGTATTAGATCATTTTCCTTGGTGCATTACCAAAAAAAAGACTGTAAAAAACCATTAAATAATTAGAAAGCCAATTTTTCTATGTAATTTCTGTAACAGTTACTAACTGTCAACAAGCCGTTGAATATTCTTATATAAAAGCAGCATAAATTATAAAAATCTATAAATTTTCATATACGGAAAGTGCTTGGCGGTCGGATCGGTGGCTAAAAATTCTCGGATATATTGCAGCTAGTCTGATAAAAAATTTATAAAACGTTCTTTGTAACTACAACACTGTAGCAAACTTTTTCGTAGGTACTTTAAAGCCTGTGCTGTTTTTTGATAAATACTAAATCCGGACATTTAACTCGTTTTATATTTCTTTTCTTCTGGCGAATGGCTTTTTGCTAACTGATAAGAGATTTCTTAGAAGCGAAGCTATGCTGTTAACTTTTTAACAGAATAATACAAAGTTTTCTGCTTTAAAAGCAGTCGAATACAAAGTAATTTTTTACACCAAGAAGTTTTTAAAACGCATGGTTAGATGTTTGGGGATATTTGAAGCATTTTTACCAAAAACACAGCATATAAAATGTTTAAGATCAGGCGAGCTTTTAGAGAAATTATACAGTGTCACCAGTAAAGTCCGCATCATAATATGGGATTTTTTTTTATTAATAGCTTTATTCAAAATTTGACTTTAGCATCAAGTTTTGCTTCAATCGAGATCAAAATTAAGCAAAAAAATAGTCACGTGATTTGCATAATCTTTCAAATTTTAATTTTTTCCAAAAAATAATTTAAAATAGGATTATTTCTAAAAATATCGAAAAAAGTTATTAGAAAAAGTTTTTTTAATGCTGCATAAGATAGTTTTGAATTTTTAACAATATTTTGTAAATTGCACCACTTTTGCAAAATAAGACTCAACGCAACCTACATAAAACTTTTTAGTTTTGACAATGCTTTATTTCAGATACATTTTCGTTAAAGTAGCGCCATATTAAATGTGTGTTTTTCTACAAAATCAAAATTGGGCTATTAAAATTTGGTCGCATGTGATGCAAAGTTTATTTGTTTTTGGCCCTCTATAAGGTAACTTCATAAAATAAGTATTTTTAAAAACGTAGTTTGTGTCTGAAAGTAATACACCTTATTAAGACAAAAAATAATAGAGTCATCAGTAAATTGTTAATAAAGTGAAAAATAAATTTTAGTTTAACTTAATGTAAAGTTTATCTATTTTCAGCGATTTAATTTAAAATCCTTTTACTTAATTTTTTATTTTTTTACTTTCAGACACAAACTACGTTTTCAAAAATACTTATTTTATGAAGTTACCTTATAAAGGGTCAAAAACAAATAAACTTTGCATCACATGCGACCAAATTTTATTAGCCCAATTTTGATTTTGTAGAAAAACACACATTTAATATGGCGCTACTTTAAAGAAAATGTATCTGAAATAAATACTAAATAAAGCCTTGTAAAAACTGAAAAGTTTTATGTAGGTTGCGTTGAGTCTTATTTTGCAAAAGTGATGCAATTTACAAAATATAGGTAAAAAATTAAAATTATCTTATGCAGTTGAAATTTTGCAAGTGGGCTAGAAACTGCATTTAAAAAAACTTTTTCCAATAACTTTTTTCGATATTTTCAGAAATAACCCCACTTTTGAATTGTTTCTTGAAAAAAATTAAAATTTGACAGATAATGCGAATCACGTGACTACTATTTTTTTTGCTTAATTTTTATCTTGATCGAAGCAGAACTTGATACCAAAGTGCAAGTTTTGTCAGTGAAAAAAAAATTAGTAGTATTTTAAACTAGATGATGAGTTAAATTTATTCGTACACACCTTTTGTTAGTTGGTTGCTTGGTATAATACCTAAGTAGTAATTTTTTAGATAAATTTATTTTAAAAATAACGGTAGAGTAACTTTTTAATTATTGAAATAGAATTGTAATAAAATCAAAGACCCCCTTTGGAGTTCGAATTTACCTACTTTTTAATTATTTTTTTTGTTTTAAATAACCTGGACGAATAATGACATGAACAAAACTCATTTCACCTAAACCAACCGTTTTTATTTCTATGATGATTATTCAATCCTTTCTTAATATGAAATTTCTTAAGTGGGGGAAACAAAGGAACAAAAAATAGCATTAGGGTTTAATTTGAAATTATAAAAAAGTTGCAAACCCCAAAAAAGACCTTTTTTTATTTGACAAAAAAAGAAAAATGTTTTATTAGGAGTAAAAGCGATACTCTTATGATGAGTCTGCAGGTTTTCATTACAGGCGATTCATCAGAAGTTGCTTTTACTACGAATACAATATACTAGTTTTTCTTCAAACGTCATTTAAATATGAAAATATAACGATACAAAAATTATATATTTATTCATGAGAACACAGTCAACCTTTTACTTCCGCTGCTATTAGCAACCGAAGTAAAAAGTAGGGCTCGGAATTTTTAAAATATAAGTATTCGAATAGTCGTTTGATATGTTATTCGAATAGTCGAATATTTAAATAGTCGAATATTCGAATAGTCGTCTATTTAAATATCGAAATACAGTCGTTTAATCACGGTAGAAAGTGGTTTAACTGCTTAAACATAATAAAGGAACATTTTTAAGTATTAGTCATTTTTAATATCTAAATTATCGAATAATAATAATGTGCATTTTGTCGAATAAAGTAAGATGACAAATAAATAATTCTGTTAAATTATTCGAATAGTCAAATATTCGAATTTTGAATAGTCGAATATTTGAATAGTCGAATATTTAAATAGTCGAATATTCGAATAGTCAAATATTTGAATTTCGAATAGTCGAATATTTGAATAGTCGAATTTTTTAACTAACAAAAAATTCGAATTCATAATAGTCGAATATTCCAATATTCGAATTATTCGAATATAAAAAGTACTTTTTCTTCCTCTGCCAATAGCAACCGCCTTCTGACAAAGAAGCAGAACTTTTAATTTAAGTAGAAAAAGTCAGGTTTATTGACGTTTGAAGAAAAAATGTATTTGTATTTTTTGAACTGCCACAATGACAATTGTTTTTCGAATTTTTATTTTGACAATTTTTTGAAAATGCGTATTTTTTTAAGACATCAAAATAAACATTTTTTGTTGAATTTGATTTTCTATTATTTTCTTATTTCAACTGCCACGAGAGCACTAAAAATTCAAGGTTAAAATTTTAAAGATTGCATATAAAAAAATCGGTCAATGGGAACACTGAAACTCTTTGGTCTAACTATTTTTTTATATTTAATGTTTTAAGCTGCCACATTACCGATATTTCCGATCAAGAGTCTCACAAATTAGGCAACAGTGTGATAAATAGCCCAATCTGGCAACACATTTAGCTGTAACAAAATCACTAATAGAGTGGGATCTTACACAAGCGTCTAGCTAGAGTCTGGCTGTTGACTTTTCAACCGCCCAATCAAAATTCGCAATAAAGCGCTGGAAACTTAAAAATAAATGTGTTAAAATGCGCACATAAATCATTGTATTATTTTCTATTAAATTAAGGAGAACAAATTGATGAAATAAAATAAAAAACAACGAATTAGGTACCTTGATTTTCGCAGACAAAAAAAAGTGAATAATATGGAGATATTTCCTAATGCGGAGATTTTTTTGAAGTGGATAGTTTAGATTGGAAAAAAATTGTATAGTTTTAAGAACGGTTTAGACTATAGTGATGTTACAGCCTACTTACCTAGGTTAATAACGTACTTACGACTTTTACAGGTTTTGATTTTTTTTTTCAAGAAATCTTATTGAAAAATACAATATAATTAATAAAACAAAAAAAGGAACACATGACAATTTTCGGTTTCTTTTAAAATATTTTTATAAAACAATTCTCATTACGTAACAACATTGAAACTGTTTATCTTCTGGAGATAAATTTAAATTATGGCATATAATTGTTAAATGGTCAAGTATTGGATTTATTCTGTAATGTTGATATTTGTAGTATATATGTAGGTACACTTGAAAATCTGATTATTTCTAACGTATGTAATTTTACGTTGCTTCCTTTCATGCCTTGGAATTCACTGTTTATTGTTGAATTGTTTGTTACATTTACAACACTTGTAGTTTTGTTTGTGTGACGAACTTTTAAGAATGTTGAGGAGGAGAGTGTTTTTGGCATACGTGACGTTTCAAAGAAACCTATACCATTTTAATTTTCTAATTTGAAACAACCGGCTTTATCTCTATATTACTTTATTTAAGACGGCGGCCTATGATTGGCCAGTTGAAAAGTCCATAGTCAGACTCTAGACGCTTGTGGAATTTACTTACAATAACCATAATGCCACTACTAGGGATGGAAAGACCCGGTTCATTTTCGTGACCCGGTTCTCAGCAGATCATTCATTAGAATGACCCGTTCATTAAGCAAGACCCGTTCATTTGAACGACGTACCAAACTATCGTAGCTCGATTGGTTAAATCAGAGTGTTCTTGTAGTTCATCTTTTTCTCACTAATTCTCGCAGCTCGCACATACACACCAGGTCTTCGGGATCATAATATGAACGATAGGGTCACAAAGCGTGATTGATTCAATCACGGATCTTTCAAAAGATTCGGTCATTGTGAACGGGTCGTTCATGAACGACCCATCCCTAGCCACCACGTTCAACGTCTGCCAGATGTTTTTTTGACTGTTCGACGTGCGTGCAAGTGTTTAAAGCTCAATTAAAAATCAAAAATCAAAAAGTATTTAAAAAAAATGTCGCGTAAAACCCAAAATGAATTACAATGTCCTATATTTGGACCTTCAATATGTGCTAAAATGTTCTGCCAACTTATGAAAATATAAATAATTGAATATGAACTGAAGTCTGTAGCAAGAAATCCACGACAAACTGCAACGGAGGCAACTAAAGTGGTTAAGAAAAAATCTCAAAAATTTGGGGCAAACCTTCGATTCTCACTGTACTGTAATGCACTATCGTTAAACGTATAACAAGTTATCGTCTTAAAATAAGAACTTAACCAAAACCTTATAAACAACGAAATGAAGTCACAAGCTATCAAAATCAGTTGCAGGATCTTAGAACACAATCTAAGATCCTATTTGATGTGTGCCTGTAAATGTCCCAATTTCAATTTGTGTCGACAAAATGTTACAATTTCCGCAAACAGAACTCCCTCTTTTTTATTAGACCAAAGAATATTAAGACATATAGGATTATTATTTCAGTCAACTAAAATGTTACAGAAGCGGGTTAAATGAAACGAATTAAAAACAAGAAGCGGATCAAATCAAACATGCCAGAAAGGAAGATTTAAGTATCAAAAAATTAGCGGAAATATCCCGGACAGAACCCAATACTTCTCGACAGGTTTAAATCGAGCCTCAAGCAAGTTCACAAAATTCTTGTAACTTAATACAACTACCTGTTTTTGGCTGGTTTTAAGTCGTTTTTTGGTTATTTTTGAGCTTAAAAACAACTAAAAACAGTTAAGAACCCCAAAAAACCATATAAAAAAGGAATAAAATTTCAAAATTTTTTTAAAATTCCGTTGTGGCAGTTTACATTGTAAAATTAATAAAGACATTTTCTCTCTTTTAACGTGATGTAAATTTGTCGATTTTAAAAATAAAAAATTTAGGGTCGTTGTGGCAGTTCAAATAATAAAAATCTCAAGGTTTCTTCTATGAAGTATTTTTCTGTTCGTATTTTACAGCTTTTTAAAAATGCAGACACAGATATTTACCAATTTTAAAATCATCTATACAATCCGACCCACCTTAATATACAATTTAAGAAATCGTAGCTGTAAAACAGATGTAAAAATAAAAATAAAATCATACAGGAATAAGAAAAGCTTAGCGGTGCCAAAATTAAAGATATGGCAGGCATTATCATAAAGAATTTAAAAAAGTCTAGTAAAACAACATTGTAGAGATCTTTTTCGTGCTTTTAAAACAGGCTAGTTCTTTTTTAAACATACCTAATCCGTTGGCACAACTCTTTCTGTTTGTAAGCTTCTTTAAATGGTTTTTTTTGTTATCCGATAAATGTCTTAGTCGTAAAACAACGCTATTAACATTTCAACAGAATAATTCCAATGTTTCGTTGGGTAGCAATGAGATCTACAGCGGTTTTCTTGACAGGACAGTTTATTCTTGTTAGTTAAAAGACGTTGACTAATCCTATACAAAGTGTTATGAACATGACTTATTATATTTTAATAAGTAACTCCTAGTAGGTCCTATAAAGAAACAGTTAATATTTTCTTTTTTTTAATCAATCGTCTAAAAAAATGTTGGAATTTGTTTTCCTGTCAGAATTTGCGACTTAAAATATAATAGGTTATTTCTATAACAACCTGTATATGTCTGGAAAACTTGAATTTTGGGATATTTCTATGCAAAGAACTAAATAAGTTTGATGAAAAAACAAAGGGTATATTTATTTCAAGAAAATAATTTTTTTTTTAAAACTAAATTTTTTTTTTGGCAAACAATTTGTCTTGTTCACATTTTTCGGTTTATTTATTTGCCTACTATTTTTGTAAATTTATTGGTCATCAATTATAAATATTAACTAAATGAGAGACAAGTAATATAAAATACGTAAATTTTAATATTATTAGTTCCTCACCGCGTGTAAAATAAACCCAATTTTTGCCCTTCGTTGTCACCGAATTTCACCGAAACACTCAAAATATGATTATTACGATTATTATTTATTTATTTGCAGGTTTTTTTTATAATAATATTGAAAAGCACTAACATTGTTTTGTTTTTTTTAATAAAAATAAATTCAATAAAAGCATCATTACAAAACCATAGATTAATAAATCTGTCCGATTTTGTAATGAAAAAATATACACCCATTTATATTATTAATTTTAATCACGTCATAAATATATTTAAAAATATAAGTAAGTAATTCAGAAATATTTAACCAAAAAAAAAGGAAAAATTATAAATAAGGGAGAAATTATAATAGAAAAATTGTAATATTTAGTATTATTATTATATTACCTATATATAAGTTGGCTTACCTTTATATAATTTTGCATAATCCATGATTTTAATTTTCTTTTAAAAGTCAAAAAACTCATAGTTTTCAAATTAGTAGGTAATATATTAAAAATTTTGATGCCAACAAATAAAGCATTATTTTTTAAAAGTGTTGAATTAAAATTATCATAACATAAACATAGATTTGTTTTTGTCTTGTTTGGTATATATGAGTAATGTTATGTAATAAATTTTTATTTTTATATACAGTCTGACCAGTAAAGTCCGCATCATATGGGATTTTTTTATTAATAACTTTATTCGAAATTTGACTTTGGCATCAAGTTCTGCTTCGATCGAGATGAAAATTAAGCAAAAAAATAGTAGTTACGTGATTCGCATTATCTGTCAAATTTTAATTTTTTTCAAAAAATAATTCAAAAGTAGGAATATTTCTGAAAGTATCGAAAAAAGTTATTGGAAAAAGTTTTTTAAATGCAGTTTCTAGCCCACATGCAAAATTTTAGCTGCATAAGATAATTTTAATTTTTTACTCATATTTTGTAAATTGCACCACTTTTGCAAAATAAGACTCAACGCAACCTACATAAAACTTCTTAGTTTTGACATTGCTTTATTTCAGATACATTTTCTTTAAAGTAGAGTCATATTAAATGTGTGTTGGCTAAATTGGGCTAATAAAATTTGGTCGTTTATTTGTTTTTGATCCTGTATAAGGTAACTTCATAAAATAAGTATTTTGAACATAGTTTGTGTCTGAAAATAATACACCTTAATATTAAGACAAAAAAGAACACAGTGTCATTAGTAAAGTGTTCATCAAGTGGAAAATAAATTTTAGTGGTGGGTAAAAAATAAACAATATCTTATGCAGCTGAAATGTTGCGTGTGGGCTAGAAACTGCATTTAAAAAAACTTTTTCTTATAACTTTTTTTGATATTTTCAGAAATAACCCAACTTTTGAATTATTTTTTGGAAAAAATTAAAATTTTACAGATACCTAATGCGAATCACGTAAATACTATTTTTTGTTTAATTTTCATCTCGATCGAAGCAGAACTTGATGCCAAAGTCAAATTTCGAATAAAGTTATTAATAAAAAAAATCCCATGTGATGCGGACTTTACTGGTCACACTGTATATATAAAATAGAAGTTTTGTAATAAAGTTGTTTTAAACTCAGAATATTATTATTAACAAATAGTATTTTTGAAGGAAACAAAATATGTTTATTAAATATTATTTTGTATTGTTATAAGCGGTTTCAAATTCGAGTCGTATGATGGGAAGCAATATTTTTTTAAAACTTTTTTTCTAAAAGAAATTATACTTTCGGCAGTTTGAAACGTTTTACTGAGATTTGATAGGTGTAACGCTCGTCACAAGTCAAAAGTTTTAAACTTTTGTTTTGTTTTGGGTCATACAGAACCTAACGCCAAAAACAGATTTACAAAAAATAACACATAAAAAAGTTTTCTATATGGTGCAGACTTTTCCGCAAAAATAATATGTAGAATTATTAAACATACAAAAGGTGTTTTTACCATTCAAGCTGCTTTCAGCATTGCTTTAAAATAAAAGCTCGGTAACGTTTCATCAAATAGTTCAAATCTCAACTTTAGGTATAAATAATTTCATCAAATACGAAAAAAAAAACGGTAAAAAGAGATGATTAATGCGCTGGGTCAAATAAGCGAATTCAGTATTTATCCAAAAGCTGCGATGCTTTAAAAAGAGTAGAAAACTAGCTGTAAAATAGGTAATGGTATGGGTATTAAAAAACCACACGGGCTACAACATTTCCAAATAACTTTCAGCTAAAACACAGCCAGGCTAAATTTGTTACCTTGGAAAGCGTTCGATTTTTCTTTGTTAAGGCCATATAAAGATAAAATATTAAATTTCCTTACGGATACGTGTCGAATGAATTTTTGGTTTTAAACTTTACCGTATTTTTATTGACTTTAACTTAACTTTAAAAATAGAGTTTAAAATATTTTTAAAATGTTCTTTTAGAACAGGGTTTTTAAATTTTATATATTTTTGAAGTATAGTTGTATTCATAAAAAAAAACGTACACGAAATAGAATGAGAGGAAAACATATTAGCGGAAAACCGGCTTTTCGCATGTTAAAGGTTATTAAAAATTCAAAGCATTGTCATTGGGCGTTAGTTCAATAGGATAACAAAAATAATTTTGTTTATAATATACTATCTTCATTATTATATCATAACAGTTTTATGAAAATTACAACAGAAACAAAAAACGTTTAACAAGAATAAATAAAATCTAATATCTGGTCATATATCCCTGTTTTTCTATTACTTGAGGCAATCTATTCGGAATTGACTGAATTATATTATTTGATACAATATTTCATCAAGCTCATCCCAGCACGCATGTAGTATTTTCCATAAATCTTCTGAATTTTGTGGCCTAAATTTTCGATTATATATTTTTTTTACGATTATTCCCCAAATATGTTCAATTGGATTGATATCGAGACTAAGCGACCCAAGGCAGCACCTCCACATTATGGGTTTAAAACGAGTTGGTTACAGCATTGGCAGTGTGGACTGGACAATTATCTTGTTGAAATATAAAAGTATTATTGGGATATATTTGCTCAGCAGATGGGAACAATATGTTTTCTAAAATGTTAATGTAATCTCCGGCATTAAATCTTCCCTCTATTCGCCAGCAAACACCAGGTCCATGAACACTTATCCAGCCCCATACATTTACATAGAAAAGTCCATGTCTAGAAGTAAGGGCGGGTTAGTATATCGCTGTTCAAAACTGGAATTGTTTGGACGGTACACACGAATTTATCCGTTATAAGTCGACTGGAACGTTTCTTCAGCAGTAAAAATGACCCTGTTCCAAAATTGAGGGTTGCGGTATTAATTTAAACCAAAAATTATCCTTGATTGTCGCTGTTCTTCGGTAAGAAACATTTTTTTTGCAGCTGGGTGACATTTTAGTTTCAATTCCTTGACTCTCCTACTGGCGGTAGGTTCGGAGGCAGGAAATGCTGTATCAATAATAGCATCCATTGCAGTTGCAAATGGATTATTTCTAAAAAAAAAATAAGAAAAAATTATTTTTAAAGTGGGCCAATTTATACTAACACAATTTATAGTATATTTTGATAAGGGAAGGGTAATCGGAAAATCTGCTAAATAAGTAAACGAGTTCTCTAGAGGATAGATCTTTCAATATTTTTAAATTGAAGTAAATCGTATACTAGTGAGGTTTCGGAGAAACTCGATAACAGCTGAGTGCAAAAATTGATTTTATTTTAAATATGGTAATGCAATCTTAAGAAAATTTTTTGATACGGTATTAAGTAATGTTATTGTGCCTTTGTTTTTCTTTTATTTTAAAACTTTATAAGTATTTTAAAAAATAGAGTAAGAAAATTTATTGTTATCACGGTATACGATCCTCTGCATCTTGTATTATTTCAAATAAATTTTTAAATATCTAGAGCGAAATATTATAGAGAAAGTATATTTTGCTTTTATTCACGCACGCTCTTGAATCCAATACTAATAATTTATTTACCTTTTAGCTTATTCATGTCATGGTAGGTGGGAGGAAAATGGTACATCCTACCTGATAACCACCCCGATAAGTAGGGCGCATGGATCGAGGAAGTTTTGTTTTATGTACAAAGAGATTGGTCCCAACTTAGTGTCGTTCTCTGCTTCCAGTTATTGCAATCGTCTTATTCAACCTGGTATTACTGGAGAATTAATATTTAATGTAACTAATAGAGGTAAGTAAATAGTAACGCAGGATGTTTTTTTTATCGACATGGTCTAGGCAGCCAAGGCCCTAACTACCTATACCTATACACCACATTATTTATTCATACTCATCATTATTATTTTGTCTTCCGACATTTAATGCGCCGTGAAAACTCCCTTGCGTCTCGCCGTACTGAAAATAGTATATTAAATAAAAAGTGTTGAAACTGATACTTTTAAAACGAGGAGGTATTTAGCACGAGGCGTTATAGCCGAGTGCGGAAATTCTCCGAGTGTGAGAAAATCACTTTCACACGAGTAATGTACACAATTTTTCCTACGACCATACAAAATAATCAAAAAGAGTTTGATTTGTTTTTAATAGTTTGTAGGTATCACCATTGTGTTACACAAATTTTTTCAACACTAGAGTTGAAAAAATAAAAACAATGTCCACTTAGGTACACATTTTAACTTACCTAGATTTTAATAAAAACAATAACTTTTTCTCCTGTTTGCTTACGCACATCGTACCTATAATATGTACTTACAGTGAATAAATTCCGTTTCTGATTTTTTAGCTGCTTGCATTCTTTCAATAAAACAATAATATACCTAAATATACATGCAAAAACAACAAAACACAAAACCAAAACATAACCTCAACATTATAGAAAGATAGAGATGGAGTTAAACATCGATAGCTTGTTAATTATAAAAGTTCTATCTATATTCGATTTGTTTTGAATATTGCTAAAATAAATTTACTTTCTTAAAGCATATTCACTTGTCCCATAACCTTAAACATTGTAGGGGTATTTTTATCCGAGATAATTGTAAAATTATAAATCGGTATTTCCTAGGGTATTCTATTTCTGCTCTATAGCTGCCCCTTTTTTTCTGTGGTTCAACTCAGTTGACAATGTTGACAGGTTTGATGGGTTGCCTGACATATTTCTCCTTTTTAATATATTATTATTTTTATCAGTCTGCTGTCAAATTTGTCGGCCATCAGCTGTTTTATATTTCAACACACGTATTAAAAGAAAATATTTCAACACGCGTGTGATATAAAGGATTTTCTAGCCAATTTAGTTATTTCTTATTTTCATAGGTGGTCGTAGGAAAAATTACATATTATGTCTAGGCCTTGCAAGACTGTCGCATTAAACAGAAAGAAAGATAAATATATGTCCCTCTCTTACTGGTTCATAGGGAATTTGTGCCTTAGCCAGATCTCAAATCATGCCGCGATTGGCGGATTTTCACGTGCTGTATTTTGCCTAGTCGACTAGTACCAATCGGGTTAGTCCTTCGTCTTTGCTTCCGCTACCAGATACCAAATGGCAGCTGTTTTTAAGACGGGTTTTCTTGTCGAAATATTAACTTTAAAAAATATTTCTATCATAATTTAGTTCTTGTTGTAGCTTAGGTGTTAGGTTAGGTCGGTGTGTTGTCCAGCGTTTTTTCTCACTAAAAATGAACCACTAGTATTGTATTTATCAGCTAAGAATATAAGTAAGACTATATTTACACAACTTGAACTTAAGTCAGGGCCGTACTTCACATTTTTTATTATTATCTTTGAGCACTTAGAACCAACAATCAATAATAATAGAACAAGGTGCATTGTCTTTTATTGCTCCTGAGGTGCTTTGTACGACTTCGTATTCGGGAGATCGTAGTGTGTTGAATGAAGTTGACGACTTAAACATCATCTTAAAGGATTCATATTATCTATGACAGAATAAAGAGGAACAATGGCGGCACTATAACAAAATTAACATGTAAACTCAAAAAACAAGCAAATTAAAAAGTATTTGGAAAACTATAAGCTTCTACACTAAAAAACCGGTTTAGAAGCGTGTGATATGTTCCAAAACATATAATTCATGGAATAGTAATTAATTGTGAGCTAATCTGTGCGTCGTAGATATTTAACAAAAAAAATATAACACCTGACGGACACACAGTCCAACAATATACTACCAAAATATCTCATAAACACAAAATAATGGCAAAGCTTGTTTTGAAAACACACATAAACTTTAAAAACTAAAACCTGTTTGTGACGGCTCTGCGAGTTTCGAGGTTACCGAATAAAATGTTAATATTTTGCGGGAAATAAAAATAATTATTTGTTATGTTTCAGAATTTTATTCAGTTTCTTGACAAGTGTTTAGGTCAGTGGAGGAAGTAAAATAAAATACTTTTGAAAAAGTATGTTGTGATAATACCACAAGAAAGATACTTATGGCACTATTACAGTTTTAATTAATTAAAATATCTGTAATAATTGTACTCACCGATAGAATTTAAAAAAAAATCACTAATAAAATCCAGTATCTGGAATTAAAGCAGTCCAAAGTAAAATGTTCAAATCAAACCCTATTCATTTTGAAGGAATTGCGGCGAAAATTTTTTGGGTGCCACGCCCTTTTTTGGGTAAAATAACCGTAAAGCTTAATCTGCGGCGATATGCCAGACTTTAAAACACTCTTTTAATTTAAAAGAAATTTGAAAGGGCGACAAAATAAACAAGTTTTAAAAGCTTCGAGGGCATTATCCGTGACAGATGAACTTTGTTTATACAATTGTACTATACATATCTGGGGGGGGGGCGGGCCCCCAAGCCCCCTCGTAAATACGCCACTGATGTAGTATGTTTTAATATTGTATCATAATTAAATGTATATCTATAATAAAGAAATCAGAACATGAAAATAAAGCTAAAAAAATTGTTTTTTAATATATTTTGCATTGGATGCCGCTGCTTTTAAAATTTTTATTAAGTCATTAGAAAACCGGACATTCTTCGGTCCGGTTTACCAGCATTTTCGCGATATTATATCGACTTATCGACGGACTATTATTATAATAGAATATATCTTATAATATTAAGGTGTTGATATTTTTATATAAAAAATGTTTTTTCAAATTTATTGGTTTTGTTTTTTTATTTAAAAATAATAAATATTTATAGTTTTTTGTACATATTATTTTTAGTTTTTGCGTCCTCAACCTGGTCTCTTGGGGGGGGAGGGGTAATTACCCCCAGTACCCCCCCCCCCCCGTAGGACCGCGCTTGATCAACTGTCGAAACGCATAAATGCAACATAACTGCAGTCTAGCTTACGGTATGTTTTCTGCTGTAATCAAAACGGCAATCTTGAAAAAAGCAATAGGTGCCGAAAAGTTAACTACTAAACAATCAGTTTTCTATTTATTTATCCCAAAAACGGCATAACTTGCAAATATTACTTGACAGACTACTAAACTTACTTCGTTATTGTGTAATATTGCTGATATTATTTTATTATATTTTTAGGTCAATGCATGGATATTAACAAATCATCGTCAAATTTTGCCTCGTGGAAAGCAATACTTTTATGTATTGTCTTAAGCTGGTGTGTAAGATCCACCCACATACTGCAGCATTATAGATGATCAACTTAGGGATATTTAGATATTTAACAAATTTAAATAATAAAATGAGACTGTAAGATAACGGTTGTGTTAAGATAAAATCTTGAGCAACAAATTTGGAAAGTATACAATTTTAAGGTAGAAAGTTTACAACCACACATTTTTACCTAAATGCATTCAAACTCCAAATTTGCAAAAGACTTAGTAACTATTCTTTAAGGTCTTATTGTATATTTTCAAATTTTAATTCAAGTCCTAGACTAAGGTAGTTTTAAGTTTCTACAAAGATGTCTTGCCATTTATAAAAAATAAAGCAATTTTGACACTTTGAAGTAACTTTGGTTTGTAACAAACGTTTTTTGAATTCATAGAAAAACAGTTTTTTAGTGTATCTTAAAAGCACTATTGGCTATATTTGAGAAAAAGTTTGTGTTTAAATTTCTTGCAATAAATTTCACTATAGATAAGAAAGATAACAATGGAAACTATTCAAGTCGCACACAGTTTAGTAAACAAAACGCCTGCATTTTAAAGTTAGAGGTTATTTAGGCTAAAATATTTTTTTTAAAATGTCTATTCTCAATAAAAAAATTACTACGAATATTAGGTTCTGTGACACACACAGAGTACAGTACACTGTGTCAGAGTTGCACTAGAGAGATTACTCTTGCTTCTAAACAGTCCAGAACTTTCCCTTCCCAATATGTAATACGAATTCTGATCGTGGATTTTAAAAAAATTTTCAGTTTACATTTATTATACAGTGTCCGCAAGAAAGTCCGCATCAAATAGGATTTTTTTTTTATTATTAGGTATAGGTAAAAATTGAAAAAGCAGTTAGTTTTTGCTTACCTAAAAACCAAAAATGACGTATACTGAAGCAGCTGCACGACTTGCGTTACCTGTCAAATTTGACATTTTTAATAAAATAGGTTGAAAAATGCCCTTATTTATAAAAATATCGAAAAACTTTATTCGAGAAAGTTGTTTATTTAGGCATTTTTAGCCTTTGTACGAAATTTTGACAGTCTAATGCAATTTTTATTTTTGGCCAGATTCTTGAAAATTTTGATCAACCCTCGTAGATTAACTTTTATACATCGATATAAAACCATTTGCATTTACTTTATTTGTAATCTTAATGCAATTTTGTGTGACATTTTTGTTTCCAATTATTTATTTTGCTTCAAAAACTGAAATTGTTATTGAGCAGTATGTAATGTTTGATGCAAAGTTTATCTAATTACATCAGTTTTGTCAAAACCGACGTTTCTCATTTTTCTTAAGTTAGTAAACAGATGTACAAAATGAAAATATTAGGAAGCTTTCGTTGAAATTTTACTTAATTATTATTATTAAATTAAATTAATTATATTAAACTATATTTTTGTTGAATAAAATGTTTCGAGCGATTAATATTGATTCTTTTGGATCCAATATTAATTAAGTAAAATTTCAACAAAAGCTTCCTAATATTTTCTTTTTGTACATCTGTTTACTAACTTAAGAAAAATGAGAAACGCCGGTTTTGACAAAACTGATGTAATTAGATCTTTGCATCAAACATTACATACTGATCAATAACAATTTCAGTTTTTGAAGCAAAATAAATAATTGGAAACAAAAATTTTACACAAAATTGCATTAAGATTACAAATGAAGTAAAGGCAAATGGTTTTACATCGATGTATAAAAGCTAATCTACGAGGGTTGATCAAAATTTTCAAGAATCTGGCAAAACATAAAAATTGTATTAGACTGTCAAAATTTCGTACAAAGGCTAAAAATGCCTAAATAAACAACTTTCTCGAATAAAGTTTTTCGATATTTTGATAAATAAAGGTATTTTTGAACCTATTTTAATAAAAATGTCAAATTTGACAAGTAACGCAAGTCGTGCAGCTGCTTCAGTATACGTCATTTTTGGTTTTTAGGTAAGCAAAAACTAACTGCTTTTTTAATTTTTACCTATACCTAATAATAAAAAAAAATACCATTTGATGCGGACTTTCTTGCGGACACTGTATAGTTTTTAAAAGTGTGTTTAGAGATTGATGCTCATCATCGATACGAAAACAGGTTAATAACAATTAACGGTTTAGTGTATTTAGTTTAAAGAATTTCTACATCAACAAAAGATACTTAGATAAATTATTAGAATAGTCCATTACTTATTTCTTTTTTGGGCCAGGCGTTTAGGTATAAATGTTATTTCCAAAAACGGTTGTTACATACATTATCATACTATAATCTGTGATGTAAGTTATATTTTTTGGTCTTACTTATAATATGTAGTACCCCTTTGTGTATTATCACATTAGATATTTCTGAATAAGCTTAAGACCCTCTTTTATTGCTGTTTGGTAGACATTAGTATGTTTTAAATTTAGTAGAGAAAAGTAACCATTTATAAAGCTAATTTTTTTGTCAATAATTGTTGTTAACGTGTTTTTTCCACATCTTATTCAAGTCAATTAGCCCTACATTATTGATAAAGTAATTTACTACAGTCAACTTCACCGGTATTGACAATGAATAGCTTTCCCGGAGTAAGTGTACGGGAACCCATTGGTTGTAGCGTGTAAACTTACAAATTAATAAGATATAAATCTGCATTATAAGCAAGTCTACAGTTTCCAAAAAAAAATGGATTTGAAATATACACTCCTCTGTTAACGCTTTTTTCATAATTAAACATAGTTACATTTAAACCATTACTAGATATCATGCCTATAATACCGTTAACTACTTTAATTTTAGGTTAAAACATCTTTAAAACTACGTTTTTAGGCATTATCTACCGTCTTCTTTAGGCATTTTAGCTCTACAATCGCTTCACAGGATAGGTATTAGGTTATGGTCAAAACCTATTGCAAGGTTTGTATAAGTCATCTCTCTTACCTGTCTTTTAAAAGTAACAATGTCAATTTACACTGTTGCTTCTGAAAGTACGGTATACGTTAATCAATTTTTGCTCCTCTCAAACAGTTTAAGAATATCTTTATCTGATACTGGAAATTCGTTATTTTCGTAAATGTAGATATTATAATAAGTGACAGAAACCCGAACACCCAGTAAAAATGATTTAACTTCAATAATATTTTACATAAACATCCGGAGGGTCATAGTAAGGAAATGATTTCAATCCATCCTTAAAGACAGACTAAGTTTATTCGGTTTGTTCGGGTTTCTTCGGGTTTGTGGAATGTGAAACTGATAAGGCTAAAAATTTAATCATACCTTCCTTTTGTGATGATAAACTTGTATACAAAATATTATTAGAATTAAATCATTTTTACTGGGTGTTCGGGTTTCTATGTCACTTAATATACTTTAGCCTCAAATGTAAGCTGCTTGTAAAAGCATCATAGAAAACAGCTTATCATTAGCAAAAAATACTATACATATTAATAATTATTGGCCATAATTAATAGGTAGGTAATAAATTTAAAATTTTAGCTTGCAATATAGGTTTGCTATAATTTTTATTATGAGGCATTACCATTAAACGGATTTAATTATTTAATGTGTTATTTAACTCAATTAACGTACTTGTGTCATTTCTTCACAATACATAGCAACAATAGGCACGTGTGGAAATTTTGATGCTGGTAGTATTCCATTCGAAATAATTTAATCTAAAAAATGCTCAAAATTACTTAAAAGATGAATTTATTCCATTGAAATCCCCTTTTCTACATTTATATTAAATATTGTTAATGAGATTTTTACCAGCGCTTTGAGCTATTATAATTGTATAGGTATTCTTGTTAATTTGAGTTTTTAACGAAAATCCATTTATCTAGGATTGTTCTTAGACACCTTCCATTACACATGGCCTGCATTTTTTAACACTTTGAAAGTTGATTTAAAATTTTTAACTGTTTTCTAGTAATTTGGTAGTGCTGATTTCAAATCTGCTTTCAGTTTTTTTATATCACGTAAGGTTATTTTTCAAACCGGTAAAATCCAAAAATATAGAAAAAACACGATTTATTTCATTTATAAGCTAGTTTTTATATTAAGGAAAAATTACAAAAATATACAAAATACACACATATAAACTATTATAAATGGTTATTTATTCGTTACGCTTTTTCAAAAAACGTTTTCTTTTTTCAGAAAAGCTTCTTTTGGTTGTTTTTCTGTTTCAGCTAAAGGAAGATCTCCTCTCAATGTCCAACAGAAATCGGCCATCATTTTTGTGTCCCAGCACCCCTGGTATCTTTTCTCCATCTCTTTAATATATTGATGAAATCTTTCACCTTGCTCTTCACCCACGTCCCCAAGATTTTCCGAGAATTAGTCCAAATGGGAATGTAAAAAGTGAATTATTATGCTCATATTCTGAAATTCCTGAAATTTTCCAGCATATTTTCAACGATCTCAACATAGTAGTAATTTATGTTCAACTTCTTTAAAAGCATTCCATGCATGTTTTTCCTTATCTTCCATTACCTTTTCAAATTCTGTATTTTTCATCAAGCTGCTAATCTGCGGCCCTACAAAGATTCCCTCCTTTAATTTTGCCTCTGACAGAGCCGGAAATGTTTTACACAAATATTTAAAGCAATTTCCTTCTTTGTTTAATGCCTTAACAAATTGTTTCATACGTCCAAGTTTTTTGTGAAGTTGTGGAAGTAAAACTTTTTGAGGGTCAATAAGACTTTCGCGAATTACATTTTTGTTTCCAGGTGTTAAAGTCTCTCTTTGTGACCAGTCTCTTTTTATCCAATGCTGTTCTCGATTTCTGCTAGCCCACTCGCACAGGAAACATGGAAATTTAGTAAATCCAGACTGCTCACCTAAGACAAGACCTAAAATTTTTAGATCTTCACACACTTCTCAGTTGTGTTTTTCATATTTTATTCTTAAAAGTAATTCCTATAAATTTTCATAATTTTTCTTTAACGTAACTATATGGCCGACCGAAACAGAAGCAAAAACATTGTCATTATGTAAAAGAACAGCTTTAGCTCCTTTTTGAAGTCGATAAAAAGTCTCCAGTCGGAGGGTTTGTAGCACCACAGAAAATCATTTTTTATTCATCAGTCATTTAGAATTTGAAGTACTACATTCATTTTAAAATGTATTAAAACGCCTATTATAAGTTTTTTATATTTTTTCTTTTTTTTTTTGCAAAAAAAAATCTGTGGGTGATAGAGACCAATTGTATTTTAATTAGTTATTTCTATATAAAAACTGAACTCAACAAACAAAAACCACGTAATCACAAATTTCATGCAGGCCTGTGTTATCTATTGATTTCTTCGAGGCCCTATGTTCGGATTCGAACCATCCACATTTTTTATAAAGTACGTACAAATGTCCCATATTTGCGTTAGGCTTTGGACTGCCAGTAAAACAATACAATTATTGTGTCCAAACTATAACCGAATTTCACTACACAACAGTGTTCTCTCGAAATTGTATTTTCGTCCCTTACGTCCTACTAAAGTCAAATTTTTCTAAGAACACGCCGCATCGTGGCTAGGTCACCTGTTATTCATGGCACCTTGTTTAAGTCTAGTATATTTTACGTTAAGATGTTGGCGACAGAGACAGGAGTGGGCTAACTTCTTCTGCGATCGCATTAACCATATTTTAAACTTGTACAGGGGTCTTGATTGGTCAGCGTCAGTTTTATTTCCAATTGAAACATCCAACTCAACGTGCGATAGATTAAAAGTTATGCCGTTATTAATTGGTAAAACATACAAATAAATTTGACATGCACTAAACTTACCAATGAACAACGCTATGAACAATCCTGACAGCATAAAATAGTTTCACCGCCCAAACATTGTAACTACGAGCCAATCAAGCGGTGCGCATGTTTCGCGTTCAATGCTGCATTGCCATATTATAATTTATGTTCGCGAACTAGTGCAAAAATGCCAAGTGTTTTTAAATACAGCTTGATCAGTTCTTAGTTAGCGCAAGGGTTTGTACTGTAATTAAAATGAATAAGCTAATAATATTATATTTATTATAACAGATGATGATAAATGAAATGTTTTTTATTAGAAACAGGAGAGTTAATTAATCTAAACTGATAGATTCTACCCACCGTTCAACTTAAAATAATAAACACAAAAAAAAATTAGTTTCTGAAACCGGACGCAAGAGCTTGCCCCGGCCAACTACTGAACTGGGAACTTTAAGGAAGAAACCAGTATCAGCTGTTAATGTCACTTGTGGGTGTCAACTAGGGCTGGGCAAAAATTCGATACATCGATATTTTTATGGGTATACCTATCAAATAACGATATTTAAAAAATAAAATATCGAAAATTCGATATTATCGATATTTATCGATATTTATCGATATTTATCGATATTTATCGATATTAATCGATATTATCGATATTGTCGATATTTATTCATATTAATCGATATTTTTTTTAATATCGATATTCCATATTGGAATTTTAATATCGCCCAGACCTAGTGTTAACTGTTGAAACGCTTTGTTTTTGGAAAAAGTTGACTCTAGTTCGTAGGTATTCTGACGACTCAAGTATTGTACAAATACCTACCTTAGTATTGAGAATACAAAAATAAAGAGAAAAGGTTAATCGTAGTTGCATTAAAAGTTCCGGAAATACGTTATGTTGACAGGTGAAAATGGAAAATGCACTTTTAACTTCGATAACTCACAATTACTTTGTTTAAAAGATGACTTTAGGAAATTCTAAAAAAAGAAATGTACATATCACTAAAAATAAACGGTTACTTATCTCGAATGTTAAAAAACAACCTACAAAAACTGTGATTATTTATTTGTTTTAAAAACAAAATCATTTTAATGAAAACTATGAATAATAACATGCAGGATGTATAAAATATTTTTGCACGTAATATTTTAACTAACATTAAAAATCCTGAATATGGGGGTGATATTTTCAAACCAGAAGCAATATTAAATTTTTAGTTGTTTAATATATTAGAGAAATAATATTAGTGTCGTTGGAATTTTTGTGTTTAAATTGGTTTTTCCTTAAGCAATAATATACAATAGATATAGATTATTGTATAAATAATTCTAAGATGTATAATATTTGGTAACAATATATCCAAATAATCGTTGATTACCTCAATCTATACTTATATTATTAAACAATGATACACATAACCCTATTAAGTGACAAACTTGTAGTGTAGCCACAACATTTAAATTGAATAGTTTTATGTTTTTATATAGGTAATATACAGGTCATTTCTTTTTTATTTGTTACGAACCTGCTTTAATAGCCTACATTCTTTGAAGGGCATTCGTGACACATCCGTATCGATTTTCTATTATACAGTGTGTCCCCGGATCAACGAATGAATAGGTGAAAAAGACTACAATTTTTTAGTTGCAAATTCATCTTCTGGGATTTAGCCCTGCTTGGGTAGAAACTAATTTGTGAATATTTTAGTTTTGAAAAATCAAGAATGTCCTGGAAATTTACAAAAAACTTATTTTTTTCTCTAGGAAATACGAAAAAAATGTTCAGAAAAAAACTGAGTAAAAACGTAAAATTTTTAAATTCTATGTCTACTTTTACTATTTTCATACCCATGAACATTTCTTATGATTATCTAAATGCCTAATAGACGAATGAAAATAACCTGTTAAAATGTTGCAAATTTACATAATTTATTGTTTTGAAGAACTTTTCCGAACAAAATTGACCCGTTGGCAAAAAAAAGACAAAAGAGGTAGCGTGACAACGGGCGTTGGTTAGGAAAATCGTTAGGCCAAAATAAAAGGAAATGATCTGTACAGTTCTACAGGGACATTTTTTTTATTACCTACATCTTACATCATTGGGCATTTTACCATTGGCCAATACAAAAACAAATATTATGATTTTACACACACACACACACACAGATTTGCAGCCAAGTATTATGCTTTGCAAATCTGTTGCGTACTTTTACTTTTCTCGCAAAAAGGAAGTATGGATTGGTATAACTAATTTTTTATTGATGTGCACAACTTCCAATTTACTTACTAAAGTAGTTCATTAATTTGATATTTATTAAGAATAAATATACAGGGTGATTCACGGTGGATGGAACGTTAGACGTTTCTGACAAACCAGTAAAGAAATTGTTCTGATAATTTGGTCGCTTACATAAACGGACATGCTCATTGCTCAACCAACCTAAAATATTTTTAAAAATACAGTGATGCCGCTTCCACACAAAAATAATAGTAGCTTCGATTTTTTAAATGCAACACTATATATTTTATTTTATTTTCGAAACCCCCTTTACTGTCCTTACAATTTTTATTAACTCTACTCTATACTTATCTCTTACCATTTCTAAGATATAAATTAATTTCCGATTTTTTGGTCTTAGTCCCAAATCTTAGTTGCAATATACAGGGTGGTTAAAAAATACACTTATTCTGGTAACTTGATAAAGTGACCATAAGTAATTTTTTTCAAATGTAACACCCTGTATATTATTACGGATTTGAAAAGCTGCTAAAATTTCTCTTAATTCCTGTATATCATACCTGTACCTAACTAACTAGTTGGTCGTTCTTTCGACGTATTAAGCATGATTTGCAAAATTTTCTATACAATTTAATTTTCATTCGGTTATTAGTAAGTTGGCCATGACAAAAACTGATGTTTACGTAGGTTACTATGGTTATCGTTTTGACATTTCATTAAGTTTAGATACAAGATAGTTAGTGGGGTACTGAGGATTAAAAACTCCAAAAACTCTTTTTAGAACGTAATCTTATTGTGATTCCCTCAATTTTTTCCTCATAATGTCATACATACATATGTTTAGAAAGGTTTTTAAAAGTTTTTAGATAATCTTCGACACCTTTTTAGAAAGGGTTTTTTTCCTCTTCCCCAGTTTTTTAGTTAGCGAACTTTTTCACATACTCAGTATGGTTTAACCTTTATCATTTTTCTTCATATCATGTCTCTTCTACACTTCAATTTTTTAATTCCATAAAAGCTCCATTAAGTTTCTAATTTTCTCTTTTGCTAACACCATCAGCATAAAATTAATTTTTCTGTCTCCTGATGATGAACGTTTCTACGTTCGAAACATGTAGAGACCCTTGAATAATTTTTTATTCTAATAAATTTTGTGAAGGAAGACTTTTAGTTTTTTCTTTCTGACCCATACTTTAACTCCACTTTAAGCAGGGACTACTTCTTTAAATTAAAATAAATCAGTTCATAATAACTGCATTTGTATAGGTTTCTTCCATGATTTTAAACTGTCTTGTACTGTAACTATCTTGTATCTAAACTTAATGAAATGTCAAAACGATAATCATAGTAACATACGTAAACATCAGTTTTTGTCATGGCTAACGTACTAATAACCGAATGAAAATTGAATTGTATAGAAAATTTTACAAATCATGCTTAATACGTCAAAAAAATGGGTAAACTAGTTAGTTAGCTATGTATGATATACAAGAATTAAGAGAAATTTTAGCAGCTTTTCAAATCCGTAATAATATACAGGGTGTTACATTTGAAAAAAAGGAGTTAGGTATGGTCACTTTTTCAAGTTACCAGAATAGGTGTATTTTTCAACCACCCTGTAGATTGCAACTAAGATTTGGGACTAGGGCAAAGAGCCCTATGGTATTAGTTAACTATTTACCAAATTTTAGAGTTTCTGTGTTTTAGAGTTCAAAATTATCAGCATTTTTAAAAGTGACGTTTTCGGACAAAATAAACGGAAATTAATTTATATCTTAGAAACGGTAAGAGATAAATATAGAGTAGAGTTAATGAAAATTGTAAGGAAAGTAATGGGGGTTTAGAAAATAAAATAAAATATATGGTATTGCATTTAAAAAATCGAAGTTACTATTATTTTTGTATCGAAGCGGCATCACTGTAGTATCAAAAATATTTTAAGTTGGTAGAGAATGTCCGTTTATGTAAGCAACCAAATTTTCAAAACGATTCCTTTACTGGTTCGTCAGAAACGTATAACGTACCATCCACCGTGAATCACCCTGTATTTTTAAATTTCACTTTAAGAATCCGAATTTTATTTCAAAGAGCCCTTCAGTAACCAATCTTTTAAAAATAAAAATATTCGTATTTTAAACACGATTTTTTTCAAAAGGAATCAATACCAACCTAACACATCCAAATATCAAAGCCATATTACATTGTCATTTTGAATTTCTTAAAAAGCAACAACCTATTTTTATTGTGCCAATAAATTGCATTTATAAAAAAGATATTACATTTTTAGTAACTTCGAGCCCCTGCCCCTGTATCTTTGATACAATTTACATGAAATCAGGCATAAATGCAATTTATTGGCATAATAATACGGGATTGCCTTATTAAAGAACCAGTCTGTTGTTCGATAATAAATTTGGAATTCTTTTGAATCGTTCTATAAAATCACAATATTGTTTTTTAGTTGTTGCAATACTTTTAAAAAATGTGCCTGTTCTAGCGATGGTGACAATTGATTATTTTTTCAATTACATATCTTTAGATAGAGATGTTATTTTTGCGCTGACTAGGTGTTTATTAAAAATAATCGATCACCTACATTACATGCACTTGGGGCATAAAATTTAATATTTCATCTCTTTTAATAAATTCTTTAGAATTAAACTACAAAATTAACAAAATCTATTGTTCAATGCCTTTTATTTTATATTATTTGCTTTAAATTTTTAAAATTAATTGGCATTAAATCAGTTACTTTACAGACCTATAATGTCTTGTAATATTGTTTTGTTATAATTAAAGGGCGGATTATATGCACTTAAATTCAACCAAAATATGCTCATATAGAGGGTGTTTGAGGAAGAAAGGGCAATATTTTGGGAATGTGTTCAGAGGGTGAAAATAAGATAAATAAACGTTTAAAACAATTACGATAAAAAAATGTTTTTGTAAGTTAATTTTTATTTTAAAAGCGAATAATTGCAGATACCGAAGTACAAACTAACTTAAAGAATATTTTCAAAAACCCCTCCACAAACTTCAATACATTTTTCGGTACGTTTGTTAATCGCTCGGGTAGCACGTTGGATTGAGTGGGGATTGTTTTTTATAAAAGCTGCAGCTTTGAAAATTCGATCGCGGAGTGCTTCTCTCGTTTTTACTCGTGTTTCATATACTAGCGATGTCATCCATCCCCAAAGGCAATAATCAAGCGGGTTTTTGTCTGGTGACTCGGTGGCCAAGTTTGCGGACTACCCCTGCCAATCCAGCGATTAGAAAAACAATAATTCAAGAAATTTCGCACATGGAGACTAAAATAAGGTGGGGCTCCATCATGTTGGAAGTACATTCGTTGTCTAACATTTAACGGAACATTATCCAAAATGTGTATCAAATGATCTTTCAAAAACCGTAAATATCCTTCTCCAGTAAGACGCCCATTCATTTCAAATGGACCAAACAACTGGTCGTTGAGCATTCCACACCAGACATTAATACTGAATCGATGTTGAAAGTTTCGTTCAAATGTAGTATGAGGGTTTTCATATGACCACCGATGTTCATTGTGGCAATTATTAATTCCATCACGAATGAACTGAGCTTCATCGCTAAATAAAATGTATTTGTGCAGACTTCGATTTTGATGGATCCATTCACAAAATTGTACCCTTGAAGCAGGATCACCATCTAGAAGATATTGAACGGGTTGAACGTGAAAAGGTTTTAAACCGTTTTTTCAAAGTGACTCCCATACGGCTAGATGTGATGGTATATAAAGTTCATTTGCAACCCGTCTTGTACTTATACCTGAGTTCTCTGAGACAATATCTAGAACATTTTCCACATCTAGACCCTGCACTCTTTCAGAAACAATTCACACACTTGAAAGCACTCCAGTTTTCTGAGCACTTGCAAATACTTTTTGAAAAACTCTTCTATTAGGAACTCTTCGATTTGGAAAACGACGTAGACATATTCATTAACTGCGCGCGTTGTTAGTATGAAAATCTTGATACAAGCTTCGATAAGCTTAATATAAAGCTAACTGACAACTACTATGCGTGTCGAAACTATCAATCAAAATGTATCGGACGTTTAAAACTAAAGCCTCCTTCGTTATTTCAATATAAAAAAAAAATCAGAACCGATTATTTTAGAAATGGTTGAGAATCGAACTAAACATTTACATTTCCAAATTTCCTTATTCTATTCTCCTGATGATGAATGCTACTGCATTCGAAACATGTAGTGAATTTACCCTGTATTAATAAACCTTAAATTTTAATATACCAATGGAGGAAGACTTAAAGTGTCTTATTTCTTTCCCTTTATACATACACTCCACTTAAAGTATGGACTATTTCTTCAAGTTAAAACATAACATGTGTTTATTTCTCTTATTTTCACCCTCTGAACACATTCCCAAAATAATGCCCTTTCCTCCCCATCACCCTGTATATACATTTTGCATAATATTCCTCCCTTCAGTTACAATGTTTACTTGGACAACACGTAAAAACGTTTATATTTAATTACTAGTTTTACAATAACCTAACATTTTTTTATCATTTTAATGTTATGTTAATTGTTGTCGCTAGAAGGCAGACGTTGCTATATCTTGCGGACTTTACACCAATGTGTAATTTTCCGAATAATGAACCTACTGTTTTGACTGTAAAATTAAACTTTTGATTAGTTACCAATTATTGAGTTACAATCTAAGCTGAAACAAAACCCATAAAAGGTGATTATTTGAAGTCTTCGGCAACAGTGTATTAATTTAGAGTAAAAATTGGTGTACCTACCTATATTTTCATGTGCTTTCATTTTGGAACTCGCGAGGAATCTTGTTTGACGTTTGTTATGATAAGGAGAATCTTGCTCTGTCGTGGGCTTTCTGCTCTAAATAAACTATAAATCACTTTCACGTGGACGTTCACTTATTATTATCAATTTCTTGCCAGCAAAAACTCACTACTTGGTCAGGGCGTTTTCAAATATTAATATACACTCTATTAATATATGTAATTATTAAATAGTTTTGTATATAGTAGACTCCCGATTATCCGAAATGATGTGGACCGGACCGATTTCGGATAATCGAAATTTCGGATAATGCGGAGATTGAGGAAAATCATTAACTATAGGAAAAGTAACTATATCTATGTACTTTTATAGAGCAGATGTACCTACATATTATATACATAATAAATTCTAATTCTTATGTATTCATATTCATAAATTCAAGAAAGAGGTAATTGGTACTTGTTTTAATTTTAAAGTCTGTCGATTTTTGGCCGCAACAACAAAACCAACAAAACATTTCTTAGAAATTTCGGATAATGCGGGAGAATAGCAAGAATCATTTCGGATAATTCGGTTCATGGGTCGTTTTGGATAATGCAGAGTTCGCATAATCGGGGTTTGGATAATCGGGAGTCTACTGTAATAGGTATAATGTTTCTTGTTTATAATAAAATTATCACAATAATTAAGGTAAAGAAGCAACTCGAAAATTCCCGAACATCAATATCTAACACAACATTTGATTATTTATATTTTAGCAGCATATTTCGTATTCCGGCGGTCGTTAAGCGTTTTAGATAGCTTAATCTGACATCCAGAAAATGTGTAAAATATGCGGTTCTTTAATAATTGGCGTGTTAGTAATTTCTACTCTAAACCTTTGCTCTGCCGATGAAAAAAATTCTTCCGCATGCATTATAGGCTCAAATATACACAAAAACAAGGTGGTAATATTTTTTTCATAAACGCTGTCTATTTTAGTCGCCCTACTATACGCAAACATAAGTGTTTAAGGGTCGGTCAAACTAGAATTTATTGGTTGTTTTTTGTTTGTATAAAAATGGGCAATTTTTTAAATGCTACAACAGACAACCTGAGTTATGCCTAAACCGCATTCACTCACTAGTTGTAAGATATCTTAAAAATACCTTATGATCATTTAAGTTAATTAATTATTGTATATTCAAGTATATATTTTTAAAACTAACAAATTAAAAATTACCGAGCGTACAGCTGTAATAAACACGTTAATTGAAATACAGGGTCGCTGGTATGTATGGAAACGGTCCATTATTTCTTAAAGTAAGCTAGTTAACGAAAAATGTTAAACACGAAAGTTTAAGGGGTTTTTAGAGTCTATTAGATTTAAAAAAATAAATATACAGGATTAGCCAAAAAGTCGTGGTAAAACGAAGGTATTTTTTGTAATAAAACACCCAGTATCTAAAAAATGTATATCACACTACACATCTAAACCTAACCGTTTTCGAGATACCGAATTATGAACGGAGATTGTTTAATAATTATGTTAGGATAATGGTAATTAAATAAACATTTTTGTAATAATTTAAAGAAAAAGTCTATGCTTAAAGTGGAGTTATAAGTATTGGAACGAAAGAAAAACAAAGTCTTTCTCCACAATTTTATTAGAATGAAACATTCATTCTTTTAAAGGTATCTACATGTTTCGAACGTAGAAACGTTCATCATTATTTAACAAATCAAGATTTGACGTAATTTTATTTTATTTTATACTATGAGTGTTAATTATTAATTTGTACCTATGTTATTTGTGTGTTGACCGGGTGCGCCTCGCTGCTACTCTATATGTGAATTTTCATTATCTCTACGCCCTGAAGATGGCTATTTAAAAGCAGCCGAAACGCGTAGGCCAGTTTAACTAATATGTTTATATAAGAAGGTAGAAAGAATTTATCTTCTCCAACTAACCTATGAAAATAATCCATTCAGTTAATTTGGACTTTCCTTACTAAACAAATGTTTGGAATTATTTTTTAGCTAGTAAGTATGCTGAGAATTCGTTCTTCACTATACATATGTTTCATTAAAAAAAAAGTAACTTTGTTTTGCAACGACCTTTTGGTTCCTTCTATTTACCCAATTATCTTCATTCTCATCGATTTTAAGAACCTCAAAAACTTTTATGTTTAACATTTATCGCTACCTATCTTACATAAAGAAATAATTAACCGTCTCCATACATATCAGCGACGCTGTATATAATTATTGTCTGACATAATCTTTGAGTTTTTTAATATAGATTGGACAGGATCATGGTTAAAAAATATAAACACAAGTAATAAAAAACGGAAATTTCTTGGAAATGTACCTATATTTTGTAAAATAGATCTTTTTTTGATGGTAAACAATCAAATTGCTTGTTTCTTCTTTCATTTATCAATCCATATTGAAAATGTATGAAGTGTAAGACAACAATTTATTTTTTGTACGATAGTTTGGTATCCCGGCACTAAATTCTAACCGAGTGTCGAGAAAAATGGCCAAAATAAAACGGAAAAGTACTAGATTTTCTCATTAATTTGCGTTTCTTTCTAACAAACATAAAAGAATAATTTATTATTTGTAATGAGTAGTAATGGCATTGCCACCGACGGTGATACAAAGTGATGTAACATTGACGGAATTAACAGTTGTATTTCCTCTTGTAATTTTACGGGCTCGGAGATTTAAAATGAATTTTTCCTAGTTAATTTAGGTTTTATACTTGTTGTTTATGATCATGAAACTTCCCAGCTCACAAAAGCGATATTAAGTTGTGTAACTGTAAAACTTTTCGTTCGCTAAAGTGGTGCTTTTTCATATTACTCAACCCTATTTATATATATGTTATTATTTAAAACTAACGTTTTACTCTATTATTTCCGAAATTTTATTAAAAATTGTTATTTTGGACTATGGACACGTTATTGGTAAAAATATATTTAGTTTTAGATTGAGGGTAGTAAAATGTATATTTCTTTTAAAACTTAATATAAATTGTACCCTTTTTTCCAATACCGGTTGTAAATTTAGGTCTCTTTTGTAAATCTGACTATAAATGTTTATTAAACAAGCATCGCCACATCAATCCAATTTACATTTATTCCTAACAATAAGGCAAAATATGTATTTACTTAGGGGCACTGGCTACATTTTTAGATGTAAGTACACTAAATTTATCCCAAAGATAAGATATATAGAGGGCGCAGACCGCACCCCACCGACATGTTAGGCTATCCGCACACTAGCCATTTTCTTATTGTTCGAGTTAAAAGTTGTTCAATTAAAAAGTCGCCAATAAGTTTGAACACCGCGCACGATCCACTTAAACCAGCCACTGCTGTTAATAAACTTAGTTAGTCGACCCAGTTGTAAGCTGCTCACTTCCTCCAGATCATTGAAGAATGGTTCGCCCAAGGCATTGCACCTTCTTCTCGCGAGGCCGGGGCATTCACACAAGAAATGCTAAATACTTTCCTCTTCTTCTTTATCTCTGCAAGATGTCACTATCTGGTTCGGCGTGTGTCTACCGAAAAGGCAATGTTGGGTGACCACGGCAGTGATATTTCTTAGGTTTTTCCGACTGTGCTGTAATAACGCTGCGGTTTTCCTGTTATCTAGTAGGGGCCATAATTGCTTGGAGATGCTACAGGTTGTTGGTTCTGTCCATCTGCTTTGTGCAAGTTGTTTAGCTATCCGATCTATTTCCTCTTTGACTGATCCCATTGGTCTAGCCACAGTATTCTGCGCTAGTTTGACAGACATGCCATATATATTGCTGTGGCTTGGAACCCAGCACAAGGTGACACGATGCTGAGCACGAAGTGTGCAGATATTGTTGCGACAGCGCATTACTAATTTTAATTTAATACTGCTGATACAAATTGACTTGATTGCTTGACTATCTATATACATGGATAGGTACAGACGCAGCTTCTCTCAGGATAGGATGATCTTGCAGGATATTGACTGCTTTATCTACTGCTAAAATATCTGCTTGAAAAATGCTGCAGTAGTTAGGGAGTCTATACGACATCTGTATTTGCATGCTCTCGGAGAGAGATACCAGCTATCTGTGTCTGTGAAGATAGAATGATCCGTCTCCACCAGATAGTTGCTTTCGTTAAGTCCATTACGATAGATTTCATTGAAGTAGCTTGTGTTGTTGCGTTAATTATCAATAACAGAAAAATAAGTGTTACTGGGTTCATCTAATCGTCAGTCAACAACATTTCAACGGTGAGATTTGTCATAAATTTCTCAAATATTTCTGTCCCCAATTTGTCTTTTATAATTCGGTCTGAATACTTTTTTAATGTTGAATAGTGTGCAGTGCATGCAGCTTCTTAATTTTAATTCTAAACAACTCCATATCCTACGACATTGTCAAGTAATTCTTGTTTACATAATTTTAATAAAACACAACTATAATAATAATAATAAAAGTTTATTCAAATATTTTTTTTGACATTTAAGTAGGTAATGCTAATATATATTTTTTTTTGTATAAACTATCAATTCCGAACTCAAGTAAAATACTTGTTTTGAGTTAAGTAATATAATATTTATTGTCAAGAATATATTTTACAATTCAGGAACAACTAGATTATAATATAAAACGAATATGACAATATTTTATTGGTATATTATTTTCGAGATTATTTTATAACAATGTTGAAAATAAAAAGGAAGTCTTGTATACGAATGGGCGACTAATAGCACACAAGTGCGCGCTGATAGGTTTAGACTTGTCTACTACAATATTTCAAGCAACAATTGATTCGCTGGTAAAATAAATCACGTTCTAATTTTTTAGTTGCCGCCTCCAAAAAGTTGCTCGTGCGGGGTATCCGATATGATTCAATATATTTTATTTTAGTGACTTTTAAGTTGCCGAAAAATAATTGCTAGTGCGCGGATACCCTAACAGTTTTGACACGACTTGTGTTTGGGATGAATTTAGTAATAGGTATACACATCAGATGTATGTTTGATGTGTTGTTTATAAAAGTATTTAAAAAATTGGATATGGGTTGGTTATTTGTACACGAAATATTATGTAGTTATATAACCCTAAAATTTTATTGGAAAAGCCGGAGGAAAATAACAAAAGTTTAAAAAGCTGTTTCAGTTTTTAGAGAGAACTCTATCAACTTTTTTATAATGGAACAGTAAATTTTTTTTGGCTTTGGCAGGTCTGCCATTCAGCCAGCCGCAGTACAGTAAATTCTAAACATTAATTATTAATCATACATTTTTTTCTAAAATGTATAGTTTTATTCGAAAATTGGAACTAATTTTTATACTCTTTATACGTATTTACAATAAATTTTCCTAATTATCTACAGTGTGATATGAAAGATACAGTGTGTTATGAAAATACTTATACAGTGTGACCAGTAAAGTCCGCATCATATGGGATTTTTTTTTTATTAATAGCTTTATTGAAATTTGACTTTGGCATCAAGTTCTGCTTCGATCAAGATGAAAATTAAGCAAAAAAATTGTAGTCACGTGATTCGCATTATCTGTCAAATTTTAATTTTTTCCAAAAAATAATTTAAAAGTGAGGTTATTTCTGAAAATATCGAAAAAAGTTATAAGAAAAAGTTTTTTTTAATGCAGTTTCTAGCCCACGTGCAAAATTAAAATTGCATAAGATAATTTTGATTTTTTACCCACCACTAAATTTTATTTTCCACTTAATGAACACTTTACTGATGACACTGTTTTCATTTTTCTTTTAATATTAAGGTGTAATACTTTCAGACACAAACTACGATTTCAAAAATACTTATTTTATAAAGTTATCTTATACAGGGTCAAAAACAAATAAACTTGAATCTCATGCGACCGAATTTTAATAGCCCAATTTTGATTTTTTAGAAAAACACACATTTAATATGGGCGCTACTTTAAAAAAAATATATCTGAAACAAAGCATTGTCAAAACTAAGAAGTTTTATGTAGATTGCGTTGAATCTTATTTTGCAAAAGTGGTGCAATTTACAAAATATGGGCAAAAAATCAAAATTATCTTATGCAGCTAAAATTTTGCATGTGGGCTAGAAACTGCAATTTATTACCTTTTTCGATACTTTCAGAAATAACCCCATAAAAAAAGTTTTTTTCTAATGCAGTTTCTAGCCCACATGCAAAATTTTAGCTGCATAAGATAATTTGGATTTTTTACCCATATTTTGTAAATTGCACCACTTTTGCAAAATAAGATTCAACGCAACCTACATAAAACTTCTTAGTTTTGACATGGCTTTATTTCAGATATATTTTCTTTAAAGTAGCGCCCCTATTAAATGTGTGTTTTCCTAAAAAATCGAAATTGGACTATTAAAATTCGGTCGCATGTGATTCAAAGTTAATTTGTGTTTGACCCTGTATAAGATAACTTCATAAAATAAGTATTTTTGAAATCGTAGTTTGTGTCTGAAAGTAATACACCTTAATATTAAAATAAAAAAGAACATAGTGTCATCAGTAAAGTGAAAAATAAATTTTAGTTGTGGGTAAAAAATCAAAATTATCTTATGCAGCTTTAATTTTGCATGTGGGCTAGAAACTGCATCAAAAAAAACTTTTTCTAATAACTTTTTTCGATATTTTCAGAAATAACCCCATTTTTGAATTATTTTTCGGAAAAAATTAAAATTTGACAGATAATGCGAATCACGGGACTACTATTTTTTTGCCTAATTTTCATCTCGATCGAAGCAGAACTTAATGCCAAAGTCAAATTTCGAATAAAGTTATTAATAAAAAAAAAATCCCATATGATGCGGACTTTACTGGTCACACTGTATATCAGTGGGTAATGGGCCTCGTCACTTTAATGGAATTTAACATGTTCGGCTTTGACATCCTAAATTAGAACCTATCGAAAATAATTAGAAAGACTCTGCGAAAGCAGAAAGTTTGGGAACAGAATATCAGATACTAAGTGCGATATCCCATGATCAGCGCAATTCTTTTACTTGCCACTCGTGGTAATTTATATCGTTATCTTTGTTTCGATAACGTAAATAGATAAGAATAGAAGACTAGTCGCGCGATATTATTCAGGTAGATGCCTTCAGTCCGTTTACCTGCGATTGGTCAATTTGTTATGACGTGGATCGCTGGTTTGGCGAGTTTTTGTAAATAACGTCTTTTGTTTAGTTAGTATTTTTCACACTACTTTGCCACAAGTAGCAGTGCATACATAAAAAAAATTTACATCAAAACGTCTAGGTGCTGATTACATGCAGGTCTACACCAGATTGATTAAAAAAATTACCACTGCCTACTGATTTAATCAAAGACTCAGTGATTAAGCCGTCTTATTCAAAACTCATTAATTTGAACTTAAATATTTTTATAATGATAAAATTGACCTTGATGTGATTTAATTTAATCATTTTTAATTTAATATTAAATCATTTTTAATTAAATTTAAGAAGTTTATGGACAATATTCAGACATCTTTTAAGACGTCACTAAACCTATACTATTATAAGTATAAGCGGAACTAGCATAAACTAGTTTCAAAGGCGCTGCCTATCGAATTGAAAAAACTAATCTACATAGCACCTCTCCAAAATGGCTGATTAGGGTGTCAGTTTTAATAGACGTTAGGAAGAGAAAAACATAATAAAAAACAAAAATGTTTTTATTTTGTGGTAAGATAAAAAGAAAACTTTACCTTATACAGTATTTGTCCTGTTAAAATCCGTTCATAGGCCAAAATAGGCAGTTATAAAAACACGGGAAGGCAAAGGCAACAAATAAACATGCAAATTTAAAATGAAGATCCGGAAGCTTTCTGTCGTTGCTGTAATGTAAAACTTGCCTTTAGTGTTTTTAGAATCATCCACTTGACACACATACAAGGACAAAATGAAACGGCACCGTACAAACGACTCGTAACGTTTAAAGTCAACGACAAATGATCTTCCAGCAGTCTTTTCAAAAGCCTATTAAAATAGGCCTCAGACGAGGTTTGTCTGCAAGTGCCTTCTCTACATCTCACCTGACTTTCCTGGGATCAAATTAATTCCATCAGTATATGCTTTCCATATTCTTTGCAATTTTAACGGGGGTTGAGACCAGCACTACTAAATACCGCTTATTGATGTCGTTAACCAATCTGTTCGTATCATCAATCAGTTTATAACACGCAACCCAATTTGATACTAAGTACTTTAGAATAAAATTTCTTTGTGAAACACGGAAGGTTCGACTTAGTACTCGTACAAGTTGTAGGTCATACTGGTGTGTTTAAATATAATAAATCTACTCTACACCCAGTATTTTGTGTACAAATAAGTACCATGTAGCCAGTGTTGGAAAGTCTTCGTAACAAAAGTACAACTGTAATATATCTGATACATATTGAGTTTTTCTTGCTTAAGCATAACCTTGTGTATTGTTGTAAGTGTTTATACCAGACTACGTATAAACATAATTCACCCATGTAAGATGTGGAATAATAATTTTTAAACAATTTAATAAAGCAACAATTTCGTCTTTTTACTAAAGCAGGTTTTACACCAAACAATTTCTTTTGTTAAAGATTTTTAAAAATTTGGAGGCGTATATAGCAAATGAATATAAGAAAAAGATTTAACCTTTATTGGTGTCTAAATTTTTCAAATTCTTCCCCAAGAAAGTTGTCTATGTAAAACAATTTTAACGATGTGCGATTTGCAATCATTAAAAATTGTATATTGTATAATATTTTAATAAGGGTTAGTAAATTTAATTAGTTTTAGGTTATGTATTGTAAAAATTAGTATATAATATCTACCTACATAGTTTTTAAAAAAACAAATGTTGACGTAAAAATATAAAGGCAGAAGATGTAGCAACAAAATATTTCATTTATCCCAACGGTTGCAACGAAAACATTACCTCTAAAAATATATCTCTAATATTTTTATAAGGATTTAAAATTTTGTACCTTTAAAATGACCTTTTGGCTTATACCAATTTCGTTGTTAATTTCTTACATCTACTTAATATCATATGATAAGCAGTTAAGTGTAATGTGTACAAACTTACAAATTTATATTTTAAAAGTGTCATATTTCTATATTAACAACTGTTCCAAATTACAGACACTTTCGCTTTACTATATCTGTTAGTGAACTAAGTTGTTAAATTGTAAACACACAAATTTTTTTCTAATTTAATTTTCAATCGAAATTTACCCTTTTTAATATTAATACCATTAATAATAACACATTTATTTATTATTATTAAAGATATTCCTAATCAAATATAATTTGAAATATTGGTACTCGTATGCTATTTTTTTAAATTTATTTTTGATTTATAATTAAATTTTTGAAAATCATTGTATTTAGTGTATTTTTGATATTGGTTCGACGTTAAATGAAATATTTTGTAAAAAAAAAGAATGGTGCCTTGTTTTTTCTGTTTGAATGACACACAAAATAAAATAGTATAACATAAAAATGCAATTGTTGTAATTAAACTTGTAAAATAATAAAAAATAAATATCAAAGCAATAACCCCTTTATTGACTTTAATTTCTTAGGTAATATTTTCCTGTACCTACACACTCTTCAAAAATGATTAAATTATAAATCAACTGCTGATTAAATCCAGGTCTACACCCGCCTGATTTAAAAAATTAACACTGCCTACCTACAGATTAAATTAAATCAATGAGGGCTTGATTAGGCAGTCTTATTCAAAACTAATAATTATATCGTAAGAATTATTACCGATTCTATTTTAATCAATTTATATTTAATATTTAAATGATAAAATTGACTTGGATGTGTAATAATTATATCCTAAATCATTTTTAATTAACTTTAAGAAGCTTAGGGACAATGAGCCTAAAGAATAAAAATGTAGCGATTGCTTTTTCCTATAAAATCGACGTAATTTCTTGAAAGCCAATGAATAAAAGCTAAAGTAATTGCTTTTTCGTCCAGCTATCACTTAAAAGTGTAGGAATTGCTTCTAGTCAATGTTTTTTCTTAAAAAATAGAAGGGATTGCTATCGTTTGCTTTTTTTAGTGTAGCAATTGCTTTCAACTTCTTAAGGTAGGTCGACCCCTGCATCATTTGCTTGGTAGCAGTCAACTTTAGTTCTCCGCGGCATACACGTGCGTTGCTCTTAATTTGTGTCTTCAATTATGGCTGTATATAATATGAACGTCCGTAAAACAAAAATCTACAGTGTACGTAAAAATTGCAGATAATATGATGATTTCAGAAAGTTATATCGATTTGACTGAGAAAATGTTGAGTGGTTGGCAAATTATTTTTTGATTGATACTGGTGAAAAGCGAGGGGGTGCACTGTCGCCTTTAAATACGATGAAAGTCTTACTGCGGCAATTGTCGGATCCGGGCTTTCAAAATTCTGAAGCTGAAGAACTCGGTGTTTACCAAACTACTGTCTGTAAGACATACACTTCTGTAATGGATGCCGTTTTGGAGAAGGCCAATATTTTTATTAAATTTTCAATATCACTTTCCTCATTTTCACTGAAATCTGCCATATCACAAATATAAGTTTCCTATTTTCAACAAAAACGTATCAAATTACTATTGTACTAAATCAATAGACCAACGTTGTTGTATTTACGTTAACACTTTTGCAAATTAGGCACCAAACGGAACATGAAATCTATAATCTCAACTTGTGTTGAATAAGCATTTGCTACAGTGGTGTAAGAAAAATTTTATTCATCCAGATCTAGCAATTGCTTTTACTTATAGCATTTGCTAGTCAAGCAATTGCTTTTACTAAAAAGTAATTGCTTCAAGTAATTGCTTAATTTTTATTCATTAGACTCAATATTCAGACATGTTGTATTAAGATGCCCCTATTTGGTTTCTTACTCTATACTCTATACTATTGTATAGGTTAAACTAGCATACCTAAACTAGTTTTAAATGCGCAGCCAGCCTGTGTGAAGGAATTAATCTGTATAGCACACAAAATAGCTTCTTTCCAAAATGGCTGATTAGTGTGTCAGTTTTGATGGATGCTAGAAAGAGAAACACATTATAAAAACAAAAAGTTTATTTTGTTATAAGATAAGAGTATGTTGCTGATGGGTTTACTGTTGGTGGCTGATGGGTAAGCTGGTAGTTTTAAACAGATTGGAAGGCAATGGCTACACATAAATTTAAGATGAAAATCCGGAAGCTTTTCTGCCGTAGCAGTATTGTAAAACTCTACTTACGTGTCTTTACAACCACCCACTTGCTTATGTCATACACAAAGACAAAATGAACCGGCACCATGCGAACGACACGTAACGTTCAAAGCCAACGACTGATTGCCGACCTGCCACAGGAAAATTATGGGGTGATACGACTGATTAAATTGGTTAGACGTATGCGTCAGCTGCATTTTAAAATTCCTCAAATCAAACATGATTTAAAAGTAGGCATATTTTATACAATTGATTAGCTTCGATTTAAAGTAATCCAGTATGATTATTTTGTATAAACATAAAAGTCATACATTTGATTTACGAATTGATTAAAATTTACATCATAAATTATAAGCAAATAAATTAAATTAGACATCGCTTCCTGTTAATCTATTGAATCCTTGCGCCTTGCGCCTAACTTTCTCCCTGAGTAACTAAGACAACCCTACCAAAAATACCGCATAAAAACTTATTAAAAAAAAACCATAAACGTTTATGATATTTTATGATTTTTGACTAAGCAAAATGAAACACAATTAACCTATAAAACCTCATAGGCATTTTACGAGGGATTACAGGGTACATTCTTGTAGAATTCGATTGTTTCTTTATAAACCTTTATATGGAATTGATAAAAACTTATGCTTGCTGGAAACATTTTTTTGAAATTTGACTAGCTTTTTATGAGGCGTTATAAGGTATCGATTATAGAAGATTTAAGAGGTTTTATGAGGGTTTATCAGCTATAAGTTTTAAGAGGTTTTATGTATGTTTATCAATTTATTAATATTTTATGTCCTGAAAAGACGCAAAGTATAATTATTTTGGGATAGGACCTTAATTTTGTGGAACAAATACAGGGTGTCCAAAATAATAAAATGAATTTTATAAGAGATTTATATTTATGCAAATACATAAACAAAATAATGAAAAAAATTCTTCTTTCTGCTCACATCCATATCTAAAAAATAACAAAAATTTTTTTTGTAATATTTTATACCTACCTACTCTTAACATTCACCATATTCACTATTTTTTTATATACCTTTTTATATATACTTATTTTTTATACCTACAGCAGCAGCTAGCAAATAAAATATAATAATTTAATTAAAAAAAAAATATAATCAAAAAATTAATTTATAGTTAGTGATGGTACCTAATTCTGTAATTCTTAAAAATATTTTCTAATTTTTTAACCACCCTGAAGGCATATCTTTCTCTAAGGAAAGTGTTTTTTTTTTAATTAATGGGTAAAATAAATAAAAATTAATTGCATTAACAAGCTCAGCTTCAGGGGATTGAAGAATAAGTTTATCGAAGACAATATAAACATATTTATTATTATTATTATTAATAAATACTTGTAAAACCTACCTACGTATTAATAGCATTTTTGACCTGCTTCAACTTTTCAGGGGCATGAGGCAGCCAACTTTTAATTTCATTCTCGATTTCCTTCTGTCGTTCATTCGCCTCTTTTCAAGATTGTTTCTAAAAGAACACACTAATTTAGGAACTTTTAAAGATTAGTTGAGAAGATGATTTTAATGTACAGTCACTGATATTAGAAAGTTTCTTCCGACCAGAAAACCCGAAATTTTAGACTGGCGGTAGCCCTAGTGTATATTATGGTTGGGCTCGAAACCACCGCAAAGAAAAAACAAAGATATTCCAGATTTGTAGACTTTAGTAATTACTTTTATTAATGGCCCAAATATTGTGTTGGCAACTTTCTTAATGCAATGTTCTTTGAACTGTGACTTGCAGGAGTTCTATTTATCCAATATTAAGTAGGTACTGTTATGTTGAGGTCAAGACCGAAAACTCTACAATAATTATTTCTTACCAATAATTCCTATACATAATTGAAGCTTCAAGAATGATTTCTTCCCTTCACGAACCGCCCTGCTATACTCGATAGCTAATTCAGGCAGCAATGTTCTTGACAAACTTCGAGAAGTCATCTCAAATAACTATGCTGTTACCGCCAATGTGACTAACATAGTTAACCTGCAATAAAAGAACATTTAGAGATATTTAAAATTTCATTGGCTTTAGCAGCTACTTTTCGCTTAAAAGTAGCTTTACTACGTGCAAATGGTCTTTCTTTAGGCATGCTTGAAATATTAACGTAACTAATAATTATTGCTTGTAAGTACTTACCACACTTTTTTCGAAAATAACACGAACAAATTTTACAAATAATCAAAAACCCAACTTCGAAAGGCACAACAAATCTCTTAAAACATTAAGATATTTGTGGAAGGCACGCGTTGAAAAGAAAGTTTTGTAAAAAAACTGGGGTTAGGATGACAGATTTGGGCCACAGAAAAGGAATTAAGGGATTATTTGGTTCGGACACAGAAAAGAACTAAGTCTTCGATGTATTGTAAATTATTGTTTTGTAATTTTTAAATTATAATAATATGCTTATTAAATTTGATATTATTATACTTTGTCTTTTTCGGTGGCACACACAAAAACAGAAAAATTAACAAATTATGTAGAATATTAAGAATTTTGTACGTGTATACAATATTTACAATTTTGGCGAATTATAAATATAAAATAAAATTAATATTGTTTTCGCCGAAATTTTCATTTTTATCTCTTTTCTACTAATGTCCGACATATTTTTTGGGATACGTCATCATCAGACCAACTTTGGTGTCATAAAAACCCTATACAAAATAAAATAATAAAAATCCTTTTTTCTATATGATAGATTAGTATAGATCTATAGATTTTTTTATTAATTATTATTGTGAATATTTTTAACAAAATAGTTTATTTCCTTTTCCTAAAGTTCTTGACATTGTTATTTTTTTGTATTATTCTTCAAATTTTTATATTTAGAAAAAAACCTACTAAGGAAAATATTACAAATCTAGTAAATTCCTGTAGAGGAGGCATCAACCATAAAGCATCATACAAACTTGTACATTATAAAACCTCATAAATTCCTTTAAAAGCATCAACCATAAAGTACCAAACAAACTTATACACTATATAACCTGATAAATTCCGTTAGAAAAAGCAAAAATAAAGCATCATCTAAACTGATAAACTATGAAACTCCATAAATTTCTTTAAAAGTGTCAAACATAGTTTCATATAAAAACGTATAAACTGTAAAAACTCATAAATTTCTTTATATTTAAGCTCGTCACTCATAAAACATCATAGAACCTTATAAATTGTTTTCTTTAATTTCCTTATTAACTCTTATAAAAAACAAACCCATTTAAACTCATAGAATTAAGGAATAATACCGTAGTTTGCCACATTTCATTCTGTAGGAACGCATACAAGTCTATAAGTCTATATAGTCTGCTTATAAATAATACAAAACAGATAAAATCACATAAAAACTTATAAAGCTTTTATATATTTTTTAAGTGGGTTTATAAGGTTTTTTTATTAGGGAAGCTACAAGTTATTTAACCTGTTCATTCAGTTGACTACACATTGTTTTTCAACAGGAGCATTTTAGTAGGACCCACTTATCGGAATAAATTGCAGAAAGGCACGGTTGAGTCCGGTCAAGTATAGACGGTCCCATTGAAAACAATAGGTTGTACCTATCCCGCCAAATAAGTCCTACTAAAATGCTCCGAGCTAAAGGCAATGTACACAGCTTAATCAAAGTTCTTGTAATGATATTTTAAAAACTGCATAGATTAACGTGGTAGTTTACCTATTACATAGCTTACTTTTGTACAGTTCTGACGAAACGTTAAGATCTTATGGAAGGGAGTATGGTATGGATCCCCTTAACCACAAAACTACTGCTGGCTGATCATTGCATGTTGAACGATGTCCTGGCGCTCATGTAGGGGATTATATTTTAAATCAAACACAACACCGAATATTATATATGTCGTAGGCTGATAGTGAAATCCGTCATTTCATGAAAAGCCTAGTCATATCATGCTGCACGCTAAAAGGTATATTGGCAACTGGTTTGTTCGTTGTTCCCCAAAGCATTTTTTTTTAATTTAATTTAAATTTTATTTTTAAAAAATAATATTAGTTGAAAAAATTGAAAAAAATGCTCTGGGGAACAAGGAACAAACCAGTTGCAATATACCTTTTAGCCATGCTTCATGATATGACTAGGCTTTTTATGAAATGACGGATTTCACTATCAGCCTACGACATATACATACTTGCAGTTTATTTACAAGGTTAATTAGATAATATTTACAGCAAGATACCACGAAGGTAGAGCTTATTGGACACTGTATGTTCGCGACCGATATCCTATTTATATATTTTAAATTTATGTCGGGTGTAGGTGTAACCTGACCGTTGCCATTGAGTGCTACATTTTGCACTCTTTCTTCTGTCCTCTTTTTGGGTTCCGTAAAATAGTCATCACTCTTATTTGTGCCATTTCTAAACTTATCTTCTCTTGGGTTGGTTTATTAAAGCGAGCTTTGCTGATCAGCGACCAAATTTAAGCTGACCGTGTTATGTGTGAACTATTTGCAGTTTACAGGTCAAATATAGCTATTTAAAAAAAATAATTATGCAATTTTTAAAATGTGAAGTAGTGCTGCGATACATGGGTAATACTCTTAATATCTGAAATCCTGCTGTTAGGACAAAACTTGCTGTATACCATATCCTACAAACATTCTTTAGGCAGGACAAGAAGTAACACAGTCCCACAAAAGAATAGATCTTGTGTCGTGGGGGGGAAGAGACCATCATTAATTATTTAAGCTGCTTAAAATAAATCTAAAGTCTTAAGTGGTGCTTTAAGTCACGCATATGCGGCGAAGAAAGCCGTTTCAGGGGTCTTTAGTTTAGACTTTCGTAAAATGTATCGATCGAAGTAAATCTTTCCTCGCCATCTTGTCAAGAAAATCGTTTGTAAGCTTCACGAATAAGTTTGATTTTTTGACAATACATTATATTTTATGTTTTACTAGATTCTTCTTTACTTTTACTTAGGCAAATTAAATTTCTGTAATGACAGTGACTTGTGAGACAGTTACCTAAGTATAGGTACCTACTTTTAAAGAATAAAAAAAAAATAATATGTCCAGTTGATGGCCTTATTTTATTTATAATACTTTTTAATCTGCAAGTATTGTGCCCCAGACTATTACCAGTGATATTTATTTTATTTAAAATAAAGTAAATAATCATAATAAAAAATAAAATGGCGTAGAAGTTCTTACCTAAAGAAACACATCAGTTTAGAATATAGCTACACAACACTTATATATATCAGGGAACACAAAATTAGCTTTGCAGTCATGCACCTTGCACTTGCACTAAAAGTACACCATACCATCAGACATCAATCACCTACCAACGTCGGCAATCAAATGATATGTTTTTAGTTACTCCGTTCAACTTAAACCACGCGGAGCAACGACAGCTTATTGTTTAAAGTTAGTCATAGACAATTTACCTTTAGATACCTACAGCTTATCTCCTGCGCAAACAAAAGTTACGTTTTATGGGTGAAAAAATACTTTTGGACACCTTCGTGCATGCGCACAAACCTCGTGTTATCGGCCTGTCCTACTTTATCGACATGCTCACGATACTTTATTTCTCTGTGAGGATACTCTCCAGAACCGGCTCGGCCGCCATTTTTGTTGTTGTATTTTAAGTTTCTCTGTGAGTGGATTCCTTGTAGTTTTCTTAGCTATCGTGGATTGTGGGTGTTTAATATTTACGAATTTCTAGTTTTTGTGTAGTTAAGTGAACTGTATTTGTGCTTTTAGTGACTCGGATAGGAATATAAACAATGACTAGTACTAGTAGCAGCCGTTGTATCGTTTTATATTATGTCCAAATAGGGGCATTTCGTATTTTCGGTAAGACGAGAAGAGTAAAATTGAGAAGAAATTCCAATTTTTTGGAAAGAATTTAAATTTTAAAGCCCGGACCAGTCTATTTTCCCATTCGTCAAACGATAATGTTGCAGTGCGCATAACTAATAGTGTCTAGCTTTATTTACATGCGCGAGGCCATAAAACTGCCACTTTCGTGATTATTGTTTGCTTATCTAAAGGTAAATTGTCTATGAAGTTAGTTTGTCCCTCTCTGTTCCGTTGTAGTAAGGGATAGACTATACAGCGCTCGCTAAAAGTTACCTAAACGATTTCTCTATATTTTATAAAAGGAACTATTTAGTTCCTAAAAAGAATATTTCAGTTATAAAAAGATTGTTTATTTTTACTTTATTTTTTATGATAATTAGATAACCTTGTAGGAATTAAAAAATCATCTATGAAAAATATTTTAAACGATACATATTTTAATGGTTAAACGGTATCTTGTTATCGGAAAAAATATCGAATAAGCGCAAAAATATGTTGCAGCGTGTAAATACCATTTTACAAAACTAATTAACTTTAAAGAAAGTCATTGAACCAAAATAGCGTAAAATCACAATAACCATAGCTTATTAGGCGTGTGGTTCTTTATTTGTTTTTGGTATTGCATGGTCTTGTTTCGGTCATTTAATTGTAGGTACTAATATTTCAATGGATTTCCGTGAACAGTCCTTGAGATTAATTTTATAAAGGATAATGTGGAGAAAAAACCTACAAAAACCAATTTTTGAAATTTGAAAAGGAGGCTCACGGTATCACATATTCTAAGGTCACTGGCCACGAGTGACATTGCCGTGTCTTGTAAAATAGACGGCATTAAGTTATGTGGACAAAATAAATCGAATTCTTTTAACCATTTTGAAATGGTTGAATTGATAAAGTTACCAATCTATTCAAGCGATTTTTGATCATAGTAGCCCTATTATACATTTGAATTTTTTTTTAACTGCTAAAATACTATATTAAAGCAGCTATTAGGGTTTATAAAAAACGCCCGGAGTGCTTGAAATGGAGTGTTTTAAAGACCAGTTATCCACGAATACTTTACATTATTTTTTTTACTGGAACATAAAATCATAAATACTGGTATTAATTCTATAAAAAATGGAGCTAATAAAGTAAAGTGGTCGAATTTGTGATGTGACATCACCTGTCATTAAAATGGAAATGAGAAAAACAAAAATTAATTTGCAATCTGTCGCATCAGATTAATTGTAGTCACCGCCACATTTGTTATTGGTTTTATATTGATTAAAAAAATGAATATTAACATTGATTAGGTATTTAAATAGTAAAGCCGAATCGCTGTTGACACCGCAAAAACCGAAAGCCGCCTGTGAAAAAAGAATAAGTCAAGTTCATTAAATGGATGAAAGAGCAAAAGGTCAGAGATACAGAGGCTTGCCTAGGTATATCTTCAAAAAATGTCATAACAGTACAAGGCGTTGACTATGTGGGCTATCTATTTGAAATGGCAAAGTATGTTGAGGATGAACAAAGAGGTCGATAAAATCATTTTTGACGTAGCCAAGAAGTCATATGTATTCAATGAAGATGATTTGAGGAAGATTATCATAGATGCACCAATTACATATTTATTTTTGAAGGTGGTAGCCATTTTTGCGGTGCAATTTACGCTAACATAACATCTAGAAAGAAGGAAGCGTATTGCTTCTTACTATGCGACCACCTAAGACAGTGAATGTTCGACGTTTTACCATGGTAGAATAAAATATGTATTCTGGTTTTACTATTATATTACATATTTATTTTTGAAGGTGGTAGCCATTTTTGCGGTATCTTTGGCTCTTGTAGAAAATATGAATTGTGCGATTTACGCTTACATAACATCTAGAAAAAAGGAAGCGTATTGCTTCTTACTATGCGACTACCTAAGACAGCGAAGGTTCGACGTTTTACCATGGTTGAATAAAATATGTACTCTGGTTTTACTATTATATTACATATTTATTTTTGAAGGTGGTAGCCATTTTTGCGGTATCTTTGGCTCTTGTAGAAAATATGAATTGTGCGATTTACGCTTACATAACATCTAGAAAAAAGGAAGCGTATTGCTTCTTACTATGCGACCACCTAAGACAGCGAAGGTTCGACGTTTTACCATGGTAGAATAAAATATGTATTCTGGTTTTACTATTATATTACATATTTATTTTTGAAGGTGGTAGCCCTTTTTGCGGTATCTTTGGCTCTTGTAGAAAATATGAATTGTGCGATTTACGCTTACATAACATCTAGAAAAAAGGAAGCGTATTGCTTCTTACTATGCGACCACCTAAGACAGCGAAGGTTCGACATTTTACCATGGTAGAATAAAATATGTATTCTGGTTTTACTATTATATTACATATTTATTTTTGAAGGTGGTAGCCATTTTTGCGGTATCTTTGGCTCTTGTAGAAAATATGAACTGTGCGATTTACGCTTACATAACATCTAGAAAAAAGGATGCGTATTGCTTCTTACTATGCGAACACCTAAGACAGTGAAGGTTCGACGTTTTACCATGGTTGAATAAAATATGTACTCTGGTTTTACTATTATATTACATATTTATTTTTGAAGGTGGTAGCCATTTTTGCGGTATCTTTGGCTCTTGTAGAAAATATGAATTGTGCGATTTACGCTTACATAACATCTAGAAAAAAGGAAGCGTATTGCTTCTTACTATGCGACCACCTAAGACAGTGAAGGTTCGACGTTTTACCATGGTTGAATAAAATATGTACTCTGGTTTTACTATTATATTACATATTTATTTTTGAAGGTGGTAGCCATTTTTGCGGTATCTTTGGCTCTTGTAGAAAATATGAATTGTGCGATTTACGCTTACATAACATCTAGAAAAAAGGAAGCGTATTGCTTCTTACTATGCGACCACCTAAGACAGTGAAGGTTCGACGTTTTACCATGGTAGAATAAAATATGTACTCTGGTTTTACTATTATATTACATATTTATTTTTGAAGGTGGTAGCCATTTTTGCGGTATCTTTGGCTCTTGTAGAAAATATGAATTGTGCGATTTACGCTTACATAACATCTAGAAAGAAGGAAGCGTATTGCTTCTTACTATTCGACCACCTAAGACAGTGAAGGTTCGATGTTTTACCACGGTAGAATAAAATATGTACTCTGGTTTTACTATTGCCGACGATAATAGAATTAGTTATGTGCATTTGGTGAAGCAGTATTGATCATAGAGCCCCCAAAATGGAAGTAGGTACAGATAGAGTCTTCTTACGGTATGATAAAGAAAAGTGCACCAATCAAGTGGTTGGTATTAATACATTCATTTGGATCATGTGTCTTGCAAATTGCACGTTATTTTAAATTGGACGGTTCTGAGAAAAACACATGAGACATGCGTTTCGACGAACGCCCGCTGCCATTATGGCGAATAGTGGCAGGACAATAAACCAAATCCAACGACAAGTAGGATGGAAATCGACAGCTGTGGTGACTAGTTACATTAAAGATAAAAAAATATTATAAATATTATTGGGAGTGCCATTAATGGAAATGTAACCTCATTAACTTCCGAGAATATTAGCAGTATTAAGTTGAACAGCATGATCCTCTGATTTAAAAAACCGATGTATTAATATTTCTAATAATTCAAACAATATCAACTGTACCTACTTTTCACATTTATTTAAAAAATTAAGATTGTTAAATATTATTTGACTAAACCCATTCAAACATTATTTTGTCAGTAATATTTTATTTGGCATTAAAAGGTAGTTCTGTTAGATAAACAATTAGAAAGTTGGCATTTAGACAGGAATGTGCTATTTTTGGTTTTCTGTTGAAAAATAATTCATTATAAATGAATCTAAATTGACAAATTAACATTTTGTTTTGTTAAAACTACCAAACACAGCCTTTATTAACGTCAGTAAATACCAGAGAAATAGGAATTTAATTAGGTATTTAATTATTCGTAAATTTGGAGGAATCATTTTCACTTTTAAAACACCTGCTAGAACTTATTCTTGAACAAAAAAAATGTTTTAAACTAGTGTTTGGTTTTACGGTGTAGCTCTGGATTATGGGTCAATTTATATAATAGCCTTGCGTATAATTGGCATGTAACTTCCAAATCTCTTTGTAAAGTCTAATTAGCCAAGTTAACCCTATTGTTGCTTTACTTGCTGTTGCAACTTCTATTGCAGAAGTTGATACAATAGTCTGTTATTGACTAAATCATGAGATTGCTCCACGAGCAACAGTAAAAACTAACTTCTTCTGAACTATACAGCGTGTCTTCGGACGTTCTTACCAAATGGGAAACTTTTTTATTATTAATTTTACGAAAAAAAAACATTCTTTATAAAAAGCTCTGCATGGTCTAAAACCTAAAATGCAACCATCAAATATCGAAATTTTTCAGTCATATACGAGGTTTGTCAAAAAATGTGAATTTTTCCCAAGAATGTGAATTTTTCCCAAGAGTAAAGTACCTTTATTTTTGACATTATCAAAAATTGTTATTAAAAAAAGTTGATCAGAACAAAAAACTACTGCTAAATGTGCAATTATACGCATTTATGTTGAAAAACTATTTTATTGATTTATTATTAATTATTTAATTTTTTGATTATTTAATTAATTTAATGCGTGTCATTGCATATTTAGACGCGGTTTTTAGTTTTGATCAACTTTTTTTAATAACAATTTTTAATAATGTCAAAAATAAAGGTACTTTACTCTTTGGAAAAATTCACATTTTTGGGAAAAATTCACATTTTCTGACAAACCTCGTATATGATTGGAAAATTTCGATATTTGATGGTTGCATTTTAGGTTTTAGACCATGCAGAGCTGTTTATGAAGAATAATTTTTTTTTGTAAAATGAATAATAAAAAAGTTTCCCATTTGGTAAGAACTTTTGAATATACGCTGTAACCACAAGATATTGAAAATCTCTATCTCTATCTCTTCGTACGTTTCCTTGTTTCGGATTTTTTAAGAATCTTGACAAATATCTAACACTGTACGCGATGTGTGCTCTTATTCCAACCATTACCATCTAAGTACATTAAGCGCTAGTATACTTCATACGAAGTCAGTTGAGACAACGTAAATATTGGGGGTGCGATCAATTTACTGCATCACACACTGAAACTACAATACAAATATAACAAAATTTGTATTGATTGCTCCCTATACAGATGTTCGAAGATAGTCCACGTGGATTTGACAAGTCTGTCATCAGATTTTTTTTAGTTTTTTTGTCTCTCAACTAAGATCGTATACACTTTAGCATGTTTTTATTATTTTTCTCTCGGACATACAAACAAGCATCAGCTTTACTAATTCTGAAACCAAAATTTAGGAGAACATCTGAACCGTTTAACACCATACAGGCTGCGCCTTAGTTTACAAACTGCATTCGTTCCGTCACCCTGCTGGCTGGTCCAGGAATATGACTTCTTCAAGCTTGCCATATAAAATTGTAGTCACTACATCAAATTGTTTAGTGTCAAAGTGCATTTTCTCACTTGCTGTAATTTTTAACGGATCATGGATCATTTTGCTTCAGTACTAAATATTTGGTTATAATCAATACCTTGACGTTGAGCAAATTATTTTATAACAACACTTGCCTTATGTATGCTTCCATTAGGATTTGTTTTTACACGATATACCTATTTACGTGGAAGAGCCTTACATCTTTTTGGTAGTTAAGTCAAGAGTCTTACATCTTTTTAGTAGTTAAGTCACCTACCACGTTTGGTTTTCATTTAACGAATTTTCTCTACTCTCTATAGCTTTATTCTATTCAAAGCTTTCTCTAGTTTCAAATGCAATCGTTAAAGCTTTCTAGCAGTAGCAATTATAGTTCTGCCCATATCGCTGCAGGAAAAATAATTTCTGGATTCTCATATTTAAATGTTCGGGCCAGTGCCACCATTTGGTTCAGGTTCATATGATGCCATCAGCCTGTGTGTGATCCTTTTGCTTCAAGAAGTAATTTGACATCTACATTGTCAAATTCACCACCTGCAATTATGAGGAAGTAAGTAGGTATTGAATGACCCGATTTTTCTATTAATTCCTTTAAAACTTTTTTTGTTTCCGCATTTTCTTTTAAAATGTAACTATCAATTTCTCGAAAAGTACTTAACCAAATTTGACCAAGCAAGGTTCCGTTGGAATGGTAATTTAGCTCCCTTTAAAATAAGAAGTTACTCGATCCCAATTTCTATTTAAGATTTCAAGGGTAAAAGCCACCCCGTCGTAGGGGTTCAAGTAAGGAAAGGGGGGGGGGGGTGAAAATATCAAAAAAATAGGTCCCTCTGAAAACGACTGTTTACTTGTCCGAGCGTACTTTGAATTATTCATTTATAAGAAAATAAACCTGGTTGGAAAGTCAAGCTGAGCATACAGAAAAGATGTGCAAAAAACAAAATAGGGTTTTTAGGTAAAGTGGCCTCTGGTGGTGTAGTTGAGCAACATTTTTGTAACGGAATGATAGAAATCACCAAGTTATGTATATGTGCCAAACATTAATTTGATTAATTTGAAGAAGTAGTCCATGCTTAAAGTGGAGTTAAAAGTATGGGAAAGAAAGAAAAAACTAAAAGTCTTCCTTCACAAAATTTAATAGAGTAAAATTTTTCAAGGGTCTCTACATGTTCCGAACGGAGAAACGTTCATCATCAGGAGACAGAAAATATATTTAGTGCTGATGGTTTTAGCAGAAGAGAAAATGGCGAAGGACCTTAATGGAGCTTTTATGTAATTATAAAATGATTTGTAAAAGAGACATACCTAATATGAAGAAATTGATAAAAGTTAAAGCATACTGAGTATGTGAGAAGTCAGTAAATGGGGTCTAAACTAACCAAATAAACCGGGGAGCATCTAGACATTTCGCTATAGGATTCAGCAAAAAATATTTTGATGGAATGTAACTATTACATGACTTACATCCTTTATTTTCTTACTTATAATAAGGAACCACCAATTTCCAAACACATTTTTCGAACATAACAAACTAAATTCACTTTTTGTGGTTTATTTACATTTAGAATATAATATGGTCTTTTTTGTCTATACAAATAACTAGTAAGAAATAATTGCCATTTCTGCAAGGCTAAGCATAATGTAATTGTTACGAAACGTGTAGTACTTATAAAAATAAATTACGCATTTTAACAACGAATAAGTGTTTTATAATAATAAGGTTAATGTAAGTATTCACCTTAAAATTGACCAGCGCGTTTTAATGACCTTTAACTTGGATAATGAAGAAATATGTTGCCCTAGGGTTTATCATGGAATTTGTCCTTAGATTTAGGCTTCGTAGATAAACTTTTTTTAAACAAAAAATCAATTATAGGAATGCAATAAAAAAGCCTGAAGGCCTTACGGGAACAGAGATCGGGTTAATGCGATTACTATTTTATTTTTTATCCGTCAAAAACGTCACAAATGTAATCGAGTATCGTTTGTTGTAATCCCGTTGACGGGAGCGTATTGGGGTGGTCAAAATAACTCTACTTTGTCACATAAAAAAACCTAAAGTGCCCCGTAACGGAGATACAGGACCCCAAAGAGGTACCCAGCGACTTACCTTTTCGGCTCTAACTTTTAAACTGACACGTATAATTTAATGAAATTTAAGTATTTTGTGTAGGCCATAGAGACTCATAAAACCGTACTATATTAGATGTTTTACCAAAGAGTAATGTACTAATTAGTAGTAATTAGTGCATTACTCGTCAGGGAAGTCAGGAACAGACTTGCCACCACACTCGTTGGGCCAAAATTTTGACAGGTGTAATTTTACAGAGCTAAAAACTGATTTTTTAAATACTCTAGTTATTTTTATTTTAAAAAAAGTACTCTACATTTGGCTCGATGGAGTTAGCGGTTTTCGGGAAAAATAAGGTTTTTGTGTATCACGTTTAAGCATTGATTCGAAATTTATTTATAACCAAGGATATTAACATAAGCTATTTGAACACAATTACTAATGAAATAACTTTAAGATCAATAATACGCACTAAAATAATTAAATAAATTAATACATCTCATTATTGCTCACATACATCTAACTTATGGACAAGCACTCGGTAATTGTGTGGAGGCAAGAAGAATTTATTCTGATGCATTTCCAAATGGGCGTTTACCGCTTAAAAATTTTTTTAAAAGGGTCGATCGTAGCTTAAGAGAAACAGGTAGAAAGTCAAGTAAAATTTAAAAAAATGCTAAAAGTAACTAATCTTTTACCCATCCATTTTAGGAAGCTTTTTGCCGCTTAAAGGTGGAGAAGGACCTCCGAGAAGAGTAAGTACTACTATGTGAGTAGGCACAAAAATTAGTATTTCTCATGCATTTTGTGTTTATTTTTGTTTATAAAAAAAACATATTTCAAAAGTGATTTATACAGGGTGATATGGAATTGACTTAATAAGTTTAAACCCCTAAATCCTGATATGAAAGCCCGTCGTAGAAAAATATTTTTTAGTGTCGCTTTACTATAATAAGCGAGAGATTATTTAACAGGTTCGAAGGTTTGGTCGACAAGGACCATGGAACTGGCCCCCTAGATCTACAGACCTTATTCCATTAGATTTTTGTTTAGGGGGTACAATAAAAGAAAAAGTTTATAAAACCACCAGTTACCACCAAACAGAATTAGGGTTTCACTAGATGAGAAATTTCGCACTTTTTAAAAAAACACGATTAGAGACGAGGCTTTTTCCAAATCTCGGTTTACTCGTCTCGCGAGAGTCTCGCAATTCTTTATTCTCGCAATATGACGTTATTAAAAATTCTGCAAAAGCTCCAAGTACATACGGGTTTTTATTCTTACCGTTACCATGTAAGTATTATAAACGCAACCTTCTGAAAAGGCTTTCAAAAGTGTTTCTAAAGTTAAAATCTGGCAGTTATACCGTTTAACCATTAAAATATAAAACATATCGACGGTAACATTTCAATCGTAACTCTGAATTCATGCAAAATGAGATTTTCCACTTAAACTGTTAATGTAATCATAACACGTGGCTATGAAAACTCTTATTGGCTTTCGTTTAGCAGAAAGGGTCAATAAGAGACAAAAACAATATGTCGTAAATCAAACGGGGTTGCAATTTGTCGTAAGTCGTTAAGTACAGACACGATTGTCAAAGGTGTTTTTTTTAACAGCAGGTATGATATTATTATAGTTTTGGTCCAACTAATGCATGTATTTTATATAATTGTATTGATAAAAATATAACTAAGTGATTTATTTCTGGTTTTTAGTTAATTAGGTATACATATTAAGTTAATTTTCATTAATAAAAAGATGGTCTGTTATGAACGTTGAGTTAGGCATTATTGAACACACCTTACTAAGTTGCAGGCGCGTAAACAAGGGGGGGGGGGTAATGGGGGTAATTACCCCCCCCCCCATCATCCCAAAAAACAAAAAAAAAATTGACAAATCAGTCCAGATGTTAAAATAAAAACAGAAGCTGTTATTGATCGCTTTGTAAATGAGTCAATTAGAAAACTTGACTTTGTTCTTTAGATTATTTTTGTTGTATTACCTATATGTATACAGGGCATTGATTTTTTCTGGTTATATATATACAGAGTGATTCACGGTAGATGGAACGTTAGACGTTCCTGACAAACCAGTAAAGGAATCGTTCTGAAAATTTGGTTGTTTACATAAACGGACACGCTCTACCTATCTAAAATTTTTAACAATACAGCGTTGCCGCTTCCACTCAAAAATAATAGCCACTTCGATATTTTAAATGGAACACCCTATATATTATTAAATTTTTAAATTCTACATAAAATTACAATTATTTTTTAATAAAAGCATTATTAGTCTATGCGTAATGGTTTCCGAGATATTGTCCCTTGAAAAATGACATTTTTGAACTTTGACAGCTTCTAGCTATTTAACTGTACGTCTGAGAGCAAAACGCCTTACATGTCCCTATCTTTGATTTTTATTATCTTTCCAAAAGTAACAACTTCCGGTCAAACCGGAAGTAATATATATCCTACATCCGGTTTAACCGGAAATTGACAATTTTGAAAAGATAATAAAAATCGAAGATAGGGACATGTAAGCCGTTTTGCTCTCAGACGTACAGTTAAAAAGCTAGAAGCTGTCAAAGTTCAAAAATGTCATTTTTCAAGAGACAATATCTCGGAAACCATTAAGCATAGACTATATATCTTTTTAGGGCAATAGAGTTGTCTTTTAACGGCAAAAAAATAATATTTAAAAAACGACCATATTGAGGTTAAAAAAAGAAAAATAGTAGCCACAACAGGGTTTTTTTTCGGCGCATATTTAATGCAGATTTTTTTGCTATTACTAATAGATTTGTAGCTACGGATACTAGATTCTTCTCTTAGTGTAGGTCACTGTGTTTGGCGCACCCTGTATAATTCTAGGAAATAAACTTGATTCTCCTAAAACAATTTTAAACGTGACTGGTATATACGTCAGAAAGTTGTCATAGTCGTCCATCACTAAAATAAATTTTGTTGCTGGATTGGCTTATGGTTTTCATAATACTGGATAGCTCTATGGAGGAGAGTAATGGTCGGTGGAATAACAAAAACTGGAAGGCAAACACCCGTTTCCAAATACTATATTAAGGGATGTTTTGAATGCATTGTAAAACATTACTTTAAATATCATTTTCGGTACATCGCACACGGCCTTTCCCAATTTTTTTTTTATTTTCTCTAATTTTTTTTGAAATAATAGCGAGGGGCGTGAAATAGCCCCCCTCCTTAAGATCGTAAGGATACAGATCCATATTAAACAACAACAGAACTAATGATTGAGCCCAAAATATATCTAAAATCTGATCTAGCAGAAAACCAAAAGTATAAATGAAAATGTGAAATTTGTTTTGCGTTATCCCTGCAGATAGAGCCAAATAATAAACAAATAATAATTTTGTTTTTATGCCTACTATTTTAAAAATTACTTACAAGGAATTTTATTTCCCTCTAACGTACTATGCAACTTGGCCCCAATGTGACTTTTCCTGTAGTAACCTCCACTTTATATTACAACCATGTTTATTTTAAAAAGTCAACCAAAACTACAACTTTCAGATCACCTGCGTTTTTAGTTATGATTTTTATTTTAAATTGTTTATCATGACATCATATTTTTAATTATTTGTAAAAATCCGACCAGTGACATACCTAGGTACTTTATTTCCGTAAATATTATTCTCATTTTTGCCATTAATAGCGTAAATTATTATACAATAATTAAAATGTAGGCAACAATTAATTTATTAAATATTTATATGGGTATTTTCAGGTTCATTATTTAAATTGGCAAATAAACAAGAAAACAGGTATACACAACCTGATGATATCGAAACATGCAAAAAAATTAAAATAATTTCCTTGATGATCAATATCACGGTCAATGTCAAAATACAATAGGTGTTCACAAAGTTTTTCTTGAAAAAGGGGTTTAGTTATGTTTTTTTAAATCAGGTACATCAACTTGTAATCAGGATTTACGTTAAAAAAACGTTAGAATTTTTTTTTGTCGGCTTTTATATGGGATTTTTCCCCAAGATAATACAGTTAAACAAATTGTTCTAGAAACATTTGAAAATAACCTCCCTATGGTATTTGACTGTGACATTTCTTGTCTCATTATTTTTTAATAAGTATAACCATAAACTAAGTAAATCTAGACATCCTATCAAACTGGGCAGAAGCAAGGCGCAAGGCCGCGATGTAAATGCAGAGAAGCGAATTGACTTTAGACGGATATTTGCGTTTGCTAAATGTATAGCCACAACCACTTTGAAAGAAGCCGTGAAAAAGAAACATGGACAACACTGCTTGAAGATCCATGTGTTACGTGACTTTTTTGAGGTTAGTCATGGTTTAGTATGTAATTTACGGGCGAACTAGGTGTACCTAGGTGTCGTATTAATTTGTATTTTTATCCGGTTTTCGATTGATATCTAATAGAAAATTTAAGTGACATGATTGCTAAGAACCTCTACAAAATACTGATGAAAATTTTTGGTGCGGGTTTGATCTAATAGCATTAATAAAGTGAAAAATCCAACAGCCTGGCCGGCCTGGCGGTTTGTTTAAGGGTCTTATAAATGGCGACAAAATTTTATTTGTTTTAATTTAAAAGTTGTGTTTTTTGTATTCTAGTTAGCTCTTTGTGATAAACTTTATTGTGTTGTGGCTAGTGGGTACAGTTAATTTAATAAGTATTGAAGCGTTTATTTAACTTGAAGGTATATGTGAATTAGTTTAAAAATACCAGTAGTAGAGATAGTTTATAAGTAGGTAGGATACCTCTAGATAACCCATGTACTTAGGTAGGTACAATTTTTTTTTAGTTTGTTTATCAACATGCTAAGCCCCTATGCTGTATTCCCGGGTGTAACATAAAAGTGTTTTAAAAGCAGGTGAAGAGAGTGTAATACATTTTTATAGTTTAGATTTGACCAATGACTGTATAAATATTGTTAATCAGGTTTCAGTGGACATATATGGAGGTAAAGGTTTTTTTTTAAAGGCAATGAATTTGCTTACAATGATTTGAAATCGATTTTGAAATGAAACTAAGCAGGTGGTCTCAGCTTGAAAACTTATTGTCTCGGTACCAATTCATATATTGTGAACTTAACGAAGTTACCCAGATAGTAGGTGACTAGATTGACGTAGATTTCTTAAACAAAGCCTTAAGCTTACTAAATTTTGAGACTTCAAAGGTCGATAGTCAATCCTGTAATTTAAACGCAGAAGATAATAATTAATAGAATATTACTTTTGATCGATTAAATAAATCTACTCGTAGTGAAACAAAAACAGCTTCTTGCCCTTTGCCGCGCGTCATAATAATGGCTTGTGGATCCGCAACTCCCAGCTGATGCGGCGTTGCCCGATGTAACTTCATGGCTTCTTAGGTGGTTGTGGTATAGCACAAGCAACGTTCGGCGTAACTTATTACAGATTTGTACGTCGTACAAAATAATGAGCGGTAAAATATTTTAATTGGATGGATCCTCTTGGTTTTGTTTCTCTATGGCATAGCATAACCAATATACAGTGTCACCCTTAAAGTCCGCACCATATGGAACTTTTTTTTATTAATAAGGTTAGTTAAAATTAAATATCAGCAATCGTTTTTGCTTCTAATTAGACTAAAAATTATATATTCAATTGTTACCATCTGTCATTCGGTATCTGTCAAAATTGATATTTTTGATAAAAAATGCTGAAAAATGGCATTGTTTTACCGAATTTCAAAAAATGTTATTAGAAAAAGTTTTTTCTAGTATAATTTTAGGCCTACCTACAAAGTTTCAGATGTCTAGTGCAAAGTTCAATTTTTTGGCATTTTTTCAAAGTAACTTTTTTTTTATATATAATGTAAATTGGCTTAATGGATTTTAAACTATTTGTTTATACTATACTTATATTGTATTTAGTTTATATGCTTATTTTTTCACTAGAATACCATTTTTTTTCGAAATATAAAATTAGAGGCAAAAAAAATTTACACGGGTGGTGCAAAGTTATCATAATTTAAAAATTTTAACAGATAGACGTCATTATTATGTTCTATTTTTTTGATAGTACATACACGTAAAAAGTTTAAAAACCTTATAATTAAATTCCCAGATATCAGATTAGTTCACAAATTTCAAATGACAAATTATATTTAGTATAAAATAACATTTTATGAAATATTAAATAATATAATTTGTCATTTGAAATTTGTGAACTAATCTGATATCTGGGAATTTAATTATAAGGTTTTTAAACTTTTTACGTGTATGTACTATCAAAAAAATAGAACATATGACGTCTATCTGTTAAAATTTTTAAATCATGATAGCTTTGCACCACCCGTGTAATTTTTTTTTGCCTCTAATTTTATATTTCGAAAAAAAATGGTATTCTAGTGAAAAAATAAGCATATAAACTAAATACAATATAAGTATAGTATAAACAAATAGTTTAAAATCCATTAAGCCAATTTACATTATATATAAAAAAAAAGTTACTTTGAAAAAATGCCAAAAAATTGAACTTTGCACTAGACATCTGAAACTTTGTATGTAGGCCTAAAATTATACTAGAAACAACTTTTTCTAATAACATTTTTTGAAATTTGGTAAAACAATGCCATTTTTTATAATTTTTTGACAAAAATGTCATTTTTGACAGATACCGAATGACAGATGGTGACAATTGAATATATAATTTTTAGTCTAATTTGAAGCAAAAACGATTGCTGATATTTAATTTTAACTAACCTCATTAATAAAAAAAGTTCCATATGGTGCGGACTTTAATGGTGACACTGTATAATTTTAACAAGATTGGTTTCTTTATAGTCGGTAGCATATCCGCATCGCAAATGGAAGCAGTTGCGGCAGTAGAAAACAAGGTAGGGAGGGGGGCGTGAAACATGTGGGTATTACCTATTTTATGAATATATTTTTGTTCAGAGATTGACAACTGAAATAAATGCCCCACAATAGTCGAGCATGTCGCAACACAAAACAAATACATCCACGATTATTATCGATGTAACCAAAAAATATAATATATTCCTTTTATCAAACTTTTATCTTGCCCAAATGTGTCAATAAATTTGTTTATAACAAATGCCTTGTTTTTTGTAACATTTTGTTTATGCACCCTTAACAAACATATGCCATAGGCTTCAATTGTGACGCTGCGCGCTGGTAGAAGGTAGTGCCAAAAAATATTTATAGCTTTTTTAATTGAAGGAAATAATTCTATATTTTTATTCAATAGATCTGCAAATTTGAAGTTTTTTCCCGAGTTTTATTTTTCCACAGTTCCATCCAAGTCTCTACTTGTCCACGTGTCAAAACAAAATTGTCTCGTTTTTCGACAGATTACACCGAGTGTGTTATTGATCAGCTGATATTGGGACATAATAATATTCACCCGATTAGTAGTGGATCGTAATGAGCCCAAACTCCGAGTTAAGAATTAAGTTTTTGTGCTTTTTGTTACATTTCATTATATTTTTGCTTTAATTAAATGTTAATTACTTTTGTGCGGCCAGTACGTACCATTGCGATAAAAAAAAAAGTAGTACAAGAATTAGTAGTCCCAGATAGAACTCTTGGTCTATAAGGATATCGAGAAGTGGATATCGTCGTCATATGAAAACAATATAATTATGCCACCTAACTTTTTAGGCGTTGCCATGAAGAATTCTGGTGACAGTATTGTAATAAAGGTGACACTGACATGACACTGACACAAGAATTCTGGTGACACTGAGTTTATCAGTTTGAAAGAAAATATTTTATAATAGACCAGCAGATTAAATTATATTTTGTTGTACTACTTTTTTTTTATCGCAATGATACCTACAATTATTATTCATTTGATTAAAAATTTACAGGTTAAAATTGTTTATTCTTTTTTAGACGTTGAAATCAATATGACATGGATCATAATTATTATTGTGTGTCTTGCACGCTAGTTGATTTCATCATTACGTAATAAGTTTCATTTCAACTAAAACACTTAGTTTTTGAAACTTTTCTTCTTAAAATGTCTGCTCGCAAAGGTTAACTCTCTAATGTATAATTTTTGCATTATGTAGGTTATATTTTCCTGTTTTAAGAAAACTCAGGAGTTCAGTTTAACCTACACCCCTGGCATTACGACCTAGTACTAAATAATAAAAACAACTTTTTTTATTATTAACCTTTTAAACTCAGCTACTTGAATTTGAAGGAATTACTACATGCATTTTGTAAGGTTTTACTAGTTTTAATTATTTTTTTATGATGTAACTATTATTAAACTATCTAGTTCGTTTCATAAAAGCGATATAATTTGACATTAGACAGATATCTAGAAATTTAGGGAAGTTACCACAGTTCATGGTTTAAGTCTTTGAACTCTACGGTCAAGTATAAATACAAAAAACTGTGCATAAAGGAAATATCTCTGCTATTTAAAATTAATACACTGATTAAATTGGGTTCAGTTTATCCTTTAATTCAAATATAAGAAGGAAAAGTTACACTGATACACTGCACGCATTATTTTTGTGTTTGAGTAATAGGATACATAGAAACCGTAGAAGTAAGAAGATACAATGGGTGATTCTTTAACATTAAAATTAAAATATTTATTTTTTATTAGCTTATCTACACGTTTAGAAAGGTAACCGTATTAATATATATTAAGATAGCAAACAAATCTATACCTAATAACCTTTTTTGGGTCTATGTACCTTACCTAAGTGAAATTATTGCGCATCAAATTATTTCATAGTTCGCGGGCTTTTAACCGCCACTGACGAGTGCAACGCTGACGCCTTCCTATTGTGGAGCACCGACACCATTAGTCACATCAGTTGTAAACGTTTGCATGGAACGAGCTCTGTTTATTTGAAATCAAGCAAATTTTTATAATTTTTTGATATCGGAAAATAAGACGGTGAGTAAATATTTTTTTCCCTAATCGATAGAACATATTTATTTTATGTAAAAGTATGATCTTGTGTATCTATTGATGCTTGTTTTACATTGTTAGGTTAAGTAGTTTGCTAACTGAATAAAATATTGTCATTTAATACCTAAAGGGGTAATGATGCGCGTGCATACGCACGATTCCCCCACACGTAATCTATTGGTAATTTTTTTCTTATAGATGCCTAAAACTTATACAAGGAAAACCACAATTCTTGCATATACGGCAGAAATAAAAAAAAAGGATTATTGGCGATAAGAAATGATAGCAGAAAAAATAAGGGATGTAGGAAGAGCCTTCAATATTCCTGGATCGACACTCGAAAAAAACTCTCGGAAAAAAATGACTCGAAGCTTTCTCGTTTGGGTTGCCAGCCTGTGTTTTCAGAGAAAATAGAATCTGAGTTAAGAGAGTACGTTTTAAGGCTAGCAAAGTTATTTTATGGCCTAACACCCTTGCGACGACTAGCTTTTAGGCGTCATGAGCAACATAACATTGTCCATAAATTCGACAAAGCAAAAGGATTAGCTGGGAAGGACGATGTATGAATTTTTAAGAAGATCACCTGAGATAAAGCTACGCCGGAATACTTAATACTTTGAATGCGCATGATTCCCCACCCTCTGCGCATGATTACCCGCAACGGCGGGGAATGGTGCGCAAGAACACTCTTGTACTTTCAGCAATATTGTACTTTAGAAACTGTATTTTTTCCTAAAATTGATTTACATGCTGAAAGTAAACTAAATAGCCCTTTCATTACGGTATTTACATTTAAATTATCTACAATGACATCAGTGCTATAACGATTTCCTCTTAAGTGCGCACAATTCCCCCACTCTCCCTTATTATTATTACTGTTTGTATGGCAAAAAAATTAAGTATTTAATATTAAATTAGCCTACATACAAGTTTAGAAATGTAACCGTATCTTAACCAACAAATTCTATAAGAACCAGATTTGGGTCTACGTACTGTATGTAAGTGATATAATATGAGTATTTCATTGACAGTAATTATTTTAATATCTGACTGAATTCAATTAGTTTATGTTGGACTGTAGGTATAGTGTTTTAACTATAGGTATAATCTGAACAAATAAAACAAAAAAAAAGGTGCTGGAAATATGAGTCAGAGATTCCTATTGAAAATTGCGTTTTAATGAATTATATTTTCGAGGTTTGAATAATTATATTATAATAAAATTAAACAATATACAGGGTGGCGCACCGCACCCAGGTTTATTTTCTTGTTAATAAATAAATCAAAACTCGCTCAAACACGGGAACATTGGTTCTCAGGAGGATATATTTTTTTGCTATTTAAACCTCCCCCCCCCCTGCTGAAATCCATACGACGGGGTAGTTTCCACCCTTAAAATCTTAAATGGAAAGGGTGGTCGAGTAATACCTTATTTTAGAGGGAAGTGAATTGCCTTCCAAACGCGACCATGCTCGTTTAAATCGAGTGAATAGTTCCTGAGAAATAGGGCTAAAAAGAAAATAAAATTTAAAAGTAATAAAATTTATTACCGCTTGTATCAATGAAGTAAATGTTAAAAATGTCCACCTCCAACCTCCAACCTCCATGCATTTTAAAGGCACTGTTTAAAATGTTTTCATTATGGAGCATGGCGGGAGTTATTAAATTTGTCGGCACTCGTACACTATTCGTTGTCGCAAGTCTTCCAAAGAATTGGATTGGGTTGCATACATTTTAGACTTTAAATGTCCCCACAAAAAAAGTCCAGTGGCGTCAAATCAGGAGATTTTGCAGGCCATTCAATAGGACCTCTTCTTGCAATCCATTTTCCTGGAAAATTTTCTTCCAGAAACTGTCTAACACTGACCGATAACGGTAATTTTCTTTTATGGCATGGCATTAAAGCAGGGTTAATAGTGGTTTCCAATACGTTCAGGTAAATTTCACCTGTTAAATTTCCAGGTATAAAATACGGCCCAATAATACGGTACCCAAAAATTCCAGCCCACACATTTAATTTTTCGAGATGTTGAGTATGCACTTCTCTAAAAATTCTAGGGTTGTAATCCGACCAATACCGGCAATTCGGTCGATTGACAGTACCGTAAAGAAAAAAAGTGCATTAATCGGAGAAACAAATTAAAAATAAATTGTGGATTGTAAATGATCATTTCAATAATTACCTCGCAAAATTGCAAACGGCGATCGTCATCGTCTTCATTAAGTTTTATTTTATAGGGATATAACTTATGCATTTTTAAAGTACCCTGAATCGTTCTACGCGAAACACCCGATACATCTGACACTTCACTTTCCTCGTGCTAAGTGTGGAATCGCTGGCAATATGACCCAAAACTGCAACTTCTACAGCTTTATTGCTTACAGGATTTTCAACAATCCTTTTTTGTTTAGCACTAATCCTGTTTCACGAAATTTTGCCACTAATTATAGCACGTAAATATGAGACAAGTGTGCATTTAGATGCAATACATTATAAGGTAGCTCAAGCACAATCGTCACTTCTAAAGAATAATGAAATAAATTAAATCCTTTCTTGAAGACTATACGTCGTTTTGATCAGTTATAACATACTGAAATGTAAAGCAAAATGAATTTTTATTCTTACTATGAATTTGATGGATGATAAAAACAAACTGAATTTTTTCGACTGAACAAATTGTATTTTTTGTGTATTTTATACCATTTAATTTGTTCACACTTAAGCACAAAGTTGTTTACCATTTAATTTCTCGAAAGGTACTCAACCAAATTCCGGGCCGTAGCTTTTTTCGGGGGGGGTGAAGGATCGGTGAAAATATTATTAAAACTTTTTAAGAATTAAGTGAGCAAGTGGTACTTTATTATGCTGATTTTGAGGCAATTCAATTCCTTTTAAAATAAGCTATCGCTCGACCTTCCTTTAAGATTTTAAGGGTGACAGTCACCCCATTATGCTCCATAATGTTCGCGAACATTTTGAAGTGCCTTAACAATTGCATGGAGGTTGGAGGTGGACATTTTCAATATTTACTTGATTGATACAAGCGGTATCACTCGACCCCCATTTAACATTTTAAGGATGGAAGCCACCCCGTCGTAGAGGTTCCAGCAGGGGGGGTGAAAATAGCAAAAAAATATGTTCTCCTGAGAACTAAGGTTTTATTTATTAACAAGAAAATAAACGTGGGTGGAAAGTTTTCGGTGCGCCACCCTGTATAAACCTATGTTTCTTATTCCAAATTTTTAAAATAAATTATTTTTATTTATTTATAATATCATTGTTTGGTAATATTACCCGGTAGAATCGATGAGACTGTTGCATTAATTGTTTTAGAAGTTATCACATCTATAATTTTCAAGTCCGTTCCTGGAATTCATACCAATTTAGAAAAATTCAATAGATTAGAGTGTCACGTGATATCACAACGGTCCTTATAAGACTATGTAAGACTGTTTGGACAGTGCCAAAAGTGTGCCACCAACCTAACCTAACCTAATAACGAAAAGCAAATTTTGCTCTAAATGCCACTTATAACGTTTGTAATTTCATCTTCCCTCTAATGTATGTGGTCTAAGCTTCTTGCACTGCAGCCTATACAGGGTGGCCCTTTAGTGTGGCAAAGTACAATAGCTCCGTTACTATTTCAAATACATTAAAAATATTAATACAAAAGTTGAAGGGCCGTAAGTGACTCATAACGTAAAATTATTTTTAACTCTATAGGGTGGCTCAAAAAAGCGGAACAAGAAAAAATGTACTTTTTTCAAATGGAACACCCTGTATATTTTTTCATTTTTAAATTCTACATAGAATTATAATTATTTTTTATTAAATACATTATTAGTCTATACTTTATAGTTTCCGAGATATTGACTCTTGAAAAGTGACATTTTTGAACTTTGACAGCTTCTAACTTTCTAACAGTACGTCTTAGAGCAAAACGGCTTACATGTCCCTATCTTCAATTTTTATTATCTTCCCAAAAAAATCAACTTCCAGTTAAACCGGAACAACTATATTTCCTGCTTTCGAGTAACATCCGGTTTAACCGGAAGTTGATTTTTTTGGGAAGATAATAAAAATTAAAGATAGGGACATGTAAGCCGTTTTGCTCTAAGACGTACTGTTAGAAAGTTATAAGCTGTCAAAGTTCAAATATGTCACTTTTCAAGAGTCAATATCTCGGAAACTATAAAGTATAGACTAATAATGTATTTAATAAAAAATAATTATAATTTTATGTGGAATTTAAAAATGAAAAAATATACAGGGTGTTCCATTTGAAAAAAGTACATTTTTTATTGTTCCGCTTTTTTGAGCCACCCTATAGAGTTAAAAATAATTTTACGTTATAAGTCACTTACTGCCCTTCAACTTTTGTATTAATATTTTTAATGTATTTGAAATAGTAACGGAGCTATTGTACTTTGCCACACTAAAGGGCCACCCTGTATAGAATTCAATCGTGAGCATATAATTTGAGATACACTTCTGGACCATGGACACGGACAAAATTGATTAACCCATTACCGCCAAGAAATGCGAAAATTTGAAATTTGACGATTTTATTGAAATTTACGATTGCAAGTAATACAAAGCAGATATTTTATAAAAAAAATTTTTTTTCAAAATTATAAACAAGCTGAAAAACAGGTGGTCTCATATGGGCCCGTTAGGCGTTACCTAAGAACATAAAATTAAATCATGACGTGTTCGAGATCGAGTGTTAAAGATCTTATTGCTCATGAAAAGTTTTGAAACAATAATTAATGCAAAGTATAATATGGCATTTGCAGCACATTGTTCGGCCTTTACTGTTACGATCATTTCCACCGCACCGTTTCCTATTTCCTCCTGGTACAGGAATAACGTAATGATGTAAACCATCAAATCTGACATCATCCCCCCAACTCTAAAATTGCTTCCTGGTGCTTTTGGTACTCGCCCTGATGCTTTCGGTGGGACTTCACAGACTTTATAGCCGAATCTTACTGGCTTACCACGGATGAATTGTTTACATCCGTGGCGGCCAAAATATTTAATCATAGACTCATCATATGACAGATTCTTCTCCGGTACAAAATGATGAAGACATTTTTCTTTTAAATAATCTGTAAAAGGACGCAGTTTGTACATTTTATCAGACGTATTATTTATTTCGTTATTATTTGCAAAATGAATATATCGACATATTTGCAAAAATATGTCCCTTCGCATAGCCTCTGACACCATAATGTTTTTGAGATCGTTGGCATTTTCCCAATAACTTCTTTTAGAAGGTAAAATATTATATCCGGTTACAATAAGTAGTATAATAAAGTTCTTCAATGGATAGTTTTGGGTCGGGGCTATTTATCAATAAAGCGTAGTTTACAGTTTCTTTTATAATATTGTTTAGTAACTCATCGGTAAAAAATAACTCAAATAGTTGGACACATGTCATAGCAGAGTATTTGGTGTAGTCTCCTGTAGGAAAATTATCATTTGTTGCCACAAAATGGCCAGTAACATATTTGGGATTTTCTGGTTTGGTACTAATACTTAGCTCCTCAAGTACCTTAGGAATTGGTTCTTGTATTAGCGGCTCCTAAAAGTTGAAATGATCACCTCCGACTCTTTCATTATCGCTCAAAACTAATTCCGCCCTAGCCTAAAGTTGTTTAGAACTCAAGTTATCGACCAAACCAGCCTCATCTTCATCGCCAGAATCTTCGTCAGTGAGAACATTACTGCCGGAGGCTTAGTATATATCTGTGAAATATTTTCATTATCATATGCAATATCTAGAGCCTCTTGAAGCGTAATTTCGCTAAAATAAAATATATTATATAAAAAAATTAATTTTGGCCAAACCGCCTAAAGGGTCCATATGGAGACACCTATATTTATACTAAAAAAAAGACTAAACCAAATTTCTGAATTATTTTTTTGGGGAAGAATTTAATAACTTTATGGGTTTAAATCTCAATTCTAACAAAAAAATATAAAATATATTTAAAAACAAATTATAATACAACTTACACCAATCTGATGTCCATAATTTTGGGTATATTATTTTCACAAATTTAAAAAAATCACCAGTCACGTAAATAGGGCAAAAACAGAATATAAAGCCGCTACAGGTGTTTTATATGACATCTACAAAACGACTCAAATAGTTGTTGCCATGCAAGTTGACACTCGTTTTAACTACGCCCACTTGGAATCAGTGGCTTCCCCTGTCACCACTTGGTACCGTTAGGCGTTAATGATTAAGTAATAAAACTTTATTTACATATTAGCTGCCATCAAGAAAAGCTGCAAGTAAACCCTATCCCGAGGTGTACCTATAGTACGCCATGCACATTGCACACTCCGTTGCTATAAAGACATTCCTGAAATATTAGTTTTACTTAAACAGCAGGTCCAAAAAGCAGCAGGGTCACAACATTACAAGCTTCAATTATTATTTTTATAGCTTCAATTAATATCTTTAAATTACAGTACTACATTACTTGTTGAATACCATCGGTAACATTCGCAGACCTGAACCTTCTGGTTGTTTTAAATTTGTTTGTATTGAAGGTTTTTCTGATATCACAAATTCATTCATTTTTATTGTGTCGAAAGAAACGTTTCGAAATAAAGTATAAAAATGTTTGGGGTGAAAAATCTATGGTATCAAATATGTGTGATGATGATTTTTATTGAGGAAATTGCTGTAGATGCCGTATCATATAAAAAGTCGGTAAGTGAAAAAAAAACATAATTTTTTAAATTATTTTATTGTTTAAAGCCCCGTGTCCCATTAAGCAAGTAAATTGTTGAGTTATCCATCATTAATTATTATTTGTACCTACCTACACAAAATTTTAAAATCTTTTATACCACACTTTAAAAAATTTTAAAAAATTTAATGGAACACAAATATTAGGTAAACAATAAAAAACTGCAATGTAAGAAAAAATATTTAAATAAATAATTTTTGAAATTCTTTTTGAATTAAAGAACCAAGCGATTTTTTTCAAAAATTTACTTTTACAAAATGTAGGGTTATATTTTTTGCAATATTTTTCACAATATGCTTGTTTACGATGAATTTTTTAATGAATGTATTCAATATTAACACTTACAAAAAAATTAAGAAACGCTTTATGTAAAATTAGACTTTTAAAAAATATTGTGAATCAAAAACTTTGTTTAATGTTTTATTATGCACTTTTTCAATCAATTATTTCCTATGTTATAATTGGTTGGGGAAGTGCATACGACCCGAATTTGAAACCGCTTATAACAATACAGAAATATATTTAAAAAACTATATTTAATAAACATATTTTGTTTCCTTCAAAAATATTATTTGTTTATAATAATATTCTGAGTTTAAAACAACTTTATTACAAAACTTTCATTTTATGTACAGTGTCACCAGTAAAGTCCGCATCATATGGGATTTTTTTTATTAATAGCTTTATTCAAAATTTGACTTTGGCATCAAGTTCTGCTTCGATCGAGATAAAAATTAAGCAAAAAAATAGTAGTCACGTGATTCGCATTATGTGTTACATTTTAATTTTTTCCAAAAAATAATTCAAAAGTGGGGGTTTGTTTGGGTTTGTATTTATACTAGCGGGTTGCAACGCATGCCGGATACACGCTAGTATATATATAAAAGAATAAAAAAAAATTACATAACATTACTCATAATATACCGAAAACAAATCTATGTTTATGTTATGATAATTTTAATTTAACACTTTTAAAAAATAATGCTTTATTTGTTGGCATCAAAATTTTTAATATATTACCACTAATTTGAAAACTATGAGTTTTTTGGCATTTAAAAGAAAATTAAAATCATGGATTATGCAAAATTATATAAAGATAAGCCAACTTATTTATAGGTAACTAGCGTGTACCCGGCATGCTTTGCAACCCGCTGGTATAAATACAAACCCGATATATTAGTACCCGGCATGCCACTTTCTGAAACTGCACCCGTGCGAAGCCGGGGCGGGTCGTTAATTATACACAAAAACCTTCCTCTTAAATCACTCTATCTATTAAAAAGAACCGCTTCAAAATCCGTTGCGTAATTTTAAAGATTTAAGCACATAAGACAGGATAGCGACTTTGTTTTATACTATGTTAAGAAGATAATAATACTAAATATTACTATATTTTTCTATTATAATTTCTCCCTTATTTATAATTTTTCCTTTTTTTTTTGGTGAAGTATTTTTGAATTAGTACTTACTTATATTTTTAAATATATTAATGATGTGATTAAAATTAATAATCTAATGGAGTGTATATTTTTTCATTACAAAATCGGATAGATTTATTAATCTATGGTTTTGTAATGAGGCTTTCATTGGATTTATTTTAATTAAAAAAAAACATGTTATTGATTTTTAATATTATTATAAAGAAACCTGTAAATAAATAAATATTATAACTGAAAAATATAACCTAAGCAGCATAAAAAATTATTTTTTAAATTGCGAAGGTTTTATACCTATGCCAGGAATCCAACCCGGAACCTATCGAGTACTGGCCGAACTCTCTGACATTTAAAAATCTCTCCCCAACGTCGACCATATTATAACTTATTCAATTTTATGGAATCTCTTGCAATTTCAAACGAGGAGAGGGGGTTATTCAAAGAAAGGAACTCACTTACGACCATTAAGATTTTATTTTGTCTTTCTTCCATGTTTCATCGATATACAGGGTGTCCGGAAAATACGTGTACAACGTTTGACGACAGACTCCTGGCGTCAAAATAGGTCGATCTAAGCCGACTTAGTTATATCCAAAATTGTCTTGTTTAGCCGGTAGAGGGCGTCAAAAATTTGTAAAAATATTGGTTTTTCCTAAATTACGTGAAAACCTGCTAATCGATTTTAATGATTTTTAGTATGTAGACTAATACTATAAAATGACGTTTTTTAGTAGTATGGTCACCGGCTGTAAATAAGTGGAAGTGTTATAAAAATTATATAATACGTCAACATTTCTCCTCATTTTTTATATGAACGGCATTATGACAACCCAGATATTTTTGTAGAGTGACTGGATGTATTTGGAAGCAATTTTACCTCTTTAATATTTTATGTTGAATGAGCTGTTTTGCCAGAAGAAAATATTTACAATATTTAGTATTATTAGTAATAATATTAAAATCAAATTACCTGTAACAATAATTTTTTAAGTGACTTTGTTGCTATTGCATTTAATAATTTGACAATTATTGACAAATTGACAAAGGTTTCCTAACCGTCGAATACCAAACCACCAAACATTTGCCAATATCGAGCGTCATCTTCGGGAAACGGACAGCTTTGAGGAAAACTTTGAAGGCGGGGGTCGTATGCGAACAACTCGAACTGTGGAAACAGAATAGATGATTCTGGAAAGAGTTGAAGAAGAACCAAGTACCAGTACCCGTCGCTTAGAACGTGAGTTACATGTTTCTAAAACGATTGTCAATAAGGTTTTAAAAGAATAGTTGTTACATCCTTATCACGTGCAAAAAGTCCAGGAACTTTTACCGACTGATCCCCCCATGCGGCTTACATTTTGTCAAAATATTTGGGCAGGTATTATTGATCGCTACCTTATTGGTCCCATTGGTATTCTAGACAGGTTAGATGGAAATATTTATTTAAATTTTCTGCAAGACACATTACCAATTCTTCTGGACAATTTGTCCCTTTTACTTCGGAGGGAAATGTGGTATATGCATGATGGTGCCCCGCCCCATTTTTTCTTTGCCGTGCGGCAATACTTACATCATCAATATCCCAACCGATGGATTGGAACGGGAAATGATGAACCAGTAAAATGGCCACCACGTTCTCCTGAGTTATATATGTGTGACTTCTTTTTGTGGGGCGCTATTAAAAGAGAAGTTTACAAGACTCGGGTAAACACACGCGATTATTTATTGCAGCGGATTTTAAATGCAGACAACCATTTTAATAACCCCGAGACATTAGATAGGGTCCAATATAATTTTTTAATGAGTGTTAATAAGTGTATTCAGCAAGATGGCGGTCATTTTACACATTTGCTTAAATAATGTTTTTGTTTTACTTAGTTTCTTACAATACATACTTTCAACTTTGTTGTACTTTGGTTTATTTTTATTGTTAATAATTGATGTATGCAGGTAATTGTAAATATTTTCTTCTGGCAAAACAGCTCATTCAACGAAAAATATTAAAGATGTAAAATAGCTTCCAAATACATCCAGTCACTCTATAAAAATATCTGGGTTGTCGTAACGCTGTTCATATAAAAAATGAGGAGAAATGTTGTCGTATTATATCACTTTTATAACACTGCCACTTATTTACACCCGGTGACTAGACTACTAGAAAACGTAATTTTATAGTATTAGTCTACATACTAAAAATCATTAAAATCGATTAGCAGGTTTTCAGGTAATTTAGGAAAAACCAAAATTTTTACAAATTTTTGACGCCCTCTACCGGCTAAAGGAGACATTTTTGGATATAACTAAGTCGGCTTAGATCGACCTATTTTGACATCAGGAGTCTGTCGTTAAACGTTGTACACGTATTTTCCGGACACCCTATATACCGACATCGGCAGGAGTCGATATCATGAGACCACTGAACAGTGATATTTAACCGTAATAATTTACAACGAAGGTTGTTTAGTGTCTGCTGCATTTAATATAATAACTGAAAAATGTTTAGCGGCAAACAAAGTTGTTTTAAAATTGAAAAAGCTAAAAATTGGGCTGCGTAACTTTCCTGCAAAATTAAATTATTAATAGTATTTACTCGACACATTTTTTAATAGTTTTTCAAAAATTGAAATTACTTTTTAAACCCTATTGTCATTTTTCGGCTATACCAATAATTATCAGAATATTCTATAATGTTATCCGATCCCTATTTATATACAGGGTGGTCCACGTAAGATAACCCATAAAGTATAATATTTTTACATCCACAGCGTGTTTTGTTTCTCCCAACTAAGTACGAACTTTCTTATTTTAAACGAAACACTGCATATTATTATTTTTATTTTCGAATTCTGCATTTAATTATAAGCAACGGTTGTTACTAGGGCTGGGCGATATTGAAATTCCAATATCGAATATCGATATTAAAAAAATATATCGATATAGTGGATATATCGATAAAATCGATAATATCGATAATATCGATATATCGATATTTTATTTTTTTTAATATCGTTATTCGATATATCGATATATCGATATTTTATTTTTTTAATATCGTTATTCGATATATCCATAAAACATAAAAATATTATAATAATATTATAAAAACAGTGTCACCAGTAAAGTCCGCATCATATGGGATTTTGTTCATTAATAGCTTTATGCAAAATTTGACTTTGGCATCAAGTTTTGCTTCGATCGAGATAAAAATTAAGCAAAAAAATAGTAGTCACGTGATTTGCATTATCTGTCAAATTTTAATTTTTTCCAAAAAATAATTCAAATTATTTCTGAAAAAATCGAAAAAAGTTATTTGAAAAAGTTTTTCTAAATGCAGTTTCTAGCCCACATGCAAAATTTCAGCTGCATAAGATAATTTTGATTTTTTACCTATATTTTGTAAATTGTACCACTTTTGCAAATTAAGACTTAACGCAACCTACATAAAACTTTTTGACAATGCTTTATTTCAGATACATTTTCTTTAAAGTAGCGTCATATTATTAAATGTGTGTTTTTCTAAAAAAACGTTATTATGTCGTAGCTTAATAATAAATTATAATATAGGGGTTTTAAATTAAATCGTTGAAAAAAGAAACTTTATGTTGATAAACTAAAATTTATTTTCCCCTTAAAAAACACTTTACTAAAGACACTGTGTTCTTTTTTCTCTATATTAAGGTGTATTACTTTTAGACACAAACTACGTTTTCCAAAATACCTATTTTATGAAGTTACCTTAAACAGGGTCAAAAACAAATAAACTTGGCATCACATGTGACCAAATTTTAATAGCCCAATTTTGATTTTGTAAATTAAGCTATTAATAAAAAAAAATCCCATATGATGCGGACTTTACTGGTAACACTTGTCAAGATTGTAACGTACATCGCAATGATAATCAAAACACTCATCACTCCGGTTACTATATTTATTATAGTATGTTACAATTAAGTAATTGAGTTAAGATTACATTAGAAAAAGATAATAGAGTGTAGACCGACAGTACCGGCGGCGTGCTTGTTCCGATCGCGTTGATCTGCACTACCGTAGCACAGGGTTGCTACACTTCTTGTTAGAAAGTTTAAGCTCTAAGACATCATGACACGCCCCTTCTTTTTTTTTTTGAAAAGAAATAAATAATAATACTTAGTCCACTCAGAAATTTAGTCTATTAGGGGGTCTAACGCATCGGCCACTTCTGGTAACATAGTCACTATTTTGAGAATCTCGGTGTATGTCACTTTGTCTTTCAAAAACTGGTTCGGGTTTGTTTGGGTTTGTTCGGAGTACGTCTTAGAGCAAAACGGCTCACATGTCCCTATCTTCCATTTTTATTATCCTCCCAAAAAAATTACCTTCCGGTTAAACCGGAAGAACTATATTTCCTGCTTTCGAGTTACATCCGGTTCAGCCGGAAGTTTGATTGATTTGGGAAGATAGTGAAAATGGAAGATATAGACATATGCGCCCTTTTGCTCTAAGATGTACTGTTAGAAAGCTATAGGCTGTCGAAACTCAAAAATATAATTTTTCAAAAGTCAATATCTTGGAAACTAACTATAGACTAATAATGCATTTAATAAAAGTAATTATAAATTTATGTAGAATCAGCAAATATAAAAAATTTTTTTTGGGACACCCTGTCTATTATGAGATTTTTAAAATCTTCTTAAATTCCTCTTATCAAAAATATATAATGTCCATATTTGGACCGACGGTTTTCGAGTTATTACACTGCAAATAATTTTATCCAGCGATAAAACGTCATAATAATATGTTATTCTGAATGGCCAGGCACGGCTAACTAGATGAAACTATTTGCAGTTAAATAACACGAAAACCGCTGGTCCAAATATAGACATTATGTATATTTTTGCAAAGAGGAATTTAGGAAGATTTAAAAAAGCTCAAAAAAGTAACGTTTTCTGCTCGAGAGAGATCGAGAGGGACGAGAATTTCTCGACTAGAGAAGGTACTTCTCTCGTCTCGTCTCGGAGATTTATTCGAGAGAAAATATCTCTCTCGTCTCGTCGAGAGAGGGCCAGACGAGACGAGAGACGAGAGACGAGAATCTCTCGTCTCGGCAGCAACACTAATTTTGGTAAATCACAAGCAGTTTAAATTGCATTATTTTTACTTTCCCTGTGCTTTAGTAAAACAAAAATTAAATAATAATTTAAAATAAATATTATTCTTTATACATTCCATAATTTTATATTACTATAAACAAGGGAAAAGTATTAAAAACATTTAATAATAACGCGTACAAAATGAATGATATCCGCTTATTAATCTTACAGGTAGGGAGAATTTCAACAAAATCACCCTTTTAAAAAAGTACGCGTGTTTATGTTCAGAACTATGTACTTATGTATTATTTAATTCATTATTCAATTTATGTCCTTTTTACTTACTTATTTATTCATTTATTTTTTACAAAAAAAATCCAGAAACATTTATAAGGGATGCTTTACTAATTATAACATCTTTAAAAAGTAAAAAGTAAAATATAATTAATTTAAATGTTAATTGTGGTCAGTTTTGGATATTACTATCTTTACTTTTTTAAACGGAACACACATTCTAAGTTATCTAGAATTTATTTCTTTATCATTTAACATAATATTATACAAGAAATTAACGGGTTTTTCAGATATTGGAATGTTTCTGAGTACTGTCCACTATTTTTTTTTAAACAAATTGTTTAATCAGTTTCTTTATTTTTGTTACAATATTGGAATGTGCTATTATCCCTTAAGGAATTTGTTAACGTTTTATTCCCCTCTCTGAAGATACTATAGAGAAACCTTAAAAGGAGAGAGATAAAAACAAAATAGAATGATTTTTTTAAACATTTGATTTTTTATGATTTTTGAATTTGATGAATTTGAATTAATAAATTAATTTAACAAAAAAATTCATAATCTTATTTCATAATTTATGACAATCGTCCATAAGGTATTATTAACACCTGCACCCTAAAAAAAGAAAGAAAATTCTTAAATAAAATTCTACAAAAATTGATCAGTTTGTTGTAACAATAAGAAATAAAAAATATAATAATAAAAATATGAATTTGCAGGTTACATAAGTACTTCTAAACAACATTTAAAATAAAAAGGTATAAAGAGCTAGCCTATTAATTTGCTGATTAATATTTCATTAGTTGATCAATATCAGTCTTTGTGTAGCAATTACCGACTACATTTCAAACTTTAAAACCATTAACTACACATAATAAAATAAATAATAAAACATTTGCTTTATTAGCTATTACTTATTCTTCGTGATCGATTTCTTGATTTTCAGATAAAATGAAAAAGTAACGAAATATTGATTAAAAAACAAAGAGGCGATTACGTCACCAGCTGTTTTTTTTTTTATCTGACGACCTGTTAGAGATATTTAACAAATTATAGGAATTTAGAAAGTTATAGGAAGCGGTATACCCTTCTTTAGTAAGCCAAGAAGTAAGACCAAATGGTGTTACAAAATTATCGAGTTTAGGCAATATACCAGAATTATTAAAACGGAATAAAAAAAATTTTGACACAAATGTTTATTTTATCCGAAATGCTGCCGTCAGTATCGACAACAGCTTATCTGCTACTAAAAGGTGTTGTCAACTTTTGGTTCATTCCAATGGCTATGCTGTTGACCGTTAACCCGAAGCTGAACTTGACATTGTTACAAAAACATGTTTTACAAAGTCGGGTACTCGTTTATCAGTGGGATCATTTCAAGGTGGCGTAAGGTAAAAAAAAAAGAAAAATAATCGGAATGGGTTAAAATTAATTATATATAAATATACCGGGTGTCCACGGAAGGTGGCTCGCCCCTCTAACTTTTTTGTTTTTCAAGATAATGAAATAAAATTCGGGGGATTTGTATACGACATAAAACTGCATTTTTTGACAGATGACTCAACATTATGGAACTTCCGGTTTAACCGGAAGTGACATAAACTTTCGATTTTTAAATGGGACACCTGGTATATTTTTACTTTTTTTGACTCCATATAGCATTCTTAATACAACGATGTGTCACTTGTCACTTTTTGTCACCAAGAAAATTTTTTTTTTCCAAATTTATTGTTTTATCTAGAGGGCTATGAATACCTTAAAATCACTTATTTCAGTTCTTTAATCTTGAGGAAAATACAATTTTACTATTTTTGGTCCAATGCTATGTGCTATGTAAAATGTAATCTTTAAATTTGTATAACTCATTTTTTTTTAAATGGCAACATGGAGGCTCGTCGGGTTAAGAAAAAAGAGGATTTTATTACGATTATTTTGATACCATACACTATTAGGTTTTAGAAAAGCTACCATTAAAAAACGTTAAAAAGTTAACTTAGAACTTTCCTAAAATGTAGCATCTTTTAAGAATAAATTTAGATTTAAATGCATCAAGTAGCCTGTGACCAGCAAAACTGATAAAACAAAATCATGCCTTAAAGAAAATTGAAATGCCAACAGCTTCTGCCAAAGTAGGTAAATTAGTTTGTTGTTTAAAAAACATGAAAAATACCACTTTTACAAGGAGTGAAAAAGTTGATATGTTAGATATTATTGTCAGGATTTAGCATTTTCGGAACCAGTTTTGGGTACCTCATAGTGCTGGGTTGGATAACGCCGATTAAAATATCTTTGCGGGTAAAGTCGTGCAGCATGGGTTGAATTATTTCTACATTCTCCAAACACTAATAATATTATCAACTTTTTCACTCCTTGTAAGACTATTATTTTCCATGTTTTTAAACAACAAACTAATTTACTTTGGCAGAAGCTCTTGGCATTTCAATTTTCTTCAAGGCATGATTTTGTTTTAATAGACGTTACCCAGGATATGATTCTCAATTTTTTCAATACCTTTAAACCTATTTTTAAAAAAATCATCAGTAACCAACAAAAAAAAGATTTGCTGTCTCCAAGTACCGCCTTATTGAATATAAAAGAAAAAACATAATACAGTGTAGTACCACAGCAGGTCTTACAATATATTCATCATTTGCCATTAAGAAACCTAACATAGTTTTAGTATTTCCAAATACCAAACTGTACAACACATTTCCACTTAAAATAAACTCCAAAAAAATAGCAAATGCCATGTTATTGGCAAATCAGTATCGTTTCCTACGTTAGATCGTAGGCAACGTCAGTATGTACCACCAATACATAAGTGGTACCATGATACTAAATTGTAGTATCATGAGTGCTACTACGAGCAAATCCGAGTCGCAAACACTAATGAAGAACAACAACAAGAACAACCTGACAGTGACAATGACGAAGTTGAAACTGAAGATTTCTAGTTTTATTTATGTTAATCAGTTTTCTTTGCTAAAATGTGTTTTTTTATATATTTACCACATTATTTGTTTTCTTTTCTATAGTCTTATTGTTTCCAGAGTTGCTTTCAGTTAAAAAATAATGGTATTTCACAATAAATAAATGTCGAACGAAATAATGTTGCTTTATATTTGTGTATTTATTGGAGGTTCGGTGCAAGAAACAGTCAAATCCAAGACTTTAAAAAAAAATTTCTAAAGTGTAAAAAAAATATTTTGTTATCAGTTTAGTATTAAATCATTTCCCAATACCAACTCTTAAAGATTATATAACTGAAATAAGTGATTTTAAGGTATTCATAGCCCTCTAGATAAAACAATAAATTTGGAAAAAAAATATTTTCTTGATGACAAAAAGTGACAAGTGACACATCGTTGTATTTAGAATGTCATATGGAGTCAAAAAAAGTAAAAATATACCAGGTGTCCCATTTAAAAATCGAAAGTTTATTATTTATCCGGTTAAACCGGAAGTTCCTTAATGTTGAGTCACCTGTCAAAAAATGCCGTTTTATGTCGTATACAAATCTCCCGAATTTTATTTCATTATCTTGAAAAACAAAAAAGTTAGAGGGGCGAGCCACCTTCCGTGGACACCCGGTATAGTTAAATTATTTAAAATACGATTTAAAATTGGTTCAGTTTTATTACTTAGTGGTTTAAATGCGGTAACTTAGCCGATAGGAAAAAGAAGTTAATGCTACCATAGAATGATTTAGGTATAGACATTATTGCTCTGAATACTCAGAGAAATTATCAAGTTCTTTTGGGGTTGTTATATGATTTTATATACTGTATAAGTTCCGACTAGCAGTTGTAATGAAACTTGACATTAATCATAATAATATTTGACGACAAATAAAGCATATCTTACCACTAAAAATCAGTACTGTAGTGTAGTTCTCAAAAATTTAAATAGCTTGTAGTGTGATATTGTTCTGGTCATTTAACATTGCATTATGATTATCTATTATGCAACATGATTTAATGAGATGGTTAAATTCGTCCATAGCTTATAAAGTCCAATACTAATAATATGTTGTGCGACATAAGAATATTCTATTGCTTTATTTCACATTCAATTGCCGATCGCTACGAGACCCAACTAACGTCTTGTGGATTATAGGTTCTAACGGGTACAATTCGTTTTTGGGGAAGCTGTTATACTTTCTTAATTGTGGAAAAAGCGCTTTTTTGGGAACAAAATGGGTCACATTGAGAAGATACAATTTATTTCGTAAAATTAAAACTGCTGTATGAAAAGAAGTTCATTATTCAACAAGACTGTGCTGCCAATGAAACCGATTACTACCAATAAAAACACAGTTCTAGCAAATCTGGAATTAATGTAATACTGAAGCGGGTTTGATATACACTAGTAATTTATTTGATATGGGTTAATAAAAAATTAGCTATCAATACAAACTATCTCTTAGCAAACCCGTTGTATTAGATCATGTTTCGCAGTGTAGTACTTTCCAGCCTTGTAACTATTATCGGCTTGTACAGAAATGTTAAATAATAATTCATCTCACGAGGTCACTTTGGCAATGACAATGACATTGGTGGGAATAAGTTCCTCACAATCAGACTGGTCCACTGTAGAATGATTCGGAATTTTTCATTATTGGGATAATAAAATAAATACCATAAAAGGATGTTACTGGTAATATTAATTCTAGATTTACTCCAACTTCTGAAAAACATTTAATTGTTTGAAGATTTTAAATAAAGCATTGGAAAAACAAATCAAAAAATTTAATAAAATCGCTATAACAAAATGTAAGAGGATAAGTGTAGTAAATAAATTAGAAAAACTTTAAGAAATCGCATATTGATATTGATACAAAGAAGTTTGCAGAAGAGTTGTTTGTTAAAACAGTATCTATGTAGAATTCCTTCTTCCAGATACATTTATCCATATTGCACACTTAGCTTTTGTCTAGATATAAATACTATAATAAGCGCGAAAAAATGCATAATATTCTGTAAATATTTTTGCTCTTTCTATTTATCTATTAAAATTACATATAGAATTTTTGTCGGTAATTATAAAGGGTATCCTTTCTCATTAGACCAAGATCCCGTACCAAATAAACCAATGTAAATTATTGGCTACTTGCAGATATGTAAATTGTAAAATGTGTAGAAATACATTAAGATATTGCTATTTTACAAAACCAACTTCTGCTAAGCATCATTGAATAAAAATGCTTTTAGTTTCTTTATTATTTGGAAAAATGTTTTAGGAAAAAAAGCCTAAAATGTAATAAAGGCGAGTCAAGCTAAGAATCTTTAAATAAAAATGCTTCTAGTTTATTTATTATTTGGAAAATATGTTTTAGGAAAACGTACAAATCAAACTAAAAAGTGGTACTTTACAAGGCAACAAGAAAATTCTTAAGAATGGACAGAGTTACTACAACTTTCAAGGGATTCCATATGCTCTACCTCCCTTGGGATATCTTCGATTTAAGGTAAGAGAAAAATATCAGAATATTTTTTGACGCAATGGGATAAGGAATACTCAGTTTGTTTATTATATTATTATCATCATGAGGTATATGAACCAAAAATTAAATGATGATAAATGCAAGTTAACAGTTAGGACTAGGAAAAGAAAGAGTAGAAATAGTATATTGTAAGTATATCGAGCTTGAAATTATACTTATGTTCCACAGTATATTATACAGTAAAAAAAATAGTGCCGAAATCATACTCATCAAAAATCATCACTTTGTGCGAGTGGTTGGTTGGTTGGGTTTGTAAGACAACGAAAATTGCTAGAACATTGCGTAGTGATAATGTCATGGTAGTTTAGATAATAGAAAACAGGAGTTAATGCTACCATAGAATGGTTTATAGCAATTATCGCTCTGAATACTCCCAGTAATTATCAAGTTCTATTGGGGGTGTACTCTGATTTTATATACTGTATTAGTTCCGACTGGCAGTTGTAATAAAACTTAACACTAATCATAATAATATTTGCTTGCTACGGTTAATAAAGCTTATGCTTACACTAAAAATCAGTCTGTAGTCCCCAAAAATTTAAATAGCTTCTAGTGTGATATTGTTCTTGTCGCCTAAGATTGCATAATATGATTATCTATTATGCAACAAGAGTTACTGAGATGGTAAAATTCGCACGTAGATCATAAAGTTCAATACTAATGATGGATTGTGCAAAATAAGAATCTTATATTGCTTTATCTGACATGCAAAGTTTAAGAAAACATAAATAGAAAGTAAAAATAAATTAATTGAAACAGGTATTGATTGGTACGGGCAATAAAATTCGAATTCAGACAGGACAGCTAGAAGACTCCGAACAACGATGTGAAATACGTTAAAACGAATACTACGGCGCGCGGCGATTGCTGCTCGCTACAAACCTCCACCAACGTATTGTGGATTTTAGGTTCTTGACGCTGTCACAGAATATACAGGGTTGGGCCAATGTTCCGGAACGGCCTAATTACAGGTGAATGAAAAGTGATATCGGATCCGGGTTTTAGGCAATCTATAGGACTAAAATTTTACTATTTGACTATTGACTATTTGACTATACCATATGTCAGTAATGTCACCAACTGTCAAGTGTTGACGTTATTTTTTTTTAAATGGGACACCCTGTATATTTTTACATTTTCAAATTCCACATAAAATTATAATTATTTTTTATCAAATGCACTATTAGTCTATACTTCATAGTTTCCGAGATATTAACTCTCGAAAAGTAACATTTTCGAACTTTGACAGCTTATAACTTTCTAACAGTACGTCAGAGCAAAACGGCTTACATGTCCTTATCTTCAATTTTTATTATCTTCCCAAAAAAACAACTTCCAGTTAAACCGGAACAACTATATTTCCTGGTTTCGAATTACACCCGGTTTAACCGGAAGTTGATTTTTTTGGGAAGATAATAAAAATTGAAGATATGGGACATGTAAGCCGTTTTGCTCTAAGACGTACTGTTAGAAGTTTATAAGCTGTCAAAGTTCAAAAATGTCACTTTTCGATAGTCAATATCTCGGAAACTATAAAGTATAGACTAATAGTCCATTTAATAAAAAATAATTATAATTTTCTGTGGAATTTAAAAATGTAAAAATATACAGGGTGTACCATTTAAAAAAAAAACTTCAACACTTGACAGTTGGTGACATTACTGACATATGGTATAATAGTCAAATAGTAAAATTTTAGTCCTATAGATTGCCCAAAACCCGGATCCGATATCACTTTTCGTTCGCCTGTAATTAAGCCGTTTCGGAACATTTGCCCAACCCTGTATAGCTACGCTGCCTAGCTATATATTCTGTGACGCTGTTCTGCTTTCTTAGTTATAAAGAACGCTCTTTACTGGGAACAAAATGCGTCGCATTGAGAACATACAATTTATTTCTTAACAAAATTGCTGTATTAAAAGTAGTTCATTATTTAACAAGACTGTACTGCTAATAAAACTAGTTACTACCAATAAAAACACAGTTCTAGCAAATCTGAAATTGATATAACACTAAAACGGATTTGATACACTAACAACTTAGTTTTAATTTAGGTTAATAAAAAAACAATTAATACAAGATAATTATATGTCTTAGCAAACCTTAAATGTGTTCTTATTATTATTTTCTTAGTTTTATAGTTAGACTATTATACTCTGATTGTGAGGAATAACTTCTAATAATGTCACAGTCAAAGTGGCTGGTTAGTTAATTATTGATTAAAATGTTTCTGTAACGCAACATAAGTCAACTAATTCAACTTAAAATTAATTTATAATAAATTGGCCTCTATATTCTCTTAGACCTATAGAGAATAGTTATTAATTTTTATTACTGTAAAAATAATAATACCTGTATTATTATAGTGCCACCCATATCGGCAGCAAATTGGCAATGCATTTAAAAATTTTGACTGTGAAAATCACAAGGGCAATGAAGTATTTTTAAGGAAGTAGGAATTTAAAAAACTTAAATAAATAATTAACCTCGGCCTGATTAACAGATATCAACCGTAATTCGACACTGAGAAGTTGTTTAAATTAGCAGATTTCATATCCATTTCATAAGTACTTTTATTAATATGTATAAGTTAATAAAAAACTGAATTATTCCGAGTTCCGATGCGATAGCTAGAGGGTGCTATTTAACAGAAATAACCATTTCTTTATTTTTTTCAAAACTTTTAAATGCATATGCATAATGCAATGATATATATTTCTTAACTTAAACAAAAATAAGATCAAATAACAAGAATATCTGTGAAAACCGTAAGATAACCGGAGATATGGAAAATATAATATAAAAATAAGTTCCATAAGAACAAACTGATATTTTAACACGATATCTGTAGGCAAGAAGTAACAAATATCATACCATCTTCTACAAAGCCATAATCATAACAGCAGTTCTTTAAATTAATGTTCTGTAAATTTATGTTATTTAAAACAAAACTAATAGGGTATGGTGCATAATGAAAAAAATTGCAGTAACATTTTAAGTAGGCGATTATGTAGGCGATCCTTTTTGTCTACCCCAGGGTCTTCACCCAACCAATCTAATCACCTTAGCCGTCGCCAAAACAAATTATAAAGACAAGTATATAGCTCCAGGCCAGGGCCGAAAACTCAGCATTAAATTAATTTTTAACATTTAAAGTTTAGAAGATAATAATCATTAATTTTATTAACAAAACTTTATTTATCAAGTTATTTCAGATTCCTATTATCTGGCATTCTTAAATTTACTTATTTTTTGTTCAGGGCTGCATAATAAAACCTCAAATGCATTTGCAGGAATTACCATTATTTCCGTCATTAAACAACTCTTTAAGATAAATTATCAATCAATCAATCAATCAAACATGAGCATTTTTGTAAGATTAAAGAAATCGCGAATTCAATTCGTTAGGTGTAATTGGGATAATTTTGCATGATTTCTCGTCATCGTATAATTTTCCTCTCCTCTTGCGAGATTTTCGCAGAAAATCAGATCACTCTTGTTTCCTTCTCGTCTCGTTTCGCGAGAACGAGGCAAGACGAGACTGAAACAGGAGTAATGATGACTATTTGAAGGTTGGAGACGAGGGATGTTTCTTGCATAAGGAACCACAGTGGAGGAAAAGAACGTTTAAGGAAGCAGCTGTTATTCACCAGAACCCAGGCTGCTTTAGTAAACCATCATTATACATAAGAAATATCTGGAAACCTTTGTTACATAGATGTAATCTTAGGATAAGATCGCGTGCCAACTGAACGCATGACTGCACCCACCCCAGTTATGCTTCAGTGCACCTAGCTGGTATAAATAGTCTTGTAGTTACTTTACTTATTTGGTATTCAGCTAAAGACGACTGGAGATACTTACCAGTTGAAACGTTGTGGTTTAAAACAAATAAAGACAATGAAAGTCCAAAACTCTTTCATCATTCAGGAGTAATGATGTTAAGTTAAATCATAATCATACGTTTAAAAGTATAGTATCTGTATTATATTATAATGTAGTCCTATATGTATAAGAAACTTAAAACATATACTTATACAAATACAACCTGTTGATATTTCTTGCATAAACACAACAAAGTCGTACAAAAAAATGTGTTTTTATGCACAATAATTGTGTAAAAATATTACATGATTGTCTCTCAATGGAATAATAAATTTTCATTATAGGACCCAGTGCCTTTTAAAAAATGGAATGGATATCTTAATGCAACAAAACCTAGTTCTAACTGTGTGGAAATAACTCTTCGACAAATTACCTATTCAGTAATTGGACAAGAAGACTGTTTGTATTTAAATGTTTATGCACCTAAAGTAAGTTTATGAATATAATACAGTATAATATAAAATAGAATTTGTATTAAAAAGGGGTTAATTACAAAATAATATTTTTTTTATATCTTTACCTAAGCTATGTAATAGTATATACATAACAAGTGTTGAACGTGGTACTGTTCAAACGAGGAGGTATTTAGCATGAGGCGTCAGCCGAGTGCGGAAACTCTCCAAGTGTGAGAAAATCACTTTCACACGAGTAATGTACACAATTTTTCCTACGACCATACAATATAATCTAAAAGAGTTTGATTTGTTTTTAATAGTTTGTAGGTATCACCATTGTTTTAATCAAATTTTTTCAACACTAGAGTTGAAAAAAATAAAAACAATGCCCACTTTACACATTTTAACTTACCTAGATTTAAATAAAAATAATAACTTTTTCTCCTATTTGCTTACGCATATACCTACTATCTGTGTAGGTACAGTAAATAAATTTCGTTTCTGAACTTTTAGCTGCTTGCATTCTTTTAATAAAACAATAATATAGGTACCTACGAAAACAACATAACACAAAACTACAACATAACCTCAACATAATAGAAAGATAGAGATGGAGTTAAATATCGATAGCTTGTTAATTATAAAAGTTATATCTTATTCGATTTGTTTTAAATATAGCTAAAATAAATTTACTTACATAAAGCGTATTCACTTCTCCCATATCCTTAAACATTGTATGGATATTTTTATCCGAGATAATGGCAAAATTATAAATCGGTATTTCCTAGGGTATTATATTTCTGCTCTATAGCTGCCCCTTTTTTTTTCTGTGGTTTAACTCAGTTGACATGTAAACATGACAGTTGGTGGGTTGCCTGACATATTATTATTTTCCCTTTTTGATAATATTATTTTTATCATAAATACTCTTAGGCTGGATCAACATACATCCGTGATACGCATCCGTTGTGTACCACATGATTAATATGAACAAATGAAATTTTATACCCTAAAAATTTCATTGGTTCATACTAATCATGTGGTACAGAACGGATGCGTATCACGGATGTATGTGGATCCAGGCTTAGGTTCCCAAAAATAACGAAAAAAAAGAATTTTTTTTAATTTGCAGTAATGCCCTAGTGTACAGGGTGGCCCATTAATAAGGGAGGCCAGGCCGGCTTTATCTCGTAAACCATTACAGCTTTCGGAAAAAAAATTTATGAGTAAAGCGGTCATGAAAAAATTCTGGAAATTACTTTCAAGGTCCTCAAGTGGGCACAATTGAAAATTAGTTTTTAAATTTTAAATTTCTCCGAAAATTCCCATATTAAGGTATAACTCTGATTATATCATTGGAAAGCTTAGACAATTCTGCATCATTTTGGTTTAAGGCTTGTTGGCGTACCGACCTTGATAAGAGTGGGGGAAGCTATTGAATGTGTAAACATTAAAATCGCTGTAACTTCTAAACGGCTTATCCGATTTTATGCATGTCTAAGCTTTCCAATGGTATAATCAGAGTTATACCTTAATATGGGAATTTTCGGAGAAATTTAAAATTTAAAAAACTAATTTTTAATTGTGCCCCCTTGCGGCGAAATGAGGAACTTGAAAGTAATTTCCAGAATTTTTTCATGACCGCTTTACTCATAACAATTTTTTTCCGAAAGCTGTACGATTAATGGTTTCCGAGATATAGCCGGCGTCCCTTATTAATGGGCCACCCTGTACTTTACCCCACCCAGCACCCCAATTCACTCCACGTGTCCCGTAAGTTTGTTATTTTTAATAAATAGTTTTGTTATCAAATTGACACCTGTTTAAATTAAATATAGAAATATAGTGTGCTTTGTATTTCCACACTCGTGTTGAAATATTTTTTTCAACACGCGTGTGATATTTAGCACTTTCTAGCCAAGTTAACCGTGCTATTATTGTCCTTTTCGTAGGTGGTCGTAGGAAAATTTATATTTAACACGAACAAATCGTAAATGTATAATGATTTCCATACTGTATCAAACATACCCTCAAGCGTAAGAATTAAACAGATGTCTCCACGGTGTTTAAGTAGATGTATTATAAGCTTTGTTACCATTGGCATTGGCCTCAAATGGTATCAGTAAAGGACTCATCATTTTCAGATTATCTCCAAAACGCATCATTTTATCGAAATTTTATGGGAGTCAAAAAATAATCAAATCAAATTATTACCTAAATAAATATAGTTTGAAAGTCACTGGCGCACTAAATAAAGGGAGAGGGGGTTCAGTGGGTACTGGACCCTATTTTAAATATTTGACAATTGTTTTTTGTTTTGTTTCTCTCAAAAGATGTAACTCTTTATGATAAAGCAATGTACCAAATTTGAAATTTATATATTATTAAATACTTGAATTGTTCAAAAAAATCAGTTTTGAATTTTAAACTTTGTTGGACCTCGAACATGAGGGTCAAAAATTAAAAATTGCATGAAATGCTCAAGGAATATATGGTTAATGGATTGGCCTTCTTTTTCCGGACACCCTGTATTTGCGGGGGATGCCGCAAATAAAAGTTATGGGCGAACTACTGAATAAAAAAAAAATCGTGATTTTTCGTAAATTTTTAACTTTGATTTTTGAATATTTTTAGTATTAAAAATAAAAAATGTTAAATTTTATTTTCAAACAACAAGTATTCTAGTACAAATCTTTGCTTTGTTTTCCAGTTATTTTGAAAAAACAAAATAGGGGCATTTTCGGTCGGTTCTAAAAAACTCATTTTCATATTTATCAGCACTGGTGATCCTTTTTACTTGTCCAACTAATATTTAAAATATTCGCTAGCCTATTAATAGAATAACGCATGATTCCCATGTAGCCTATATTGTACTTAGTTCATTAGTATATGCACTTAAATTCAGCCAAAATATGTGCATATTGCCTTCAAAATATGCAGGTATTTGCATTTTTTTACCAAATATGCATACTGGTATGCAATACTTCTTAATCTATTTTATTATAATGAGGTAAAGAAACATATTGGGTTCTAAAAAATATGTTTATTTTTTAAAAAATGCAAAAAAGCAAAGAAAAATCAAAGTAAACAATTTTTTAACCTAAAATTGTATAAAAGGCATTTATTAGTAAATATTTTTCAAAATTTTTAACTAAAAAGGATTGTCTTCCATTATAAAAATAGGATTATACAAAGATAAGCTTCTTTCCACATCCAAGGGCGTCCATAGGGGGGGTGGGGCAAAACGGGCGCTTGCCCCCCCCCTAGGCATCCACATTACTATTTTATTTCATAATTCAGTATAAATATTGAATAGTACTGTGGTTAGTTAGTAGACCAACAAATCACTAAACTGAACAATTACATACCAAAAACATATCAATAAATTAATACATTAGGCATAAGTTAAATAAATAGTCTTATACAGTGTCACCAGTAAAGTCCACATCATATGGGATGTTTTTTATTAATATCTTTATTTAAAACTTGACTTTGGCATCAAGTTCTGCATCGATCGAGATGAAAATTAGGCAAATAAATAGTAGTCACGTGATTCGCATTATCTGTCAAATTTTAATTTTTTTTCAAAAAATAATTAAAAATTGGGGTTATTTCTGAAAATATCGAAAAAAGTTATAATTTTTTTTAAATGTGTAATTGATTCGATCGTTACTTGATGAAGATCCATATTAAATAAATACGTAAATGAAACAACATTAAGGTTTCAAATCTTCACAAAAATTACTTTATTTTTATATTAAAAATATTATAAAATTATTATATTATATTAAAAATAAAGTAATTTTTGTGAAGATTTGAAACCTTAATGTTGTTTCATTTACGTATTTATTTAATTTTTTTTAAATGCAGTTTCTAGCCCACATGCAAAATTTCAGCTGGAGAAGATAATTTTGATTTTTTACCTATATTTTGTAAATTGCACCACTTTTGCAAAATAAGACTCAACGCAACCTATACATAAAATTTCTTAGTTTTGACAATACTTTATTTCAGATACATTTTCTTTAAACTAGCGTTATATTTAATGTGTGTTTTTCTACAAAATCAAAATTGGGCTATTAAAATTTGGTCGCATGTGATGCAAAGTTCATTTGTTTTTGACCATGAATAAGGTAACTTCATAAAATACGTATTTTTGAAAACGTAGTTTGTGACTGAAAGTAAAAAAATTTAAAATAAAATAAAGAGATTTTAAATTAAATCGTTGAAAATAGATAAACTTTCCATTGTGTTAAGCAAAAATTTATTTTCCACTTAATGAACACTTTACTGATGACACTGTGTTCTTTTTTGTCTTAATATTAAGGTGTATTACTTTCAGACACAAACAATGTTTTCAAAAATACTTATTTTATGAAGTTACCTTATACAGGGTCAATAACAAATGAACTTTGCATCACATGCGACCAAATTTTAATAGCCCAATTTTGATTTCGTAGAAAAATACATATTTAATATAAAGCTACTTTAAAAAAAATGGATCTGAAATAAATCATTGTCAAAACTATGGAGAACTATAGGGTAGGAGGCCGATCGACAATGGCAGCATTTTCAAATTCTGTCTCGGTTTTTTGGTTAGTTCGCTACTGGCCGATAGATGGCTCTCGCGTCCGAAGTGGGCTGATGTTGTCTTCTCCTTCTTCGTTTTTAATGTGGAAAACCTAGATCCTCCATAGTTTTTAGCTTTTACTTAAACCCTTTATTTTTCTGTGCTTTTACTTTTGACAATTGACATTTTATTTTTCGAAATAAAATAACAAATCATGTTTGAAGGCAAGACAAGACAAATAACGTTATTGTAATTAATTTCCATATTTATAATGAATAATGGTACAATTTATAAAAGTAGAGTTTGCTTTGTGTCGGGGTGATAAGTGGTAAGACAGGATCTTCTTCAGAGATGAAACGCAGCCAAATAAGTATCTTTCTAGCTCCAAAGGTATTAAAGGTATTTTAAAAACGAAGCATCGTTGGAACTTTATACAGTTTACTAATAAGTATAACAAAGTAAGTGTAAATTTATATAAAAGTCATTATTTGTTTCTTTAAGAACTTATTTAAATAAAAATAGTTATCGCGTCCATAAGAAACCATTTATTTGATAGCCCACTTCGAAGACGAGCGCCATCTTATGGCAACTCGTAAAGCTGAATTACCGATGCTAATTTGGGACCGAATCCAATGCATTACGATCGGCCTTCTACCTCAAGTCCTCCATAGTTAAAACTAAGAAGTTTTTTGAAGGTTACGTTGAGTGTTATTTTGCAAAAGTGGTACAATTTACAAAATATGGGTAAAAAATAAAAATTATCTTATCCAGCTGAAATTTTGCACGTGGGCTAGAAACTGCATTTAAAAAAACTTTTCCCTATAACTTTTTTTTGATATTTTCAGAAATAACCCCACTTTTGAATTATTTTTTGAAAAAAATTAAAATTTGACAGATAATGCGAATCACGTTACTACTATTTTTTTGCTTAATTTTCATCTCGATCGAAGCAGAACTTGATGCCAAAGTCAAATTTCGAATAAACCTATTAATAAAAAAAATCCCATATGATGCGGACTTTACTGGTGACACTGTATTTAAAAAGTATTGTTTAAGTTTTTGCCCCCCCCCCCCCCCCCTCCCCTGAAAAGCGCTCAATGGACGCCCTTGTCCACATCTACTGATGTAATCGGACAATACGGCAACTTAGGTAGCAAAAAATAAGGCCAAGATACAACTTCGTTGGATGGTTAATATATGCTTTTTACTGCAGTTACGTATTTAAATACGTCATTATTTTTTACAGTTACATCCAATTTGTTCCTTACTTGACCTCCTACTTTACCGGGAATGTTGTTACATTTAGCGGAAAAAGAAATGTTTCAAAAAACTAAAACAGTATGTATTACAAATCGATATAAATAAAGTTTGTTAAGCAGGTAATAATGACGCATTATCAAGTGACATATTGACAATAAACAATCCCTAAAAATATACCTGGAAATCCCCAATAAATACCTTGTGTATAGCCAAAATGTAAATATAATTATTATAATCTTCAGATTGGAAAATCCCTGAAATAAGTACCGAGCTGGACATTAAATCTTTAACGTTTTAAATTTTTTTTGATAAAGCCGAAAACATAAAAATATGCTCTTAAAATAATAATTTATGAAAAATATGCATTTTATTATAAAATTTACAAAATATGCAAAAAAATGCATACAGTGTGGTTTTTTAAGTGTGCAACATATGGGATTTTTTTTTATTACCGATTTCTCAGAAAATTTTATTCTTGATAAAAGTTGGTGCATATTCGATAATCATATTTGGTGCACTTGGAATGGTTGCAAGTCAAACGGCGTACAGGGTAGGCCAAAAAATATAAAACTTGTACAAGAATAAAGTACCCCCATTTCAAAAAACCTAGCAAAATGTTATTAAGAAAAGTTATTTAGAATTAAAAGTTACGCATAGATTCAAAAACGTGACCTCCTAAAATAAAAAAATATTTTTTTTTAAAAAAACATTAATAATTTCTCAAAATTTTTTTTTTATATTCACCATAAAGACCTTTATAAATTAATTAAGATCAAATCAACTTAACATATCTTTGTTCAAATTCAAGCATATTTGTAAAATTTATCTAAATTTATAATTTATTAACGAATCACTAACTTCATGTTTGTTGCAAGGGTATTAAACACAATTTTAAAATATCCTAAAAATTCTTTTTAACAAGATAAAACATTGGTAATGATGCTAATTAAAAAAACTATCATTTAAAGTGCAAAATTTTTATTTTAAATGTTTATTAAAAAAATTTTTTGGGAAAATATTAATGTTTTTTAAAAAAATATATTTTTCTTATTTTAGGAGGTCACGTTTTTGAATCTATGCATAACTTTTAATTCTAAACAACTTTTCTTAATAACATTTTGTCAAGTTTTTTGAAATAGGGGTACTTTATTCTTGTACAAGTTTTATATTTTTTTGGCCAACCCTGTACGCCGTTTGACTTGCAACCATTCCAAGTGCACCTAATATGATTATCGAATATGCACCAACTTTTATCAAGAATAACATTTTCTGAGAAATCGGTAATAAAAAAAATTCCCATATGTTGCACACTTAAAAAACCACACTGTATATTCATTTTGCATATATTCCGCCCTTTTTTCATTAGTATAGGCACTGCTACAAGTTATTGACCTTGTCGTTCTATGACACCGATACCGGTGTTAGGTATGGCAAAACAATAAAATTTTCAAATTATCGTTGGTAGTCAACGTGTTTCAACGAGATTCTTATATATGTCGTAGGCTGATAGTGAAATCCGTCATTTCATGAAAAGCCTAGTCACTTCATGAAGCGTCGGCAGATTGTGTAAAAACATGAAATTACACGATCTGCCGCGTCACTTCATGAAGAGACCTTGACGTTTCGGCGTATTATGTATAACACAATCTGCCTAATTTTAAATATCGTCACTTCATGTAGTACCTAACGATGTCATGTCAGTCGGCAGATTGTGTAATTCCGTCTAAAAGGTATATTGGCAACTGGTTTGTTCGTTGTTCCCCAGAGCATTTTTTTTTTAATTAAATTTTTTCAACTAATATTATTTTATAAAAATAAAAAAAATGCTCTGACAAACCCGAACAAACCAGTTGCCAATATACCTTTTAGACGGAATTACACAATATGCCTTGTTTTTGTGGCATTTCATGAAGTGACGATATTTAAAATTAGGCAGATTGTGTTATACATAATACGCCGAAACGTCAAGGTCTCTTCATGAAGTGACGCGGCAGATCGTGTAATTTCATGTTTTTACACAATCTGCCGACGCTTCATGAAGTGACTAGGTTTTTCATGAAATGACTGATTTCACTATCAGCCTACAACATATACAACATATAATATAATAATTCTCTTCTTGTTAGAATCCTGTAAAAGTTAAACAAAAATTGCCTGTAATGGTTTGGTTGTATGGTGGATCTTTCCGAGAAGGCAGTGCAGATCTTTACGCACCAGATTACCTTATAAAAGATAATGTTGTACTGGTTACTTTTAATTACAGACTAGGATTTTTTGGTACGTAGAAAGTTAGCATAATCTGTATTTTTTATACAACACTATCTTAATTTTGTTTTATAAAATTTTCAAAACAAGTGATTAGAAGCCGTTCCTCCTATTTTCAAATTAATTTGATTGTTTTGGATAGTCGGGTGCTTTAAATGATTCATGGTATAGGTGGTCAAGCTTATTACCCCCTGGGGACCCTAAAACCTCCCCCTAAAGTTTGAGAAGCCACGTTTTTGACACATGACCACGTTTCACCAAAAACTGCCCATGTTTAATGATATTTAGAGCATGTTTTTGACATATGGTCAGATTTTTGCTATATTTATTAACAAATAAAAACGGAAATATTGTTATATATTTATTTATAAATGTCATACATTTACCCAAGAAACTAAGGCAAGTGCAGAAGAGCAAAAACATAAACAAAATACAAACAATAAACTCTTAAAACCCACGTCTTTGACAAAATCCCAAGTCTTTGACAAAATCCCACGTCTTTGACGTTTTTTTAAGGCACTTTTTTGACATTTTATTGGCCATGCCGGCAAAACATAACTTATACGTACAGTATACAAATTTTATGGTGGTATTTTAACATTATTTTTTATCAGATATACGAAAATTAGAAAAAAAACGTGGGCCCTGATTTACTGCGATTGCCATGTTTTTGAGGGGTTATGCTTTACCATTTTTCAAAAAGTAAATAAAAAAATTCCTATCTTTTTATAAAAACCGAAGTTGACCCATTTAACACTAAACAAAAATGGCTGATCGGTTCCCTTTAAGACAGGCATGGGCAACCCACGGCCCGCGGGCCAAATGCGGCCCTCCAGTGGATCTTTTCCGGCCCGCCATGGAAATGTGTAAAAGTAGAATTTGTTTGTAAACTCCTTTTTTATTACCCGTTAACAACTCGTATGTAGGTATTTTTTTATTGCGAATTGGTTTCCTTTACGTCTGACACGGCCGTAGTTCATTTTTTTATTTTGCACGAGGCGGCAGCGCTGTTCATGAGCATTCGAGATGCTTGAGCCACGTGCGTTAGAACCAGTTTAGCGTTTGGAAATGTTAGAAGTGCAAAATTTATGTAAATAATGTTATAAATTGTTTTGGAGCTCTGGAAAATTTATTTCTAAAATATGTCGGGACCTTCAAGTAGTAAATACAGAAAGGTTGATCAAGAACGTCGTACCTTTCAAGAAAAGTGGACCCAAGAATATTTGTTTGTTATTTATAAGGAAAAGCCAATTTGTCTGATATGTAATGAATCCGTCGCGGTTTTAAAAGAGTACAATTTAAAAAGACATTATAACACGAAACATTTGCAAAAATATGAAAGTTTAACAGGGCAACTAAGAAGTGACAGAATCGAGAAGTTAAGAAAAAATTTAGCCGGTCAACAAAATATTTTTGTTAAACGCAGTGAAGAAGCTGAAGATGTCGTTCGGGCAAGTTATATTATTAGTAAGAAAGTGGCGGAATATTTGAAACCGTTCTCAGAAGGCGAATTTGTGAAAGAATGCTTAATCGAATTGGCAAATATCTTGTGCCCAGAAAAAAGAAAAAAGTTCGCAGAAGTTAGTTTATCCAGAAGAACAGTCACAAGACGAATAGATGCAATGGCCGAAAACATAAAATTTGCTCTTGGAGAAGTAGTAAAAAAAGTGTGTTGCATTTTCCATAGCGTTGGACGAAAGAACCGATAAAAGTGATACAGCTCAACTAGCAATATTTATTCGTGCAGTCGACCAAAATTTGAAAATAACAGAAGATTTGCTCGCGCTACGAGCCATGAAAGACACTACAAGGGGAGAAGATATTTATAAAGAAATTGTTAAGGTTTTTGATGCTTTTAATCTGAACTGGGAATAGTTAAGCGGTGTCACTACTGATGGAGCTCCTGCGATGGTAGGAAACAGTGTGGGAGTAGTTGCTAAAATAAAATCAGAATTATCACAGAAAAATATTGACGTTGATAATTTGTTTACATTTCACTGTATAATTCACCAAGAAAGCATGTGTGCTAAATAATTAAAATTTAAGCACGTAATGGAGACAGTTGTTTCATGTGTAAATTTTATTAAATCAAGAGGTTTGAATCACCGCTAGTTCCAGCAATTCCTGCAGGACTTGGAAACAGAATATGGAGACATTATTTTTTATTGTGAAGTTCGCTGGCTCAGTAAGGGCAAGATGTTGAAGCGATTTTATGAATTAAGAGAAGAAGTTTAAACTTTCATGGAAATGAAGGGCAGACCCGAACTGGTCCAACCTTTGGAAGATGATGCATGGTTATCAGATTTTGCATTTTTGGTTGATGTCACCAGCTATTTAAACGAGCTAAATACAAATATGCAGAAACAAGGACAATTTGTCCATGAGCTATTTACCCATATAAAGTCTTTTCAAAGCAAACTTCGATTATGGGAAAATCAGATTCTTATGGGAAATACTTATCATTTTCCTACCCTGGCTGCTTATAAAAATTTCGATAAAAATGCCTTAGCACAGGAACTATCTTTATTGAATACAGAATTTACACTTAGATTTTAGGATTACCGTTCACGTGAACTTCAATTACAAATATTCATGACTCCTTTCGACGTGGACGTGGAGCAAGTGGAAATGTCCCTTCAAATGGAGTTAATTGAACTTCAGGCAGATGATGTTCTAAAAAATCTATTTCATAAGGTACCACTGCAAGACTTTTACGCGAAATATGTTTCGAAAGACAAATATTCAAATTTAATTAATTTTGTTTGTAAAATAATGTCCCTCTTTGGCACTACTTATTGCTGTGAGCAATTCTTTTCAAGAATAAATAACACTAAATCGAAGAACAGATCAAGGATTATTGATACTAATTTGGAAAACACATTACGCGTAGCAACAACATCACTTCCACCCGATATTGAAGTTCTGGTAAAAGAAAGGCAATCCCAAGTTTCTCATTAGAGTTGTATCACTATAAGACTATAAGAAGTTATTTAGTTATTTCTTTGTTAAAGTTTATGAGTTTAAGTTTAATTTTTTCGATATTTTATTGTAATAAATTGCTAGGTATGCTTAAGTTATTTAGTTATTTCTTTGTCAAAGTTTATGACTTTAAGTTTTATTTTTTTTTAATTTTATTATAATAAAAACGCTAGGTATGCTTATGTATATAATAATATCTATAAAATATCATTTTTAATAAATATTATTACTATTATTATCAATTTTTTTCTATTGGCCCTTGATCTACATTAAATTATTCGATTCGGCCCTCTACAAAAAAAGGTTGCCCATGCCTGCTTTAAGAGATCAGAGATCAACTCAATTATCTAAATCAGACACAGTGAAATAGCCGCGAATGCATGAATCCACGTTTTTGACACAAAAATGTCTTACACAACAAAGTGCCTTACAAAATTTTTATTATTGGTCAGATCAAACCGAAATTTTACAAACATTTAGATTAAATGTCCATACATGCCATAAAAAGTTTACAAAGCAAATCTATTGGATAGAAAAAAAAAATAATATGTGGTCAAACTTGAAATACACGATTTCTTACATGCCACGTTCCATGACATTTTGACTGAATTTAATTTTTATTTTTTTACCAGCTACAGCTACTAAATATGGTTGTCCAAAAAAATACCATAAAACTACAATAAATAACACTTAAAGATAATCTAAAATGCCTAACAGAGGCCAGAAAATCACCTCTTACAGAAAATTCCTTGTTTTGAAATTGACCCAAATATAGGTTTAAAATTACTTAAACAGATTTTATTTAATTTAGGTTTCCTTAGTACGGAAGACCGAAACGCCCCAGGAAACTATGGAATGAAAGATATAGTTTTAGCTCTAAAATGGGTAAAAAATAATATTGATAGATTTGGTGGCAATCCTAATAAAGTTACCCTATTTGGAGAAAGTGCAGGAGCAGCTGCTGTGGGGTACCTTTTAGTATCACCTCTTGGCAGAGGTTTATTTAATGCAGTTATTATGCAAAGTGGATCACCATTGTGCGCTTGGGCACTACATAGAAATTCCAGAAAGGTAAATTTTGTAAAAAGTATAAATTGTAGAATTGATTTAATTCAGATAACGCAGTGGAATTAATGTAGTATACTTGTTGGGTACAAAAAAGGGAGAATGATTTGCTTACCTATACCGTGCGAGCAAAATTTATTTGCATCAAAGAGGGCTTGGATTAAAAAAACGTAGGGCTTGGTTTAGATCACAATGATATGGGGACGATATATCTAACCAAATCTAGGTTAAAATTTTGTCAAATTCATATTATGACATGATATGCCAAACTAATGAGTAATAAAATAAGTAGACAAATACAAATTTATTTTTCATCAACGGGATTTATAAAACCCAGTGCGACATCTTGCGTCCCAGTACGGTACCTTAGAAAAGGTCAGTCGTAAAGGGTTATTCTGTAAAAACAGAAAATTATGCAAGATGCCCTCAAAACCGGTATAAGTGCCGGACCACAGATATTAATTCGAAAAAGGTTTTTCTGTTTCCTTCCGCCAAACCCATCCCCAGACGCGTTTCGCCGTTATTACGGCTCATCAGTGAGGCTCGGCTTGGCAGAAGGAAACAGGACTCAAAGACAAATCACTTGTCAGGATCGATCATCAACGGGATTTATAAAACCCAGTGCGACATCTTGCGTCCCAGTACGGTACCTTAGAAAAGGTCAGTCGTAAAGGGTTATTCTGTAAAAACAGAAAATTATGCAAGATGCCCTCAAAACCGGTATAAGTGCCGGACCACAGATATTAATTCGAAAAAGGTTTTTCTGTTTCCTTCCGCCAAACCCATCCCCAGACGCGTTTCGCCGTTATTACGGCTCATCAGTGAGGCTCGGCTTGGCAGAAGGAAACAGGACTCAAAGACAAATCACTTGTCAGGATCGATCATCAACGGGATTTATAAAACCCAGTGCGACATCTTGCGTCCCAGTACGGTACCTTAGAAAAGGTCAGTCGTAAAGGGTTATTCTGTAAAAACAGAAAATTATGCAAGATGCCCTCAAAACCGGTATAAGTGCCGGACCACAGATATTAATTCGAAAAAGGTTTTTCTGTTTCCTTCCGCCAAACCCATCCCCAGACGCGTTTCGCCGTTATTACGGCTCATCAGTGAGGCTCGGCTTGGCAGAAGGAAACAGGACTCAAAGACAAATCACTTGTCAGGATCGATCATCAACGGGATTTATAAAACCCAGTCGTAAAGGGTTATTCTGTAAAAACAGAAAATTATGCAAGATGCCCTCAAAACCGGTATAAGTGCCGGACCACAGATATTAATTCGAAAAAGGTTTTTCTGTTTCCTTCCGCCAAACCCATCCCCAGACGCGTTTCGCCGTTATTACGGCTCATCAGTGAGGCTCGGCTTGGCAGAAGGAAACAGGACTCAAAGACAAATCACTTGTCAGGATCTCTGTCTGGGTTTTATAAATCCCGTTGATGATCGATCCTGACAAGTGATTTGTCTTTGAGTCCTGTTTCCTTCTGCCAAGCCGAGCCTCACTGATGAGCCGTAATAACGGCGAAACGCGTCTGGGGATGGGTTTGGCGGAAGGAAACAGAAAAACCTTTTTCGAATTAATATCTGTGGTCCGGCACTTATACCGGTTTTGAGGGCATCTTGCATAATTTTCTGTTTTTACAGAATAACCCTTTACGACTGACCTTTTCTAAGGTACCGTACTGGGACGCAAGATGTCGCACTGGGTTTTATAAATCCCGTTGATGATCGATCCTGACAAGTGATTTGTCTTTGAGTCCTGTTTCCTTCTGCCAAGCCGAGCCTCACTGATGAGCCGTAATAACGGCGAAACGCGTCTGGGGATGGGTTTGGCGGAAGGAAACAGAAAAACCTTTTTCGAATTAATATCTGTGGTCCGGCACTTATACCGGTTTTGAGGGCATCTTGCATAATTTTCTGTTTTTACAGAATAACCCTTTACGACTGACCTTTTCTAAGGTACCGTACTGGGACGCAAGATGTCGCACTGGGTTTTATAAATCCCGTTGATGATCGATCCTGACAAGTGATTTGTCTTTGAGTCCTGTTTCCTTCTGCCAAGCCGAGCCTCACTGATGAGCCGTAATAACGGCGAAACGCGTCTGGGGATGGGTTTGGCGGAAGGAAACAGAAAAACCTTTTTCGAATTAAATTTATTTTTGTTGTTTACAAAATTAACAAAGTAAGAATATACAGAAAGAAAAAGAAAAATAATTACATAAAATGCTGAAATTGGCCACCGCCATGCTCCAAGCATAAATTCACACGTCTCTTCATATTTTCGGGAAACAGCTAACCAGACACCAACTCTACAAAAAAATGGGGATTTTCACTACTCCACATGCGTGTATTCTGAGAATTCACATAACCGGAGAGGTGGAACCAGGCTTCATCCGAAAAAAAGTTCTTCCGTTCTTACAGATGGTCTTCCTGGTCCTTTTTTGTGTTATATAGAACCTGTTTTCCTAAACACAGCCACGGTTCTTTTCAGGCAATGATAAAAATCCCCAGCAATAAAAGCAACGTTAGGAAAATGTTCGTGAAAATCGTCCATGCACAAACCCGGATTGTATTGCCACTCACCATTTTCTCTAACCCCGTTTCGAAAATACGCTTCACTCATGAATATTTTGTGCTGTTCCGTAAAGCCCATTGTGTGAATTGTTCAAGAAATTGGAAAAATTAGCGATGAATCAAATTACTTCTAAAGACTGTCAAAGATGACGAAATAACTGATTGATTATTAATTCAGGTAGTTACTGACACCCAACAGGTATTAAGCTCTACGGCTAAGCGTTACGTCCTTAGATGCAAGGCCCTCATTGATGCAAATAATTTTTGCTCGCACGGTACGTAAAGTCAAATACCTCCAGTTTGGGTAAATTTTATAAAAAGGTAAGCGATGAAAGTAATAAGAAATTTAGAAAATGACGTCTTAAAGTATACCGTCTTGACTTTTGCTACTAATCATTTATTTTAATAAAACCTCATTGTTGTATAGGTACCTGAATCGTCTACAGGGTTACATATTTACAATTTTAATAATGTCACTTGTTAAACATTATTTTGCATAGAATTGTTGTCCTTGTTATCACGAGCAGGTAGGTCCACCCCGTATTCGGTAAGTTTATGGCGTGTGCAATTGTTATTTAGTTTAGGCATCCTTGTTAATTGACTCAGGGCCAGGCCTAGGGCAATTAGGATCTTGTCTTGAGAAAGCCTTATTACTTATTGCTCAAGGGATTATCCTGCTGCTAAAAATAAAACTAATAGGTTTTATCGGTTATAGTAATAATAAGCTAATTCGTACTAATTTATTTATGATTTAGGTAGCCTTTGATTTAGGAATTTCAATGGGCATCACCACAAACAGTAGTGCAGCTCTTATTAAATACTTAAGAGAAGTGGATTTGCCGAATGCACATACGGCCATGTTAAACGTGAATCTTCTGGTAAGATCGGAAAGAACAATTTTTATTATATAAATCTCTATCTTTTATATAAGAAATCAGCCAACTTGTTTATGTGGTATCTGTTTAGTTGTAAATGGTTACCACCACTCAGAAGTTCTAATAGTGGCGATTTTCTGAACGCACCACACATTAAAAGTATTGTATTTATTTTAGAATGGAATATAAATAATACCAGTTTGGGTTTATAATATTATACATTTTAATAAAGCATTAAAAAAACAATCATCCAAAAAAATACATATACATTTTTAAACAAAAATTTGGTTATAGACTCAGAATATGATGGGAAGCAATATTTTCTTATAACTTTTTTTTGTATCTCTAAAAAGAATAAAACTTTCACCAGTTTTAAACTTTTAAATAAAATTTGACAGGTGTAACGCACGTCACAAGTCAAAAGGTTTGGGCTTTAGTTTTGTTTTGGGTCATGCAGAACCTAATGCCAAAAACAGATTTTCAAAAAAAGTCTTAAAAAAGTTTTCCATAAGGTGCAGCCTTTTCCGCGGATACAATAAAAGTTTTTGGAAAAGAAGAAAGTAACACAAATATATTAAACAGCGTATTCTATTTAAAATAAGCAAATTTGAGACAACTTCCGGTGTCTCAAACTTGCTTATTTTAAATAGAATACCCTGTTTAATATATTTGTGTTCGGGTTTGTTCGGGTTTGTTCGTTTACATATTTACAATACATATCATATCCTTAAACACAACACAATAGTTATTGTGAACAACTTCCGGTGTCTCAAACTTGCTTATTTTAAATAGAATACCTTGTTTAATATATTTGTGTTCCTTTCTTACTGGAAGACCTATATGGTCATTGTTATTTCAATCGTAATGTCTCCGATAACCTTGTTATCCAAACTTGCAGGACTCAGAACGCATTACTTACTTTCTAAAATATTCCAATGGATAGTCACCGTAAGATACCCTGTATAGTAGATATTTTACAAGTTCATTCAAAAACCATTTAAGTTCCATTAATGGAACGAACCTATTTCAGTTAATGTCTTGTTATCTTGAGACTATAAAGAGAATGTCTTGATATATGTCTCTCATTAGCCCCCCATACACCAGAAGATAACTTAACGAATTTGATATGGCACGAGCCAAATACGCCGATAAAACTTTACGTGTATGTGGCGAGCCGAGCTTCATCGGACCCTGTAATATCTGCCACGGATGAAATAAGCCGATTTTAACTCATCAGTATATTCGCTAGGTTAGTTTGGGACGCGTATCAAGTCGTCCAGCTCGGTTGGTGGTTAAATTAAAATAATAATAACAAATGTCTGCCGATTCACGTTACTTGTCAAAAGAATTTATTTTCAAATGTACTTCCACCATACTTAACAAATGTTTGAAACATTATCCATCCTTAAATTGTTACGCAAATCATTAAATTTGACTCGTCTTGTTGAAGTTATTTCAAGAGTAACATATGACTCAGTTCATCTCTACGAGAAATCCATTTTTTACCCACTTGCTCAGTTTTTTTTTATTTTTGTTTATTGACAATAAATACATACGCTATGGCACAAACTTTAGCGCGTCTTCAACGATTGGTATTCATTTTCAAAACTCGCCGAGTACAAATAAATCCGAGTTGAACTAAAACCACTGGTTAAATCTTTCAGGAAATCCAAAAGATCGCGAGCGAAGCCGAAACTATTATAAAACTTGGAGTTTTGTTCCATTAACGAAAATATTTAATCAGGCGAATCTATAATTGGGTTATTAAGTAGGCGCAAAAATGACGAGAGTTTTGGTACGTGCCGAGCCTAGCTCGCAGACCAAATACGAACGGATCAAATCGGTCCAACTTACATGTTGGTGTATTGGGGACTATGGAGAGAATAACAGATCATTATGATCAAAAAGCTGCTTTAATTATTACGGACTGGTTGTTTTTTTACCTGTTTTAACTGGTAATTTAGCAGTCTCAGTAGTAGTAAAACACCGTGATCACAAATATTGTGGTGTATTTAACTACAAATACAATACGTATACAACTTCATATTAACTTTTTTTTAAATTTCTGCTAAACAAGCCATTAAGTATGTAGATAATAATTACTCTTTAAAATCATTATATTATAACATATTTAGACATTAAATTTTCCTGGCATTAGGTACTTTAAATACCTGGTTTACAATAGCAACTTGATCGTCTTAAAAAGTGGTATGTCAAATTGAAAACATTAACACAAGTAAAATTTATAACTTTTCAGAATTTTGGGGAATCATTTCAGTATGGTGGTCCTTTTGGACCAGTTATTGAATCGAATTCTAACAACGCTTTTCTAACAATGGACGCATTTAAAGCATTTAAAAAAGGTGATTTTCTCAAAGTACCTATTTTAATGGGAGTTAATTCGCAAGAAGGAAAATTTTTTACCTCATGTAAGTAATTTTGTTCTGAATTAAAGCTAGGTTGTTGAAAAAATATTTTTCAAACTTTTTATGGACACCAATATACCGGATGTTTCAGAAGGTACGCTCACCCCCTATAATTTTCTTATTATTTGAATTTCAGAAATAAAATTTGGTGGATTTATATGTCATAATATTTTACATTTTATGACATTACGGATGCAATTTTGTCACTTCCGGTTTAACCGAAAATGAAATGACCTGAATTTTAGATTTTTAAATGGAAGATCTTCTATATTTTCGGATATGTGGATTCCGAACACCATTACAAATTCAACGACATCCTTTACGTCACTTTTGACCCTTTATATCATTTTTATTTTTAAAAAATGGCTTACTTAAGCCAAAATTAAAAAAGTTTTCTTGTGTTTTAAATTTTTTTCAAACTTTTTAGATTTTTAAAAATGCTTTTATCCAGGGAACGCAAGTAGAACTTAAGTTGTATGGGTGAAAAAATGCGTCTTACACATAGCTTGCCAGTCACACGCCTTGCCGCCCTACAGGTATGGGCATGCGCACAACCCTCTTGTTATAAGGTTTTCCTTGTTTAATGATATCTTCAAAATACACTTCAGAACGGGCGCGGCGCCATTTTTGTTATTGTATTTTACGTTTTCTCTGTGGATTTCTTGATATGTGTAAAGTTAGCGATGTTTATCAACAACGTTTAGCAGTGACAAAACTTTTTTGGGGTACATGTCAATTCTACCGGTATCGTTTGTAAACCAATTTTACTCTTTTTTAGTGGCGAAAATTAAAATTTTACCATTTGGATTAATCGTCTTTAGTAAACTACCCCAAAGGGGGTATATACGAATTTCCAAAATACCGGAGGAAAAAGTTACAATATAAAAACTTCGAAAATTAAAGTTTGTAAGCAAATTTAAATTTTTTCAGCGGCGAAGATTGAAATTTTACCATTTGGATTAATCGTCTTTAGTAAACTACCCCAAAGGGGGTATATACGAATTTCCAAAAAACCGGAGGAAAAAGTTACAATATAAAAACTTCGAAAATTAGCGTTTGTAAGCAAATTTAAATTTTTTTAGCGGCGAAGATTGAAATTTTACCATTTGGATTTATCGTCTTTAGTAAACTACCCCAAAGGGGGTATATACGAATTTCCAAAAAACCGGAGGAAAAAGTTACAATAAAAAAACTTCGAAAATTAACGTTTGTAAGCAAATTTAAATTTTTTCAGCGGCGAAGATTGAAATTTTACCATTTGGATTAATCGTCTTTAGTAAACTACCCCAAAGGGGGTATATACGAATTTCCAAAAAACCGGAGGAAAAAGTTACAATATAAAAACTTCGAAAATTAACGTTTGTAAGCAAATTTAAATTTTTTCAGCGGCGAAGATTGAAATTTTACCATTTGGATTAATCGTCTTTAGTAAACTACCCCAAAGGGGGTATATACGAATTTCCAAAAAACCGGAGGAAAAAGTTACAATATAAAAACTTCGAAAATTAGCGTTTGTAAGCAAATTTAAATTTTTTTAGCGGCGAAGATTGAAATTTTACCATTTGGATTAATCGTCTTTTGTAAACTACCCCAAAGGGGGTATATACGAATTTCCAAAAAACCGGAGGAAAAAGTTACAATAAAAAAACTTCGAAAATTAACGTTTGTAAGCAAATTTAAATTTTTTCAGCGGCGAAGATTGAAATTTTACCATTTGGATTAATCGTCTTTAGTAAACTACCCCAAAGGGGGTATATACGAATTTCCAAAAAACCGGAGGAAAAAGTTACAATATAAAAACTTCGAAAATTAACGTTTGTAAGCAAATTTAAATTTTTTCAGCGGCGAAGATTGAAATTTTACCATTTGGATTAATCGTCTTTAGTAAACTACCCCAAAGGGGGTATATACGAATTTCCAAAAAACCGGAGGAAAAAGTTACAATATAAAAACTTCGAAAATTAGCGTTTGTAAGCAAATTTAAATTTTTTCAGCGGCGAAGATTGAAATTTTACCATTTGGATTAATCGTCTTTAGTAAACTACCCCAAAGAGGGTATATACGAATTTCCAAAAAACCGGAGGAAAAAGTTAAAATATAAAAACTTCGAAAATTAGCGTTTGTAAGCAAATTTAAATTTTTTCAGCGGCGAAGATTGAAATTTTACCATTTGGATTAATCGTCTTTAGTAAACTACCCCAAAGGGGGTATATACGAATTTCCAAAAAACCGGAGGAAAAAGTTACAATATAAAAACTTCGAAAATTAACGTTTGTAAGCAAATTTAAATTTTTTCAGCGGCGAAGATTGAAATTTTACCATTTGGATTAATCGTCTTTAGTAAACTACCCCAAAGGGAGTATATACGAATTTCCAAAAAACCGGAGGAAAAAGTTACAATATAAAAACTTCGAAAATTAACGTTTGTAAGCAAATTTAAATTTTTTCAGCGGCGTAGATTGAAATTTTACCATTTGGATTAATCGTCTTTAGTAAACTACCCCAAAGGGGGTATATACGAATTTCCAAAAAAACCGGAGGAAAAAGTTACAATATAAAAACTTCGAAAATTAACGTTTGTAAGCAAATTTAAATTTTTTCAGCGGCGAAGATTAAAATTTTACCATTTGGATTAATCGTCTTTAGTAAACTACCCCAAAGGGGGTATATACGAATTTCCAAAAAACTGGAGGAAAAAGTTACAATATAAAAACTTCGAAAATTAAAGTTTGTAAGCAAATTTAAATTTTTTCAGCGGCGAAGATTGAAATTTTACCATTTGGATTAATCGTCTTTAGTAAACTACCCCAACGGGGGTATATAGGAATTTCCAAAAAAACCGGAGGAAAAAGTTACAATATAAAAACTTCGAAAATTAACGTTTGTAAGCAAATTTAAATTTTTTCAGCGGCGAAGATTGAAATTTTACCATTTGGATTAATCGTCTTTAGTAAACTACCCCAAAGGGGGTATTTACGAATTTCAAAAAAACCGGAGGAAAAAGTTACAATATAAAAACTTCGAAAATTAACGTTTGTAAGCAAATTTAAATTTTTTCAGCGGCGAAGATTGAAATTTTACCATTTGGATTAATCGTCTTTAGTAAACTACCCCAAAGGGGGTATATACGAATTTCCAAAAAACCGGAGGAAAAAGTTACAATATAAAAACTTCGAAAATTAACGTTTGTAAGCAAATTTAAATTTTTTCAGCGGCGAAGATTGAAATTTTACCATTTGGATTAATCGTCTTTAGTAAACTACCCCAAAGGGGGTATATACGAATTTCCAAAAAACCGGAGGAAAAGTTACAATATAAAAACTTCGAAAATTAACGTTTGTAGGCAAATTTAAATTTTTTCAGCGGCGAAGATTGAAATTTTACCATTTGGATTAATCGTCTTTAGTAAACTACCCCAAAGGGGGTATATACGAATTTCCAAAAAACCGGAGGAAAAAGTTACAATATAAAAACTTCGAAAATTAACTTTTGTAAGCAAATTTAAATTTTTTCAGCGGCGAAAATTGAAACTTTACCATTTGGATTAATCGTCTTTATTAAACTACCCCAAAGGGGGTATATACGAATTTCCAAAAAACCGGAGGAAAAAGTTACAATATAAAAACTTCGAAAATTAACGTTTGTAAGCAAATTTAAATTTTTTCAGCGGCGAAGATTGAAATTTTACCATTTGGATTAATCGTCTTTAGTAAACTACTCCGAAGGGGGTATATACGAATTTCCAAAAAACCGGAGGAAAAAGTTACAATATAAAAACTTCGAAAATTAACGTTTGTAAGCAAATTTAAATTTTTTCAGCGGCGAAGATTAAAATTTTACCATTTGGATTAATCGTCTTTAGTAAACTACCCCAAAGGGGGTATATACGAATTTCCAAAAAACCGGAGGAAAAAGTTACAATATAAAAACTTCGAAAATTAAAGTTTGTAAGCAAATTTAAATTTTTTCAGCGGCGAAGATTGAAATTTTACCATTTGGATTAATCGTCTTTAGTAAACTACCCCAACGGGGGTATATAGGAATTTCCAAAAAAACCGGAGGAAAAAGTTACAATATAAAAACTTCGAAAATTAACGTTTGTAAGCAAATTTAAATTTTTTCAGCGGCGAAGATTGAAATTTTACCATTTGGATTAATCGTCTTTAGTAAACTACCCCAAAGGGGGTATATACGAATTTCCAAAAAACCGGAGGAAAAAGTTACAATATAAAAACTTCGAAAATTAACGTTTGTAAGCAAATTTAAATTTTTTCAGCGGCGAAGATTGAAATTTTACCATTTGGATTAATCGTCTTTAGTAAACTACCCCAAAGGGGGTATATACGAATTTCCAAAAAACCGGAGGAAAAAGTTACAATATAAAAACTTCGAAAATTAACGTTTGTAAGCAAATTTAAATTTTTTCAGCGGCGAAGATTGAAATTTTACCATTTGGATTAATCGTCTTTAGTAAACTACCCCAATGGGGGTATATACGAATTTCCAAAAAACCGGAGGAAAAAGTTACAATATAAAAGCTTCGAAAATTAACGTTTGTAGGCAAATTTAAATTTTTTCAGCGGCGAAGATTGAAATTTTACCATTTGGATTAATCGTCTTTAGTAAACTACCCCAAAGGGGGTATATACGAATTTCCAAAAAACCGGAGGAAAAAGTTACAATATAAAAACTTCGAAAATTAACGTTTGTAAGCAAATTTAAATTTTTTCAGCGGCGAAGATTAAAATTTTACCATTTTGATTAATCGTCTTTAGTAAACTACCCCAAAGGGGGTATATACGAATTTCCAAAAAACCGGAGGAAAAAGTTACAATATAAAAACTTCGAAAATTAACGTTTGTTAGCAAATTTAAATTTTTTCAGCGGCGAAAATTGAAATTTTACCATTTGGATTAATCGTCTTTAGTAAACTACCCCAAAGGGGGTATATACGAATTTCCAAAAAACCGGAGGAAAAAGTTACAATATAAAAACTTCGAAAATTAACGTTTGTAAGCAAATTTAAATTTTTTCAGCGGCGAAGATTGAAATTTTACCACTTGGATTAATCGTCTTTAGTAAACTACCCCAAAGGGGGTATATACGAATTTCCAAAAAACCGGAGGAAAAAGTTACAATATAAAAACTTCGAAAATTAACGTTTGTAAGCAAATTTAAATTTTTTCAGCGGCGAAGATTGAAATTTTACCCCTATAAGGTAGTTTACTAAAGACGATAAATCCAAATGGTAGAATTTCAATATTCGCGACTAAAACGTTACGTTGGTGCATAAACGGTGCAGATGAACGTTGCTAATTTCACACCATATGATTTCTTGATGTTTTCTTTGCTACAATGGATGTTAATTATTTATGGATTTCTGGTTTTTGTGTAGTTTAGTGAATTATGTTTGTGGCTTTAGTCAGTGGCGCAGCCAGAATGTTGTATTAGGGGGGGGGTTTTCAAAAAAAGAACAGGATTTCAAAATTTTAAAAAGCGTTTTTTTATTTTTATTTGGTCGTTAATTTTAATACTGTAGGAAAATTTGTATGAATACAAATTCTGTATTTTTTAAATTAATACATGTTTAAAGGCCGTTTAGACCAGGGTCGATACTTTTTGAAACCAAAAAAAATAATAGTAGGATGAAACCCATTGGAAAAGGAAGAGAATATTACAAAAATGAAAGGAAAAATAATTGACGGGCGATTCGAGGTCGGGAAGTGGAAGGGGGTGAGTTTTTAAGGGTAGAAAACGATTTATCTCAATTTCTGGTAAAACTACAAGTCCTATGGAAAAACGTGAAATGGGAAAGTTGTAAGTAATAAAAAGATCTACAACTTTTGTATTTACACTTTTTTCACATAACCTCAAAATTTATGTGAAAAATTCAAATAACCAAGTTTTTGGTTTTTTATTTATATCTTTTACAAGAAAAATATGATTTTTAATCGAAAATTCTCACGTCAAAATATCTGCTTTTTTAAAAAAGTCGGTGGGCTTTTTGTTCGTTGAAATCTCTACTTTCTGATGGTGTAAAAAAATATACATTACTATGGTAAATGTTCTCAAAAAATGCAAAGAAACGAAAAAAACTCGAATCCTAATTTTTTTTTTTAATTATTATGTACAATTTTGAGCTATTTATTAAAATTTTACTTTAATTACTCGAAAAAGTAACATTCCATGTTACATTGATAAACAAAAAAATTACAAATCCATAAAACATAAAGATCGCAAAAAATATGCGAAAATAGTTGTTCTAAATATAATTAAAGGTAGGATTTAAAGGGAATTTCATCACATTTACCATAGTAATGTATATCTTTTTTACACCATCAGAAAGTAGAGATTTCAACGAACAAAAAGCCCACCGACCTTTTTAAAAAAGCAGATATTTTGACGTGAGAATTTTCGATTGAAAATTAAGGTGCTTTTTCGATATTAAGTCAAAATAAAGTGAAAAAATAAATATTTTAAATCAAAAAAATTACAGTGTGTTTGGGACATAAAAAGGTAACTTTTTACCAAATTTCGTGAAAAAAAAATTTTCTTTTAAAAGATAAAAATAAAAAACCAATAACTTGGTTATTTGAATTTTTCACATAAATTTTGAGGTTATATGAAAAAACTGTAAATAAAAAACTTGTAGATCTTTTTATTATCTACAACTTTGCTATTTAACATTTTTCCATAGGACTTGTAGTTTTGCCGGAAATCGAGATAAATCATTTTCTACCCTTAAAAACTCACGCCTTTCCACTTCCCGACCTCGAATCGCCCGTAATTTTTTTTTCCTTTCATTTTTGTTATATTCTCTTCCTTTTCCAATGGGTTTCATTCTACTATTATTTTTTTTTTTTTCACTTTTTACCATTTTCAAAGGCTTCAGCCCTGGTCTAAACCGTAAAAAACCATCTGTTCCTCCACAAAATTTAATAGAAATAAATTCTTTATGGGTCTCGACATGTTTCGAACGTAGAAACGTTCATCTTCAGGAGACAGAAAAAAATTATATTGTGCTGATGGTATTAGCAGAAGAGAAAATGGTATAAAACCGTAATGGAGCTTATATTATGGCATTGAAACATTGAAATTTAGAAGTGACGTATACCGGGTGTCCACGGAAGGTGGCTCGCCCCTCTAACTTTTTTGTTTTTCAAGATAATAAAATAAAATTCGGCGGATTTGTAAACGACATAAAACTACATTTTTTGACAGGTGACCCAACATTACACTTTCGATTATAATAATAATAATAAGTTTATTTAAAAATTTAATAATATAATAAATATGTTTATGTTGTCTTCGATAAAATTATTCTTCAATCCCCTGAAACTGAGCTTGTTAGGGGCAAATCTTATTTTTTGTTTTAGTATGTAAAATCATAAATCATAAATATGCATTAAAAATCAATTTTTTTAAAGTAAAAATGTTAATTTATAGTATAACCGCAGCTTTTTTGAAGAAATATATTACCTATAATAAAATTATTAACTTATAATTTTTAAGTAAAAAATATTACTCATATAAATTATTCAGAACAATATTAATTAATTAAAGCATTTCTAAAAATATTTTCAAATTGTCTGTTTTTAATATCCATGTTTTTATTTCGGAAGTGACATAAAGTTTCAATTTTTAAATGGGACACCTGGTATATTTTTACTTTTTTTGACTCCATATGACATTCTAAATACAACGACGTGTCACTTTTCACTTTTTTACACCAAGAAAATATTTTTTTTCCAAATTTATTGATTTATCTAGAGGGCTATGAATACCTTAAAATCAGTTATTTCAGTTCTTTAATCTTGGGAAAAATACAATTTTACTATTTTTGATGCAATGCTATGTGCTATGTAAAATTTACTCTTAAAAGTTGTATAACTCATTTTTTTTAAATGGCAACATGGTGGCTCGTCGGGTTAAAAGAAACGAGGATTTTATTATGATTATTTTGATACCATACACTATTAGGTTTTAGAAAAGCTGCCATTAAAAAACTTTAAAAAGTTAACTTAGAACTTTCCTAAAATGAATCATCTTTTGAGAATAAGTTTGGATTTAAATGCATCAAGTAGCCTGTGACCAGCAAACCTGATAAAACAAAATCATGCCTTGAAGAAAATTGAAATGTCAACTGCTCCTGCCAAAGTAAATTAGTTTGTTGTTTAAAAAACATGGAAAATATTAGTTTTACAAGGAGTGAGAAGTTGAAATTTTATTATTGTCAGGCTCATTTCGCATTTTCGGAACCAGTTTTGGGTACCTAATAGTGCCGGGTTGGATGACGCCGATTAAAATATCTTTGTGCGTAAAGTCGTACAGCATCGGTCGAATTATTTCTACATTCTCCAAACACTAATAGCATATCAACTTTTTTACTCCTTGTAAAACTATTATTTTCCATGTTTTTTAAACAACAAACTAATTTACTTTGGCGGAAGCTGTTGGCATTTCAATTTTCTTCAAGGCATGATTTTGTTTTATCAGTTTTGCTGGTCACAGGCTCCTTAATGCATTTAAATCTAAATTTATTCTCAAAAGATGTTTCATTTTAGGAAAGTTCTAAGTTAACTTTTTAAAGTTTTTTAATGGCAGCTTTTCTAAAACCTAATAGTGTATGGTATCAAAATAATCGTAATAAAATCCTATTTTTTCTTAACCCGACGAGCCACCCTGTTGCCATTTAAAAAAAAATTGTTATACAACTTTAAAGAGTACATTTTACATAGCACATAGCATTGGACCAAAAATAGTAAAATTGTATTTTTCCCCCGATCAAAGAACTGAAATAAGTTATTTTAAGGTATTCCTCTAGATAAAACAATACATTTGGAAAAAAAATATTTTCTTGGTGACAAAAAGTGACAAGTGACACATCGTTGTATTTAGAATGTCATATGGAGTAAAAAAAAATAAAAATATACCAGGTGTCCCATTTAAAAATCGAAACTTTATGTCCCTTCCGGTTAAACCGGAAGTTCCATAATGTTGAGTCACCTGTCAAAAACTGCAGTTTTATGTCGTTTACAAATCCGCCGAATTTTATTTTATTATCTTGAAAAACAAAAAAGTTAGAAAAATGATGTTATTAAACGCAAAATCACATATCAACACACCAAATAATTTAAACAATAAAAAAGTTATAGGGGTAAGCGTCCCTCCAGAAACACCCAGTATACCAATAAAGAAGGTTAAAGATGTTCAAGCTCGTTGTTATTCTTCGCCCTATTTAAGCACCGATCTTGAATCCAATTTAATCCTATCCACTTTTAGAATTTTAAAAACAGTCGTTAAAAAATATGGTGATTAAACTATAGCATGGTTGTAAAAATGTATGTACTAAACATAAAGTTTGACATGAAGGTGGTTTTTATGGGTTTAAGGATCTTAGGGAGCAAATGAAACCCAAATTTTAATTTAATAAAGTTTGATACTGCTGTTTTACAAATTATATTTTATTTAAAATTAAAAAATAATACAGATGATATTAAATGTGCAAAATTCTAATAAAAAAATATTATAAACTTCGCTGCTCGTATGTACCATTGAAAGCTCCATTACGGCTTAGTCTCACTTGTTATTTTCTCTACTGCTAACAACATCAGCATTGTACCATTTACTTCGACCACCTACGAAAATGACAATAACATCACTGTTAACTTCGCTAGAAAGTGCTAAATATCACACGCGTGTTGAAAAAAAATATTTCAACACGAATGTGGAAATACAAAGCACACTATATTTAATTTAAACAGATGTCAATTTGACAACAAAACTATTTATTAAAAATAACAAACTTACGGGACCCGTGGAGCAAATTGGGGTGCTGGGTGGGGTAAAGTATTAGCAAATTAGCAAGCAATTATAAAAAATCCTTTTTTTTTCGTTATTTTTGGGAACCTAAGAGCATTTATGATAAAAATAATAATATATTAAATAGGGGAAATATGTCAGGCAACCCATCAAACATGTCACTGTAAACATTGTCAACTGATTTGAACCACAGAAAAAAAAGGGGCAGCTATAGACATAGGCAATCGAGCAGAAATGGAATACCCTAGGAAATACCGATTTATAATTTTACAATTATTTCGAATAAAAATATCCATACAATGTTTAAGGATATGGGACAATTGAATATGCTTTAAGAAAGTAAATTTATTTTAGCAATATTCAAAACAAATCGAATATAAGATAGAACTTTTATAAGTAGCATGCTATTGATATTTAACTCCATCTCTATATTTCTATAATGTTAAGGTTATGTTTTAGTTTTGTGTTTTGTTGTTTTTGTATGTATATTTGGGTATATTATTATTGTTTTATTAAAAGAATGCAAGCAGCTAAAAAATTAGAAACGGAATTTATTCACTGTACATAGATAGTAGGTATGATGTGCGTAAGCAAATAGAAGAAAAAGTTATTCTTTTTATTTAAATCTTTGTAAGTGGACATTGTTTTTATTTTTTTAACTTTAGAGTTGAAATAAATTTTTCAACCCTAGTGTTGAAAAAATTTGTGTAACACAATGGTGATACCTACAAACTATCAAAAACAAATCAAACTCTTTTTGATTACTTGGTATGGTCGTAGAAAAAATTGTGTACATTACTCGTGTGAAAGTGATTTTCTCACACTCGGAGAATTTCCGCACTCGGCTGACGCCTCGTACTAAATACCTCCTCGTTTGAAAAGTACCACTTTCAACACTTGTTATGTAATATACTATTTTATGTTGTTGTATGTTAAGACATTGAATCAATAAAGAGTCCCCCTTAAGAGCTTCCCATTGAGCCGTTAAAATTGCGTTTTTATCATGAAAAAACTTACCTGCGTTCCAATAAAATGAGAAGTTACGGTACCAGATTAATTAGTTCGGAAAGAAAAATTGAAATCCTAAACGATCCCATCAAAATACTTTTAGATTTAGTAATTTAAAAAAAAATTAGAAACGTAATATTGGGCAAAAACGGTACTTTTTAAAATGTGTCTAACGGGTATCCCGTATAAGAATGGACTCTACAGGAATTTCGTAAACCATAGAAGATTCAGAAATGGTTAAATTAGAAAAACGTTGCGCTATACTAAATTCTGCAACGTTGTGTTCTCAAATTTAAAAATCGTCCCGAAGATATTTGGACAAACTAGAATTTTCCCGATTCCGTTTTATTTTCTTCCGACTCTATTTGAAGAGATATGTCAAAATGGGGGTTATATTCTCATTGCCATTTTTTCTCCTTTACAAGATAAGGCAATTAGATTTTCAATCCGACGTTTCGTTTTCTGCCAAGCACCATCAACTTTGTTCTTGTAAATAGTCGAAAAATTTTATTTTATTTTTTTTTCCCTCATTCCCAATTCAACGACGTATCACGTATTATATTGTATAACACGTTTCGTAATTAAAAACTCATCATCAAATTCATGTTATTTAAACCTGGTATTTTCAGAGTCCGTAATCTAAGCTAATGTTCAGCTGTCTCAACTGTAATAGTGGATATAAATTATAAATACTTGCTAAATGACAGATTCATCATCATCATCTGTGGCTTCACAACCCGTCTCTAGTTGGGCCAAATATTTTTCTCAGCACTTTCCTTTCGAAGACTTTAAGTCGTTCTTCGCTTGCAACCGTTAGTGTCCAGGTCTCACATCCATACATTACGACAGGCCTTATAATTGTTTTGTATATGTCAGCTTAGTTTTCCTGGTAAGTATTCTAGATTTTATTAGGTTTTGAAGAGCAAAAAGGCATCTGTTCGCAGCCTGTATCCTGTTATTTATCTCTTCTGTGATGTCGTTGTTTTCACTATTACTTGTACCCAGATATTTAAAAAGTTGTAGTTTCCAATAGAAAAGTTTTGTCCTACTCTATCTCGGTTCCGATTATTTAGTAAAAAGTAATAGTAAAAAGTTTTCCGACAATTTAAAAAAACAAAATTGATTGTGGTTGTGAGAAAACGAAACGTCAGATTGGAAACCTAATTACACCAACTTGTAAAGGATAAAAAATGGCAACAAGAATGTAACCTTTATTTTGACAAATCTTTTTAAATAGAATCAGAAAAAAACAAATACCAAATCGCGAAAATTCGGTTTTGCCCAAACATTGAAAACAAATTATTGTATTAATTTTTAACACAAATAAGTCGTTTTCATATTTCTAAAATTTCGTGTGTTCTATTTTTAGTAATACCTCTTGCCCGCTCACTATTTTTTTTGTACGATGTTAGCCCCAGTTCACTGGTTCGTGAGACAATGAACATAAAATCTAGTAACGACAAGAGAACCTGGGGTAAGAGGGTCAGACAATATTATTTTAAATCACAAGGATTTGTTAGTGGAACAGATGTGGAATACGCTGAGGTAAGGAGTTGAATTAAGATAAGTAGTTATTTTTTTAATATATTTGTGGATAAGTTAACTGGGCAACAATTAAAATATTATGTATGAAAAGGAGAGTCGGTTGTACGCCGTATTTTAACAAATGAAACATTCTTTTGTGTATTAAGCGTAATTTTAATAATATTGCCTAGCGCTTTCAGCCTACTATAAGGCCACCATCAGGGCTGAGGGTCTAAAAGAAAAACACAAACAAGAGTTAAAACGCAGTAGGAACAGACTATGTGAGAATACTTACTCAAATTATGTCCAGGAGACAAGGAACATATTAATAAGATATTTGAAAATTTCTAAACAAATTTTTCTAGTAGTGGTTTTAAATTTTATAAACAACACCTGACTGACATTTGACACATGGACGCAAAGTGGTGAGGGATACCTCAGATAAAAAAGTAATTACTGTACACAAAATGACGAATAATAGGAAACCAAAAGGTGGTATAAAAACTTTAAATAAGTCATAATGAATAAAATTGAATAAAAAGGTAGGTAATTCCGTCTATTGTTTAAAAGAAAATAATTTAAACAGGATTTTTAAATTATGTGATCTGTATGTGCAAAACCGTCCTAATGCCATTGTGGCCTGTTTGCCTCGGGGCCTGGGGGCCAAAATGTCAACTCAAAAAAAGTCTATAAAATAAAACTATCGAATAATTTAATGTAGCATAATAATGACATTGTCTTAAATCACACACACAAAATAAAGGGTATTTCTCTATATTCCAAAGAAAACATAGATAGAATAAGCATTTCTATTAAATTTCGAAGACCTGATTTCTGCTCACTTTAAGTGTTTGTTACAAAAAAATCGGGTTTTTTCAAGGAATGCGCAGAAGATCGCGAATGTTTTATAAAACTGTATTTATTTATTTTGAAACGCGACAAAGGATAATACAAAATTGATTAACTTAACCCCAGATAACACACCGACCTAACCTAACCTCCAACCTACAATAACAACTAATTTATGACAGAAATATATTTTAAAGTTAATATTTCGATAAAGAAAACCGTATTAAAAACAGCTGCCATCTGGTATCTAGTAGCGATAGCAAAGACGAACGACTAACCCGATTGGTACTAGTCGGTTCGACAAAATAAAGCACTTGAAAATCCGCCAATCGCGGCCCGATTTGGGATCTGGCCAAGGCATAAAATCCCTATGAGCCAGTAAGAGAGGGAGATATATTTATATCTCTCTATAATTTATGCGACAGCCTGACCCAGGCCTATAGGCATATTATTATGGTATTTCTGCGGCATGGCGAAGCGCCAGAGAGTTTTTGAGACACCAGGAAGTTTTTGCATCGTTAGCCGTTAGGCATCAACGTCTTAAATTTTAAATTATTCTCAAAGAAAATTAAGCGTCGGGAGACAAAATAATAATTATGACTTTGAATACATAGTTTTGTGTAAAGGTAGATAGGCAGATAAGGCCATGGTACCATGGTACTGTGGTCCTACTACACAAGCCGCCGCTGTATTATACTACGAAACTTTTTATTTAATCACAGAAAATATAGCTACGCAACAGAACGATGGAGACGTGGCAACAAATCGCCCCCGAAAAAAGAAGCCGGCTGCCGGCAGCGGGCTTCCCTACAAGATTCAGGCGGTTTCTATCAATGATCTGCTAGCTATAGATGCCGCACGCCATTCATAAACGCTATTTAAATCTGCTGCCAAAATCGTTTGTAGGAGAGAGGAGGTGAAGTCTTCCCCCCGGCCGGGAGTGGGGATTACGTTGCCGCCATTAGAATTTTACCTCGTTACTATGCGCTATCATATGGTCACAGCGGCGTCTCGTGTCAGGGTTCACAATAAAATATAATTATACAATCTGAAATCAAATATTTTTTAACGTTTGTGAAAAAAGGGTTTGTAGAACAGTAAAGTTTAACGTATGAGAGAAAAAATGGTCCGCGGAGCAGTAAAATTTAATATAAGTTAATAACTATTTATTGTAATAATTATTATAAGAGAAACTTTGGATAGCTATAATTATAAAACATTTGGTGAACTGAGCTGACCTAAAAATAATTACACTATGTATACTTAAAACACGGTTTTTACGGTTTTATTGAAATTTAAAAGAAAAGCAAAGTTCCTTTTACGTTAGGTACTTTTTAATAGCGAAAAAGCGCAACAATATTTTTTTCTTCCCCCTAGCCGCGCTCAAGCAGGATGCCTCTTTTTATTTCCCATCATGCCTACGAACTATACGAAGTTATTCGCAAAGTTCCTTTAACATAGCTAAGCAAAGATATTTACTTAGCTTAGCTGTTTAAAAGCAGCAAATGGAAAGTAAAGTCAAAATTTTGAATACTCTCGCAAGATGGAGGTAAAGTCAAGTGACACTCTTTCAATTTTGCTCTATTAAACTTTTATAAGTTGGCATGAATTCCAGGATTGGACTTGAAAATTTAACATGTGATACCTTCTAAAACAATTGATGCAATAGTCTCATCGGTTTTACCGCTTTAATATTGCCAAATAATAATAATAATTTATTTTGAAAGTTTTGTTCTATAAATATTATAATTTAAGGTAGGTAAAGTCGATTCAGCCAGTAAACCTGCAAGATGGCCGACCTGTCATATGACAAAAGTAATTAAAAATGCAAAAATCCATTTTATTTAGCTGGAATATGACTTTTGTCATATGACATGCCGGCCATCTTGCAGGTTTACTGGCTGAATCGACTTTACCTAATAATAAACATGAGTTTTTATATGGTTTAAAGATAAAGTGTCAAAATAGATTTAAAAACTATATTATATTACAATTACCTATTCAAACCTTGAAAATACTAAATTAACTGAAACGCAACTTTAAATAGGATTCTGTCACTCATATTTACAACAGAATTTTTTTTGTTTTATTTCTTCATATTATACCCAGAGAACTCAGAGCCAACTAATATTCTGTGATTATACCTATCTATAGGTAAAATACAATACCTACAGTTCAACATAAACTAATTGAATTCAGTCAGATATTACATTTTTACTGTCGAGGAAATCCCCATATATGACTTACATAAGGTACGTAGACCCAAAAGTGGTTTTTATGAAATTTGATGGTTATGATACAGTTACATTTTTAAATTTGTATGTGGGCTAACGTAACGTTAAAAGCTTCAATTTAGCCAGGGATTTAATTTTTCTCTCAATGGAAACCCCAATTTAACAGTTTTTGACTTACGTAAGGTACGAAGACCCAAATACGGTTTTTATAGAATTTGTTGGTTATGATACAGTTACATTCCTAAACTTTTATGTGGGCTAACATAAAGTTAAAAGCTTCAATTTAGCCAGGGATTAATTTTTCTGTCAGTGAAAACTCTACTTTAACAGTTTTTGACTTATTACGTATAAGGTACGTATACCCAAAAGTGGTTTTTATGGAAATTCTTCTTTAAAATGCAATTTATTGATACGGTTATATTTCTAAACTTGTATGTCGGCTAACTTAATGTTAAAAAATTTAGAAATAAAACCAGCATATAATAATAATAATCATAGGTACCTAGGTAGGTATATATCAGGAATTAACTTACATATCCAAGTAAAGTATTTTTAACAAATAATAAGTAGGTTCAAGAATTAACAACTTATTAAAACAAACATTATCTAGGTACTAGATACCTACATAAATATCTAATTCAAAAAAGTTTTCTTTAAGAGACGTTTATGGTTAAAGGTGATCAAATAGTGGCTTCCTTGTTTATTTTAGACTAGGAGTGTATCTGAGTTGTTTAAAGAATTCAATAAGCCAAACCATTTGCAAAAGTTATACCATACAGTCTATCCATAATGTTCCTTAAATAAATAATACGTTTAATAAAATAAAAATGTAAAGTTTTAATTATTTTTCCCCACCTACCCACGCCCATGAATAGTTAAACCTAACCTACAAATAACCCAACTTTTTATGTACTCACCTATGAATAGTAACTGCAGAATTATTATTATTATATTTCGCAGTCTTGCACACTTCAAACCTGTGACCCATATTAATTAGTCTTGAAAAAAATATCACAAAACACTAACAACACAGCAATTAATACACAAAACCGATAAACCGAAACAAATTTCAAACAACTTTCGAACGAAGAACGACCAAACTAAACCCTTAATTTCTCTGTGGACCACACGTCAAAGAAATTATGAATGAAAAAAGGCAGGCTCTCTTCTGACCAATAGGAACGCAACGTCTTCTATGTTTGCCAAACTGCATAATTTTTAAGGGAAATGTCTATGGGTTTATAGACAAAGATTTAAATTTACCACATAACGTCATATTTTTTTCTCTTCTGGAAGGTAAAACCTGTAGATTTATGGCTTTAGGGATGAATAATATGTAAAATGATTAAATAAGTGTTGTTATTATTACTTTTAAAATATTGTTATAGCCGTAATTTATATATTGGTACTCTAAGAGTGTTAATACCTACTTTTAAGAGGTACGTTTGGCAAACAAAGTGGAGGGGCGCAATTTGCGACAAAAGTTACTTCAGAATGGTATACGATTTTGGCAATAGGTTCGTTTGTTATTGCTTCATCTATAGCTAGCAGATCATTGGTTTCTATGGGAAGATTTCCTAAGAGATGTCGTGCGTGCAAGTCCCACGTTGCCAAACGTACCGTTGTGTATTTAAATGTGAGGAAAAGTATTTTTATAAATCAAAGTACATCTTATAGAAAATGTAGAATTATAAAATTTAAAGGGCTGATTTTAAAGAGTATATTAAATTTATGTATTACCAACATTAAAGCCTTGATACAACATATTTTATTATCATGGAAAAGATTTAGGCGATAATTAATGCCAACACAGACTAAGTAGTGGCGCAGCGAGAAATTCCACCTAGGGGGGGTTTTTACCACAAAAAATGTTATTATTATATAAGGTAGGTGTACTGCAGGCAATGCGGTGTAGGCGACATATGTGTTTGTCTATTATTAATGGGTACCTACTTCAATAATAACTATTAAGATTAATTTTTTAATAAGTCTTTGGAGGGGTTGGTTGTGATGAAAACGAATTTCTTGGTTCACTAAGTTTACCAATTATAAGTGAAACAAAACAAATATATTATAATATAGTACTTCCAAAATGTTTGTTTTTAAAAATATATCGAAAATGTAAGTAGGTACAGGGCCAGTTAAAGGATGGGGATGTTCCAATGGAATTATTTAGATCATTAACGATAGGTAAGTAAAGTCAACTTTTTTATTTCTACGTTAAATGTATATACTTACATATAACTTTTGTCAGTTTTGTTGAAATATAAGTATATAGGTAGGTGTACTTTGGGATTATTATGCTAATTTTTATTCTTTTAACGTCAAACTTACTGACAATTTTAAGTTTGTAAAAGCAAGCAAATTTTTTGCAGAATTTCCTACCAAATTGAATTACATAAACATCGATTTGTTAGTGCCTAAATTGTGTACAGGATAAAATTATGCAGTTTCTACATTTACTTTTTGCTTATAATATGATTTTCGAATTCGCGGTCCGGCACTTTCCCTACTAAGCAGCTATCTTTTAAATCGTAGACAAAAAGTTGAAGTAAAACAAGAATTTAGTAGTTTACAGGAAATTAAGTATGGTGTACCGCAAAAGGGACAGTATTGGGCCCAATACTGTTCAACATTTATATAAATAATTTGTTAATTCAGAATTATACTGGTGAAGTAATATCTTTTGCGGATGACACAGTTTTGTTTGTTGAAAGTAACACATGGAAAGGAGTCGAACAAAAAATTAATTGTAATTTACAAAAAATTGTGCGGTGGTTGGATGATAATTTGTTAACCATCAATTTAAGTAAAACCAAGTATTTACCCTTTGCAAGTAATATCTCAGGCCTTCCGCAAAATGAGCAAATAAATGTCGACTTACCATTTAGAAAAGAAAAGATTTGGAACTTAGAAAAATCTGACTCTGTTAATTATTTAGGAATATTATTTGATAATCATTTAAAATGGAACAATCATATATAGCAACTTACTAAGAAACTTCGGTCCTTATTTTATCTGTTCAAACATATCAAAAAAATATCGGACATAAGTTGTATGCGAACAGTATATTTTGCTTTAGTTCAGTCTCTGTTAAGCTACGGAATAACTGCATCGGGAGGAGCTTACGAAAATACCCTTAAACCTTTGGAAGTTGCGCAAAAAAGAAATATTAAAACTATTTATGGTCTAACTATGAGATTCCCCACTGATCAGCTGTTCGAATTTACAAATTTTTTAGACGTTAGAAATATTTATTACAAAAATTCCCTACCATATTTAATTAGAACTAATTATTTTGACTTGCCACATACACCAAGCTATCAAACTAGGTTTCACCTTGATAATAAAAAATTGCCTAAAATGTCCACGTCGTTGGGACAAAGAAGTTTTTTTTTATATGTGGGATCCAGGTTATTTAACATTATTCCACAAAATCTTAAAAGTATAATTCGTCAAGTAAGATTTAAAACTGGATGAATGAAATGGCTTATTGCTAATTCTCCAATAATTATCTAGAAAACAAAATTGCTCTAAGATTCTTTGCTCCTGTGCGTGCAATATTGATTTCGCTTATTTGCTTACTTTGCAATTTTTATATTTTTTAAATTAACGAAGTTAAAAAATAACATACTTAAAGTAAATAGATAGTTCCTTATCACAATTAAAGATATTAGTAAATAACTCATTATTATTATATTAAATTCTGTAGTATCTAAAAATATATCTATACATTTTTTGATAAATTGATACTCAAAATCTTATGTATTAGATTTGGAGTACGCGCATTAACTTAACACAAACACACACAGATTAGCAGTCAAGCATTATGCTTTGCAAATCTGCTGATGTGTGCTCTTACTTTTCACACATTTTTTTATTGATGATCGCAATTTTCAATATATTTGTTTATGTTATTTACTTATTGTTATTCATGTATTTATTGTTTAATGAAAATAAATATATTTTTGAATTGAATTTAAGGAGTGCCTATATAATATGGAGATTTCATTTATTATAAGTGTTAAATAGTTTTCACTATGTTTCACAGTGTTTCACTAGAAACATATTTCTAGTTTGTGGTGTTTACGTTTATGTTGTTTAGGAGCAAATCGTAAACATATAGAGAACTATATAATATGTTATATATGTGATGATACAAATGTGTATTTTACTTTTATATTAAAAAAATTATGAATTGTTTATATTTTACTTAATTGTTTACATTCCTCCTCGTCAGTAAGGCTAAACAGGTACTATATTTTTACATGGGAAAAACTAATTTCAATTATTCTGACCAATATAATAATTACTAAGGTAAGAGATTAACAAGGTTATATGGTAGTTTTATTATTTTAACAATGTATGAAATGGGACGGCTTAAGTTAACAAAATATTTAAAAGCCATATTTTTGTATACTCAGTAATTATCGAATGTAATATCTACCACAAGATGTTTCGGGATTACCGAATAATACTTTTGGAGGAGTGGTGTTGCTGATGGTAACTCGTTGAGTGCCAGGTAAAAGTATTAGGTAATCCCAAAACATCGAGTGGTATTCAAAAGATTATATAACGAACCATAATTTGAATAATTATTCATTTTTATTATTATTGATAACAAAGTTACAATTATTATAATAAATATTATTTACTCCAGTGCGATTTTTCTGTATTTTTCGGCCTCAAATTCACTTCGGACAACGAAACACTTCCAAATCTCGTTTGGTTTGACATTTTTTTTTTAAATATTGTCACAATTAAATATTTGATAATGTGTTACCATGACAGTAATAATCGTTCCACCAAAAGCGATAATCCCAAAGGCTTATCACTTATCATAAGCCTCTCGAGCTATATGGGAATTGTGTACCGGGTGGTCAAATAAGCGAGGACGTCAGCTTTATCTCGGAAACCATTAATCGTACAACTTTCGGAAAGATTTTTTTATGAGTAAAGCGGTCAAGAGAAATTGCTGGAAATTACTTTTAAGTTCCTCATTTCGCCGCAAGGGGGCACAATCAAAAATTGTTTTTTTAAATTCTACATTTCTCCAAAAATTCCCGTATTAGGGTATAACTCTGATTACATTATTCGAAAGCCTAGACAATTCTGCATCATTTTGGTTTAAGGCTCATTGGCGTACCGACCTTGATAAGAGTGGGAGAAGCTATTGAAAGTGTAAACATTAAAATCGCTGTAACTTCTAAACGACTTATCCGATTTTACTAAATTTAAGCTTGTTTGGAAGGGGAAAATAAGTATCTTCAATTGCCGTATCCAACAGTACAATGTTCTATATATTCTTCTATAAAATTGCTAGAGGGCGCAATTTGTAATAATAACAGTTTTTTCGATTTTATCCCAAAAATTCAAATCATACGGTATAACTATGACATCATAATCGAAAAGTAGATGAAATTTGCAACAAAAGATGTAAAGACCGCAGTTCGATATCTTTATTCGTTATTGCCAAACCAATAATGTTTAATACAAATTGCGCCCTATAACAATTTTATTAGAAACTATCGTGTACCATTAGATACGGCAATTGAAGGTACTTCCAAACAAGCTTAAATTTAGTAAAATCGGATAAGTCGTTTAGAAGTTACAGCGATTTTAATCTTTACACTTTCAATAGCTTCTCCCACTCTTATCAAGTAAAATTGTAAATATTAAAATCGCTGTAACTTCTAAACGACTTAACCGATTTTAGTAAATTTAAGCTTGTTTGGAAGAAAAAGGTAAGTATCTTCAATTGTCGTATCCAATCGTACAAGATAGTTTCTAATAAACTCATAAAATTGCTAGAGGGCGCAATTTGTATTGAAAATTATTGTTTTGGCAATAACTCTGAAACGAACAAAGATATCGAACTGCGGTCTTTACATCTTTGGTTGCAAATTTCATCTACTTTTCGATTATGATATCATAGTTATACCGTATGATTTGAATTTTCGGGATAAAATCGAAAAAACTGTTATTATTACAAATTGCGCCCTCTAGCAATTTTATTAAACACTATCGTGTACTGTTGGATACGACAATTGAAGATACTTGTTTTCCCCTTCCAAACAAGCTTAAATCTAGTAAAATCGGATAAGTCGTTTAGAAGTTACAGCGATTTAAATGTTTACACTTTCAATAGCTTCTCCCACTCTTATCAAGGTCGATACGCCAATGAGCCTTAAACCAAAATGATGCAGAATTGTCTAAGCTTTCCAAAGATGTAATCAGAGTTATACCGTAATATGGGAATTTTCGGAGAAATTTAGAATTTAAAAAAACAATTTTTAATTGTGCCCCCTTGCGGCGAAATGAGGAACTTAAAAGTAATTTCCAGCAATTTCTCTTGACCACTTTACTTATAAAAAATATTTCCGAAAGTTGTGCGAATAATGGTTTCCGAGATAAAGCCTACGTCCTCGCTTATTTCACCACCTTGTACATTAAGTTGTATAATCAGTAAAATAATTAAACTACAATTTAAAGTTGTGTTCTAGAACAAGCAAGTTCATTATTTTGGAAAATTAATGTTCATTGAAAGTAAATATAAAATAAAAAACCTACTGGAACTGCATAAAACGGAAAGTTTGTGTGTGTCAAACTATTATATAAATTTTAGACTTTTCACCGATAACGATTGAACGTTGCATTTGTGAGAATTTTAATATTTTATATAGGTACCTATAAAGCTGACTGAATTATTTCCATGTTCACTAAATAGATCCAATCTCTTATAATTACAATCCTGAAAGTTGCCACGTTAGTGAAAAAATGTCGGACATTAATGTAACAGTATAAGGCCACCTAATTTCAAGAGCCAAAATATTTCTCATTACGGATCTCCTTTAAATTTGTGGTATTTTAATAATGACATTAGAAAAGCCTTAAATTGAATATTCCTCCAAGTTTAAAATAAATACATGTTATGGGTATTTTGAAAGGTAGTTATTTACAGTTTAACTGACTATTTTAAAAATCTTATCTAGGTATAATGTCTCTTTGCCCTTAAAAAATAACATTTTATTTTAGAGATTGCAGGTTTAAAATTAAGATTTTTTAAATCTTAGTTTTTAAGTCTTAGTTACCGCTTTACTTGAATTGCGAATCCGAACGCATAAAAAGTGCTGGTGATATTTTATTTCTGGGTATTTATCTATATTATAGATATACAGGGTGTCCGCTAATTAATGGTATACCGAAAAACCACAGACTTATTACGTAAAAATATTATCATTTAATCAAACTTAATTATCTACATCCGAAAGTTAATATTGACTGAGATACAGGGTTACAAGTTAAAACCTAATTTTTGATTGTGTCCAATAGCTTTGAGAAAAACGTTTTTTCACAAAATTTTGCAATTAAGTTTTTTTTAGAACGAGAAGTTTATTTAAGTGTGAAATTTTAATGTACAAAGTAGGTGGCGCTGTTTGCGGTATTTTTCGCACATTTATTAGGTCATAACTTTTTTGTGCCTCAGTGTATTTAAGTTTTTAACGAAAATAATACTTTACAGAGTTACCGTTTCAGAGATATTTGCATTTAAATTATTCAGTGTACTAGCTCAGGCAAGTAAAATATAATGTTTTTATTATCTTCATTAAAAACTTAAATACACTGAGACACAAAAACGTTATGACCTAATAAATGTGCGAAAAATACCGCAGAGAGCGCCCCCTACATTGTACATTAAAATTTCATAAAAAAATTAATTTCTCGACCTAAAAAAACCCTTAATGCAAAATTTTTGAAAAAACGTCAGTTTTTCTTAGTTATTGCGGAGAAAAACGAAAATAAAGTTTTCTTTAACCTACCTCAGTTAAAATCAACTTTCGGATATATGTACACTGTTAAAAGAAAAAAATCAAATTTAACTTTTTTTTTATGTCCCAGAAAGTCCACTCCCGTTTTTTTGTCAATTTAACTAAAACCGCTTCAGTCAATCAGTAACTCATAAAATATGTTATTACTATTTTGACATTAATCTGATTTTATTGTGCAGTAAAAATTACAACTTAATTAGTTAATTTGACACATTTTTTATGTTAGTATTAACTTATTTTAAAATTTTAACTAAAAAAGATATTGATATTGATTATAAACTTTATCAAAGTTACTAGTATTTGATTCATTTGAACCGTAAAAGAATTGCATGTTAATTTTAGTTAGCTGTTATGTTAAAACGACTTCCAGAAAAGTTAGTTCTTAAAATCTGATTTTCACTAAACACAAAAGAGTTAAAATAACTATACATTTTAAGTTAAATTTGATTTATTTTAATTGATTATAAATTTTTTTGATTCTCACGTCCAGGATTTCTAACAGTGTATGTATGAATAAATCCTAATATTTTTACATAAGGAGTCTGTGGTTTTTCTATGTACCATTAATTAGCAGACACCCCGTATATAATAATAACTTAATAATTTTTGGTAGTAGGTAATTTCGCAGTCTGTAAGATCAAGGAGCCTTAATTGATTTGGTTGATTTTAATTTATAGAGGTGGCTTTCGCATAAAATGTATGTTTTTGTTGTAGCGGGGGCGAACCTTGGTTTGTCTAAAAGAGGGTAAAAGGTAAACCTCTCTGATCTACCACTTTAGCCGCCGGAAAAAACGCCGATAGGAAGCGGCATTCCGGCAAAACGTTTGAAGTCTCTCCGACATTATTAGCGGCAAGGTTTTAAACTCTCATTATGAAGCAATGCCAAAATTAGAGACCAACCGAAGGTTCGGTTTCGGCTAGTTTCGGCCAAAAAATCTAGTTTCGGTGACAGTTTCGGTTTCGGCCAAAAATCGGCCGAACCTTCGGCCGCGCCGAAACTCAGTGTTCGTGAATTGTCGCGAACCGTTCGCCTAAATTAGGGTGAGTTCGTAGGCAGTGTTGTCTATATAAATAATGTTTTTTCGCTGTTGACCTTTTTTTTTAGGTGGGAAGAGTTCAATCCGTTCCCAAGATCGATCTCGTCCTATATAAAATAAATTAGATTTTAGTATACAATAAAATTTTTAACATGTATAAAAGTTTCGGTTTCAGTCGAAACTGAGACCAAGGCTGAAGGTTCGGTTTCGGTTTGGGCTGAAAATCTTGTTTCGGTCGGACACTAGCCAAAATATAAAACATTATTTATTTTTACAGGGACAAAATAAAATGCTGTGATTTTAAATAACTAAATTCATAAATTAGAAAACTCTGTTTTTCGTAATTAAAAAAGAACTTCTACAAAATATTTTATGTTGGTTAACATAACTTTTTACACTATATACAGGGTCTGTTGAGATTAAGTGGTGGTACTAAGAGAAATAATTATGAAACTCAGGTAAAATGTAAAATACTTTATTACGAACAAAAACGAATGGTTACAAAGACCGGGCTTGTGAATTATTGTGATAGACAATAATTGAACTCTAACTTACTGTTCTTTCTTAAAACAAACAGAAAGAACCCTTGACAAATATTACGTCTCGAATTACGCCATGAAAATGGAAAATGGAACCGCCATCGTCGAAACATAAACGAATCGGTTCGACATTCAGATAAACCATAAACAGAATAAGCTCTTAGTCAGCGTTACTTTTATATTTCAACAGTGTCGCTAATAATCGATGTCGATTATTTTTTAAAGATAGTTAAAACGAAAAGTGTAAAAAACAAAAGTTTGATCGGTTTTTAGTCTATTAAAATAACAAAAATAAAATAAAAAAGTTATTCCAATTTAAAAAATTGCCAAATACCCACCTTTGCCCAGCACTTTATTTGTCGCTCGATAGTCGATATACATTTTTAGTTGTTTACCCTGAATCTACTAGACTCTGATCACAGAATACCCATATAACGCGCTGGTATAGCACAATCAAATTACTTATAACAGGTTTGAAGCAGTGTTAATTCTTAATCCATATACAAAATTTTATCATTCTCCGTCATCTAGGGACCCCCAAAACATCGACATCTCATAATGTAAAAAAAAATTTGCGACCTTTATTATTATTATTATTATTATTATTATTATATTATGTGGCCCTTTCTGTTATATTATATGTAAGTACATTTTTATTTTTATTTTGATAGGTCTGTCATTCAATAAACCGCATTATGATATAAAATAATAAATAAACTTGCGAAAATCCAAGTAAGTGTAAATCGAATTGCAAGAGTATATCTGAACGGCAACATCACCAAATAAATTCTTTCTCAGAACAGCGCGAAATCGGCGAAATACGATAAATGCTTGTACTGTTACTCGCAGCGCCACCTCGAACCTTTCGAGTAACCATTCGCGGCCGTTTTCGTTTGTCGCCTGTCTTCCTATTCTCATCAGCGTTCTGTTGCGTAGCTATATTTTCTGTGATTTAATCTTTTTCTTGTGGTCTGTTAATGATAAAGCCTGCAAAAGACAGTCATGCATTTTTGGTCAAATTTAAATCGCTGAATTTGGGTAATCAGAATCAATTAATATTGACTTGCAGCCGTTTTCCAAAGTATTACCTTATTTGTTTATTTAGTACTTATTTATAAGAATACAAAATCTATATTAATTTTTTTTTAGTTTATGAGCGATGATCTCTTTGTGCGACCAATTGTTAAAACTGCATATTTTCTTGCTAAGTACGTCCCAGTATATTTCTACGTGTATGACTTTGAAGGCAGCATTGGCAACTGGTGGCTAAACTTTATAGCAAAGAAATCGGAGCAGAGTAAGTAATTTATTATGACATTCACAGGGCGTAAAATTTCTACTTTATGAACAAGTTTACATTATTAGTATTAGTACAGAAGTGACACACTTCTTGTACTCTCCAAACAGTCTCACATAGTCCTTCGAGGACCATTGTGATACCACACTTGTTCCGCGTAACCTATTCGCATCACCTCTCTAATATCCCAGGGATTCCATTTGGGCTCAATATTATTCCGTATATTATATTATGTGAATGATCTCCCTTTAATAGGTCAAAAGTCTAATTATACCCTTTTTGCTGATGACACGACCATTTCTGTTGTGGCAAAGTATCTTGAGGATTCATTGTTGGGTTGCTTGGAGGCGCAGGAGATGGCTGAAAGGTGGTTTAATTCCAATAGAATAAGCTTAAACAAAAACAAAAAAGAAAGAATGGTGTTTGCGATGAAAGAAACTGGGGCTGCAAATGATCATGTGTCTCACACAAACATTCCATAAGTATCCACTGGTAGTAGATGGTACAGCACTTTCAGTGCCGCCGTCGGTGTTGAGTGCAATAGACTTTTTTCGAAGGACGTATTATTTTTGGGGGTGGAAAAAAAGTTAATTATCTCCAAAGACAGCAGCAACAACGATTGATGGTGGTCTTATTTAAAGTTTCAATTTTGGAACAGAAATTACGTTAGAAAATTTAATAGAGAATGCCTTGAGACTATCGTCGTCGTATATGTAACTAGGTGATAAAACATTCTTAATGGTGTAGCAACAAAAAAAAATATTTTTTACCATAAGATTTTTTTGTACAAACTGCTGATTTAATGTTCTAGTCAAAGGAGTAGCGCACGCCACGGAAGTTTGGTATTTATGGGCTACGCCACTACATAATCTAGAATTTAAAAACTATAATGAAGAACTAACATCACAACGACTGGTCAGAATATGGACAAATTTTGCTAAATTTGGGTAAATATATATTTTATTTAGAATATAAGGAGGGAATCATTTTATTGTGTAAATCGTTAATAATATTTTGTTCACTATGGTGCAAACGAAAAGTTGTTTGTACAACCAGTACGTAATACTGATTTTGATTTTATATATGTATACATTTTTAGGAATCCCACCCCAAACAAAGTGAGCTTATTAAGTAATTTAACATGGCCAACAGTTAGTGGAACCGCTTTGGACTATTTGTATATTGGAAAAGATTTAATGATTAAAAGCAATTTCAAAGAAAAAATGTTGGCTTTTTGGGAAAATTTGTATAAGAGTTATTCCAAAGGGCCTTATGAGACATATTAGGTTAAAAAACATTATAAAACAATATAAACTTTATATTCAAGGCATAAAACTGTGATAATTTCGTTAATAATCAGTATTAATTTATGTAGTGTTTATTAAATGATATTAATTAATTAAAAGAAATAATAAACTAGATGTTTTCAAACTGTTTATTTTATTTACTTATACAGTATGTCTCCTTAAGTTCGCATCATATGGAAAACTTTTTTATTATTAATTTTAGGAAAAAAAGGTGTTCTTCATAAAAAGCTCTAGATTAGATTTTCCCAGGCATATACGGGGTTTGTCAAAAAATATGAATTTTGCCCAAAAGTAAAGTACCTTTATTTTTGACAATATCAAAAAATGTTATTAGATAAAGTTAATCAGAACTAAAAACCACGTTGAAATATGCAATTGCAGTCATTTACGATTACATGTAAAAACAGGTAAATTTGCATGGTTATTGTAGGCATGCACATTAAAAAAAAATTCATCGTAAATGGGTGTAATTGCATATTTAAACGTAGTTTTTAGTTCTGATCAACTTTTTCTAATAACATTTTTCGATATTGTCAAAAATACAGGTACTTTACTCTTGGGCAAAATTCATATTTTGTAGGCATAATTCATATTTTTTGACAAACCTCGTATACCTACGCATGAAAAAATGTAATATCTGATAGTAGCGTGTTAGGTTTTAGACCATTCAGAGCTTTTTATAAAGAATAACTTTTTTTTATAAAAAAGTTTTCCATATGATGCGAACTTACGGAGACATATACTGTATAAGTTAAATTTATGATTACTATTTTTATCCTCCTTTATTGGTGTTATGGGTATCTAAAACATGCTATTTTTATTGGGCATGTAATTATTGTTGTAATGTCAATTTACAAACTAATTTTTTAGAAGTTTTTCTTGCATTGCCTGACAATGTTGACAGTTGACATCAACATATAAAGTGACGCAATCTAATTATTGACGCCAAACTTTAATTTACAATTATAGTCAATTCATTGAACAGTTACACTACTTGATACTCTGACATCGATCATTTTTAATATTCTTTGTGTATGCTTTTCTCTATATCAGGGTAACCATGTAAGTAAAATACGTTATCTGTATTAGGTTGGGCTTCTGGATGAGATAATTGTATAACTTTGTCAACTAAAACAAACACTACATTACATTATATTATTACGTATTATAGATACGTATTATTTTCCTTATTTTACTTCACTGGTCTGAAAATGATGCTGCCCTGCGCGGCGCCCCTATTAACTGATACAAACTGGGAAGCCCGATTATTTAATAAAACTCTTTGTTGTTTATTTTTAAAGTTGTTCTGAAACAACTCTAAAGCGATATCTCCTAATCCAAAGTATTTAAGTTTTGTAAGCAGTATTTAGTGGTCTGTAGTATCAACGACCTTACTTTAGTATAGTAAAATGAGGCAACTGTACTGATTTTTGTCATTGGCTGTGAAAACATGATCAGTAATTTTAGGGAAAGCTGTTGTTGTGCTGTGATTACTGCGAAACCTTGACTGAGTGGGTGATAAAATAATAATAATAATAATAATAATAATAATAATAATAATAATAATAATATTCCAGAATTTTAAAAATGGTAGGCATTACAGTGTCCGCAAGAAAGTCCGCATCAAATGGGATTTTTTTTATTATTAGGTATAGGTAAAAATTGAAAAAGCAGTTAGTTTTTGCTTACCTAAAAACTTAAAATGTCGTATACTGAAGCAGCTGCACGACTTGCGTTACCTGTCAAATTTGACATTTTTAATAAGATAGGTTTAAAAATGCCATTATTTATCAAAATATCGAAAAATTTTATTCGAGAAAGTTGTCTATTTAGGCATTTTTAGCCTCTGTACGAAATTTTGATAATCTAATACAATTTTTATTTTTTGCCAGATTCTTGAAATTTTTGATCAACCCTCGTAGATTAACTTTTATACATCGATGTAAAACCATTTGCCTTTACTTTATTTGTAATCTTAATGCAATTTTGTGTAAAATTTTTGTTTCCAATTATTTATTTTGCTTCAAAAACTGAAATTGTTATTGATCAGTATGTTATGTTTGATGCAAAGTTTATCTAATTACATCAGTTTTGTCAAAACCGACGTTTCTCATTTTTCTTAAGTTAGTAAACAGATGTATAAAAAAAGATTAGGAAGCTTTCCTTGAAATTTTACTTAATTATTATTATTAAATTAAATTAATTATATTAAACTATATTTTTGTTGAATAAAATGTTTCGAGCGATTAATATTTGTTCTTTTTGATCCAATATTAATTAAGTAAAATTTCAACGAAAGCTTCCTAATATTTTCTTTTTGTACATCTGTTTACTAACTTAAGAAAAATGAGAAACGTCGGTTTTGACAAAACTGATGTAATTAGATAAACTTTGCATCAAACATTACATACTGATCAATAACAATTTCAGTTTTTGAAGCAAAATAAATAATTGGAAACAAAAATTTTACACAAAATTGCATTAAGATTACAAATGAAGTAAAGGCAAATGGTTTTACATCGATGTATGAAAGTTAATCTACGAGGGTTGATCAAAATTTTCAAGAATCTGGCAAAAAATAAAAATTGTATTAGACTGTCAAAATTTCGTACAAAGGCTAAAAATGCCTAAATAAACAACTTTTACGAATAAAGTTTTTCGATATTTTGATAAATAAGGGCATTTTTGAACCTATTTTATTAAAAATGTCAAATTTGACAAGTAACGCAAGTCGTGCAGCTGCTTCAGTATACGTCATTTTTGGTTTTTAGGTAAGCAAAAACTAACTGCTTTTTCAATTTTTACCTATACCTAATAATAAAAAAAAATCCCATTTGATACGGACTTTCTTGCGGACACTGTATACTAGGCTGGGCCGAAAAAGTGAAAAATTGGAAATTGCAAATGGCATAGTTGCCAATATCTGACTATACATCTAAAAGTAATTTGTGGAAAATTTTATTAAAATCCGTAAATGTTTAGCCGCGCCCCTGTGACCTTGAAAATGAGTAAAAAGGCCGATTTTTCAATATTTAATATTTTTTAAATCCAAAATTATAATTTTTTTGTGACTTCTTGTGGATGTGGGAATGTGTATAAAAATAATTTTTTCAATAAAATATTTTTCTGTTGGATAGAAATTACAAATTTGTCCTCAAAATCTTCATTTACACGTAATTTAACGTTTTCAGAGACAAATTTGTGATTTCCATCCAACAGAAAAATATTTTATTGAAAAAATTATTTTTAAACACATTCCCACATCCACAAGAAGTCACAAAAAAATTATAATTTTGGATTTAAAAAATATTAAATATTGAAAAATCGGCCTTTTTACCAATTTTCAAGGTCACAGGGGCGCGGCTAAACATTTACGGATTTTAATAAAATTTTCCACAAATTACTTTTAGATGTATAGTCAGATATTGGCAACTATGCCATTTGCAATTTCCAATTTTTGCATTTTTCGGCCCAGCCTACTGTATACATATAGGCCGAAAATCGGCAAGCTCTGAGTAATTAGACTTTTTGGAGATAGGACTAATATTAGCATATTTCCAGATATTTGGATATTTCCCTAGAGACAGACATTTATTACTAATAAAGGCTAAATAATTGTTTAAATGATGAAGTGTGTCTAGCAATATTTTCAGACCTATTCTATCATGCCCAACCACGTTGGGTCTTATTTTCATTGGGTTTTTCAACTATTTAACCAGTGAAAAACGAATATTCTATAATTGTCAAACGATTTACCTATACCGGGAGTTTCTCCAAAGACGTTCACCCCTATAACTTTTCAATATTTTTAGATATGAAAATTAAATTTTGAGATTATGCATAAGAGATGAGTCTGCATTTATTGGCATAATTTTCAATTTGTTAGCACTTCCGGTTTGACTGGAAGTGACCTTGACTTTGGTATTTTAAATGTATAAATATTATCCCGGTAAAGTGGAATTCGATCAGGTAAGGACTTTTAAAGGCTCGTCTGTCCTTATAATATTTTGATTTGGATTAAAACATTTTCTCTCCAACTTGACTATCGAAGGTTTTACTACATCCGCATTTTACAGTAATATTACAACAAAAGAAGAAACATGAAGCTTAGTTTATTTAAAAATAAAAGTTTTACGCTTTCATTTGAGGTATAGTATTTGTAGAATTATACAGTTGATCTTTTGACTGCAATAAACCCTCATTATCCATTTGACCATAAAATAAATAATCAAATCCCAAATTTTAAAACCTTTTCGAGCAGAGCCGGACCAGGTACAACTTCAATTTATACCTATGCCTAATTCATATAGAAATACAAACTGATTTTTAATAATTTTAGTCTTAGTGGTTTTCCGGCGAGTAATTTTTAGTTAGGCTTATTAGTGGTGGAATGTGGCATCCTTGGAATTGTGCTGATAGGGGGGCATCTTCAAGTGCCATTTTTAAAAGAAAGCATTTATCTACCGATGCTAAATTAATAATTAAAAATGTGTATCAATCTTTGTTGAGTAGAAATTTTAATTCGATGAATGCTTAAGCAGAGACGTCTACTTTAACAAAAACTCCTTTATCTTCGGTAAGAGACATACTACTTAAACCTGTTGATTGTAGAAAAAATCGGAGTGATTCTGGCACATTTAGAAGCATTGACGAAAATGACATGGATTTATTAAGAAGAAAGATTTACCAAATGTATGAGGCACAAACTGTACCCACTTTGATTTCCTCCAAAGAGCGGCTGATTAAAGACGAAACAAATATCTCTTGTTTCAAGCCTTAGGAAAATATTGCGTAAAATGGGTTTTAAATACCGAAGCATTAATAAAAGACAAACATTAATGGAATATCAACGTTTACGGGAATGAAGACTTAAATATTTAACAGCTATTAAACAATTTAGAGAAGAAAATCCTCCAATTATTTACCTTGACGAAACATGGTTTGATACCCATGACACTCCAAGAAAAGGTTGGGATGATTCTTCCAAAAAATGTCAAACCAAGGCACTATCAAATAAAGGCAAAAGAATCACAATATTACATGCTGGTTCAGAGAACGGGTTTGTTCCAAACTGTCTGTTGCTTTCAGCTAACAACAGAGCAGATTCTTCTTTTGATTACTATCAAGATACCGACGCACAACTTTTTGAAGATTGGTTTAAACATAAACGCCTTAAAAATATACCTGAAAGCAAAAATCATTCCCAATTCTAATAATACAAAAGCAGAAATCCAAAATTTTATGATTGAAAATGATTTATATTTTGAAGAAACAAAAAACGAGAACTGCTAGAAGTATTAAAAGCTTTTAAAATAAATAAGGAATACGAGTGTGACAAACTTGCAGCAGCAAATGGATATACAGTGTTGCGTCTTCCTCCATACTATTGTATATTCAATCCTATTGAGCTAATATGGCACCAATTAAAACCCAATATTAGGAGAAATACTATTTCTTCTACATTAAATGCATCTGTAGTAGAATTAATTAAAAACGAAGTAAGAAAAATTTCTGCAGACAGCTGGAAAAACTGTGTACAGCATGTACTTAAGGTGGAAAATTCTTACAATTGTATGATTACAAATGTTCAACCCTTAATTATAAGTTTATGCTTAGATGAAGATAGTGATAGTGATACAGAGTTAAATTTTGAATAAACTATCAAAAGTTTTTTAGAATTTAATTAATTTTTATTGTACTTGTTATCCTAATACTTATACTTTTAAATTATATTATTTTTAATTATCATTAATTGTTATCATTATTTTACATTTATTATAGGTACCTATCTAAAACTAAAAATACCTATCTATTTATTTTAAATTATAAAAATAAATCATTTGGTGTAGGTACATTTTCAAGCCGACCCTGATCTCATTTAATATCCTTTGAAGAGGTTGAGGCGTTTACAATAGGGTTTAATCAGGTAGTTTATTTTTGGCAGTAAGAGTCAACGGTATAATTCTGCAAATACTATACTATAGTCAACGACGTAGGTACATATTATAAATAATCACCACTGAGCTACTGGTCCCCTGTCATGAGAAACATTTAGTGACGTCAATCCCAGCGCATTACCTTCCCCTAATAAGTCTTTTTTATGAAGCCCATTCACGAGAACCCTACTGTTCATGTCAGAAAATTACTTTTTTGTTAATAATTTTTTGTATCTTTCTCGAAAATGGAAAAAAAAAATATAATGGATACCCAATGCACACGTTTAATTTCCATTCTAGAGGAATAGGATATACCCTCTTCCTCCCTGCCTTTTCATGGTAGATTCCTCAGGTCGGGCTACAATTTTATTTTGCCTTAATTTTTGTCAGGAGTATTTTTAAATTATTATAATTTAGAATGATGCCTATTCTTAACTAGAGTGGACTCAATGGATGAGGGAGGGGGATGAGGGTAGCTAGGTATGTACGAGCATCAGACTGCCTTTGCTTATAAGGCGTTTTGTCACAACAAGTACCTTGGCAAAAGAAATCTTAGATTTCCTATGGGATTAAAGGTGATTTATATTCTGCATGGGATTTTAAAAATTAAGTTTTTACATAAAACATTTTATTGTAAACTTGTTATTTATACCCTTTTTCCGTCTCTATATCTAACATTTTAATATAGTTAAAAATATCATCGGCAATTAGTTGGACTTTTTCTTGTGAGCCTAAAATGGCTTTGTCAACTACTACTCCAATTTGAAATCTATCGCCGTAACTTAGGATAGAAATAGAAATACCTGCAAACAAAATTCAAAAATTATTGAATTAAATATAAATATGCGTAATATACCTGCGCAATAGTTTTGCACATAATAATTAGAATCTAATGATAACACCAGTTTAGTTTTAGTTCATGTTACAAAAGTTTTAGATAATATAATGTTTTATAAGTTTTGTGCTATTTATGGTCGTATGTAATAGGTACCTACATTATTTATATTAATTAATAATTATTATTGATAATCGATTTTAGGTTTATTTTTATTGCTGTATTCCTCGTGATTTCTTGCTTAAGGAGTTCTTAATAAATATTAACATTTTCCCTTTTTTTGTGCAGTGTATTACATTGCCCCAATCAACAACCTGTTTTGCTGCAACCGAATACACGCCTTCAAATTTAATGTGCTCGGCTACTATTAAATAATAACCGTGATCGTTAAATAATACCCGGGTTTGTTAAATAAAGTTGTTTATTTTATGAACGCACAAAATAAAAATAGAACTATGAAGTTACAATAAATGCATAGAAAAACACCGGTCGTAGCAAACTGACAGCTTGACAAACTGTCGCCATCGCTTAGCAACAAAACGCTAATTGTTGTCGAAATAGCTTGTATAAAGGTAGGTATTAGACTGAATTTTCAACAGCTACAATCGTGGTTGCTCCGGGTGTGATCGCAAGACTATATAGTTATACTTTGAGATTTAAGTTTTTTGACCAGAACCGAACTTTTTTTAGCGTTCCTTATTGATTGGGAGCTACTTCATCCTATACTGATAAATCCTACATTTACTACCTTTGGTGTTTAAATTTTTATCTGTTTTTTATAGTATAGAGACATACACAATGTTATCCCGGTAACAGTTAACATGTGCCGAAGCGCGATGGCAGAAATATAATCCGAAAATATCATGGGAGTTGCCAGGAGTTCCAAAACTTAGATTAGAAACGAAAGACGACAGATCAGACTTTTCATTTAAAAACAATGTTATTTCCTGCAGTATTCCCGATTACAAATTAATAGGACAAGAAGAGATTAAATATAAATGAGAGTATATTAGACATGTCCCGAAAAGTTTTTCGGTAAATCGTCAATATAAATGTCTGATAAAAAGGTGCTTTTTGTGCGATGGGTTTTTGGGTATTTCTGTTTTGGGAGATTCTGGGCGTGGCCAGATATTCCTGTGTATTTGTTTTATGCTTGGGTGATTAGGTTATTGGGCAAGTAAAAGGGAAATAATGAGAATATAACCTACAAAGTACAATCGCCATTAAATTTTAAAATTAAATGGACAATTCGTCAAAAACAACAACAAATCAACAATCTTCATTAAGGCAAAACATATCTTTTATTTCTTTGCTAAGTTTAACATATATTACACAGTTTGCTACAAAATGACAGAAAAATCTTTATACATAGAAAAACATTACTTTTAATTTGACACGTGATAAAAAATAAGCCACTCAAATTCATTGCCAAATATCCAAATACCCTAATAACCCTCGCACAAAAAGCACCTTAAGACGTTTTAGTCGAGGGATTTATGTTTTGGTATCTATTTACGAATTTTTATTTCAACATCGCACAGAGGAGTTTCTTATGCGAGATCTCGAGACAAAAATCTAGTTAACAAAATTCGCAGTAGCTTGCATTGTTAAGTAGTTTTGAATAGCTGACTAACAGGTAGCTAGTACAAACTGAACTTCCTATCCTTCTTCATTTTGTACTATTTATCGGTGTAAACTCAGTTAAGGTATAAATTGGATAGTTCTCTTCTAAGCCATTTGTTTTATAAATAATTACTGGTTGGGAGCGTATTTAAAATTTACCTGCTAAGTTGCATTATTTGAGAAACTATGTAAAATAGGGCTGAAATCCAATAGCATCTCTATTTTATTTTCTAGTAAAGAAACCTATTAGAACGTAGAATTAGAGCCCGTGAAAATAAATAAAAAGAAAAATGTATAACTTTGTTTTGTATTAGAATACACGGGGAATCTAAAATATTGGACTCCCTGAGGCGGATAGACAACAATAGCCGTTTCGCCACTATTAGGATTCTGCGGATAGCCATAACCCAAAGCAACTCAACTCTACCTTTAAAATTTTTTACATCGCTTGTAACGGATTTGGCGCGCCCTAGTGGATAACAAGCGTCTAGAGTCTGGCTGTAGACTTTTCAACCGCCCAATCAATCATTCGCAATAAAGCGCGGGAACCTTAAAAATAAATGTGTTAGAAGACAGTAGTTAATTTGGAAATTTTTCCCGAATGCGGAGGTTTTTTTGGAAGAGGATAGTTTAGATCAGAAAAAATTGTATATTTTTAAGAACGGTTTAGACTAGCGATGTTACAACCTTCCAGAGTGTGACAATTATGTTTGACTAAATATACTACTTACCTAGGTTAATAATATAGTTCCTACTTTTACAGGTTTTGATTTTTTTTGTTTTGAGAAATCTTGTTGCAAAATACAATATAATTAATATAACAAGAAAAGGAATACATGACAATTTTCGGTTTCTTTAAAAATATTTTTAATAAACAATTCTCATCACATACCTACATTGAAACTGTTTATCTTCTGGGGTTAAATTCAAATTATGACATATAATTGTTAAATGGACAAGTTGTATTACATTTATTCTGTAATGTTGATATTAATTTGTAGTATGTACACTTGTAAATCTGATTATTCCTAACGTAGGTTATATTATGTTGCTTCCTTTCATGCCTTGAAACACACGTTTGTTTATTGTTGAATTGTCCATTACATTCGCAACGCTAGTTTTTTTGTGTGATGAACTTTTGGGAATGTCGAGAAGGAGAGTGTTTTTGGCATACGTTAAAGAAACCTATATAGCTATATTATTAAATAGCATTTTATTTTTCTAATTTACAACAACCGGCTTTACATTGCTTAACGTCAAAATTACTTTCTTTAAGACGGCGCGGCGGCCTATGATTGACTGGTTGAAAAGTCCATTGTCAGACTCTAGACGCTTGTTAGTGGATACCTCGGCGTGATCATAGAGAATTTACCTTTAAATACGTACAACTTATCTCCTGCGCAAACAAAAGTTACGTTTTATGGGTGAAAAATACGTCCGAGCTGCCTTCCCTCCTAGCAGCATCGGGCATGCGCACAAACCTCGTGTTATCGGCCTGTCCTACTTTAGCGATATACTCAATATACACTCCAGAACCGGCTCGGTCGCCATTTTTGTTGTTGTGTTTTATGGTTTATCTGTGGATTCCTTGTAGTTTTCTTAGCTATTGTGGATTGTGGGTGTTTAATATGTACGGATTTCTAGTTTTTGTGTAGTTTAGTGAATTGTGTCTGATTGTGAGAAAACTAATTCTGTTGCTGGTTGGTTTGTTTTTTGGTTAAAATCTGTACACCCCAACATTAAACTTTTAATAAGGCCAGAATTACACGGGTCAAGTTCTCGGGCAAACACTTTTCAAATTCTTGAACAAGAAATTTTGCTTGAAAATGTACACAACACGTACCCAAGTTTTTGCCAAATTGTAAAAATCAATACAAGTTATATACCAACTAATATTTGACTTGAGGTTAGACACGCGATAACATCGTAGATTGGTTATTTTGCTGGTTTTGTTTGTTTTTATATTCGATTTTATAAGACTAGTTTAATTCACTTGTTCTTGTTCTCTTCCTTTTCGAACTAAAAACACGACATTTTTAAACAAATTTTAAAAACAAAACCTTAAAAACAATTTTCAATCCTTAAAATCTGATAGGTTTGCTACTACTAAAAAAGCTAGAAATCACTACCTACCTTTTTTCCCAACTTGATTAAAAATTGAGAAGAAAGTCCAATTTTTTGGCAAGAATTTAAATTTTAAAGCCCGGACCTGTCTATTTTCCCATTCGACAAACGATAATGTTGCAGTGCGCATGGCTAATAGTGTCTAGCTTTGTTTACATGCGCGAGGACATAAATCTGCCACTTTCGTGATTATTGTTTGCTTATCTAACGGTAAATTGTCCATGGGCATGATCCGTTGTTGATCTGTAATCTAATGCAGTTTCTATTGGTGAAATGCGTGTTGAAGTTTCCTATACTGGGGTGTGTTGCACTTCGAGTTGCTTTGGGTTATGGCTTCCCTTAGAGTTCTAATAAAAACAAGGTTGGCCCTGACAAATTGATGATCAGAAGCCAATAACCCACGCAAGACAACAAGGTTGGCAGGATATACTCGTATATCCGTGATAATAAATATCCTGATATATATCTTGATAAATATCATGATATTTATGCGACGATATTTATCCTGATATTATATCAATACTTTTTTTTCTAAAATTCTATTAATCAGTATAAAAATATGGCCCGCTGCCGCTGAGCAGGCAACAGCGTATATTATGCTGCTTACAATGCGGTGATTCCCCATCTTTCCAAGACGTTGACCACCTGTTATTCTTTGCCGCGTGGCATTTTTATTTAGTTCCGAGTTCTGATTGAACGGAGCAATATTTTGCTGTTTGTTTTATAAAATAAAAATGTACAATGCCAAAAATAAAAAATCTCGATTGGGTTCATTTTGATTTAATTAACAAGCCCAGTAATTCGGGGTTTAAGTTGAACCATAGCTAAAAGCAAAAATATATAATGTGTTGGGTTGCCAACCCTCCCGATTTAGGCTGGAGGCTCCCGATTTTTCTCCGCCTCCCGACTTTATTAAAACTCCCGCTTTTCCTTTTTTTTACTTCTAGCTCAGAAAAATACATATTATAACCAGAAAAATAATTACATGTCTATCTTGGAAAAAAATAGACCTTAAATTAGTGTTACAAAACAAAATCCTACTTATTAATGGAGCAAAAAATATTTACCAATTTTAAACAATAATTATTTTTATGATATGGCGAAAGTGCAAAAATTATATAGGCACCTCCCGCTTTTTGTTTTCTGAAATCTGGCCACCCCAATGATGTGTTCATATACTTATAAACTTGTATTTTTACCTACATTTTACATTCCTAACATAGGAGTACTGAAAAAACTTGTTATTGTGATAGCAACTATCATTGAATAGAATTGAAATACAAATTTACAGGTTTATAACATGTTTATATAAAATTAATTGATTTTGAATTTTTAAAATATATCTTTACAGAAACAGATGAAAAAATTAAAAAATAATTAAAAATATAAATAAATATCCAAATTTGGATATATATCGGATATAATATCGCACCCCAGCTAAAAAAGAGTCACAACTCAAAAATCGCTATTATTGAGATAAACACGCAGCAAGCATTGAAATTACTTAACGTTTCTTCTAGAAAGGCGTTCCAATTTTATTTCAACCATTAACCGCGAGATGGCGAAAGTGACGCTTTTGTTTTGTTAAGTTTAGCGCCGCATGCTTTCTGTTACAGTGTCACTTTTGACTTTGCAACATTGTGTACTTCCTATTCGAACGAGTTTCATCCTAAAAAGAGTCACATTTTGCATTGTGACAGTTTTTGGGTGAATTATTAGTTAGATCTGATAATTATAATAAGTAAAATACCGTTCTTTTTTGTGTTGTAACTGTTTATTCGAGGTTTTTAACAATAAAACTAATTTTTTGTGGTGCAGAATACTGTTACATTTTGAGTTTTGCCAGTTTTTTTCAACAAGTAAGTACTATTTTTTTGCATTATATTTTTTTTTTAATTTATTTATTTTACGTCGGCCTTTTTCCGCAACGAGGCCAATCACCGACGCCAGGGAATTTGTCACACACTATCTGGTAATTTTGCCGAATCCCTCTTTGTCGAGGGTAGGGTTCTTTAACGTGCCAACATCCATGACACGGGGCCCACAGTTTAACGTCTCTTCCGAAAGACGGCGCCACCTCTTAAACCAAATTCCAAATTTAACATCGACGTTGCCGGGAATGGAACCCGGGCCTACGATCTGTGAGGCTGCTGCGCTGACCACCAGACCACAACGTCGACTTTGCATTATATTGATCTGCTTTTTAAATGTGACTGTTTTTTAGATCCGATACACATGATTTTAAAATTTACCAATGTTTTTTTTTTTTTTAATTATGACACCCTTTTAGAGTTATTGTCTGATATTTTCGTGGTAATGACTCTTTGTTGTTTCTAATTTTTGTTTATTTTCTATGCAGTAACCAAGCGTTCACTGCCCGAATATGCAAAGTTGCAACATTGTGTGACGACATAGGCATGACCGGCTTCAAGTCGTTGAAGATTGTTGAAGTAAATGTTCTTAAGTTAACTCGAGAAAATCCCACAACCCTTTAATATAAAACATCCTATAAGGACGAAAAGTTTAAGAAAGTAGATTTATGCCACAAAAAAAATAACATTCCAAGGACTTTACAACGGGCCTACAAAAGTCTACTTACCATAAAGAAGAATAAGAAAAAAGATCTTCTGAATTTATTAGAGAATAATCACATTCCTAGTTATTATTCAGCATTTTATAACTCTTTGTAATAATAAAGATTTTTTTTTACTTTATTTATGTGTTTTTTTATATTCTACCTTCCTAATTCCTAAGAATAATAAGATTTTTTTCTAAAAAAGTGTCACAACATCAATATTTTTTTTGTTTTATTAAAATCTAGAGAAATGGGACTTTCTGGCAAAACTACTGCACTAATAACATCAAGGTATTATATCCATGTTACCAATAAAGTACCCTGGTAACTTATATTTTTTCACGGTAACGGAAAAATGAATGTTTCCAGTAAGAAAAAACTTTAACATTAATTTTCTCAAAACAATGTTTTTTGAGTTGTGACTCTTTTTTAGCGGGGGTGCGATATATCGATATATATCGAATATTTGGATATTTATATACTTAAATATCATGATATTTCCCAACCCTGAATATTAACGAAACGGCAGTCGTTGTCTAACCGCCCCAGGGACTCCATTGTTTTGGCTTCCTTCTTTGTATTCTAATAAGTTACACAGTTGTCCGGTATGCACTACATTTTTTTTTTCTCTTATTGATAACTATGTGCAGTTTTTAACCCGAATACTTCTATGTGCAATAATGTGCATCGTCTCGGTTTTGTTAAGATAAATTTTTCAAACCATAGTATAAATTTATAAATAAATCTGTTTTTGGTACGTCATAGATTTACTTACCTGTTTTCTTTATATTGGGTGCCAAAGGTATTACTTTATCCATGACACACCCTTCGAAAAGGGATACTTGAGGGCCTCCTGGTATGTTAGTGATAATACTAGTTTGCAAACCAGGACCTTCCAATTTCCTTTTAATACTTGTGGGAAATAAACCCACAACTTTTGAGATTAAAAAGTTATGTACCTAAAAAACCATTTATATAATAAATACTTTATATTATAAAATTTTTATTGGAATTGATATGGAACGAAAAAAAAATTATTATTTTAGTCTCAATCATTAATGTAATATGTTATACACGATATAAAAATGGCAACACTGCACAATCATTGAGCATTTAAAACTCTGATTATATATTTTTAAAATACAGCACTTACGCTGCAACTCTACTTCAAGAACGACAGTGATGATATGATATCGACATTTAAGTGCAATTTATTAAAGACCTGACCGAAAAATTGTTTTGGAAATTTGCGAACCTCTTATGGCTTGTCGATTGTAGATAAGAAAAAGTAGTTATAGCCTTTTTTGTGCAGAAAGTATTCTAGAAGGTGAACTTAGAAATTGTTCCATCTCTTGTATTGCTAAAGCTCAAATTAAAGGGTAATGCACGTACCCCTTCTTATACTTACCAATACATCTCCGTATTTGACATTCTTTGCTTTTTCTTTTATGTTTTCCAACAATTTAGATGAATAATTAAATGAATTTAGCGGCAGCTCGAAAACCATAAGAATTGTTTTGTTTTGTAGTATAACAGGATTTGAGGTATCTGAGGAAGGAGCATGAAGAAGAACTGTTAACACCGTTTTAATCTTCTGCGGAATTGGCAGTGAATTCTGAAATCATATAAAAGAACGTCAATTTCCCATCCGAAAAATTGTAAAATTCTTTTAAAACGGAACAACAGTCATGATAGCAGGGTACTGTAGTATTAGAGTCAAAAACTAGAAACTTTATTTAATCTCATTATGACCCATTTAGCATCCTCATTTGGATGTCATTATGGCCTTTATAATGATACTCGGTGCCATTAGGGCTTTATAATAACACTCAAATGTTAAAATGAAGTGATGCATAGGTTTGAAAATGTATTTCATGCTGATGGTTTTATTTAGCAGAAGAGAAAATGGTGTAGAACCTTAATGGAGCTTTTATGGAATTAATTGATGTGTAGAAGTAACATAATAATATATGAAGAAAATTGAGAAAAGTTGAAACATACTAAGTATGTAAAAGGAGGTCTAAACCAACCAAATAAATTGGAGAAGATGAAAAAACCCTTCAAAAAGAAGCTGTCGAGGGTTATTTAAAATTTTTTATAAAACTTTTTAAGTATGTCTGTAAGAGATTATAGATATAAGTTTAGAAATTTGTGGAAGTAATGTTAAAATATCACAATGAAAATACTGTCTAACAGGTGGTTTGTGGGGTACCTGTTACATAGTATTTTCATTGTGATATCTTCACATTACTTTCACAAATGACTAATTTTATCTCTATAATGTTTTACAGACATACTTAAAAAGTTTTATAAAATTTTTTAAATAACCCTCCACACCTTCTTTTTAGGAGGGTTTTTTCTTCTTCCCCAGTTTATTTGGTTGGTTTAGACCTCCTTTACTGACTTTTTCACATACTCAGTATGTTTTAACTTTTCTAAATTTTCTTCATATTATGTGACTTCTACACATCAATTTCTAGTTCCATAAAAGCATTAAGGTTCTACACCATTTTCTCTTCTACTAAAACCATCAGCATTAAATTCTGTCTCCTGATGATGAACGTTTCTACGTTCGAAACATGTAGAGACCCCTAAAGAATTTTTATTCTATTAAATTTTGTGGAGGAAGACTTTTAGTTTTTTCTTTCTTTTCCATTTTAGGATAAAAAGAATCTATGCAAATAAAAACTCTTTGAACCGTCGTAGATTCAATTTTGAATGATGCAGTTTCGATATGAACTTTGTCAATACAACTTGTGTAACTAAACCTCTTGGCTAACGCCCCGTGGTTTAAAGTTACACGTGTTTCATTATAGTGTGCATATCGCACTAGTATCATTAAACTATAAATCCACGTCATTAAATAACTTAGGTTTACTTTATTTGAAGTCTACTGTAAACAGCTGTAAACTCTATTACCTTATATAAATCCTAATTAAAGTAAGAAACTAATAATTGTTACTAAGATATCAGGTCTCAGCAGTCCATTACATTGTTTCTAATTAAACAAGATCTTTAAGAGCAGTAACCCCTTTTACCACAATGAAAATTGCCGAACGTTTTGCTGGTCAAACGAAAAAAAAAAAAATTGGTATTTAGAAAATAAATTCTACTTTAAATACCCCACCCAGAAAAGTAAAATGACGATCGAAAATATTCCCAAAATTTTTTTTACAAATTTTTTTTATTTTTAGTAATTTTGTAATATCTTAAACAATTCTTTATTGGTCAAAAGCAAAATGACTTTCCCGGGTGTAGAATGTTGTACCAAACAATTTTTCTTAAAGTCATATCGGCCTTACTTTGTTCTCAAAAACGTTGGGCGCGTAAAGTGAATTTAAGCGTGTAAAGTGAATTTAAGCGTGTAAAGTGGATTTACGCGCCCAACGTTTTTGAGAAAAAAGTAAGGCCGATATTGAAAAATGGCTTTAAGAAAAATTGTTTGGTACAACATTCTACACCCGGGAAAGTCATTTTGCTTTTGACCAATAAAGAATTGTTTAAGATATTACAAAATTACTAAAAATAAAAAAAATTTGTAAAAAAAATTTTGGGAATATTTTCGATCGTCATTTACTTTTCTGGATGGGGTATTTAAAGTAGAATTTATTTTCTAAATACCAATTTTTATTTTTTCTTTTCGTTTGACCAGCAAAACGTTCGGCAATTTTCATTGTGGTAAAAGGGGTTACTTCCTCTCAAGTCGTTAAGTACGGTCATAATAATAAAAATGTTAAATACCACCTTACTCTTTTAAAAAAATTGATTAAACTTGCTGATACAGCAGCCATAATGACATCAGAAAATTTGGTATTTGGAATTCGATTCTTTATTTTCTTGACAAGGGGAATATATTTAACGTCGTCTTCAGTATGCCAGGCTACAATTTTATCACCACAAGGTGCTGGTCCATGCAAGGCATTTTTATCATCTTCACTAAGGTTAGAGCTTCTAATTGCTTTTCCCAGTCCAATAAATACAATATAAATGCACAAAGTCAAGAATGATACAATGTTTTTCTGCAAAAAAAAACTGAATTTATTACACGATACACCCCATATTATATTCTCTAATATACTTTAACATTTATTTTATCGCGCTCCTAGCATTACAATTTGCTGGTTGCGTAATTTCCCCAATCGATTTAAATGTGTTTATTTTTGTTTACTTACACTGCCGAGCATTAAATTAGGGTCACCCCGTAATTTGAAATTAATTCAGACATTTTTAGTTTTTTCGAATTCTTTTCGGTTGTAACAAAGTTTACTAACTTTATACGATTATTTGTTCGTGATTGCTTGTGTAAAAAAAAGTTGATGTTGTTTCGATAAGCGTTTGACAAAAAGAGTGCCCCTCACCCAAATTCCTAAAACCCATTATCAGCATATTTTTTTTTGTTTCTGTACTTTTATCTGTTTATTGCAAATTGTTTGTGTAGTGTTGGCATTGTGAGTGTATTGAAATGGCCATAAATCCTGTTGTTGCGGCACGAATTGTGGCGGCTATAGAAGATGGCCGCGAAACTGCGAGAAACGTTGTAAGCCTCTCCAGTGTGCAACGAGTATTTCACCGGTACGAAGAGACTGGTCTGCTCACTCGAAGACCTGGTTCAGGACGAGGAAGGACTACAACAGCTAGAGATGACCGCTTTCTCGTTTTTAGTGCTTTGAGAACCCGGACGGTCACGGCAGTTTCCCTTCGAAATCACCTGCAAGAAGTGAGAAATGTAAACATAAGTGACTGGACAGTTAGGAGGCGACTTCATGCTGCTGGATTATCTTCCCGAACTAGAGCTACTGGACCGCCGCTTTCCCGTGACCACCGGATTGCAAGGTTGAATTTTGCACGAGAACACTTGGCTTGGACAATAGAGGATTGGAGTCGCGTTTTGTTTTCCGATGAATCGCGATTCTGTCTTACGGGCTCAGATAGACGTGTAAGAGTGTGGCGACGAAAAGGCGAGAGATATGCTCAAGCGTGTATTGCCGAGCGACTTCCGTTTGGTGGAGGATCAGTTATGGCATGGGAAGGCATATCTTTTGAAGCTCGCACGAAGTTAGTCTTTATCCAGAATGGAACGTTGACTGCGCATAGGTACCTGACAGAGGTTCTAGAAGATCATGTTGTACCGTTCATGTTTATTCTTGGAGAAGACGCAACCTTTATGCATGATAATTAGTGATGCCGCGAGACGAGACGAGACGAGAATTTTTTTTTATCTCGTCTCGACGAGAAACGCATTTTTCTCGCTCGAGAGTGCCATTGTCTCGTCTCGTCTCGTTTTTTCTCGTGAGTAGGGAATCATAAAAAATATTTTTTTATACGAATCTTAAAGGGGGTAAACATTTAAAAGTATCTGGTCGTCTCGCAGAAGGGTTTAATATAAGTCGGTTTGTTAGTCATGTGACTTAGAAACTATTTTTCTTAGATCAACAAAATATTGCAAGCGGCCATAAGACATAATTCACGTAATGTAATAGGCTTGGCACCGAGGTATTTTCAGTCCAAAATATACGGGGTGATAAAAGATACAGAATAGAGAACGATTTATAATAATAATAATTGATTCATAATGGAACTACCCTTCTTTTATTATTTATTTTTTGGCATAATTCGGGGCATAATTAACTGCAATAGTTTGGAAAATATTCGACTAAATAAAGAGATCAGCCCATAATGTCATCCGGGGAAAAACCTTAATTTTTTTATTACATTAATAGAAATTGCAAGAGAAAGAACTTAAAGAAGTATTTCCGAAAATGCTCTATTTGACATATCAAAATTTAAAAATTCACTTTATTTTTTGCTCCTTTTACCCAAAAAATACAAAAATTTATTACGAACAAGCTTAATTTTACGCAATTAGGAAAAATATTGTAAGTAAGATGTGCGAAAAGTTCCGTTTCCACACTCACTTAGTGGCATGCCCGGACTTGCTTCGAGCCGTTCGTGCAACTGCCACCTCATGCGGAAAAGTATCATTTACCGCACTTAATAATTATTTTCAATAGCCAAATTTATGTCTGAGACCTGTGTAATAAAATGAGGCAAAATGAGGCATACACTTGAATCATTCGTACTGAATGTCACTTTACCTATTATATTAGACTTTTTATTTTTAATTTATTTACTAATGTCATAATTGAGACTATTAACTTAATGCTATTGTTTCAATAACATTAGTTTCATGGCCCTCCGTTGTCTTTATCTGTGATTTGCTAATAAAGTTTCGGTTCATATACAGTTTGTTATGAAAGTATTGTCAAATATTAAAACTGGTAAGAGAGATATGAAATGAAATTCACACTTTTATTAATGATTTTTGTGTGAGAAGTTCTTGGCGAATTTCGAATTTTTGATACAAAATTGTTAAATTTAGTCAAAATCTATCGCCTTTCGCCTTGTGAATGAAATTTGAGTTGGGTCCTTTTCGATATTGTGTTTTCAATCGAAAATGCTTTCTTTCAGATTTGGTTAATTATTTAAAAATGTCAACTACTAACCGTAGACAGAAGAAAGAGGCTAGACAATTTGATTCTGTTCTCTTGAATATCTGTTTTAAGCAGCGGCGCACCCAGGATTTTAGGTAAGGGGGGGCCCGCCAACCAATACCAGAAGCTAATTTTTTCATAAACTTTTGAGTTAGGTACGCATTTTTCTAGAACTTTGGAGCTTTTTTAACAGGTACTATTGGAAGATCGCAATAGCCTAGTTCAATCGAGGTAAATATCTAAACAAATTGACTTTTTAAAATATCCACTTTAATAATTATTCCGGACAAAACACCACTCTTTTTACCAAATAAAATATAGGTAATAGTAATGACGACATATCCATAACACAAATATATTTATTTAAAAATATAAATTAGTACAAAGCACAACAATAAACAATATTTTATAAATAATAGAAACCAAAACGTTTTCATAACACCTTTCCTTTGCATTTGTTAAATATGTACTTTAATTAATATTAATATTTAATTATAAGTACTTTAATGTGGAAAATTACATTTCAGAGGTACTGGTGGTGACGGGAAGGGTAACAAAAATTTGCAGCTTAAACATATCGGAGGGTATTTCTTTGCTATCTGTAAACTTGTCGTTCCATAATTTAAATTCGCATATTAGAATGCTTTCATTATAAAAATTTTCAAAAAATTAATAATTTGCATAAAAAGAACGAAGGCTGAGAAAGCTTTGCAAATTTTCTACTTGTTTAATGGGACGGGGCAATAAACAGTTAAATAGCAAAATAATTGGAAATTAAAGTTTTTTTTAGTGGGTTAGTGGAAGTCAATTTCATTGGGGGTTTTTGGGGCCCCCTTGGCCCCCCCCCCTGGGTGCGCCACTGGTTTTTAGCTAAATGCCTTCACAATACGATAGAGTGAGAACGTTAAACACATTATTTTTCTGTCTATATATTAGGAGATATAGACCAGGGTCGATAATTTTTGAAACCAAAAAAAATAATAGTAGGATGAAACCCATTGGAAAAGGAAGAGAATATAACAAAAATTGAAGGAAAAATAAATTACGGGCGATCCGAGGTCGGGAAGGGGGGGAGGGGGGGGGGTTAAAGGTAAAAACCGATTTATCTCGATTTCCGGTAAATCCGGTAAAACTACAAGACCTGTGAAAAAACGTTAAATCTCAAAGTTGTAGGTAATAAAAAGATCTACAACTTTTGTATATACACTTTTTTCACATAACCTCAAAATTTATGTGAAAAATTCAAATAACCAAGTTTTTGGTTTTTTATTTTTATCTTTTACAAAAAAATTTTTTTATCCACGAAATTTGGTGAAAACTTACCTTTTCATGTCCTAAACACACTGTAATTTTTTTGATTTAAAATATTATATGTACAATTTTGAGCTATTTATTAAAATTTATACTTTTTTTTATCAATGTAACATGGAATCTTACGTTTTTCGAGTAATTAAAGTATACATTTTAATAAATAGCTCAAAATTGTACATATTGATCTAAAAAAAAATTCGGATTAGAGTTTTTTTCGTTTCTTTGCATTTTTTTGAGAACATTTACCATAGTAATGTATATTTTTTTTAACACCATCAGAAAGTAGAGATTTCAACGAACAAAAAGCCTACCGAGTTTTTTAAAAAAGCAGATATTTTGATGTGAGAATTTTCGATTGAAAATTAGGGTGTTTTTTCGATATTAAGTCAAAATAAGGTTAAAAAATAAATATTTTAAATCAAAAAAATTACAGTGTGTTTAGGACATAAAAAGGTAAGTTTTCACCAAATTCGGGGATAAAAAAAATTTTTTGTAAAAGATAAAAATAAAAAACAAAAACTTGGTTATTTGAATTTTTCACATACATTTTGAGGTTATATGAAAAAAGTGTAAAAACAAAAGTTGTAGATCTTTTTATTACCTACAACTTTGCAATTTAACGTTTTTCCATAGGACTTGCAGTTTTACCGGAAATCGAGATAAATCGTTTTCTACCCGTAAAACCCCCCTCCCCCCCTTCCCGACCTCGGATCGCCCGTAATTTATTTTTCCTTTCATTTTTGTTCTATTCTCTTCCTTTTCCAATGGGTTTCATCCTACTATTATTTTGTTTCACTTTTTACCATTTTTAACGGCTTCAGCACTGGTCTAATACCTAAAATTCAGTGTTCTAACAAACGAGAAAATTCGAGAAAATTCGAGAAAAAACGAGAAATTTCTCGACGAGAAACGGTCTTCTCTCGTCTCGTCTCGTAACTTGTCTCGAGAAAAAATTTCACTCTCGTTGAGACGAGACGAGACGAGACGAGACGAGACGAGACGAGACGAGACGAGACGAGACGAGACGAGACGAGACGAGACGAGACGAGACGAGACGAGACGAGACGAGACGAGACGAGACGAGACGAGACGAGACGAGACGAGACGAGACGAGACGAGACGAGACGAGACGAGACGAGACGAGACGAGACGAGACGAGACGAGACGAGACGAGACGAGACGAGACGAGACGAGACGAGACGAGACGAGACGAGACGAGACGAGACGAGACGAGACGAGACGAGACGAGACGAGACGAGACGAGACGAGACGAGACGAGACGAGACGAGACGAGACGAGACGAGACGAGACGAGACGAGACGAGACGAGACGAGACGAGACGAGACGAGACGAGACGAGACGAGACGAGACGAGACGAGACACGAGAATTTCTCGTCTCGGCGGCATCACTAATGATAATGCACGGCCCCACACTGCTCGGTTTGTTTCTGCTTATCTTGACGAGGTTCAAATTACGCGATTTGTTTGGCCTGCTCGCAGTCCAGACTTAAATCCCATCCAACATGTTTGGGATGAGATGGGGAGACGTTTACGAAGACATCTGCCGGCCCCCCGCAATTCTAGACTGCTTCGCGACATACTGACGCAGGAATGGGACAATCTTCCGCAGGATGTGATCCAAAATCTTATCCAAAGCATGCCTCGTCGTTTGCAAGCTGTTATCACTGCCAGAGGAGGGAATACTCGCTACTAAACTCCTTAAATTTCTTTTGTTTGAACTAAAAGCATATCAAATGAAAATTTGCATTTTCATTACTTTCAATAAACTTTGAACAAAACAACAAACACTTTTTTTATTCAAGCAATCATGACAAAATCATCGCATAACGTTAGTAAATCTATGTTACTACCGAAAAAAATTCGAAAAAACTAAAAATGTCTGAAATAATTTCAAATTACGGGGTGACCCTAATTTAATGCTCGGCAGTGTATTTTAAAAGGTGGTCGCCAGATTATTTTTAAACATAATAATTTAATTTAAATATAGAGTTAAAATAAAGAAACGTTTCAGCCTTTTATATAGTTTATATAAAGTTCAGTGGGTTAAGATCGGGCGATCTGGGTGGCCACTCTTTTGATCCCCATCTATGTACAGGGTCTTCCAACGAGGACTGAACAGGGGCTCATTTTTGAGCTTTCTTGTATTTAAAGAAAAATCCAAAATAGCCAATCGATGTACTTTTTCCTGCAGAATTCAAAAATGAAACCAAAAATTTATTTGAACCAGAAACAAAAGAGTTACGATATGGATAAGGTGTTTTTTAAATGGAACATAGCTTTTTTTATACGATTTTTGGAACGAGTGATTTTTTTTTTGTCCGTTCTGATTAAAATATTTAATATTGTGACAGCTATTTTTATTAAATTTTAATGTTTTATCCAGTATAATTTAACTTTAACCTGTTTGAAATATACACTAGGTAATAAGGGTATAATCACCTTTGAATCCTTGATACCTTTATTACCTAGTGTATGTTTCAAACAGGTTAAAGTTAAATTAAACTGGAAAAAACATTAAAATTTAATAAAAATAGCTGTCACATTATTAAATATTTTAATCAGAACGGACAAAAAAAATCACTTGTTCCAAAAATCGTATAGAAAAGGCTATGTTCCATTTAAAAACACTTTATCCATAGCGTAACTCTTTTGTTTCTGGTTCAAATAAATTTTTGGTTTCATTTTTGAATTCTGCAGGAAAAAGTACATTGATTGGCTATTTTGGATTTTTCTTTAAATACAAGGAAGCTAAAAAATGAGCACCTGTTCAGTCCTCGTTGGAAGACCCTGTACGTATCCACCTTGCTTTGCTTCCTTAGCTTGATGACTACGCCTATGTGCTTATTGGAGTGTGAAGTTTGAGCTGTTGGTTTTGGACAAAAAGAGGCTTCCAGATATTGGGGATATATACTTGGTTTGCTAAATATATGGGTATTTGGGTTCATGAAAGCTGCTTCTTTGAATTTTCGTTTTCTCCAGTACTGTTTCGTGTCCAAAACCTTGGCTTCTGACCACTGTATATTATGTTGGTTGGTCCATACATGTTCCGCTATACCTGATCTCAAAGTTTCACGTCTTTCAGTATGTTTCAGATGTTCTTTAACTCGTACGGGAAGTGGTCTTCTTGCTTCTCCAATGTACGATTCGCCACAGTCGCAAGGGATTTGATAGATACAAATCCGTAATTTTTTTGATATTAATTCATTGTCTATCACCTTCAATCAAATATATAACGCTGTTTGTGAATAGCGGATCAGTATTAATACCCATCATCATAACAATCATTGCGGCCAATAGGGGTCTCAGGTCACCTTACCTTTGTGTTTTTTTTTTGGAAAAGTCCACAATATTAATTGTGTTTAATATTATTTACTAATTTTAGTAATATTAGTATATTTATAGGTAGGTAATAAAGGTTTTATAAACATTATTTTAGAGCATGCATATACTTAGAAAACGTATTAAGTTATTAATAATTACCTACACATTACAGAAAAAACAAGCAATTAGGAAACAATTGAACATTAACGTCTACATGATGGCCACAATATTTAAAAAAATTAGTCAATACCGTGTTAAACATAATACAATTTTGTGGCTTGAACTAAAAGTATTTGTAATTGAAACCAGTTGCATCGTACACTTTATTATACTATTTTTTTACGTGACCTTACCAAACAGACCACCATCCAATAGGACGTCTTACCATTAACCATATCAACTGGTTCTTGTTTTAAAAGCTTCTGAAATACTTTGGCGTTATAATGTTCTGCATATTTATCACCTACGATATGAATGAGTAAGCCAATTAAAGATATGCCATCGCCAATAGCATGATTAAATCTTACGATTATTGGATAATGGAAAAATCCATCCTACAAAACATTTTTTACGTAAACTTCACAACATGGTGATAGGTATTATAGTAGAAATATTTTATATTTTTATAAAAACCTAAATGTCTGAGTTGCACTTTTTGAGTTAGGAGGTTTTAAGTTTCAACTCCCTGGTTATAAATAGTAATCCAAGTCTACGAAAAATCATCAAAATAACTGCCACAACATGCTTATTATTAGGAAAAACATATATTTTATAAATTTTACTTTATATCATTTTCCGTTTGTATGGGTAGACTTGGATTGGGGAATTATGGTGGTTTAATTGATTTTTTATACAACTGCTATGATAACCAGTATCTTAATCATGAATAGCACACCATTGTCAAGTCTGCCAAAACTGAGTTAAAAAAATCTCACCAGAAATTTGTAAATTATTAACTATATCAAGAAATTATATTAAAGGCTGATAAAGTAATATTAGTGATATACTTACGGGTTTTTTCCGATTAAGAGGTTTGTGACTTACAGCGACATCCCAAAGACCTGTATCGTTTTTCAAAAACGTTTTGTTAGTTATTTTGCCGGTTATTTCTTTTAAAAATTCTTCGTCAAAATCCCTGTCGTCTGGTATGGTTAATGACGTCAAGCAATCATCAAGTTTATAATCATTGCTAATCCAGAAAGGATAACCACCAAATACGTGTTGAGTACTCGTAAGTTTTGGATAAACGTAAGGAAAGTCGAAAACCTAAAACATTTTTAGGGTGCAAGTAAGAAGATAGCATGTTAGTAGTATAAGTAGTAGTAACAAGATTTAGTTGGCAATGTGCTACAATTTACCAAGTTTTATAAAATATTTAAACTAATTTACCAATATCATCTTTGAAGTATTAAAAAAGATTTTATCAGTCACTATTTGGTTTTTGAAATAAATAATTTTTTAATGATTTTTAAAAAATTTTCAAAGAGCTCTGTGATTTAATTGGAATATTTAAGTTGTTATATTCACTTAATCCGTTATGGAAAACCGATTTATATGTCAAATGTTTTGATACCCTACCTAGACAAAAACTTTTATTATATCTGGTTGAATAGTTATGATTTTCAAAATTTTGAGTTATAAAATCTAGTAAATGAAAATGCAGTAAGTTATGTTGTATTTTAAAAATAAAAGTACAAATCAAACAAATATTAAATTTTTAACATTTAACACCGGAAGTTTCTCTAGCAATAAATTTATTTTCGTATACTTATTCACATTTAAAATTATACGCATAGCTCTATTTTACAAAACTTGGGGTCTTTATTAGACTAGAAACTTGCTGTGTATAAAATAGTTGAACAAAATTAAAAATGAGGTAAAATTATAGTGTTATAAATTGTTTTTCGTGAAAATAAACTTAAATTTTGACTAATTCTTTTTAAATATTTTTTTTTTCCAATTTTAGATAAAAGATTTTCAAAATGTAATTCAAATTTTAACCAAGAATCTAAAATTACTCCCAAATATTTAATAGAGTGTATAATTTCAAATTTTTCTTCATCAACAAAAATGTTTATATCTGTATTATTCACGTTATTTCCAATAACCATAAATTGTGTTTTAGAAACATTAAAGTTTTATTTATTTATCTTTAACCAGTTTCATATAGCTTTTAATTTAAAATTTTTATACAATTAAGAATATTTTTACCTATTATATAAAATAAAGTATCATTAACAAACATTTGAATAAAACTTTGTTTCAAAACATTTGGCATATCATTTATATAAAAAATAAATAATAATGGACCTAAAATGCTATCTTGTGGTACCCAATATTATATTTCTTTTTAGCAGTGGCGGATTTACAACTTTGCTGCTAGTAGGCTATTCAATTTTTGCCGCCCATACTAGTGACGGCTTGTAAGTTGTGAGACAGGTGAAGTGTTCGTGAAATAAAAAGCCCGCTGCAGGCAAAATGCGCCGCAGGCGAAATTTTTTAAGACCACGCCCAAATTTGGTCAATAATTTTTAGTAAATATTTTAAAAATTTATGATTACCTACTTATTTTATTGAAAATGAAATTTCTTTCTGCAAAGCCAGTAAAGTTCCAACTACCTTTTTTTATCCCCATTAACAGGCACGGCCAACAATAAAGTTTATTTAAAAAAATACTACCCGTCAACCATGAATAAAGATTGTACCATTTATTTCTGTAAGATAAAAAAAACTTTTTGGGCAAAATTTGCCTCCCCCTAAAATCTGCGGCCCTAGGCTCCAGCCTACTCAGCCTACTGGTAAATCCAGCACTGCTTTTTAGAAAAATTTTTATCGATTTTTGTTATTGCTGCCCATTACTTAAATAATTTTGAAACCATTTATAAATAACCATACTGATATAATTTTTTTAATAATCTATCCCTATTAACTGTTTCGAATGCACGTTTAAAATCCAAAAATACTGCCAATACAACTTCATTTTTGTCAACGCTTCGCTTCCAATTTTCAATTACATACTGGACTGCCGTTCCTGTTGAATATCCTTTTGTAATAACAGTTTAACAAAAAAATACCTCGCAAGATTTTAGAATGCTTTAAGTAATGCTACTAAAAGCCTAATTTTTAATTTAAACGTGCCCCAGTTTAGGGTAGTGTTTTGGAAAAATATATATTTTTAGTTACATCCCTTAACATCTATATTAATTGAAAGTCGTTGGTTTCGAAAACACAAAAAAGATACAATGAACCCTAATAGTAATCCGCTTCTGCTCATGTCAATACCTACTGTAAAATAAAAAAACATTCTCTCGTTGAGATTTTTTTTTTATAATATGAAAGTTACTATTCTCTTTGACAGATATTTTTGTTGTGCTGTTATGTTAACTATAGTCTTGTACGCGTGTTGCTACATATTGTTTTCGTCCTCAAAAAATGCGATTTTTTTTCGGTCTACCAAAAAAAGTATAGAAATAATAATAACTAAAGTGTGACCAGTAAAGTCCGCATCATATGGTTTTTTTTTTATTAGTAGCTTTATTTAAAATTTGACTTTGGCTTCAAGTTTTGCTTCGATCGAGATGAAAATTAAGCAAAAAAATAGTAGTCACGTGATTCGCATTACCTGTCAAATTTTTTCCAAAAAATAATTTAAAAGTAAGGTTATTTCTGAAAATATCGAAAAAGTTTTTAAAAAAAGTTTTTTAAATGCAGTTTCTAGCCCACATGCAAAATTTCAGCTGCATAAGATAATTTTGATTTTTTACCCACCACTAAAATTTATTTTCCACTTAATGAACACTTTACTGATGACACTGTGTTCTTTTTTGTCTTAATATTAAGGTGTATTACTTTCAGACACAAATTACGTTTTCAAAAATACTTACCTTATGAAGTTACCTTATACAGGGTCAAAAACAAATAAACTTTGCATCACATGCGACCAAATTTTAATAGCCCAATTTTGATTTTGTAGAAAAACACATTTAATATAGCGCAACTTTAAAGAAAATGTATCTGAAATAAAGCATTGTCAAAACTAAGTTTTATGTAGGTTGCGTTGAGTCTTATTTTGCAAAAGTGGTGCAATTTACAAAATATGGGTAAAAAATCAAAATTATCTTATGCAGCTAAAATTAGGCATGTGAGCTAGAAGCTGCATTTTAAAAAACTATTTCTAATAACTTTTCGATACTTTCAAAAATAACCCTACATTTGAATTTTGAATTTTTTGGAAAAAATTAAAATTTGACAGATAATAGGAATCACGTGACTACTATTTTTTGTTTAATTTTCATCTCGATCAAAGCAGAACTTGATGCCAAAGTTAAATTTCTAATAAAGTTATTATTAAAAAAAAATCCCATGTGATACAGACTTTACTGGTCACACTGTATAATATTAATAATTTATTTTTTATCAATAGTCTAAACTTTAGTTCTAACAATTTATTAGTGTTAAAATAAGAAATCTTACCTTATTTTTAAGTTTCTCCTTTGCAATTTTAAAAAAATCTCGTTCAATGTCACTTTTCACTATTAATACACTTGTTATGATATATTTGTCAGTATCATTGGTTATCATTATACTATCGGCAGGCTCCAGAAGGCCTCCGTATTTGTTACCCAGCTTTAGTCGAAGTATAACGTCTATTATTTTTCGATAAATTAGAACTATACCACATGATACAATAAGTGCTGGCCAAAGAAATTGGGCTAGTATATAAAATACCAAAGATTTTCCGACTAAAAGTAATTTTACTAATTTTTTCATTAGGTTTTTTAAAAAACGTTTGTTCCAAAATGTTTTTATAGAAAATAATTTTTTTTGGAATAAATTAATAATAGTTCTAAATAACGCGTTAGTAAGACCAATAATATTTTTGTAAATACCTTATCATTAATTTTTTCTTAATGTTACAATTGGTAATAATTTAGTTATCAGTGTTTCATGGTACGGTCATTTATAAATTTCACTTAAATTGCATTCTAAGTTTTTAATATTTTTAAGGTATGTTTGTCATAGCGCTACTAAATGGCTGTAAAGTGTAACTGGTCATTGCATGATCATACCGTGCGAGCAAAAATTACTTGCATCAAAGAGGGCCTTGTATCCAAGGACGTAATGCCTAGCCGTAGAGCTTAATACCTGTTGGGTGTCAGTAACTACCTGAATTAACAATCAATCAGTTATTCCGTCATCTTTGACAGTCGTTACAAGTAATTTGATTCATCGCTAATTTTTCCAATTTCTTGAACAATCCACACAATGGGCTTTACGAAACAGCAGTAAGAACAGAAGAACTTGTTGCAAACGTCGGTGAAATAATGCAAAATACGCCAACAAATTGTACCTATAAGACGCCTGTCCCAAGAAGTGGGAAGATCTTATGGAACATGCAGGACTATTCTTAAGAAGCAGCTAAATTTATTTCCTTATAAAGTGCAACTATTCCAAGAAATACAAGCCGCAGATTTAGAAAGACGCAGGAATTATTCTCAATGGTTTACCCAAAATTTATTGGAAAGAAATGATTTATTAGACCTGACATTTTTTTCGGATGATGCCTGGTTCCACTTCTCCGATTATGTCAATTCTCAGAATACACGCATGTGGAGTAGTGAAAATTCCCATTGCACCCTCAAAAATTGGTGTCTGGTTAGCTGTTTCCCGAAGAAGAATTGTTGGTCCTATATTTTTCCATGATACAGTTACAGCACAGCGGTATAGAGACAATATTTTGAATCCATTTGTGGAGCAATTACTTGACGACGAACTACGTTTTGGATATTTTCAACAGGATGGTGCAACCGCCCATACAGCCGCCGAAACTATTAACTACTTACGCAATTTTTTCGACGACAGATTGATCAGTCTTCGTACAGACATTGAATTCCCACCTAGATCACCTTGTTTAACGGTTATGGATTACTTCGTTTTTCCTCATTTAAAGAACACTATTTTTAAAACACCAGTTGCAAATTTAGAACAATTATTACAAGAAAGGATTATCCAAGAATGTGGTAACATTTCTCCAGAGATGCTGGTCAACACTTTCGAAAATATGACGAGACGTGTGAATTTATGCTTGGAGCATGGCGGTGGTTATTTTTCTTTTTCTTTCTGTATATTCTTACTTTGTTAATTTTGTAAACAACAAAAATAAATTTGTATTTGTCTATTTATTTTATTACTCATTAGTTTGGCTTATCATGTCATAATATGAATTTGACAAAATTTTAACCTAGATTTGGTTAGTTATATCGTCCCCATATCATTGTGATCTAAACCAAGCCCCACGTTTTTTAATCCAAGCCCTCTTTGATGCAAATAATTTTTGCTCGCACGGTACTACTTCTTGTTTGTGGAAAATATGTATTTTGTTAATGGCACATTAACGTCCTAGCATAATATTGGCAATCCATTCGAGTTATGCAGTATTTTTTTTTGAGATACAACTTTACTTAATTCCCAGTTGTATAGGTTCCGGTTAATCGGCATTTCATTTTTATAGGTTGCGGTTATCTAAAAATGTTCAGATTAACCGTTGGTTTGGAATTATAGGTTGCGATTAGCGCCAAACTTGGGATTTAACTAACAGTTAATTTAACAGGCCAAGAAGCACTCATTGAAAATCAATCTTAGGATTAAAATAGGAAAAAATAACATACTTCTAACATTAAACCTAAAAATTCTAAAATACTTATATTTTAAAATATGACGATGATGTGATTTTATTATTATATTATACATTCAAGGCAACAAATTGTAAAACGGCAAGATATAATGATAGGTTAAGTTCAGTTTTTAGTTTAAAATTCCCTATGAAGTTAGCGACTATTTGGTTTAACCGGGACTTATAAAACTGATATATTTTATTAATCTTAACATTAAAGTGGTGCTTAATCTTATCTTTAGCGTTCAAATTAAACAGAACCTATACAACTGGGCATAACCACATGAACCAAAACGACAGAAATGCATAGCCAACTTGCTTATGCTTCCCTCTTTTAAAGAAACAGAAAAATAAATGTTAGTTAGATTAATTACTGGTATATACAGGGTCTTCCATCGGGAACCGCTTCATATGGAAAACTATGCATAGAAAAATTGGAAATTTGACAGTATGTTGATGGGGAGAACTAGGTTAGAATATTTTCAATATGGTGGCGTTCTGGTATACCTATGAGTCTAAGATATTATCACTTATAATCTCCCTAGCAGCAGAATTATTACCGATAATTTTTTTGAAGGTCTAACTAACAAAATTATCGCGATAATCTCCCGTTGCTATAAGCAACGTAAACAAAAAGGAGCCTTCTAATTGGTTCAAAGTTAATTTATGTAATTTTCTTGGTAATTTAGCCAATAGAAAATAGGAGTTAATGCTACCTTAGAATGGTTTATAGCCATTATTACTCTGACTCTGAATTCTCAAAATAATTATCAAGTTCTATTGAGGGTATACTCTGGTTTTATATACTGTATTAGTTCCGAATGGCAGTTGTAATGAAACTTGACATTGATCATAATTATATTTGCTTGGTACGGTTAATAAAGCATATACTTATAGTCGGATCTGGTCTTATCGTGCGGGTCATACGATTCAAGAAAGACATACTCTCAGTTTTTGTTTTCTTTACTTGCCTTTAATTTTACCCTCTAAATAAAATACGTAAGATAAATGAGACAGACTTATTCCATTTTGACATGAAAAAAAAGGATATGTATTTACTTTCCAGCGATTCTAAATAAGCTTTTAATAGCACCAGCTACGTTTTATTTTAAATATGCCAGTTTTGTGACTTTGACAGTTTGTGACAAAATGAAACAATTTTCTGGGTTTTTGCATCCCCAATCAAAAAAAATCTGTACTTAATCTGATAAACTATTTTGAAAATGAAAAAAAAAGTGAAAATTCGCCAACCAATATTCAGGAAACAGTAGCCAAAGCACTGGGAATTAGTTTAAGGACTGTGCAGAAAATTGTGCATGAAACAAAACATAACATAATACCCAAGAATACTAAAAAGTGTAAACGAAGAAAGCCAAAGACTGAGGATTTAAGCGAAAATATTGAAATGGGAGTTCGAAATGTGATTTACGATTTATACAAATCAAAAACCAATGTAACTCTTCCAGTTTTACAAAAAACATTAAAAATTCGGGGTGTTTTGGAAATTGGACTTGAAGCGTTATCAAAATTAATAAAAAATGTAGGTTTTCGCTATAAAAAAGACTGTAACCGAAGATTTTTATGTGAGCAGCCACAGATAGTGAGTCAGCGTGTTCAGTTTAAAAAAAAATATACGGACAATTACATATCGAAATTTAGAAAAGTGGTATTTTTAGACAAAACGTGGATATTTTCGAATGGAAGTGGTTCAAAATCTTGGCAAGATGAGTCTGTAAAGAGTGTTAAAAGGAAAAAGGGGTGCGGTACGGGAAAGCGTTTTATTATTTTGCATGCCGGTTCTGCAACAGGATATGTTGCAGGTGCGAGTTTAATTTTTTCTTCAACATCAAAAAGTGCTGAATATCATGATAATATGAATTGCGAAATGTTTGAAAAATGGTTAAAAGTTCAATTGATACCAAATTTGGATGCTCCGTCTTTAATTGTATTAGATAATGCATCATATCATTCAAGAATTTTAAATAAACAGCCTACTTCATCTTGGAGGAAAAGTGATATTTATGAGTGGCTGGAAAAACACAACCAAAATCCTTTACCAAATATGCCTAAATCAGAACTCCTATCAATAGCAAAGTCTCTTAAAAAACCCAAAATATACGCGGTAGATGAAATACTGAGTGAATATGGTCATGAGATTCTACGATTGCCGCCATATCAATGCCAGTTTAACGCAATAAAATTAATATGGGCTGGTGCAAAGTCTTATTATGAAAAACATGTAGGTGATGGTCTTAAATCCGACCAAGTACAAATAGTTTGGCAAGATTCGTTAGATCATATTACACAAGAGTACTGGAAGAAATCGGTGGAACATACAGAAATATTAATAAGGGATTGGTGGGATCGAGAACAAGTACTACATGTTGAAGTAGCGCCAATGATAATTGCTCCATTCGAAGACGACTCAGACGACGATGACTTTTCAGATTTTATAAGTGACGATGAGAGTTTTTAGGCTATAATTATAAACGGTGTTTTTCGTTTACATTTTTTAGTATTCTTGGGTATTATATTATGCTTTTTTTTCATGCACATTATTCTGCATAGTCCTTAACCTAATTCCCAGTGTTTTCATTACGGTTTCCTGCATATTGGTTTGCGAATTTCCACTTTTTCTTTCATTATCGAAATAGTTTATCAGACTAAATGCCATTGTATTTTTAGGTTTTAGTAGTAAAATTGTTAAAATAAATTGCACTGTTTATTATTGTCGTTTTTAATTAAAGGGTACAGTAGGTATATAATTAACGATTATATAATTTTTTTGTAACTTTTTCAACTCCCCTACACATAATTTTTACAAAACTAATAATATTAGGTATATGTGGCTATTTTCGCGATAGCTAAAATAATGAAACTATTTTTCCTTCCTTCGGTATATTTGTAAATAATCTCACAACATTTTGATAGCCTCTGTGTTGTCTGATTTAACGCATATGATCAGTGACCTTTGGACCCGCACGTTAAGACCAGATCTGACTATACCACTAAAAATCAGTACTGTTGTAGTTCTCAAAAATTTAAATAGCTTCTAGTGTGATATTGTTCTTGTCGTTTTACATTACAAAATATGATTATCTATCATGCAACATGCTTTACTGAGATAGTAAAATTCGTCCATGCCCCATGATTGCTTTTTCTGACATGCAAAGTTAAAAAAAATTTAAATACAAAGTAAAAATAAATTAATTGAAACAGGTATTGGTACGATCAATAAAATTCAAATTTAGACAGGACAGCTAGAAGACTCCGAACAATGATTTGACCTGCGCAACAAATTTGTTAAAACTAATAATATGACGAACTACGTCTACGAACTACGAACCCCCACGTCTTGTGGAGGTTCTAACAGATACAATTCATTTTTGGGGACGCTGTTCTGCTTTTTTAATTGTCGGGAAAGCGCTTTACTGGGGACGACTGCGTCACATTTTTAAGATACAAGTTATTTCTTTAAAAAATTGCTGTATTAAAAGTAGTTCATTATTCAACAAGACTGTGCTGCTAATGGAACTGATTACTGCCAATAAAAACACTGTTCTATAGCAAATCTGAAATTGATTTAATACTAAAGCGGGTTTGATACACTAGCAATTTATTTAATATAAGTTTTTACAAAATAAGCAATAAGCTATCAATAAGAACTATGTCTTAGCAAACCTGTTGTATTAGATCATTTTCTTCAGTGTGCTAGCCAAAAAAGCCAAGATACTAACAGAGAACCAGGTTGACAAATTTTTATTGGATGCTACTGACAACCAGTTTTTAATGATAAAGGTTAGTGATTTTATTAAACACTTGATAAGTAAGTATCTCAATTACAATTAGTACTCATAAATATAATTATTTTTAGGTAGCCCTTATTTTTTGTGTCGTAGGAGATTGTAGAACTAAGAAGTTAGATGAGTTGACGGTGTATGATGTAACTGATTTGGTTCACTCAGTTTATTGAAAATACTTAAAACAAGATCAATAGGAATTTTTTGTTAAAAATTCAGTTAAAAATACAGTCATTTTTACTGAAATTGGTCAAAAGTATATGGTTCTAAGAAATGTTGAGACCCCTCATTTCAGATTTTATGTGATTTATGGTGAGTATTAGCTGCTATCAAGTAAAACGTAGAAAAGTTCAACAACACATGTTTATTTCTTAACAAGTTATAAATAAATTAATTGAAACCTAGTCTAGTCATGGTTTACTTCTATCCAAAAATATTTTTTGACTCCTTGTCTAATAACTTTAAGTAATGGAAGACGTCGTCAACAAGCTTTTGTGCTACTTCTTGGGATGATGTTATTTTTTTGTCAACCAGAATTCCTAATTGCAATCTATCATCATACGTTAAGAGGGCGAAAGAAATTCCTAGAACAAATAAAACTTTTTATTAAAACTATATTGTTGAAATAAAGTTTCAGCAATTTTTGCTTTAAAACTGCCAAAAAGAAACCTGTGTTAGTGTTAGGGGTGGACATGCACCAGTTGCCTATCGTTTCAAAAATGTACTAAAATTAAAGCCGAATCTATGGCATTTTGGCGGCTTTGTACTACGCTGCAAACGTAAATTATACATAATATGGGAACGCAGCAATAACCGCGAAACATGCGCAGTCGTACCGCTTGTCGCTTAGTTGGCTCTTAGCTACAATGTTTGGGCGGCGAAACCCTTGTATGTTGTCGGGGTTGTTCACAGGTAAGTTTAGTGCATGTCAAATGCATTTATATTTTACCAATAAATAACAACATAACTTCTAATTTATCGCACGTAGAGTTTGATGAGTTAAGTTTAAAAAACAGAGAAAACTATTTTTAAAAACAATTTTATTTTTACTTCGGAAAATACAGCGTCTGACTTTAACGAGCTCAAGTCAAAGAATACTTTATTTAAAAAATTACATTAACATTATTGTAAAAAGTAGCATCATCAAGAGATAAGGCTTCTCGGAAAGGTTGGCCTGGGAATCGTCTAGTTCATCGTTTTCTCAGTATGTAACTCCTCCCTCCTTAAGCTGAGAAGATACCGGAGGTATTCTGCGAGGTATTGGTATTTTCGGTTCTGGCATCGATTTCTTGCAATTTGGTATTGATTTTGGTCCTTGTACAAAATTTGGAAAATGGTCGAAGTTGGTTTCTATACTTCCATAGTGGGTACATTGTCAACAGGATGGCTAGACTTCCTATTAAGTAGGACATAATGTTCGATAATTGTTCTTTTTCTTCGATTGGGATGATTGGCGATAATTGGTTGGCCATATCTTTCAACCGATAGATATCTTCAAAGTTCAGTTTCGTTAAATTTGGTGTTTTGAAGGTGGTTGATAGGATGGAATTTCCTATTTCGACATCGGGTAAGATTAGCGGTTTTCCTTGTTTAATTCTTACGTCGTTGACAAATTTCTTCGCTCCGATTTAAATTTGGCAATTTTTCGGAATTTTCACTAGCGTCGGCATTTTAATTTGGAGATATTGGTCGGTAGTGCATTTCGAAAAAAGTCTTTCTGTTTTACTGGGAAGGATGATTATTTCTTCCTGTGTAACTTGTTCAGTTATTATTTCCTGTATTTTGATTTCAAGAACAGGGCAGTTTTCTAGCGGAGAGCCTTTCAGTAGTTGAAGGGTGCAATGGTCTTGGGGGTGAAGATTTTCAGTGCAGTAGTATTCTTCTTCCAGTTGGGGGCAACTAGTTTCTTCAAATTGGACCTTTTCTTCTGCTTGTGCCAAGTAAGGGTATTTTGGAACGAATATTTTATGGTGTTGGGTAATAGGATAAGGGTGGTAGAAGGTAAACCTTTCTGGTCTAACCAAAGGGACATGAATCGCAAATATCACTTTAGCTTTTGAATAAGTAACCTGAGTTCCTAAAAATTGGTAATACGACAATATATTCTTAAAATTTGGTATTGCTTTTTTATTATAGATTGTTCTTAGATAATCTAGCATTTGTAATAATTCTGAACTTGGCATTATGGCGTTATGTAGTGCGTTTAATTTGGCAAACATAATAGCATCCTCTAGGTTGTCAATAAAGGTGATTAAATTTTGACAGTCTAAATTTATTCGATAAATTAATCCTTGAAAGCTTATAATAATCATTTAGATAATAAATTGTTCGTTCTATGACATCTTTAAATACTCTTAAACCATATTGTAATTGTTTTTGATTTGCACTAAGAATCGATATTGTTCTATCATAGTTATTATTGATGATATGAATAAACCTCTCTTGTTCTTTACGTGTGGGTAGAGATTCTCTGGTATATTTTGTGTAGGTGTAGGTATTCCGTTCTAAGAATTGCGCTTTCTGATAACCCGTGATAAGAAATTGGATTTGTCGCGTTTTCGTGTTTTTGTGTTTTAAGTGGTTTCTAATTGTAAAGAAATATTTTTCTATATTTACAAGTTGTACTAAAATAGATTCTAAGTCTACGTAATGCAAAAATGTATGTTTGTTATATATAAGTTTTGAGTTTCCTAAGTCGGGAGAATAAAATTTTTAAGGGTTGTCAGGTGTATGTCATTGGGGTTGCAGTATATTTGAATTACTTGGAGTGCCGTGGTTAAAATCAGGATTGCCATTTTCATTGTTTATTTGAAAATTCGATCATTGTTTAATTCGGGGTTTTCTAGCGCTGTTTTTATGGTACGCGCCTTTTTGTGTAAGTAGTACTATTTTATCGGTTCGACTTTTAATCGCAAATTTTTTTAAATTTCGGCAGGTCTTTTAGTATTTCAAATGGGGTATATTTGGTTACATTATGGTTATGGATTGAGTTATTGTATGCAATTATTACGCGTTTCATAAGTTGCGTGGGTGTAAAATTTTTATTTTCCTCTTTTAGACATCGGTAGTGTTCGATTAATGTTGAATGAAATCGTTCAACTGGGGAGTTCGAATTACTATTTTTTTTTGGGGTTGTGAAGTGGAGCTCGATTTTGTAGAGTTTGCAAAAATCTTCTACTTATTTATTTTTGAATTCTGTACCACAATCGGTTGTAATTTTAAGAGGTAAACCGTGGTGCGTAATAAAATTTAGTAGGTTTTCTAGTATTTCTGGTCCTGTTAAACTATTTATGTGATAGGCTTGTCCGTATCGAGAAAATGTATCTATTACCGTTAAAAAGGTTTCGTTTAGTATTTTGAATGTGTCCATGTGGACTAACTCGAGGGGTTTTGAGCTTGTCGGGGTTAGGTTAAATTTAATTGCTGGGGGATTTCTATCGTACTTGTTGGTTAGACATGTTTCGCAGTAGTTTATGTAATTTTCGATGTCTTCTGACATTTTTGGCCAATAATATTTTTGCGAAAAGGCTAGTTTGGTTTCGTTAATGCCTCTATGACACGTTTTAGTTGTGTGATACATCTCGAGTTTTTCTTTTTGGTCGTTAAGTGTTTCGACGTTTTCCAAAAATTTTGAACATTGAATTAGTTTGTAAGAAGAATTTCGAAAAAAGTTTTGAACTGTAGTAATGAATATTTTGGCTATTCCTGGGTCCCAACAATATATAACAAACGTTTGTTTGGGGTTAAAAAATTCTTTTAAAATTTTTATTATATGTTCGCGTGGGTCTCGTTTTGATATTGTGACGTATAGGCGTGTGTTTTCAAATATTTTATTAAATTGACATTGTATTTTGTCTATATCACCAGCAGTGATAACGATTTGATTTTTATAAACATTTAAACATCGTTCGGATATAGGTATATTTATTATCGGGTGTTCTAGTGACGTATGCACCGTTTCGTTATCGTCTTCTTTGTTTTTTTCAGGGGGTCGAATTTGCAAGTCGGATATTATATTGATTTTTGGTGTGTTCGTATCTGTTTGTCTTTCGTCGTATGTCTCAAAAATTTCATTTATACTCGATTCGTCTAATTGCGGGATATCACCTTGGTATTGTAGGTATTCGCTTATCATGTTGTCTATGTTACCGGGGTCACTGTCTGTCGACATTATCTCTAAGGCGTTAAGGTCATTGTCTGTGGGATATCTAGACAAGGCGTATGCGTTTTTTGCATGGTTTGATATTTGTGGTAGAAAGAGTGTGTCGATTTTACTGGGTTTTGTCAAACTGTCTTTTTCTAGTACGTTGACAGGAACATTTTTTACTATTTTTTCATTTGGATTTACCGAAAATGAAAAACATGAGTCGTGTGTTTGGCGATAAAGAAATGGTATATTAAGTTTGGGTCCAATCAGTCTCTTATTACATAGGTCAATATTGAGTTGCATATTAATTAGGTCAGTTAGGCCTAATATTCCGTCGAAGTAGTCGTCGAAGTCGAAAAGAATGAAATTTATTTTATAATTTGTACCGAATTCTGCGAGAGCCGGTATTGATGCCTCGAATTGTGTTGATTGACTTCCTAAGGCCGTTTTTATCGTATTGTTAGAGTGATAGATACAATTGGCATAAAATTTTTCCGCAACCGATGGCTTTAAAATAGACCGTAGGCTACCGGTGTCGATTAAAAGCTTTAAGTTTGGTTTTTTGATTTTAACATATGGGAGTGAGCCGTTACAGAATATACTATTGATTTCGGTCATATATGTTCTTTTGTTGGCCCCGTTTTGTGAAAATTTTGGTTATGCAATTCGTTATTTTTCTCCGAAATTTCATTTTGGGCAGATGGTCTTTCGTGGTTAATAGTTTGTTCATTTTCGTGAATGGGGTATTGGTTGTACCTTGCGTATGGGGTGTCGTCGTAACTTTGGTCAGGTAATGTTTGTTCAGGGGTGGTTTGATAGTCTTGGTAGTTAGCAGCATAACTACCATACATGTCGAGATTGTTATCGTATGTATTTTCACCCTGTATATAGTCATTTCCTTCTTCACTAAAATAAAGTTCTTGAAAGGTAAAGTTTGGTTTTTGATTTGGGTATTGATTTCTAAAATAATTCTGTTGATTATTGTATGAATTTTGGCGATTTGTATTTACTGTCGGATTTCTAGAGGTCGTTGACATTGGTTCTGGGCAAGGCAAATTTTTGGGTGGAATTTGGTTAGGTCGAAAAACGTTTTGTGGTTTCCCAAAAACTTGGCTATTAGTGGGGTAATTTCGCGGGGGTAAATACTGGGGTTGTATATTTATAGGTTGACTCGGGAAATAAGGTCTCTGAAAATGGTTTTGCGTATTCATATTCGGTGTATTATTTGGTAATATGGGGAAGTTATTATACATTTGATTTTGATTCTGAAAATTTTGAAACTGTCTTGGTTTTTGCATGGGCCAATTGTTAGTTTTTTGCATTTCGCCGAAGCTATCATATAGTTTTTCAAAATTTTCAAATTCACTTACATAAGCCATAGCATCTTCAAGGGTTGCTGGTTTTTTTATATGCATGTTATTTTTTAATATGCCGGTACACCCTGCAATAAATGTATTTAAAGCTGTGCTTTCATGATATTTAATATGACACAATTTTTCGGGTTCACCTAACTGGTTATTATTGCTTATTCTTTGAATAACGTTACTACGTAGTAGTTGTAGTCTATTGCCAAAATTTAGAATATGTTCTCCCTTAAGGGGTTTAGTACGGGTTAGTTCCTGAACTAAGCAATCTAAATCTCTCCTATCAGAAAAAGCCTGGGTTAACGCTGCGCGTAACTTTTCCCAGTCGTCTAATTCCATTCGATTTGCAATCATGTTTTCCGCTCTACCTGTCAGTTTTTCATTTATGCACTCAAGTACATGAGCATTTAAATCATCATCGTTAAACGGTTTATATTTGGCGAGTAGGTCGTCGCATCTTTTTAAAAACTTATTTAAATGATTACTATTGCCATCAAAGGGTTTTATATTTTCGATTTTTGATTTAAAAAGGTCCCAATTTACAGCTACAGGGCCTTGTGCCGTTTGTACCGCGGGTGTCACTTGTGACTTACTCATTTTGTTTAGAATAATGAATTTCAAAAGCTAAATTGAATAAACAATCTATAATTCTATTTTGCCAGTAATAGGCCTACAAAAATAATGTGTTTGCTGCTTAAAATTACTTTTTGTCTTCAATAGACTGCCTAAATCTACTTTTGTCTCCAATAGACTGCTTAAAATTATTTTTGTCTTCAATAGACTGCCTAAAATTATTTTGTCTCCAATAGACTGCCTAAAATTATTTTTGTCTCCAATAGACTGCCTAAAAGCTAAGTGATATGCGCGATGCACAGAACTATGATTATCCCTAAAATACCTTAAACAGAGGATAAAAGGGGCGAAAAGGAAATTGGCACTTACGTAGTGTTTTCCTCTCCCGATTCTTGATTGGCTGTGGTTGCTTGGTTGTCTGCTTGGTGGCTGACTGTCTGACGTGGCTTCTCCGGGGTGGTTCTTTTGGATAGCACTTAAGGGTTGAAACCTCAATCGACGCGTACGATCGATATCCGTTCGATTAAACGCGTTGACGCACTATCCTACCGACTGCGCCAGTTAAGTTTAAAAAACAGAGAAAACTATTTTTAAAAACAATTTTATTTTTACTTCGGAAAATACAGCGTCTGACTTTAACGAGCTCAAGTCAAAGAATACTTTATTAAAAAAATTACATTAACATTATTGTAAAAAGTAGCATCATCAAGAGATAAGGCTTCTCGGAAAGGTTGGCCTGGGAATCGTCTAGTTCATCGTTTTCTCAGTATGTAACTGATGTTTCAAATGTAAATAAAATTAACGCTGTATTTTTGTAAATTATGCTAATAAACCATTAACACCCCCATACAAGTTTAAACTAATGGTGAATGCGATGGCAGAAGAACTTAGTCCAGTCCTGTCTATGTCGCCAACATCTTAACGTAAAACAGACCAGACTTCGTCAAGGTGCCATAAAAGCCAGGTGACTTAGCCACTATGCGGCGTGTTCGCGTTTGAAGTGGGTTTAATTTTTTCTAAAAAAAAATGTGTATGCTTACCACCTGTATAAGTATTTGGAGCCAAAGGTATTATTTTTTCAATAATACATCCTTCCATAACCAGTATTTGGGAACAACCTGGTACATTAGTAAATAAGCAAGTTTGGGACAGATTAATTAACATTTTTTTAATTAGATTTGTTGGGAAAAATCCTATACCTTTAACGAAACAGGCGATTACCTAAAACGAAATACATATTAAAGAAAATTACAAATTTTAAATGGGCTACTGTGTTGTAATTTACTCTGAGTTACATACATGCCTTCTTATCTTTAAATTTAAATTTCCTTTTATTCAACTTTATCACCTCACTTCATACTACATATTTTTTATGCCTCATGCACTCGACTTAATATCTCTTATTTCTTTCTCTCTATTTAAATATAATTTACTTTTATTAATCAGTGATGGTCCATACATTAGGGGTACAGTACCGTCCCCTACCTACCTGCAGGTTCACTTATTTACATTTACATTTAGGTTGAGAATAATAAAATTCAAATTGCCTAATAGTGGCAAATCGGACAAGTGTGTAACTGCTTTTTATATTGGAATACACAGGGATCCAAGCACAATGGATACCCTGGGGCGGGTAGATCACGACGACCGTTTTGTCCTTGTTAGGACTCTATGGGCAGCCAAAACCCAAGTAATCCCAATAACGGAGAGAAAATTTTTTAATTCAAAACGCTGACGAGCTCGCAAACGGTTCAAAAACTACCTGTTTCCGCGAAAACTGCATGCACTGAGAAAAGCTCCAGCAAGAAACTTATTTGCTAATATTATTTTGGCTGCAACATTAAATTTTTAACCCACAATACTAATATTGATTTCTTATTGGAAAATCAACGATTTACCTGATTACTCTTTATCCTACCTGTTGCAAAACACTTTCCTATTGTAGAAAAATTTATATTATGATGACAGTTGAGAAATTCTTTATAAAAATGTCTCTGTGAAACAATGAAGATTTCTTACCTTAATAGGTAAAAAAAAAACATCAATGATTTATCATTTCCGCTTATTTAAAAAGAGATTTTTTAAAAACTTTTAACAGTCGCCATTTTGAAATAGCTTGACAGAATCGCGCCAAAATTTATAAGCAAACTTTACGAGATATTAGCTTTCAAATGATGTATTACAAGCTGTATGTTCCTTTAAAAAAAAAAGATCGATGTCGTCATATCTTTGACAAAAATGTCTATAAAAAAAACAAACGAATAACGTCAAAACGTGAGCATATTATATAAAACTAAATTGACGTGTCCGAGCGTTTTCCCTAAAAGTTACAGGTCCAGGCTATATTAATTTTATTCCGGACTTCTGGGCAATACTGTATATGTTATAATAAGGGTGATGAACCATAATATATATCCCTCTCTTACTGGCGCATAACGAATTTTGTGCCTTGGTCAGAAGCTTCCGAACAGGCTGCGATTGGCGACTTTTCATGTGCTTTATTTTGTCTAGCCGACCAACCCGAACCAATCGTGTTAGTCCTTCATCTTTGCTACCGCTACCAGATACCAGATGGCAGCTGTTTTTAATATGGTTTTCCCTGTCAAAATATTAATTTTCTATCATTATTTAATTATTGTTGTAGGTTAGATCAGCGGGTTATCTGGGGTTAGGTTGATCAGTTTTTTTTAAATCCTTTAAGAGTTTTAAAATAAATAAAATGAGTTATTTAAAACATTCGCGATATTTCGCGTTTTCTTTGGAAGAAGAAAAAATGCAGGTGAGAGGATAGGGTCGTTCCTTGCCCAATTGGTTTATAACAAAAACTCAATGTGGACCACGGCGATATAGTATATTACATAACAAGTGTGGAAGGTGGTAACGAAGAGGTCTTTAGCACGAGGCGTTAGCCAAGTGCGAAAATTCTCCGAGTGTGAGAAAATCACTTTCACACGGGGAATGTACACAATTTTTCCTACGACCATACAAAATAATCAAAAAGAGTTTCATTTATTTTTAATAGTTTGTAGGTATCACCATTGTGTTACACAAATTTTTTCAACACTAGAGTTGAAAAAAAAAAGCAATGTCCACTTGCACATTTTAACTTACCTAGATTTAAATAAACAGAATAACTTTTTCTCCTATTTGCTTACGCACATCATACCTACCCAGACAGCACACAATGTCTTAAAGACGTCGATTTTAGGTCTTAATTATGTCTGAACGCCTGCAGACCTACAAAAGACATCTTAAAGACGTTTTTTTCAAGACATACATAAGATGTTGTAAGATGACGTCCATAAGATGTCGCTAAAATATCGTAAATATGACGTTCGTGTTTTTTTAGGTTATAGCACAGAAAGAGATTTGTCTCTCTTCTGTCTTTGTAGTATCCCTGTCTTTCTCTAGCTTATATATTTTTTAAATGGACACTTTGGGTTGCCGCCATCTCGGATCGTCAGCCCGAACAAACCCGACCGTCGCCGTTCTCAGAACTTTTATTATTTTTTTGTATACTTGTCTAATCAAATTTAAATGATTGTTACCAATTCGGACGTTTTCTTGAATAGTTTTTTTTTTGTAAACGACAAACAATAGAGTTAAATTTTAGAATCGGTAAATTTGGCAACATCGCGAACAACTTAGGATTGGCAACAAAGCGCTTCCCTTTGCCATTTGAAATTGACGCAAGGTCAACACTGTCAACTGTCGATGGGCTTGATTTTTGATAGTTTTGCTGATGATGACTTGCAGTTTTTTACTTTGTACTTAGTGAACCGTTAAAAGAAAACGAATTGTAGATTAAAAAACGTTTTGTATGGTACATATTTTTCTGTGGTGTGGTGTTTGTTTTTAGTTTTCGAATAATTAAAATTGGTCTATAATCAGTGGATGCAGTGTCAATAAATCTGCTGACAAAACATGGCTTCAAAACAGTAGAAAAGATGCCGAGGATGCCATCGCGACGTGGCTAAGAAGAGCCACAGATAGGCGAAATTCATTATTTAAAAAGTTTTAATTATGTAATACGTTAATAAAACCAATTATTAAGCAATATGATGTTTCATGTTTAACAAACAAAACAAAATGTTTTAGGGCTCTGCGGTTTGGCCTATAAAATGTATCTAAGGTGTCCATAAGACATGTATAAGGTATTCATAAGACATCTATAAGATGTCCATAAGACGTCTATAAGGTATACATGAGACATCTATAAGGTGTCCATAAGATATCTGTAAGCCGTCTATAAGATGTGGTATAGACGTTGGGTTTTGTAACATACGACCTTTTTAAGATATCCATAAGATGTCTTGATGGCGTTAAGAAACGTCCATAAGACGTAATGAATGTCTATTGTTGACATCTTTTGGATATCTTTAAGATGTCTTTGTGCTGTCTGGGTACTATCTATGTACAGTGAATAAATTCCGTTTCTAGCTGCTTGCATTCTTTCAATAAAACAATAACATACTTAAATAAACATACAAAAACAACAAAACACAAAACTAAAACATAACCTCAACATTATAGAAAGATAGAGATGGAGTTAAATATCGATAACTTGTTCATTATTAAAGTTCTATCTATACTCGATTTGTTTGGAATATTGCTAAAATAAATTTACTTTCTTAAAGCAGATTTACATATCCTTAAACATTGTATGGATATTTTTTATCCGAGATAATTGTAGAATTATAAATCGGTATTTCCTAGGGTATTCTATTTCTGCTCTATAGCTGCCCCCTTTTTTTTCTGTGGTTCAACTCAGTTGACAATGTTGACAGGTGTGATGGGTTGCCTGACATATTTCCCCTTTTTAATATATTATTATTTTTATCATAAATACTCTTAGGTTCCCAAAAATAACGAAAAAAAAAAGGATTTTTTATAATTGCAGTAATGCCCTAGTGTATTTTACCCCACCCAGCACCCCAATTGGCTTTACGGGTCCCGTAAGTTTGTTATTTTTTAAAAATAGTTTTGCTGTCAAATTCGTCGGCCATCAGCTGTTTTATATTTCAACACACGTATTGAAAGAAAATATTTCAACACGCGTGTGATATGACTTTCTAGCCAAGTTAGGCGTGCTTTATTTCTTATTTTCATAGGTTGTCGTAGGAAAAAGACATTTTATGTGTTGTGATTTAATACCATATCCTCATTATGCTGCACTTAAATATTCGGTAAGTATTTTTTTTTATATTTAGGCTCTGCCTGTTTCAACTATCACCAGCCGCCACTGAAGTAAGTACAATTCATTTACTTTTCAAACACCAAAACAATCAGATCTTCCTTATTCTATGTTAGTTTCTAGACTAGGTTTATTTTTAGTCTTCCTTTACCACAATAGGGAACTTGACAAAAATTTTAAATGGGAAAAATTCTATAAATCATAAGTACATATTGTCATAAAACATATGGCAGCAAAAAAAAACATATTTCGTCCCAAAAGACCGCTAGAAAGATTTAAAAATGCCCCAAAATTCAAATTATTCCAAGCGGGTAAAAACGCGCTGTTAGTAGTCGTGACGTCAAAGGGTATCATTTGTCAGATTTGTGTGTGACATCCACGAAATAGGTAATAGGTTTTCAATAAATTTGATGATTTGTCAGATTTGACATCCACGCGTCAAGCGACACGACCTTAAAACAACAATACAATAACAATAACACACGGCAATCCAAATCCAAATTGGGTCGCTCGGCACTTGTCAGGTGTGTTAGGCTGACGGATGACCAAACGTCATACCCCCTGACGTCATCGGGCTTCGCGCGCTTTAGAGATCGTTTGAAATGCTTTCGACACGCGCGAAACGTTAAAGAATTTTTAAAGTTATTTTTGATTTTTAAGGAGTAATAAATGGGGAATGCTTTTTTCAGGCCTAACAAAATCATATTTGTGAAAAAAAAAAAAATTGGAAAGTTCCCTATTACTTCGTTATTAATGATCTTACAATTAGATCGTCGTATCTTAAATCGTTTTTCTTTGCTGAAATATTTTCTAAAGTCTGAAGTAAAGATTTTGTTCTAATTAAAGGCAGTTGAAAAAAACTTGCGGTTGTTGAATTTTCTAGTGTCACACATTTAGATGTATGTAGCTTTGGAAACTCCAACAGAACGGGCAACATTGCAGGAATCGATTCAGGTATTTGTTGAAAATTCTGCAAATAAAAATTTAGGTAAGTTGGGTTTTAAACTTTGCATGTCAGATAAAGCAATAGAATATTCCTATTTTGCACAACCCATCATTAGTAATGGACTTTATAAGCTACGGACGAATTTTAGCATCTCAGTAAACCATGTTGCATAATAGATAATCATATGCAATGTTAAGCGACAAGAATAATATCACACTAGAGGCTATTTAAAATTGAGAATTACAGTAGGTACTGATTTTTAGTGGTAAGTATATGCTTTATTAACCGTAGCAAGCAATTATTATTATAATTAATGTCACGTTTTATTACAGCTGCCAGTCGGAACTAATACAGTATATAAAACCACATTACACATAATTTAATGACTGCGTAGTATTAAAAACAATTATATGGCAACAAAAAATGCATCACCAATTTGATGTAATCAGACATTTTTATTATTATAGAAAGTGACAAGACAGTCTTGCAAATAAAAAATCAAATAAATAAAGTTTCGTGTTAGGTTCTCTGGCCTTTTCGTAAATGGATATTATCCTGCAGGTATTTTTTTGATACTTACACTATTATAAAAGTTGCTCAAGCTTGCTGATATAGCTGTTAAAATGACATCAGAGAATTTGGTACCTGGTACCCGATTTTTAATTCGTTTTACAATCGAAAGGAATCTTACATTATTTTCGACAGTCCAAGAAACAATTTTTTCTCCACATGGAATAGGATGAACTGTTATTTTTGGTTCAAGTTTATGAATTTGCATGCATCTTCCAGCACCCATGAGTGCAACGCGAATAGCAGATTTTAAAGTCTTTTTGACTTTATTCTAAAAAAAAAATTAACAATCTAGTGATAGCAGGAGCAGAAATATTAGGACTACTAAATAAATTTAATAATTTTATTTCAGTTTCTTATAAACCCTAAGTTTAAGGTATATTATGTGTAAAGTATTTTTCACCCTAAATGGTATCGACTTATTGACTGCAATAAAACTACCGGTTTAATCCCACTGTTAAACACAATCAACAAGCAAATACACTACAGGTTAGGACTTTAAATATCTAAGAAACACAAAGAACGAAAGATGTTATCGCAAGCACAAGATAATTAAATATTACCTGCTATAATTACAAATTATAATCCGACCCTTACCGACAGTTTATTTGCATTTTTATGGCCGAGCTCCTGCAAAACGTCCTAGGTAGTTAAACGGAGTCAACCATTTATTGTGAAAAATACTTTGGCTGTTTTTTAAGTCAGCTCTTGTAATTGTACTGGATATTTGTACAGGTCAGTATGTTAATAATTTAGATTAAAATTAAACAAATAACCCGGAAATCATCAGTCACAATATACTATTTATCTTGTTTACTATCTTGCTTGTAATGAATATTTAAGAAAAAATGAAAAATATATCCTGTGAGGGGGTGTGTGTGTGTGTCTGTATAGGGGGGTTTTTGGCACTGGTTGAAACCAAATGGCCAGCATCAAAATATATCCTAAAGATCATAATGATATTTGGATTAATTAAAAATTAAGGCTTATAATACTCACGCATTGATTATTAAGGGTATCGAAGCATTTGTTGTTTTCGGTTCGCTCTTCTCCAAACAAATTTCTACTGTAAACGTCGGCCGTCTCATCGCCAAATATTTTTATGAGAAATGAAATTAAAGAAGTACCATTGCCAACAGCATGATGAAATCTTACTATAATCGGATAACGATAATATTTGTCCTAAAACAATTTGTAATAATGAAGAACGTCTTTCGCTTTATTTACCTCAAGAAACTTCAGGGAGTCTAAAGTAGTGTTGTAAATTAAAGCACTGGTTAAAACTATTCTACTTATTTGATTTTTTGAAAAACCCTTTTTATTTTAATAAGTTTAAAAATGGGAATTTTACATTTCAATACCTTCTTAACTTAGAGATCAGGTATAGCGGAACATATATATGGACCAACCAACATCTTATACAGTGGTCAGAAGCAAAGGTTTTCATACGGAACAGCACTGGGCGAAAACGAAAATTCAAACAAGCAACATGTAGGTATGTAATATGTAATTATAATTTATCAACGGGATTTATAGAACCCAGTGCGACATCTTGCGTCCCAGTACGGTACCTTAGAAAAGGTCAGCCGTAAAGGGGTTATTCTGTAAAAACAGAAAATTTTGCAAGAGTGCTCTCAAAACCGGTACAAGTGCCAAACCACAGATATTAATTCAAAAAAGTTTTGTCTGTTTCCTTCCGCCAAACCCATCCCCAGACGCGTTTCGCCGTTATTACGGCTCATCAGTGAGGCTCAGTTTGGCAGAAGGAAACAGGGCTTAAAGACAAATCACTTGTCAGGATCGATTATCAACGGGATTTATAGAACCCAGTGCGACATCTTGCATCCCAGTACGGTACCTTAGAAAAGGTCAATCGTAAAGGGGTTATTCTGTAAAAACAGAAAATTTTGCAAGAGTGCTCTCAAACCCGGTACAAGTGCCGGACCACAGATATTAATTTAAAAAAGTTTTGTCTGTTTCCTTCCGCCAAACCCATCCCCAGACGCGTTTTGCCGTTATTACGGCTCATCAGTGAGGCTGAGTTTGGCAGAAGAAAACAGGGTTTAAAGACAAATTACTTGTCAGGATCGATTATCAACGGGATTTATAGAACCCAGTGCGACATCTTGGAAACAGACAAAACTTTTTTGAATTAATATCTGTGGTCCGGCACTTGTACCGGTTTTGAGAGCACTCTGGCAAAATTTTCTGTTTTTACAGAATAACCCCTTTACGACTGACCTTTTCTAAGGTGCCGTACTGGGACGCAAGATGTCGCACTGGGTTCTATAAATCCCGTTGATAATCGATCCTTACAAGTGATTTGTCTTTAAGCCCTGTTTCCTTCTGCCAAACTGAGCCTCACTGATGAGCCGTAATAACGGCGAAACGCGTCTGGGGATGGGTTTGGCGGAAGGAAACAGACAAAACTTTTTTGAATTAATTATAATTTAGTTTATACTAGAGGTGTGCTTAAGAGTTATTTTTGAATCACCGGTATACCGGTGACTGTTATTTTAAATTAACTGTTATTTTAAACAGTTACCAGTTATTTTCAAAAAATGAGATTTACTAAGGTGAAGGTGTCAATTTAAATAATCGACTTTTTCTCTTTTTAAATATTTTATTGGCGCCAAATTAAAATAGCTGTTATTTTGAATAATAACAACCTTTTCTCTATTTTATTTTCAGCATATTATGTTACTATACCCATCACATACCGCACACCCTAGTCTCTAGTTAAATTACCAATAAAAATAAAGTCTATGTAGTATCATATAATACTAAGTATATACACACAATACGACGGTCACGACTCACGACATACACACACATAAATAGAAAATACATTAACTACAACGCTACAATGCCACAACGCGCTTCGTGGAATTACAGAATAATTGCCAACCTATCCACCAATCCACTATTTCCCTCGCAATTTTAAACGTGAAGAGTAGTGAAGACATGAAATTATCTTGTAACTATTTAACACCTTTCCTTTAAGCATAAGCATCCTGCAAACCAGGGCTATCAAATATCAGAGAAATAACGTTCATTGGAAGTTAATTATACCTTACCGTTACCGTCCACAAAGTGATATGAAAATTATCCGATTACTAATAATAACCATGTTATTTTTTAATATCCAGTTATTTAACAGCGAGAGAAGGTTGCATGAGCCGGCGACTTAAGCAGCGGCAGTGCTGTGCGATCGGTTGGTATATGAATCACTAGTAGTCGCTTCACATCCTATTACTAAAATAACCATGTTATTCTTTATCCAGTTATTTAGAAAATAACAGCGTGCAGCGAAAGAAGGCTGCCATGAGCCGGCGAACTCAGTCGGCAGTGCGATGTGCGAGCGCTTGGTATATTGAATAACTGGTAACTGCTTCAGATCATATTTAATCACCGATAGCGACTGTTATTTCTTAATAACCGGTTAGTTTTAACCATGACAGTTATATCGTCACACCTCTAGTTTATACTTGAAAATGGTTAGAGATACTAACTAACCGAGATGAGGTGTCGTAACAAAATAAAGACAATGGAAGTACTTTATTGTCTACCACCTTTAAATATACTTACATTATAATTATCGTTAAGAGGTATTTCACTTGTCATGATTTCCCATAATCCTGTATTGTCATGAGGAAAAGGTTTACTATTAATATTACCCATTAGTACTTTAAGGTATTGTTCATTTAATATATCATTCTTTGCTAGTTCCATTGGTCGTATACATTCTGCTACTGTACAGCTATTTTTAATTAAGTAAGGGTAACCACTGAACATATGCATTGTACCGGTAAGCTTAGGATAATTACCTGGATAATAAAAAACCTAAAATATTAATTTTATTATTAAAAATTGTTATTGATGCTTTGGAAATATTCTTTGACTCGCGAGACGAGACGAGAGTAGTTTCTGCGAGAATTTCGTGAGACGAGACAAAAATATGCGAGAACGAGAAATCTCTCGATTTTTATTTTCGATAATTTTTAAAAATAATCCAGTTTAATATTACTCGATAAGATCTATATTACCGATATTGCAAGGTTGCCAGGGAAAAAATGGAACACGTTGCCGAAAAACAATAGAAAAAAGGACCAAAAGAAAAATTAACCTTTCTTTTATAACGTTTATAGTTTTTGTCGAAATGTTTGATACAGAGATCCGTTTGATAAACGATTGACCGACCGAAGTCGGTATAATAATATAATGACATCCTCAATCAAAACCATCTAGCTTCATTTTCACTATTTACATACAGATAATAATATTACAGCAAATTACAATATAACACTGACATTGTTGTTTGCTGTTAGGTTATTACACACGCAAATACGAAATGAATATCAGAACGACCAATAAAAACTTAAATTTTCACAATGGTTTATGGAAATAAAACACGGTTAAAGGCCGGGACACACTTGTCATACACCACACCGATCCGACTCCGGTCCGATTTTGCTCGAAAGAACGGATCGGTGCGGGATCGGAAGGGGTGAGCACACATGTCCTATACGCTTCCGAGTCCTTTCCGATTTCCAGCTCCGGCTCGATACATTCGCCACTCTCGCCAGTCTCGATTCAATTAAAATCGCGAAAGGTTCTGTGCGCAAAATGTTCAAAAATTTTAGCATCTACGATTTAGCCATGGTGGCACTTTGTTTAGAAGAGGAAGATGAAGAAAACCGGATAGATTTCATGGAGAACAGAGAAAAACGCAGATGTTGGGTACATTCTACTTGGAAAAGAAGATCCGTAGAAGAAAACACTGCAAAAACTCAAAAATATTATTACAAATTCCAACAGACACGCGTGCAGCCGTTAAAACGAATAGACTGCACGATCGGAACACGATCGGATGCATCGGATGCATGATCGGAGTCGTATGGGAGTGGGATCGGACACGTGTCGGAAAGGTGTGAACTACGCTGTTCAAACTCTAGTATCATTTCCCTTTCAGGCACTCGTCCGCCTGTATGATCGTAGTCGGATCGGAAGGGTGCATGATAGGTGTGTCCCGACCTTTATTAGTTATCCAGTTAAAACAACATTGTTTACCAAAAAAAAAACACGTGTTTTTAGAAGTCTGACGCTGATAACTGATCTATTTTTGTACTTGCGTGCATTCTGTTCCGTCACGTGCAGGCAACCAGCATTTCCGCTTTGTTTTGTGCCTTAATTACTCAGAAAGGGTCTATCTTACTTTAATATTCTAAAATTATATTTTTGTATACATAATATGCAACCCTGAAAACATGATTTAAATTTAAAGGCAATTGCGCGAACCGAGAAGGGCACCTTAGTCGTTAGTTTTCGTTTGAATTCGGTTTCAGTGACGCATGCGTATTTGTTAGGTACTTAATATTAGTACTATTATTTTGGTCATAATACGTGATTTTAGTGTTAGCAACGCTGTGTCAGAATGGCCAGATTTTAACTGTAGAAATACTTGCTGCTCGACGCAGGTGTATTTACTAGAAACCTTATTTTCTTTAATTTTAATAATTTTTCAAATGAATACTAATTTTAAAAATTAAATTGAACATTTTTCTCTCGCCCTATGTCGTGGCATAAAAATCAAAGCAAAAAAATAAAGTAGAAAAACCAACATAAAAGTTAGAACCGAGGGTAGTTTTTTTTATCCACAAGGGGATTAAGTTCACTTTGTTGTTTAGGAAACTATTGATATATATTTAAACTTTTTCCGCCCAATAATTCAAGTATTGAGTGTGGAGAGATTTTGCCTGAAATTGGTACGATTTTTAAAATGTCAAAATCTTCTTTATATTTTATGTTCATTACTGAAATAAATGAACATTATCTTAACTATCCTACTTAATAAAATGGATAAAGTTATTAAATTCTAGTGGTTCAATGATACGATAGTTTACCAATTTTGGCAGAAAGATAGTAACAACAGTGATCAAATTCCATCTGATACAGAAGCTGTATTAACAGTACAGTATTAACGTATTCCTTAACTCGGCTGCCGTCTACTGGAACCCCGGTCCGGGGTAGTGTGCAACGAGCCTAAGGGTGGTTACGCAGCTTACCTCAAAAATCAATAGGTCAATAGAAAATGCAAGATTTCTACTTTATTTTCACCCTGATGGATGATTCGCTGGTGTTGCTGTAGTATTCATTCAATATGCTGATGATACCGTGATAATAGCTGAAAGCGCACAAGATCTCCAAAGTCTACTGAATCGGGTCAATGAAGAAAGCCAAAGACTAGATTTAAAACTTAACATTAGCAAAACCAAGTTTATAATTGTTGGTAGGAACGATATTCCACACACTCGTATACATATCAATAAAGAGAGTATCGAACAGGTCACACAATTGAAATACTTGGGATGCATGATTAACAAAAAGTAGAATCCGGATCAAGAGATAAGGTGCAGGATCAAACAGGCTAGAACAGCCTTTCTGAAACTTCGAAAATTCCTCACAGACAAGAATTGGAACTTTGGCCTCAGATATAGGATGGTAAAATGCTATGTTTGGTCCATTCACCTATACGGTGTTGAGGCGTGGACGTTGAAGGTAACAATCATCAACAGAATAGAAGCCTTCGAAATGTGGATCCGGCGGCGAATGTTAAGAGTGTCTTGGATGGATCACGTGAGAAATGAGGACATCCTCCGAAGAGCCGGTCTAGCGGATCGAGAATTTTTCGAAAATATCAAGAAACGAAAAATAGGTTATCTCGGACACCAGGCAGAGCGCTATCACTTTCAGCGTCTCATTCTTCAGGGTAAAATTGAGGAAGGAAGAAGAGAAATAGGCAGAAAGAAGTTTTCATGGCTAAGAAATATCCGTTAATGGACGGGGATAAAGGACTTCCAAACATTACAGAATCAATAGAAATATATGATGAGAATAGAAGGAATGAACGCCTACGCAGGAATCTGCACGGCACCGAAAGAAGAAAGGATGATTCACAGATTAATTTATTTACCATTTTTTTGCAATATGATGTTTTGTATTGCAATCTTTTCAAAGTCTCCCTGGAAAGACATAGTGAGTGCCTTTGTTACTACTAACTTTATCCTTTTACTTTTATTTATTCCAATGGGCCTATTTATTATAATCGAATTTATCATATCTATGGATAATACATTCCAATAATAAAAATATTTTTATAGAGTCATAAACCTTTCCTAGAGACAATTAAAAAGATGTCGCTATAGCAGAAACTTTGAAAACAAGAGATCAAAATCTCATTAAGTCATCCCATTATCCGCGCTATTCTATTATTTGTCAGTCTCGACGGATTATATTGCTATCTTTGTTTTGATAATCTCAATGAACAAGAACAGCCTCAAGATAGAAAACAATCCGCCAGATATTCAAGTAAACGCGACGTTCGACCTTCAGCTGAATCACTGAAACCCATGGGTCGAGGCAGATATGACGTCAGTGAGTTCATTCCGGTGTTTTTATTGAGAAGCGTATTTTGTTTATTTATTTTTTTAATAAATAATTGAAAATTTTACAAACTGAAACCGTAGAAAATTTTATTTTTCTTTCTCTATGCGGTAGAATACATTTCAAAATTTAGTAAAAGAGCGCATTGTAAGAAGCAAGAAAATGAATCTATATTTCTGGTTAATTAAACGTGTACCTAAAGTACTAGTTTATTCGGCCTCTAATTTTAGACTTAGACTTAGAATTTGACGAAGTTAAGTTTTAGTATTAAAAAGTGTTTATAGTTATCGAAAATGAGCTTTAGAATATTTGTTACCTTCAGTTAACAGACATCTGTACCATAAAGTATAATTATTGTTATCACTTATAATCTCCCTAGCAGCAGAATTATTAGCGATAATTTTTTTCAAGGTCACGAATCGAAGTCGAAGATGAGGGAAATTTTCTATCAACAAAAACATTAGTGAAAATTTCATAAATTGGAGTTTTTTCTTATTATAATTTTTTTGCTAAAATGCTACAAAAACATATTTCCGGCGCCTTTAGTTAATTGTAACTCATTAGAGTTTTAGAAATGAAGTTCATTTTAGCCGTTAGTAACTCATTTTTATTACTAAAATTTGAGAAAAAATAAATAATAAATTTGTTATCTAAAATCCAATGTCTTTATAGTTTTAAATTCAAATAAAACTTTAAAAAACATATTTCCGATGAGTTTAGTTTAATATGACCCACTGTATTTTTACAATAGAAGTTGATTTTACTTGTTAGTAACTAAGGTTTATTACTAAAATTTTAGGAACATTAATTCGTTTTCAACCATAACATCTGATATTACATGTCTACATAGTTTCAAAATGAAAGTTAAAAAAAACATATTTCCGATGAGTTTAGTTAAATTTTTGATGTGTCTCTTTTAGCCCCGGAGTTCGATATGTAAAGCAAATTGGTTAGTATCAATCAAAACTATAAGTTAGCAACAAAATGTTTTTGGATTTTATTCTGAGTGATTTTTGCCATTAAATATAAAGCACTTCATTTTTGACAGGAAAATTATCACTTATTAATTTCATTAAGTTAATGGGAACTAACAAAATTATCGCGATAATCTCCCGTTGCTATGAGCAACGTAAACAAAAAGGAGCCTTCTAATTGGTTGAAAATAAATTTATGTAATTTTCTCCAAATTTATACAATAATTATTTTTTTGAATTAATATTTAAAATAAAAAGATATAGTTTTACCTTTACTCGTATTCTCTTTCGGACAAAATTTAACATATCTAATTTCTTGTCACTTTTAAAAATTAAAAGACTTAATATATTGGGCTTTGACTTATTTTTCACGCAAAAAAGACCATCACTTGTTGGTAATATTCCTCCATATTTTTTTCCTAGTTTTATCCTAAGTAGGGCATTTATACTGATTCTATAGATTGATATAATACCAACAATGAAGATAAGCACTGGGTAACTGATCAGTGTCAATATTACAGATTGGAATGTCGCAATCATTTTCTTGTGCTGCTCTTGCATTTGTTCTAAAAAATATAAAAAATCAAAAAACGATTATTATTTATTGTCTCCCGTGTCTGGTTTAAGTTATAATATCGCCCCATATAAAACAATAGTTTTTTAACCAAGGTTTAGACAACTACCATTATTGACCGAGTGTCGCGTTGAAATCACGAGGAGCGGAGATAGTAGGAATGTAAGATGCGAGAGCTATAAGCTGTCTAAACCGTGGTTAATATAAATTTTTCACTGCTAACACATTTATTTTTACAGTAGGTATTAATAATAACTTATAAAAAATGTACATATGCAAATAATATTCCCAAACGTTTCATGGCTTTCCAAACATAGATAAGATATAGGGTATACGGCCTTAGAACCTTGTATATGATTTTAGTACAACGATCTCTAAAGTCAAGCGTCGGTGGCAACTATGCATTGAATGGGTGACCGCTTGGGAACTCGGGTGGCTGAATAAAACAGATGTGACGTCCTCGAGAATATTAATAAAAAAAATAAATAATCATGATATTTTCGCAGAATCAAAAAATTGAGTTCTCCTTTCAAATAGATTGTTTTTATTATTGACCATGGTCAATCATAATTGGAAGGGTATAGAAAAATGATCTCTGAGGTTAATAATCGGTCAATAATCGCCGTTTTATAGGTTGGTAGTGGAAAATAGTTATTTGTGTAACTAGTGCAAAAAGTATATCTTTATTGCATGATGCGTCTCGAGCTGCAATCATGCTGAGTTCAACAAATATGCTTTTTGCACACAATATTTTTTTTATAATCGAATTTAATTTTTTTTTGTTCAAATTTTATTGCAGAATATTTTACAGTACAGGAAATATTACTAACTAATTCTTAACAATAACATGAACAGTTTAAGCTAACGGTATTTTTTAAAACTAGTTGGGTATTTCCTTTTTTTGAGTTAATGTCAATTTTAATATCGCAGTTAGAGAAATTTACTATGGTAACTGATGGACAAAGTTCATGTCCAGTCATTTTTTGAATTTTATTCTCGTTTTTGCTCGTGGAGGTCTCTGGTTATTATTAATTTTTTTCTGATATAGTTGTGAAGTTTCCGGTACTAGTACTTGGTTCACCTTTGAGAATTTGAATACTTATGGTTACCGGTACCATGTTTATACGTATGTACAAATTACAAGAAAAAAATGTTACTTTTAGAGTAAACTCCTAATCAATAGAGTATCAAAGTATTACTGCAAAAACTATGTTACTTTTTGCACTAGTGCAAAAAAGTTAAACTTTTGGCACAGCAGATAGTGCAAAAAATAGTAACTTTTTGCACGATCGTAGAAAAAGATAATATTTGGTAAATAACATGAAACTTATTTAATTTTTGCAAGGGAGTTTGGCTTCTTTAAAAACCTAGATAAAACAAGGGTAGGTACCAATATTTGTCGATATTAACGTTTGCTCGGGATTTCTTATGTTGCGTTAGCCAAAGCAGAGGAATCTATGGAGAAAATCAAAAAATAAAACCAACGATCAGTTAGGGTTCCATGGCGACAATATTCCAGATCTAAGCTTCAAGTCATTGAAATGTGTGCAAGGCTGCTAATAAATCGATAGTATACACATAGAACAATCAGGATGTTCTCTGACAGTCAAGCCGCTCTAAAAGCCCTTGAATCGAGATGGTGTAGTTTAAAAATGGTAGCGAGATATCGCGAAGCACTATCTAAACTAAGTTTAAATCATAAAATCACCTTAGTATGGATTTCGGGACACATGGGTCTGGATGGCAACGAGGACTTTGATAAACTCGCGAATAGAGGAGGAGTAACGAAGTTCACAGGACCCAATAAGTATAGTCCACGCTATTGGCAAGAGATTAATTTTGACCGAAGCAACAACAGATTAATGGGAGAAGGCACTGGTTGACTTTATAGGACTAAGACACTCAAAGGAATTTTTAAACAGCCATAGAAATCAACAGCTAACTGACCAACTACTAGAGCTCAATAGGATGCACCTTAAAGCCATGGTGTGATTGACCGGCCACTGCAGATTGCGACACTATATGCACAAAATTGGATTAGCCAACGATTAAGAATGCCGGCTCTGCATGGAAGATACAGAAACAGCGGAACACAGCCTGCAGCCTGCCCAGCAGCAGCAAGAATTAGATTCACCCTATTCAGCGAAGACATGAAATGTCTCCTCTAATACAATAATTAGCTTCATTCACAAGGTAGATCCATTGATATCAAAATTTAACCAACTTATTTTTAACCTAACCTAGCCGAAGCACTACATAGATAAATTATTATCTATGAAGAGTTATCTAACGATGAAATAAATAATCTTTTTGATTAAACTACTTTAATATATATGTCTTTTAAATACCAACTACACGGAGAAAAATTATCTAATACAACATGTTTGCTAAGGGACAGTTTGTATTGAGAGCTTATTTTTTATTAACCCATATTAAATAAATTGCTAGTATATCAAACTCGCTTTAGAGTTATATCAATTTCAGATTTGTTAGAACAGTGTTTTTTTGGTAGTAATCAGTTTGATTGTTTGAGTGTTGAATAATGACCACTTTTAATACAGCAACTTTGTTAAGAAACAAATTTGTATCGTCTCAATGCTACGCATTTTGTTTCCAGTACAGAGCTTTCTCTATAATTAAGAAAGCAGAACAGTGTCCCCAAAAACGAATTGTATCCGTCAGAACCTATAATCCACAAGACGGTGGTGGGGGTTCGTATCAATCGGCAATTGCCGCGCGCTCTAGTATTAATTTTAACGTATTTGTTGCTCAGGTTACATCGTTGTTCGGAGTCTTCTAGCTTTCCTGTCTGAATTTAAATTTTATTGATCGTACCAATACGTGTTTCAATTAATTTATTTTTACTTTGTATTTAAGTTTTTTTTTAAACTTTGAATGTCAGATAAAGCAAGATTTCAATTTCGCACAACCCATCATTAGTATTGGACTTTATAAGCTATGGACAAATTTTACCAGCCCGACAAGGTCATTCTTTTGATTTTACTTTACTTCATTGTCTACCACATTCAAACAAACATCACTAAATCTAGTTCCCGAAAAATCTACAATAAAGTACGAAAACCCATATTATTTTTATACATTGGTGTCATAAAAAAATTGGTCCATGTCAGGTTTAAAAAAAATTACACTGAATACATTTTTTATACAGTGTCCGCAAGAAAGTCCGCATCAAATGGGATTTTTTTTTTGTTATTACGTATAGGTAAAAATTGAAAAAGCAGTTAGTTTTTGCTTACCTATAAACCAAAAATGACGTATACTAAAGCAGCTGCACGACCTGCGTTACCTGTCAAATTTGACATTTTTAATAAAATCGGTTCAAAAATGCCCTTATTTATCAAAATATCGAAAAACTTTATTCGAGAAAGTTTTTTATTTAGGCGTTTTTAGCCTCTGTACGAAATTTTGACAGTCTAATACAATTTTTATTTTTTGCCAGGTTCTTGAAAATTTTGATCAATCCTCGTAGATTAACTTTTATACATCGATGTAAAACCATTTGCCTTTACTTCATTTGTAATCTTAATTCAATTTTGTGTAAAATTTTTGTTTCCAATTATTTATTTTACTTCAAAAACTGAAATTGTTATTGATCAGTATGTAATGTTTGATGCAAAGTTTATCTAATTATATCAGTTTTGCCAAAACCGACGTTTCTCATTTTTCTTAAGTTAGTAAACAGATGTACAAAAATAAAATATTAATTAATATTAAATTAAATTAATTATGTTAAACTATATTTTTGTGGAATAAAAGGTTTCGAGCGATTAATATTTATTCTTTTTGATCCAATATTAATTAAGTAAAATTTCAACGAAAGCTTTCTAATATTTTCTTTTTGTACATCTGTTTACTAACTTAAGAAAAATGAGAAACGTCGGTTTTGGCAAATCTGATGTAATTAGATAAACTTTGCATCAAACATTACATACTGATCAATAACAATTTCAGTTTTTGAAGCAAAATAAATAATTGGAAACAAAAATTTTACACAAAATTGCATTAAGATTACAAATGAAGTAAAGGCAAATGGTTTTACATCGATGTATAAAAGTTAAACTGCGAGGGTTGATCAAAATTTTCAAGAACCTGGCAAAAAATAAAAAATTGTATTAGACTGTCAAAATTTCGTACAGAGGCTAAAAATGCCTAAATAAACAACTTTCTCGAATAAAGTTTTTCGATATTTTGATAAATAAGGGCATTTTTGAACCTATTTTATTAAGAATGTCAAATTTGACAGGAAACGCAGGTCGTGCAGCTGCTTCAGTATACGTCATTTTTGGTTTTTAGGTAAGCATAAACTAACTGCTTTTTCAATTTTTACCTATACGTAATAATAAAAAAAAATCTCATTTGATGCGGACTTTCTTGCGGACACTGTATAATGTGATCGTGGAAAAAATCTAGTGTGTAATTCGAGCCAATAACACTTTGACGCTGTCAACAGAACATTTTTTTTAGCGACCAGTATCACGATCCGCTCCTAATACACGAATAGCTATTATTGGCCACCGGCATACTATAATTAATAGCGGAATTTCATAAATACTAATACTAAGTGGTTATAAAAGATTATTGAAACAATGAGAACAAACTTTATCAAACCGTTTATAATACTCTGAATATTGACAAGAATACAGATCCTCAATATTATACAATATTTATAATAATTAACTCACCATCATCGCAGCTTAAAAGATTATTCCATAGTTTTTTAATTTAATTTTTCAATTGGGATTTAGGTACTAGATTAAGCACTAGGCAGGCATACCTTATACGTGCAATATAATAACAGCAATTTAAAAGGACTACTAAATCACCGTTTTTTTTTAATCATAGATACTCGTTTTGTAACCTAATCTTAATCTATTATTTTAATGAAATAGGAAAGTATGTATATTTCAAAAAAATTTGGGAAAAAATATTTATTTGAGTTATTGTAAACTATTTTTTAGAAGCAGATGCTTTTATGAGAAGAGTTTTGTTTCCTTTCGTTTCGTCAGAACCATCCCCAGACTCGTTTCGCCATATCATGGCTTATCAGTGGGACTACGATCTGACGAAAGAAAGGAAACGGTTTGTTCAACTTGAACCTATTTTGGCTAGAACCTCTTATGATGGCATCAAAAAGCAACTTTGATTGTTAGTACTTATATTATGTAAGGATAACAGCGAGTAGACGCGTAGCTTACAGCGTTGCCATTCATTACAGCCATCTCCTTCTAACTTATCTGAAACTGTAAAAGTATGTATGCTTTTAAACAAATGGTGTTGTATGAATGCTATGTTTTGTCTCCTTTGATCTATATCAATGGTTAATCGTTAAATTATTAAATTAAATAAAGTCATGTAATGACGATAGTCACCATCATTATCCAAAAAGTCTTCGTTTTGCAAAATATTGTCTTTGTAGCTAAGGCCTACACAGTTTTTGAAAAGTATGAGAATGTGACGTCAAAACGTGTAAGTACTTTTTGAATTGGGTGGTTTCAAGTATCGACACCCAGGCCTATAAAATTGACGTTCCTAGTGTGATTGTTATCTTGGAAAAATATCAAGGAAGTTCCTGATTGATCAAATAGTTTTATCTCTCTGGTCCAGAGGCAAGCGTGGACCTATCACTTCGGCGGTTACGCTTTGTTTTAAACAGTATAGGCCCAACAACTTTTTTGTTTGTCAAAAGTATGGAGGGCTTTAGGTTAGGAGTCCGATCGCAATACATTGGTTTCGGGCAAAGTTTTGGATCGGTAAAGCAGCTTTAAAAATGGCCGTCAGGGGCGCATGTGTTCCTTTAAATCTGTAAAATGCATGGGTTCTTATGGGATAATCAACTGTTTTATTGAATTTAGTTAACTAAAACCCTCTACAGGCTCTACATGTATATATTATATCTAATAAAGCTTGTTTTATTAATTATTGGATAAAAATACCGCTGACGTCTATCAAAACCTGTAAAAAGTCAAACACTTGACGATCACTGCGCCGCGACCGGGAAACAGCGAACTAACTACTAAACAGGGACGTAAATTTAAAGAACAGCCATTTTCGATCGGACTCCTTCGTAAAGCCCTCCATAGCAAAAACTAACTGCTTTTTCAATTTTTACCTATACCTAATAATAAAAAAAAATCCCATTTGATGCAGACTTTCTTGCGGACACTGTATAGTTTTTAAAAGTGTGTTTAGAGATTGATGCTCATCATCGATATGAAAACAGGTTAATAACAATTTACGGTTTAGTGTATTTGGTTTAAAGAATTTCTACATCAACAAAAAATACTTAGATAAATTATTAGAATAGTCCATTACTTATTTCTTTTTTGGGCCAGGCGTTTAGGTATAAATATTATTTCCAAAAACGGTTGTTACATACATTATCATACTATAATCTGAAAAAGAACTGTGGTCGTAACTACCTTGAATTTTCCAATTACTTGGTATGTTTTTTTAATTCGAATAGTCGAATAATTCGAATAGTCGAATATGGTCGAATAATTCGAATAGGTAGTCGAATAATTCGAATAGTCGAATAGATACTTGAATAGTCGAATAGTCAAATATTCGAATTTCGAATAGTCGAATATTTAAATAGTCGAATATTCGAATAGGAGTCTATTTAAATATCGAAATACAGTCGTTTAATCACGTTAGAGGTGGTTTAACTGCTTGCTGACAATATAATTTTATTTTTCTTTTTCTTTTTTACGTTAAAATTTACAGTTTCATAGAAACACGAATAGTCGAACATATAGATATCCGAACAAAGTCTCAAATAGTTAAATATTCGAAAGGTCGAATATTCAAATAGTCGAATAGATACTTAAATAGTCAAATATTCGAATTTCGAATAGTCGAATATTTGAATAGTCGAATATTTGAATAGTCGAATATTTAAATAGTCGAATAGTCAAATATTCGAATTTCGAATAGTCGAATATTTGAATAGTCTAATATTTAAATAGTCGAATATTCGAATAGTTAAATATCCGAATTTCGAATAGTCGAATATTTGAATAGTCCAATTTTTTAACTAACAAAAAATTCGAATTTAGAATAGTCGAATATTCGAATTATTCGAATAAAATTCCGAGCCCTAGACTAGAGGGGGATGTGGCGATTTACATCAAAGGAAACATTTTGTTTGTCGAGTTTAAAAATATAATAACTTCATGTTATTTTGTTGGCAGAGAGAGTTTATTTTAATATTTTAGAATGGAAGAATTTAATTTGTTTAAGGTTTGAGTTGTTCTCAAACATGGTTTTTACCTTTTTTATGTTGCACCATTCACGAAACTAACACACTACACACACACACTTCCTTATATTATATTTTTGATTTAGCGGGCAAAAGATTTGATCAACGGTCTTCGCCGCTTCCGTTATTTCTTGAGGTGTCTCACTATCGCTATCAGACATTATGGTACTGGATAAACTTGAGCAAACTATTGTAAATTTCTTGAAAGGAAACACGAAAAACAATAGATTTGACAATTAATAAATTTTGAACAATTATTGCAGGTTTTTATGGTAATCAGAACAGGTGTAAGAAAAAATCCCTTAGAATATGAATTTTAATTTTAAATATTTGTTCAAAACCCGATAAATAGTTAATAAAAATAGCCTATATCCATATAATTAATAAAATAGTTAATAACAATCAGTTGTACAAAAAATGTTGCGTGTATTACGCGCAAAAGTGTTTTTATGGCATATTTGATTGAATTTTTAACCTCGACCTGACGGTCTCGGTAAAAATTGACCATCTCGTGTTCGTTAAAAAAATAACTATTTACTCAAATTGACGGGCTGTAGGGATGTAGCAGCTTTTATATTTTACAATTTGGATAAAGCTTACATATTTCTATGTTAGTGCCTCTTTTTCTTCAGTGTGACTAGTAAAGTCCGCATCATATGGGATTTTTTTTTATTAATAGCTTTATTCAAAATTTGACTTTGGCATCAAGTTATGTTTCAAGCGAGATAAAAATTAAGCAAAAAAATAGTAGTCACGTGATTCGCATTATCTGTCAAATTTTAATTTTTTCCACAAAATAATTCAAAAGTGCTGTTATTTATGAAAATATCGAAAAAAATTATTAGAAAAAGTTTTTTTAAATGCAGTTTCTATAGTCCACATGCAAAATTTCAGCTGCATAAGAAAATTTTGATTTTTTACCTATATTTTGTAAATTGCACCACTTTTGCAATATAAGAATCAACAAAACCTACATAAAACTTCTCAGTTTTGACCAGGCTTTATTTCAGATACATTTTCTTTAAAGTAGCGCCATATTAAATGTGTGTTTTTCTACAAAATCAAAATTGGGCTATTAAAATTTGGTCGCATGTGATGCAAAGTTTATTTGTTTTTGACCCTGTATAAGGTAATTTTATAAAATAAGTATTCTTGAAAATGTAGTTTCTGTCTGAAAGTAATACACGTTAATGTTATAATGACATAGCTTAATTATAAATTATAATATGGGGGTTTTAAATTAAATCGTTGAAAATAGATAAACTTTACGTTGTTAAAATAAAATTAATTTTCCACTTAAAAAGCAATTTACTTACTGAAGACACTGTGTTCTTTTTTGTCTTAATATTAAGGTGTATTACTTTCAGACACAAACTACGTTTTCAAAAATACTTATTTTATAAAGTTACCTTATACAGGGTCAAATACAAATAAACTTTGCATCAGATGCGACCAAATTTTAATAGCCCAATTTTGATTTTGTCGAAAAACACACATTTAATATGGCGCAACATTAAAGAAAATGTATCTGAAATAAAGCCTTGTCAAAACTGAGAAGTTTTATGTAGGTTACGTTGATTCTTATTTTGCAAAAGTGGTGCAATTTACAAAATATAGGTAAAAATCAAAATTTTCTTATGCAGCTGAAATTTTGCATGAGGACTATAAACTGCATCAAAAAAACTTTTTCTAATAACTTTTTTCGTTATTTTCATAAATAACCCCACTTTTGAATTATTTTTCAAAAAAAAGTAAAATTTGACAGATAATGCGAATCACGTGACTACTATTTTTTTCTTAGTTTTCATCTCAATCGAAGCAGAACTTAATGCCAAAGTCAAACTTCGAATAAAGCTATTAATAAAAAAAAATCCCATATGATTACTGGTCACACTGTATTTAAAAATTCTCGCCTAAACTGTTAAATCGGTTTCACCGATTAACAGCTTACTTAGTTTTATCTCTAAAACTAAAAAAATTACAGAATATTTAATTTATAAGTTAAATTTTTTTACGAACATTTTATGCATATTTTAAATAACACCGGTGATCAATGACCATCCTGTATAAAGAACAAACCAACTATTTTCTACGTCATTGATAAGATAATAATGTTATCTACGCCTATAACTGATTTTAATTATAAGGGAGATAATAATATATTCTTTAATCTACGACAGTGCCATTATGACGTATTTAGCATTATCATTTAGATGTCATTATGACCTTCATAATAGCACTAAGTGCCATTATGAATTCATAATAACATCCAAATGTTAAGATACAAAAACAAAAAGAATGTCGGTGCAAACTATTTATTTGTTATTATTACTACAGAAAAACGGATTGCATTTATTTATTTTAAACATCTGAAGGGACACTTTCGGATTCAGAATCTCCCATATTTAAATTATTTTTGGCCAACACTTTGCATACAATAGAAAATTAGACGGCAATAATGACGTCAAAATCGAAATTGAAACGATCGAAAATGCGGTTACCATGATATCGACTAATATGGACACCTGAAAATTTTAAAAATTACGAAAACGTTATCTGATATCGATGAAATTTAGACGAATAAAATCTATTTGCACTGTCGTGGATTAAATTTTGAATGATACACGTTCGATATGAACTTTGTTAATGAAACTTGTGAAATTAAACCACTCGGCTAACACCTCGTGGTTTAACGTTGCACACGTTTCATTATTTGTTCATATCGAACTAGTATCATTATTAACTATTAAATTCCTTTAAATCTTTATAAACTAATAATTTAACGTTTACTGGCCTATGTTCGCAAGTGACCTCCATTGAAATTTATATTAAATACTTTGTTGATTATGTTGTTTATTTTATTAATAGCACTTAAATAAAACTTCTCACTGCACCGGTTCAGGTTCAACCTTTTAGTATCATCTCGTGGTTCCTATAGCAAACAGGTTATTAAACAGTCTTTGCCTGGTATACCTATCTTTTATTATTATGTATAGTATAGTACCTAAAACTGTTTGTTTTATTAGCGTTTTAACATTAAAATAAATTCTCCGTGTTGTTTTGAAAATTTAATCGCGAAAAAATGGCTGTATGCAACGGAACTTTAAAAGACATATCAATCAGATTGTTTCAAGCAAACGCCGTGAAATTTGGAAGTTTTACTACTCAAAGTGGAGCTGTCACACCTGTTTATTTTGACTTACGGGTAACTATTAGTTTTCCCAGTTTAATGGTAAGTTTTGACGTTTATTTATACTTCATTGCTTGGGGCTTGGAGAAATGAGGGATCTTTCCTTTTAACTAGGTGAAGTCTTCACAGCCCTAATTATGAAGGAGTTTAAAATTAAATTTAAGATTAAAAGTTAACAGTTAGCTATAAAATTACAATGCCTGTACCACAGGGGGGAAGGTTATGGGGGTAATTACCCCCCCCCCCCGATTCGATGGAATTGACGAAAAATAAATCACATCGAGAGTTAGTTTTTACTTTATGATTTAGAATAATAACGAAATATTTTTTAATAACTCATCAAAAAGGAACTTTTTTCTAAAGCAGAAGAATAACCATAGTTTTGATTTTTCTTGACAGTTTGCCAAACATCTTAGATGCTTTAAGTAATATTTCCAGTTTCAAAGATCCAGAAACTTCGTCATAAGCTCAGTGTTTAATAAGTGCAATAAGTACTAGCCACTTTAATGCAAGTTTAGTGTGTTTGTCAAATATTTTAAATGTAACAATTATTAATCTAAGTAGGCAGTTAAAAAAATATTACTAGATAATGCATATGCTAAGAAGTTGATCACTTATATAATAAATACATTAAAATTGAGACGAGAAAATGCTACTTTAAATTTTGAATCATTATTCAAAAAAATTTCAAAATTGTGTAATGACTTGGAATTTGAAGTAAACATTCCAAGGCTCACCCAAAGGTAGAGAAATAAAGCAAATCCTTCTGTGGCTAATCCTGAAGAATATTATCGAATTTCGGTGTGTAGAACCTAAAGGAAAATACACCCTGTATGCGGTACCAGAGTCCCGAGTCGGCAATAACACTTGCATTCCTTCACGTACCCAAACGCTGGAGACGCGAGACGGTATCGATTTTCAATAGGATGTTTATACCTATAAGATTTAGATTTGCCGACATGTGGCTATTTGTTAGGAAAAGTTAGATGTTTAGTCTTGAATATAAGCTCGTTCTGATACGTCTTGCATTATTTTCGCGTGTTGTTTACAGTTCAGGAGTGGCGTAATTCGCGTTTCAATTGAAGTTTTGTGAAATTTCAGCGTTTCGTTTTAAAAAAAAATACTCTTTTGTGTTATAGTTATATCGTTTTTTTTTTGAAAATACGTTTCAAACTTAAATATCCTGTGTAGTGAACTATCCTGTGTAGTGCAAACGAACATAGTGCTCTTGTTACTGTAAAGCTTAGTTTTGGTAAGTCTGAAAACACGTTTCAAGCTTACTAATTTAACTAAAATATAGTAGTGTAAAAGCAATGGGAAGATCCAGAAGTAAGTCGAGAAACGCTCGACATAGAAGCCGTTCTACCAGCACCAGCAGTAACAATAGTTCTAGTGAAAGATATAGAAAGAAAAACACAACGAAAAATATCTCCGAGAAAAATTCAACCGAAAAATCTTATACACCCAAACCCAAAAGAATACGTTCTTTTAGAGAAACAGATTGTTCTCGCTCAAGAAGTCGATCCTATTCTCCTACCACTTCAAAACGCTCTAATTCACGAGACCGTGAGAATACATCCGAAAGGATTATTAAACTTGAAGCTTTGGTGGAGAAATTATCAAGACAAAGTGACCATGCTGAAAGACATACACGAGTAACCATACGTAGCGACTGTATACCAGAGTTTTCTCCAGATAATCCAAATTTATCTGCTACAAAATGGTTGGAGAAAATCGATCAGCTGAGAGAAATTAATGGATGGGATGACATATCGACCATCTTCCATATGCAGTCCCGACTAATCGGAATGGCAAAATCTTGGTACCACAGCCTTACTAATTACAATTATACTTGGTGCCAATGGAAGCAACTCATTATCAAGTCATTCCCAGATCATAATGACTACGCAGCACTGTTAAAAAAAAAATGCTAAATCGCAAAAAGCAGCCAAGTGAAACCATGACGGTTTATTATTTTGAAAAAATGGAGCACATGAGAGGCTGTCGAATAACGGGAAAGGAGGCGGTGTCCTGTTTGATAGATGGACTAGATGACACAGTTCTTCAAAATGTTGCATGCGCTGGACGTTATACTACACCCGAATCCTTATACGAAGAATATTTGTCTGCAATAAAGGAAGTCTACAACCTATAAAGAAAATATGTGTCCCCATGAACACTCTACGTTTAGATCATTTGGAATCCTTCGTAAAAAGCATGAAGAAAAACATCGTAGCCGTTGATGGCTTCACTAAGTTTACTTTCATGAAAGCAGTCCCAACTACAAGTACAACACCAGTCATTAAGTTTCTAGAGGAAATATTGGAAACTTTTGGCGTACCACGACACGACGCTTAATTTCCGATAGAGGTACGGCCTTCACGAGCGCAGTTTTTAAAGAGTTTTGTTCGAAACTGGGCATAAAACACGTTTTATGTGCCACAGCTACTCCAAGGGCAAACGGCCAAGTGAAGCGGATGAATCGCGTTATTTTAGGCGCTCTAGCCGCAACAGTGGAAAATAAAGATCGGTGGGACGAGGCGGTCAGCAAAATAAAGTGGGGCCTAAATTCTACGATCAGTTCTACGACTGGCAAGACCCCATATGACGTTTTTCTTGGATATCGTCCGAGAGGTGTGAACGACGCATTCCTTAGCGCTGAGGTTTGCGAAGATGAGGTCGAGGATTCGACTGCGCTAAGAGAGGTGGTTTCTGGCCGAATTGCCGAACAGCAGTCGACTCAGAAACGGAACTACGATGCCAGACATATTCGTCCTCATGTATACGAAATCGGGCAACACGTGCTCGTAAAGACAGCGAAACGCGTTAACGGGCTAACGATGGTAAAAGTACCAAGCTCGAGCCACGTTATAAGGGTCCCTATATAATAACGAAAGTCCTCGATAACGATCGATATGTTATTGAAGATATGCCGGGTGCAAGACGTGCGCGAGTAGCATATAAGGGAATATGTCCCTCAGATAAGCTGAAGTTGTACAAAACGAACGTGAGTTCGGACTTATCCGATGGAGATGATTACGAGCTACACGAAACCCAAAGTGAAGACAACTAATCCTATTTTTTTTTTTTTTTTGTTACAGACAAATCACGTTAGGTCTTCGCAGGGACGCGAATGATGTCAGGATTGGCCGACTGTAGAACCTTAAGGAAAATACACCCTGTATGCGGTACCAGAGTCCCGAGTCGGCAATAACACTTGCATTCCTTCACGTACCCAAACGCTGGAGACGCGAGACGGTATCGATTTTTAATAGGATGTTTATATTAGATTACGATTTGCCGACATGTGGCTATTTGTTAGGAAAAGTTAGATGTTTAGTCTTGAATATAAGCTCGTTCTGATACGTCTTGCATTATTTTCCCGTGTTGTTTACAGGTGTATATTTCTTTATTAGATAACATAATTGATGACCTAACTTTTCGGTATTTAGAAAAAAACATGATAATGTTTAACCTTACTTTTTTTAGTACCTTCAATATTGGTTAATAAATCTAAAACTGAGATTAGTAGAGATATTTAAGAATTATTAAACTATTTAAGTACTAAGTATTGAAGGTTCTAGTAAAAGCTTTATTGAAAACGAGTTATCTGGGGAAATCGATCTGTTACTAGGAAGTCTAAGGGAAAAAAATAATTTGGATCAAACCATATTACTAGCATATTAAAACTGCAATAAAAATATATTCCGAATAAAATCCCTGTTACAAATAGGTTTAACACTACCTAGCAGTAACGCTACTCCTGAAAGAACATTCTCGGCATTAGGGCGCCTACTCACAATGGTTAAGAAGTACTATGGGGCAAGACCGACTTGTCGGTTTAGCCTTGCTACACATCCGCCAGAATATTACAGTAAAGACGGATTTCGAAAAACAGAAAATTAGACATTGTGTTGTAAAAAACGTCTTTTTTGTATTTTTATTAAGAAAAAATAGAACTTAGAATTTAGGATTGATTTGTTTACTTTTTGTTTGTTTTGTAAACCAATAAATACTAAATACTAGCAAGTAATTTAATTTTGGTAATTACTTAAGCGTTGTTTAATTTTTATCCTTACTCCTTAAAGTTGCTATTATCTAGTATCCTAGCTGATGTATTACCCCCCCCCCCCCCCAGACGCATGAGCTGGATACGCCGCCGATGGCCCGTACCCACCAACATATATTTCTTCTGATTAATGTTTAATTGTGAATAACTCGGTAACCACCAATCAACTTTTTTAGTTACAAGCCAATTAACTTTCCCGGCCAAATTTGGCCGATTAGTTACCTAATTGCGATCAGCAAACGTCAAAAAATGTCATTTAAGGCGTAGTTTTTTTTTTGATGTTGTTATTTTGATTTTTTGCTGAATATTTGTATTTCATCTAATACTGTTATGGACATAAAAGAGCTTGACTTGCATGACGACGACCTATACCTAGATGTACCTACTAGGTATTGTACTTATATTGAAGAGATGTCTGATTAGTGTTTCACTCTCGTTTTTTCTCGCTTCGTCTCGTTCTCGCGAGGCGATAAGAGGGCGCAACTACTAAATATAATTTTTTTCGTATCGTCGGTAATAAGGGAGTTTTACATTTTTTTTTTAAATTGTATCTTTCGTACCCATTATTCAAATTTAATCAACATAGCTTCATTTTAAAGATAAAACTACACTTATTAATAATTCGACTGTGGTCGAGATCGCTAGTCTTCCAGATGGCGCTGTTTACCCAAGATTCAGTTTTTTTTAATTTTCCTAATAAAATTAACTAGCATAAAAGTAATTTAATATATTCATTCTTTTTTGAGGCATTTACAAATAATTATTTTATAAAAAAAATTATGTTACCGTTCTCTTTTCATAATATCCATAAAAACAAATTTTAGCTAATCCTGCTGGTTGCTAGGAAACTTTTCTAGTTACTTAAATCATTCCATTTTCTGTAATTTCTGAATTTTTTTAGAAACGTTTAACCAATTTAGATACGATATAATATCATATGGCCGTTTTATTGTAATCGCGCTTAGACTGTGAGTTAAAGAAACACATAAACGCTTCACAGATTTATAGAATAATTGTATTATGTATAATTTATTATTATTAAACAAAGTTTTTTATTGGTATCCTGTTTTGCTTGTTTAAAGTAAGCCTCAGTTTGTTTAAACGCGAATTTTAAAAACGCGCCTGTTTTAAAGTTACCATGGCAACATTAACAATCCGAGAAATGTGAAGTTTAAATGTCAATTTTTGAATTATTATTCTGACAGAAGTACCTTTTAACCATAAATAAAAATAAATATTACAAACAAATGTTTGAAAAGCTTTAGTAAAATATTTAACAATCCTAATTTTTTAATTATATGTAAAAAGTGCAGTTGTTGGTAGCTATTGTTTGAAAATTAATCGATAAATATCGAAAATATCGATAAATCGATAATGTCGATAAATATCGATATTTTATTTTTTAAATATCATTATTCGATATATCGATAATAATATATACATTATCGATAAAACATAAAAATATTATATTATAAATATATTAATATTTTCTTATGTGCCCTGTAAAACTCCGTACCTTCATTTCAAGGGGCATGAAGAAAAAATATTCAATTAAATATTGGTCCTTAAATGTGTTATAAGAAAGCTAAAGATTACAAGAATTATTTAGCAATTATATGCTATACTTTAACAAATTTTTAAAATATCATTCTTAAAGTGGTAGTAAAATCTTTCCTCATTTTTTATTATTTTTTAAATAAATAATTCTTTAATAATTTTTTAATGAGCTCTGGGGGATTTAATTGAAATATCCAAATTGTAGTCCTCACTTACTTCTTTGAAGAAAACCAATGTATATGTAAAATGTTTTGATACCCTACCTAGACAAAAATCTGATCTGATATTAAACATTAAACAAATCAGGTAAAGGCGTAAATAAAGGATAAAAACAATAATGATTATCGCATTCTTCCCTCCTTTTATTATCAATGATATTCATCCAAATATTTAGGCGACAATCTTACACCAACATAAAAAAATCGAAAAATCGCTGCGCCGCCGTGCTTACAATATCGTGCATGTTTCAAAGACCTTAATATCCATTTATACTTTAATATACTATGTGCTTATTTCTGTTCTTATTTTTAGAAAGACCTTTCGGACCTAATAGCTACGCGTGTTGATAACTTAATAAAAGATGCTGAAAAGATAAGCCCGACAACAAGAAAAATTGTTTTATGTGGCATTCCATATGCTGCAGTACCGATAACATCCTTAATATCCGTAAAAACAAATCTTCCTATGATTATGAAAAGAAAAGAGGCCAAAAATTATGGAACCAATCAAATTATCGAAGGTGTGTGGGATCCCGGGGATACGTGTATTCTTATTGATGATGTCGTTATGTTCGGAAATAGCATTGTTGAGACAGTGGAGGAGTTAAATAATGCAGGTAAGAGCGTTTAATGTGCCCTTTTATTAACGTCCTAATAAACTTTTTCACTATAACCAAATCAGTCATATTCATCATTAACATCCTGAATTAGAACCAACTGATAATAGTGATAATACATCCCAATGATAAGAATCTTTCTAGAGGGTCACAACCCTTTCCTAGAAATAATTAAAAATACGCCGCGAAAGCCGAAAGTTTGAAATCATGAGAACAAAACCTTATTGTCATCCGGTTATCCCCACAATTCTTGTCAGCCTCAAGTTATCTAAATTGTTTTGATACATTAAATAGATACACTGAGAAAAAGCCTTTTATTCCTTATATCCACTCTTTATACAATAATTGTTTAATACTATATCTGACAGCAACGCGCTTTTCTACTTTAAGACAACGGAAATTTCTAGACCGTTGTGGAGTGATAATATCGCGGTAATTTAGCCAATAGGAAATAGGACGTAATGCTACTATAGAATGGTTTATAGCCATTATTGCTCTGAATACTCACAGTAATTATTAAGTTCTATTGAGGGTGTAATCTGGTTTTATATAATGTATTAGTTCCGACTGGCAGTTGTAAGGGAACTTGACATACTAAAAATCAGTACAGTATTTCTCAAAAATTTAAATAGATTCTAGTGTGATATTTTTCTTGTCGTTTAACATAGCATATGATTATCTATTATGCAACATGGTTTACTGAGATAAAATAAATTATTTGTCACAGGTATTGGTACGATCAATAAAATTAAAATTCAGACAGTAGAGCTAGAATACTCCGAACAACGATGTGACCTGTGCAACAAATACATTAAAATTAACACTACGGCGCGCAGTGATTGCCGATCGCTACGAACCCCCACCAACGTCTTGCGGATTATAGGTTCTAACGGATTGAATTGGTTTTTGGGGATGCCGTTTTGCTTTCTTAATTGTAGAGAAACCGCTTTACTGGGAACGTTGAACGTAGGGAAAGCGCTTTACATTATTCAACAAGGTTGTGCTGCTAATGGAACTAATTACTACCAATAAAAACACTGTTCTAACAAATCTGGAATTTATATAACACTAAAGTGGATTTGATACACCAATAATTTATTTAATATGGTTAAACAAATAAGCTTTTAATGCAAACTATGTCTTAGCAAACCTGTTGTATTAGATCATTTTCCTCAGTGGCAGCGCTGAATATGATAATTTCGGTTATAAGAAAAAGGCCCAGTCATGTAATTTTTTGTCAGTGCCAAAAGTTTATTTAGGAATATATATAGGAGCGTTTTTTGTTCCCCATGGACTCGTCCACGTATGATTCTGCATTTTCTGTCGATTGCCATCGCCCGAGATGTTTCAACTTGGTAATATCCCACAGAATATGTTGGCTTTCAGTTCTCTGGTAATATCCACTCCAACGTCGGCCAACATAGTAGCCGAAGAGCGTCTATAACAGTGCCCAGTATAGGTCTCAGGATTTGGAAGTCTTAAAAAAGCAGCCACATCTGATGGCATCTTACCAAACTTATTAATGCCAACAACAACTTTTTATGCGGTGTACTTTTGGGACGCAGCGAGATGTACTTCTTAATTAAATTGAGATTTTTTTCTCTAGTTACAACAAAGCTTCTACTCTGGTGAATCTTGCTATCTGGTATTTTCACCCGAAACAACTCCTTTTGTTCGACCACATATACAGTGTGTGTATAAAGTCTGGAAACGGCTTAATAACATCACTATTTACTGGCCGATTTAAACCAAATTAGGTACAGTTGTGTAAAAGGATCTAACGCACCGAATGACGATATTGGCGCTGTTGCCAGCTTTTTAGTTTGTCTGGAATTCGAACGAATTTTATATTTTTAAATATAACACCCAGTATATTTTTTCATTTGTAGTTTTTACCTTTAATTTATTACACTTTTGGTATAACATACTTTGTTCATAATATCAGTAGTTTTCAAAATAACTAGTACAATTTAGAAAAAAATATGTTTTTTATATTAAATGTTCAAACTGTACAGCTTGACAGTTTGCTAATTGAAAATAAAATTTTTCAATTGCGTTGTAAATCATTTTTGGCGTTATTAATTCAAATTCGTCCAAAATTCGACGCTGCAAATCGGCCAAATCTTAAGGTTTTGTGGTATAAACTCTGTTCTTTAAGTGTCCCCATAAAAAATAGTCGTTAGGCGACAAATCAGGGGACCTAGGTGGCCACTCGATTGTACCCCATCTACCGATCCACCTATTCGGAAAAGTGTTGTTCAAAAATTCGCGCACGTTTCGACCAAAATGGGGAGGAGCTCCGTCCTGTTGGGAGAATGTACTTGCATAATTTGGACCCATCATATTTCGTATAGTAGGCACTATTTGCGTTTCAAATTTCCATCAATAAAAAATGGACCGATCTTGTGGTTACCCAGAAGCCTAGCCCACAGATTCAATTTTCCAGGGCGTTGTGTATGACCTTCTATCATCCAGTGGGGATTTTCATTTGCCCAAAACCTACAGTTGTGTCTATTGACTTTACCATTTAACATAAATGTTGCTTCATCCGAAAATACTATAAATTTGAAAAACTGGTTATTTTGGTCAAACCTTGACATCATAATATCACAAAATTCAATTCTTCGCTCATAATCATCTTCTGATAACTCTTGAACTACATGTATTTTGAAAGGGTGATATTTATGTTTTATTAAAACATTATGGACGGATTTGAAGCAGACGTCACTTACTTGAGAAATTTTTCTTAATGAAGAAACAGGGGTTTCAACAACATGTTGTAAAAATTCTAAACTTTTCTCTTCATCTACTACTACTGGTCGTCCTGATCGTCGCCTATCTCTACAATTTCCAGTTTCTTCGAACCGTCGGACAGTTTTTAGAACAGTTGCTTTTGAAATTGGATTTCGGTTTGGAAATGCGTCATTAAATAGATTTTTAACCTCTTCGTAAGATCTGACCCTATCGCCATATCCTCTCATCATAAGAATTTTAATTCTTTCACTTTCAGTTAAAGACATTTTTGCATGTAAAAATGCCAGCTTTTATGACTTAACATCAAAACTGAACTGGTGTTTTATTTATTAATAAATAAAACACAATTTGTTGATATTTTCAAAACACGTCGTTATTTCGAAAACTACTGATATTATGAACAAAGTATGTTATACCAAAAGTGCAACAAATTTAATGTAAAAACTACAAATGAAAAAATATACTGGGTGTTATATTTAAAAATATAAAATTTGTTCGAATTCCAGACAAACTAAAAAGCTGTCAACAACGCCAATATCGTCATTCGGTGCGTTAGATCCTCTTACACAACTGTACCAAATTTGGTTTAAATCGGCTAGTAAATTGTGATGTTATTAAGCCGTTTCCAGACTTTATACACACACTGTATAATAATATATCGTAATAATAAATATTGTCAAGCGTAGTGCTTAAAAACGTTTTAACATCTTCATGGCTTAAGGCTTTAGACTTTTTTGGTCTGAAACCCACAATTTTATTTTTTATAAAAGCAATTAATTTAAAATGCCTGCTAATATCAACGTTTTTTTTTTAATTTCAGCATAGATTTTACCATTGAGTACTACTTGGACCACATTGTAGAAGGTTGAAAATTCTTTGAAATTTCTTGGAAATAAAACAATAGCACCTCTTCTTTACTAATAATGTTGCTTATTTTCTTGTCGGTGCACCATTTCGTAACCTTTTCATATTCTTGAGTGTACCTTACTTTGGATTTTTCTGAAAGCAAATCTAAATCTACTTTTTCTGCTGCACTCATAATGTACTCTGGAATTTCATCTTCCATTTCCAGATTATCAAAATCAGGTAAACTCATTCTGAGATTGCAAAATTACGAAATATACGCAAAAATTACTACGAAATTAACTCACAAATAACTAATATTAATAATAATGTCAAAATGTTAGTTTGTTGATTCTAATTGTTACTGTAAGCTTCCTTAGTAACCTGGTAGCTAAGAAAAACTACAGTGACTTTATACAATACAGTGGCGACAATAGTGGCCCAAGCCGCCATGTTGCGGGAAATTATTTTGTTACCTTTGTTTTATATGGAGTAAAACTTTTGACAAATGGCGAAGATTCCAAATTTTAACTTCATAATACAACTAAAAACTTCGTATAAATTTAGGGTCTATTGTCGCCACTTTCTTGTATAAAGTCACTGTAAGAAAACGAAATGCATTATTGGGCAGCTATAGTTTTTGTTAATTCAAACAATATGAATTACCGCGATTATTGATATATTATTGATTTTGACATAATCGTGGCGAAAAAATTTTCCGCACTAGTGTGGAAAAGTAAGTTGGGACACAAACATGTTATTAGTAGGAGTAAGACTGTGTGAATTAAAATTAGAGTTTCAAAAATTTAATTAGTTACTGATTTCTTCTCCTAAAATATCTGTTGTTGCAAATAATAAATTTTGGCCAGAAATTTGCATTCTGTTAATTGATGCCTAAAACGCAAGACGATATTAGCACTTGTTTCAAAAGCTACAGTGGTGATTCAGGTTACAGATTATTTACTGTAAGATACAATTTTTTGTATTACATTTTACATTTCCTCATTTTTAGGTCTCAGATGTTCACATGTATTTGTAATACTTGATAGGCAACAGGGAGCAGTCGAAAAGTTAGAAAAACTTGGAATCACCGTGCATGCGCTATTGAAATTAAACGAAATAATGGCTAATTTGCTGGAAAGCAATTATGTGACCTCAGACACTTGTAATGTTGTTAAGGACTATTTGAAAGAAAATCAAGTTATTAAATAACATTCATGTAATAAACGATTGTGTTCAATCAACAGTACCTAAGCTAAGTAACTCATTTTAGTATTAAAGGAAAAATGTGAATATGTTTTGGTACTGTATGTATTTATTATGGTTCCGCTACAAAAAAAGGATTTAAAAAAATAATAGTTTGGTTTAAACTTATTTTTGCAAACATTGTAATAGAGTCTGCGATCCCATCCAAAAAATCGACCATACAAATATAGAATATTCTTACCCTGAGAAAAAACTCTAATAGCCGTAGCCAGAAATCCATTAGTAGTAGAAAAAATCTGCATTTTATAGGCGCCGAAAAAACAACTGTGTTGTAGCTACGATAGGTTTATTTTTTTTAAATTACTTATCCTAAACATTCTAATTTTTTTTTAATATTTTTTTTCTGCTAAAAGACTCTATTGCTCTAAAAAATACATGATGCAGGAAAAAAATCTTTTATCTATAAAAAAACAAATGATTTTGTGATTAATTGAGGTCGTTTAGTTAGAAAGTAATTTAATATATTGTTGGTAGTCAACCTAGCTCCTACTAAATTATTATTCTAAGCTCATTGGCCAAAATGGTTTGTTGGCTTCATCATTTATTAGGGGTGTTACAGTGGAACTGGACCTGTTCTTTTGGAATAGGTATCATCTGCCTATTCCGCGTACCTATTACCTATTACCAGGTACCTATTCCAGGTCCGTTGGCACTGTCACATATTTGATTCTCTGGTTTCATTGTTATTCCTTTTTTAAGTTGTCAGGTACAGGTACGATATAGGGAATGGAACGGCTACAGGTTTTGCTTTAAGTTCGTATAATATGTTTATAATATGGCGAATTTGCAGTTGAGAATTTTAAACGTTGCCGTTACAAGCACATTGCAATAAATAATCTCACTAAATAAAGATAAAGGGAAATAGTAATAAATAATAAATATTTCCAAAAATATTGTAATCATTTATTGGGCAACAAAATATAGCGTATTTAATGTAGGATATGCAACCAGCAGTGAGCGATTGATTAAAAAGGCAACATGGTGCATGTACCTATGCCTATTCTTCATGTTTCTTTAAATAATAGACCTCCGTTACAATCAAATGTTCCAAAAAAGTCTGGTGCGAAAAATATTAATGTTACAAAAATTTATAACGAAATTTAATTCGAACAATCGGAAACTGCTGGCCACGCTGTAGTTCTAGCGGCCTTCTTTAAAAACTCGTGTCGGCCATGCAGCCGGAATAGCGCCAATCGGTGGAGCGGCGTTTAAGTTTGACCTGGAATAGTTTGGACCTGTAATAGGTATTTGGAATAGGTTCGGGTTTGGAATAGGTACAGGTCCAACTAGGTACGAGAAAAAGCTATTCCGTAACATCCCTATCATTTATATGATGATATGATTTTTTTAGGATTGGCCACCAGTGACGTATTCGCCATTTTATTTTATTAAGTTTCTTTATGAATAGAAAAGAAAAACACAAAGTCTTCCTCCACAAAATTTAATAGAATAAAAAATTCTTAGTTTAAAGGTTTCGACATGTTTCGAACGCAGAAACGTTCATCATCAGGAGACAGAAAAATATATTTCTGATGTTTTTAGCAAAAGAGAAAATGATAAGTGGTAGGCAAAAAATCTTAATGTAGCTTTTATGTCATCAAAATTCGATTGAGTGTCAGAAAAATTAAAATTATATTTTTACTATTTATATACCGGGTGTCCACGGAAGGTAGCTTGCCCCTCTAACTTTTTTGTTTTTCAAGATAATGAAATAAAATTCGGGGGATTTGTATAAGACATAAAATTGCATTTTTTTACAGGTGACTCAACATTATGGAACTTCCGGTTTAACCGGAAGTGACATAAACTTTCGGTTTTTAAATGGGACACCTGGTATATTTTTACTTTTTTTGACTCCATATGACATTCTAAATATACCAATGTGTCACTTGTCACTTTTTGTCACCAAGAAAATATTTTTTTTCCAAATTTAATGTTTTATCTAGAGGGCTATGAATACCTTAAAATCACTTATTTCAGTTCTTTAATCTTGGGAAAAATACAATTTTACTATTTTTGGTCCAATGCTATGTGATATGTAAAATTTAATCTTTAAAGTTGTATAACTCATTTTTTTTTAAATGGCAACATGGTGGCTCGTCGGGTTAAGAAAAAAAAAGCTTTTATTACGATTATTTTGATACCACACACTATTAGGTTTTAGAAAAGCTGCCATTAAAAAACTTTAAAAAGTTAACTTAGAACTTTCCTAAAATGAAGCATCTTTTGCTTCGTCAGATCAATCTTAACATAGTATAAAACAAAGTCGCTGTCGCTGTCTGTCCGTCCCCTACCAGCTATATATGCTTAAATCTTTAAAACTACGCAACGGATTTTGAAGCGGTTTTTTTAATAGATAAAGTGATTCAAGGGGAAGGTTTTTATTTATAATAGCGACCCTTCGCACAGGTGCAATTTCAGAAAGTGGCATGCCGGATACTAATATATCGGGTTTGTTCGGGTTTGTATTTATACCAGCGGGTTGCAACACATGCCGGATACACGCTAGTGATTTAATAAAGGTGAAAATTAAAAATTGGGGTGTAATAAAATTTTAAACTAATTGCAACTTTCTTTGGACAACCTAGCAAAGTAATTGGTAATTTTCTTAACAAACTTGATATAAATGTGTGTTACAAAACTAATAACTCTAAGTAAATTTATCAAAAACAATAAAACTAAAAGCGATAAAAACAACTATGCTAACCATTTACTTGATTATCAACATAATTTCGATCCTTCCTTTAAAATCTTACATACAGCAAACAAAGGCTTAAAACTAAATGTGTTAGAATCTATGGAAATAAATAAACTTAAAAATACGGACCTGTTACTTAGTGATCAATTAGATTTAAATAATTCGTCTTTGTTAAATTTATTCTGTTGACCATGATATACCAAATTAAGATTTTGCAAATTACCCATATTATACCTAATTTAATTTAATTTTTATACCCTTTCTTGGATTTTCCCGCTATTAAAACCCTTCCACTGTTTTATTTACATCTTTATTAATTAAAATTTTATTGCACCCCAATTTTTATTTTTCACCTTTATTAAATCATTGTCATCTGACGAAGCTACAGTGTTAGCAAAACATGTCATTTTTCTAGTAAATATAGTGAAAATTTACAATTTCAAATTTGTTTTACTGTATCCCATAATACTATAATTTTGGATTTCCACCAAGTATCGGCTGAATCAATTAAATAAATTAACATCGTTTTCTTTCTGAAATATTTATTAAAATTTATATTTAAAGGGAATTAATTATAATGAAGCAAGATGTATATTTAAATATTTTTCAGTTTTCAGCTTCCCCTTTTTTAAATCATCTCCTAATTATAATTTTAAAACGTTTCGTAATAAAAAACTTAATTCTAGGGATATTTCATTAAAATAAAAATAAAATTTCATTCCTTAAAAATAAATGATGCTCTAATTATAATTCAGGTGGAAATAAATATATATTTACATTATTGGCAAACTTCAAGTTCAAGTCAGTGGCATTCTATGTAAGTAAAACTAAATAATATATTTAGATGCCCGTGACAAGGACAACAGATTAATCAGTGTTGCCGGAGTGCGGCGTGAAAAACGCATGATGAGGCCAGAGAGGGGATCATTTTTTAATCTCTGCTACAGAAATGCAGGAGGTATTTACTGCAGTAATTCAGTAATAAAAAGTAGAGTAATCGCGTCCGTATAATTTATATCAACCAAACATATTCTTGGCTAGCGGAAGTGTAAAAAGACCTGCATTTTGCATTGAAGTCAACAGTGATGCCAAAAACAATGGATTCTCTGGGGCCGAGTAGACATTGACAGCTGTTTTGTCCTTATTAGGAACTCATCAGAATGCCACAACCCGAAGCAACTCCACTGATGGCACTGCAGCGCATTTAAACCCTGCTTAATAAAATAGCAGGTAGTAAATTAGCCAGAACGCCATCACGTTGGAATTAACAACAATGCAAAAAATAGGTATACCTACCTGTATTTTGCATTATTCTTGATTCCAACGTGATGGCGTTCCCTTTTTTGCAAGCAGTTGGATGTAGAAGGAGACAATAAAAATAAATCAACAAATTAAGAAACGCAAAGTCGACTTCTCAGTCAATTCCTTTTTTATTTTATAATATACATAATTAAATTTCTAATGGAAAACTCAAGAATGTCTCTTACCTAACATTCAAACAATAAATCAAAATTAAAACGAATAAAAACATAATAATAATCGTTTATCATTTAAAAACAAGTAACTAACCTAAGAGTTTACTGAGGGGCGAGGGATTCGGTGGTAGAGGAAGAGACCCAAATTTGAGACACTTTTTTTGGAAATTCGAAATAAAATTCATCATTGAACAAATTTTTATTATTATTGTACAAAATCGCTTGCTTGGTGTATTAATAAAACATCGCAACAAAGAATCTACATTAAAATAGCTATCTAGAGAAGTTATTGAACTTAAAGTTTGTTTTTGTCAATTTTCCCTTAAAATAAAAGGTTGCCTAATTTGAGACACTACATCAAAAACGTTTGAGGCTTTTAAATATCCCATTTCTTTATTACTCACAGCTTTCACCATAGCGTAAGGGTCCCATTTCTTGTGTTTTTAAGGCATCTGTAATAAAATATCAAAATATTGTATTGGGTGCCTAATAATTTGAGATATTCTTAAAAACAGCACCATTTATTATCTGAAATTCGGAATTCGCGTTAAAAAAAATGACAACAATATTTTAGGTTAGTTATGAAATAATACAGCCAACTATTTTATTTCCACTTACGTTGACTGCAAATGCCGGTTTATTTACACTATCAAAAAAACTTTACGACTCAAATCGGAAGAAAAACGTACCTGCGCAGTTAGTAGGGTTGGGCCAATTGAAACTTTCAAATGAAATTTTCTGTTTTGAACTTTTCAAAACAGAAAAATTTCACTTAACCCAAAAAGTGCAATTTCAGTGACATTATTGAAATTTTCACCTGAAACTTTCAACTGATAATAATTGTCCTGATTACATTCGAAACTTTCAGAAAAATTTCATAAATTACAGTGAAACTTTCGCAAACCTTTCCATGTAGGGTTGGGCCATTTGAAAGTTTCAAATGAAATTTTCTGTTTTGAAATTTTCAAAACAGAAAAATTTCGCTTAACCCAAAAAGTGAAATTTCAGTGACATTTTTGAAATTTTCACCTGAAACTTTCAACTGATAAATGTCCTTATTACATTCGAAACTTTCAGAAAAATTTCATAAATTTCAGTGAAACTTTTACAATCCTTTCCATGCAACCAACCACCCCTCGTTTATATAATAGACGCATCCCAAATCTCGGCAATACTTGGGATTCCCCTGGTTCATCGGCCCGACGACAGGCTCGACTTTGCTGTGCGACGTCTTTTATTTATTTGTCTAGCTACACCGATTATCCCAGATACAACAGAAAATAAAATTTAATAAAAATTTCAATAAAAATTTCATAAATTTCAATGAATTTTCCACGCCATTTAAGATTTTTTAAAAGTTTCATAAATTTACAAAAATTTCATAAATTTCACAAAAATTTCATAAATTTCGCAAGTTTCGCAGAAAAAGTTTCATAAATTTTATGAAAGTGTCAACTTGAAATTTCAAATCCTCGCTCAAGTGAAATATGCCCAACCCTACTGCGCAGAAATAAACGAACTGACGCGCTCAACAAACGCTTTACCTAGTCTCTTAGTCTAGTTTATTTGAGTAATTTTACGCCACTTTTGTTAGATGGCATTACATATACGTTAATATGCGGAGCTATCTTAAATTAGGCGCCTATCTCAAAATTGGGTCTCTTCCTCAAATTCGATGTGAACAGAAAACAGCCCACGTTATTGCTTAAAAATTAAATTAAGAAGAATTATCGTAATCTGTGCATGAAAAATGCGTGAAAAATTCACAAAAATGTGGTTATACAAATTTATTGTCTATATTAATAAAAATTAAATAGGGTTCATAACTGAAGACGTCGCTAACACAGGTAAACGTAGGACTCTCTTTTTGCTTTAGTATATTCAAGTTTCTCTAATAAATCTAACTTTTTGCTCTTATCGCATTCGTGAATCGTGTTTATATTTTCAGGTACTGAGAATTGATGCCCTGATTCCAATAAATGGTTAACCAATGCTGATTTAGTGTTAGTTATATCAGTGTTTTGGTATTTGTCCGCAAAATTAAGATGCTCCCCAGTTCTGGTTGATATTTTTCTTTCTGATTGTCTAACGTACACACTACAATTTAAAGAGTCAACAAGTAAACACCTTAGAAGGGGGGTCGCCCTTGTCTGTTGATTTGACTATATTCTGTTTAAGAGTGCTATGGACACGTTGTAATGATTAACAAAAATACTTAATTGTTGGGAAATAACGCCAAAAAGTAAAGGACCTGTTTTATTACTGTCAAATTAGAGTGTAGGATATTATAAGAAGTCTATATTTGTTTAGAATTTATCTCTTCAACTTTGAACCCTATTTCATTGTTAAAAATATTAACAATTAATTTGTAAATATACCTCTAACCACATATTTTTCCCGACTTTTTCATGCCTACAGTACAAGTTTAACGTGTCTCTACTTCTTCACCAAATTACCAACATCAGTTTCATGAAGCGTGACTTTAGAAAAATGAAGGAATTTTTGACGACAGTACATCTTAAAACGATATTCATCACCTTGTAATAACTCTTGGAATAAAGTGTGAAATTCACTTTTCTCCCTTCTTTTTCATGCCCACAGTACAAGTTTAACGTGTCTCTACTTCTTCACCAAATTACCAACATCAATTTCATGAAGCGTGACTTTAGAAAAATGGAGGAAGTTTTAACGACAGTAAATCTTAAAACGATATTCATCACCTTGTAATAACTCTTGGAATAAAGTGTGAAATTCACTTTTCTCCCTTCTTTTTAAATTAATGTCATCTATCCATTGCCTAACTCTGAAGATGAAGATGAACTATTGTTTAGTTTCCACATTTTCTAGTTACGATCAGCGAAGCACCCCACAGCTTGTTTTTATAAAATTGATGATATGACTTCACGTGAAATAATAATTGTAATAATGCGATTTTGCTTGAAATTCATGCATTTTATTTCTGGCGTGATAGGATCTGAACTTACGTGAGGTGATAGTAATGTCTTTTCACCTTAAGCCTCTTTGAACACCCCCTGGACTTGTCTGTCAACTGCCTTGCTAATAAGTGTGCAAAGAGGCATTTTTAAACAATGTTATTTACTTAATGTACTCTTAAGTTACCGTTTACGTTACGGGAAATTGGATTACACATCACATTTTTAATAAAGTTTGTCTTTGTCTGCATGCCGTAAACATTTTTTAGCTACACGCACCATAAAATTGTTACTTCCGGTCGACGCGAATGTAAACATTTTGAAAATTATAAACTTAAGAGTAAAAATAATCAAATCTAAGTTTTGTTCCCTCTTTTTGTCTTAGGTTTTCGGTTCTTCGTAAGAATTAAAGTAATAAACAACTTTATTTATTCGGCTACTTCTCCAGATTTCTCAGCATTTTTAACCAACTTAAATTCTCCTTTGCTGCCCAAGTCTTCTTTTTTTCCTTTCCATTCGATCACTTCAACCGACGTGTAACCAACTGCTCCAATAATCAGTAAGCCCAGTAACAAATACAATTTAACGTCTATGCACAAGTACGGGCTATAAGCATAAGTAATTACCGATCCTGTGGACTCCCAAAGACGAAAATTGCTGTAGGACGCCTCCTCTTTTCCGGGAAATAGGATTCCGTAAAGGGCTGAAATAAACAATTGAATTAGAACACTAGCAGGGAATGGAGAGACAAATAACACACTTCATTATTTTTAAATTACCTGAAGAATTGCATTAGAAAGGGACTTTTTATTTTTCACAGCTTGTTTTTAATCATTTACACTGAGAGAAAACCCTATTAGCCGTAGCCAGAAATCCATTAATAGTAGTAAAAAATTTGCATTAAATAAAGCTCCGAAAAAACAACTCTTTTGTCGCTACTAGATTCATTTTTTTGAAACGACTTTTTAACCGCAATACGGTCATTTTTTGATTATTATTTTTTGCTGCTGCCTGACCACCCTATTGTCCTAAAAAATACATGATGCAGAGGTAAAAATATTTTTTTTTCTATAGCTGATGTTAGAATATTGTTATAGAAACTCTTTTGAGTAGATTAAGTATCACTTTAATCGCAAGGGTAGATAAAATGTTTTAACTTCTGTTATTTAATTAAATTTACAAATTCAAACACATTAATTCGAAGGATTACCAACAAGTGTAATTTTACAATTTCTTCTTCTTGTGTTAATTCTTTTTCGTACATTTCATATATTCACTTCGTACACAAAACGCAAAAATACTGAACACTACAAAAATCAGAATGTAAAATTTATTTGACATTTGTTGACAGAGTAATTCATATCCCTAGTAACGGAGTAAGACAGTTGCGATTTTTGTCTTTGAAATTTTATTTTTTACCTGAATTTGAAGTCTTGCTATAGAAAAATGTTGTATTGCACACGACGATAAAATCGCATTATCTTCTCGAGCGTAATTAGCGTCTCGACTGACGTCTCGACGCTAAAAAACACTCTCAAAGATAAAGTACAATTTTATCGTCTTGTACAATAAATAACTATTAATACGTTTAAAAATGGGAATTTTTCATTTCAATACCTTATAGTTGTAGCTTGGGGTACAATGGTAAAACAATTTTTTATGATATTAGTTTAAATTCTACCAAACCTTGTAAAGTAATAATATAATGATAATTGAAACGGATTATCGGTTACAATTAATTTTTTCTTTTGCAATTAGGCATATTGGTGTTTTGTTCTGAATAAAAGAAGGGGACAACTTTAAACTTTCAACCAGTCTCTGGAAAATTTTCTTAGCAAAATATAAACTCGTGTGAACAAACTTAAATGCGTAATATTCAAAATAATTTGATGCATTATGCAATAGGAGAGCCAAGGATTATAATTTTATTACTAGTAAAAGTATAAATAACTAATGTACTTACAGTTAATTTGTACCAGCCATATAGCGTCACAGAAACCCCACAGTCCAGCAATCAGGAAAAATGTCAATTTTCCTTGCTCGCTCGGCCTCCAAACTAAAAGGGTGACAATTAAGGCCACGTGAAGTGACAGCGCTAGACAAATGACTGGAGTCCTCCCGGTGATCTTAATAATCCCTCCAATAAATATTGCGGCGATACCGTTACAAACGCCAAAGCAAATCATTACAAATCCTATGTTGCTGATTCCCCAGCCGCATGAGACGAACGCCTGAAAAAGGAAAAACATTTTTTTTTTAATTTACGCCAACAATATGCTATTTACAAGGTGAAATGTATTTTTCGGACAGCAATAAATTGTTTTCTATTATACAAGGTGCCCCATAATTAAAAGACTTTACAGCAATAGCAGGATGGTAGACTTGAACATAGGTCATTTATGCTTAATTATGATAAAATATGATGTAGACAGGGTTATAATAAACTAACTGATCAGCTTTTTTTATAGAATATCACCCTCATACCACCAAATCATATCCTTTACCTATTTACGAAATATTAACACTTTAATGCTGGTATGCACCATTAATAATATGTTTTTCACAAACTTTAAGGCATTGCCAAGGACCATTTGCAATTTAGGTGACGTCAAAAAAAAATCTAAACTTATCTCGATAGATAATGTTTAAGGATCCGTTAGATGAGTAATACCAGAAATTCCTTCACAATGTAGTACAAAATGTACAACAAGAATTGTTAGATCGATTGATCTACAGCAGAACAACAGTTAGTGGAGGACATTTTCAACATCTTATAAAATAGTTTCTTTTCATATTTTGTCATTTGTCTTGGAGCCCTGCACAGGCCGGAATTTAACGGCCCGATCCGACCCCGCCTGACAACCAAGACATTGACGCGGCATGAAAAAATTATTAACTAAGAGCAAAAAAGCCCGGCCGGTCCGAAAAGCCTGGTTGGCCCGAAAACCCAGCCGGCTGGAAAGGTAATTGAACAAATTTACCTTGACATTTATGACATCTAAACAATATACTAAACGTCACAAGTTTTTCAAGCTTCGTTTAATCTATTGTTTAACTGGTAAAGTGACATACCAAAATATGAAACGTTGCAGAATCTATGATGTATTGTCTACGGCCTACCAGCTGTTGCGTATTAAATAAAACGTAAAAAGCCCAGCCGGCCCGGAATGCCCGGTCGCGTAAAGGCATAATGTACTATTATTCAGAGCAGTTGTACTCTCGATCGCAGTATACTATGGTTTTACGTTACGCGTACTTTTAATGGACAATGTGTATCGCGATTCAGAGCATGAGTTTGTTTTAACGTGCTGGACCGCAGTATATAATGGCTCTAAATAAAGGCGCGTGTCTCGGCCAATTTATACTGCGATTCAAACCCCACACTTTATCAGAAGGTTAGCTCTCGGTTATGACGCCTCAGAAGATTTTTTTGAAAATATGAAGTTAGATGATTCTGAAAGCCCTTTCGACTTTACACCTATAAATAAAAGTCCACAAGGAAATATTCAACAGGTTACCGAGGTTGATTCCATTTTGGAAACAGAGAAAAAGGAATCAGATGTTAACAGAAAACACACTTCTGTAGTAGAAAGTCCAAAATTTGGTAGAAAATATTTTTGAAACCAACCCAATGCAAAAAGCCATAAATAATTTTTTTTTAAATAAACACAGCTGTTCAATCACAAAAAGTTTTTTTATGAAATTTACGATATTTTTCCTACTATTGCCATAAATTTAATTTAATTATAATTGATACGTGTTGATAACTCAAGATAGTCAAAAAAGCATCAGCAATATAAATTATGTAATAAATACTTTGCGGTAACTTGTGATACAGATTGTTCTAACAGCAACGCCCAATTATTAAATCCATTATATACTGTTTTCCAGCACGTTAAAACAAACTCATGCTCTGAATCGCGATACACATTGTCAATTAAAATTATTATTAGCCTCTGAAAATTTTCTTTTAGACTTTCTACTACAGAAGTGTGTTTTCTGTTAACATCTGATTCCTTTTTCTCTGTTTCCAAAATGGAATCAACCTCGGTAACCTGTTGAATATTTCCTTGTGAACTTTTATTTATAGGTGTAAAGTCGAAATGGCTTTCAGAATCGTCTAAGTTCATATTTTCAAAAAAATCTTCTGAGGCGTCATAACCGAGAGCTAACCTTCTGATAAGGTGTTTTCAACAAGTTAGTGTGAGGTTTGAATCGCAGTATAAATTGGCCGAGACACGCGCCTTTATTTAAAGCCATTATATACTGCGGTCCAGCACGTTAAAACAAACCCATGCTCTGAATCGCCATACACATTGTCCATTAAAATTACGCGTAACGTAAAACCATAGTATACTGCGATCAAGAGTACAACTGCTCTGAATAATAGTACATTATGCCTTTACGCAGCCCGGTCGGCCCGAAAACATTTATTAGGGCCCGATAGCACGAACCTTTATTGGTTAAGTAGCCCAACCCGATCCGAACCCGAGAGTCGCCGGGCCGCGTAAAGACCCGAGATGAAAACCCGGCCCGTGCAGGGCTCTAGTTTGTCTATTTTGTTTAATATTTCGTAAATGGTTCACTGAAAAAAATGATCTAATACCACAGGTTTGCTAATACACAGTTTTTATTGATAACTTATTTTGATTAACCCATATTAAATAAATTTCTAGTATATCAAACCTGCTTTGGTGTTACATAAATTTCAGATTTGCTAGAACAGCCATAACCCAAGCAATCCCGACACAGCGGTAAGATGTATTAAAAACTATAATATACTTGTATTTTACCTAACAAAAAATAAAGAGAATAAAAGAAAAGTGACCTAAACTACAATTAAGTCAACTTCAAAAATAAAAATATTGCCAAATTTAGAGGAAAAACGTCTTAACTGGTACTTTCGTAATTTTTCTGTTGAAAATTGCGTGCACCTGCGCCGAAGGCTAAAGCCGAACTGATTGTTGGGTCACCGTCACTGTTCCAATTAAAAGTAGCGCGAAAGAAAGGTGACACTTCCGCCATCTCGCGTTTGTTTGCTTCAACACAATAATGTCGTTATTCCATTAGAAATAATATAGCATTAGGACACTTATGACGCTTATAACTTAAAAATGGAATTTTTTGCAGTTAGGTCTTTTTTCCATTAGATGTGCGATATTATCTTCTAAATATGGCTTTACTGAAACGGATTGCGCGCATTCTAGTGGGTGCCGGCGTTAATCTGTTCCTAGTCTGCAAAACGGCAGATGTTATAAAAGTGTCAATTATTTAATACAATATTATCCTTTTCAATAACATCGATAACCAATAACTGGATCAGCTACAAATTCTCTTTTAAAAATTCTCCAAATTTATGCCTCTTTTTACAAGGAAGAAAATACCTTTAAAATTTATTTACTACAAACCTATGTCAGATATGCCATTTTGCGATAACGATAAAGCACATGCTTTGATAATTTTTTTTTGACATAAATTCCCTTTAATTGCAACCAGCATGCGCCACCTGGACTTTACTCCATCAGTAAAAAAATAACTTCAGTTGTCCTTCAAGATAGACATCAATCTCTATTTTCAATTCTTTATTTCTGTACTCGGGAGGCATACGACACTATGTGCCATCAGCTCGATTTGTGGATATGTATTTAGTAAAAACAATTAAGTTTAACATAATTTTGAGGTTAGTGTTGATTTATGAATGTACATATTATCTTACTTTCACTACACAAAGTATTAATTATTTAGTGTTTCTTTGTAAATATTTTTTTTTAATTTTAATTATCATAATTTGTATTTTGATGGACAAAGTGTTCTATGCCTGTAAAAAATTATAAGCCATAATACTGTACTCGAGAGGCATACGACACTATGTCCAATTTTTACAAAAGTGAGTATATTAAATAGAAATGGTATGCATCTTGGTAAAAGGAAAATTAATAATAGGCCAAATAAAAACTTATTGCCGCCTAAATGCCGATAGTCAGCTGACATTTAACATTATGTGTAATCCCCAACTACTATTATATAGATCTAGTTAGATGCATGTAACACCAAGTGATTATATAGTGTTCTATGCCGCTAAATGTGTTGCTAAAGATATTACTTAAAATCCGAGGCATACAGATATTATTACCTTGGTGTCTTAGGCCTCTGAATAAAAATGCACACAGTGTTAAAAGTCTACCCTGTTTCTCAGCTACCTTAACTAATTAGACTTGGTGTTGTATGCCCCACAAAATAATTTAATTTTCTGAATAATACTATATAGTTACCTAATTTTTGTAAAAATTGAACATAGTGTCGTATACCTCCGGAGTACAGATTTATTGTCTGCAAAATAACGTCTAAGAGGTGCATTTTTAAATTTATGAAAAACTTTTTAAATTTATGAATTAAAAAAGCTAATTCCTGTCAATAAACGAGGCAATATATAACAGTTATTTACTGTAATAGATCTAAGAAGAAATACGCACTAAGAAATAATAAAATGTACAAAAATTATTTTTAATAATTTTTGGGACTTTTCGGTATTGTATTTTATTTATGGGGTCGGTTAAGTATCCATTAAACTACACCGACCAAATAACCCATTAATATAAAAGCCTCGATATATATTAAATTTTACTGAGCAAAACACAGCAGAACTAAAATTAATTTAACTTGAAATTGCTAAAATAACACGACCCATAGAGCACCTAACTACTTACTGAATTAAAATCGGCGGCTATAAAAGCTTGTTCGGCTCCGATAAACATTGTAATAGGTAGAATTAATATTTGATAAGGATTTCCCAGCTGTTTTAAAGTAACCGCTAACAATTCCAGTCCGGAGAGGCCACTTCCACTTCCTTTTCTTCCCTTGTCATATCTGAAAACAATATTGACTGAAGTTGAATAAAGTTATGAGAAAGTTTTTTTTGGGAAAATCCCTAAAGAAATATAATTTAGTTAAGTTAAAATAAAATACAAACAGAGGGGACAACGTAGCATTCATTTTTTTTTCACGTAGAGAAAGCATTGTAATTTTAGGTTTTAGGGTTTGTTGGCTGTAAAGCTTAAAAACTACATGACGAAGAATACCGAAATTTCGTAAATGGATTAGGTTTCAACCCTGCATAAAACCGGGTAGGTATTTGGGTTTGTCATACAGAGTGGAATTTTTAACTGGAATAAATTCATCTTCTTTATTTGTTAAAAAATAACAGAACTACGGATGCGTTTCCTTTTAACTTGGCATCGTTTTTCGTGTCTTCATAAAATTTACCACTTTTTTGGGGTAGAAACCGCCTCAACTTCTTTTTTTTTTAATCAAAGGTATTGTGTGCTCGTTAGAAAAAGCATAAAAATTGGAATAGGACCTTTCGCTTTTCGGTAATGTAGAGGCAATTTGTTTTATTGTAAAAATTGTTGGAAATGTTGCCCAATTTTTGTCGTTACAAACCAATAATCTAAAGTAAAATTCATTCTTGACATTATGTACCATATCCGGGGTTATTTTTGGCGAATTTCCTGTATAAGTTTTGTTACTTAAAGTTTGGTTTTTAGGTGATCCCAAAGGAAATAATCTAAAGGATTAAGGTCCGGCGATCATGGCGGCCTTTCAATGGTACCCCATCTTCCTATCCGGAGGTTTGTAAAAACTTCAAAAATTCGATATATCGATATATCGAATAAAGATATGTAAAAAATAAAATATCGATAAATCGATAAAATTGATATATATTGATATTATCGATATTTATCGATATTATCGACACATCGACTATATCAATGTTTTTTTAATATCGATATTCGATATTGGAACTTTAATATCGCCCAGCCCTACGCCCGGCCGCTATTTTAAAGCTTAATTATTATGATTATCTTTTGTACAAAAAATGTATTCGTGTTAAAAATTATTGGGCTAATAGTTTAGGAAAAAAAGGAATTATTTAAATCATTTCATAAACTATAATTGGTATGTTAAATCATAAGCCCTCCGACGGCCATAGCTTCCTTATAACTCATTTAAGGACCAATATTTGATTGAATCTTTTTTCTTCATGTTTTCATAATTAGAGCCTCCCCTTGAAATGAAGGTACGGAGTTTTACAGGGCACATAAGAAAATATTGATAAATTTATAATAAAATATTTTATGTTTTATCGATATATCGAATAACGATATCTAAAAAAATAAAATATCGATATCGACATTATCGATTTATCGATACTCTCGATATATATCGCCCAGCCCTAATGGACACCATCATGAGCATCTTGGCACGTTTAGAAAATATATACTTTTACCACCGAGCAGTTTCTCTGGTAAGGTTTAATAAACCATTTCAAAACGGATACTTCACCGTATGCTTACCTGCAAATTCAGTCAAGATAAAAAACATTAAACATTGCCATGGACGCTTTGCTAACTGTATTTGCCGTTTGAATGTCAAAATACATTACAAATTTGATGAATATACAAAGACATACAGACAATAGACAAAGTTATTTGGCTCGCGATACTCGTGTATAACAACTATATTAACGCCTATTGGTTCCTGTTCTAATTTTGTGCTAATTCTATTATTTTTTATTACTCGAGGATAAAATTATAACACTCACAAATACTATACTATTAATCTCTAAGCTGTTCTAAAGTAAAAAACTACTCCACAGGGGCCACTTACACTTGGTTTTCTGCTCCTATTATATCTGAAAATAATATTTACTGAAATATTTACTGAAGTTGGATAAAGTTTCAAAGCTTTGGGAGTATTCGTTTTCATTTATATAAAAGGCGGTGTTCGAAAAAAAAGTTAATAATTAATGTTAATATAAAATTTCTGGAAGTAAGATAATGAAGAGAGAGAGAAATAAAATACAGACACGGAAAAATATAACTTTTATTTTTCATAAGGATTACAATTTTTGAGCCATAAATAATTTAAGGATTAAACTGGGAAAACAAGAAAAATAAGAATAAAAAGATATATAATAAGTGGTAAGTAAGTGTAAAACAAAGGCCAGCCATTGTAGCGGGTATTTAAGGTAGAACTAAATACTAAATCAATCTTTAAATAATAAACGGCTGAATAGTAGTCCGTCAAAGCAAAAAAAAAAAACGAAAACATTGTAATATTTTTTTAAGTTTAAATTTTTTTTTTTTAATGTGTAAATCCGTTACTAAACGAAATGTAGTAATATTTAATAAACAATTTAAGTTATTGTAGTGAAAGTGGTAGTTATAATCAGCAAAAATTATAGACGAAAGGCGCCATTTTAGCCCTTCTATGTGCTCGCACAGCTGAAAATAATATCGAACAAGATTTCAAAACAACACTGAGAGTATTGGTTTCTATGACGAAAGTTTCCATGTTCGATGATGTTACTAGGAAATTGTTCTTGAAAGTTTCAAATGCGAACAAAGGTAACCGCAGATTTTTAGCTGTAGCATATTGATATTATCATTCAAAAAGTCAATTTTGTTCTTATTCCCAAAAAGCATCAAGAATGACTTCAATGGATTCAACCTTAGATTGTGATCTAGAGAAAGTTGACTTAACATGCTTAAATCTTTGTTAAGCAAATTCGATTTATTTTAGTTAGTCGTTTATATAGTCTTGGCAGTCGAAATTAAGGTAAATTTGTGCATCATCTGTATATGCCTAAAACTTACAGTGCTTTAAAGATTTTAAAATATCTGAGGTATAACTAATAAATATAAGAGGTCCAAGGATAGACCTTTGAGGTACACCAGACAAAATTTGATTTGTTCTGAATAATTATTTTTATTGAAAACTTTTGGGCACCTGTTGTTGAAGTATGATCTAATAGGATTTAAGGATGATTCTTCAAAGCCATAATATTTTAATTTTGCCAGCAAAAGTGAATGATTAAGGGTATCAAAGGCTTTTGAAAAATCTAGAAAAACGAACGCACTATTTAATTTCTTATCGATGGCTGCCATTATATCACCTGTAATCTTAACAAGTGCGACAGCCGTATTAAAGTCCTTTCTAAAGCCACATTGACTATTCGGAATTATTTTGGTAATGACATAGTATTGAAATAATTGACCATACAAAACTTTTTCAAAAATTTTGGAAAGCAGCGGCAACATAAGTACTTATGATTTGAAGATCATTAAAAGTTAAAGGAGAATTAATTTTGGGAAATGGTTAACCAACAGAAATTTTCCATTTATCTGAAGAATAGTTAGCATCTAGACAACAGTTGATAATATGTGTGATATACTGATCTACGTGTTCTGTGTTTACTACAGTATCGCGCTTCTTATGGAAAGAATACCAGAGGTATCCACTTTTTCTTTTAAAAAATTAAATAGACATGATTTTATATTGATTGCAGATCCCGTAACTGGACTAACATAGCCTAAATATTTGGAGCTTCACTACTATAATCTCCACTTCACATCAGGTTCACTTGAAACTTGTTTATTATTGTCAATCTATTTTTTTTTCCAGCTCTTCTTATTTTGCTTTGATCAATGATCAATAACTTTTGAATTGTCTTTTTCACTATATCTATATTTTTTAGAGCTGCAGAGCTACCGATCTATCTGAGAGACCGGTACGATCGCACACTGAGGCCCATTTAACTTTTATTTGAGGTCAAAATTAACTCTTATTTGAGAGGTGCTGGGTTAATCAAGTTTCCATTGTGCTGAGGAAAAAAGTTGGATTTAAAAAAAAATTCCACATCACTTGTTTTAGAATCCCTGCTAGAGCTTTCAATAAAAATTTTTAAAACGCTTATTCGTATTGACCTACTTACCGTTTAACAGAATCCACACCAAATATTACAGTTAGACTTGCCGCGACCATGCAAACCAAATAAATTCCAGCTATTGTATTTATTTTGGAAGCAGATGGTGGAGTTAAGTTTGGTATAGCTTCTAGGGCTGCTCCAGGACAAAAGTTAGCCCCGCAAATGTCACCAGTATCTTGTTGAGTTGTAGAAATATTTAGGACTCCAGTAAAAGCTGCAGTAATATTATTAAGTGTTGAATTTGATTCATTGCCTATGACATCTCCGTTGCCAGATGAAAGTACTAAAAAAAATTAAAGTTAAATTTATTTTATATCTACTCTTGATAGTCGATAATTTATTGTTTACTAGGGAAATAAGGTGTATCCAAAAAAGTTCAGCATTTTTGAGACTTAATGGTTAAACATGAATATTTGACTATGTTAAGCATTGTGCAGTGATACTGTTGTACCAATGGACGTATAACCAAAAACAATAATATGTGGATCCATCCTCAGACGTGTTTTGTAGGGATGTAAGGTTAAATAAGCAACTCTCAATAAACCTGAACAAGCCCAATATACAGTGTGACCAGTAAAGTCCGCATCATGTGGGATTTTTTTTTATTAATAACTTTATTCGAAATTTGACTTTGGCATCAAGTTCTGCTTCGATTGGGATGAAAATTAAGCAAAAAATAATAGTCACGTGAGTCGCATTATCTGTCAAATTTAAATTTTTTCCAAAAAATAATTTAAAAGTAGGGTTATTTCTGAAAGTATTGAAAAAAGTTATTATAATTAGTTTTTTTAAATGCAGTTTCTGCCACCATGCAAAATTTTAGCTGCATAAGATAATTTTTATTTTTTACCCTTTGTAAATTGCACCACTTTTGCAAAATAAGACTCAACGCAACGTACATAAAACTTCTTAGTTTTGACAATGCTTTAATTCAGATACATTTTCTTTAAAGTTGCGCCATATAATATGTGTGTTTTTCTACAAAATCAAAATTGGGCTATTAAAATTTGGTCGCATATGATGCAAAGTTTATTTGATTCTGACCCTGTATAAGGTAACTTCATAAAATAAGTATTTTTGAAAACGTAGTTTGTGTCTGAAAGTAATACACCTTAATATTAAGACAAAAAAGAACACAGTGTCACCAGTTCATTAAGGAGGGAGTCACCAGTTCATTAAGGAGGGAGTATCAACATGCTTGCCAACCTATAACCTATTTCGCGTAGATTTATTTATCTTTTCTAGCTTATATACAAAATTTAAAGAAAATCAGTATCGACTTGATATTCTATAGGTAATAATTGACATATTTAATAAATATCAAGGAATTTCATAACTTATTTTAGGAGAATTGTAAAGCGAAAAATATCGGGTAAGATTTTTTTTAACATTATTATGTCATTGTCACTCATTGTTCTTTCACTATACAATTCTCCCAAAATTAGCAATGAAATAAATTGATATTTTTGTAATATATCAGATACTACCTAAATAATGTACCGACGATATTGATTTTCTTTAAATGTTACTTATTAAAATAATAAATTCAAAAAATCAACGCAAAATAGGTTATAGGTTGGCAATAGATTGAATGACGTTGAGAATTCAACCTTAAGTGGAAAATAAATTTTAGTGGTGGGTAAAAAATCAAAATTATCTTATGCAGCTGAAATTTTGCATGTGAGCTAGAAACTGAATTTAAAAAAACTTTTTCTAATAACTTTTTTCGATATTTTCAGAAATAACCCCACTTTTGAATTATTTTTCAGAAAAAAATTAAAAATTGACAGATAATGCGAATCACGTGACTACTATTTTTTTTGCTTAATTTTCATCTCGATCGAAGCAGAACTTAATGCCAAAGTCAAATTTCGAATAAAGTTATTAATAAAAAAAAATCCCATATGATGCGGACTTTACTGGTCACACTGTAGGTACTATATTGCAAATTTACAATTATTAAAACGTATTATGTCGTGTTGCATAAAAAACAATAAAAGATGGCTTTTTATCGAGTGATACTAACTGGATTATTTTTAAAGTTTATCGCAAATCCTAACCAAAATCTTATGTTTTTGCGAGATTTCTCGTTCTTGCATATTTTTGTCTCGTCTCACGAGATTCTCGTAAAAAACTCTCCTCTCGTCTCGCAGGAGACCGGACCGCTCTCGTCTTGTACTCGTCTCGCAGAAACGAGGCAAGAAAAAGTGAGACGAAAGTAAAACACTAGATAGATTAAAGTTAAAAACATAGTTTATATAACATTAAAGTTCATAGTTTCATATTATGAAATAAAATAATTATTAACATATTCATAAAATATGATTATACAACTCCTTGTATATTTTTCCTATATAGAAGGATGTGATTAATAAGTGATAATCATTTAAGTGATTATCGCTTGGTGACCATATTATAATTGTAATTCTTTGACAAATTCGCGGGTGCATGGGTAAACGGGTTTAAGTCAAAAAAACTGCTTTTGAGATATAATGAATTATGTGAATTGGGTTGTGGGGTGCGCAAAAAGGAATTAATTAAGATACATGACATAATTTTAATTTGGTAGACTAGTGTTAGTTGCTTTAGATATTTTGGTTTTTTAAAATATTTGTAATTTTTCTTTAATTTGATTTTTTTGTGACTTATACCATTTTGCACATAAAAAAATTGACTTAAATCTTTTTACACAATATATAACTGGTGCTTATAATATCGTAATTTATTTAGATGACATGATAATATTATTACAACTGAAATAGTTAAACATTCAAAACAAGATACCACATTACAGGATCAGCAAAAAACAGATAATAATAATTATAATGATAAATAACATAAGAAAAATGCAGATTCCCCTAAGTCCAGATATATAACCTTTTTCACACATGCATTGACGATCTGTTTATGTATATAGGTGTATGTCAGACATAGCTCCTTTTTCTCAAACCTATTTAAGCAAATTACTATGTAGTAGGTCATATGTCTGACTTAAATCATTTTGCCCATACCTATACTAGACATAAATGAATTAATGTTGATTTAAGTCTGACATAATACTATTTGACACAATATTTTTGACTTATCACATAGGGCACAACGAAATTACCGGTATTTAATTTGAAGAAATAGTCCATGCTTAAAGTGGAGTTGAAAGTATAGGAACGAAAGAAAAAACTCAAAGTCTTCCTCCACAAAGTTTAATAATAAATTAAATTATTTAGGAAAAGTCTCTACATGTTTCGAACGTAGTGACGTTCATCATCAGGAGACAGAAATAAAACTTAGTGCTGATGGTTTTAGCAGGAGAGAAAATGGTGTCGAACCTTAATGGAGCTTTCATGGAATTAAAAATCTGATATGCATATCAAACATAATATTATGAAGAAATTGATGAAATTTAAAAACATACTGAGTATGTGAGAAGTCAGTAAATAAGGTCTAAACCAACCAAATAAACTGGGGGGAAAAAGACAAAATTTTTTTATTAAAAAAGGTGTCGAAGAATATTTAAAAAAGGTCTTTTAAAAAAGCATAATTAGGTAGGGGATTGTCATTGTGAAGACAAAATTTACCAGAATTACATCTAGGTAATTAAAGTTGTAGTCAAAAAATTTTTTGTTTAGTGGGGTACTGAGGTTGTTTTTAAATTTCATCAATTTCTTCATAATATTATGTTTGATATGCATATCAGATTTTTAATTCCATGAAAGCTCCATTAAGGTTCGACACCATTTTCTCTCCTGCTAAAACCATCAGCACTAAGTTTTATTTCTGTCTCCTGATGATGAACGTCACTACGTTCGAAACATGTAGAGACTTTTCCTAAATAATTTAATTTATTATTAAACTTTGTGCAGGAAGACTTTGAGTTTTTTCTTTCGTTCCTTTACCGGTATTTGTTAGTCACATTGACTTATCCCATTTTACCCATACGTTCTAGAGCAAATTTTATACTCAGTTCTGACTTAAACTCATTTTCAGCTAAAATTGACTTAAACCCGTTTACCCATGCACCCGCGAATTATTTCAGAAGTAATTTCTATCAGTTCTTGTTACAAAATGGCAAAAGAAAGATTTGATAAAATTTTGTTGCCACAAGTCGACGATACTATTAAAAATGTGAAGCCAAATACCGAGCGTTCAGACAAATATACAAGGTGTTTATTTGAAAACTTCCCACCTCGATTTTCCTGCTTTAAAATGAAAATTTGGAAAATCGCTCGGACCCGTCGATTTTTATTGCGAGGGGGACATCTTTTGCGTATATTGTCAATCTTCTTACTTCAAGCCCCCTAGGAGGGAGAGGGGGTAAGATCTAAATCTTAAATGGATACTCCCATTTTATATAATTTTTTTGGATTCTGCATAAAATTCTGAACATTTTTTAATAAAAGAATTATTAGTCTATACTTAACAGTTTCCGAGATATTTACTCTTGAAAAATGACATTTTTGAACTTTGACAGCGTCTAGCTTAGAGCAAAACAGCTTACATGTCCCTATCTTCGATTTTTATTATCTTTCCAATAGTGTGAATTTTCGGTTAAACCGGATGTAAGAAATATAGTACTTGCGGTTTGACCGGAAGTTGACACTATTGGAAAGATAATAAAAATCTAAGATAGGGACATGTAAGCCGTTTTGCGACGTACAGTTAGAAAGCTAGACGCTGTCAAATTTCAAAAATGTCATTTTTCAAGAGTCAATAATCCGGAAACTGTTAAATATAGACTAATAATGCTTTTATTAAAAAATGTTCATAATTTTATGCAGAATCCAAAAAAATTATATAAAATAGGAGTATCCATTTAAGATTTAGATCTTACCCCCCCTCCCTCCTAGGGGCTTGAAGTAACAAAATTGGCAATATACGCAAAAGATGTTCCCCGCCGGGTCCGAGCGATTTTCCACATTTTCATTTTAAAGCAGGGAAATCGAGGTGGGAACTTTTCAAATGAACACCCTGTATTTGAAAGCAGTTTACTGAGTTTTGCCTTGCACAAAGTTGCAAAATTGAGAAAACGACAACAGACGAGGATTTGTGAAACATTTTAAAAGACTGGGCATATAATATACGAAAATCCGATGGAAGCGATTATTAAGAAGGCGTGGTCAAGCTTTTATGGAACAAAACGGCCAAAATGCTCCAGGAACAATATTTTGAAAATATAATCGCCGCATAGATCCATTCAATGACATGGTTTTTCAAAGCGCCCGTTTTGCCCGAAATGCAAAACGAAAAGAGTTGCAGGCGGTACCTCGTGCACGAAAGGAGAGTTCCACAGCTTTGACGAGAGAGGAAATAGAAAAAATTGCTTTTAGTTTGGATGACAATATCCCAGATGGGCTTCAACGGAAATTTTTCCGCATGGCTGCATCCGAACTAGTATGGAGGGGAAATTAAGCTGTTTTTTTCCAATTGGAATATTTTAAGGAGGAAAAATATAATAACGGTTCTAGTACCGGTCGTCTGGAATACAACCCAATATTTGCTAAAACGGCGCAAGAAGGAGCAAGTCGAACAAGTGAAAGTAAGTGGCTTGTAAAAAATCTTGTGAATCCGGATTTATGTCCAATACGATTATATTTTAAGCTAATGTCCAAAAGAGGCGAAAACATTAAAACTAATCGATTATTTTTGATGGTCGCTCAGAAATGAAAACAGAATGATAATTCCCCATGGTTTTAGAATTGTCCAGCAGGTATTAACATTATAAGAAACTGGACAAAAATGGGAGCAATCAACATCGGCCTAGATACTTAAAATAAAAATAATCACGAATCACTCTAATAGAGCTTCAACAGTAAGTACTCTTAGCAGTTTAGGCGCTAATCTCCAGGAAGTCATCAAAATAATGGCCATAGCTCTATAAATTCTGTTACTCTCTATCTCCAGCTAAGCGACCAGCATCATATGAAGATTTTGTCGCAAATGAGATCCGAAAATACACCGTCATCTACTTCTAATGCTGAAGCCCAAATTCAAACACCTCCAACCTATGATAATAATTCATCCAATGGTTGAAGTTTTCACTATAATAATTGTAATTTTGTTATTAACAATAATTATTATAATAATGTTTAAGATAAGAAGGATATAATAATATGTACTTTATTTCGTTGTATAATCTTTTGAATACAACTCGGATGTTTCGGGATTACCTAATACTTTCACCTGACACACAACGCGATACCGACAACACTACTCCTCCTTCGGCGTCGTAGTGTTGCCGGGTGACGCGTTTCGTGTCAGGTAAAGGTATTATTCGGTAATCCCGAAACATCTTGTGGTATTACATTCGAAAATGCAACAGTCATAAATCGGAAACACACAAAAACGTAGCGGTTGCCTTTAAAATTTTGATTATTAAAAATATTCTAAAAAGTTTTTATTAAGAAAATAATTGTATTTTTCTACGACCATTGAACAATACAGGTATAACATATGCAATTTTGATAAAGTTATGTTAGTCATAATCCACAGAGTGAGTTATAGCAGTTGTGATATGAGCTCATAACCCAACAGTCTTGTCAGTTCTCGACCAATCATAATATCGAATATTAAATTGATTCATATCCAAACAGTTTTAAAGCGAATAGCGTATTTAAACAAAAGGTCGCGGCTGCCAAGGAACACCAATGTTATGTCAAAAGGTAAATTGTGAAGGAATATTTTTGTGACAGTAATTATTTATTACATATTAGTCAGTTTATTCTTATAAAAAAATGAGTTTAAGTGACGAAGAGGATATTATTTGCACACAACCAAATATTCTGCAAGCAGCTAAAACTACATCTCAAGAGTTATTACCAGAAATATCCCGAAAAAGTATAAAATAATGTATTATGACTTTATGGGAAGCGAAAAAAACGTAAAGTCTTTCTCCGAAAACATTTTACTGGCTTATTTTGGAGAGCTGGCAAACAAGTATAAAGCTTCAACACTATATTATATGGACACAATATTCTATGCTAAGAACTACTCTGGTAATTAACAATAGTTGATATTAGCAAGTATGGCAAATTGCGGGCATTTTGAAGCGAAGATCAGAAGGTTACATTCCGAAAAAGGCCAAAGTTTTTACACCTGAAGAGATAAAATAAATACTACATTGGTTACACTTTATATGTATTGTCTTTATTTTTCCTCTAAATCTATGTAGACTTTTAATTCTAAGTAAATAAAATATAATAAATTCTATAAATAACAGTTGTGTGGTATTTTTGTTTAACCCTGTATATTGGTCATAGAAAAAGCATAGTATTTTACTCGCATGTAATAACTATAACTGACTCAGATGATTACGTGATTACGACCCTCGTCTTCGGCTCGTGTCGCAAACTTCATCCTCGTAAGATATAGCTACTATTACATGCTCATCAAATAATATACTATCGATTACGTCGTGGCTTATTTAGCTCATGAGAAAACTTCTACTTACTCTTGTTGTGCACATAACAATTAAATGATTACAGCTTAAGAGGCAACCCCCTAGAGACCAGAAAGGTTCCTGCCATGTAAGCTGATGCTTTGCCGTACAACAAGACGATAAGACCTTATTTAACCTGACAAAACACACTTTCTCAGTAAATGGATTCCGGGGCTTAATAGTTGCAACATAGTTTTAGAATCACCTATTATAGCGTAATGTTCTCCGCAAAGTACTTTATCATCGATAATTAATGGGACATAATTTGTGGCAGATTGTCTTGAAGGGATTAAATTAGGAGGACAACTTAATATAATAATATTAATGTTAGTGTTAAATACCCACGTTCGTCATCGCCAAAAGGCTTCTAATATTTTAAAATCCTTTTTTTCTTTAACGGGAAAAATGTTTGACATTTTATCTCTGTTGACAGGTAACAAAATGTCACTTTTTATGAAATTACTTTTTTCTTGGATATAATATACATATTTATAAATAATATAAGTAAAGGTAGAAGGTAGATATTTAATTTTAGAACATTTTATTATACAAAAAGTTACATTTTCTTTATATCAAAAGTACAATAATTATTATTAAATGTGCATTGCATGAATGACATGTTTCTTTTACCATTCGGTACAATAGTCGAATTTTCTGATGTTGAAATTATATTTTTTTCTGCTATGGACAGCACTGCCACACGTTCAAAACACTTTATTGGCTATTTCTGTCCTGTGTGCTACCGATTCATCAACATACCCTTCAGCGACTGTTGATGACTTCCAACCGCCATGTTTCTTTAGTGTCATCAAGTCTCCCCCAGATTTAATCTGGGGGAGACTTGATCAGGATCAGGTCAATTTGACCCAGATCACTAAAATTTGATAATTAGGATTTTTTTTTACAAACTGATCTGATTTGTAAGTGACCCGGTCACTGCATCACCCGCAAATTTCGATCACTTAAAGTGAACTGGTCAGAAGTAAAAGGTGGGAGTTGTTTTGACAGATACTTGGCGTAGCCTAACCTCAAACCACAGATAAAAATATAAAATATTTGCCCGCAATCCAAAATTTAAAATCGGAGGATTCGGAGGAGGAACTAGCTATAATAGTAAGTAAAAGTGTTCATTTCTTGTAAAATATAATCAAATCGAGAATAACCGTAACCTCAACAAAATTTACGTGACAAATGACACTGACGTAGTCCGAAACATAATAAAAGCCAGTTTTATTTGTAGTGCAGTAAAAATAAATTATGACCTGGGCAAAATTGCAACACAAATGATTCTTTTTGCATTTTATTGTGAAAAGTGTATATTTTAACATACTATTCAAAATCCCCATTAATCCTGGCCCCGGAAATCAGTCAAAATCCAAGATGGCGGCTGAATTTTGTATTTTTAATTACAAAATCTACAACTTTGTTTTTATAAGGTGTAACTTGGCAAAAATGTTTAAAATACAAAGATAAAAGTATAAAATAGGTAAGACAGGAATCACTCAAATTGCCTATTATACATTAGAGAAAACTTTATTTCACATTAGACTGGAGGTGCTGTCACATCCTGTATTCGGATGTATATAAAGAATAGACTGTTCGCTAAGTCATTTAAGAGCGAATATCTAAATTGATATCATAAATTTTATTCTGTTTGAAAGAATTTTTTATTACTTCTGAAAGTGTTTTTCAGTATATTATAGTGTGCTTGATTACACCAATAAATCAGCAACACCACTATAGGTCAATTTTTAATTTTTGAAGATTCCACTGCAGTTTTAACAATGTCAACATCAGCATCATTAACTGAATGAATGACTGAACAACCATGCTATCGTATTTCTTCAGCGATTATATTAATTATTTTCTGCTTGTTTTTCTTATTACTGAGAAACATTTCCTTACTTCCTGTTAATGTCATATCTGGTGTGAAGTTCACGGAGGGGAAAATTTTATTTGTTCGACGATTATGGGTTATGGGTCATGTATTTTATTGTGTTTTCTGATGTAAAACCATCAAAAACTGCAATTGCTTGCCCATAATTAGCTGTCACAAACGACGCATGACATCTTGCTACATCCCTGAATGTACTGTCATTATACTCCATGGCAGGCGATGCAGTAAAGACCCTTCATCGAGCAAATAACTTGTAATGACTTGTGTCACCTTCTTCCGCTATGGCAAATAGCTGAGAATTATTTGCAGTTACATGCTCAATCAACGCCTTTGATAGCTTTGGCTTGTCTGGTTTCAACAATACCGTTGGACTTTGAAATAACGCAGGAGGAAAGGAGCACAGTTCCTATTTCAATACTTCCGCAAGATCAATTTCACTGAAAGTAGATGACGGTTCGTATGATGGTAATAAAAAGTACAATGTAAATGGCTGCCTTTAAATATTTGAAAAGTAAATACCTAATTATTTAAATCGCCGCCATTTTGAAAAAAATAGTAAAGTGTTATCTTTGTATTTAAAACATTTTTAATAAGTTACACCTTATAAATACAAAGTTATAAATTTTGTAATTTAAAATATAAAATTCAGCCGCCATCTTGGATTTTGACGGATTTTCGGGGCCAGGATTAATGGGGATTTTGAATATGTTAAAATAGACACTTTGCACAATAGAATACAAAAAGAATCATTTGTGTTGCAATTTTGCCCAGGTCAAGGGAATTTATACACCATATTGACTGCACTATTGATGCATTTTGGATCAGATCATTTAAGGTCAGTTCATTTCAAAGTGAACTGATCGAGGATGCAAATAAAAAGCAGCTAAGATCAACTTCACAACGGCGCGGCAGCCAAACCGACTGGGTTGTCATGTTTTTCCACTTTATAGCTTGATATTCAAAGCTATATAATATAACGAATTTATCGAGATTTATAGGCGAATAAATTTGGCATTGTTAAAATAGTATATTAACGTACACGTTTTATAAAGCATCATTGTCCATGTACTCGAACTCGAAAGCAGGAAATATAGTTGTTCCGGTTTAACTGGAAGTTGATTTTTTTGGGAAGATAATAAAAATTGAAGATAGGGACATGTAAGCCGTTTTGCTCTAAGACGTACTTTTAGAAAGTTATAAGCTGTCAAAGTTCAAAAATGTCACTTTTCGAGAGTCAATATCTCGGAAACTATGAAGTATAGACTAATAGTGCATTTAATAAAAAATAATTATAATTTTATGTGGAATTTAAAAATGTAAAAATATACAGGGTGTTCCATTTAAAAAAAAATAATAACGTCAACACTTGACAGTTGGTGACATTACTAACATATATGGTATAACAGTCAAATAGTAAAATTTTAGTCCTATAGATTGCCCAAAACCCAGATCCGATATCACTTTTCGTTCGCCTGTAATTAAGCCGTTCCTGAACATTTGCCCAACCCTGTATAATACGTACGTTATACTATTTTTTCTAATTTGTAGTTTTTTCAATAAAAAATACATATTTTAAAAGAAAATAAATCCTTCAAATTTTGTAAATGTTTATGTCTAAATTTTATGTTGGTAATGCTATTTTTTTATCATTGTAGCCTCTGGACAACAAAAATTATTTTGCGAACTGTAATTTTTTGATTTATTGACCCATTTTCACCACGGGATTCTAAAGTTATTTTAGCGATATGAGATTTTAAATTGGACGGAATACGTTGTGTGATCCTTGTACATTCGGTACATATACAGAGCGTTCGGAAATTCGGGCGATTTTGCTACTTTTTTTCGAATTTCAAAAGACGTGATTTTACGTCACGGCATTGCAATTTAGTATAGTGAAGATGGAAAATTCAAATAAAGTTAAAGTTAAAATCGACATTGGAAGGTTACTAGATTGAATTTTGGATAGGATTTGGCAGAAAATAATAGCTTGAAGCATCTAGAAAAGATGTATTTATAGATTTATACAACCAACATACATTACTATTATCCACACAGAATAAAAAAGTAGGTTATCAAGCTATTTTTCCTCTGCGAAAAATGGGTTTTCTCGTAAATCACAAAGGCCGCGCAAGTCAATGAAATAAAACATTTAAATGTTACCAACATCAAATAAAGAAAAAACCCGTATCGAAATAGCTTCATAACGATACGCAAATGCGTATTGTAATAGACTTGTTACGATACCAAATTAGAAAAATTTAATTATTTTATGGTAGAACGAACGTTCTAATTTCGTATACTGCCGATACTGCCGTAGTTTATATGTTTGATATTGCTAACTCAAAATATAAAACAAGTAAAAGGTAATATTTCTGCTGATATGAAAAGTCACATATAGTTAAATGCTTGCAATAAACCTACAAGTATCTATAAGAAATAAAACGACTTTATATTCCTGTAAAAATGTAATCTAATAGGTACCTATATAAATATTGTTCATAACAGATCAAGGCACGATCTTATCAACAAGTTTTTATTAGCCAATTATTTGTTTAATATGGCTTGTTGTTGGGATGGTCTGATTCACCAACCGTAAAAAACTCACAGTCATCTTCACAAATATATTATAAGTCAGTTTATTGGGGTGTACATGTTTTGGTACTAGAAAGTACCATCATCAGCACTGAAGGGCTAAAATAAGTTAAAAGAATAAAAAAGGAAGGACAAAACAGATTAACGTAATTACCCCATGTGTATATTTTGTCCTTCCTTTTCTATTCTAATTATTTTTCTATACTCATTTAGGCCCTTCGGTGCTGATGATGGTACTTTCTAGTACCGAAACATGTACACCCCAATAAACTGACTTATAATATATTTGTGGAGATGACTATGAGTTTTTCCCTATATCTCAACAGCTCCACTCTGAGATGATGGACTACTTCCGTAAAGTTTTAAAAAATGTTCTGGTAAGTAACACCTAGTACTGGCTAAGAAACGACGTGCGGAAAGAACAAACGATCCAGAGTTTTTGTTAAAATGGTTTGAAGAAGTTTCGAGTGGAGAGGAAGAAAATGCCGATAGTGAAGATCCAGACGAGTTTGAAAAAGACATTTTTACTCAGAGCAATCATAATTCTGCCTCAGAACAGGAGGCTTCGTCGAAAGACGAGGGGGAAGAAAACCTCGGTGAAAATTTCTTTGTTATTCGTAAAGACGAAACTACACAATAAAAAAGGAGAATATCAAATTTACAAGTATGTACGAGATCACATAATATTAACTCATTTATCGGGCCCCAAACGGGAAGCTCGAAATGCAAAGACCGATACTATGACACTAAGTGCTTAAAATTTTTTATAAATGACAGTGACAGTGTTATACGAATTACCGTCACCTCTATCAATATTTATATAGCAAAAATTCGAAGTAAATTTAAACGTGGTTATGCAAGACCTCGAAAGAGAAATCCGAGTCTACCTTGGCATTTTATCTTTTATAGGAACTCTGAGGAGCTCCAGAAAGGATGCTGATCAAATATGGGATTATTCTAAAGGCAGTGGAATAGAAGACTGCTATCTGTTTTTCTGTGTATGAGGTTGAAAAGATTTAGATTTCTCATGCGCTGTCTTAGATTTAACGGTATAAAAGATAGGTATCAAAGAAAACAAATCGACATAAGAGAGCTTTTTGAAACTTTTCTGACGGCTTTTCAAAATATTTTTCGTCATTAATATTTACTTGTGCATAAATACAAAGCATATCACGAATTTCCGCATTGGAAAATAAATTTGTAGAGGCATTACTAAAAAAATTATAATATCTACGTATTGTACGTAGAAAATTAATAACTCTGACAGATGATAATTTGTGTAACATGTTGCTGCCTTAGAAACGTTGTTGTTTTTAATCAAGGCCAGCCGTGATAAATAATACTCAAACGAATAAGTACATACAATTATTTTTAATATTTTAGCATTCTTGCATTAAAAATATCAAATGCGATTATCTCGAAAATGGTTGCTCCTAGCGACTTCAATAAATTATACATTTCTGATGTAAAAGAACTAAAGTAACTATTTTTTTTTTAATAGTCGGATCGATATAAGAATCCTAAACAAAGGTATGCCAGCTAAAAGAAATGGGCCATGCCGTAGGCAGCGCCCTCTACTGGTTACACAAAAACTACGGATAATTTTTTCTCACCTGAAAAAACCCCAAAACCCTTAATTTTGTGCTGCTATGTCGTTTCGTTAAGAAATAATCGCAAAAAAAAGAAAACAAAATGAAAACTTTGGCACCCTGTATCTTGGTTGTTATCAATCTTGGGATAGGGCAAGTTTAAATAAATCGCATTATTTCGCCCTAAGGAGTCTGCTGTTGCTCTGTGTCCCATTACTTTTGGGACACCCTGTATACTCTATAAAACACTTATATTTAGGATATTATAATTGTAATAGTAGCAGCCCGCGCGACCAACCCAGTGACAAAACACCACACGCCTAACGAAGGGTTAAACATTTTAGAAACCCTACTATGCTCGTGCGCTCTTTTGACACACAGGTCTTTTTCCAGCAAATAATTATTCTAAAATAATCAACCTATTTATAGACAACAAATCTTACCTGCAGAGCTAATAAGATTTCCCCAAACTTGAGAAAATTGGTAAAACATAAAAAATACGCCGAAGAACCTGGTCACTACTATATCGGCTCCTATGCCGGTTACTTGCGAATATGCCTCCGAAAGTATAGTTAGGAAGGTGCATTTGGCGCACCAAAGGGGTCCTCCTCCAAAACCTACTGCCAGACCAGCTGGTATCATGGTGTAAAATTTTGGATAGAACTGCGACATGATGAAAGGCATGTAGGCAATAAAGGCTAGAGCTATGGTCCATTTTGCGCCTAACCATCTAAAAAAAATGTTTATTAAAAAGGTAAATAATCATAATAGGGTAGAGTTACCAGCCGTCCTGTTTTAGAGAATAGCGATGCTTCAAAATGGGTAGGCACACAATAAAATCGCAACTGACAAAATAGCGACCTGTTCAATAGCGATATATAGAACTGGTGGTAACAGCAATATTATGTAAATATTAATTATTAATTAAAGTTCTTTAATTATTTTTAAACTAAAGTCGATTCACTCAGTAAACCTGCAAGATGGCCGACATGTCATATGACAAAAGTCATATTCCAGCTAAATAAAATAAATTTTTGCATTTTCAATGACTTTTGTCATATGACATGTCGGCCATCTTGCAGGTTTACTGGCTGAATAGACTCTATCATATCGAATATTTCCGGAAAAGTAGGTTATTTTAAAAGAATAAATTCTAACTTAAGTTTCCTAAAAAATGGTATTCAATACAAGTATATTCAGTGGCGTAGATAGCTTTTCATTCTGGGGGGGGGTCTCGGGCTATTTCCCCGCTGGAGGCGCCTCGCCGGAGGCGCACCGCCGAAGGCGAAAAATTTTTGGGGTGCCACGCCCTAAAATTTTGTTTTGAGCTCTTAAAATGTAGCTTTAAAGTATCAATTCAACAAAGTTTTCCCTGTTATTTTGAAATGGATAGATTTTTTAAAAAAATATACCTATTTCTTATACAGTGTCACCAGTAAAGTCCGCATCATATGGGATTTTTTTAAATTAATATCTTTATTCGAAATTTGACTTTGGCATCAAGTTCTGCTTCGATAGAGATGAAAATTAAGCAAACAAATAGTAGTCACGTGATTCGCATTATCTGTCAAATTTTAATTTTTTCCAAAAAATAATTAAAATTTGTCTGAGAGTGATACACCTTAATATTAAGACAAAAAAAGAACACAGTGTCATCAGTAAAGTGTTCATTAAGAGGAAAATTAATTTTAGTTTAACTTAACGTAAAGTTTATCTATTTTTAACGATTTAATTTAAAACCCCTTTATTTCATTTTTTATTTTCTTACTTTCAGACACAAACTACGTTTTCAAAAATACTTATTTTATGAAGTTACCTAATACAGGGTCAAAAACAAATGAACTTTGCATCACATGCGACCAAAATTTAATGGCCCAATTTTGATTTTGTAGAAAAACACACATTTAATATGGCGCTACTTTAATAAAGAAAATGTATATGAAATAAAGCATTGTCAAAACTAAGAAGTTTTATGTAGGTTGCGTTAAGTCTTATTTTGCAAAAGTGGTGCAACTTACAAAATATAGGTAAAAAATCAAAATTATCTTATCCAGCTGAAATTTTGCATGTGGGCTAGAAACTGCATTTAAAAAAACTTTTTCTAATAACTTTTTTCGATACTTTCAGAAATAACCCCACTTTTGAATTATTTTTTGGAAAAAATTAAAATTTGACAGATAATGCGAACCACGTGACTACTATTTTTTTGCTTAATTTTCATCTCCATCGAAGCAGAACTTGATGCCGAAGTCAAATTTCGAATAAAGCTATTAATAAAAAAAAATCCCATATGATGCGGACTTTACTGGTGACACTGTATAACGTAACGCGAACGTTTTGACGTTTTTATTTTGATAAGCGCTAATGGAATTAAAAGGAGATAATTTTCTTTTTTTCAACAATCCTTTTTCCTTGTGGCTTTGAATATGTTGATTGTAATTGTTTAACTTACGTATCGTGATATTGTCTTACTATCTCTGGGGGGGGGGGGTCCAGACCCCCTGGACCCCCCGCCATATCTACGCCACTGAGTATATTACTACATTTCCTTTATTGTTCTTCTATTTTATATTGTGCTGGTGGGGAAATATTTGATAAATCACAAATTTTACAAAATAAGGCAACGCGGATAATTTGAAATTGTGACAAATATACAAAAATAAATTTTATGTTAAAAAATTTAGATAGGTTGAAAGTTAGAAATTTAATTTTTATTTAGTATGTATCTTCTTAACATAGTATAAAACAAAGTCGCTGTCGCTGTCTGTCCGTCCCTACCTATATATTCTGCTTAAATCTTTAAAACTACGCAACGGATTTTGAAGCGGTTTTTTTTAATAGATAGAGTGATTCAAGGGGAAGGTTTTTATGTATAACTAGCGACCCGCCCCGGCTTCGCACGGGTGCAATTTCAGAAAGTGGTATGCCGGGTACTAATATTTCGGGTTTGTTCGGGTTTGTATTTTAATTTTAACAGCGGGTTGCAACGCATGCCGGGTACACGCTAGTGATACATAAAATTAAAAATAATTTATTGCCTAATTGTCTAAAAAAATTTGGTTCTTTTAATTATGACCATCATAATTATAAAACAAGAAGAAGAACAACACAAATTTTCATGTGGATAGAGTGTCTAAAATATTAGCTTATAAGTCTGTTTATATCTACGATGATATTTTGATATTTCAAACATCTCTGTTTAGTTTAGGAGACAACGTCCATAATTCACTAATGAACTTTAACTTCCCTTACCACTTTATACCTTGCTTTCCGCTAACTTTACTTACAACTTTCCAGAAAATACACATACATAATAAATCAATATAGGTAATAAGGAAAATTCAACATTTTTTTTATTATTTACAATTTTTATTTGAATTTACTGAAGTATAATAAATCGCATTCTTTATGAGTCGTTTGCTCAAAAGATTTATGGCCAGAAAAGGGTAAAAAGGTCGCGCTTCTGATAAAAAAAAATGTCATAAGCAAATGCTTTCTGAAAGTTTTTTTTGTGCTAACGCTTTCGAAATGTAAAGGTATTGCTTTGCATAATGGCCAAACAGCAAGTAATGCAGGATTGCCATGTTATTTCGTTCCAAAGAGACAAACAAACAATGCATTTGTAATTTTTAAATGTATCTCAAGTTTTTCGAGGTGAGACGAAATTGGAAAAACTATTAAATTTACAGAGAAAGAAAAGCACGAAGTCTTTTTCCACAATCTTTATTCATCGAAAAACTAGGCGAACCTAGTATCACATCGACATGTTTCGAGTGTAGAAACACTCATCATCAGGAAACAAAGTGAAAAGTAAAATGCTGATGTTTTTAGCAAAAGAGAAAATAATGGTGAGATTGAGCCGTAATGGAGCTTTTAATGGTGTACAAGAAATGTAAAATTGAAAAATCAGAAGGTCGACAATCAAGACTCCTGAATACTGAAGAGTCGAGGGTTAAGTGTAGAAGCACACTGTGCCGTGCAGAAAATTATAGGGTAGTAAAAATTAGGGAGTTTTGAAAAACATATCTGTAAAAAGCATTATTAAATTACTGAAACATCCTGAGTTTTATTAAGCCCAGTCAGAAACATGTGAAAATGTTGGGGTAAGATGTAAAGAAAAGAAAAAAAAAGTTGTTTTTTGGGTCAAAGCATCTGTAAAAAATAGAAAGGGGAATGTAGTAAATGAAATTTAAGAAGTGTGGTAGATTAGCTTACCTTTTGGTTAAAAAGTAAGAACAGTTGGGGTACCAGGCTTTTTACGGCCCAGTTACCCCGCCGGAGTCAGAGCAGACACATTTGGTGCAAAAAAGCTTTTAAGAAATTTTTTAAAAAATTTGTGTTCCTGTTATAGAAAGGTGCTACTGCAGCCAACACGCGTAGGATGGTAAATGAATCTGAACTTGACATTGTAAAAGGGGAGAACAAATGACAAGCGTTTTGGCGGTCAAAATAAAGAATCCTCAAGTATGCCAGGAGTTTATAAAAATTTTGTAAAAGTTATAAAGGAGAAAAGCTCAATTAAGGTTCAAAATTGCTTAAAATATTAAAAATCACTTAAAATACAAGATACAATCAATACAATCCCTATAAAATAGAAAGAAAATTACATTCAGAAATATGTTGCTGAAAGGGTTGAAAATAGGCATCATAAGTATTTGTGTGACGACCTCTGTTGGTAGGTTTATAATATTGGTAACAGTGTAACTCAGTATTTCGACAAAGTAAAAAGTGACTATCACAGTGCCATCTATGAGTAAGAGGTAAGAGTAATGCTTTTTACAGATATGTTTTTCAAAACTCCCTAATTTTTACTACCCTATAATTTTCTGCACGGCACAGTGTGCTTCTACACTTAACCCTCGACTCTTTAGTATGCTGGAGTCTTGATTGTCGACCTTCTGATTTTTCAATTTTACATCTCTTGTACACCATTAAAAGCTCCATTACGGCTTAATCTCACCATTATTTTCTCTTTTACTAAAAACATCAGCATTTTACTTTTCACTTTGTTTCCTGATGATGAGTGTTTCTACGCTCGAAACATGTCGATGTGATACTAGGTTCGCCTAGTTTTTCGATGAATAAAGATTGTGGAGAAAGACTTCGTGCTTTTCTTTTTCTGTATCATTTAACTCCACTTTGAGTATGGACTACTTCTTCAATATTAAATTTACGTTTGAATCTTATTTTTTTTATTATACAGGGTATCCGGTATGTATACGGCATACCTACTCGGGAGCGTATAGGGGAGGTCAAAATAACTCTACTTTGTCATATAAAAAGAAACCTAAAGTACCCCTTAACGGAGATACAGGGCCCCAAAGAGGTACCCAGCGACTTACCTTTCCGGCTCTAACCTTTGAACCGACACGTATAATTTAATGAAATTTTAGTATTTTGTGTAGGCCATAGAGACGCATAAAACCGGTATAACAGAAGCCGGTAAGTTGTGGTTCGAAACCCCTCTGTAGGTCCGGTTTGGCTGACATGAATTGGGGTTGGCATTGGCAAAAAGGGTCGCACTGGCCTATTTGCTTGGCGCTAAGCCTCTACTTAACTACTACTACCACTAAGGAATAAATATCTTCGGGAAGGATTTTCGATAAAATCTTGTTTTTTTATATTACAATACCTAGATAATTTTGTCGACGAAAGCGTCTCCCACAGAACGTATTGCTTGAAAAATCAAAAAATTATACACGCTTAAAGAATGCGTAACAAAAACAAGCCGCACAAGAAATAAAATAAAATGAATAAAAAATTTTGAAAATTAGGATTACAAGAATCGTATTTTATAAAACTCCCAATTTCAAAAAGTACTAATTCTTAAATAGGTATACAGTGTGTCCACGAATAGAGTTTGGAAGAGGAAAAACTTTTATTAGTAGGTAGGTATAGAAGGAAAAGTAATTCTTTATAAAAACGTTTGCTTGTGCTGAAACTACAATTTAGAGTATCAGATTTGCAATTACTGTACAGGGTTAGTCACAAACAACATTTTCAGTTATTTGGATCTTTTTTTTTCAATTCCTTGATTTATTAAATGAATTTTGCTAGTGTTGAAACTACAATTTCAACTATTAGATTTGCGATTACTCTACAGGGTTTGTCAGAAACAAAGTTTTTGTTTCTTGTATTTTTTTTCAATTCAAATTTTTAATTCCTTTTGATGATTGACTAAATCATCACTTTGGGAACAAATGGTTTGGAAGGTACCTACCTATGGTTCAAATAATCAGTTGGCACGTAAGAGTCCCGATCTCACAATTATCGACTTTCATGTATGGGTATATTTGAAGCCACATGTGTATAAAACCAATTTTGAAAAAAAAATAAGAGTAGTTATTGCAAATATCCCAATACAGCAAGTTAGGAACTATTATCGGGAATTCAGATGTCGAGTTGAACTATGCGCTAACTCGGTGGTACCACGATTCAATAAAAGTTCTATAACTTATTATTGAATGAATTGAAGAAATATGACATGTAATAATAAAAATACTTCAAAAGTAGGCAAATAAAAAATGATTTTCTTACAACAAAACTGTTACTCGGCCTGATATAAAATCATATTCGAAGTAAGAAAGCAACAAGTCGTTTGCTTTTACGTATATAATTTATTTTAACGAAATCCAAAAAACGAAAAATGTTGTTTCTGATGAACCCTGTATAGTAATCGCAAATGTGATATTTGAAATTGTAGTTTCAGCGGATGACTTTTTTTTTTATACCTACTAATAAAAAAGTTTTTCCTCTTCCAAACTCTATCCGTGAACACACTGTATGTATTAAAGTGTTATATTTCATGTCACTCAAATGTAAAGTAATATGTAATAATATTATTAAGTATCAGTAGTCAATAAATGATTAAAAAACTTATACATAAGATAAAAATTTCGTTAAAAGAAATGATCTTTTTGTTTCAACTCTATTACCTGATAACGATCACCGGTAAAAATATATTCGATAGTATAAGCGAGCCGTATATGGCAGCTAGCGTAAATGTTCCAAGAGCTGCTTCGGAATTAATAGAGCTTTGCAAGTTAGATGCACCCCAAAAGGCTGTAAAGTGTATCATAAAAGCAAATCCTATTATAAGAACATTTTTCCATATTCTCCATGATTCGTTCGGTCCATAAACGGAGGCTTCATTGTCGTCCTCGGTTTTTACTCTTTGAAACTTGGAGTCCATGACCGGCTGATCCCTGAAAAAAAAATAGTTTATAATTTTTTCAATTTTGATAAGAGTAGTTAATATAAATTGCATATTCTAGCATAATCCTAACGCTTGTTCGATTGGTGACGCCTGTGGTCAGAATATTCCTTTTAGTTATATTAAAAACAACTTTTTACAAACCCGAATCAATACATAGTACTTAGTTCAAAACTAGAAAAAAAACTGACGACATACGTTCTTGTTTATTAGATCTTTGCTATTTCAGCTATACACAAATTACACATATTATAAGTAATATTGAGATAGACAAGGTGTCCTAAGTGAACTATAGTCAATAATTTGGAATTAAGTTGATTGGTTAAAAAGAAAGTAAGAACTTCATATAAAATTGTGTCCTCTGTCCACTTACTACGAAACTACAGCCCCCTAACTCTTAAGATGATTTTTGTCTTAAATATTTTTGAAACCTTTGCATATACAAATTTAAAATTATGATATTTTGGTAAACTTTATACGCTGAATAGAACTGTGGTCCTAAAAATGTCGATATATAAGAAATGTCGCCAGAAATAGGGGATAGTGTGGTAAAAATAGACATAACTTTTTTTAAGCTTACTTTTATACTTTTTTATTTGAGATATTTTACGAAAAAAAGGTACAATTGATAAGACATGACTGGATGCGCCGCGCCGTATTCTAGATAAATTTATCTAAAAATTACCTTACATTTGAAAAATCGTTATTTACTCGTATTAACAAATCCTAAAATTTTGTACAAATTTAATGTAATTCATTAATTTATTCAATAAAACAAACAATTTAGATACCTTAAAACGTTAAATAAAATACTATTCAGTAAAATTCAATAACCCATTATTACGTATGTTATCGTATTGTTCGGATGCTTGAATGGATCGATGATTGAAAACGGCACATCCAGTCATATCTTACCGATAGTACCTTATATGTCAGGTTTTTCTAATTTGACATAAAAAATATAAATGTTAGCCTAAAACAAGTTATGTCCATTTCTACCTCACTATCCCATATTTCTCACCAAATTCGTAAATATCGACATTTTTAAGATCACAGCGTATAAAGTTTACCAACATATAATAATAATAATAATAATAATAATAATAATAATAATATTAATAATATTAATAATATTAATAATATTAATAATATTAATAATATTAATAATATTAATAATATTAATAATATTAATAATAATAATAATAATAATAATAATAATAATAATAAACACAGAAACCGAGTATATCCAAACAGACGAACTCCATATCAGGCGTGGTATTTTCCAAGGGGACTCACTTAGCGCCCTGTGGTTCTGTCTCTGTCTTAACCCACTCTCAAACATACTTAATAGTACAAAGCATGGCTTTCATCTCAGGCACAATAAAGAAAACCAACAACAAATAAACCACTTATTATATATGGACGACATTAAACTCTACGCAGCCATGGAAACCCAGTTGAAGGGCCTTCTCAAAATCACGGAAACATTTACCTCAGACGTCTGCATGGAGTTTGTAATGAGTAAATGCAGAGTACTCCACATAAACAAAGGCCAGTGAAAAGAACATCATGAGGTTCAAGCAGTCAATAATAAAACACTAGACAACATGCTCAGAGACGAAACATACAAATACCTAGGATTCCATCAAGGCACCAAACTAAACCATACCCACATCAAAACAGAGCTTATAAGTGAATTCAAAAATAGACTTACCAAACTGATAAAAACCAAGTTAAATTCCAAGAACCTTACTAAGGCCATAAATACGTATGCCATACCTACTCTCACATATTCATTCGGTATTATCAAGTGGTCCCAAACAGACTCAGAAAATATTAACATCCTCATACGCTCTGAACTTACTAAACACAAAAAGCTACACCCCAATTCATGTAAAGAAAGGCTAACAATCAAAAGAAATATAGGAGGAAGAGGAATTATAGACGTAACATCCCTGCACACAAGGCAAATCCAAAATCTCAGAAAATTCTTTCATACTAAACATGCCAGTCTCCACACAGCGATAAGCAATGCAGATAAAAACTATACGCCCCTCAACCTATCCCAAACAAACCATCCAGCAGACACATACAATGATACACAATTACAACAAGATAAAATCAATACCTGGTCAGAGAAAATCCTCCATGGACAGCATAGATACCACGTGAAACAAGATTACATCGACAAACGATCATCATATACATGGTTAAAAGATGGTCAGCTCTTTCCCGAAACAGAAGGGTTCTTACTCGCTATTCAAGATAAAGTTATAGCAACAAGGAATTATCAAAAACATATAATCAAAGACCCGGCTATAACAGACGACACATGCAGAAAATGCCACCTCCAGAAGGAAACAATTGACCATATTACAAGTGGATGTAAAATTCTTGCTGGCCAAGAATACACAGCAAGACAAAACGTAGCAGCAAAATTAGTTCACCAAGCACTGGCCATAGCGTGTAAGCTCGTAGAAAACTCAGAACCATACTACAAATACACACCAACATCCATACTCGAAAACAAATATTTCAAACTGTACTGGGATATAAATATTCAAACAGACAAAACAATATCCGCAAATAGACCAGATATCACTCTTCAGTTAAAAAAAGAAAAAACCACATACCTAATTGACATAGCTGTTCCTAGTGATAAAAACATCCAAACGAAATCTCCAAATACACAGATCTGGCAATGGATCTAAAAATACTTTGCATGCAAGAAAAAGTCACTATTATCCCTCTTATTATGTCAGTGACAGGTCTTACACCAAGAACATTTAAATCACACCTGAAACAACTAGGAATCAACACAAACATACATCGAAACTTTCAGAAATCAGTCATTCTAAAAACATGCCATATTGTCAGATCATTCCTTAATAATTCAGAATAGTAATAATAGAATATGCACTGACTTGGCATAGCCCGTCAGTGCATATAATAAAATAAACCACAGTTGTGTGAGAGGGAGAAAGATAATAATAATAATAATAATAATAATAATAATAATAATAATAATAATAATAATAATAATAATAATAATAATAATAATAATAATAATAATAATAATAATAATAATAATAAAATAATCACAGACCGAACAATAACACACAACATTCCCGACCTAGTACTTACCTTCAAGGCTGAAAATAAAACAATCATTGTTGATTTTGCCGTTCCCCTTCCAACCAACATCGAGAAAACTTACTCTGAAAAGATAAATAAATACTTACCCTTGAGCGATGAGATACGCCAAATGTGGAACATGGAGACAGTGGCGATAGTACCGATAGTCATCGGCTCGACTGGTGAAATACCTAATGATTTATTTGTCGGATGTATATCCTTTGATCTTATGATACTTTCGAAAATATCATGATATTTTCGAACCCTGATTAAAATATATAAAGTTAATACGCGTAGAATTTTCATGATCCACCCTGTATAGTATCTTTTTCCAAAAAATTACATTTAAAAAAAATTAATTTGACTGATCCGAGCGATTCTTGATTAAATGCTGTATATTAAGTAGGTATTTTCTCCAATTAGAAAATTACACACTTATTTAGTCATGTTACTTTGACTGAATTGAAAGAACAATTTGTTAACCGCACCTGTATAGTCTTAACATAGTATAAAACAAAGTCGCTGTCGCCCGTCTGTCCCCTTTCATATTATGTGCTTAAATCTTTAAAACTACGCAACGGATTTTGAAGCTGTTTTTTTTAATAGATAGAGTGATTCAAGAGGAAGGTTGTTATGTATAATATATACATGCATAATATTGTAGAGAAACACTGATAAATTTAAAGGTTTGTTCGGGTTTGTATTTATAAATCTTGACGTGATGGTGAACTCGCCTTATTATCTCAGAGAAAGCGCTGCAACGCAGGCTGGGTACACGCTAGTAATAAATAAAATAGATATCCCAGAATTATATTGTGGCATGTTCTAATCTAAGAGACAATATAATGCATGTAATCAAAGCAGTTAAACACTGCAATTAAATATTATGTATTAAAATATTCCGTTTATGTGGCTGTGGTTTCTGCTGGTGGCTAAATTGACTAATCTGTCATCCAACTGAAGAACAGGGTCGAATTTGTGAATTTGGTAAAATTATTCCATTATGTTTGTTTCTCTAAAACTAAAAATAAAACTCTATTTAAGCTCTTTAAGACTTTTTACCAAAGCCTTTACGCGGTCGATGTTGCTTCGCGTTTTTCGTAGAATCGCCGCCGAAACCAAGTATTCCGAAATGCAAAATTAATAGATAGCTCCTCGATGGTGCTAAAAATTCAATGTACCGGGTGGTCAAATAAGCGAGGACGTCGGCTTTATCTCGGAAACCATTATTCGTACAACTTTCGGAAAGATTTTTTTATGAGTAAAGTGGTCAAGAGAAATTGCTGGAAATTACTTTTAAGTTCCTCATTTCGCCGCAAGGGGGCACAATTAAAAATTTTTTTTTAAATTCTAAATTTCTCCAAAAATTCCCGTATTAAGGGATAACTCTAAGTACATCATTGGAAAGCTGAGACAATTCTGCATCATTTTGGTTTAAGGCTCATTGGCGTACCGACCTTGATAAGAGTGGGAGGAGCTATTGAAAGTGTAAACATTAAAATCGCTGTAACTTCTAAACGACTTATCCGATTTTACTAAACTTAAGCTTGCTTGGAAGGGGAAAATAAGCATCTTCAATTGCCGTATCCAATAGTACACGATAGTGTTTAATAAAATTGCTAGCGCGCGCAATTTGTAATAATAACAGTTTTTTCGATTTTATCCCGAAAATTCAAATCATACGGTATTACTATGACATTATATTCGAAAAGTAGATTAACTTTGCAAACAAAGATGTGAAGACCGCAGTTCGATATCTTTGTTCGTTTCAGAGTTATTGCCAAAACAATAATTTTTAATACAAATTGCGCCCTCTAGCCATTTTATTAGAAACTATCGTGTACCATTAGATACGACAATTGAAGGCACTTCCAAAGAAGCTTAAATTTAGTAAAATCGAATAAGCCGTTTAGAAGTTACAGCGATTTTAATGTTTACACTTTCAATAGCTTCTCCAACTCTTATCAAGTGAAAGTGTAAACATTAAAATCGCTGTAACTTCTAAACGACTTAACCGATTTTACTAAATTTAAGCTTGTTTGGAAGAAAAAAGGTAAGTACCTTCAATTGTCGTATCCAATGGTACAAGATAGTTTCTAATAAAATTGCTAGAGGGCGCAATTTGTATTAAAAATTATTGTTTTGGCAATAACTCTGAAACGAACAAAGATATCGAACTGCGGTCTCCACATCTTTTCTTGCAAATTTCATCTACTTTTCGATTATGATGTCATAGTTATACCGTATGGTTTGAATTTTCGGGATAAAATCGAAAAAACTGTTATTATTACAAATTGCGCCCTCTAGCAATTTTATTAAATACTATCATGTACTGTTCGATACGTCAATTAAAAATTCTTATTTTCCCCTTCCAAACAAGCCTAAATTTAGTAAAATCGGATAAGTCGTTTAGAAGTTAGAGCGATTTTAATGTTTACACTTTCAATAGCTTCTCCCACTCTTATCAAGGTCGGTACGCCAATGAACCTTAAACCAAAATGATGCAGAATTGTCTAAGCTTTCCAATGGTGTAATCAGAGTTATACCTTAATATGGGAATTTTCGGAGAAATTTAGAATTTAAAAAAACAATTTTTAATTGTGCCCCCTTGCGGCGAAATGAGGAACTTAAAAGTAATTTCCAGCAATTTCTCTTGACCACTTTACTCATAAAAAAATCTTTCCGAAAGTTGTACGATTAATGGTTTCCGAGATAAAGCAGACGTCCTCGCTTATTTGACCACCCGGTACTACTTAGTACTGCGATTTTAACTTTCAAAATGCGATATTAAACAGTGAATTAGATAGAAAAAATCTTCCTTTTAAAAACAGCAAGAAATGTTCCATTTAATTTACTGTAAATATTTTTTGATTTAAATTTTATTTAACTCGTAAATCTGTGTTATGGTGCATACTGCTACGAACCATGAACTGAGTGGTAACTTCCCTAAATTTCTAGCCATCTATCCAATGTTAAATTATATTGCTTTTATGAAACGAACTAAGATAGTTTAACAATAGTTGGTTACATCATAAAAAAATGATGATAACTAGTAAAACCTTTAAAAGCATGTAAATAATTTCTTCAGATTATGGAAAACTAGAGGGTAGGAGGCCGATCGCAATGGATTGGATTCGGTCCCAAATTAGCATCGGTAATTCAGCTTAACGAGTCGCCGTAAGATGGCGCTCGTGTTCAAAGTGGGCTATCAAATAAATGGTTTCTTGTGAATGCAATAACTATTTTTATTTAAATTAGTTCTTTAAGGAACAAATAAGGACTTTTAATATATGAATTTACACTTACTTTGTTATACTTATTAGTAAACTCGGCCTGTATAAAGTTCCAACGATGCTTGGTTTTTAAAATACAGGGTATAAAAACATGCCAGCTATACCTTTGGAGCTAGAAAGAGACTTATTTGGCTGCGTTTCCTCTCTGAAAAATATCATGTCTTACACCCCGACACAAAGCAAACTCTACTTTTATAAATTGTACCATTATTAATTATAAATATGGAAATCAATTACAATACAACGTTATTTGTCTTGTATTGTCTTCAAACGTTATTTGTTATTTCGAAAATAAAATGTCAATTTGTCAAAAGTAAAAGTAAAAAACGAAGAAGACGACGACACCAGCCCACTTGCGACGCGAGAGCATCTATCGGCCAATAGCGAACTAACCAAAAAACCGGGACATAATTTGAAAATGCTGCCATTGTCGATCGGCCTCCTACCCTCTAGTTCTCCATACTTCAGATTCAAATAGCTGAGTATTTAAAGGTTAATAGTAAGAAAAGTTTTTATTTTTTAAGACTTATGACTTAGTGCCAGGGGTACCTACCTAAATCAGAAAAGTCATTTCTACTTATTTTTCTTGAAACAGAAAAGGATTACCTACATAATGCAAAAATTAAACATTAGGAACCTAACCTTTACGAACAGACATTTTAAGAAGAAAAATTCAGATAAAATTAAACTTATTACTTATCGATGAAATTCACTAATTTCCAAGGCACACAATAATAATTATGATTCATAATGATTTAACGTTTAAAAAATAATAAAACAATTTTAACCTGTAAGTTTTTGGTCAAATAAATAATAATTGTGGGTACTTACTGGCCGCACAAAAGTAATTAAAATTCAATCATCATAATAAATAAAAGGCACCGAAACCACTAAACATTTTGAAAACGTAATGTAAATGTAACAAAAAGCACAAAAACGCAATTCATAATTCGGTAACTCGGAGTTTGGGCCCATTACGGATCACTACTAATCTGAGGATATTATTATGTCCCAATATCAGCTGATGACAAATTCCTGGTATTATCTGTCAGAAAACGAGAGAATTCGTAGCGTTTTGTATAGTAATTTTCAGTATCAATAACACAAATTTCATTAATAGTTTTTTTCTGTAAAATAATTTGCTTCCAACATTTTCTCCGAGTGCATTGCAATGTCCATAACACATTTTCAAGGTAAATCCAAACTGAAGGGCCTATTTACCAACATCAACTTTTCATAAACTAAAACCACTCCTTTCAGCGTTATCATCTTATGACAATGCGCCATTCATTACAAGGGCTAAGCTGCACAGCTTTCATATTTCATGACAATGCAATGCTCTCCAAACTGTCTCGACTACGGCATAGGTACATAGTATATCCTAGCATGTATACAGAGGCCGAGTCAAGGTATTTATATTTTCACAGGACACATAAGGGTTTATCTTGTATAAGCAAGAACAACTTAAGGCCTTTAAACTGAAGTTAATTAGAGAATAAATTCTGCATCTTTTGGCAAAGCAATAATTATATCGCAAAAAATAAATATTGACCAGAAAAATTACCTTGTTGGACTTCCGTTGTCTTTATTTTGTCACTTATTACGCCGTTTCGTGTTACTAACTAACCAAAACGTTGTGTTAAATACTAAAATAAGGACAACGGAAGTCCGACAAGGTATATTTTTTTTATACATTTCCATGTATATTTTTCCTATATAGAAGGATGTGATTAATAAGTGATAATCATGTAAGTGATTATCGCTTGGTGGCCATATTGTATATAATTGTAATTTTTTGACAAATTATTTCAGAAGTCATTTAATTTAAGACTAGGCATATAGTATGCGAAAATCCGATGGAAGCGATTATAAAGAAGGTTGCAAGGTTGTTACATCAAGCTTTTATGCGACAAAACGACCAAAATGCTCCAGAAACTATATTTTGAAAAATATAATCGCCGCATAGATCCATTCAATGACATGGTTTTTCAAAGCGCCCGTTTTGCCCGAAATGCAAAACGAAAAGAGTTGCAGGCGGTACCTCGTGCACGAAAGGAGAGTTCCACAGCTTTGACGAGACAAGAAATAGAAAAAAATGGCTTAAAGTTTGGATGAAAATACCCCAGATGGGCTTCAACGGAAATTTTTCCACATAGCATGGAAGGAAAATGAAGCGTTTTTTTTACTGTTTTGAATATTTTAAGGAGGAAAAATATAATAACGGGTCTAGTACCGGTCGTCTGGAATACAACCCAATATTTGCTAAAGCCGCGCAAGGAGGGCAAGTCGAACATACGAAAGTAAGTGGCCTGTAAAAAATCTTGTGAATCCGGATTTATGTCCAATACGATTATATTTTAAGCTATTGTCCAAAAGAAGCGAAAACATTAAAACTAATCGATTATTTTTGACGGTCAATCAGAAATGGAAACAGAATGATAATTCCCCATGGTTGAAGAATTGTCCAGCAGGTATTAACATTATAAAAAACTGGACAAAAATGGGAGCAATCAACATCTGCCTAGATACTAAAAATAAAAAAATCACGAATCACTTTAATAGAGCTTCAACAGTACTCTTAGCAGTTCAGGCGCAAATCTCCAGGAAGTCATCAAAATAACGAGCCATAGTTCTATAAATTTTATTACTCCCTATCTCCAGCTCAGCGAGCAGCATCATATGAAGATTTTGTCGCAAATGAGAGCTGAAAATACACCGTCATCTACTTCTAATGCTGAATCCCAAATTCAAACACCTCCAAGTCCTCCAACCGATGATAATAATTCATCCCACGGTTCAAGTTTTCACTATAATAATTGTAATTTTGTTATTAACAATAATTATTATAATATAAATGTTTAAGATAAGAAGGATATAATGTACTTTATTTCGTTGTATATTATTTTGAATACAACTCGATGTTTCGGGATTCGGTAATCCCGAAACATCTTGTGGTATTACATTCGATAAAACCTTTGTCTACCACATCAAACAAAAAATAAAAACTATTATAACTAGTGCCAAAAGTAATACGCAATGCTCTCTCAAGCAAATTTTCTTTTAATCGGATGAGCTTAGTTTCCATCCCAAAAATTCTGTTGCTCGAATAAACTTAAATGAAATTATGTGGTAGCTGCATACAAAATACACTTCCTATTTTGAATTAGAGAATAGCTTTTCCTTTCATTTTGTTACATCTATTCCCAGAGGCATTTTGTAATTTAATGAGGGAGTCGTTAATTTATAATAAATCCTATTGACATAGCTTTATTTCTAGTATAAATGTACTAAATTAATATAAACAAAAACTTAAAATTAAATTTCAAAAATATTACAAAGCATTTAAGTAGATAGGTATCATACATTTTGTTGTTATGATTATTTATCATTTTATGCAAGTTACAAAAATTTTTAGGGGCAATAAAACGTTTCGACCACCGAAGAATTCCTGCTACATATCAGTATTCTATTACGTGGTTTTGTTTTATTAAGATTCATAATTCTAAACGCTCTCTCAACGCATTTTTTATCTAGTCCATATTAAATAAATGGCTAGTGTATCAAACCCGCTTTAGTGGTAAATGAATTCCAGATTTGCTAGAATAGTGTTTTTTTGTAGTAATCAGTTCCATTAGCAGCACAGTCTTGTTGAATAATAAACAATTACTTTTAATGAAGCAATTTTGTTAAGAAATAAATTGTATATTTTTAAAGCGACGCATTTTGTTTCCAGTACAGTGTTTTCTCTACAATTAAAAAAGCTAAACAGCGTCCCCAAAAACCTATAATTTACAAGATGTAGGTAGGGGTTCGCAGCGATCGGCAATCGCCGTGCGCCGTATTATTAGTTTTAACGTATTTGTTGCGCAGGTCACATCGTTGTTCGTCTTTTAGCTGTAAGGCAATAGAAGATTCTTATTTCGCACAATCCATCATTAGTATTGGACTTTATAATCTATGGACGAATTTTACCAACCCAGTAAACCATATTGCATAATAGATGATCTTATTATGCAATATTTAACGACATGAACAATACACACTAGAAGCTATTTAAATTTTTGAAAACTACAGTACCTACTGATTTTTAGGGGTAAGTATATGCTTTATTAACCGTAGCAAGCAAATATTATTATGATTAATGTCACGTTCCATTACAACTGCCAGTTAGAACTAATACAGTATATAAAACCAGATTACACCCCCAATAGAATTTGATGATTACTGTGAGTATTCAGAGCAATAATGGCTATAAAGCATTCTATGGTAGCATTAACTCCTATTTCATATTGACTAAATTACCGTGATATTATCAGTACACAACGGTATAGCAATTTTCGTTGCCTTACAGTAGAAAAGCGCGTTGCTGTCACATATAGTATTAGTATTAAACAGTTGTATAAAGAGTATTTGAATTCTTCTTAGGAATAGAAGGCTTTTTCTAAGTGTATTCGGCAAAATAAAAAGACAATGTACTCATTTTTAATTACGGGATAAGCTACGTTTTCACCTCCCTTTGTTATAATTGCCACATTTTGTCAAAATGCAATTAAATCACTAGAAAAATGCATTTCAATAAAATGGGAAAGAAATAAAAAACCTAAAGTCTTCCTTCACAAAATTTAATAGAATAAAAATTCTCTAGGGGTCTCTACATGTTTCGAACGTAGAAACGTTTATCATCAGAACAGACAGAAAATTTATTTAGTGCTGATGGTTTTAGCAGAAGAGAAAATGGTGTAGAACCTTAATGGAGCTTTTATGATGAGCATTTCTACGTTCGAAACATGTAGATACCCCTAGAGAAGTTTTATTCTATTTAATTTTATGAAGGAAGACTTTAGGTTTTTTTCTTTCTTTTCCATACTTTCAACTCCACTTTAGTAGATTACTAGAATTTACAAAAATCACTATATCTAGTAAAATTTCACTAGACCTGGCAACACTGATTGAAAGTTCAGACTTGCACAATTACGGCGAGGACCGTCATCTGATGGCGATGATGGACACTTTTAAGAGAGATGATCAATTAAAGCATAAGAGCAATGTATCAGAATATTTTAGTTCAAAATTTTTTAATTATTTTACTTTTACCATAGGTAATATTTTTGATTTGGAACACCCCGTAGATATCTAAGGATCATAATTTGTTAATATTATTTTATAAGACATAAATCAAACAAGTGCATTAGATGATCAGACTGCGTCAATTGAAGTCAACAACCAGACCTGATGTCTTCTTGTATCCAGAACAGCTGTTTTTACAAAAAAAAAATTGTGTGTGCTTAAGACCACACGACAGAAGTGAAAACTTCAACAAGGTGAAATTAACAATATCAAATACAATTTTTCAATTCTGTTTCTTTTAGGTTAGGTTCGTAAGCAATCATAAAAATAACAAACTTGGAATACGGGATAATTTTAGTGCATACGAAAAAAGATATTTCCTAAAATTGAACAACCCTTGAGTTTTTACATCTTCAACAGAAGTCAAAAATCATAATAAATTAGGTCCACGAAATAAGCAATTACGGTAAACCTTACTTCACCCTACGTAAATATATATTTAAAAAATGCCAGAACATACCTGAGACGCAGACGAGTGTCTATACAACGCACACTGTTTGCGGCATGCTCTTTCATATAACGTTCATTTGGGTCAGGGTCAGTTCGGATTGAATATAGGAGTCGAATTCGAGCGTAACACAGCCGTTGCCGTCGCGCGTGACGCGTGGCGCGACGCGTGACGGCTCAGTTTAATTCAGTGCCCACAAAAAGTGCTAAACGCGCCTAAAGAAGTTTTCACTTCAAAAAAACATTGTGTGTGCTTAAGACTACACGACAGAAGTAAAAACTTCAACAAGGTTAATTCACTTCCCACAAAAAAGTGCTAAACGCGCCTAAAGAAGTTTTTACTTCACAAATAACATAAACTTGGAATACAGGATAATTTTACTGCATACGAAAAAAGATATTTCCTTAAATTGAACAACCCTTGAATTTTTACATCTTCAACAGAAGTCAGAAATCATAATAAATTAGGTCCACGGAATAAGCAATTACGGTAAACCCCACTTCACCCTATGTAAATATATAATTTAAAAAATGCCAGAACATACCTGAGACGCAGACGAGTGTCTATACAACGCACACTGTTTGCGGCATGCTCTTTCATATAACGTTCATTCGGGTCAGGGTCAGTTCGAATTGAATATAGGAGTCGAATTCGAGCGTACCACAGCCGTTGCCGTCGCGCGTGACGCGTGGCGCGACGCGTGACGGCTCAGTTTAATTCAGTGCCCACAAAAAAGTGCTAAACGCGCCTAAAGAAGTTTTCACTTCAAAAAAATGTGTGTGCTTAAGACCACACGACAGAAGTGAAAACTTCAACAAGGTGAAATTAACAATATCAAATACACGAGTGTCTAGACAACGCACACTGACTGTTTCCACGTCGATACGTCGATACTGAATGCGACCGATGGCGGCATGCTCTTTCATATAACGTTCATACGGGTCAGGGTCAGTTTGGATTGAATATAGCAGTTGAATTCGAGCGTAGCACACCCGAGTCTGACGCCTGACGCGTGACGGCGACGCGTGACGGCTCAGTTTAATTCAGTGCCCACAAAAAGTGTTAAACGCGCCTTAAGAAGTTTTCACTTCAAAAAGGGGATTTCTCGTGCCCTAGCGCATAAAATAAGAAAATACCGAAAACCTCCCGGGATCTTGGTATATGCTATAAAACGATGTTTTAATAATGTTACAAAAAAAAAATTACTAAAATAATATCCCTTTTTTATTATTCTACTCTTAACACAGTGAAGCGCGTTCATTACGTCATAGGCATGCCCGCTATTATTAATCTCCTAGAAACTTTTCAGCTATGCAAGCCACTTTAAAATTAAAATCCGTGATGTTGTTTCTAAACCACATACTTGCAATAAACTCGTTAAAAACCAATTTATCCACCTTTTTGATGATTAGTTTATTGAAGTCGAACCTAAAGGGATTTGATGTTTAAATGGTATTTAAATTTAGAAAATATCGGACTGGATTACAATAGAAGGAACGCTTGTTGACGTAACCAATCAACATGATATTTTTTTACTCCTATCTATTTGGAAGAAAATAATTGGGATTTAAGACAGTTCTTAGTAAATGAAACGTTTTTAATAAGAATTAAAAAAGTTATTATTAAAGTTCTACTAATACTTGACCAAATTTAATTAAAAAATTATAATATTTGTATATTACCACATCTTTTTGTTTATTTCTTTTCAACATAAAATTAACCTTGTTTTTGATATTTCCATCCGGTTGATGGAAAATAATTACACTCGAATTTAGGAGTTGTGATCATGCTATTTAAATATCGCAAGAAAGGCAATGATGTCGAAACAATGGGAAATAAATTGCCCCCTAAAAGTACTGATATTTAATAATCTTCAAAATCAATAGGCAACAACCACCAGGTTGTTCGCTATTTTTACATTCACAATATTTCTTTTTAAACTTAAGTAGTAGTATCTAGTAATAATATGTTTTATTTAGGAAAAAGCTACAAATAAATATTTTTTAATACATTTTTTTAACAGATTTTTATAGATTAATTTTTAAATTTTAAACCTTCCTTTAACAAAAACAGACAGAATAGTTAAACATTCTGCAAATTGTATTGTCAAAAATTCATCAAATTGTGTAGATCTATCTAACTTCAAGTAATTCTGTAAAAATGGCGCGGTAAAGTGAAAAAGAGAAGAGGTACTAATGATGCTTGGCTATGGAGATAGGATGCGTACCCAAACAGAAGTGTGTAAGTTATTTAACAATAAGTACCCAAACCGAGCACCAATATCTCAATCTGTTGTTAGTAAAATGGTAAAAAAATATAGGGATTTGGCAGTGGCGTAGCGTAGTTGAAGGGGCGGAAGCTTCAAAGGTAAGGTCGTAGATATTTTTTGTTATGGGGAGGGGTAAAAGAAAAGAAATAGCGGTTGGGTGCCACGCCCTTAAAATATAAAATACACAATATCCTCAAGAAAATCACAAAAAAATTAATCAAGTAAAAAAAAGTGCTTCGTTTTCATGGCTCATTATGGGTTCCTGGGGGGGGGGGGGGGTAATCACCCCCTTATCTACGCCCCTGTACAAAAGGCGCCTCACTGCTAATGAATAATTTCGTTTTTTTAGTAAATTTTGGCCTGAGAAATAAAATTTTTGTTTCGTCATGTCTAAAATGGCCACATGAAAACAAAATATGAACACGGCATGGGGAATTTTCTTAAAACTCTAAAATATTTTATGCATACTTATTACATAATAATATAAGCATATATTCTCATTGGCGACAATAACACGCTTTTAAAAAGATAAAATTTAGTTTCTAGTAAATTAGAGATTTCAAGCAATTTTTAATTGTTAAAGCAAAATAACTGAAAGAATACAAATTATTGGTCGTGGCAAAATATTTTTATTATAAACTAAATCAAATAGTGAAAATAAAATATAATCTCGAAATAGGTAACAGGTTTATTTTATCTCTTTCTTTATTCTAAAAGTTATAAACAAATATTAACCTAATTAAACCACATAAAAATACTATAAAAACAAAGAGAAAAAGAGCTTCACAAAATATCATATTTGCCAATAATATTCTTCCGATAATGGTTATCTTATAATATAAACAGAAACAAAGAACTAAAATATAATTATAATAATAATTGTAATAAATAATGAGGATTTTGTTATATACTTAATTATTATTTATATTCATAAACATAGTAAATTTCCTCTTGCTGCGATAGGTAAACAAAAATTATCAATTATCATGTGAAGTGAAATTGAATTAGGAACTACTGGGAGAGTGGGAAGGGGGCGCCATTTGGGAAAGGGCTCAAAGGGCGGGGGGGGGGGGCGGTCGCCTTCCCTGGCCCCTTGTACGCTACGCCACTGGGATTTGGGGTATGTTAGAGACAATTATATTCAAGGTCGACCTAGGATTTCAGAAGATGTGCAGTTAAATGTTCTCTTAGCTGTCCAAGAAAACCACCATAGTGCTACTCGCGGTATTGCCACGGAAAATAATATTTGTCAAGCAACCGTATTGAATCATTTACACAAAAATACATGGCATCCCTATTATACGGTACAGTTGGTTCCTGGACTTAATGAAGATGACCCGGATAGAAGAACAGAATTTTGCAAAATAATGATGAACAGATACATTGAAGATCCTCAAATTTTATAAAGAATTGTGTTCTCTGATAAGGCAACGTTTACTCTAAATGGGCATGTGAATCGCCAAAACTGTCGATATTGGGCTAAGGAAAATCCGCACTGGATCATGGAGTATCACACACAATACCCGCAAAAAGTGAATGTTTGGGCTGGAATTGTTGATAACCGGATTTTAGGTCCCTTCTTTTTTGATGGTACATTAAATGGCGAACTGTATCTAGAATTTTTAGAATTTGAGTTTATACCGGCACTTGCTGTACTCTATCCAAATCCAGATGAGCCAGACATTCCCAATAATAACTTACGTTACCAGCAAGACGGAGCACCAGCCCATTACACACGCCCGGTGCGTGAGTACTTGGATACAGTATTTCCTGGCAAGGGGATTGGTCGACGGGGCTATTTAAAATCTAAAGTATACTTTAACAGACCTAACAATATTGATGAACTTAAAGCTCGAGTAAGGCATGAGGTTAGATTAACCCTTGAGCGCCCAGCCTACTAAAAGCAACGTAAATGCCCAACCGGGGTCCCCAAGGGACCCCATAGTAAATAAACATATGGATATGCATTAAAGTGTATTTTAATTATCAAACACAAGCTTAAGGTTATAGTGTTCAAAATATTTATTAAATATTTAAAAATTAACTTACAACACCTTCTGAAGAATATTAACAAAAGCAAAACAAATACTAATATGTAGGTATTATACTATTATCTCTGAGGGACCCCACCTACCTAATAGCGTTATAACCTGGCACTGTCGCGGCGTCGGCGGCTCAAACCAAACTAACACGTGCTAACACTATTTTCAAGCACATACCTAAAGGCGCAGTTGCCAGATTTTTTTTATTCCAGAAATACTAAGGAAAATACTGTACTGGGGTCCCGCAAGGACCCCGCTTAGGCATTCAAGGGTTAATAGAGCCCCAGGTAATCCATAACGTTTTGGAAGAATTTAAAGATCGACTTGCATATTGCCAGGAAGTTGGTGGCGGTCAATTTCAACATTTATTAAAATACAATTTAATATAGTCTATGTAAATATTATACCTAGACTAAATAGATGTAAAAAGTTCATTTTTAATTGTAGTTTTCGTACCAGAAAAAATGTCAATATATCGAAAACCGTTGATTTTGGATTTATGGTATGTTATTCAAAAAGTGTTCAGAATGTATCGTAGAATTTAAAAATAATATAATATTCAGAGTGTTCTATTAAAAAAAATCAATGTTGACGGTATATGTTCTTCTTGAGACAACCTGTATACACATTTCTTATGTCAAAAATTTTGCAATTAAAAGTAATAATCGACATGTCCAAGCGTTTTTCCAGAAAATAATCACCTGAATTTTAAACGAATTTATTCCAACCTTTTTGAGCACACATGCATCATCCAAAAAGGGCATGGTGGAAACTTTTTCTTTCTGGAATCTCCGTTCAAAAATTGGCAGGTATTTTTTTTTTAAATGTCAGGTCCAATAAAGTACTAAATAAATACAAAAATCCGACGCGAATGGTCAAATGGTGAGGTAATCAATATAGTGGACTGTAAGTAATGTTTGGCATTTTCATAGTTCATCTTGCACTCCAAATTCTGGAGGCTTATGGGAGAGTAACATTAAAGGGGTAAAAATTATTTATCTAGAGTTATGTGTGTAACAATTTTAACTTATAAGGAATATTTTACATTTTTGGTATATTATTATGTTGAAGCTACTTTAAACTCCCGTCCATTATATTCCCTTTCCTCTGATCCTAATGACCTAATCCCACTGACTCCCTCACATTTTCCTATTGGAAGACCAATTAATACCATTCCGGATCCATTATTCCAAGAAAATACAAGAATTAGTCAATTATCAAAATTTCAATTAATTCAGCAACTTTTGCAAAGTTTTTGGAACCAATGATTCAAATTATAATTAAACGTGCTACAACAGCGCCGAAAATGAAAACATAGTCAATTTGAAGTTAAAGTAGGAAGTTTAGTTTTGTTAAAAAATAACAATGTTCCACCCTGTAAATGGCACTTACGAAAAATTATATCTGTACACCCAGGTAATGATAAGGGTTGTAACAATTAAAACTGCCAATGGAACTTTGAAGCGAGCAATATCAAAAAGATGTTCTTTGCCAATGGCAGATACAATTTTTTAATGTTTTAAAGTGTTTTCAATTTATTGGTGTTTTTGAACGTTTGTTATGGGAACTATTTAAAGGGGGGAGTATGGACAATTGTTCGACCAGGTAAATTCAGATTTACAAAAAAAATACAGTAAACATAATGACATCAAGAACGTCAACGAAAGCATCAGTCGAATTTTGCCCTAAATTTTTAATATCATATTAGTCAGTTCTTTTTAATATAAAGTATCAAAAGTTACCTATGGTCCACTACTAATCTGAATATATTATTATGTCCCAATATCAGCTTATCGGTGAATTCTGGTGTCATATCTGTCGAAAAACAAAAGAATTCGTGACGTTTTGTATAGAACAAGTTCCATTTTATTTGCCGCCGCGATTAAAAATCGGTTCGTGCGAGTGGATACATAAAAATACATAATATGTCCGATAAACGGCGGTAATATCTCCGCAGCCGCTCCGCGGTTAAAAACCACCCGTGCGCGGATACACTTAACTTAAAATCGGTTACAGGTACTAACTAACCAAAGCGTTAAGTTCAGTGACAAAATAAAGACAATACAAATCTTAAAAAATCAGTCTTTTAACAAAAAAGTTGTTTTGCTCTGTCCCACTACTGAAACACCTGGTAGGTATATTTCAACCTTGAACTTGAGTCTTGACAAAATAACAGGTATATTTCCGTCGCTTTCATTAATTCACGAAAACCAAAGCTCTAACTTAAAACTTCGCTTTACAGTACCGGAAACATAACAATTTCGCAAAGTGCTGGGAGCGAAACGAGAATAACGGCAGGCGCTGAAATAAAGTAGCAACTAATAGTCCGTCGGATGGAACGCGAAAAACCTTCTAGTTTTTGAGTTAAAAACCGAGGTAACCATATAATAAAGCATGCTTTTTTTTCCTATGTAATGGAAATTGACGACACTCTCCATTGGTCGAGACCAAAGATATAGGCTAAAAACTGAAAAAAAATTGCTATGCAAAAATATTCACAACTTTGGTTTGGCCCATCGGAATTTGACAAATTTGAACTTCCTAATTAGGGATTCTTTTGTTTTATTAATTTAAAAAAAACAAAGTCGTTCTGAATTCTGTTGCGTCAGCTAGAAGTCGCTACTTAGCAGAATCAACAATTTATTCATTTTTCTCAATAATTTTAAATGGAATATATATATAATATATATTATTTTCCATAAGCAAAAAAAAAAGAATAAATAAGAAGAATATCTGTGAGAATCGCAAGCCAATATATTTTTTTAAACCGGAGATATGGAAAATAAAATATAAAAATTAGCTCCATAAGACAAAACTGACGTTTTAATACGGTATTTATAGTCTGTCTACGATGAACAAAAAAAATTAGGTATAACCAAATGGTACGGTATGATAAAGCGTGTTTTCTTTTATATAAGATGGAAATTGACGACACAAAAAAAAAATTAACTTTAAACCAACATAACTTTTGTTACAAAAAGATAGAAACGATTTTTTTTTCAGTTTAATTTCCATTCAATTCTCCTTCTTTCGGTATATCATCAATTCCTCAATTGCAAAAAATTTTGTAAATAATGTAAGAAAAACAACAATAGGTATTTAAAAAAAAATGCCAATAGTTTTTCCAACTCACCTCGCCGTAACTTCCTTATCCATGGAGTTATTCTACTTTTTTTACGAAAAACTGCACAATAAAATTTAAAAGACTTTATTTTGTCTTTCTTAATATTGGGTGTATTTTTTATAATAAACCCGGTAGAGGATTTGGAACGTTGAGGCGCGCGTTACGGCGTCCCGTTCGGCCCGAAAACATTTATTAATTAGGGACCGACGCGACGGCCCGAACCTTTATTGATTAAGTGGCCCGACCCGACCCGAACCCGAGAGTAGGGCCGGGTCGCGTCGTAGAGGCCCGAGGTGTGAACCCGACCCGTGCAGGTTCTAGACCGCATACCGCGGCCTTTCTTGAATACATTGTCAATGTCTAAATTTTAATAATAATATAAATTTGTTTGCAGTTTTTTTGTTTAAACGAACGGTTTGTCACGGTTTTATTACCACGCTTTTATTAGCTTCACCTGTATGTTTGTATGTATGTAACCGACTTCTTTGAACCCGATTTTGACCCACTTTAAACGCTCAGATTTCATTTAAAATTTCTAGACTTATCAAGAACCGCTGACAATACAATAATTTTATAGTTAAAAATTTACCTGTCAAATTTTGACAGCTGACAAGTATAAAAAAAAGTGCGAATGACGAAACAAAATATGGGGTCGTATAGTATTCCACACGAAGGTTTCGGTAAAAATACGCAAAAAATTCTCCTCTCATATTTTGACAGCTGTCAGGTATAAAACGGAGATGCGATTTTGACGAAACAAATTATAGGGTCGTATCTATAGGTAGTATTCGATGCGGAGACTTCGGGAAAAATTAGCAAAAAATTCTCCTGTCAAAATTTGGCAGCTGTCAATATGTCAAATCGTTTAAAAAAATGATATTAATGAAAAAACTATATTATAAGGTCACATGTATATTGACGGTGGAAAGTTGAGAAAATACGCAAAAAATTCTCTTGTCAAAATTTGACACCTGTCAATATGTCAGAATTTTCAAAAATTTGCAAATATCGTTCTTTTCTTATAATTCGGCATAAACAATCGGGTTTGTTCGGGTTTGTATGTATATTTATTCTTTCCCGACTTCTTTGAACCCGATTTTGTCCCATTTTAAACGGTCAGATTTAATTTAAATTTTGTAGACTTATCAAGAACTGCTCACAATACAATAATCTACTAATCTAGCTCAATCTACTAAAAAAAAAAAAAAATTTTCTTAACAATAACTCAAACTAAAAAATGAAAAAATAAGTATAGTTTAAAAAAAACTAAAAAACAAGCTTTAATAATTAATCAGACTAAAAAGCGGAAAATAATAAATATAGTTTAAAATAATTCTTGAAATTCTTAATATAGGCAGAAAATAATAATGAACGATAAACATTAGTATTCTTGTGAAAAAAGCGAGGGGTGCTCGACGCTTTTTTCACAATAATATGTTTATCGTTCATTATTAGATATTTTCTGCCTATATTAATAATTTCAAGAATTGTTTTAAACTATATTTATTATTTTCCGCTTTTTAGTCTGATTAATTATAATAAAGTGTGTTTTTTAGGTTTTTTAAACTATATTTATGGTTTGGACATATCCGTCGCAGTTGTGAGTGTTGCTTGATGAGTACAGTTAATAAAAATGCTAGATTTTGGTTGCCAATCTACCGCAGATATTAAAAAAGCAGTTACTGAAAACATTCCTATTAACACGCATTTGGGGACAGTTCTTTCAGGTTTTAGAGATAAGGGATTATGAGCTGGAGAAATGTACTCCCGTTCCATATTTATCAAAAAGAAAGTCGTTGAAAATCTCAGAGAAATCAATAAACTATCGTATACCACGCCCTAATCGAAAAAAAGCATGGACAATACAATAATAATTATTATTACAGCTATAGATTTAATATAAACCAAAAATATTTAATTTATAGTCATGTCGAATACCATTTAAAAGAAAATTGTTTCTGGCAAAATGTTTCTCTCGTTTGTTTCACCTGCGGTTCGTGGTTTTGTCGTAAACATTTTATTCATGAAATTGCCTAGCAGAAGCCTGCACCTTTCAACTTCAACAATCGAAAAATTTTCCGACAACATTCTTTCTCTTACTAGACTCTTACATTATATTTCTTTGGTATATGATAAAAATTGCAATATGCATAAATGTCAGTGCAAAAAAGGGGTATTTCTAGTTTAAATTGCAAATGCAAAATGCATTGCATTAATATTAATCGCGACAATATTAAAGAAAATCTCAGGAAAACTGAGGAAGAGAGATCCTAACGGCGATACATTTTTTCATAATTTTTTTATATTTAGGAAACTTTTATGTAACAATCAAAACTGTTATTTTTTATGTTACAATAATTCTATCATAGTTTTCCTAGACGCACTTTTTATTGTATTGTCAATTCTCTCGGGATAATAGTCAATAACGCTCGAGTCGTGTAGTCCGGAAGGGTACGAAGGGATGCCCGCGCCTCTACGTTCCAAAGCCTCTACCGGGATAAAGGAAGTTACAGCGAGGTGAGGTTAAAAACCTATTGGCAATTTTTTATTTTTTTTAATATTGCTGTTTAATTACATTATTTACAAAATTGTTGCAATAAATCAATAACCAAAAGAAAGATAATTGAATGAGGAATAGAACTGAAATAAAGAACTTGTTTCTGTCTTTTTTTTAACAAAAGTTATGTGGGTTTAAAGTTAAAATTTTTGTTGTGTGTCGTCAATTTCCATTTAATATAAAAGAAAACACGCTTTATCATATTATGGTAAAGGACCCATTTGGTTATACCTTATTTTTTTTGTTTATTGGAGACGGACTATAAATACCATAGTAAAAAGTATGTTTTGTTCTTATGGGCTCATTTTTATATTTTATTTTCCATATCCCCGGTTTAAAAAAATATATTGGCTTGCGATTTTCACCGATATTCTTCTTTTTGCTTAAGTTAAAAAATATACACGTAGGGAAAATGTTTGTCCGCCCATCTCTTAGTAATAAGTTAGAATAGTACAAATATGAAGAATCGCAAAGCAAACAGAAGTAGGTAGATTATGTTTCCCCCGCTCCATCGTATTGCATCTCGCTCATGGCACTCGCTGGTGGCACGTCGCGCCGCGTCGATTCTATTAATATCAAATAAATATTCATTCTTTCGTACGTTTTTAAAATTTAAAATTCAACCGAAGCTGGATCAAGCAAAACGCATCAAGCCAGCCAGATCCGATGGGATGGAGTGGGGGAAACATAATCTACCTATTTCTGTTTACTTTGCGATACTTCATATTTGTACTATTCTAACTTATTACTAAGAGATGGGCGGACAAACAATTTCCCTACGTGTATATCATTCCATTTAAAATTTTTAAGAAAAACAAATAAATTGTTGATTCTGCTAAATAGCGACCTCTAGCTGACGCAACAGAATTCAGAACGATTTTGTTTTTATTAAATTGATTAAACAAAAGAATCCCTATTTAGGAAGTTCAAATTTGTCACATTCCGATAAGCCAAACCAAAGTTGTGAATACTTTTGCATAGCAATATTTTTTTTATCCCCTCCTATCTCCCAATAGTTTTTAAGAAACAAGTAAAAATTTTGAGGCAAAACAGAGAATCTCGAAGTAAGAAATTGCAAAATCTAAAATGCCATAACTCATAAACTAGTTATAACATTGAATAATGGCAATGGACACTTTTATTCAGGACGTTAATATCTACTAAATACTCAAAATTATCCGAAAGGCATTCCCCACAACCGGTATGAGAAGGGACTACTGTTTCACTCTCACACGGGCTTTTTCTCGTCTCCTCTCGTTCTCGCGAGAGTATGACGCCGGTAACTTGCGTTTGAATACTTAAAAAGGCTCCATCTTTCTTTTAATATTTTAAAATTCTATTTTCGTATACATATGCAATCCTAAAAACATCATTCAAATGTAAAGTCAACGGCGCGAACCGCGTTGGTCACCGTAGTCGTTCGTTTTCGTTTAAATTCGGTTCCTGTGACGCATGCGTATTTGTTAGGTAATAATAATATAGTTTTCTATTAGTGTAGTTAATTATTATTTTGGCCAGTGTGAGTTGATTGTTAGCATTATTGTGGCCAGAACTGCCAGATTTCAACTTTAGAAACGCTTTTGAAAATCATTTCAGAAGGATGCGTTTATCATAGTACATGGTAATGGTAATAATAAAAACCCGTATGTACTTGGAGCTTTTGCAGAATTTTTTTATGACGTCATATTGCGATAACGCGAGGTATTATCTAGGCGAGATTTGGAGAAAATCTCGTCTCGACTTGAGAGACGAGAGTCTGGTAAAAAGTGCAAGATTTCTCGTCTCGAGAAACACTGAAGAGGTCTTTACCATTACTGCATTCTCCTCTAAACAACAGTAATATCATTATTTTTAGCCATTGCACCTTTTTAACACCATCCTGTATATTTCTTTGTTAACTTGGCCATTGTTAATAGCCTCTTGAGTTGATATTTTATCAACAAAGTAATTTTATGTAATAATTTATGTATATTAAATTCAGTTTACTATTGTTATTTGCATTATGTGTCTGTTTACTGTGAGTTAATTGGTAATTATGATGACATAAATACAACATCAATAATTAGTATTAAAATTCTGTTACGAATATAATCTAATATGATATTGTTATATCCGCTTAGCTGAATATATTACACCATTTAATATGAAGTCAGATTACAATCCATCCGGGTCCGTTACATTAGCCCCCCCCGGTGCCCATAACTGCGTAAAATTTTAGCACCATATAGACCATACCTAGCACTACCTAGCACCCAAATTATAGAGCTAGCACCATAGTCGTTACGGAGCTATTAAGCACTTTTACCGGGGGGGGCTAATGTAACGCTAGCCCCCCCGGTGCCCATAACTGCGTAAAATTTTAGCACCATATAGAACATACCTAGCACTACCTAGCACCCAAATTATAGAGCTAGCACCATAGTCGTTACGGAGTTATTAACCTAATTTAAAAATGACATCAACAACGTTGCCGCCTCAGACCAATTACCAGAGAAAAAGCTATTTACAGTTGGTCATAAAAACACTTTTATATTTACAGTACAAGAATTTATGCACTGTAGTAGTAATATGGCTGTGATCTCACCGCGATGTTGCCGACCTGCACTAAATTATATGAAAATTATTATTTTTATCTATAAAATAGTAAACATATACAACACCTTTTTTTAACCAGTTGGTTATTATAGTAGATATTTTAAATAGTCTCGCAAGATGGAGGCAAAGTCACGTGACACTCTGTCAAATTTGGTCTATTTAATTTTGATAGGTTGGTATGAATTCCAGAATCAGACTTGAAAATTTTGTATATATTTTAAAAATTTTATTTTGTAAATAGTATAATATTTTAAAAGAACCTAATAATAAACATACGTTTTTATGGTTAGACGATAAAGTCTCAAAACAGAGTTAAAAACTACCAATAAATAAAACACACAAACCTTACTTCTTTGTTTTTATTTATACGAAAATATAAAATACAAGTTGGTACTTCATCAACACTTTTATGCTAGAAAAAGTTAGTGGCGCATTCACCTTTTTATTTTTTGATCACAGGACATAATATTAAATCAATATAAGAAAAAATTTCTCTGGTTATCTAAATTACAGTTATTATATTTATGTTACAGGTACTAGCTGGTACCAGGAACACATTTGCTTACTTTTAGCATTCCATATTATGTATCCTTAAAACTTCATTCTCAACAAATCGCCCGTCTGTCATATGGAAATATTAGATCCAACAATATAATGGTTAAAAAGATAAAATTTGGCATGCTTATAAAGAGCTATGCACCTAATAAAAAAAAACATACTTTGTGTAAAAACATCTTATTAGCTTGTCCAGCACTTTTGCCCAATCAAAACAGAAATGAAGGCCTAACTTAATAGACAGCAATTTTTTTTTTATATTAAATCTGTAAAAATGTTATACTATTAATATTGTTAGATAAAACATAGGAACAAATAGATTTTAGTACTATTATTAAAACTAACGAGAAGAGTACATATTGTATATTCCATTGTTGATTTACAAGCACAGGTCCATCATGATTTAAGGTCTGAGAAAAGAATAATAAAATTATAATAAATATACAAATTTTTTGTTTGGTGAATTGTACTTACATGGGCTTTACCGTAAACACAAAAGTTAATAAACGTCGATTAAACTCAAAATAAAATCCGCTAAAACTACTAAACATTTTTAAAAAGTAATATAAAGCAGCAAAAACACAATTCCGAACGTGACAGGCTAATTACGGCTCACTATAATTTGGAAAGTTTTGATTTCCATATGTCCGCTGATCGATGACAAATAACTGCTGTCATCTGTTTTAAAACGAGAAAATTCGTGCCGTTTACTATACAAGAAGTTATTTTAAAAGTATTTACTGTCATCCTTATGGCAAAAAAACTATTATTTTCTACCCTACTCAACGTGACAACGTCGCATTTGGTACGTTGGCGATATTCCGGATGCGCACGCAGCTTATGCTATCTGAAAGTCTTCCAATTCATTCTCAAATCGCTTAGCGGCAACGTTATCGATGCCATTCTTAAATTAGGTTAATAACTCCGTAACGACTATGGTGCTAGCTCTATAATTTGGGTGCTAGGTAGTGCTAGGTATAGTCTATATGGTGCTAAAATTTTACGCAGTTATGGGCACCGGGGGGCTAACGTTACATTAGCCCCCCCCCGGTAAAAATGCTTAATAACTTCGTAACGGCTATGGTGCTAGCTCTATAATTTGGGTGCTAGGTAGTGCTAGGTATGGTCTATATGGTGCTAAAATTTTACGCAGTTATGGGCACCGGGGGGGGGGCTAGCGTTACATTAGCCCCCCCCGGTAAAGTGCCTAATAACTCAGTAACGACTATGGTGCTAGCTCTATAATTTGGGTGCTAGGTAGTGCTAGGTATAGTCTATATGGTGCTAAAATTTTACGCAGTTATGGGCACCGGGGGGCTAACGTTACATTAGCCCCCCCCGGTAAAAATGCTTAATAACTTCGTAACGGCTATGGTGCTAGCTCTATAATTTGGGTGCTAGGTAGTGCTAGGTATGGTCTATATGGTGCTAAAATTTTACGCAGTTATGGGCACCGGGGGGGGCTAGCGTTACATTAGCCCCCCCGGTAAAAGTGCTTAATAACTCCGTAACGACTATGGTGCTAGCTCTATAATTTGGGTGCTAGGTAGTGCTAGGTATGGTCTATATGGTGCTAAAATTTTACGCAGTTATGGGCACCGGGGGGGGCTAGCGTTACATTAGCCCCCCCCGGTAAAAGTGCTTAATAACTCCGTAGCGACTATGGTGCTAGCTCTATAATTTGGGTGCTAGGTAGTGCTAGGTATGGTCTATAGGGTGCTAAAATTTTACGCAGTTATGGGCACCGGGGGGGGCTAATGTAACGGACCCAATCCATCCGATATTACCTACTTTATAATTATTAGATGCTTAACCAGTGGGAGATGGAATAAAATATTAATTGTAAGTGCATACAGGGTGACATTTTGTAACCTTACAATGCGTATATTTTCTACACTAAAAAAGATATTAATAAACCAAAAATACAATTTCTACAAAAACTCGGGGAATAAAAATTCAAGCATCTAGGTACACGCCGATGATATCGATTGATGTGATTCGCGCGTCATAGCTAGCCCAATGAGAATGGCGTTGCTAGTTGCCTAGGCTCCGCCTCCTTATCACGTTACTGAAGAATATTTACTTCATCCAGTAGATTCACACGTATTGACGACTTACACCACATGAGAGAAACGCAGCGAATTAACGACTAGATATACGAACAAACAGCTAAATTCTATCGAACAAAACCACAAAACTCGAAATTGACAGCGAATCTAACCCGGATACGGGATATTCATAAAACCAAACATAAGCCTGTGCATTCGCGGCTAGGTAAAGCATGTTTCACGAAAAATGGATACGGCTTAATGACTGCAGTAAAAGTACCTGGGGCGATTTATGACCGTTTGGTATAATTATTTGAAAGGACCGGATTGTAAGAATAAGAACCCAAATAAGTTGTAGCCGCACTAGCCTTTGGAGAGTTTTGTCGGAAATGGGCTTCAGATACCGCAAAATTGATAAAAGGCAAGTACTCATGGAATCCCACCGTTTACAAAAATGGCGTCATGCGTATATAACTTCGGTAAGGGAATACCGTTCTGAAAACCGTCCAATAATTTACCTCGACAAGACTTGGTTTGACACGCATGAAACACCATCCAAAGGCTGGTCTGATTCTTCCGATAAGTGTAAAACAAAAGCTCCGTCAAATAAAAAAAAAAAGAATAAACAATTTTACATGCTGGGTCAGAAAACGGTTGGGTTCCAAATGCCTTGTGGCTTTCTGCAAAAAACATTAAAGACTCTAGTGTGGACTACCATGAAGATACAACGGCCGAACTTTTTGAGGAATGGTTCAAGAATTGTCTTTTACCAAACATTCCTCAGAATAGCGTGATAGTAATGGACATGGACAATGCGAGCTGTCACAGTCGCCAATTACATAAAGCTCCAAGCTCAAATAATACAAAATTGGAGATTCAGAACTACATGGCGGCGAATGATATATATTTTGAAGAAAGTTATAAAAAAAATGATCTTTTAGAAGTTTTAAAGACATTTTCTATAAAAAAAGTATATGTTTGTGACACATTGGCAGAAGAAATTGGACATACGGTGCTACGGCTCCCACCCTATTATTGCACTTTTAACCCCATAGAGCATATTATGTGGCACCAGTTAAAATCACTGGTTAGGTCTGAAAATATTTCTCCGACTTTAAGTTCTAGTGTTGTAGAATTAATACGAAAATGCTTTAATTTTATTCCCCCAGGTAGTTGGAAAAATTCAGTCCGTCACGTAATAACTGTAGAAAATTCGTATATTAGTCTGGATCGTATAATTAATCCAATTATAATTAATTTTGATGAGGATAGCGATAGCGATAGCGAAACAGAACTACCTATAGAATGAGTTTATAAATGTAAATAAATATGACTAGTAATATTTAAAAAAAAATGTTATACAGAACTACCTATAGAATGACATTATAAATGTAAATAAATATGACTAGTAATATTTAAAAAAAATGTTATACAGAACTACCTATAGAATGACATTATAAAATGTAAATAAATATGACTAATAATATTTAAAAAAAATGTTATACAGAACTACCTATAGAATTATATTACAAATGTAAATAAATATGACTAGTAATATTTAAAAAAAATGTTATTTCATTTGATTATATTAATATTATCATATCATTACTTGTTTTCCTTAGAAACTCATCCTTATTAAATTATATAAATTAAATATCTACATAATTATCTACAGTCCGTCCCTTTATACTTTACTTGTTTATTGCCAAGCTCTTGTCGACACAATGGGGCCGACCCAGGTAGTTTTACTGCAGTCATTAAGTCGTATCCATTTTTCATAAAACATGCTTTACCCATTTATTTTGAGGATCCCTAACCTTACTCCTATCCTATCTCAACATGTTGGAAACAATGAAAATATTTAAATAATTGTAAATAAACCTGTAAATAAGCTGTAAATACTCTGTAAATACGTGGTAAATAAATTAGGATAGTAAACATTACAAAACATACAAAAACAAAGAAATCGGAACTTTTACGATCATACAGGTCAGGGCCGTTCCTAGCAGTTGTGCAGCGCGTGCATCGCACGCGGGCGGCCCAAACAAGGGGCGGCCGTAGGCCGCAGATAGTTCTGTCAATCAGGCAAAAGTTTTTACGAATTTCTCGAAATAAAAATGAAGTGACATTTATCAAATTATAAAAGATAACTTTAAATTAACGTCGAAGAAGAAAACAATATTTTTGTGAATTATTTCAAATGGATTTATTTATTAAAGATTTTCAATCAAACCAGCCAGCGCCAGCCAGTGGTGAAATTTCTAGTTTTTTGATGTGGTACAAGAGGTATATAATTACTTTTCTGCGTCCCCATATTGATGGGATTTACTCAAAAAACACGTGAAAACCCTTACTTTAAAACCGTTAAGTGAAACAACATGGAAAAGTCGTATCAATGCTATTAGACCTCTAAAATTAGAGCTAAAAAACATTATTACCGCATTAAAGGCATTAATTGAAGATACCACCAGAGACACGAAAACAAAAATGGGTGCTAAATCAATAATTAAAAGTCTTGAAACATTTAAGTTTTTGTGTTCAATTTTAATTTGGCATGCTTTATTATCAAGAATTGATGTATTGAGTAAAATTCTAAATTAAACATCGCGGAATTAGATATTCTTAAAAAATATTTAGTTTCCCAAAGATCTGACGATAATTTTAAAATATTTGTCGATTCAGCAACAACACTTGCTAGAAATTTAGGCATTGATCACGAATTTCCCATCTCGAAGCTCAGAAAAAAAGTTAGTTTATTTGATTACGAGGGCAGTGATGAACCAGTTTTAAATCCCTTCCTGCAATTCAAGATTGCTTTCTATTTTGCAATTCTTGATTACGCGATCTCTTCGATAAATGAAAGATTTACCTTATTATCTGAGTGCTATTCTATATTCTGCTTTCTGTTTGAGTTTCACACCATTTCTAATGATGACCTCATGAAAGCCTGCATGGACTTAGATATTAAGTTACAGGTACATGAGGAAGGAACTATTGTGAAAGGTATAGACGGTATACAACTCTTTAATGAAATAACTTAATTTAAAGATATTTTTCCAGGTAAAAAACAGCCAATTAAGATATTAGAAATTTTAGTCAAAAATGATCTCATTCCCTGTTTTCCAAATTTTGCTCTAGCAATAAGGATTTTTTTTAACCTTACCTGAATGGGAGCTTCTTTAGAGATCCATTAACAACCCCTCTGAATATCTGACATTCTCGAGTAAATTTTTTCCCCATTTTTAACCCTTCCGTACCGCCGCCCCCACCATCAAAACGGGCAGATTAATGTACCTCCGTCATGAGAGTCACGTGGGGCATATACACTATTAATATCTGACGCGCTCGAGTATATCCATGTGACTGTTTTTTTTACATTTTTAAAAGCCTGTAGTAACTCCCCCCACCGGTGAAAGGGTACACATGATATGACATTTTTTCCTTTCTACCATCCAATCTTCAAGATCCCCACGACGCTCGAGTAAATCCCCATTTAGCATCGTGGGCTCCCCTACTATAACAGATCCTCTGGATACGCCGATAACTGCTGCTAAATGACGCATTGACACCTTTTAATTTACTTATAGAAACCTGCATAATAACCTCAATCTGCATATCTTCATCCAAAACTCCAGGTTGTTGTTTCTTTCATTTCCAAAGAATCTCTTAAAAGTTTGGAGCGAAATCTCTTATACAGACGTGGCTGTCAGGATACCTTCCATTAAAGGTATTAATAGTTTTCAAATAGCAAATATACTGAGCACCATTAAAAAAAATCATTTCTACTCCTTCCTCCATAGAATACACAATTCCCTAATTAAATTAAATTCGAAAAAAAAATACAGACAGGTGATGGCAAAAGCAAGCATGTTACATTTTAAATGATTTAAAATATGTTAATTTTATTGAAGATTTTACAGAAAGAGCAAATAACAAGTAGAATTTGCGTTAATGCAAAACAAAATAAAGAGTTTTAGCACGACAATGGTGTTTTAATTTAGGATTGGTCTGATTTTTCATTTATTTTCTAATTTTTCCTACCAAATTTTGCAAAAGCCAGTTTTAAAACTAATTCTTAAAATTTTGCTAACATTTCGTACTTACATCTTATTTGTTTGTATCGCTGAAAAGCTTTCCATAGAGGTGTTACAAGTGGGGTAGTGCCATTTAAGATTTTAAAGTGAATGAGGCTAGTGCTTCAAGGGAGGGTGAGGGTGGTTTATAAAATACCTCACGTTTATTCCCGTGCCTTCTTGTAAAAATGATATTTTTGATTTCTTGATATAGTCAAATCTGGTATTATTATGCGGGTCAGCGGGTCCAAAGGTCACCAATCAACTGAATCAATTCAAAAATTCCAGAGCTTATCAAAATGTTTAGTTTATGTATGTATCAATATACCCATAGAAAAGAAACAATATTTTTATTTAAATTGAAGAAATAGTCCATACTTCAAGTGGAGTAAAAGATTGAAAGGGAAAGAAAAACTCTAAGTCTTCCTCCACTAATATAGAGTTTTTCTTTCCCTTTCAATATTTTTATTATTTAACTGTCGTGAAGATAGCCACATAAAATATTATTATTTTTGCAAAAATGATGTACATAAAAGTACAGGGGTGGCGAAACTTTATGTATTATTAACGTGCCATTTTTTTAAAGAAATGTTTAATGAGGCCATAGACGTGCCGTCAAATTCGTAGTAGACTTTGTGATCGGTGGCGTGCCCAAAATTTTATGTCGCGTGCCATCAATGGCACGCGAGCCATCAATGGCACGCGAGCCATTGGTTTGCCATCCCTGTAAACAGTATATCTACTAAATCGTTTTATTAAAAACGACAATAATAAACAGTGTAATTTATTTTAGCAATAAAATTACCTAACCTAAAAATACGATGGAATTTAATCCGATTAACTATTTCAAGAAATAAAAAGAAAAAATGGTAATTTGCCAACCAGAACACACAAGAAAACAGTAGCAAAAGCACTTGTAATCAATTTAAGGATTGTACACAAATCATCCATAAAAGAAAGCTTAAAATAATACCGAAGAATTAAAAAATGTAAACAACGAAAACCGTTTATAATTATAGACTAAAAACTTAAAAACAGTCATCATCAGTTAGAAATTCTGAAAAGTCCTGGTCATCTGAGTCGTCCTCGAATGAAGCAATGATTATCGGCGCTACTTCGACATCTAATTCTTGTTCTCAATCCCACCAATTCCTTATTGATTTTTCTGTATGTTCCATCAATTTTTTTCAGTACTCCTGCGTAATATGATCCAACGAATCCTGCCAAACTATCTCTTCTTGCGAGGATTTAAGACCATCACCTACATGTTTTTCATAAAAAGATTTTGCCCCAGACCCCAGCCCATATTAATTCTATCGCATTAAACTGGCAATAATATGGCGGCAGTCGTAGAATCTCATTGCCATATTCGCGCAATAATTCATCTACAGCGTATAATTTGGGTGATTTTAGACGATTTTAACATATTTGGTAAAGGATTTTGGTAGTGTTTTTCAAGCTACTCATAAATATCACTTTTTCGTCAAGATGAACTAGGTTGTTTATTTAAAATTTTTGAATGATATGATGCAATGTCTAATACAATTAAAGACGGCTCATCTAAATTTGGGACTTTTAGTCATTTTTCAAACATTTCGCAATTCATATTGTCATGATAGTCTTTTGATATGGAAGAAAAAATTAAGCTTGCACCTGGAACATATCCTGTAACAGAACCGGCATGTAAAATAATGATCGCTTTTCCGTTCCACATCCCTTTTTTCTTTTCACGCTTTTCACAGAATCATCTTGCCAGGATTTTGAACCACTTCCATTTGAAAATATCCATGTCCAAATACTACTTTTCTAAATTTTGAATTTGTAATTTTATCTATGACTGCTCATATAAAAATCTCCGGTTACAGTATTTTTTATAGCGAAAACCAAACTTTTTTATTAATTTTGTTAACGATTCAAGACCATGTTCCAAAACACCACGAATTTTCAAAGTTTATTTTAAAACTGGAAGAGTTACATTAGTTTTTGATTTGTATAAATCATAAATCATATTCCGAACTGCCATTTTATTATTTTCGCTCAAATCTTCAGTCTTTGGCATTCTTCGTTTACATTTTTTAGTATTCTTCGGTATTATATTATGTTTTCTTTCATGCACAATTTTTTGCACAGTCCTTAAACTAATTTCCAGTGCTTTGCTGCTACGGTTTCCTGCATATTGGTTGGCGAATTTTCACTTTTTCTTTTATTCTCGAAATAGTTTAACAAATTAAGCACCATTTTCTTTGCGGATACCAAAAACCAGAAAATGGCTTTATCGTTTATATTGTCACATTAAATTAATTGTCAAAGTCACAAAACTGATATCTTTAAATCAAGACGAAGGTGGCAGGAACAAACTTTTGTGAATCGCTGAAAATAAAGTACATCATATCCTTTTATTTTATGTCAAATTTGCGTATATTTGTCTTGTGGATTTTACTTGGATAGTATGATTCAACGCAATTAAAGAAAAGAAAAACTGAAAATATGTCTTTGTTAAATCGTAAGACCCGCACGATAAGACCGGATTTGACTTTATCTTCATTAGTGTAGACAGCGGTTCTCAAACTTTTTTGGTGACGGAACCCTTTTGGGAAGCAAAATACTTGATGGAACCCTACAATAAAACAATAGTTTTTAAAAGTGTATTCTTTATTAATAAGCATAATAAAAGTACAATGTAACAGTTACTAATTATTACTTACTTTACCACATGGCAAGTACAATAATAGAAGATATTAAAAAAGAAAAAATCTAACTAATGGGAGGTATGAAACTGTTTTTTATTTTTCATCAATTGGTTGATATCAGGTTTGATAGAAGACAGTTGAAGTCTTATATCAGGTTCGGCGTCCAGTCTATTGCGATATTTTGTTTTCGTGGCTGCATAGGTTGAGAATCCTGTTTCGCACAAATATGTTGTTGGGAACGGGAGAAGAATATTCAGAGCCATTTTGCCAAGCATTGGATATTCATCACGGATTCTGCACCAAAAATCGTTGAGAGGCGTCGTCTTGAACAGTGACTCCATACTTGTGTCTGATGACATTTCTAAAAGAGATTCATATATCTCGTTTGACATACTTTCGGGCTTTTCCAAGTTGGCTAAAAAAGGATTATGAATCCATGAATACAGTTTCATTTTTGTATTCTGTTCTTCGGGAAAATACTTTTCAAAAGATGCGCGCATCGAACTGAGATATTGGACCAATTCTTCAAACACATCATCTTGAAACATTTCTGAGTCGTTATCGCTAACAAACTCACTGAGTGACGTAAAGCTTTCTATTTCTTTCTTACCAACGCAAATAATCCAAAAATCTAATTTTCTTTTGAAGGCAGTTATTTTGTTATAGGCCTGAAACACTGCTGTCCGTTTACCTTGTAATGATAAATTCAATTCGTTCAGTTTTTGAAAGATATCAGCCATAAAAGACAATCGGAACAACCAAGTTTTATCATACAAACGGTCCTTCAAATTAAAAGAAGTATCTGCTGAAAGAAACATTTGCAACTCGGCTCTAAGTTCAAATAGCCTTGTTAAAGTTTTACCCCGATACAGCCATCGCACTTCTGTATGGAGCAGCAGTGTTTTATGTTTGCTGCCATAATATTCACACAATAATGAGAACAATCGGGATTGTAGTGGCCGTGATTTGATAAAATTAATTATTTTTACCGCTTCATCCATAACTAATTTTAGATTTGACGGCATTTGCTTCATCGCAAGTGCTTGTCTATGCAGAATACAATGGCTGGAACTACAATTAGGCGCTTTATTTTTTATTCGTGACACTGCTCCTGCTGTTTTACCTGTCATCGCCTTGGCCCCATCTGTACAAATGTCAATACAATTGTTCCAAATGAGATTATTTTCTTCAAAAAATATATTTATTTTATTAAAAATTTCTTCCCCGGTAGTGTTTGTGAGCAGCGGTGAACACATAAGCATGTCTTCTTCAAAAGAACTTTCATAAGCAAGATAGCCAAACCAGCGACATCAGTTGACTCGTCCATTTGCAAGGCGAATCGTGTTTTTTGTAGACGTGTAACTAGTTCTTGTTTGACGTAGCTTGCCAGATCATGGATTCGCCGTGAAACAGTATCGTTTGATAGCGGCACAGTAGAAAGATGCTTTGCAGATTTTTCATCGAGCATACATTTTGTTATGTCTAATACACATGGCTTTATTAAATTCTCAGCGATAGTGTGCGCTTCACCTGCTTGTGCAATGCGATAGCTAACTAAATATGATGCCTCCGTGGCCTTTTCGTTGATAGTTTTTGTTACGTGCATCAAATTTTTTTGAATTTCCAATAACTGATCTTTTTTACGATCAAAAAATTCTTTATTCTTGTCTTCAGACTCGGGGTGTACAGTTCGTAAATGTCGGCGCAATTTGGCAGGTGCCATGGAACTATTAGGAAGCAGTTTACTACATAGCATGCAGAGAGGTGAGCCGTTGGAATCAAGAAATCCGAAACTGATATATGATTCATCATACTTCCTTTTTTTCGTCTTTGAAACCGTCGAGCTTGACGTCGTGGCATCATCGTCTGGATCGGTGATTGCTATATTCTCCGCGCGTACTGCTTTTGAACATTCAGCGTCATTAGAAGATGTTGTTGCAACACGTTTAACACCTTTAAGCCAACTTTCCATTCTTCTTTATTTATAATGTTACACGTCAGGATGGTGGGCTCTAAATAATGCACAATCGTTACTGCGTATAAGAGACTAAGTTTAGTACAATGAAGAAATGTATAAAACTGAGACAACAGAATACAGCAGACAGTAGAACAATGAACACTAGTTTCTCGCTAGCGAGCTTGTAAGTAGGTAGGTAGGAACTTATCGCTCCGAACGCTAATCGTCAACTGACTGACGAGGCGCGACGCGCGATCGCCGCTTTTATACTTAGTCCTAGACTCGATCTCGAATATTCTCGAAAATACTCGAGTCGGCGCCTTTGATAAACAAAAAGCAAAAATAAAAAGAGAAATATAAAAATTGCGTTGTAAACAATTCAGAGGCGGCTTTTATCAAAGGGACTGCGCGCTCACAAATATACAAGTATACATGTTGATACCAAACTTATGAGATATTGTACCAGCTATTGTAACACATGTTTATACAAATACAAATAAATAAATAAATATACCTACGCGCGGCCGCGGAGTCAAAACGTTCGACCCGGGAGAGGTGTTTTGATTTTTTTTCCTAATTCTTGAGGAATCCCTACAGAGGTATCGCGGAACCCTAGGGTTCCGCGGAACACACTTAGAGTATAGCTGGTGTAGAAAATATAGTCATTGTAAATTTTAAAAAAGTCACCGTTTAGAAGGTGCCCCATAATGCGAAAAATTCAAATTTGAATAATTTTGATTTACTTACAAATTAATGTAAAACATAACAAATACCTGATTTCTGCTAACAAACATGAGCAAACTTCTTTTGAAAACAAAATTAGTTAGTAAAGAAAACTGGTTTATTTAAACGAAAAAAACAAAACGAAAGCAAACATAAACCAATACATTAATTACCTGCGTTACATTCTTACAGGTTAAGTAGGCACATTTAGCAAAAACTAAGCATAATACCCACTACCTAATAAAAATTTGTTATTTTATTATAATATGTTAATACGTCTATCAATCTGATAATTGGAATTTCATAAAAACCACTTTATTTATAACACGGTTTATTACCTATACCCGTCACATGGGTATCCATTTTAGTTGTTTACCTTATTTTTACATAAATATCTTATTTAAGCAGTCTTGTATATTACTAATTTAAAAAAATAGCTTTTATTGTCCTTCTAGTGACCAGTAATGTAAAAAATATGATTGTATTTCTTAATACTCTTGATACCAGATGTCGTAACCTAATTTAATATTTATTAATAATTAATATAATCCCAATAGGATTCAAAACATCAAGTTACCATGAAAATACAAATTTTCGCGTGTTTTATCATAATCTTTCTCTTCTTCTTAGTCATTCAAAACAAATATTTTGTTAAATTTTGAGGCATTAATTTGTTCTTTCACTTCAACATACTTGCTATTATTTAATTTAAGGAAAGTTGCATTCAGTTCACAAAGTTAAGCTGTCCCCATGACCATTGTTCATTATGATCTATATTCACTCGGTTGTGTCGTCGACCTATAAAGTCGAATGTAAGAATCGATTTTTAAATTTTAAACAATGGTTTATATTCGTATTAGTTTACATGCTAGCTTTAATAAATTTTCTAAAATCCCAAGCGAGTGGCATAAATTCTTTGTTAATTTAAAAAAAACTTGGTCTACGCCTCGCTAAACATATTTCATCAGTTAAGATTTCATACCAATTAAAAAACAAACATTTTGGTACCAACAACGTTGTGAAGCTCCATAAATTTCTGTATGCTTTTGGTTAAATTATTTTTAATTACCAAATTTGTATATTTTGTGATTTTTTCTGTAAGTATAACCGTGGAAAGCATTTTCAACTAATTTGAAGAAATAGGCCGTGCTTAAAATGCTCTTGAAGCATAAGAGAAAATGGTTGATGGTATCCAACCTTAATGGAGCTTGTATGAAAGAAAAAATGGTATACCTAACACAAAAATTGTGAAGAATAATTGTAATGTTGTTTGCTTATTGAAGTATTCGTGGGCTTACAAGCAAAAGGCACTAAGTCAAGAATTTCTCAAAATGGTATATATCGGTTTACATTAATTTTTGATCATTTATGTACTGCTAAATCGCACCAAGTCCCTGATACACTAATATAGGAATTACAGCAACTGGCAAAATGCACTAACAGCATTTTGTTAGGAATAATACAAGCAAAACACATTAAGTCACTTATTAGTAACTCTTAAAGCTATTTTTTGACTTAGTGCCATTTGCTTGTAAGCCCACGAATATGTAGAAACTTAAAAAAAAATTGTTTAGTAAGAATGGCCTGACGAACTAAGTAAAAGGAGAATGAAAATTTTAAGAGGGAAAGTCTCAGAGACTTAGTAAATCATATTTAATTTCTTCAATTAGTTTCATTTACTATTGTTTAGTGGGAAAACAAAAAATATATTTCTAAATCAAATTTTCAAATTGTAAAAATCTAGCAGTTGAGTTACTGAGTGTTGCTAAGACCCAGTAATTATTCCAGTAGAGGTAAATTTCAGAAAGTCCGTTGTAAATTTAAAAATTAATTAATAAAATGTATGCATACATTTTTTGTATTTTTTAAAAAGTTTAAATATAAATTTCATTAATTAATGTTTAATATTATTAATTTAAATTTACAATGGTTCTAAAATAAACATTAACTGCTAAATTTTTTTTAAAAATAAAAATTTTTATTTCTTTTCTTACTCAACAAAAGCAAATTAAACTCTTTCGAAGATATTTAAAATGGAATGGTTTACAAAGTCTTAAGAGACTACGGACTTTCTCTCTCAAAATCTTCATTCTACGAATTTTATTTTTCCTTCTGTCACTCAGTTGATTACTAAACGATTTTTTTAAAATTTTCTCACAAACACTTAGTAAGCTGACAATTGTTTTTCACTATTCATGCGTTATATCATTTTGTCTTCCATACAAGTTCCATTAAGTTTGGATACCATCAACCATTTTCTCTTTCGCTAATACCAGCAGCAAAAACTTTTCTGTTTCCTGATGATGAGTGTTTCTACGCTCGAAACATGTTCAGAGAAAGAATTATTAATTTATTCAAATAAAATTGTGGAAGAATAGAATAGAATAGAATAGAATAGAATAGAATAGAATAGAATAGAATAGAATAGAATAGAATAGAATAGAATAGAATAGAATAGAATAGAATAGAATAGAATAGAATAGAATAGAATAGAATAGAATAGAATAGAATAGAATAGAATAGAATAGAATAGAATAGAATAGAATAGAATAGAATAGAATAGAATAGAATAGAATAGAATAGAATAGAATAGAATAGAATAGAATAGAATAGAAATATATTACATACTGGGTTATAAATTATAACACTGTATTTTTGTACTAAAAGTACCTAATTTAATACAAGGTTAACATTTTCTGTAGGGTTTTACATTTGCACCTAGAGAACTAAATCCCTGTATGCGCAAAATAAAAAATATTCTATAATATTTAAATTATTTATTAGTTAAATTTTGATTTTTTTTAGGAACTAGTTTAATATGTAAATACACTTAACCTAAAATAATTGCACTATATTAGTGTGCATAAACAAGAAAAATATTTATAAACAGCTATCTGTCAGAGAAAAGAAAATTAAGACTTTAGAATATGTCAGTGAATTTATGATTGTCTGTATATATAAATGTTTTGCAACACTTCCTGAATTTTTTAATATTGTTGATATTTTTAATTTCTACGGGTAATATGTTATATAGTTTTGGAGCTAGGTAGCTAAAGAAGCGCAAATTAATTAATATAATTAAATAAGAAGAAGAAGTTTCGCTTTTGTCATTAATTATTTATTAAAATTAATAATTAATATTAAAAACCAGTCTAAAAAGTTTTTCCCGGACATCAGTCTGTGAAATTAAAAATAAATCAAATGGGTTATTTCAAATTTTGCTTGTCTTCCATTCTTATGGCTCGCGCTAATCACAGTTCTCTGTTTGATGATTCTTTGAGACCAGTAAAAAATAAATAAGTATAAAATATAGCTACATCAACACGCAGATACAAAAAGGAATTAAAATATAATATTTAAACCAATGGAAATATTGCAAATTGCCCAAATTAAAAAGAGAGATAATAGGAGAAATAAGGTAGTTTTTTAGACATGAATACCTACCTAAAATTTGCTAGAACTCGGTAATTGTTTTATTGAAAACCCTCTAACAAGTCATTACTATACAGTGTGACCAGTAAAGTCCGCATCATATGGGATTTTTTTTTATTAATATTAATTAAAATAATTTTTTTATTAATATTAATTAAAATAATATAAATTCAAAATTTGACTTTGGAATCAAGTTCTGCTTCGCACGAGATGAAAATTAAGCAAAAAAATAGTAGTCAGGTGATTCGCATTAGCTGTCAAATTTTAATTTTTTCCAGAAAATAATTCAAAAGTAGTAGTAGAAAAAGTTTTTTTAAATGCAGTTTCTAGCCCACATGCAAAATTTTAGCTGCATAAGATAATTTTTATTTTTTACCCATATTTTGTAAATTGCACCACTTTTGCAAAATAAGACTCAACGCAACGTACATAAAACTTCTTATTTTTGACAATACTTTAATTCAGATACATTTTCTTTAAAGTAGCGCCATATAATAGGTATGTGTGTTTTTCTACAAAATCAAAATTGGGCTATTAAAATTTGGTCGCATATGATGCAAAGTTTATTTGATTCTGACCCTGTATAAGGTAACTTCATAAAATAAGTATTTTTGAAAACGTAGTTTGTGTCTGAAAGTAATACACCTTAATATTAAGACAAAAAGAACACAGTGTCACCAGTAAAGTGTTCATTAAGTGGAAAATAAATTTTAGTGGTGGGTAAAAATCAAGATTATCTTATGCAGCTGAAATTTTTCATGTAAGCTAGAAACTGCATTTAAAAAAACTTTTTCTAATAACTTTTTTCGATATTTTCAGAAATAACCCCACTTTTGAATTATTTTTCAAAAAAAAATTAAAAATTTACAGATAATGCGAATTACGTGACTACTATTTTTTTGCTTAATTTTCATCTCGATCGAAGCAGAACTTGATGCCAAAGTCAAATTTCGAATAAAGCTATTAATAAAAAAAATCCCATATGATGCGGACTTTACTGGTCACACTGCAGGTACTATATTGCAAATTTACAATTATTAAAACGTATTATGTCGTGTTGCCCTAAGATTTGAAGCAATAAAAGATGGCTTTTTATCGAGTGATACTAACTGGATTATTTTTAAAGTTTATAGCAAATCCCAATCAAAATCTTATGTTTTTGCGAGATTTCTCGTTCTTGCATATTTTTGTCTCGTCTCACGAAATTCTCGTAAAAAACTCTCCTCTCGTCTCGCAGGAGACCGGACCACTCTCGTCTTGTACTCGTCTTGCAGGAACGAGGCAAGAAAAAGCGAGACGAAAGTGAAACACTAGATAGATTAAAGTTAAAAACATAGTTTATATAACATTAAAGTTCATAGTTTCATATGAAATTAAATAATTATTAACATATTCATAAATAATACAACTCCTTGTATATTTTTCCTATATAGAAGGATGTGATTAATAAGTGATAATCATTTAAGTGATTATCGCTTGGTGACCATATTATAATTGTAATTCTTTGACAAATTATTTCAGAAGTAATTTCTATCATATTTTGTAAATTGCATCACTTTTGCAAAATAAGACTCGATGCAACCTACAGAAAACTTCTTAGTTTTGACAATGCTTTATTTCAGATACATTTTCTTTAAAGTAGCACCATAATAAATGTGTGTTTTCTACAAAATCAAAATTGGGCTATTAAAATTTGGTCGCATGTGATGCAAAGTTTATTTGTTTTTGACCCTAAGGTAACTTCATAAAATAAGTATTTTTGAAAACGTAGTTTGTGTCTGAAAGTAATACACCTTAATATTAAGACAAAAAAGAACACAGCGTCATCAGTAAAATGTTCATTAAGTGGAAAATTAACTTATTGGTGGCTAAAAAATCAAAATTATCTTATGCAGCTGAAATTTTGCATGTGGGCTAGAAACTGTATTTAAAAAAACTTTTTCTAAAAACTTTTTTCGATATTTTCAGAAATAACCCCACTTTTGAATTATTATTGGGAAAAAAATTAAAATTTGACAGATAATGCGAATCACGTGACTACTATTTTTTGCTTAATTTTCATCTCGATCGAAGCAAAACTTGATGCTAAAGCCAAATTTCCAATAAAGCTATTAAAAAAAAAAATCCCATATGATGCGGACTTTACTGCTCACACTGTATATTAGCTTTTTAAACTGGCACAACACTTTTTTATTCAAGCTGACATGTGGATTCTAATGCATATAATCATAACACAAAAAAATGGTTTTAATTATTTTTAAAAATCGTTTATATATTAAAATCTTCACAAGCCAGTTCCAGTTTGTTTTTAGTTACTGCCTCTACAGTGGCTGTGTTTACCTTATTGTAATCAAACACTCCAATTGGTTTTCCAAACAACAATTATACCAAGAAAAACCCAAGTTTTTCATTCATGAAATAAATAAACTTTTAAAAGTAACTTACCCGCAATTTGATTGCGTCCAACGAAATAGATAATATGCAAGACAATCACCGGTATCACAATAGTTAACCCGCCCGATAACTAAAAATCATATTAGCGAAGAACAAACCACACAAGTCGACAATCAAGACACAAGGCCACTTTATTTCTTTTGTTGCCCTTCTATTTTACCAAAGAAAGGAAATAATATACTTGTAGACCTATTAAAATATCAAATTTTTATTCTTAATTGCTATCAACCAACCGTAAGAATAAACGACATGGATTTCCGACAATAACTAAATGATGCAAATTTCAGGGAGATCCCCAAGCGTAAGCGACAATTTTACTTTTTACTTTAACAATCGCTGAATATACAATAAAAAGGTAAAAATTCTGAAACATGGTAAACAAGCACTCCGACCAGTTTTGCAAAAGAAATATAGGGTGTGCCAAATGAGAAAGCTTAAACAACAGCCACAGGTATTGGTTTATACAGATATTATTATTAAACAATGAATGTAAAAATAATTTATAGTTAAAATAGTTTCCTTGCAGTTACTTGGTTAGTAGATCGCTAAAAACTTCGTCGCACCTTACGAGGGGTAGCAACGTTACCGTCATTTGTTACTTTACTCTTACCTTGTGTCTATTTTATTTTTCTTCGCTCTTAAGTAAGCAAAATTCAACGTTTTTTATTTTCGCAAGTTCCACCATTATCAATAACGTGTAGTACAAGTTCTAGTAAAATCATTTATAATTAAAAAGCAAATGTTGCTACCAAAAACCTGCATTCTTGTAGTTTGTAGTTAGCAAAATGTTAATTGGAATTCTGACTGGGCTGCTGAAGAAGCATATGACGCTGATTGGCGTGAAGAAGGACCCAATTTGTCCAGGGTGTCAAAAAGAGGAGGAGATACCGCTATACTTTCTGGGAACGCGTAAGGCTTTGGGGAGTCGATTTTCCGAAGCGAGAAAGTTATCGCCCTCGCCTGGAAACATATCCTGACTTTTATAACGAGATCTGAAAGGCTAGGCTAGGGCACAGGTGGTTAGGGTAGTTGGGGGAAGATTTAGGGGTAGGAAAAGTTAATCGCTTTGGTCTATTTGCTAGGTTGCTGAGTCTTCCCTTAACTACTACTAGTATTATTACTACTACTAGTAAAAAGTTTAATATTATATAAAATTGTTTTAAAGGTTTATGATCCTTAAGAATATTTTTAAATTTTGTACGCGAAATACCTTAACTCCATGAAATTTATTATGCAGTTGATGAAAGACAAATTGTATGTAAAATTTCCACTTTTCTAGGAAATACATAATGCGTTTTACCACCTTGTAGCATTAACAAATATTACCGTGCGAGCAAAAATTATTTGCATCAAAGAGGGTCTTGCATCTAGGGACGTAATGCTTAGCCGTAGAGCCTAATACCTGTTGGGGTCAGTAACTACCTGAATTAACAATCAATCAGTTATTCCGTCATCTTTGACAGTCGTTACAAGTAATTTGATTCATCGCTAATTTTTCCAATTTCTTGAACAATTCACACAATGGGCTTTACAGAACAGCACAAATTATTCATGGTTGAAGCGTATTTTCAAAACGAGGTTAGAGTAAATGGTGAGTGGCAATGCAATCCGGGTTTGTGTATGGACGATTTTCACATGCATTTTCCTAACGTTGCTTTTATTGCTGGGGATTTTTATCATTGCCTGAAAAGAACCATGGCTGTGGTTAGGGAAACAGGTTCTATACAACACAAAAAGGAGCAGGAAGACCATCTGCAAGAACAGAAGAACTTGTTGCAAACGTTCGTGAAATAATGGAAAACGTGTGAATTTATGTTTGGAGCATGGCGGTGGCCAATTTCAGCCATTTATGTAATTATTTTTTTTTCTTTCTGTATATTCTTACTTTGTTAATTTTGTAAACAACAAAAATAAATTTGTATTTGTCTACTTATTTTATTACTCATTATTTTGGCATATCATGTCATAATATGAATTTGACAAAATTTTAACCTAGCTTTGGTTAGATATATCGTCCCTATATCATTGTGATCTAAACCAAGCCCTACGTTTTTTAATTTAAGCCCTCTTTGATTCAAATAATTTTTGCTCGTACGGTATTTCATTAAATAATATTAAAGAATATCATGTTTAAATACAATTTTCATAAAATAATAGATTAGCGTTATTGCAAAAATGGGCTTTTTCAATATAACCAAATTTCAACAGAAATAGACTTAGTCTGTATTTTCTCGTATTTTTAATAAAGATAGTATTATATTGGGTTATGTGCAAGAATAACCATGTTGGCTAAATATGAGTTAATTAAATATTTTATTATGATATTAAAATATCCATATATTTAGTAAACCAAGTATGGAATAAAAGACGATTATTATTTTTTTGTTTAATTAGTTTCTGAGTAAATCTAGATTTTAGAAATTAAAACCGATTTTAAAAATTTAGTGAAAAAGCAAATTTCTAAATAGATAAAAGCTGTGAAGGTCCTACCTTTCTTGTACGTTAAGTTTAGACTGTTTATAGCAGTTTTTAAGATACTTTCTCATGGTGATTTGTTCTATTGTAATATTCTTAATGATTTCATTATTTAACTGGCATATAACTGCTATAAGCTAATTGTCAATTTTAAAAACACGATTTTAATGTTAAGGCAGTTCTTCGGCGTTGTATGTTTAGAAAATAACAATAAATATATATTTAGAAGGAGCTACTAAAATTAATATTAATGAATCATTAATGCAACCCTCTTGTACCAAAGCTCAAATGGCTTACCTACTTATTTGAATGCATAGTACAGGCTATATAAATAAATAAAAAGGTGTAATTATATAGGGAAAACAAAATTCTTAATTACAGTGTGGCCAGTAAAGTCCGCATCATATGGGATTTTTTTTTTATTAATAACTTCATTCGAAATTTGACTTTGGCACCAAGTTCTGCTTGGATCGAGATGAAAATTAAGCAAAAAAATAGTAGTCACGTTATTCGCATTATCTGTCAAATTTTAATTTTTTCCAAAAAATAATTCAAAAGTGGGGTTATTTCTGAAAGTATCAAAAAAAGTTATAAGAAAAAGCTTTTTAAATGCAGTTTCTATCCCACAAGCAAAATTTTAGCTGCATAGGATAATTTTGATTTTTTACCTATATTGCACCACTTTTGCAAAATGAGACTCAACGCAACGTACATAAAACTTCTTAGTTTTGACAATGCTTTAATTTAGATACATTTTCTTATGTATGTTTTTCTACAAAATCAAAATTGGGCTATTAAAATTTGGTCGCATCGCATGTGATGCAAAGTTTATTTGTTTTTGACCCTGTATAAGTGTATAAGGTCTCTTCATTTTTTTAAAACTTAGTTTGTGTCTGAAAGTAACACACTTTAATATTAAGACAAAAAAAACAAAGTGTCATCAGTCATCAGTAAAGTGTTCATTAAGTGGAAAATAAATTTTAGTGGTGGGTAAAAAATCAAAATTATCTTATGCAGCTGGGCTAGAAACTGCATTGAAAAAAACTTTTTCTAATAACTTTTTTCAATATTTTTAGAAATAACTCTACTTTTGAATAATTTTTTGGAAAAAAAATAAAATTTGACTGATAATTCGAATCACGTAACTACTATTTTTTGTTTAATTTTCATCTCAATCGATGCAGAACTGGATGCCAAAATCAAATTTCGAATAAAGCTATTAATAAAAAAAATCCCATATGATGCGGACTTTACTGGTCACACTGAATATTGCGATTATATTATTGTCTGTATCTAAATAGTGAAAATTGATTGTTTTTATTGACAATGGCATTAATTTAAATAATCATACTGAAAATAAAATTTGCAGTGTTCCAGGATGCAAATTACCATAGCTCCTTCAAGATAAGAACCTTTATCTACCTTAAAATTTCCGGCCAGTTATGATTTATAGAAAAAAAAATGATTAAAAGCAATTCTCGGAGGCAACTGGATACCATCAAAATAGTATGTAGTTTACTGCCTACATTTTGCTGAATGTGGCATAATATATTATACTTAATTCGTTTATCAAACGGTTCTCTGTTCTCTGTATATCACACATTTCGACAAAAACTATAAACGTTATAAAAAATAAAGGTTCATGTTTCTTTTGGTCCTTGCTTACGTTGTTTTTCGGCAACGTGTCCCGATTTTTCTCTGGCCATCTTGCAATATCGGTAGGTAATAAAGATAGTTTTTTTATGAAGTGATACTAACTGGATTATTTTTAAAGTTTATCGCAAATCCTAATCAAAATCTTAAGATTTTGTGGAATTTCTCGTATATGATTGTCTCGTCTCAGGAGATTCTCGCAAAAAATACTCTCGGCTCGCAGGAGATCTGCAGAATACTCTAATCTCGTTCTCGTCTCGTCTTTCTAGAACGAGACGGGACGAGAGTGAAACACTACATAACATACATTATAAGTAATAACTCGGATATGGTAAGGATTATCCAACTGGTCACTTTAATTTAGTCAATCGAATATTTTTATCTTGATTTTAATTCAAATGAGAACAGTGCCATAACAGTTATTTATGTATCAAGGGAATTATAAGGATCTTAATTACCGAGGGCAAAGTTTACTTCCCGAGGGCCTTTGGCCCGAGGGACAGCAATTGACCGAGGTAATTGAGACTCTTATAATTCCCGTGGTACAGGGTCATCCAACCAGGACTGAACAGGTGTCTATTTTTTTAGTTTCCCTGTATTTTTATTTAAACCAATATAGCCATTTAGTTTATGCTTTGCCGTAGAATCTAGGGTTGCCAACTCGGAAGAGAGCAAAAGGAGGACATGAAGACAGGACACTACGAATTTTTTAGCACTAAAAATATTTGTAATAAGTAATATTAATTGATCTATAACTACAAATTTCTCAGTAACCAGGAAATACAACAAATAATTTTTTACAAAACATATAGTAATAAAGTAACAAAAATAAACTTAAACGTTTTTCTGAACAATAAAAAAAAATATACGAAATAAAAAACATAAAATTTTAAATATAAAAACAGACTTTACTTACTTAAACTACTTACTACTACTTAAACTTTTTTTTTTGTGTTTTAGCTGCGTCCAAAAATGCTGCATAAGATTTAATAATATCAAAAAACTCCAAGCAGCTGCTTTCGGAATTAGCAGAGACAATTAGTTCTGATTTTATTAAATCCAACAATGCTTTATTTATTTCATCCCGCCATTTAGTATTCATTAACGAAAAAATTCGTTCGGGAAACGCAGAAGTGGCAGGAATGCTTAGAGCAAAAGAAATCAGAATGAATACATTTTCGAGCCCTGTTATATTTTGAAAAATGAATGTCCATTTTTGACTAGTTCTGTAACCATGCCAAATGTCTGTTTTGAAAATAGTTTCTTTAATTAACATAATTTCGTCAAATAATTTGTCTTGGTTAACAGTACTTTGTAAATGTAATTCCTCTATTAAATTTACAAAAATGTTAAACGAAGGAAACTTCTCCATAACTGGTCCTAACGAAAGATTTTCCAATTTGGCCAATATGTTATCATCGGCAAAATCAAAATTTTTTTTTATATAGATAAGAATATTTTTATAAAAATGTAAAACATCATTTTCCATTTTTATTTTTTCATCCTTATTAATACAACGATTAATCATATTTCTTACTTCAAAACCAAAGACCTTTCACTTTTTCTAGTATCAATTTTAAATTTAAAATCTTTTATATGTTTACCATTCTATTTATGGAATTTTAGAACATTTTAGTGTAGGGGAGGACAAACTGCGTCCTCCGAGGTACCTGCGGAGGACGGAGGACATTTAGATCGAAAGGAGGACTGTCCTCCTGGCTGGAGGACGGTTGGCAACCCTAGTAGAATCTAAAATTACCATTTAAAAAGCGATCTGACTTAAAAACAAAGGAACTGTGGCGTAAAGTTGTTGTTTTTTCAATGGAACACCCTATATATTATTTATTTTTATGCACCGCCCTTCTTTCCTGATTTCATAAATATATAGTTTGTCCATATTAGTTCAAACCGTTTTTAAGATATGAGCAATCAAACATTTAAAAAGCTGTATTTTAATGCATCGCCATCACGGGGATTTTCTTTTCCAAGGCATTCTAGACGTATTAAGCTCAAATGAATACAGCTTTTTAAATGTTTGATTGCTCATATCTTAAAAACGGTTTGAGCTAATACGGACAAACTATATATTTATGGAATCAGGAAAGAAGGGCGTTTCATAAAAATAAATAATATACAGGGTGTTCCATTAAAAAAACAACAACTTTACGCCACAGTTCCTTTGTTTTAAGTCAAATCGCTTTTTAAATGGTAATTTTAGATTCTACGGCAAAGCTTAAACTAAATGGCTATATTGGTTTAAATAAAAATACAGGGAAACTTAAAAAATTGGCCCCTGTTTAGTCCTGGTTGGATGACCCTGTACATAGATAATTTTATTTCTGACCGATTTAAATTTTTGTTCATTTTTAAACCGGAAAAAATGTTTCAATTTATTACCTTTCCGTTATATTTGAATCAGGTGCCGTCAATAATGACATTGACGTTGTAATGACATGAATAGAAAATAGTTATTTTAGCATTTCTTGTTTTATTTTACCTGTAAAAGGTAGAGGGAATTACACTGAGAGAAAACTCTATTAGCCGTAGCTAGAAATCCATTCGCAGTAGCAAGAAATCTGCATTAAATAGGCGCCAAAAAACAACTCTGTTGTCGCTACAAGGTTCTTTTTTTTGAAATGACTTTTTAACCTCAACATGGTCGTTTTTTAAATATTATTCTTTTGCTGTTAAAAGACAACTCTATTGCCATAAAAAATATATAATGCAGTGGTAAACAAAAATGATTTTGTGATTAATTGAGGTCGTGCAGTTAGAAAAGTATCGGTTTTAACTCCTAAAAATAATCAGCCAGCTATAAAATAATTTTATTTTTATTGTAGCTAGGCCACCTAGCTACTACTAAATTCCTTTTTTTAGCTCCTTCGCAAAATGGCTGTGGTTGGTGGATTAGTTTATAGTGGATGTTTTTGGCTATTGATTTGATAAAATTTTTATATTTTAATAATTCTATATAGGGTGGTGTACTTTTAGTGCAACGTTATACAATAAGTGTTGTAGCGGTGTGTCTCCAATTTCAGGTAGGTACAATTATTTTACCAATAACTATATTTATTACTTATATTTTTTAATTCATTCCGATCATGGCCGCCATTAAGTTTCCGTTCTGCACTTATTAGGGCAGTATTTTTGATAAAAATTTTATGTTAAACTTTGTTTAATAACAGGGGAATCTGACACTGACTAACAAACTGCTAGGAACATGACCCTTTTTAGCCATTTTTTTATTAATAGGTATCAGAAAACCTAACAAATGCGATTTTGCATTGCAAAATTTAGAACGGGGAAGAAATATCTCAAAACTCAGATTGTTTTCCGATTCTATCCCCTAAATTTGTATTGTATTTCTGAAAAAATTAATTTCTCGCCTAACAAAATTTAAAGACTCACCTAAGTCAACGATTTTTTGTAGGTACCTAAGTAGAGTAATGTGATAAACATGAGTTACTTATTAAGTAATAAATATAATTATTGGTAAAATAATTGTACCTACCTGAATTTGGGGACACACCGCCACAACACCTATTATATAACGTTGTACTAAAAGTACACCACCCTATATGAAATTATTAAAATATAAAAAATTTATCAAATCAATGGCCATCAAACATCCACTATAAACAGCTATAATCCACCAACCACTAAACAAACTAACAACACTGCAAATGGCAATAAAATGAACCAAAACGATTTCACCATGTTTTAAAAAAGCAAGTGTTTAGTTCCTAAAAGGTATATTTTAGATAGGTATAAAAGATTGGTTAGTTTTTATTTTAATTTTTGTGATAATAAGATAACCTTATAGGAATTAAAAAAATACTTTTTAAAAACACTTTATTGGATACATATTGTTATGGTTATATGATATTCTGTTACCATAAAAAAGCATTGAGCACACTTAACAATATTGTTGTCAAAAAAACGTCCTTGATTGCGACAAAACGAAATATTTTAGGGATAAATGGATTTTTTCTTGTGGTAATACACATATATTCAAAAAAATACTTGTATTGAGTGATTTTTCTCAGTGTAGAGAATCTTTAATATCCCAAGGGAGTTATAACCCTCTTTATTGATAGCGTAACCATGATGATATAAACTTATAATATCCCGGTCAGAAATAAGCAGTTTATTATATTAGGTTTGCTTTTAACCATTTTTGGACATCCTGTATGAAGGCGCTGGGGAAAGCTTATTCTAAATAAAGAAGCATAAATAATCTGCCTTACTGGTTGTGTTCAAGATGGTAAAATGGTTGGAAATACCAGCACTTCGAGTGATTTTATTCATCATCCCCAGTCACAGACTAATAAACTTGATGTTATAAGGTCAGAAAAATAGAAATAAGGTAATTTAGCCCGTATATTTTATTAATTGGTATATTTTTTAAAAATGAGTACATTTTTACAATAGGCAAACAGTTGAACTAACCTTCTTTTCCCGTCGTATGGATGGATATATACTACTATATGTTTCCTAAGATAACGAAAATTGTTGGACCATGGTGTAGTGATAATATCACGGTAATCTGGCCAATAGAAAATTTGGAGTTGGATACAAATACGTTAAAACTAATACAATAGTTAATTCACATAAACTTTTAACGCCGTGACATTTCAGTTCTGTCATACTTGTCAAATACTGCAGCAACTCATAAAATATAAATTTCTAATGGCAAAATTTAATTAGTATAATTGTACTGCACACAAAGTATGTCTATCTTGTATTATTTCATACGATTAAAAAGAGATAGAAATAAAAAGAGTTGGCCGAACATTTCCAGAAAACACTGACCAATCTCAGCTGTATAAGAAATTTAGTAAGTTGGTGAAATCTAAAGTAACTAGACAATGACAAGTCTTGACATTTGGCATTAAAACTTTATGTGCATTTAACTATACGACGTGCGGTGATTGCCGGCCGCTACGAATCCCCATGCACCAACGTCTTGGTGGATTATAGTTTCTAACGGATACAATTCGTTTTTGGGGATGCTGATCTGTTTATCGGGAACAAAATTCGTCACATTATGAAGATTTTTCAATTTATTTCTTAACAAAATTGCTGTTTTAAAAGTAGTTTATTATTTCAACAAGACTGTGCTGTTAATGGAACTGATTACTACCAATAAAAACACTGTTCTAGCAAATCTGGAATTGATATAATACTAAAGCGGGTTTGATACACTAGCAATTTATTTAATATGGGTTAATACAAAATAAGCTATCAATACAAACTATATCTTAACAAACCTGCTATATTAGATCATTTGCGTCAGTGTAGAAGGGTTATTATACATATACAGTGACCGGCAAAGAGTTAGCAACATATGGGAAAATTTTTATTAGCGGAATATTGAAAAATCTTTTTTGGGGGATTGGATGTGCATGTCCCATAACCTTAAAATCGATTTTGACATACGTCACGTGACCAATGGTATGGCGGGAAAGTTGAAAAACCAATATGAAATCATCATAAATCAGATAAGTTGATGAGATATCGAAAAAATTACAGGAATAACAAGTGTTTAGAATTCCATTAGAACCTTAAATACAATATTTGGGATATCTACTTAAAAAAACATAAAATCGAATATTTTTGTAAATATTTTTTTACCGAATTAAAAATTTCCATATTTTTCCTTTCTTAAAGCTTCATTAAAGTAAAACTGACATCTGGTGACCACAACTAGAAATATTCTTTTGTTTTTCTGACAATTTGGAGCAATAATTCAAAAAATTCGTTTACACTTGGATACCAGCTGTCTATTTCTAATAACCTTATCGATATTTTTTATATCGAAATATTCTATTATGTCAAGAAATCCTTAAACTCATTAATCCAAAGAAAATTTTATTTATAACCGTAAAAAATAATTTTGAATTTCGCAGAAATCTTTAAAAAAATCTAAAAATTAATAAAAATTTAAATTATTTTTTACGGTTATAAATAAAATTTGCTTTGGATTAATGAATTTAAGGATTTCTTAACATAATAGAATATTTCGATATAAAAAATATCGATAAGGTTATTAGAAATAGACTATTGCAACAGCTGGTATCCAAGTGTAAACGAATTTTTTGAATTATTGCTCCAAATTGTCGTATGTAAAAGGAAGTCAAAATAGCTCAGCGGACGCCTTATCAGGAGTGATTGTGACGTCAGAGGAACTGAAAAGTATGAATGAGAGTGTGATTGCTGTGATAACTCGAGCTCAAACGAAAGATATCGAAACAAAAGTAAAGGAAGTAGTGAGATTTCTATACCAATTCGGAGTGATCAACCGAATATTGTAGAAATTCTCACACCACCAAAAAATAGTGTTGAAATTACAACTACCACTACGGAACAGTTAAATAAAATGTTCAAAAATATTACATTGCAAGTAGGTAATTTTTATTTTGTTCCACGAAACTCTACACTATATGTAAACAAAAACGCTCGATCATCGTTGGCGCAAGACGAAACGGTGAGAGATTTGCTATACGTTAGTAAGAAACTTATCATTAAGGAAGTTTTTATTATCAAGAGTGAGGAAAATGCGCATTTAATAAAATTGCTAGCAAAATCAATGAAAGATAACTCCGACTGGAAGGGCCCAAAAATTTGTATTTGTACAAGATGACGATTATTAATTATCCTTATCCACTCACAAAATTGCAAACGCTTGGCGTAGTCTCCAGGTTGAAGATTCTGTACACGCTGTACATGGTATGGGTATAAGCCTTGCTCGTGAGGCGTATTGATCACTCTTTTTTGGGGAATCCCCAACTAAGTTCTAATTCTTCGTGAGCTGGTCGTTGCATCTTTTTGTACTAAAGCTGCATGGAACATTTTCTATTTCTTCTAAATCCTGTCAAATGGCTCGTTCGGATGTTAAATTAGCACTTGGAAGCGTTCCGGTCTCGCACAGTTTGTTGAAAACTCTGATAAAGATCATTCTGTTTGGTGTTCTTTGATGTGGAAATCGTTGACGATATTTTTTAGAAGCCGCTGTAGCATTTCCATTACACAAGCCATCAATAAAAACCATATTGGCGTATTCGAGATGTGAATGAGTGTATGGCAGTTTATAAAATTTAAATGATACAAATCCGAACGTTAACGGTGAATCAATGTAAAATTTTATACTGACACTAGCAGGATAGTGACAGCACATCAATCAAAAGCGGACAATAATACGATTTATTAGAGGAAAGCTAAATTAATGCAATGTTTTGTTTTTGCGTTATAATTTAAAAACCAATGAATACTGGATAGCAACATTTAACTTTTTTCTTATTATTTTGATTCATAGATTACACCCTTATAGTTTGGCCCATTCCTCCCGACTTGCCCTGTATAGTTAAAATATTAAAATAACATAGACTGTGGTTAATAACAATAAATTGCCAGTCTACTCCAAGAATAAAGACATGAATAATTTAAATGTAAATTAAAAATGTCCCGTGAAAAGATGTTTTAAACATCAATAAAACCTCGGATATTAAATTTTAAAGCTGGTGCTCGCTGTATCTCCAAGTTTGCTATTCCATTCGACTTGGACTAAATTTGTATAATTATTAGGAGATATAATACTTCATTCATAATGAAGCAGAAAAAAAATCAAATTTAAGGCACAACTTTTAAATTGAATTTCTGGCTTTTATTGATTTTAAAACCATTATATTTAAAAAAAAGTAACATCTTAGAAATGACGGTATATCAGAGTGTATTATGGTTTATTATACGCGAGTCAAATATTATCAATTATCCACTTTGCAGTAACACGAATTTTCCATTCTTACTAGGAAACGACTTATTCCTGATTTTGACAGATTATATTTTAAATATCAGCTGATGCCTTATTTGATGTCACAGCATGCTATTTAATAAATATAGTTTAAAAAAACTAAAAAACACGCTTTAGTAATTAATCAACCTAAAAAGCGGAAAATAAATAGACTTACTTAGTTTAAAATAATTCTTGAAATTCTTAATATAGGCAGAAAATAATAATGAACGATAAACATTAGTATTATTGTGAAAAAAGCGTGCGGTGCTCGATATACGAAAAATATAGCACAAAGCGCCCCACGCTTTTTTCACAATAATACTAATGTTTATCGTTCATTATTATTTTCTGCCTATCTTCTTCTTCTCGTTGTGCCATATCCTCAGTGGACGTTGGCGATCATTCTGGCCCATTTAATTTTGTCAACCGCAGCTCGGAACAAGTCTGCAGATGTTTTTCCAGTCCATTGTCTTAAATTACGGAGCCAAGATATTCGGCGTCTTCCGGGCCCTCTCGTACCGTCTATCTTTCCTTGCATAATAAGTTGCAGAATGCTGTATTTGTTGTTGCGCATAATGTGGCCAAAGTATGAACACTTTCTCTCTTTGACAGTCCTCATCACTTCACTTTCTTTGTTCATACGTTGTAGAACTGTCGCATTTGTTACGTGATGTGTCCACGATATTCGAAGCATTCGTCGATAGCACCATAGTTCAAATGCCTCTAGGCGTTTACATGCAGCGTCCCTTAAAGCCCAGGCCTCGACCACGTACATCAAAGTGGAGAACATATAACACCTCAAAATACGAGTACGCAGTTGTAGGTTAAGCTTCATATTGCATAGGAAGGTTCTCATTTTACTAAAAGAAGTACGGCCATTTTCAATTCTTATTGTAATTTCTTTTGTCTGGTTCCAGTTTTCATTTAGATGTACGCCCAGATACTTAATAGATGATAACGTTTGGATCTGGAACCTATTCACTTGGAAAAAAAAGGATTATCGTTTTTACTTTTGCATATTGTCATAACCTTGGTTTTCTTTGTGTTTAGGCGCATGTTGTACGACTCGCAAGCCTCTGCTACTTCCTCCAATAATCTTTGCAGACCCTCAGCTGTATCTGCAAGCAAGACAGTGTCGTCTGCGTACCTCAAGTTATTAATGAGAACCCCATTCAACAGAACACCATCCTCGGCCCCCTCCAGTGATTCTTTTTCGGAGTATGCGTTGAAAAGCATCGGCGACAGCACACATCCCTGTCTAACCCCCTGACTTATTCTAAATTCCTCCGATGTCCTGTCATTAACTCTGACATGGGCCTTTTGTTGCCAATAAAGGCTAGAAATAATGCAAATATCTTTATTATCTAGATTTGTCTGATTGAGGGTATCTATTAGTTTATTGTGATTCACCCGGTCAAATGCCTTCTCAAAATCGATAAAACAGGCAAAGATATCACAGTTTACATCGCGTGCTCTCTTCCCATATTAAAAATTATTTTAAACTATATTTATTTTCCGCTTTTTAGCTTGATTAATTAATAAAGCGCGTTTTTTAGTTTTTTTAAACTATATTTATTTTTCATTTCTTAGTTTGAGTTATTGTTAAGACATTTTTTTTTTAGTAGAGATAGTCATAGAGAGGTCCGGAGTAGAGATCGAATACTGTCACTAATTTTACAATGACCTTTTGAAATAGCTAGATTTAAAGCAGTGGATCATTTTTTTTTAAATGGCTAGATTCAAAGCATTGGATCCACAAACCCAAACAAAACCGAACAAACCCGCTCGGCCAACGGACCAACTGATGAAAGAATGTACCAACACTATTAAGCCGAGTGCTCGAGCTGGAAAGTAGGTAGATAGTACGCATGCGCATACGATTAGCTACATCTCTTTCACTCTCCTACGGAGGATCTGTAAGGAAATGATTTAATTCCGGCGATCCTGATCAGGATAATGAGATAAAATTATCAAATTATTGTATTTTCAGCGGTTCTTGATAAGTCTACAAAATTTAAATTAAATCTGACCGTTTAAAGTGGGTCTAAATCGGGTTCAAAGAAGTCGGTTACAAACAAACATACATACAAGCATACCGGTGAAGCTAATAAAAGGGTGTTAAAAACAGGTAATTTTTTCGAAACCCGCAGACCATCTTTAAAATTAAAAATACGGATATAAATTACGCATATTTGCTCCTATTTTGGCCAAACTAAATGTAGAGACCCCAAATAACCCATTTCGTTCAACATTTTCGTTCGAAATGTTTAATATAACTTTAGAAACTGAAGTCGAAAAGCGTAAGTTTTTTTACAGGTGATGGGGACAAATTTTGATAGAAGTAACTTAACAAGAAAAATGCAGTTAGTTTTTAATGCATAGTTTTGCCAAGGAATAATAAAACTGTAATATTTCTTGGCTTGTCATTGTTCTTTAATACAAGTCACAAGTACAAGTCAAAAACACAAACATAAATGAAGTGTATAATGGGTTAACGGCATTCGGGCGATTCGGGATCCGCATACCTAATGATCTAAGGCATTCTAAGGAAACACAACTGTTTATGCAAATGTTGCAAATACAATCGCCATAAGTATGTGGTAATTAATTTTTTTTTCTCTAACACAAAGTTTTGCTTGCAATAATAATAATAATTCACGAAGCGGTTCGACTGTGTTTCCATAAATGCCTCTTGAACCGCCTTCGACCGAGCACGTAATATCCCGAGATCAGACGAAGTCGACGGTCAGCAAGCCTGTATGTTTGTTTCGCTCTTAGTTGCCAATTCATTTATGTAAACTTCTATTTGATATAAACCCACCAGGTCAATTTAAAATACGGTCTATATTGAGGAGGTTGCGCATGACAATTACACTTTGAAACTTATGCATTTTTTGAAGGATAATCATTTTTGGGTTTCGAAAAATAAATTAATTAGGTGGGTTATTGACCAAAAATGACCTTATGGACAAGCCGCGCCTGCTGAATAGGCCATTTTCGCCTATTTTTACAGCAGTTTTCATAATTTCAATGTGATTTTTACGAATTCATAATTACACTTATTACTTCATGAGTAACTAGCTGATACCCGCGGCATCGCTCGCGATTTTCAATTGTTATAAATTCGTTATCGAAACAAAAAAGCGGATACCATACCTACATACCGTGCGAGCAAAAATTATTTGCATCAAAGAGGGCTTGGATTAAAAAACGTAGGGCTTGGTTTAGATCACAATGATATGGGGACGATATATCTAACCAAATCTAGGTTAAAATTTTGTCAAATTCATATTATGACATGATATATGCCAAACTAATGAGTAATAAAATAAGTAGACAAATACAAATTTATTTTTGTACAAAATTAACAAAGTAAGACACAGAAAGAAAAAGTAAAATAATTACATAAATTGCCGAAATTGGCCACCGCCATACTCCAAGCATAAATTCACACAAATATTGTCTCTATACCGCTGTGCTGTAACTGTGTCATCGAAAAAAATAGGACCAACAATTCTTTTTGGGGAAACAACTAACCAGACACCACAAAAAAATGGCGATTTTCACTACTTCACATGCGTGTATTCTGAGAATTCACTTAACCGGAGAGGTGGAACCAGGCTTCATCCGAAAAAAAGGTCTAATAAATAAATCATTTCTTTCCAATAAATTTAAAATTGAGAGTAATTCCTGCGTCTTTCAAAATCTGCGGCTTGTATTTCTTGGAATACCTACTTGCACTTTATAAGGAAATAAATTTAGCTGCTTCTTAAGAATAGTCCTTCCATAAGATCTTGCCACTTCTTGGGACAGGCGTATTATACAATTTGTTGGCGTATTTTGCATTATTTCACGAACTTTTGCAACAAGTTCTTCTGTTCTTACAGATGGTCTTCCTGCTCCTTTTTTGTGTTGTATAGAACCTGTTTCCCTAAACACAGCCACGGTTCTTTTCAGGCAATGATAAAAATCCCCAGCAATAAAAGCAGCGTTAGGAAAATGTTCGTGAAAATCGTCCATGAACAAACCCGGATTGTAATGCCACTCACCATTTACTCTAACCCCGTTTCGAAAATACGCTTCAACCATAAATATTTTGTGCTGTTCCGTAAAGCCCATTGTGTGAATTGTTCAAAAAAATTGGAAAAATTAGCGATCAATCAAATTACTTGTAACGACTGTCAAAGATGACGGAATAACTGATTGATTATTAATTCAGGTAGTTACTAACACCCAACAGTTATTAAGCTCTACGGCTAAGCATTACGTCCTTAGATGCAAGGCCCTCTTTGATGCAAATAATTTTTGCTCGCACGGTACTACCCAATAGAACTTTTAATAGGTAATAGGTACCCATATTATTTAAAAAAATAAATTTCCTGCAATGCGTCTAATTTGGTGCTTTTTAATATTAGTTTTTTTCTCTTTCAATAAAAATATCATTTTTCTATTTCACGTTCATAATAAGTTCAGTACGATACGCATTTGCGTATCGTAATGAAGCTATTTCGATACGCGTTTTTTCTTTATTTGATATTGGTAACATTTACATGTTTTATTTCATTGACTTGCGCGGCCTTTGTGATTTACGAGAAACCCCATTTTTCGCAGAGGAAAAATAGCTTGATAACTTACTTTTTATTCTGTGTGGATAACAGTCATGTATGTTGGTTGCATAAATCTATAAATCAATCTTTTGTAGATGCTTCAAGCTATCATTTTCTGCCAAATCCTATCCAAAATTCAATCTACTAACCTTCCAATGTCGATTTTAACTTATTTGAATTTTCCATCTTTCCTATACTAAATTGCAATGCCGTGACGTAAAATCACGTCTTTTGAAATTCGAAAAAAAGTAGCAAAATCTCCCGAATTTCCGAACGCTCTGTATTATGTAGGTACCGAATGTACAAGGATCACACAACGTATTCCGTCCAATTTCAAATCTCATATCGCTAAAATAACTTTAGAATCTCGTGGTGAAAATGGGTCAATAAATCAAAAAATGACAGTTTGCAAAATAATTTTTGTTGTCCAGAGGCTACTATGATAAAAAAATAGTATTACCAACATAAAATTTAGACATAAAAATTTACAAAATTTGAAGGATTTATTTCCTCTTTAAAATGTATTTTTTTTGATTATAAAAGGTGAAATAGAAAAAAATGTATAAAGCACATGTTTCATAAGGCGTTTTAGCGCACGTGTCAATAAAAAAACTCGCCACTTTGTAGCTCGTTTTTTAAAATAGACGCGTGCGCTAAAACCGCTTGTTATGAAACGTGTACTTTAATATACTTTTATAACCCCTTTTCATCCCTATAAGGTCAGACGTTAAAAAAAAGAAATAAGTGTTTTATTAATTGTGTTTAAAGTATTTATGCTGTTTTATCAAAAAATTCTAATCAAAAATATTTTTTCCAACCCCTTTTTCTCTCCTTTGATTAAAATAAAAATTAATTTTTTTCTTTTTTGTATTGTAGAGTATTTTCAAGAAAATATGACAAAAATATTGTTCCAATAAAAACTTTTATATCCCCGTTTCACCCCTTTGGCAACAGATATTAAAAAAATGCAGGTATTAAATGTATATTAGAGTACTTACGCGGAGTTTCAAGAGGTTTGAAACAAAAATGTTTTTCCAATATTAATTTCTATACCCCTTTAGGGGCTAATTTCCAAAAAAATATTAAGAAATAAGTGTTTCATTACTTATGTTTTAAAGTATTGCTAAGTTTCAAGAAAATCTGAAAAATTTTTTTTTAATATAAACTTTTATACCCTTTTTTCCACCCCCTAGGGGCAATTTTTTTGTAAATGCCTAAACACATGTTTATTTATTCCCATTTCTACCCCCGAAGTATAAAAACAAGTACTTATTTATTTCAACAGAGTAAGCATAGTACGATTTTTCAGCAATCCAGCTTAAAAATATAGACAAACAAAGACACCCTCAAAATAACATAATAAATACACCCCTTTTTTCAATCCCCAAGTGAATTTTGAAAAAATTACGAAACAATTCACTAAATTTTAATTTTTATCATATCGCACACAGAAAGATAAAATAAAATTTTCTACGGTTCCAGTTTTTAAAATTTTCAATTATTTATTGAGAAAATAAATAAACAAGATACAGTCTTTAATAAAAATAGGGTTATAATTTCTTTTTTATGTGTTAATACAGCTGTTGATAATATATACAGTGATCGAACATTTAGGATTTCTGAATTGTAGAGTAAATGTGTGGTGTAGCGTTTGTTTTTTTTTTATAGAAGAAAGAAAAGCACAAAGTCTTTCTCCACAATTTTTTTTATTAGAATAAATAGGCGAACCTAGAATAATTCATAATAATTCAATTCGACATGTATTGTAGAAACACTCATTATCAGGAAAACAAAGTAAATGGTACAATGCTGATGTTGTTAGCAATAGAGAAAATAATATGTGGGATTGAGCCGTAATGGAGCTTTCAGTGGTGTCCACAAGGTGTAAAAATTGAATAGTCAGAAGACCAACAAGACTTCAGCATACTGGAAAGTCAAGGGTTAGTGCAAAGGCCCTGTCTTGGGCAGAAAAATGAAGAGAGCAAAATAAAAATTAGGGAGTTTTAACAGACTTCTTGAAAATCATTTATAAGTAGTGAAAAATCTTAAGTTTCATTCAACTTTGTCAGAGACATGTAAAAGTATTGAAATAAGAAAAATTGAGGAAAGAAAAAAGAAAAAATTGTTTTTCGTAAAAAGATGCTTTGAATTAGAGAGATTCTACTAAAGCCTTATACAGGGTGTTCCTAAATACCATGTAAATACGAACAGAGGTAATTCTTTGGCTTATTTAATGACTAAAAATGTATATAAACATAGGTCCGCAAACGCTTCGTTGCCGATCTACAGGGTGTTAAAATTTCAAGATTTTTTTAGTTTTTCTTTATAGCTCTTGTAGTTTTTGAGATATTTAGCTCTAATTTGGAATATAGGTTACGCTGTAGAACTTACATCATTGGGCATACCAAATGGTTTTAAGAATCTACAGGGAGATATTTTTTCAGGGGTCATGCCCCCTTTTCTCCCAATGAACTTTTTTTCGGTGCGCCGCTGGTGGATTATAAAATACAAAATGCATTTTTTGTTTTAATCTAAAGCATTTTAATATCTTGTGGTTTTTTCGTATTTACCACCGTTATCGCGAAAAAAAAACAAAAGATTTCTGTGGTTCGCTATATGAAATTAAAAAGTACTAGTTTTCTGCCAAAAATTTTCCTTAAAATATAGAATTTATGAATTAATTTTCTAATATTGTTTGTCAAATAACTGATATGTGCTCCCCATTTAAGATGTTTATGAATAGTAATTCCTAAATATTTTGTTGAGGTTACCTCACAGATAACTTCGTCAAGATTTTTAACTTTTATATTGTTTGTTGAGGTACTATTATATTATTATAACTGGAAAGCTTAAAAAATAAATACCGTTTTATGGTTTTTACATTTTTATGTGTATTAAAATGAGGTAATTACAGGAAATCAGTAAATTTAACGTAATATACAGGGTGCTACAAATTCGTGTAGGTACATTGGGATTTCAAAAATTGTAAAAGATGATGGTGTTGAAAGTTGCGTATTATTAATAATTTGTTGTTTTGTGTAAATCTTGTTTTTAATATTTTGGACCTTAATTTTTGACGTGTGAAAAAACAATATAGCTTTTTTTTTAAGGTCGTATTTTGAGTTTCCAAATTCAAGATACCACAGTCAGTTCAATTTTTTAAATACGGACCTGGAACTTTAACTACGACTGAATGGACTTCTATGCTTTATAAAGTAAAACATTTTAAAGGCTTTTAAATTTTAAGGTTTTGTCGTATATAATATCATAAGAGAGAAAATTTTGCCGATACAAAATTCTCTCTCGAATGATATTCGACAAGACCATTTCACGAGAAAAAGATAAAAACACACTGTTTATTTAGCAAACTAGAAACTTTATTTCTTTATTACTAATATTAAACGTACAGTTGTTATAAGTAATAGTTTGTTCATTCTTTTCTATCAAAGCATGGTTTTGGGTATGATTGACTTGCATTTGAGAAGTCGAAGGTCCACATGCTTCATTTGTTGTTCTGTGATTTTCGATGAGCTTCAGATGATGACTAGGATCTAGCTGCAGATATGGTTTCAGGGAATTTGAGTTTGAGTGGCGGAAGTTCGATGAGAATGATTTGTTATTTTATGCTTCTTCGTATCGATTCCAATTCGTTCAGCTGAAGTTTTGGTCCACTCAGATACTGTACTTATTCCTAGTGGAGTATTTTTTAACCTACATCCCTTCTGCCAGTTTGGATGAATGGAGAGAAACAGTCTGGCTGTGGAAATGTTTGGACCTCTTTTTTCCAATAATTTTAAAAATAATCTTACAGGGCATAAGTCTTTGTTTGATGCATTTCTTACCAAATATTTGCTGTTTGCCAATCCTTCTGACCCACCTTGAGCTGTCTTGGAACATATGCTGTTATATTCAATTCGTCCAATACCACCATGGTATCAAAGTCCTTTTGAAAATATTGAATTTTGCAATTTACGGCCTCATGGCCTCTCCAAGCTAGTTCAAATGAGCAGCGATGGAAAAACCTTTTTTGTGCTTCATCGGGGTTTTCTTTATTGTAACTTTGCATTATCGTTAGTAAATCTTTGGTAGATAATGCTTTTAAACTTACTTTTCTCTTTTCCTGACAACTTTGGAGGTGCTTTCTCTTTGCGTCTCTTGTCATTCACACATTTTTAAAGAAAATATTCTTAAAAGCTTCAATCCTTATTTTGTATTCTGTAAAATACATTTCTTGAATCATTTTTGCTGTACTGTTCCATAATATAGCCTTTAAAGAAGATTCTTTATAGTCTTCGCCATTACCCTTCTTTATATTAAAGGCGTAATCTTCGAGGATTTTCGCCAGTTCCATCACACTAGTACATTTTTCCAGTTAATAATTTATTACCATTAGAAACTCTGAGAACTGTGCCCAAATTACGTTCTTGGATTTCTGTGTGTGTGGAATAATTTCAGCTATCGATTTTTTTATTTCTTGGATAGATAGGTACCCAAATCTTGCATTTTCGTTTAAATTGCTCATTTTGTCTTTTTCAAACCAGGATAACATTTGTCAGACTAACAATAGTTTTTACCTGACATCTATCAAAATTATGCCGCTGAAAAACCATCTTGTTGATTTTGTCCAGGTGTATTGGTATAATCAAGAGTTTTTCTACTAGAAAACAGGCCGTTGCTATGATATTTTGCTAGTATAAAACACTCTAGTGAAATAGTCATAAGTTATATCACAAGAGGTGAATATTTTTTGACATTTTTGTGCAAAATTTCTGTCAAAAATTCGCGAGACAAAAATTCTTTAAAAATATCCCGACAGCGAAGCTGGAGGGATATTTTTTTAAAAGAATTTTTGTCGAGGGCAATTTTTATAGAAATTTTGCGGAAAAATGTCAAAAAATATTCTAAATAAAATATTTACCTCGAGTGGTATATGTTGAGATTATATACCAAAAAAAAAAGGAAAAATACAACGAAATGCAAGATTTTTAAAATGATTTATGTAGCTACTAGAAAAACGGACAAAACGAAACAAAACCTAAACAACTGACAAAGTAATAAAACTAACAGAAAATTAGTTATAAGTATTATTGTTAAACACACAGTTATTATAATAAACAGTAGTGGCTTGCTGGTGTTGCTGGAAACTCTTCGAGCTGCAAGAGACTGGAGCTTCGTGTTGGTCCAACCCATTAGTTGGAGGGTGACCTCTTAAACCTTGAATAGTGTTTTCGTGATGAGTTTTGTCCATCTGCAAGTATGGCTTTATGGATGCAGCACTACTATGTCCAGTTATTTTTATAAGAGTTTGTTCGCTCACACCTGCTTTTCTTAATGTAGAGACAGCTGTGGCTCGATTGGAATGGTTTGTGATTTTTTTTTTCTCAGTATCTAGTCCAATTTTTTGTGCTGCTTGTTTTGTCCAATTAGAAAGAGTATTTTTTCCAATGGGACAGTTTTTGTACCAATTTCCCATTTTTCAATTTGGATTTACTGTCAGGAATAGTCTTTGGGTAGTTATATTTTGCCCTCTTTTTGAAATTAGTTTTCTGTAAAGGCGAACTGGACATAAATCGGCATCTTTTGTGTTTGCCACTAACCATTTTGAATTTGAAAGCTTCTTGTCTCCGCCTTGGGATGTTTTTGAAAAGATTGGGTTATATTCCATTCTATTACTTTTTGTACCATCGCTATAATATTCTTCTCTGAAATACGTATTTAGGCATGTCTCGGCTTCTCCTCCTCTCCATGCTAATTCCACAGCCGCTATTTGATAGAACTTTTTCTGTAAATCCTCGGGGTTATTTTCGTCAAAAATTTTTACCATCTTTTTGTACTCGTCGTAGGTTAGTGCTCTTGCACTTTTCCGGTGATTTTTTGGATCAGCCTGAAGCAGTTTTCTTTTAGAATTTCTAGCCATACGTGCTTTTTGGAATTCAGGATCTTTAAAAGGATCAAATTTAATGTTGTATTTATTGAAGTATCTTTCTTGAAGCAGTTGGGCTGTTTGGTTCCACATTGTCTTGATAACCCCTTCCTTGTCGTCAGAACCATCTTTTTTCTTCATATTAAAACTCCAGTCTTCCAATATAGCGGCAAGCTGTATTATAGTTGTATTTTTGGTCAATATATACTGCCGTGTTTCGCAGAATTTCTCGAATTGGGTCCATATATACTTTTTTGTTTTTGTTGTATTTTCTGGGATAGTCTTTTCAGCGTTTTTTCTTATATTTTCGACTGAAACATTACCGAATCGGCAAGATTCCATTTTTAAAAAAATGTGACATGAATCTGACAACATCAAAAACTTGATTTGTTGAAAGGGATTTTTGTTATTATAGAAACGGTCTATAGCAACCATCAAATATTTTAAACTTGTTATGATGTTGTTATGCATTGGCATTGTTGTGGCAGGTGGCCCGGGGTATATCCACTTATGCGGGGTATATTCAGTATAATATGCATCTGATTGGTCGCAAAACAGCGTTTAATTGGTCAGAATCGGATTGAGGTATATAATCATTAATATTTCCAATTATTCTTTCTTTACAATTTCCATACAATTTTTTTCCGATGTGCCAGATGCACGTCGGCCAGGTTTAACCCATTGTGCTCATCCTAGTTGGTCTTACACCCATTTATCCCAATTCCTTGCGCTAGTTTGTGTATATCAACTGGGGAGAGTGTCGGCCAGGGACGTAGCGAAGGCCTCTGGTTTGGGAGGGGTGAAATTCCTAAATTTCCCAACTTTATGAAATATAAAAAGAAATAACACAATTCAAAAAGTATTTATTTCCCCATAATTATCAAATAAACTGTATAAAAAACATATACAGGGTTGGGCAAATGTTCCGGAACGGCTTAATTACAGGCGAACTAAAAGTGATATCATTGAATAAAATTTGGGGGATTTGTATATGACATAAAACTGCATTTTTTGATAGTTAACTCAACATTATGAAACTTCCCGGTTTAACTGGAAGTGACATAAACTTTCGATTTTTAAATGGGACACCTGGTATATTTTTCGTTTATCTGACTCAGGGGCGTGCGGTGAGTTATGTAAATGGGGAAGCACCGCTGCCGGCAGGCCCGCTGGAGGCAAAGCGCCGCAGACGAAATTTTTTTTGAGGACCACGCCCAAATATTGGCAAGAATTTTGTTTTCGAGAGGTAGAAAAGGTTTTTCAACGTTTACAGGTAGAATACTGTGATTTATTTACTGTAAAAAAATGTGAGGTTCTGTACCTACCTATGATTTTTCCGAGAATTTTTAATATTCCTTCTATTTTCTAAATAGCTACACCTATGTTTTTATTAATTTTTACGTAATTTGCCTGTTAAAACCCAATTTTTTACTGACCCAACGCTGCCTAAAGAGTCGTTAAAAACAAGTTAACAAAGTTTCATAATAGAAACTATCGTAGAAACTAATACCCAAAAATATACATTTTTACCTTAAATTCACAGTTTGATTGAATTTTAAACAAATACTGGGTGTGTAAATATTATGTGATGTGGTTAATTTACATTGTTCCTGAAGAAAGAGACTGGAAACCTTTTTATAAATTTTGAATTTACAATATATTTATATTATTACTTCGCCTGATACCTAGATGGTATAATTTTAGAGATTATATTTTGGATATCAACGACGTGGTCTTTAGGTGTTTCAAGTAAAAAAGGGAGATAGGCACTGCAAGAATTGTTTTTTAGTTTGACGTGAAATAAAAATATAAAAAAGAAACCACGTAGGTACATACCTTTTTCATCAATCCAAGAAACAAAGTCGATAATAAACTATAAACCACAAAACAGATAAGAGAGTTCTATAAACTACACAATTTTCATAAGACTGTCACAATTATTTATCATACACATAACGTCGGACGCGAGACACGTGCGAGAATCTGCGCGAGGGCGAGACACCACACAATTTTAATAAGACTGTCACAGTCACAATCATTTACCCCCACACATAAACGTCGGGCCACGTGCGAGATGCTCTTCCGAGCGGAGTGTCTTACCAGCGAAAAAACTCGAGGCAAATACGCTCGCGCCCGAAAATTCCCGACTAAAAACGCATGTAAAAATGAAATCTTTGACAAGTTTCTTTGTCGCGGGTGCAAACTTTGGCCGCTGCTCGTATTATTTAGCGATGGATTTCCCGAAATATAACGATTGCTGTCAGCCGATTGAGCCGATGTATTAAGCGGTATGCTGCGATGGTCAGAGATGCATGCAGGGCCGGATTTGGTTTGGAAATTAGAAATATATACTTGGATATTTCGATTGTATATAGATTAAATTATTTTAATATAATATTTGTTTTATCAGATTATTAGAGCGGTAGGGGAAGCAGTGCTTCCATCGCTTCCATGGACCGCACGCCCCTGATCTGACTCCATATGACATTCTTATAATAACGATGTGTCACACTTTTTGTTACCAAGAAAATATTTTTTTCCAAATTTATTCTTTTATGGGGCTATGGAATACCTTAAAATCACTTATTTCAGTTCTTTAATCTAAGGAAAAATACAATTTTACTATTTTTGGTCCAATGCTATGTGCTGTGTACAATTTAATCTTTAAAGTTGTATAACTCATTTTTTTTTAAACGGCAACATGGTGGCTCGCCGGGTTAAGAAAACAGAGGATTTTAATACAATTATTTTGATACCACACACTATTAGGTTTTAGAAAAGCTGCCATGAAAAAATTTTAAAAAGTTAACTTGAAACTTTCCTAAAAGGAAGCATCTTTTGAGAATAAATTTAGATTTAAATGCATCAAGTAGTCTGTGACCAGCAAAACTGATAAAACAAAATCATGCCTTGAAGAAAATTGACATGCCGACAGCTTCTGCCAAAGTAAATTAGTTTGTTGTTTAAAAAATATGAAAAATAATTGTTTTACAAGAAGTGAAAAAGTTAATATGTTATAAGTGTTTGGAGAATGTAGAAATAATTCAACCGATCGATGCTGCACGACGTACAAAGATATCCTAATCGGCGTGCTATTGCCCAAAACTGGTTCAGTTAACTTTTTAAAGTTTTTTTTTATGGCAGCTTTTCTAAAACCTAATAGTGTATGGTATCAAAATAATCGTAATAAAATCCTCTTTTTTCTTAACCCGACGAGCCACCATGTTGCCGTTTAAAAAAAATGAGTAGGTAATACAACTTTAAAGATTAAATTTTACACAGCACATAGCATTGGACCAAAAATAGTAAAATTGTATTTTTCCCATGATTAAAGAAGTGCGATAAGGATTTTAAGGTTAAGGATAAAACAATAAATTTGGAAAAAAATATTTTCTTGGTAACAAAAAGTTACAAATGTGTCATGGTTATATTAAGAATGTCATAGGAGTCAGAAAAAGGAAAAATATATCAGGTGTCCCATTTAAAAATCGAAAATTTATATCACTTCCGGTTAGACTGGAAGTTTCATAATGTTGAGTCAACTTTAAAAAATTCAGTTTTATATCATATACAATCCCCCAAATTTTATTTCATTATCTTGAAAAACAAAAAAGTTAGAGGGGCGAACCATCTTCCGTAGACACCCGGTATAGGACTAAAATGGAATACCCTGTATATTATCAGATATTCTAAATTTTCAATAACTTTAAAATATTTTTTGTATAGCATACCATATGACTAAATTCAACTGTTTCGGAATTACGGGCAAATGAATGTAGTACATTTGATTATTTAAACAAAATTGGTAATAATTTTTAAATAAACAATAATAAAAAAAAAGTTATTTAATTAAATGTTAAAAATGTCGTCCTTCAAACACCTGACAGTGTCCAATCCTCTCGGAAAATTGGGAAAGCACGTTTTGCAAAAATGTTAACGAGAAATAGCATGCACAGCATCTAAAATACTGTTTTTATGTCCTCCAAAGACTTAGGTTGTGTACGATACACGACACTTTTTAAATGACTGAAAATACCAAAAGTGTCTATCTATATATCTGTGGCTTGGTCGAAAAAGGGCCTAAGTACAAATTTTTAAAAAATGCGTTATTGGGCCTAACTGACTAAATAAATACCACTCTTTCAAATAAAAGTGGTCCCAAGTAAATAAAACTGTTAATTTTATGAAAATTTAAAGTAAAAAGGACCTAAGTGCAAAAAATATAATGCATATAAAGGCCTATGTTAATTTAGAACCCATTTTTATTGGTATTATCTAACTGTAACGGTAAAGTTTAAAAACACAAAAGGGCATAAGTGAATAATAGGCCCAAAGAATGTGTTCTATGTGCTCTTAGGTCCTTTTTACCATTTTATTTAATTTTTGCTTAAAGGGCCTATCTGCAACTTAGGTTATAAAAATTGTAAAATATTGGATCCATATTTACATAGTAATATGTACCTACTTGTCGCAAAAAACATTTTATTATTATAAATTGCCTATGTTCTTTATTACGGACATCGAGAAAAATAACCACAAAGTTGTAATATTACTTTCATTATTGACCTAGACCTTGCTGCTGTAACAAGATTACGTGTCGAGATAAACTATTTTAATATTAATTTGCCAACAAAAACAATTACGATTTCATTTATGTAAATATTCCGGTATATGCGACACTATTTCTTAAGAGCTCCTCATCGATCCGTTAAAATACGTACCCGCGTTCCAATCTACTGAGAAGTTAACGTACTAGATTAATTAGTTTGGAAAGAAAACTTAAAAACCTAAGTGGATCTTGCAAAATACTCTAGTTTCAGTTAAAAAAATATTTCAAAAAAAAAATTATAAAGATGTAAATTTGAACATACACGATTGGGTTTAAAATGTCCTTATATTGCCATTTTGGTCTAAACAACAACTACAGTATCTTGCTCACAGCCCTTGACTTTTAAATAATCTTGAGTTTTTGTTTTAATTCAAAGTGGTTTTCTAGTTCTTGACTGGAATATAAACCGTTGCAAACAATTTTTTTTTGAAAAAACTAAAACCAGAATATTCGGCGGAGATCATTTTGGTTGTCAATTTTTCTTTTTAAGCTAATTAATCTGGTACGTTGACTTCTAAGTTAATTGGAACGGGGGTATGTGTTTACACGATAAAAACGGTAACCGTATAATTTTGTACCGAAATGATAACAATTTTTCAAATTTCCATGCGTCATCACTAAATTTTTTAACAGAACAAATATCTTATTAGATGTACAACTGTTCAATACTATATGTGACAGTAACGCGCTTTCCTACTGTAAGACAACGAAAATTGCTAGACCGTTGTGTAGTGATAATACCACGATAATTTAGCCAATAAGAATTAGGATCTAACGCTATCAGAAAATGCTTTAAAGCCATTGTTGCTCTAAATACTCACAGTAATTATCAAGTTCTATTGGGGGTGTAATTTGGTTTTATATACTGTATTAGTTCTGATTGGATTGGCACTTGGCAGTTGTAATGAAACTTGACTTTAACCCATTAGCGCCCAGCGTCCTATTTATAGATCACTTTACAAATCACGTCGTTCTGCCCTCTACGATGCATCAAACGAATACATACCCAATTTTATTATCAGTTAGGACCACCTTATAATAACAAATCTTTGTGATTAGTTTATAGAGACTTGTTGAATTGAGTAGTGCAGCTATTTATTTCTGCTATTTTTAGTTTTTGTGCGTCCCTAGCTATTTTGTGGTATATCTTTGATTTGCTTGCAGGTAGGTAATTTTTTTTTTCTTATTTAGTTGTAAAAATGACAAATAAAGACTACCATAAAGTAATATTGACAAAATTTTAAATACATTTTTTTTTAAACTTGAGAAAAACTAGCGATCTATTAATAGATCACTGGGCTTTCCAGGTATAAAATTTTTAAATAGTTATAAAAATGTTCTAAAATAAATGTTCTTTTTTTTAGAATTATTGCAATGAATAGAAATACAAATGTTTTTAAAAACTTGGAAGATGCTGTTGACTATCTATAATCAGAACAAATTGACGCAGATATACTAGCGTTGCCTCCTGAAGTTGACGAACTCACGGATGAGGAAGTTATCAATGATGAAGATACTGGTACTCCTACGGTAAAGGATGTTGCTGGCTTTACAGAAGTACTTTCACATTACATTGTAGAAGATAGTGATGAAGAAGATAATCTACCGTTAGAACGTTTACTGACGCATTTACAGAAAAAGCGCAAATTAGAAGAACCGGAAAAACTTATTGCAAATTGGACTAAATGGACCCTACATACGATGCTTTTGCGGTCAAACGGCTTCACGATAGAATCAAGAACAAAAAGCTCGAGTTCCAGTTCCTCAGCCACGATTCAAAACTATAATAAATTTATGGGAGGAGTGGATCATCACGATTGGCTGTTGGATTAGCACAGTATTGCAATTGGGGGCAAGAAGTGGTACTGGTGTTTATTTACGAGAATAATAGATATGGTACCATATCTAAAACTAGGTCATGGAAGAAATGTTTCCAATGGTCGACCATTCAGTTTTCCTTCAACCTCTAAAACACTTGTTTTAGATAATGTACGACTAGACGAAATAGGCCATTTTCTCAAAAAAGGAGAAAATCAAAGACGCTGCCAGTATCCATCTTGTAAAAGTTGGCCGCTTACATTTTGCAACAAATATAATGACTATGTACTAAATGTTTTTCGAATTTTCATAAAAAATAGTTTTTATCTAGAAATAAAATTCATTTAAAAATATATGAAATGATATTATTTTTTGCCCATGCAGCGATCTATTTATAGATCAGCCCTTTTTTCAAAAACCACCAATCACTTAAACTTTTGAAGGTGTAATCTAACTAACGATTATCATTTGTAACTAAAAAATTCATATTTCATAAAATTTTTCAAAAAAAAAATTAATTTGGGCGTTAATGGGTTAATCGGAATAATATTTGCTTGCTACGGTTAATAAAGCATATACTTACCAATAAAAATCAGTAAGTAATGTAGTTGTAAAAAATGTGAATAGCTTCTAGTGTGATATTGTTCTAGTCGTTTAACATTGCATATGATTATCTATTATTTAACATGATGGTTTACTGAGATGGTGAAATTCGTCCATAGATTATTTTTTTAAATTCAAATTCAGACAGGACAGCTAGAAGACTCCGAACAACGATGTGACCTGCGCAAACAATATGTTAAAACTACGGCGCGTTGCGATTGCCGATCGCTATACGAACCCCCATTAATGTCTTGGTGGATTATAGGTTCCTTACGGAAACAATTCGTTTTTGGGCACGCTGTTCTGCTTTCTTAATTGTAGAGAAAGCGCTTTACTGGGAACAAAATGCGTCGCATTGAGAAGATACAATTTATTTCTTAACGAAATTGCTGTATTAAAAGTAGTTCATTATTCAACCAGACTGTGCTGCTAATGGAACCGATTACTACCAATAAAACACTGTACTATATCTTAGCAAACCTGTTATATTAGATCATTTTCCTTAGCGTCAATACTAATTAAATATTTATGCTTATAACAGCTACCTATCTATGCTATAAGTAGGTAGTAGGTACTTACAGAGCTTTATTGGGCGAAGTCTTTATAGATTTGATTTTTCATTTATTTATTTTATAAAATTCTGCATGACAGACTTGACTTTGTCCAGACAGTTATAGCTGTCACACATATTTGCAAAGTTAATTATCGGGGGTAAGTGCACAAGTGCATCAAAATTACCGATAATTTTTGAATGAAATGTGTTTTTTTTATAATTGCAAGAGTTCGTTTTCATATTTTCGCGAAAAAGCCCGACTCCGCAGGAGGAGGGCATTTTCGTAAAATATGAAAACAAACGATTGCAATTTGTAAAAAAAACACATTGAATAAAAAAATTATCTGGTTATTTTTATGCACGAGTGTAATTTATTTGAATATTTCCCAAATTAATTAAGAACTCGAATCAAGTAAATTTAAATATTTTATTTAACAGAATGCAAAGAGATAGTTATTAACAATTCTTGACAAAATGAAAGGAAAACATTCGTTGACATTGACTTTTTCGTCTGCTGTCACTCAATAAGATGACGCTAATTGTCATAATATTACATTTTTTGACGTTTGTTAACAATAAAATCCCGCTTTGACGTTTCGTCAACAATATAAACTTGCGATGCAATTTTCGATTTCTGGCAGTGCTGTTTTCGCTGTAATTTTGCGAAAATTGCATTTATATAAAATTTTCGTTCCTAAGGCTTACACATTATCAGCGCTTTGTTTTTAATAGGTTGTCAAAAGAGAGGGTACGTGAAATCGAAGAAATTTAAAATATTGCCTCACTTAAAGAATTTTACCATCTCAGTAAACCATGTTGCATAATAGATAATCATAATATACTATGTTTAACGACAAGAACAATATCACACTAGAAGCTATTTAATTAACTACACCGAGAAAATTAGTTTACTAAATTTCTTTGCTGAGAAGAAATGAGTAAGAATGGCAAATTATTTAGTTAAAGTGCCAAAAAAACGTGCAACTTTAGCCTATTAGAGTTTTTGTAGCAACTAAAATCATTTTGCTATGGAAATCTATTAAGGATTAGTATTATTTTATTTAATTTAACTAAATAGCATATTGATAACCAAAAAAGTTTCTTGCTAAATAGTTTCTACCATCGATCTATTACATACAACTCGAAATAATATTTAGTCTTACTGGTCACCAAATTTTCTAGTGGATTTAGCAATATATCCATTAAATTCTACTCAGACGAAGTAGTATGTTTAACTACAATACCAGGCAAGGTAATCGTTCGCGAGGAGTCGGCGTACTCGAATACTTAACAAAACTTCACGAAACCACTATTTACACGTTAGCTCCGACATGGCGGGGCTGCATTAACATTTAGCTTTACGCAAATTATGGATACCTGAATTTCTTCTTTTGTGTTTGTGTCTTGATTATTTCATAATAGTTATTTAGTATTTGGGTAAGTTGAAAGTTAATAGCAAGTACCTACAGCCTACAGTGGATACGGCACCCTGCCGGGTGGCCCCTGCATGCATTCTATTTGGTCCTGGGATATTTTATGAACAATTATTATTTTATTTCAGTATCAAAATGGAATTTAATCCAAATGATAGAGCCGACGCCATATTTATGTGTATTTTGGAGCTTGGAGCATACAGATTAATAAATATGTAAAAATGTTGGCACAACAGCTATATTTTCATAATCCCACGAACGCTTGATGTCATCCAGAAATTAAAACAATATATTAATAATAGGTAGGTAAGTGCCAATTAATTTTTAGATGTGATTACGAATGTGTTTTTTTGGTTTAGTAGCTTTTATAAATTCTATACAAATGTGGATTTTTAAAGAATTCAAATTTAAAATCCAGTTTTTAAATATTACAGCACAGTAAAGGGAAATAATTTTTTTTTTAATTAATAAAAGTAAATAGAACAAAAATCCTGTAGAAGTTATTGTCAGTGACTTTTATTATACTTATAATAATATTTGGTGTCTAACCTATATCTATAGTGTTTTGAACTTATTTGTTTTTGCAGAACCTTAATCTATAGAAAAAGTATTATAATATATACGACTCTAACGTTTTAAGGCCAATTCTGTTCTCGTGTTATCAAAGAGAAAACTGAAAAAAATATCTAAAAATGTATTTTTCGCCTGTCACTGTGTCTAATTACTCCTTACCTGTCAATTTAAAAAATCTTCTCAATTAAGAGGTTGCACAAAACAAATACTAGTGACAGAAATTTAAAAATTTTAAAGTTTTTATAACCCCAGATTTTTTTAATTTTGCACGGGACGCCGAATGCATGGGACTTTGGCTTTATTCTTTTAATGACCTCTAACAAAAACTACTAATAAACTTTTACTAGGTATACACTAATCAAACTCATTTTTTTAGACCTTTGATGCCCTAGAGTTCTAGAAGAAAGAATAGCAACAAAAATTATTTGATTTCAATGTAACATTGCTACTGTCTGGAAACTCCGTAGTGATTGATAGAACGTTCGACTGGTATTCAAGGGGTTCTGGGTTTAAATCTAAGTGGACGCATAAAACTTTTTAAATTTTGAAAAATGTGTTTTCACGCCACTAACAATTTTTAAGTTAAATTTTTTAGCTGAAGTTCTAAAACCAAAAAATAGTTAAGCAAATGATAGGTACCTACTATTAATTCCTTCTTTTTTCTATATGTATCTACTAGATTTCTGATTGATCTTGTTATTGTTTAAGTTTGTTATTACTAAATAAATTCTATTGAAATAAAAATAGGTACAAATTTACATCTATTTTTATTTTTCCCGTTAAAACTCAAAAAATGAAATTGTAAGGGCATTATTATAACAAAAAAAAGGATCTTTAAATCGCATTTTTAGCAAGATAAACTTTTAAGGTTAGCTATAAGAAATAGTAGCTTTTGCAAATATATTAATCTAATTTAACTAAGATCATCAATTTATTGTTCCAAATAAAAGGATGTAACACAATAACAGGTTTAAATACCATGGTAAGGATACCAAATACAGCTAATTCATCTAGTTTCTTCTATTAAACGCCTTCCTATTTTTAATAGGTTATATATTAAAACTACTAAATACTTTTAGCTAGCGCAACTAAAGTTTATAGTAGCTCCAACTATGCAGAGAACAGCAAATATTTTTAGTTGCAGCCAATAGATAATTCTAGCAAAATAGATTTAGTAAAATCAGCAAGTCATCTAACCTGGGGTTCGGTTAACTAAATATCGAGTTATTTTAACTAAATTTTTTTCTCGGTGTACAGTACTGATTTTTAGCGGTAAATATATAATTTATTAAACATAGCAAGCAAATATTATTATGATTAATGTCAAGTTTCATTAGAACTGCCAGTCGGAACTAATACAGTGTATAAAATCAGATTACACCCCCAATAGAACTTGATAATTACTGTGAGTATTCAGAGCAATGATAGCTATAAATCATTCTATGGTAGTAATAACTTCTATTTCCTATTGGCTAAATTACCGTGATATTATCACTACACTACGGTATAGCAATATTCGTTGTCTTACAGTAGGAAAGCGCGTTGCTGTTACATATAGTATTAAACAGTTGTATAAAGAGTATGTGAATTCTTATAAGGAATACAAGGCTTTTTCTCAGTGTATCTCTGATTATATATTGGATACACTACACATCGCCGAATTTCAAAAGTAAAAAGTGGGATATATTCCATTATGTGATGAAGGGTGAACGGTAACATTCAAGTAAATACAAAAAAAAACTGTTAAATCAATAAAGAAAAGGGTACCCGCGTTATTGGAATTTTTCAAGGAATATAATTATGTATTGTACAATTCATTCCAGATATCCATTGTGTTCGACATGTCATGTCAATTAGAAGGTTTTACCAAAAAAAAACATGTTGACATCACGTAATAAAAAATGCCGTCGTCTTGAAGATCAATAAAATATCACATTGAATATGGCGTACATATTAAAGCATACAATTTATACTCCCTTAATATTCTGTTTGTATAAATAAATTCGAAACAAGAACACTGAATTGAAATTGATCTAATCATTCTTGTGGATTTAATTAAACATTTTACAACCTTTTTTTAATAACAGCGAATTTTTGTAGCGAATTTAAATTTACAATTTACCACCACGCAAGTTCAAACGCTACACAATTTAAGGGGAATAAACTCGGGCATAAATATTTATATACCTACTCCCGACCCAGTATTTGAAGTTAATTAATTGTTTTTTCTTTTTTTTTTAATAAATGTACCTAGAAAAGCAATTTATTTTTTCTCTTTTCCTCAACTGTATAATTTATTAACCCTTCTTTAAAAACAGGCAAAGTTAGCAGCTACATTTTAAAGTTAAAATAACGGTGGGGTTGCGATCAGAACGCAGAAAGTTTTTTAAAATTTTATGAACCAATAATTTAAATTTAACCCCTAATAAAAATCAAAGTTTGTGTTAGGCTAGTGATACCTTATTTTCATAACTCTATTTGTATTTATCACTGCGGGTAGCAGAAATTGTACATTACCACCCCTTCCTGGATCCGCCACTGCCTAGGGATTTAATAGCACAGGCCTTTTGGGGATTAGGCATCCTACATTTTGTTACAAGTCTGTGGCAATATTTTTTAAATACCGTGCGAGCAAAAATTATTTGCATCAAAGAGGGCCTTGCATCTAAGGACGTTATGCTTAGCCGTAGAACTTAATACCTGTCGGGTGTCAGTAACTACCTGAATTACCAATCAATTAGTTATTCCGTCATCTTTGACAGTCGTTACAAGTAATTTGATTAGTGGCTAATTTTTCCAATTTCTTGAACAATTCACACAATGGGCTTTACGGAACAGCACAAAACATTCATGGTTGAAGCATATTTTCGAAACGGGGTTAGAGTAAATGGTGAGTGGCAATACAATCCGGGTTTGTGCATGGACGATTTTCACGAACATTTTACTAACGTTGCTTTTATTGCTGGGAATTTTTATCATTGCCTGAAAAGAACCGTGGCTGTGTTCAGGGAAACAGTATGTATGTATGTCATGTATATTTTACAAAAATTTTTTTTTTGTTAATTTGGCATCAATAAAGTGTTTTTTTTTCGACAATAAAGTTTGTTTTTTTAAATTAGGTGTGTGAGTGCAAGTATTCCAAGAAATACCAGCCGCAGATTTTGAAAGACGCAGGAATTACTCTCAATGGTTTACCCAAAATTTATTGAAAATAAATGATTTATTAGACCTGACATTTTTTTCGGATGAAGCCCTGGTTCCACCTCTCCGGTTATGTGAATTCTCAGAATACAGGCATGTGGAGTAGTGAAAATCCCCATTTTTTTGTTGAGTCCACATTGCACCCTCAAAAAATTGGTGTCTGGTTAGCTGTTTCCCGAAGAAAAATTGTTGGTCCTATTTTTTTCCATGACACAGTTACAGCACAGCGATATAGACAATATTTTGAATCCATTTGTGGAGAAATTACTTGACGACAAACTACGTTCTGGATATTTTCAACAGGACGGTGCAACCGCCCATACAGCCGCCGAAACTATTAACTACTTACGCAATTTTTTCGACAACAGATTGATCAGTTTTCGATCAGAGATTAAATTCCCACCTAGATCACCTTGTTTAACGGTTATGGATTACTTCTTTTTCCTCAATTAAAGAACACTATTTTTAAAACACCAGTTGCAAATTTAGAACAATTACAAGAAAGGATTATCCAAGAATGTGGTAACATTTCTCCAACGATGCTGGTAAACACTTTCGAAAATATGAAGAGACGTGTGAATTTATGTTTGGAGCATGGCGGTGGCCAATTTCAGCAATTTATGTAATTATTTTTCTTTTTCTTTCTGTATATTCTTACTTTGTTAATTTTGTAACAACAAAAATAAATTTGTATTTGTCTACTTATTTTATTACTCATTAGTTTGGCATATCATGTCATAATATAAATTTGACAAAATTTTAACCTAGATTTGGTTAGATATATCGTCCCCATAATATTGTGATCTAAACCAAGCCCCACGTTTTTTAATCCAAGCCCTCTTTGATGCAAATAATTTTTGCTCGAACGGTACAAATAAATTCTTGTAAAAAGTCAAACTTTAAGAAATAATAATCAAGACCTTTGGTTCTGGCAGCTTCCTTCCCCTTTTTTGGTTATGATACGTTTAATTAACATATCTCCCCTACGGCCTTTCAATAGCAGAATTGAACTGATGAGTAAAACATTCACATTTCCTCATTTACATTTTCCCATATTCCGTGATGTCTTAATTCCTATTAAATAAAATGCCCGAAATTCACCTCAATAATGGAGTTAAAACTTTACGCTCGCTATATTTCGCACCCTGCCGACAGCGCACAAATAAATTTGTTATTATGTGCGGACGCGACCCACTTTGAAATTGCTGAAGTCGTGATCATTAAAACTTTATTTAAAAACTTCTGTTTGGTTTACATAATAAAAAGAATTTTAAAATATCGTCGCTGTAAAGACAAAGTCTAAAAATAGGTATTTGGAAATACGGCCACCCGAAATACCTACAAGGTGCTGTACTTGAAGAAGCAAGGGGGCGTATCTCTCCTTCTTATGGTTAGCTTAATATTATGAATATACACTGTAGTATGATAAACGTAGCTGAATATTATACATAAGGATGGAACAAATTAGTAACCAACTGTTCTCAGCGGGAATGTTTAGACAATGATCTCCTATTTAACCTCTCAAAAGTCCCATTCGGTCCTAGTGGGGGAAGTTTGAAAAAAATTGCCGCCATCTTGGATTTTTTGTATTTTTTTAAATATCTCTATTTGTATACTTTTTTTCAAAAAAACTAAAGATATATTTTTTGTAGAAAATTACATTTCAAACATTTTACCTTATATCATTTTTTCTCTAAAGTAAATAGTAACAGAGATAGAGCTATTTTTCAGTGTATGTTTTACGGAATTTTCACTATTAATATTATTTTGAACAAAATAGGAACTATATTTATTTTAACATCTGCCTAATATTAAAATAAATAATATAATATCTATGTACACCTTTACCAAAACAATAACAAAATCATATTGGAAACAAATTTACTGAGATTCAATGCAAAAGAAACGATAATATAAAAAACTTTGCTTCAATGAATAGAAGCATCAAAGTAAACAACACGTATGTAGACTTTAACCCTATGCAACTTTTCAACAGAATAGTTTGTTCAAATAAAACACCAGAAGAAATTAAACATTGCTTCAAATTTGAACTATCGCCATACCCTTTGTCACTTTTCAAAGATGGAAATTTGAGGAGAGGAACAAAATCTCAACTTCTTCAGGAACTCGATAAGATGCATAATCTAGACAGTAGCCCTCAGTCAGATACTGTTTATGTTATTGATGGAGGATTTCTTCTACACAAAGTCTCATGGCAAAGACCAGCGACATATAATGATATCTTTCTGCAATATGTTAATTATGTAATTCACAATTATAATAAGAGTTGTGTCATAGTGTTTGACGGCTATTGTGAAGAGAATATATCTACTAAAGACAGTCTACAAAGATGCAGATCAAAGGGCAGTTTAGAAATTTCCATACATGCCCAGGCGTCAGCAATTGTACCACAAGGAGATTTCCTAAAGAATAGTCATAATAAAATGCAATTTATAACGATCCTTCGAACCTATTTTGAAGAAGTAGGTATAACTGTGCATGAAGCGACAAGGGATGCTGATTTTCTTATCACCTCAACAGCTGTGGAATTATCCATGTCAAAAAACCATATCACAGTTGTTTCAGAGGACACTGATATAATGGTTTTGCTTATACATCATGCGAAAAATAAAAATATATCCATGCTTCGTCCAGGGAAAGCAGCAAAAGGAGACAAAATATCAAAGATATCTGATATACAGGAAAAACTGGGTAATCTGAAAAGACACATATATTGTTTTTACATGCTGATCAGGCTGCGATACTACATCTTTTTTATTTAATAAATCAAAAAAAAATATGCCTGTCGCTACTAAAAAAAGATAACGATTTTTGTCAATACCGTGACATATTTTTAGACAATAATGCTGACAAAAATGACTTCTTTCAGTCAGGATTAAATTTCCTTCTAAAGCTGTATAACTGTCCAAGCCACATCAAAGATATTAATCATCTGAGATACACTCTATATAATAGAATAGCATCAAGACAAGGCCTTAAGTCTACGTTTAATTTAGCTACTTTGCCCCCAACTGAAGACTCTGCCCAACAACATCTACTCAGGACATACTTTCAGGTAATTGTAGATACATTTTTTTTTGTAAGAAGGTATGATAAGTTGTGGTTTTTAGATTCAAGAATGGATTGGTAATAAGTTAGACCCTTTACAATATGGGTGGAAAAAGGAGCAGAGAGGTAACCTAATACCTATACAATCCACAAAAGATGTAGCTCCTCCTGACCTAGTGAAATTGATTTTTTGCAATTGTAAAGAAAGTCAATGCTCCAAAAACTGTTCCTGTAGAAAACTGGGCCTCAAATGTTCTTCTAAGTGTGGTCAGTGTTATGGAATAAGTTGCACAAACTTTTGTTTTTTGGCGGAGGAGAATGACGCTGGTGATGACGTCATACAAGAGTTTTTTTAATAGTATTTATATAGATTTAAGACTTAAATTTATACTTATATTCCCTATATTCACATTATACAGTTAAAATGAATATTATAGTTCATATTTGTATATTAAAAGTGGAAATTCTGTAAAATGTGCAACAAAAAATACTAAAAATAGCTCTATCTCTGTCACTATTTACTTTAGAGAAAAAATGATATAAGGTAAAATGTTTGAAATATAATTTTCTACAAAAAATATATTTTTAGTTTTTTTGAAAAAAGTTATACACATAGAGATATTTGAAAAAATACAAAAAATCCAAGATGGCGGCGATTTTTTTCAAACTTCCCCCACTAGGACCGAATGGGACTTTTGAGAGGTTAAATAGGAGATCATTGTCTTAATATTCCCGCTGAGAACAGTTGGTTACTAATTTGTTCCACCTCGAACTCCAGATTTACTGCGCTACTGGGGAAAATGATCTCATTCAACAGGTTTGCTACTACATTGATAGCTTATTTTTTATTAATCCATATTAAATAAATTGCTAGTGTATCAAACCCGCCTTAGTGTTATATCAATTTCAGATTTGCGAGAACAGTGTTTTTATTGGTCAGTAATCAGTTTCATTGGTAGCACAGTCTTGTTGAAAAATTAATTACTTTTAGTACAGCTTTTTTGTTAAGAAATAAATTGTATTTTCTCAATGCGACGCATTTTGTTCTCCCTAAAGTGTTTTTATCTATAATTGAGAAAGTAGAACAGCGCCCCCAAAAACGAATTGTATCCGTAAAAACCTATAATCCACCCAGATGTTAGTGGGTAGCCAAATATTGTAACAATATATCAATTATTAAAAAAATTATTTACGAGAAACTAAAGCGAAATTAAACTTCTGAAACTCTGTATCTTCGAAATCGTTTTGGACTGAGGTTAGTTTTGTTAGATCGCCATATTTAACCCTTAGAAATTTGTGCTAGCATTTTTTCCACACATTGAATTTTGGTCGATTCTTAAATAACAATATTTGCTATAAGGTTATACCTACGAGGATAAGAAAACTTTATTTTTACCAAGGAATCTTGTCATGATGGTGAATGCAACCAGATGTTTAGTTGTGTTCAAATTGTCTTTTAAAATAGGTATAAATTAGAATTCTCGATATAACGGGCATCCACTAAGAAGTGATTTTTCGAAAATCAACCCCTTCCGCACCTTTAAGAGACTATAATAGAAAACTAAACCCATTACAATAGTTTACATCTTTATTTATTATGCAAATAATATATATTGCTCAGACTTCTTTTTTAAGCGTCGCAGAGTTTTAAGCAGAATTTATACTTAGATAATTTAAAGGATATTGTGGAATATTAACGTTTAAATAACAGATTTTTTCTTTTTGGGTAAACCTTAGTTGGTAATATAGCAACGCGAAGTCGCAAGAGTCCATTAGCTGGGGCCTTGCGGTGCCAAGATCTACAAACCACCAACGTATATTTATTTCCAAAGTATTAATATTTAAAATATTAACCCAATGCGTCATAGTCAAGCGCGAGCTCCAACCGGCTTATATTCTTAATTTGCGATTGGACATTAACTTGTAAAGGGCGCTATATCGTATATTCGGTATTTCGATTGCAAAGCAGCATGGATCTGTTTATGTTTTCTATATCGGAAATAAGTCTGTAGTCTGTCTCATTCGATGCTGACCTACCTCAATTTGGCAGCCGGCTCGCATCGTCATTCTTTCTTCTACGCGAGTAACGGCCGCCTAAAGTTCACCATGCGACATCCCTTACTTTTTCCGCTCTAGTCGCCCGTACCCCTCACCTTCTATAAGTATAAGGCAATCTAACTTAGTTTGTAGATCTTAAAGCGATGCTACAGCCTGCGGCAGGATCCTGTTCCTCAGTCTACCTACAGTCATCGCCATTATTGTACGCTACATTTTATAACGTTCGGTCGTGGCCATTTCCTCCTCACCTCCTCTCCACCTCTATTTTGTAGTACATTAATAAACTTTTATCTGAAGAACTGTATTTTTCTCGTTAAGCATAACGAAATTAATTTAATTTTAATAAATTAAGACATATTTACCTGCGTTCAGACATTAGCCCATTCTAGTCAAGGGCATAGATTTTTTCTGGGGGGGAGGGGGAGCCAAGTAGTAGTAGTAGTTGAGGGGAAGCTTAGCGCCAAGCAAGTAGGCCAGTGCGACCCTTTTTGCCAACCCCATTTTACGTCTGGGTAATGTCAGCCAGACGGGACCTACAGTTTTACGTGGGTTCCGAACCACAATTTTACTGGCAGATGTTATTCTCGGCACAGTTTTACGGTCCTGTTGTAACACCTCTTGTCCACCACAGACCTCGACGGGGGAAGCCACGTCTCCGTGGTGCGACTTGAAGGATGTTGCCGCAGAGCCCCCTAATTCGTCGGGATCCAGTATCACTCCACGGGACACACCGTCTGTATTACCAAATCCTCTGATTTGGGGCGTCCCCCAATCCGTCTGGATCGGTAACAGACATGCGTCCCTTTTGTGGGTCACTAGATCCGTTACTTGGTTTAGGAGTAGCTCACTTCTCGACAACATGCCGAAGGGACACCCGAATGATACCGGAGGAGCCCGAGAGCTCCACAGCTGTATCGTATCGAGGTCACCTTTACTGCAGTGTTTACACCCCCCTATAAACCTTTATCTTTGAGTGTTTATTTTGCCATTGAGAATGCCGGTATGTGTTGTACAATGCAACACTACGAAGGGGGAGCCAAAATAAAACAATATATTTTTAAAAGTTTTATTAACGAACGTTTAGTTTTTCAGTATTAAATAAATACATTTAAAACTATATTTTATAACTGTGATATATGTTTTGACAGCCGAACGCCTGCAACTAATTTTGAAATATTTATTTTGGCATAGCTCAATATTCACACAATATATGAAAAATACCTAAAAGTCTTAGTAGACCCTTATTAAGGGGACAAATATTCAGCTGGTCATAAAAGAAAATTTTGCTTTTCTTGTTTTAATATTTTTTCAATCCGATATAAAAAAAAATTATTAAATCCTTCATTGCCGGGTGCGGCAATTCTCCGAATGAAAATTCAGAATTTAGCTTCTCTAATAGAGTTATTACTATCCTGTTGTTTTCATGCATGTCACCACGCTCCGCAGTGTGTCGGATAACAAGAAAAATGGGCAAAGAAGCTTGTAACATTATTCTGGTTCAAATAAAACGACGAAAAAGTTCTTAATAGTTACGTCGATATTGAACATATTATATGTACAGGGTTGGACAAATGTTCCGGAACGGCTTAATTGCAGGCGAACGAAAAGTGATATCGGATCCGGGCTTTGGGCAATCTATAGGACTAAAATTTTACTATTTGACTATTATACCATATGTCAGTAATGTCACCAACTGTCAAGTGTTGACGTTATTTTTTTTTAAATGGTATATTTTTACATTTTTAAATTCCACATAAAATTATAATAATTTTTTATTAAATGCACTATTAGTCTATACTTCATAGTTTCCGAGATATTGACTGTCGAAAAGTGACATTTTTGAACTTTGACAGCTTATAACTTTCTAACAGTACGCCTTATAGCAAAACGGTTTACATGTCCCTATCTTCAATTTTTATTACCTTCCCAAAAAAATCAACTTCCGGTTAAACCGGATGTAACTCGAAAGCAGGAAATATAGTTGTTCCGGTTTAACTGGAAGTTGATTTTTTTGCGAAGATATATTTATATATAATACAATTTTAGTCTTATAGATTGCCCAAAACCCAGATCCGATATCACTTTTCGTTCGCCTGTAATTAAGCCGTTCAGGCACATTTGCCCAACCCTGTATAGCGACCGCCAGAAAAGGTGCAATATACGGCAAAAAATTTGAATTTTTTTTTAATATCTTCTGGTATTGCTTTACAAGTAAGTACCTATATATATTTCATTTCGAAATAAAATAATATTAAGAATGGTAGGTTAAATTTTAAACATTAAAGCCAAATAACATCATTTACCTACTTCCGAGGGGTGTCTCACTAGTCAAAATTTGTACACCTACTGCCAAATTTGGCAGGACTTGTCGTTTTTGCCCTTGTCCTGCCACGGTCCTGCTTGTCCTGCCAGGGTCCTGCTTGTCCTGCCACGGTCCTGTTATTGTCCTACCACGGACTCACAACTTCTAAATATTTATCTTCTTTCTTAACAAAGAGATAAACTCGGAAATAAACAATATATTTTATCAATAACTTGCATGAACATAATAAATGAGACTGCAAACTCGACTAGTTGACTGTTGTGATTCACCGGTGTTTACAACAGAACTCAAACAGGAATATTATGCGGCGACGCGCGCCGAGAACTTTAAAAACTGCGACGTCTGTTACACGCACTTCCATTTATACTTTCAATTAATAAACAAAAGCAAACAAAAACATTTTTTGCTTCCCGCTATTTATCCCTACTCCTAAAGTTATTGGAGAAATCTGATTGGATCTGAAAGGTACTGCCTGTCCTGCTTCGATCCTGTCACAGTCCTGCTTCGATCCTGCCACAGTCCTGCCAGGTCCTGCTACAGTCCTGCCAGGTCCTGCGACAGTCCTGCCAGGTCCTTCTACAGTCCTGCCAGGTCCTGCCACAGTCCTGTCAGTCCTGCCACGGTCCTGCTAAGTCCTGCCTTAACATTTGTACACCTACTGCCACAGTGAGACACCCCTCGCCTACTTCATACAAAAAATAATGATGGTCAGTTCCATTAGAAGCACCGTTTTCTTGAATAATGAACTACTTTTAAAACAGCAAGTTCGTTAAGAAATAAATTGCATCTTTTCAATGCGAAGCATTTTTTTCCCAGTAGAGCGCTTTCTCTACAACTAAGAAAGCAGAACAGCAGCAAAAACAAATTGTATCCGCTAGCACCTATAATCCGGAAGACGTTGGTGGGGGTTCGTAGTAATCGGCAATCGCCGCGCGCCTTATTATTTGTTTAAACGTATTGGTTGCGCAGGTCACATCGTTGTTCGGAGTCTTCTAGCTATCCTGTCTAAATTGAAATTTTATTGATCGTACTAATACCTGTTTCAATTATTAATTTATTTTTACTGTGTATAAAATTTTTTTTAAACTTTACATGTCAGATAAAGCAATAGATGATTCCTATTTCGCACAACCTAGTATTGAACTTTATAATCTATGGACGAATTTTACTATCTGAGTAAGCATGTTGCGTATTAGATAATCATATTATGCAATGTTAACCAACAAGAACAATATCACACTAGAAGCTATTTAAATTTTTGAGAACTACAGTACTGATTTGTAGTGGTAAGTATATGTTTTATTAACCGCAGCAAGCAATTATTATTATGATTAATTTTAAGTTTCATTACAACGGCAAGTCGGAATTAATACAAATAATAGCAATAATGGCTATAAACCATTCTATGGTAGCAATAGTTCCTATTCCTTATTGGCTATATTACCGTGATGTTATCACTACAGAATTGTCTAGCTATTTTCGTTGGCTTACAGTAGGAAAACGCGTTGTTGTCACATATTATATATAACAGTTGTATAAAAAGTATGTGAATTCTGATAAGAATGGAAGGCTTTTTTCTCATTATAAGTGTATGTTATTAATTTATTAAAATAGCTTTTAATATTTCACACAAAAATTTAAATGTTATATGGATTTTTAAAATATTATTTCTCAACGCAAGATATTATTTTCACACTTTTGTCATCTCAGATGACCAAACCTAAACACTGTGCGCACTCTAGCCGGCTTTACAACTTAATAAACCTCCAAATACATTTCTGAATATGGCTTCCGGGATTTTCGCGAATTTACATTTACAGTCGAAATAATCAAAATTTATGGTTATTTTGGAATCCGACATTTTACTCCATGACAGAACATCAAAGAATACGTACAAAAATGTTAACGGAAAAGATAAAAATACTATGTCGTGTAAATGAATACCTATTACTTGAATAGTAACAGAAATAAATTTTGGGTACAACTTACTTAAAGCTACTTTTATCTTTAAAACCAATAATGAAAATTTGACGAAATGATATATTACTTCTTTTATTGTCGTAGATCCTTAATGCATGGATAAAACATTGTTATGAAATGTTGGTAGGTTATACACAAAAAATGGTAAAATTTTAAATCAAAATGAACTCCTCAAGTTAAATCCAGGTCCACACGACCAAAAATTAACTCTGCCAACTGATTACATCTAAGAGTCAGTGATTAAGGCTACTTATTCAAAACTGATTAATGGAAGAATCTTTACTGACTCGAATTTAAATTAAATTATATTAAATATTTTAATCAATAATGATAAAATTGGCTTCAATGTGCGTGTAAAATATTTTTAAGCACAATTTCTTGTTCAAGAATTAAAAAAAAAATTTGCCCGAGAACTTGACCCGTGGATTAATATTAACTACCTCTGGGTAGTTACATTATTTCTTTTATATAATATAAGTATAGAGGAAAGTGTCTTTTAAACTTTTTGAAGAAATATATTGCCCGAAAAATTGGCGTATCTAATTAGATTGCAGGGATGCAAATAAAATATACCAAAACATGCATCGGGATAATCTGTCTTGGTGTGTGTTTCTCTTTATTTTTATACTTTGTGAAAATTAAGTTACATAATCAAGATACCACTACCCCATACCTACATACTGAAAATAATAAAAATAAAGTTATATGATACATCACTACTTCATACTTACTGAGAATACGAAATACCCGGTATTTTACCCCTATTTGGGCATAATAAGATCATACAACGGCTGTTACTAGTCATTGTTTATATTCCAATCCGAGTCACTAAAAGCTCAAACACAATTCACCAAACCATACAAAAACTAGAAATCCGTAAATATTATATAAATACCCCAATAAACAACAAGGAATCCACAGAGAAACTTTAAAACACGACAACAAAAATGGCGCCGAGCCGGATTTGGAGTTTATTTTGAGCATGTCGCTAAAGAAGGACAGGCCGATAACAAGAGGTTTGTGCGCACGCCCGATGCTTCTGGGAGGGAAGGCAACTGACCGGCAAGCCGTGCGCTCGGGCGTATTTTTTCACTCATAAAACGTAACTTTTGTTTGATTAGGAGATAAGACACAGCGTATACAGTTTAACATTACCTAACAGACCTGCGGGGATCCATATATTATTAATAAAGGTAAGATTATTTTGAAAATTAGAGTTAAAAGGGGAGGGGAGTACCGTTAAGTTTATTGGAGAAATTTGTGTTTAAATGCCGAGTTTTGCAGCACTTCCGGTTAAACCGGTAGTGAAACACTTGTGACTCATTCATACGGTCATACGGAATACCTAAAAAGAAAAAAATAATAGTATACAGGGTGATTCATTAAGGGTGACTACCGGCCATATCTCGGAAACTACTAAGCATAGAAACTTGAGAAAAAAAAATTATGATTAAAGCGGTCATGAGAAAATTCTGGAAAATATTTTTAAGTTCCTAATTTCGCCGCAAGAGGGCACAATTCCACTTTTTTTTTTTATTCTAAATTTCTCCGAAAATTTCCATATTAAGGTATAACTCTGATTACATCATTGAAAAGCTTAAACAATTCTGCATCATTTTGGTTTAAGGCTCGTTGGCGTACCGACCTTGATAAAAGTGGGGGGAAGCTATTGAATGTGTAAACATTAAAATCGCTGTAACTTCTAAACGACTTATCCGATTTTACTAAATTTAAGCTTTTTTGGAAGGGAAAGGTAAGTATCTTCAATTGCCGTATCCAACAGTACACGATAGTGTGTAATCAAATTGCTAGAGGGCGCAATTTGTAATAATAACAGTTTTTTCGATTTTATCCCGAAAATTTAAATCATACGCTATAACAATGACATCATAATCGGAAAGTAGATGAAATTTGCAAGAAAAGATGTAAAGACCGCAGTACGATATCCTTGTTCGTTTCAGAGTTATCGCCAAAATAATAATTTTTAATACAAATTGCGCCCTCTAGCAATTTTATTAGAAACTATTGTGTACCATTGGATAAAACAATTGAAGGTACTTACCTTTATTTTCCAAACAAGCTTAAATTTAGTAAAATCGGATAAGTCGTTTAGAATTTACAGCGATTTTAATGATTGCACTTTTACTTGATAAGAGTGGGAGAAGCTATTGAAAGTGTAAACATTAAAATCGGCTGTAACTTCTAAACGACTTATCCGATTTTACTAAATTTAAGCTTGTTTGGAAGAAAAAGGTAAGTACCTTTAATTGTTGTATACAATGGTACACGATAGTTTCTGATAAAATTGCTAGAGGGCGCAATTTGTATTAAAAATTATTATTTTGGCGATAACTCTGAAACGAACAAGGATATCGAACTGCAGTCTTCACATCTTTTCTTGCAAATTTTATCTACTTTTCGATTATGATGTCATAGTTATACCGTATGATTTGAATTTTCGGGATAAAATCGAAAAAACTGTTATTATTACAAATTGCGCCCTCTAGCAATTTTATTACACACTATCGTGTACTGTTGGATACGGCAATTGAAGATACTTACCTTTCCCTTCCAAACAAGCTTAAATTTAGTAAAATCGGATAAGTCGTTTAGAAGTTACAGCGATTTTAATGTTTACACATTCAATAGCTTCCCCCACTCTTATCAAGGTCGGTACGCCAATGAGCCTTAAACCAAAATGATGCAGAATTGTTTAACCTTTTCGATGATGTAATCAGAGTAATACCTTAATATGGAAATTTTCGGAGAAATTTAGAATAAAAAAAAAAAAATTGAATTGTGCCCTCTTGCGGCGAAATTAGGAACTTAAAAATATTTTCCAGAATTTTCTAATGACCGCTTTAATCATAATTTTTTTTTTCTCAAGTTTCTATGCTTAGTAGTTTCCGAGATATGGCCGGTAGTCACCCTTAATGAATCACCCTGTATTATATTCATTTGTTTTTTTAAAAACAACAAGGTGTGGCTAATTTGACAATTTACAATATACCTATAGTGTGTTCTATTTAAAATGCCAAAGTCATTTGCACTTTCGGACTAAGCGGAACCAATTTTTTTAAATATTTATAATAAAGACACATTATACAGTGTGGCCCAAATTGGGCCTACATGTATGGGGATCTTTGAAACTATAGAAGATAGAGAAACGGTTAAATGGGGAAAGTTTTGCGCAATTATATTTCTGACTGAAAACCGTTTAGTACGCGGCCCTATCTTTTTTGGTTTTTAAGATACTTTTAAAAAACCAAAAAGATGCATTTTCGAAAATATGCTGTGGCTTTCTTATTATTCACTATTTTGACAATCTGTAACAACATTTTTCAAGCAACTTTTTAGGTAGATTTCAAATCTGCAATTTAATTTTGAACACGACGTTTCAGTTATTTTCTAGCATCATCGGGTTCATTTTTTCTTATGGGCTCCATATTGTATTTTATACTTAAAAGGTAGCTTATGACGTCAGCTTTTTAACGATGTATTATTTGTTGGAAAATAAATAAAATTGACTTAAAAAACAAAGAAAATTAATTTTCGCAACACGTCAAATTTGAGAAGAACACATTAGGCCGGGTTAAATTTGTTTAAAATATCATAATATTATAATACATTATTTTATTTTTACCTTATGGTTAAAAATCTCATATTAACATTTCAAATAAAAAAAACTAAAAACGCAATGAATAATAATTATTGTTTTGAAAAGAAAATAAGAAAAAATATATAAATCCGATATAGGTAAAAGTTTTTAGTTGAGACAGACAAAAAAAGTAAATTTTTTTTTATGACAGACCTGTCAAGTCCACGTGGACTATCTTCGAACATCTGTATAGGGAGCGATCAGTACAAATTTTGTTATATTTGTATTGTATTTTCAATGTGTGATGCAGTAAATTGATCGTACCCCCAATATTTACGTTGTCTCAACTGACTTCGTATGAAGTATATATGACCAGGACTTTTTACCCAATAAAGATGGGTGTTTTTGACAGGTCACCATGGCAACACATGTATTTTATGGCAAAGTTTTTCGCTGTGGGCTGTGGGTAACCAACAGCGAATTATAGAGGAAATTTTTTGACCTAATCCCATAATAATTTTGATCGACTTAAAGTTAATTTAAATTTTTTTAATTAAATGTGGTTACACTTCGCAAAAACGCAGTTAAACAAAGTGAGGTGTTAATTTTTTATAAACTAAAATTTTTATAAATTTCCCTTTCATAATTAAGATGTTTCTGGTGTTCTTCTGCCACCTGCTTTCTTCTTAAAAGCGAAAAAGCTAAACTTGTCTATCTATGTCTGATCAAATATATATAATATTTAGACACCGTTTTATTTACCACTTTTCCATTTAATAGTCTCAATTTTAAATAATTTAGAAGCAAATATTTCTGAACAATTCGAAACAAATTTATTTTCTTCAAATAGCAACCGTAATATTGTATTAGTTTAGCCAAATATGACATAGTACGATGATTGATCGTAAAGTCGGACATTCTTTTGCATAAATTGCATACAGCCTGATTTTCAAAACGATTCATTTTAAAAATAAAAAGTATTGTTTGTTTTTGACTGCGAAATATTCTGATTACTACGAAATGTGAATTTTTACTGACAGTTTGTTTGTACTGTAAAAATATCCTATGCCCTCTGGCCGGTTTGCAGCCGCTGATTGTGCAAGCCATAAAATGTACTTATAAAAAAAATTAAATAAAATCTAAAAAAAAAAAACAATTTTGTACCACTTATAGCAACTCGAAATTGATGTAAAGTTAAAGAATATACTATGTTAAGTCTAAAAATTGTATTTCAGTGTAACTACAATAAGTAGAAATCAATATAATGTTATTGCTACCGAAAACTAATCGAAGCTGCGGAGCAAACTAAATCTCTTTATTACCTACCAATATGAAAAACCTATAAAATTTTAATTTTCTACCAATTGTAGTAAAACAAATCTTACATAATATGATATAATGAGCTATGCTAAATATTGAAATAATATTTTTGAGCAACTACAATCGATATTAAAAAAAATGGCTCTCAATTTTCACTTATTATTATAGCATCACAATGCGTATAGTAGCACTTTAGAAAATTTAAAAAAAAACGTTCTACCAAATGTTGTAAGCCTAAATTATATAAAATGAAAAAAATACAGTGTCACTAGTAAAGTCCGCATCATATGGGATTTTTTTTATTAATAGCTTTATTCCAAATTTGACTTTGGCATCAAGTTCTGCTTCGATCGAGATGAAAATTAAGTACAAAAATATTAGTTACGTGATTCGCATTATCTGTCAAATTTTAATTTTTTCCAAAAAATAATTCTAAAGTGGGGTTATTTCTGAAAATATCGAAAAAAGTTATAAGAAAAAGTTTTTTTAAATGCAGTTTCTAGCCAACTTGCAAAATTTCAGCTGCATAAGACAATTTTGATTTTTTACTTATATTTTGTAAATTGCACCACTTTTGCAAAATAAGACTCAACGCAACCTACATAAAAGTTCTTAGTTTTGACAAGGCTTTATTTCAGATACATTTTCTTTAAAGTAGCGCCGTATTAAATATGTGTTTTTCTACAAAATCAAAATTGGGTTATTAAAGTGTATAAGGTAACATCATAAAATAAGTATTTTTGAAAACGTAGTTTGTGTCTGAAAGTGTTAAATATTGAAATAATATATTTAATTAAATAATTTAATAATTAATAATAAGACAAAAAATAACACAGTGTCTTCGGTTAAGTGTTTTTAAGTGGAAAATAAATTTTAGTTTAACAACGTAAAGTTTATCTATCTTCAACGATTTAATTTAAAACCCCTAACTATATTATAATTTATTATTAATCTATGTCATAATAACGCTAACGTGTATTACTTTCAGTGGTGTAATTTACAAGATATAGGTAAAAAATCAAAATTATCTTATGCAGTTGAAATTTTGCATGTGGGCTAGAAACTGCATTTAAAAAACGTTTTCCAATAACTTTTTTTGATATTTTCAGAAATAACCCCACTTTTGAATTGTTTTTTGGAAAATATTAAAATTTGACAGATAATGCGAATCACATGACTACTATTTTTTTGCTTAATTTTCATCTCGATCAAAGCAGAACTTGATGCCAAAGTCAAATTTTGAATAAAGCTATTAATAAAAAAAAATCCCATATTATACGGACTTTACTGGTGACACTGTATACTAGTGTACTGTATACTATGCTAAGACGGTCTATGACCTTAAATTCCATTTACGTGTAAACACAATAATTAGTAGAATTAATCTTATAGGTAGTATAATAGAAAATTCCACACCAATTTATGTTTAAAATAACATCATTTTAAAATTATTGGTGTGGAATTTTCTTACCGAATACCGAGCGAGGTTAAATTAAATCTCGAAACTTTTTCTGGCTCATGAATATTTTTAGTCGTCTTCGACTCGGGATAATTTTCAAAATATTCATGAGCTCGAATAAATGCCCGGAAATAATTTAACCTCTTGCGGTATTACTAGTGAAAGTTTAGCCGGTGCCCGGAATTAGTGTTGCCATAAAAGAATGTTAAATAATATTGCATCGCCATGGTTTGTTAATAAATATTTAAAATTTATTTCACCATTTTATCAAGAGTAAAAAGTACGGGGCGGTCAACTAAGAATGGCTGTTCGGCTATATTTAGAAAACCAGTTACCGTATGGCTTACGGGAAAAATATTTATTACAAAAGTGACCTAGAGGCGTTGCTTGAAAATGATTTCTCGTTTTTTTAGGAAAGTAAATATAAAATCAAAAACCTGTGTTTTCTCAAAAGTCCTCATGGTAATAAAGGTGTACCAAAGGTTATTCAATCTAATAAAAATTCTGGATAACTTTGGTACTTACCTTATTTTTGAAGAAGTAGTCCATACTCAAAGTGGAGTTAAATGTATAAAAAAAAGAAAAGCACAAAGTCTTTCTTCACAATTTTTTATTAGAATTATTAGGCGAACCTAGAATAATTCATAATAATTCAAATCGACATGTTTCGAGTGTAGAAACACTAATCATCAGGAAAACAAAGTAAATGGTGCCATGCTGATGTTGTTAGCAATAGAGAAAATATTAAGTGGGATTGAGCCGTAATGAAGCTTTCAAACTTTCAATGGTGTACAAGAGGTGTAAAAATTGAATAGTGAGAAAACCGACAAGACTTCAGCATACTGGAAAGTGGAAAGTCAAGGGTTAGTGCAAAGGTCCTGTCTTGGGCAGAAAAGTGAAGAGAGCAAATAAAAAGAAAAATTAGGTAGTTTTAACAGACTTTATGAAAATCATTTATTATTGTGAAAAATCTTAAGGTTCATTAAACTTTGTCAGAGACATGTGAAAATATTGAAATAGGAGGGAAAGAAAAAGAAAAAATTGTTTTTCATAAAATTCAAAGCATCTGTAAAAAAAAGGGGGAAATAAACAAATGAAATTTAACAAAATTAGGTAGATTGGCTTACCATTTAGCTTGAAGTAAAATGCTGTTGGGGTACCAGGCTTGTTACGGCCCAGTTACCCCGGCAGGAGTCAAAACATACACATTGTGTGCAAAATTAATAGTTTTAAAAAGTTTTTAAAATTTTTTTGGTTTTACTAGAACATCTTAGAAAAGTAACCTTTTCTTTGTTAAAAAAGTTCAACTGCAAACAGCACGTGTCAGAAGGGAAATGAGCTTGAACTTGACATTGTAAAAGGGGGGAACAAATGACAAGTGTTTTGGCGGTTAAATTGAAGGAATCTTCAAGTATGCTAAAAAATTTTAAATGTTATAAGAGAAGGAACGCTCAATTAAGGTTCAAAATTGCTTGAAAAACTAAAAATCGCTAGAAATACAAGATAAAATCAATACAATTCCAACAAAATAGAAAGAAATTTCATTTAGAAATATGTTGCTCAAAGGGTTAAGAATAGGTGCCTTAAATATTTGTGTGGCGACCTCCGTTGGCAGGGCCGGACCGTGACCTTTGGGGGCCCTGGGCTAACGATATCTGGGGGCCCCACGAAATTATATAAATTAGGCATTTTCCTAAAAAATGTTTTATGCGGGAAAATTTAACATTCGGAACTTAAAGTTTTTTATTTCAAACGAAAATACATTTTAGGTAAAAGTAGTTAAAATAAATAGGTACCTTATTTATCTTTGGTGAACAAAAAATTAAAGCCATTAATTCGTAACCTAAACATAACTTAAACAAGACAGAGTTGAAAGTATTAATAAATGAAGATAACATAACAATAAGAAATTTATAAAATAACTTTTCTACACTTTTTTGCTGCAAATTCTTTTATTTGCTTATCACATTTCAAGTCTTTGGTGAGTTCAGCATTGAAAGAAAGAAGTGATAAATAATTAAGTCTTGTATTTGTCATTGTTGTCCTATATTTGTTTTTTATATAGGACAACTTAGAGAACGCACGCTCCGCTTAACAACTAGTAATAGGAAGCGTTAGAAAAATCTTTAAGATGGTGGAAAAAGTCAACAAGTTTTTTTTCAAAAATTAAATTGAACATATCACTACAAGTATAGGACTCTAGCTCAGTTTGTTTTATATAAGTTTTGAATTGAATACATTCCTGTATTAAATGTTGGTTAAGTTGGTCTAAGTCATCTGAATAATAATCAATAATAGCGCGCACGCTCTCCAGGTCGATGTTCTCCTTACTTTGATCTTGCAAATCCATCAAAAATTTAAATTTATTGCTATATTCTGCATATACTTGACTTCTTCTATTTAAATCGAGGATAAGCTTATCTAACGCAACAATAAACGTGTCTCTTCTAAATTTTTCTGCCCCATATACAGCTTTTTCTGTGGATTTATCTGTAAATTTTGAAAGAATCCGTCTCTTGTTTATATCGCTATATTCTATTTTATATATCTTTTTCTGTTTCGGGAAACGGGGCCCCCTGGAACCCGGGGGCCCTGGGCTGCAGCCCATTAAGCCCATACGTAGATCCGGCCCTGTCTATTGGTAGGAGTACAATTGGTAAGAGTGTAACTCAGTATTTCGACAAAGTAAATAGTAACTATCTGAGTGCCATCTATGAGTAAGAAGTAGTAAATTATAAACAGCTTATTTTGTCGGTAAAATAGATTTTATAATGTAGAGATGTTACGAGTGGTGATGAAAAATAATTAGTCATAGAGGGTCCTGAAAATAGATTAATTATTGAAAAGTAATTAAAAAAGAAAGGCATATTATGCGAAATGAATGAAATAAAAAAAGCAGAAAAAAGGCAAATAGATGTAGAGAAGGGTCAGTTGAGTTATGAAAAATTGAGAGAATTAAAAAAGTGTGAAGAGCTATGTTGAATTAGGTCATTTAGACAGATATTATATTTGTTAATTTTAAGAATTTCTAAAAGGTCAAGTTTGTTACCCTTATTGCAAAGATGTAAATATTTAGTGTGAGAGTTTGGTAAAAAGTTGTGTTTATTGGAATGAATGTATCTGGAAAAGTTAGATTTAATTTGGGTATCTTAATTTTTGTTCTACCTTTCTGTTTAAGGAGTTGTAGAAGGAGGTAAATGTTGCTATGAAAATACATTCTCAACTTTGGTTTGGCTTATGAGAATTGGCAAACTTGATCTCGCTAAATAGGGATTCTTTTGTTTTATCAATTTAATAATTAATAAGAAACTAAGTCGTTCTAAATTCTGTTGCGACAGCTAGAGGACGTTATCAACAATTTTTTTATTTTTGTCGAAAATTTTAAAAGCTACGATATATATTTTTCAACTTAAGAAGAGAACCTGAAAGGGATTGATAGTATTTCGTATCACTGCAGATTTAAAAGTATGTTCTGCCTTCTGCAATTAACAAAAAAAACAGCAAAAATTGAAAAAGGACCAAGTTCTGTTAATGCACAGGTTCCTTTATTTTAACTCGCCTAATATATATCTGATAATTTTGAAGAAATAGTCCATACTTAAAGTGGAGTTTAAAGTATGAAAAGGAAAGAAAAACACAAAGTCTTCCTCTATAAAATTTTATAGAATAAAATATTCTTTGTTTAAAGGTCTCTACATGTTTCGAACGCAGAAACGTTCATCATTAGGACACAGAAAAATATATTGCTGATGTTTTTAGCAATAGAGAAAATGATAAGTATTAGGCATAAAACCTTAATGGAGAATTATGGTGTCAAAAATTCGATTATTAAAATTACATTATGTGAAGACATTAGAAATAAAGATAAGTTAAAACATACGTAGTAAATATGTGGCAAATTTAGTTGAAGTGGTCTAGGTCTAGAACAACCAAACAAAAAAAGGGGTGGGACGTGGAGGTAGAAAAACACTTCTAAAAAGAAGATGTCAAAAAGGTTTACTTAATAAAGCATGTCTTAAAGACACAGTAAAAAATGAGAAGTTATTTCATGTATAAAAGTTAGGTATTTTATGCATCATGTTATAAAATCCGTAAAATAAAAAGGAGATTAAAATATGAGATTTTTTGTAAAAAAGGAAGACTTTGTGTTTTTCTTTCCTTTTCATAACTAATAACGTTTGTCGGCGCATTGGTGGTGTTTCCATAATTATCGCCGCAAAAACCCAGAAAAAGTAAAAACAAGCACAAATACCAAAAACGCAGAGGTAATGTTTTCACGACTCTCAACGACTGATTTTGGGTTGTTGTTAATGGACGACTAAATACACTTCAATTTAAGTATTGTGGTTTAAGACAATGTATTTACAGTAAAGCATTCGGTAATTTTTTTTTCTCGTATTTTTATAGATTTATTTTTCATTTGATTTTTTGGCTCACAGTTCTATAGAAAAAACTTTTTTTAAAACCGACCAGAAAATATACACTTTCTGGACAATTTTCCAGAATAGTAATTTACGTTACAAGACCGGAAAATAGTGTGCGAGCCATAGGCGAGTCCTGGAAGCTTGGAGAGACCTGGAAAACACTAATTTTCGGTTGCGTGACGTACACCGACACTTCGATATATTTTATAATCTACGCAAAACAAGTTTGACATAAAGAACAAAATTAAAAATCAACGAACTGTCACTCGACAATACATCGAAATGTTGTCATAATAACAAAATCAAGGTATCTTGTATTATCAAAGAGCGATTGGAAAAACAAAAAACAGGGTGACAGTGACATTAGAGACCGGAAAAGTGACATTAGCGTCCGGAAAAGATTTTTCCGGTCTCTAATGTCACTTTTCCGGTCTTGCGATCGGAAAAACGTTATTTTCTAGAAGAAAAATTGTCCAGAAAGCGTAAATTTTCTGGTTGGTTTTAAAAAAAAATAACGTCTTGTCAATCAAGACCGGGTCCCTGTTTTTTGTTTTTCCAATCGCTCTTTGATAATACAAGCTACCTTGATTTCGTTACTATGACAACAACATATTGTCGAGTGACAGTTCAGAGAAAGTCACAGAAAATGAGATTTCAGAAGAAATTTTGGAAGCAGCAAGGAAAGCGACTTACGATATATTGCCTGTAAAATCAAAAGCCCGTTACGAGAAGTTATACGACGCATTTAAAAATAATATTAAATAAAATAATTTAATGTAAGTATATCGAGGTGTCGGTCTTAAAAAAAATATTGTACGTCACGCAACCGAAAATTATTGTTGTGCAGGTCTCTCCAAGCTTCCAGGACTCGCCTACGGCTCGACCTGGAAATGCTTGTATCGACCTGAAAAACACTACTTTCCGGTCTTGTAACGTAAATTACTATTACATGCCTATGTTTTGACCCTACCTGCTTTAATTATAACCAGCTGTCACTGTGGGACACTAAACGTTTCCGGTCCCCATTAGATAACTATATATACGGTAAAAAATATAATCTTGAATTAGGAGAAAGCTTTTTGAGTTTATAGAAAAAATAATCGTGTATTGATAAAATCTACTTATTGTTGAATCTTCCTTGGCAAAAAAATTATGAATCTCCGTTTTTTTATTGAATAAATATAATTTGTTGCTGTTACTTTAACAATAAATGTATTTTAAGACATGCAGAATTGAGTTTACAAGGTTGCAATAAAAAATACAGAGATTATTATTATACTTTTTTACTACCCTACCTATACAGGGTGTCTCATAACTTATGGGCCGTAGAGTAACTGGAATACTAGACATCAAACTAAGCCGATTAAGTCATATAAGTTTTTTCGGATTGTTACTCGTTCTAGAAATACAGGGTGTTGAAAGTAAAAGTTTATTATTATTATTATTATTAATATTATTATTTATTTCGTTAAAAGTTTAATAAAGTGTATTGAGGTCAACGGTGGTTACTTTCAACATTTACTAAAGTGAGCTTCTTGTTTTTGTTCCACTGTTTCGAATTTATTGCGTTGTGATAATTAAAATATTAATTTAATTATGTACTATGTTTTTTTATGCTTTGGGATGTTTAAAGGGAAATATCTCGAAAACCGTTAAAGATATTAAGATCAATCAAGTACACCTTTTTGACTCAGACAATGCCCTTCTTTAAGAAACTTTAATTGAAAAACACCTAATATCACAGGTAAGAAAAAAAATCATAGATTTATGAAGCCCAGTGTATGCAACTAGCGCCCTCTAGTGGGAAACCTAAAAATTTCTACAAATTCTTATTTCTTGCTCATAAAAACATAATACTGCCAACTTTAAACTCAATTCATTAAACGGTTTTAAAATTATGGCATATTTTCGAGAATAAACTTTTACTTTCAACACCCTGTATCTCTAGAACGAGTAACAATCCGAAAAAACTTATATGACTTAATCGGCTTAGTTTGATGTCTAGTATCTCCAGTTACTCTACGGCCCATAAGTTATGGGACACCCTGTATAAAATATGGTGAAAATGCAAATTATATTTCTCGAGTTAAGAAAAATGCACTGTATATTAAACTCAAACACTTTATTGACCATTTAATTAAAATGTATTTAGGCACTTTTGCGAGTCCCTATTTAGTTCGTCATTATCCCTTGTTTACCCAAAGATGGAAATCAGAGTTTTTAGTCTAACCCTCGCTCATAATAAAAACATTACAACAGGAATAAAGTAATAATTATTTTATTAGCAAAATTTATGTGTAGACCCGTATAATTACACATTAACCTAATTTCATGAAAATTTAACCAAAATTTCGGTTTTGTGAGCGGATAAATTTATTTAAATTACTTAAAAAAGTCACGCTATTACTAAAACATTAGAGCAGAAACTTTTAGGGGATCAGCGCTAATGGGTATTTCCCACTCACGCATTACAATAGAATTATAATGTTTCGTCAAATACCATTAAAGCTATCGGAATTTATTATGAGAAACTAATTAACTTAAATGACCAAATATTGCTAATTTATTACTAAGATAAATTATTACATGCTTGTTTTCACTCGTGGCTTGATTCGCCCAATTTATTGTTATCAATTAATTGATTATGGGAGCTAAGCCGCGGGTATTATACATTAAATCCATTAAACACGTTTATACTTATCCAGTATAGTATATCATAAAGTATTCCGACTGGCAGTTGTAACGAAACTGGACATTATTCATAATAATATTTAATTTGAAGAAATAGTCCATGCTTGAAGTGGAGTTGAAAGTATGAATAGGAAAAAAAAACTAAAAGTATTCCTCCACAAAATGGTTCTACATGTTTTGAACGTAGAAACGTTCATCATCAGAAGACAGAAAAATATATTGCTGATGGTTTTAGCAGAAGATAAAATGATAAGTGGTATAAAGCCTTAATGGAGCTTTTATGGCATCAAAAATTGGATTCAACTGGAAGAAATAGTGCATACTTTAAGTTGGGTGTATGATTGAAGGGAAAGAAATAAGACATTTTAAGTCTTCCTCTACTGGTATATTAAATAAGTTTTAAGGTTTATAAAAGGGTAACTTCTCTACATGTTTCGGATGTGTATACATTCATCAACAGGAGGGCAGAATAAGGAATATAAGAAATACTATAGGTGCAAACAGTCCTAACGGAGCTAGGAGATGATGGAGAAAACAAGCAACGTATTTGGAAAACTTCCAACGTAATGACAGACCTAACGAGAGGGTATTCGTGAAATTGGCAGAAAATCAGTTATAAACTTAACATAGCAGTAAGCTAAGTGTCATATTAGTGAGACAGCACCATAAGTGTGAGGAGAGAAGAATATTTAAATTGGAATGGTAGATGTTGTAAAAACTTTATTTATAATCAAATGAGAACTAGCTGAAAAGTTACATATTAGTGAACTAGGCCTCTCGTTAGGTCTATCATTACGTTGGAATTTTTCCGAATACTGTTTGCACCTATTGTATTTCTTATATTCCTTATTCTATTCTTCTAATGATGAATATAAATACATTCGAAACATGCAGAGAATTTACCCTTTTATAAACCTTAAAACTTATTTAATATTCCAATGGAGGAAGACTTAAAGTGTCTTATTTCTTTCCCTACAAAAATTGGATTGTTGAAATGACATAATGTGAGGCAAATAGGAAGGAAAATAAGTTAAAACATACTGAGTATGTGAAAAAGTTAGTTGAAAGGGTCTAGAATAATCAAAAAAACCGAGGAAGCACCGAGAAAAAACACTTCTAAAAAGAACATGTCAAACGGTTTTTTTTTTAAATAAAAATAAGTATGTCATTGTAAAGTATAGAAATTAGGTATTAGCAAGCATTATGCATTTAAAGTGAGAGGATCTTTCAGAAAAGGGAGTTGGGGGTACGGAATGTTAAAACTCAGTGTCTTAAAGACATACTTATTTTAATTTTCAAAAAAAATCTTTTTTTAAGAAGTGTTTTTTCTGCTTCCTCGGTCTTTTTGGTTGTTTTAGACCATTTCAACTGACTTTTTCACATACTCAGTATGTTTCAACTTATTTTTATTTATGTTTTCCTTACATTATGTCATTTCGACAATCCAATTTTTGATGCCATAAAAGTTCCATTAAGATTTTATACCACTTATCATTTTCTCTTCTGATAAATATCCATCAGCAATATATTTTTCTGTCTCCTGATGTTGAACGTTTCCACATTCGAAATATGTAGAGACGTTTGAACACATTTTTATTCTATTAAATTTTGTGAAGTAAGACTTTTAGTTTTTTCTTTCCTATTCATAATAATATTTGTTTGCTACGGTTAATAAAGCATACGTACCAATAAAAATCAGTACTGTAGTTCTCAAAAATTTAAATATTGTGATATTGTTCTTGTCGTTTAACATTGCATATGATTATCTATTATGCTGCATGGTTTACTGAGATGGTAAAATTCGTCCATAGATTATAAAGTTCAATACTAATGATGGGTTGTGCGAAATAAGAATCTTCTCATGCTTTATCTGTCATGCAAAGTTTAAAAAAACTTAAATCTTACGAAGTAAAAATAAATTAATTGAAACAGATATTGGTACGATCCATAAAATTCGAATTCAGTCAGTACAGCTAGAAGACTCGTAACAACGATGTAACCTGCGCAGCAAATACGTTAATAGTATATTATTAACCAAGGTTTAGACAGCCATCATTATTGCCCGAGCGTCAAGTTTAAATCACGAGGAGCGGAGCGACGAGGGATTTAGGGCGCGAGGGCTATAGGCTGTCTAAACCGTGGTTAATATAATTTTTTTTCCACTACTAACACTTTTATTTTGTACAGTATTAATAAATTATAAAAAATATTAGGTAGGTATAAATATATATTTTAATCAAGTTACCTGCTTTGGCATATTGGCAAGATAATTTGTTCTCTTGTCAGTTGGCTTGGCGTCACCTTTCATGTTATTTATTGGGGAATTAACAAATCAAGTTACCGGGTTTTAAATAGATCGGTCAATAATGGATTTCAATGCATTATTATTGACCGTCGTCAATAGCAACTGAGAAGGGAGAGAAAAACGATTTCTGGCGTTAATTAATCGGTCAATAATGGCGATGTTATAGGTTAGTAGTGGAAAAAACTAATAATACGGCGCGTGGCGATTGCCGATCGGTACGAACTTCCACCAATGTATTGTGGATTATAGGTTATTCTAACGCAGCTATACTCTAAGTGTGTTCCGCAGAACCCTAAGGTTCCGCGATACCTCTGTAGGGGTTCCTCAAGAATTTAGAAAAAAAATCAAAACACCTCTCTCTGGTCGAACGTTTTGACTCCGCGGCCGCGCGTAGGTATATTTATTTATTTGTATTTGTATAAACATGTGTTACAATAGCTGGTACAATATCTCATAAGTTTTTTTATCAACATGTATACTTGTATACTTGTGAGCGCGCAGTCCCTTTGATAAAAGCCGCCACTGAATTGTTTACAACGCAATTTTTATATTTCTCTTTTTGTTTATCAAAGGCGCCGACTAGAGTATTTTCGAGAATATTCGAGATCGAGTCTAGGACTAAGTATAAAAGCGGCGATCGCGCGTCGCGCCTCGTCAGTCAGTTGACGATTAGCGTTCGGAGCGATAAGTTCCTACCTACCTACTTACAAGCTCGTTAGCGAGAAACTCGTGTTCATTGTTCTACTGCCTGCTATATTCTGTTGTCCCAGTTTTATACATTTCTTCATTGTACTAAACTTAGTCTCTTATACGCAGTAACGATTGTGCATTATTTAGACCCCACCATCCTGACGTGTAACGTTATAAATAAAGAAGAATGGAACGTTGGCTTAAAGGTGTTAAACGTGTTGCAACAACATCTTCTAATGACGCTGAATGTTCAAAAGCAGTACGCGCGGAGAATATAGCAATCACCGATCCAGACGATGATGCCACGACGTCAAGCTCGACGGTTTCAAAGACGAAAAAAAGGAAGTATGATGAATCATATATCAGTTTCGGATTTCTTGATTCCAACGGCTCACCTCTCTGCATGCTATGTAGTAAACTGCTTCCCAATAGTTCCATGGCACCTGCCAAATTGCGCCGACATTTACAAACTGTAGACCACGAGTCTAAAGACAAGAATAAAGAATTTTTTGTTCGTAAAAAAGATCAGTTATTGGAAAGTCAAAAAAATATGATGCATGTAACAAAAACTATCAACGAAAAGGCCACGGAGGCATCATATTAAGTTAGCTATCGCATTGCACAAGCAGGTGAAGCGCACACTATCGCTGAGAATTTAATAAAGCCATGTGTATTAGACATAACAAAATGTATGCTCGATGAAAAATCTGCAAAGCATCTTTCAACTGTGCCGCTATCAAACGATACTGTTTCACGGCGAATCCATGATCTGGCAAGCTACGTCAAACAAGAACTAGTTACACGTCTACAAAAAACACGATTCGCCTTGCAAATGGACGAGTCAACTGATGTCGCTGGTTTGGCTATCTTGCTGGTTATCGTGAGATATCCATATGAAAGTTCTTTTGAAGAAGACATGCTTATGTGTTCACCGCTGCTCACAAACACTACCGCGGGGAAGAAATTTTTAATAAAATAAATATATTTTTTGAAGAAAATAATCTCAGTTGGAACAATTGCATTGACATTTGTACAGATGGGGCCAATGCGATGACAGGTAAAACAGCAGGAGCAGTGTCACGAATAAAAAATAAAGCGCCTAATTGTAGTTCCAGCCATTGTATTCTGCATAGACAAGCACTTGCGATGAAGCAAATGCCGTCAAATCTAAAATTAGTTATGGATGAAGCGGTAAAAATAATTAATTTTATCAAATCACGACCACTACAATCCCGATTGTTCTCATTATTGTGTGAAGATTATGGCAGCAAACATAAAACACTGCTGCTCCATACAGAAGTGCGATGGCTGTCTCGGGGTAAAACTTTAACAAGGCTATTTGAACTTAGAGCCGAGTTACAAATGTTTCTTTCAGCAGATACTTCTTTTAATTTGAAGGACCGTTTGTATGATAAAACTTGGTTGTTCCGATTGTCTTTTATGGCGGATATCTTTCAAAAACTGAACGAATTGAATTTATCATTGCAAGGTAAACAGACAACAGTGTTTCAGGCCTATAACAAAATAACTGCCTTCAAAAGAAAATTAGATTTTTGGATTATTTGCGTTGGTAAGAAAGAAATAGAAAGCTTTACGTCACTCAGTGAGTTTGTTAGCGATAACGACTCAAAAATGTTTCAAGATGATGTGTTTGAAGAATTGGTCCAATATCTCAGTTCGATGCGCGCATCTTTTGAAAAGTATCTTCCCGAAGAACAGAATACAAAAATGAAACTGAATTCATGGATTCATAATCCTTTTTTACCCAACTTGGAAAAGCCCGAAAGTACGTCAAACGAGATATATGAATCTCTTTTAGAAATGTCATCAGACACAAGTATGGAGTCACTGTTCAAAACGACGCCTCTCAACGATTTTTGGTGCAGAATCCGTGATGAATATCCAATGCTTGGCAAAATGGCTCTGAATATTCTTCTCCCGTTCCCAACAACATATTTGTGCGAAACAGGATTCTCAACCTATGCAGCCACGAAAACAAAATATCGCAATAGACTGGACGCCGAACCTGATATGAGACTTCAACTGTCTTCTATCAAACCTGATATCAACCAATTGATGAAAAATAAAAAACAGTTTCATACCTCCCATTAGTTAGATTTTTTCTTTTTTAATATCTTCTATTGTACTTGCCATGTGGTAAAGTAAGTAATAATTAGTAACTGTTACATTGTACTTTTATTATGCTTATTAATAAAGAATACACTTTTAAAAACTATTGTTTTATTGTAGGGTTCCATCAAGTATTTTGCTTCCCAAAAGGGTTCCGTCACCAAAAAAGTTTGAGAACCGCTGTTCTAACGGATACAATTCCTTTGAGGATGCTGTTCTGATTTCTTAATTGTAGAAAAAGCGCTTTGAGAGAGCAGTGGCGGATCCAGGAATACTCCTAAGGAGGGGCCCGTATGCAAAAAATCAAAATAAATCAGTATACAGGGTGGTCCTTAAGTACATCAAGAAAATCTAGGATATGATTCCGGGCATCAATTTAAGTTGAAAAGTTCATATGGAGTTATGCCCTAAAATGCTTACCCTCTAAGATACAGGGTGTTAAAATAATTTCCATTTTCCTTTAAAACTACCGTTTTTTTCAAAAACATAGTAAAGACAACTTTTATTCTGCTTATATCAGTAATGCATAGAAATGCATCAAAGTTTAAAAAAAACAGTGGCGTATCACATATTTTCACAAAAAAAATATTGATGGTATCTTCATGCACGCCACTGGTGGAAGTAGGCAAACCCTTTTTTAACCAAAAAGTGCAGTTTAATACGAAATCAATCGACATCAATTTTCAATACCGTATCTTCAAGGAGTTTCGAAATTTTAAAAAAACAATTATTTTTTAAAAATATTTTAACACCGTGTATCTTAGAGGGTAAGCATTTTAGGGCATAAGTCCATATGAACTTTTCAACTTAAATTGATGCCAGGAATCATATCCTAGATTTTCTTGATGTACTTAAGGACCACCCTGTATTTATATTTTATATTGTGAAAAACGTAACACACATTTTTGTAACAGGTAAACAAAAAAACATTTTCAATGTTTCAACAGGCTTTAGGGGGGGCCCGGGCCCCATTGCCCCCCCCCCCCCCTTGATTCGCCACTGTGAGAGAGTGAGAACAAAATGCGCCGCATTAAAAAGATACAATTTATTTCTTAACAAAAATGCTGTATTAAAAGTAGTTTATTATTCAACAAGACTGTGCTGCTTATGGAACTGATTACTACCAATAAAAACACTGTTTTAGCAAATCTGATTTTTCGTTAGCTTTTTTAAGAAATAATCGACGTTTGCCATAAATATCAGCGACTCTGTATTTATGTATTGATGAGTTCTTATATTTACTGCCTGTTATTGTATAAAACTGGTGGCTAAACTGCTATCAGCAATATCGGGCCACAAGCTTCTTTGGCTTTGCGGTTTTCGTGCAAAGAAAACCTAAAAAGTTAAGGACAAATATCTTATTTCCTGTTGAAACATTTTTTTATATACAAATTTATTGATTTTCTTAGCTTTTAGACGACATCAAAGGACATCTCTTTTTCCAGACGACCAATATTATTCATATTTTATTATATAATATTTTTTTTAAGTATCCCTATATAGTCCGCTGCACGGTTCTATATCAGCTACAATAACCAAGGAGGCGAATAAAATGATAAAAACGGTTTAATGATATTTTTATATTAATAATAAAACAGCATTGGCATACCCGGTAATGAAAAGAAAGAAATAATACAGCAGGTAATATGATATACATAATGATTATATATTATGCAACATGGTTAACTGAGATGGTAAAATTTGTCCATAGATTATAAAGTCAAATACCAATGATGGGTTGTGCAAAATAAGAATCTTCTATTACGTTATCTGACCTGCAAAATTAAAAAAAACTTAAATACAAAGTAAAAATAAATTAATTGGAACAGGTCGATCAAATTATTTCAAATTCAGACAGGATAGCTAGAAGACTCCGAACAACGATGTGATCTGCGCAACAAATACGTTAAATCTAATATTACAGCGCGCGGCGATTGCCGATCGCTACGAACCCCCACCAACGTCTTGGGGATTATAGGTTCTAATGGATACTATTCGTTTTTGGGGACGCTGTTCTGCTTTCTTTATTGTAGAGAAGGCGCTTTACTGGGAATAAAATGCGTCGCATTGAGAAGATACAATTTATTTCTTAACCAAATTGCTGTATTAAAACTAGTTCGTTATTCAACAGACTGTGCTGCTAATGGAACTGATTACTACCAATAGAAACACTGTTCTAGCAAATCTGGAATTGATATAACAGTAAAGCGGGTTTGATACACTAGCAATTTATTTAGTATGAATTAATAAAAAATAATCTATTAATAGAAACTATGTCTTAGCAATCCCGTTGTATTAGATCATTTTCCTCAGTGTTTTCCTTAGATATCCTAAATATTGTTGTAAAAACATGCGATTCTCGAATATAAACCCTAATCCCACAGTTACCGTGTAAGAGTATTTGGTTTCAATCTCATGATGTCAACTTTAAAAGTATATTTAATTAATGTCGCTATGCAAATCATCTGAGAAATAGAGTTTTCGTAGTCGAAAATATAGTGTATATGTCGTAGGCTGATAGTGAAATCCGTCATTTCATGAAAAGCCTAGTCATATCATGAAGCGTGGCTAAAGGGTATAATGCAACTGGTTTGTTCGTTGTCCCCCAGAGCATTTTTTAAAATTTTTTCAACTAATATTATTTTATAAAAATAAAATTTAAATTAAATTAAAAAAAAACGCTCTGGGGAACAACGAACAAACCAGTTGCCAATATACCTTTAAGCGTGCAGCATGATATGACTAGGCTTTTCATGAAATGACGGATTTCACTATCAGCCTACGACATATATACTTCTTAAAAAAATACCGAAGACTAATTTTAAAACATATACAGTGTGACCAGTAAAGTCCGCATCATATGGGATTTTTTTTATTAATAGCTTTATTCGAAATTTGATTTTGACATTAAGTTCTGCTCCGATCGAGATGAAAATTAAGCAAAAAAATAGTAGTCACGTGATTCGCATTATCTACCTATAATTCAAAAGTGGGGTTATTTCGGAAAATATCAAAAAAAATAATTAGAAAATTTTTTTTTAAATGCAGTTTCTAGCCTACATGCAAAATTTCAGCTGCATGAGATAATTTTGACTTTTTACCCACCACTAAAATTTATTTTCCACATAATGAACACGTTACTGATGACACTGTGTTCTTTTTTGTCTTAATATTAAGGTGTATTACTTTCAGACACAAACAACGTTTTCAAAAATACATATTTTATGAAGTTACCTTTTACAGGGTCAAAAACCAATAAACTTTGCATCACGTGCGACCAAATTTTAATAGCCCAATTTTGATTTTGTAGAAAAACACACATTTAATATGACGCTACTTTAAAGAAAATGTATCTGAAATAAAGCATTGTCAAAACTAAGAAGTTTTATGTAGGTAGCGTTGAGTCTTATTTGGAAACGTGCAGCAATTTACAAAATATGGGTAAAAAATTAAAATTATCTTATGCAGCTAAAATTTTGCATATGGGCTTAAAAACTGCATTTAAAAAACTTTTTCTAATAACGTTTTCGACACTTTCAGAAATAACCCTACCTTTTAATTATTTTTTGAAAAATATTAAAATTTGACAGATACTGCGAATCACGTGACTACTATTTTTTGCTTAGTTTTCATCTCGATTGAAGCAGAACTTGATGCCAAAGTCAAATTTTAAATAAATTTATTAATAACACAATGTATTATTTCATGTCTCGACTACGATGTGTCTCAGTTTGCTGCCGTACTTTTAGCGAATATCAGTCGTTTAAGTAATTCAAAAGTAAACATTTTGTCAATCGGTACCTTCTTGGCTTCTACATGGATTTCCAGATTAAAGAATTTCGATCTGTTAAAACTTCTTTATAGTAGCAGTATACGAGTATATAAGATTAAAATAACCCATTTCCGTTTTTATCCTGTTTTATTTGGTAGTTTGGGACACAAAATAAATTTATAAAAAAAACTCTCATCCTTATAAATGTTACCCTGTAGTTACACAAACAACCGTAATTTATTGCACAGCAGCAGGGTAGAAACCCGTATAAAGAAGAAAGAAAAAGTTTTATTTTTTGTTAGATTTAGTAAGTCCCTTTTACGAGTAGCCAACAGTGCTAATTTGTGAAAAGGATTGTATACTGCAAATTATATTATTGTAGCAATTGCAAAAGTATATTTTTTGACCAAAGACTATGGCAAACAGTGGCGGCTCGTTAATGAAGGGCTCTGGGGTGCCGCCCTCCCTGCAATTATTTCAAACAGAATCCAAAAATACTTTACTTAAAAAACCAATAAAGCAATGTATGTAAGCAATCCATTAAAATAATTCAAACCAAGCATAGCCCTATTCCAGCGGGTAGGTTATACTAAGCGCGGGCATAATTCAAATCCAACATAGCCCTATTCCAACGGGCAGGTTATACTCATAGACAAGCGAGTTGCGCGCTCTTAAGCGGGCGACCGATTATTCGTCCCGATTCAACGCAACTTCTCGATGAGTTGTCATGACGATGGAGGCATGACGTCACCTACACATCGCACAACGAGCGGCCACGAAAGAGCTCCAATTTTCCGCGCCCAACAGCTGTTCGCGAATCGCGACACCACGGTAGAATAATCGATATATTATTATGTACTCTGACGAGGCGACCTTTCGATCCCGCTGATGTTTTGTTTATTTGTTAGGATTTGATTTATTAGTTACGTTATAACGTTGGAAAATTTCGTGTAATATGAAGGTCAGTGATTTACAGAAGCTTGTGTTTAGTTCTCTAAGCTTAAGTGAAAAACTTGATATAAAAAATGCAGGGCGGCCACTACCAATATTGAGCATACTACAAGTGCAATTAAAATGAAAAAGTAAGGCACAGTTTACGCGTAAGTTTGACAAAGAAATATATAATAAAAATCCTGGATATGCGGTTGTGACTGTTGTGAGGACAAACATTCTTTTTTTTTGTTTCGTGTGTCTTCTTTTCGACGGGGATGATAATTGGACTATAAATGGGGTGCAGGATAAAACATCTTTCAGAGAAAACAAAAAAACATGAAAATAGTGCAAAACATCGTCATAATGTGGTAAGTTTTGAGATTTTAGGACAAACTAATATTTTAACTTGTTTAAGTAGTTCTTATGCTGATGAAATTAAAATTCACAACGAGAAAGTTAGAAAAAACAGACACGTACCTACTTTCGAAAACAATAGACATTTTAAATTTTTTTTATTTAAAGCCAGCGCCCCCCCCCCCCCCCCCTGACTCGCTAGTCACGAGTCGCCACTGATGGCATAATATGTCGAATAGGTGCTTACTTTAGCCCACACCGTAATTAGCGTGCTACAAACGATCAAACTAACACAGTAAAAAATTCAATACATTAACAACAAGCGTCAGTTGTAAGATTTGTACAGTTATTTATACAAAAAAATCATATTCATACTTTAAATCAATAATGATCAATTGATCAATTACATAAAATATGTTAATTTTCTAAATTAGGTCAGACTTTAGGAATTTTAGAAGTAGGGGAAGTGTACCTAAAATAGGATACTTGGATAAAACGGGAAATATTTGTTTTGACTAATAGTCAGTCTATCCAAATATTGCTGAACGCGAAGCCGCCGCTTGTTTATACAGGTGGCAATTTTCAGTCGCAAGTCTGCAAGTGATAGTCACGAGTAGGGTACGTTCGTTTGTTTATCTTATATTTCTTACAAAAATTGTACTACACGATCGTAAGAATTGCATGGTAAGATGTTTATAAAATGTCGTAGTGTTTTTTTTGTATGTAGCTGATTCATATTTAAATAGAATTTATGTAGTTTTACGGCAATATTAGTTTGTAGGGGGTATGTAAAAAATTGTTTATTTTTTTGTAACCATGTTGCTAAAACGGGAAAAAAGCGTTTTCTAAAATGGGATATCCGTTTTATCTACACAGTATTTGCATTAAGATTTTAAATAAGTATATTTTTATTTTATGCCAATATTAAGTTTTAAACGGGTTAACTAATTTAACTGTATAATCCTCTTGTGTTTTTCATATTTTAAAATAAATCCGGTTAAGAATATTTCATGTCTTATTGCCCTTTAGATAGAACTAAAATTTCGCTGCTTAAATACGTATCCCGTTTTAGAATTCCCCAAAATCCCATTTTATCAACATGTGTGGATAAAATGGGAAACATGCAACATTTTAAAAAATATATATTTTTACAAAATTGGTTAGTTCCTGAATTATTTATTTTTTAATTAAGCCACAATAGACCGCATGGTCGCGGTGGAGGGTTGGCTATAACCCACTCACTTCAACCTAACCTAACCTAGTTCCTGAATCCAGTTATTCCTTATTATGATACTAAAATGATAATTCAGCAGATTTATGCATGAGTGAAAATTAAAAAATATTCCCAAATATTTTTCTTGAGCAGTTGTACCTTAAGTATCCCATTTTAGGCACACTTCCCGTACTTTAAAACTGCAAACGCACGCGTAACAGGAAATTTAGTCAGTCAGTGGGGAGTAGTGTAGTTGATCGTCGGCTTTGATCGTTATGTATTGATAGCACGGTGCCGGTTTATTTTGTCTTTGTGTATGGCATAGGCAAGTGGGTGGTTTTAAAGACACCGAAGGTGACTTAGATAGTACCGGGTGGTCAACTAAGAATGGCCGCCGGCTATATCTCAGAAACTACTAAACATAGAAACTTGGGAAAAAAAAAATTATGATTAAAACGATCATGAGAAAATTCTGGAAATTACTTTCAAGTTCCTCATTTCGCCGCAAGGGGGCACAATTAAAAATTATTTTTTAAAATTTTAAATTTATCCGAAAATCCCCATATTAAGGTATAACTCTGATTACATCATTGGAAAGCTTAGACAATTCTGCATCATTTTGGTTTAAGACTCGTTGACGTACCGACCTTGATAAGAGTGGGGGAAGCTATTGAATGTGTAAACATTAAAATCGCTGTAACTTCTAAACGCCCTATCCGATTTTACTAAATTTAAGCTTGTTTGGAAGGGAAAGGTAAGTACCTTCAGTCGTCGTATCTAATGATACACGATAGTTTCTAATAAAATTGCTAAAGGGCGCAATTTGTAATAATAACAGTTTTTTTGATTTTATCCCGAAAATTCAAATCATACGGTATACTTATGACATCATAATCGGAAAGTAGATGAAATTTACAAGAAAAGACGTGAAATCTTTGTTAGTTTCAGAGTTATTGCCAAAACAATAATTTTTAATACAAATTGCGCCCTCTAGCAATTTTATTAGAAACGATTGTGTACCATTGGATATGACAATTAAAGGTATTTACCTTTATCTTCCAAACAAGCTTAAATTTAGTAAAATCGGATGAGGCGTTTAGAAGTTACAGCGATTTTAATGTTTACACGTTCACTGAATGTGTAAACATTAAAATCGCTGTAACTTCTAAACGACTTATCCGATTTTCCTAAATTTAAGCTTGTTTGGAAGAAAAATATAAGTACCTTTAATTGTCATAGCCAATGGTACACAATCGTTTCTAATAAAATTGCTAGAGGGCGCAATTTGTATTAAAAATTATTGTTTTGGCAATAACTCTGAAACAAACAAAGATATCAAACTGCGGTTTTTACATATTTTCTTGTAAATTTCATCTACTTTCCGATTATGATGTCATAAGTATACTGTATGATTTGAATTTTCGGGATAAAATCAAAAAAACTGTTATTATTACAAATTGCGCCCTCTAGCAATTTTATTAGAAACTATTGTGTATCATTGGATACGACTATTAAAGGTACTTACCTTTCCCTTCCAAACAAGCTTAAATTTAGTAAAATCGGATAAGTCGTTTAGAAGTTACAGCGATTTTAATGTTTACACTTTTAATAGCTTCCCCCACTCTTATCAAGATCGGTACGTCAACGAGCCTTAAACCAAAATGATGCAGAATTGTCTAAGCTTTCCAATGATGCAATCCGAGTTATACCTTAATATGGAAATTTTCAGAAAAATTTAAAATTAAAAAAAATAATTTTCAATTGTGCCCCCTTGCGGCGAAATGAAGAACTTGAAAGTAATTTCCAGAATTTTCTCATGTCCGCTTTAATAATAATTTTTTTTTCCCAAGTTTCTATGTTTAGTAGTTTCTGAGATATAGCCGGCGGCCATTCTTAGTTGACCACCCGGTACACAGGAAAACATGCAATGAAATGTAATGTCACTATGGTGGTGTTTTTTCGAACTTGGCCCGAATCCATCTGAAGTCGGCGGCGCTCTGCAGGAACTAAATATATCACAAAAAAAAAACACGACAAAAGAAGATCATGGCATTTGATAACTTACATTAAAACTATTGTTTAATTAATAGGATCTTACAAATTGTTTTACCCAGGAAATAACGTTAATGTGTTTTCCCGAAATATTTAGCAAAAAATGGTAATTTAGCCTTGACTAATTCCTCAAAAAAATATAAAGCTTTTGATGCAGAACCAAAAAAAAAATACTATGCCATCCTCGTGAGTATCTATAAAAGTTTAAATATATTATAAAATATTATGTAGGTATCTACAATTAAGAGTTGTAAGAGTGATCTATCTTTTCTTTCGATCAATGATGCAGCATTTTTAATAATACGTAGGTAATTTTATTAAATAATTACAATGAATTAAAGAAATCAATTATCAACATGAATGGTATATTTTTGTATAAAGTAGGTATACATACAAGACAATAAGGGCAATAGGTTATTATTTTAAACCTGTCTGTCTGTCAGTACGAAGTCGAATTGTATGAATTTAATATTAAGTAAACATGAAAGTGAAGCAGTTTGACCCTCTAAAATAGAATATTGTATTAGAGTTTTGTGTGACTCTTTTCATACGAGTGAGACGTTTGTTGGCCTGACACGAAGATAAAGGCCAGCAGTCTAACGAGCGTGAAAACGTATTTATTTTCAAACGAGTTGTACACAATAATTTTTTTACGATGGCAGAAAATATAAATTCTTGAAAGTACCTACCTGTTACCTGTTAAATATATTGCATTTGTATTGTATTTTAATTATCGGAAGCATTCGTTAGCTTTGGAAAAATATTTTTCCTATGACCACCTATGAAAATGAGAAAAAAAGTACAGTTAATTTGGCTAGAAAGTGCTTTATATCACACGCGTGTGGAAATATTTTTTTTATATACCTTATAATATACTTCAAACTCTAGGCATTAACCAAAAAATTATTTTTTGTGATGCTACAAACCTTCTGACTAGAGACTTCTCATCGACTCTTCTAAAAGGAACCTTAAAGCTGTTCTTTTACCTAATGGCAATGCTTTTGCTTCTGTTCCGGTCGGCCATTCAGTTCATTTAAAGAAAAACTATGAAAATTTAGAGGAATTACTTTTAAGAATCCAATATGAAATCGCAACTGGGTAGTGTGTGGAGATCTAAAAATTTTAGGCCTTCTCTTAAGTCAGCAGTCTGGATTTACCAAATTTCCATGTTTTCTGTGCGAGTTGAATAGCAGAAATTGAGAACAGCATTGATTAAAAAGAGACTGGCTACAAAGAGAGACTTTAATACCTGGAACCAAAAATGTAATTCGTAATGGTCTTATTGACCCACAAAAAGTTTTACTTTCACCACTTCACATAAAACTTGGACTAATGAAACAATTTGTTAAGGCATTAATTAAAGAAGGAAATTATCTTAAATATTTATATAAAACATTTCCGGCTTCCGGCTCTGTCAGAGGCAAAATTAAAGGAGGAAATCTTTGTAGGGCCGCACATTAGGAGATTGATGAAAGATACAGAATTGGAAAATGTAATGGAAGATAAGGAAAAACATGCATGGAATGCTTTTAAAGAAGTTGAATATACATTTTTAGGGAATTATAAAGACACAAACTATGTTAAGATGGTTAAAAATATATTGGAAAAATTCAGGATTCTTGGTTGCAATATGAGCATAAAAATTCACTTTTTACATTCCCTTTTGGATTATTTCTCGGAAAATCGTGGGGATGTGAGTGAAGAGTGAGGTGAAAAATTTCATCAAGATATTAGAGAGATGAAAAAAAGGTACCAGGGGAGCTGGGACAAAAAAATTATGGCTGATTACGGTTGGACAGTGAGAAGAGATCTTCCTTTAGCTGAATATGATAGAAAAACAACCCAAAGAAGCTTTTCTGAAAAAAAAAAATTTTAAGAAGCGAAAAGAATAAATAACTATTTATAATATGTGTATATTTGATTATATTTTTGTATTTTTTCCTTAATTTATTATAAAACTAGCTTATAAATGAAATAAATCCTGTTTTTTTTTATACTTTTGGATTTTACTGGTTTGAAAAACAACCCTACGTGATATAAAAAAAACTAAAGCAGATTTGAAATCAGCGCTACCCAATTACTAGAAAACAGTTAAAATTTTTAAATCAACTTTTAAAGTGTTAAAAAACTCAGACCTGTGTAATTTATTGGTTTTGTTAAATAACTAATTTAAAAGCGGTGTCAGGCTTTTACTGAAAAAATACTGTGATTGGTGTCGCAATATTCGGTTTTAGTATTGAGTTGAGCAAGTTGTAAATTCTTAATTTGGATTTTGTATAACATTTCGTGGGAGGGGTAAAATCCCCTAACATCCCTTCCCTTCAGTGACGGCTTCAGAACATCACTAAGGGGGGGGGGGGGCATATGACCTAAATGGGTTTTAGAAGCGAATACTATAATACAAAAAATGCTACTCCAAAACAAGTGCAAATATTTATTAGGTAAGAGAAAACTTACAAATAAAACTCTGAGTAACATATACAAAACGTAACTTCTATGTACAGGGTTATTCCCTATATATTGACCCATATGCTAGCCGCTTTATTAATAGAAATATCAAAAAACTAAAATGAAGAAAGTTGTAGATCTTAATCTTAACTTTTCAAAAAAATTATTAGAAAAAACAAAAGACTGTTGGAACTTTAAAATTTTAGCACAAAATTTTTTTTAGATGGGACACCCTGTATATTATTACATATTTGGATAGAGCTTTTTTTCCCGATTTCAAAAATATACAGTTTGACACATTTCTGACAAGCCGTTTAGGAAATATTTAAATTAAGTTTTGCTTTAAAAATTTATATTAAAATCGGGGTAGCCATGGATGAATGTATTAATTAAATAATTGTTTGTATTTGACACTTCATAATAACTGTTATTTATCACCCGAAAATGAGGTATACCGGGGAAGAAAAGTGTGAATTTTTACGTTTATTTTATAAAAATAATTCAAATGCATACAGGGCTCGTTAAGAATATCGGCAACTATATCCGGATTTGCCGCTTCTAGCAAACAATACATTTAGAAATATCGAAAGAGGTTTTCGAATGCGAAAATCCATAAAAAGATAACCAAGGGAAGTAACAAGAAACTTGGATAAAGAGTTAGATATTCTGTTGTTTTTTGAAGGTAGATATGACTATATAGTAAGGATTTTATTGTTGAAAATCCGACCCGCTCAATTGAAGATGCTTATAATAATTTAGGCATAGCACAAAAAAAAAATACAGAAAACGCTTCGATCACATGGTTATTATCCTTACAAGATCTTACCTGTGCAAAAATTAGACGAGGAGCATATGCGCAAACGCTTCATTTATTGCCAGGAAATGCTTAGGAGGAAAAATGCAACTCATAATTTTTTTGAGAAAATATTATGGAGTGACGAAGCGACATTTACCACAGCAGGAGTTTTCAATAGGAGAAACATGCACATATTATGGGCTACAACTAATCCCCATAGTATAGCAGAAATAAAATTCCAAGGTAGGAGAAGCTTGCATGTTTGGTGCGGTATAGTTAAAAATAAAATTATTGGCCCTATATTTTATGAGGGCTCCCTTTCTGGACAAAGATATCTGGCATTTCTCCACAACGAAATAGAAGCTCGTTTAGAGGATTTGCCAGTCAATGAGTACTATCAGATGATCTGGCATCAAGATGGAGCTCCGCCACATAACATAGTCCCTGTGACAGAATATTTAAACAACCGCTATGACGACTGGTTAGAAAGACACGGCACCATTTAATGGCCACCCAACAACCCCGATCTTACTCCATTAGATGCTTTCCTATGGGGTTATCTAAAAAATCTGGTATATGCCGAGAGAAGCACAAACTTGCAGCAATTGAGACAGAAAATTAACCATGAAATCGAAACGTTAAACAACGACTACCCAGAATACATTTCAAATACTATTAACAAATTGGAAGATGATTATATTGATTGTATCGATAGAAATGTCGGTCATATTCAGCAATTGTAATTATTTTATTTTGTAGATTTTATTCCCAATGGTTAAATTAATTAATGAATTTTAATATACTTCGATTCATCGTTTAATTCATCCATAGCTACCCCGATTTTAATATAAATTTTTAAAGCAAAACTTAATTTAAATATTTCCTAAACAGCTTGTCAGAAATGTGTCAAACTATATATTTTTGAAATCGGGAAAAAAAGCTCTATCCAAATATGTAATAATATACAGGGTGTCCCATTTAAAAAAAAATTTGTGCTAAAATTTTAAAGTTCCAACAGTCTTTTGTTTTTTCTAATAATTTTTTTAAAAAGTTAAGATCAAGATTTACAACTTTCTTCATTTTAGTTTTTGATATCTCTATTAATAAAGCGGCTAGCATATGGGTCAATATATTGGGAATGACCCTGTACAGGCAATGCCATTTGAATAATAGGGTTTTCGGAGACGCTATTTCCAAATGAAATAACAGCGACCATATTATGCGACTTCCGGTTATACCGGAAGTTGTCTCAAACTTGTTTATTTTAACCGGAGCACCATGTATAATATTTTTTGTGTTTTTTTTTCCTTTCCAATAATTTTTATTAAAAGTTTTTATATCGTAGGTATTCTAACCGTTTAAAAAATTAGTTTTTGTCAAACTTTGACTACTTACAAGGTGTCGCCTAACACGGAATATATTTTCCAAGATAACCGCGGGAAACTCGACGAAACTCAAAATTCCAGTTGTAAAATTACTGTGCTCGATAATGAATTGTCGAAAAATGGAATTTTAGATACAAAAGAAATAATTTTTGACCGTTAACAACAAATTTAAAAAATCGTTATTCATTAAAGGACTATTCACACTTGTCAATCACGTCTCAGTTCCGTTCCGTCAAACAGTCTCAGTTACGATAAAAAATATATCGTTGCCTTATTTTAAAACCGACATTTTCAAATACGTCCGGCGCCGTCGCCGATTTTACCATCAGTCTCGTTTCAGTGTCCGTTCAGTCGTAATTTAAATTCGTCGTCAACGATATTTTCTTGTTTTGACTGACGTGTTTTCGTAAAAAGTTCTTTGTTTTTACATAAAAAATATGAATGATGAAAAATTAATCGAGTTGGTTCGAGAATATCCTATTCTATATGATTTATCGGATTCCAAATATATGGACTCAGGATTTAAAAACAATACTTGGGCTTTTAGACATTCTAAAAGACTCATAAAATTTGGTTTCATCATCGATTAATTCCTTATAAAGTGTACTGAATTTTCCCTCAATTTCCCTTTTCAACCACGCCTTATGTACCCACTTCCTCTTTCGGGTTCGAGTCCCCTCTTCTTCCTCATCAAGAGCTACAGCAATCATAGCTAACTCGTCATCTGTAAAATTAGCCATTCCGCAAATTTTCAGAGAAAAACACTACAACTACTAACTTGACTGATATGTATGAATAGCCGTCACAGATATTTACTGAATGAAACTGAGACGGAACGGCAACGGAACTGAGACGTGACTGACAAGTGTGAATAGTCCTTTTATCGATAGGCTAGACTGAGCATTGCCTATCGGTCCACCTAAGATGTCAACATAAGTAACAATAATAGCTTTTAATTCTATTTACGGATTTTTCCAGAACACTTCAAATACCAGTCTTATTGATTTTTGGCAAGAAGACCATGATAAACAAAGTATTAATTGCAACTAACAATGACACGCGTCTGTACAACAATTTTTTTTTCAGAAACGGATAGAGTAGGATAAAATAGCTTTTGATAAAAGTTATTGGAAATAAAGAAAAAAATACAAAAAAAAATATTATACTCCATTTAAAATAAGCAAGTTTGAGATAACTTCCAGTATAACCGAAAGTCACATAATATGGTCGCTGTTACTTTATTTGAAGACAGCGTCTTCGAAAACCCCGTTATCCAAATTTGTAGGATTAAAAACGCATTACTTTCAAAAATATTCCAATAAACGATCACCGTTTGACACCCAGTATAACTTTTTGTGAATACTTAATACAAAATTTAATCTATATTCTGATTATGTTTTCTGTGTCAATATTTAAAAAAATCTAAACATGCAAAGGGGGGATGTCTAGAAGTTGGTATATCGCTCTTCAAACCTGGTATTGTTTGAACGGTACACACGAATTTGTCCGTCTGGAACGTCTTTTCATCAGTAAAAGTGACCCTGTTTCAAAATTGAGGATTGCGGTATATATAATTTAAAGCAAAAATGATCCTTGATGGTCACTGTTCTTTGGTAAGAAACATTTTTTTCGCAACTGGTCGACATTTTAGTTTAGATTCCTTGACTCTCCTGCCGGCGGTAGGTTGGAAGGCAGAAAATGCTGTATCAATAACAGCATCCCTTGCAGTTGCAAATGGATTATTTCTTAAATATCCCAAAAAAGCAGCATTCACAACAACTACGCTACAGAACGAATTGATCATCCTTCTTCGATTCTTGATACAATTTGATCCTTCCTTTTCAACTTCAGACAACAGACAAGGCTTTTTATGTTCTTCTGTCATAGTGTATCAAACGTTACCACCATGCAGTTTCGAAATTAATTACACCGACGCCAATGCTTTGCATTTTTGATAATCTATGACGTGTGATAACCTCCAATAAACAATGATTTAGACAAGCCGGTTTTACGCAAATATGACAAAACTTACCTCTCATTCTAATTCTTGTACGCTTTTTTTATGAATACATTTGTACATTACTTTAGTTAAGGAATATTAAAATAGTATCCTTATTTCCCCTTAAATCCGCCACTGTTTCCCTTTCATACAAACCTCCCGTTATAGGTATAGATTTTGTATTATTCTGTTTAATCCTTGTTAAGTTCAGTTCAATAATTAGATATAATTTAGAATATAAAATATGATTATTAATTACCTGATTTTGCACCTAACCTTCAATTAAACTATTATAATTATTAATTGAGTTGCCGGCATTTCTGCATGTTTTTTCGGTTAACTTCCCATAACTTCAATGGGTTGATTGGTTTTTAATAATGATGTAATGCATTTACGCTGAATGATTTGTGGTCAGATATTATTGTTTTATTTATGACCGTATAAAATTAAATAAAATTATACTTTTTAATTTTTATGCTAAAACTACTCGTCCTAAAAATTTATGAAATATTTAAAAATTGCTACTGGTATTTTGATTTGTAATAAAGCGAATTTAATTTAATGTGTATAAATAAAATTATGGGTATTAACAAAATTAGGGTCCTAATCACAGTACTTCCCAGGTAGCAGGATGACGTCTTTAAGACGTCGATTATTGGTCATCAGCGACGTCATAAATTACGTAAATGAAACGTTTAAAAGACGTGCGTAAGTCACAGACCAATGACGTCTTTTTTTACGTAAAAAATACGTCATCTTAAGACGTCTTTTTAGGTGTAGAAAACGTCAATAAACGTCATAATTTACGAAAAACGAAAAACTTCCTAAAATAATACATAATAGGGGTAAAAAAATACATATAAATATTTTATGTAAAAAATCCTTTTAATGATAATAAATTAACTATTACAACTTTCATGAGTACGCAGAATTGGAAAAATGCTAAGGAATCCTTTAATGGCGGCCAAAATACTTCTTTTTTTCGGGGCGTCACCCAGTATGAGGGCACAACTGCTACTAACCCGCCGTCAATGCCTCGAACTCGATAACCTGGTACATTTATATTTGTTTATAACACAAAATATATAGAAACCATGATAGAAACTAAATCAAAATCACCATAAACTTTTCACTTTCATTTTTGCCGAACTGTCGACTGCCTAACTGCTAGCGCCAACAACATACTTCTGCGTTCTGTCAGACTGCCAATGTCATAAAACGGAGCGCGGGTAATTTACATTTGATATTCGCAGACTTTTAATGACAAAATAGGTTTTCGCTTTTGCAAATTTTACATACATGAATGGTTCATTTGAAATGGTAATATTTTAAAAGTTTTATTATACGTACGTGCCTTTAACTATAAGAAAAAGCTATTCTCATGCGTTTTACTTATTTAAAAGTCTGTCCCACTATATTTTCAAAAAACTTGGTCACTTAGATACTTTTTAATGATACGTATAATTCAATAAAATTACTAAAAATGGACGTTTTTATTACGTAAAATTATGACGTATAATACACGTGTTAAAAACTACGTTATTTTGACGTCATCTTGCGACCAAAAGACGTCAAGTGACTAAAAATCACCAATATTCGACGTCATAAAGACGTCATCCTGCTACCTGGGTTACTACACCATTTGTCACTAAAAATTAATTTTTATATTTATTTACCTTATTCTTACCATTGTAGTTTTGGACGTACGTAGGGGGGAGGACGGGGGGCAATGGGAGCCCTTACAATTTTGGCAGACAATATTTTCTCACAAGTTACCTGATTAGTAACAAAAAAGTTAAACTAACCGACCACTCTAATTACCAGGAAACCATTTTTGTTAACGTTCTTTAAGTCATAATATAAATCATAAAGCTACCAATTTGGTAACATTGCCAAGTCATGACCACAGGGAAAAGTTGGTATTTAATGATGGGTTAGACAGTGGTTCCCAAAGTGGGCGATAACGCCCCCTTGTGGGCGCTGCAGGCCTAAAGGGGGGCGGTAAGAGACCCAGAGAAAAAATGGGATCGTTGTGTAGAGGCTTGGGGGGCGATTTGTAATTTCATCTAGCTAGGAAGACTCTTAGACACCGACTGAGCTCTCAACACTCGACTACAACTTGTGAACATCAACTAATATTAATTAAGAGATTGCTCAAACTCGGTTCGATTTTTCTCTCCGCGTAGTTCATCTGTCCTGTTTTATTGAATAAATAAAATAACAATCATGTCAATCGGTCGCTCCGTTTCAAAATGAAAGTAGACACAAACAAACAAATAAAAAGGCAACAGACACACTTTCGCATTTTACTAGTTATTACTTATTTTATTAGTATTCGTAGATAATAGACCGCGGGCAATCATGTTTTAACAAGTTTTTGTTAAATAACCCGATTTGTGCATTCCTGTATCAATCGGCTGGTTCATAGAATACTTGTTCTTACTTGTTGAGTACGAGCGTCGAATGAGATAAACGAGTTTATGCATGTTTGGCTTTTTCCTGTTGGTGCGTGCTGCTTATGCAATCCTATATAAACAACGTAATATTTATTTTATTTTTATTTGCGGTTTTGCGCGTAACTCTTGCAGGTTATAGTAAAAGTCTCATTTAGAATGAATGTTTAATCTCCGCTAATATAGCTCACAATAATTAATTAATTTAATTTGAAGTTATAGTGGTTCTTATTAGGGATGTTACGGAATAGCTTTTTCTCGTACCTAGTTGGACCTGTACCTATTCCAAACCCGAACCTATTCCAAATACCTATTACAGGTCCAAACTATTCCAGGTCAAACTTAAACGCCGCTCCGTCGGTTGGCGCTATTCCGGCTGCATGGCCGACACGAGTTTTTAAAGAAGGCCGCTAGAACTCCAGCGTGGCCAGCAGTTTCCGATTGTTCGAATTAAATTTCATTATAAATTTTTGTAACAGATTAATATTTTTTGCACCAGACTTTTTTGAAAGATTGGATTGTAACGGAGGCCTATTATTTAAAGAAACATGAAGAATAGGCATAGGTACATCCACCATATATGTTGCCTTTTTAATTAATTCCTCATTGCTGGTTGCATATCCTACATTCAATACGCTATATTTTGTTGCCCAATAAATTATTACAATATTTTTAGAAATATTTATTATTTATTACTATTTCCCTTTATCTTTATTTAGTGAGATTATTTTAATTATTGCAATGTGCTTGTAACGGCAACGTTTAAAATTCTCAACTGCAAATTCGCCATATTATAAACATATTATATGAATTTAAAGCAAAACCTGTAGCTGTTCCATTCCCTACATCGTACCTGTACCTGACAACTTGAAAAAGGAATAACAATGAAACCAGTGCCAACGGACCTGGAATAGGTACCTGGTAATAGGTAATAGGTACGCGGAATAGGCAGATGATACCTATTCCAAAAGAACAGGTCCAGTTCCACTGTAACACCCCTAGTTTTTACAAGTAGGTGAAAAAATGGGGGCGCTAAAAAATAATTTATTCTCAAAGTGGGCAGTAGACAAAATAAGTTTGGGAATCACTGGGTTAGAACGTTATTAGTTGAAGGACTTCGAGTACAGTACTTCTGCCAATAAGTTTCCTATGATATTGAAAAACATGATTAGTTTAGAGTTGACTGCTGTGTAATTCTGTTGCTTAACGTGACAGGATCCACGTTGTCATTTTAAAATATAAACGTTAAAAACTGACGTCGCGGGTAAGTCAGGTTGGCGTCATTTAGGTCAAAAACGGACGTCACAAGGACGTCAGATTACGTCATAATTGGGTTAAATTAAGGTCAAATGCCGACGTTATGAAGACGTGATTAGTTGACGTCATTAGTACTGTGACTTATAGACGTCATTAGTACGTCTCATATACGTCATTCGAGAGGTCATATTGGTCATAATTATTTCCAAAAAATCACGTCAAATAAACGTCAGTTTGCTACCTGGGCTGCCACTGGTTTTATTAACATCTTCCATAATCTAATTTAATTGCACCTTATTTATTTTCAATCTTTATTACATCATTGTCATCTGACGAAGCTACAGTGCTAGCGAAACATGCCAATTTCTTTTTAATATAGTGGCACTTTACAACTTTGTTTTACTGTATCCCATAATACTATATCATAACTATAACTGTTTGTATAAAAGATATATTTATATATATGCATTAGAATTAATTTTCTATAATTTTATTGTAGCTACCTATTTCAAAAGATATTTAGCCGGGTTTATTCTTGCATTCATTGCCTATATCTGTATGGTAAACCGTGCAAAGAAAAATGTCACTTAAGATATGAAATTAATTTTAAAGATTAATTCTAATGAGTAATATAAATACTGTAAACAGGGTGTAAAGTTAATGAATGCATTAATATTAAATAAATATTGAAAAACATGCATTTCCGTTTAGCAACACTCTTTACTATTGCGTCAACAACTTTATTTCGCAATATTTGTTTTGTTTGGACATTTCTTTATTACGATTAAAGAAATAGCATAAAATTATAAAAAACAGTAAACTAACATTTTTCTATAGTCGGTTTGCACGAATATTTTAATCAATAAAAGCCGGATTATATGCTCTTAAATTCAGCCAAAATATGCGCATATATATGAATTATTTGCCTTTAATATATGCAGTTATTTGCATTTTTTTACCAAATATGCATACTATTATGCAATATTTCTTAATTTATTATAGCAAAATGAGGTAAGGAAACATTGAGTTCTAAAAAATATGGTTAATTTAAAAAAAATGCAAAAAAAAACAAAAAAAAAAAGTAAACAATTTTTTAACCTAAAATTGTATAAAATGGATTTATTACTAAATATTTTTCAAAATTTTCAACCAAAAAGGATTGTCTTCTATTGGTAAAATATGTTTATACAAAGTGAAACTTCTTTCATCATCTACTGATGTAATCAATACTGCAAGGTTTCATTTTTTGTAACTTTGAGTTATGCAGCGGTGTTTTTAAATGTTGATCGATTTGGAATTTCTTTTCACAAACAATCATTTTCGTACAAGCTTTACAGAAGACTATTTCTCCACTAAACTCTAACTTTGGGAACTTTTTAATCCACAAAGTCGTTTTCGCCACCCTAGACATTCTGAACATAAATTTGAAATTACTTGTTTTACATTGAAAATACTGAAATCTTTCTAACTAAAACAGAAGTTTGTATTACCAATCGACATCAATACAGTTAAGCAGAAAATAATAACGCCTAATTAAGTAACAATAATCAACAATATACCTGCAAACCCTGGAAAACCCCAATAAATACCCTTTGTATAACCAAAATGTAAATCTTCAGATTGGAAAATCCCTTAGATAAGTAGAACCGAACTGGACATTAAACCTTTAACCTTTAAAATTTTTTAATAATGCCGAAGACATAAAAATATGCTCTTAAAATAATAATTTATGAAAAATATGCATTTTATTATAAAATTGACAAAATATGCAAAAAATGCAAGGTATGTATTTTGCATAATTCCGCCTTTTATTATTCAAAAATTAAATACCCAGGAAACTTGGAATGTGACATCACATCAAAAGAAATTGTCAGTGTCAGTCACAATCAAGTCGCCGGGTTAGCTTAATTTTTAATTTGCAGGCAACTTTGATTATAAATAAATTATTTTTGCCAATGCAAACTGATGTCACAGTCAAAGTTGTCTGGCTAGACAATTATATTTATTGTTTAAAATCTTTTGGGTTGCACCAAAAATATTATGCAACAAATGATTGTCGAAATCAAAATTCCTAAGATGCTTTAATGACAATGTGAAAAGAAACTTATTGACAAAGCTTGTAGAAATTTTAACTTAACAAATAATAAAATATAATATAATAGTAAAGACTGGACGACTGCGATCAAATTAAATGTTTTTTTCGTTCATTCATACTCGAATTAATAGGGAAATTACTGCTTTGGAAAATGTTTTAGACGAAAATTTTAGAAAAATATACTCTTTGAAAAAATATCGCAAATTTTTCTGTACAGGCATCCATTTAAATTCGGAATATGTTATAGACTGGTCGTTTACCTATCTATCTACGCAAACTAGAATCGGTTACGATATTGCGTTATTTTTTTGCGGCAGGTTTCCCGATGGTCTTTGGGGCGTTTTAAACGTAAAAAAAAAATATCAAAAATAAAATATTTCTGGGCGACTGCGATGAAAACAAATGTTTTTTTCGTTTTTTTTTTCATACTCGAATTGATAGGGGAATGACTGTTTTGGAAAATGTTTTAGACGAAAAGTGGAGACCCTTTGAAAGATGTCGCAAATTTTTCTGTAGCGGCATCCATTTGAATTCGGAGTTATAAACTGGTTTTTTGGCTATCTATCTGCGCAAACTAGAACCGGTTACGAAGAAACTTATCGACAAAGCTTGTAGATATTTTAACTTAACAAACAATAAAATAATATCTAGTAAAAAAATAACATATCAGAATAAAAAGAAGCCAATAAATATATTTGATTATAATGCTATACCTATGTAAAATATTCACGGAAAATAAATCATTTTTCCAGCCCCTCCATCATTATGCCTCAGCTATACTGAAGTCAATGATTCGGGATTTTGGCCGAAAAAAGCAAATATCTCGGGCACCTCCACTACAACCACCCCGTTTTCGAGGTTGATGAACCAGAATATCATCTCCAAAAATATTTAATTGCTTCCACTCCCTCGAGCAGCCACCTCTTTCTTTGTTTTTCATCGCGTAGAGACGTGGGACAGACGGAAATTGTAAATAATTTGTCAAGAGAAGAATAATTATGTTAAGGACTTGACCTTAACTACCTTTTGGGGTCGATTCTATCCTCCCAGAGGGTGGAAAAATGATTTCTTTTATGTTTCAATGTGTATCCCCCCAGTTTTCAAGGATGCTGATTACAAAAATCAGTATCGACAGACTTGCTTAGCCCTTCCACGCCAGGAACCAATGGAATGATCAAATTTCAGCATCGAACGGTGCGAGAATTTTATTTTTTTTCTGACGTGACAATTTTGCTTAAAAACGTAATATTCCGAAAGTTTGCAAAATTAATAATTAGTCTAGGTGATAAGAAAACTTTTATTGTAATAATCCAGCGCTATATTCCAACCAAAATACATAGCATGATAAGTAATTATAAAGTACTGAAATCATGAAACAGAAAACAAACCCTTATACCTTATTCGTCCAACTATACGTACAGTGTGACCAGTAAAGTGCGCATCATATGGGATTTTTTTTTAATTAATAGCTTTATTCGAAATTTGACTTTGGCATCAAGTTTTGCTTCGATCGAGATGAAAATTAAGCAAAAAATAGTAGTCACGTGATTCGCATTATCTGTCTAATTTTAATTATTTCTAAAAAATAATTCAATAGTGAGGTTATTTCTGAAAGTATCAAAAAAAGTTATTAAAAAAGTTTTTTAAATGCAGTTTCTAGCCCAGATGCAAAATTTTATCTGCATAGGATAATTTTGATTTTTTACCCATATTTTGTAAATTGCACCACTTTTGCAAAATAAGACTAAACGCAACCCACATAAAACTTCTTAGTTTTGACAATGCTTTATTTCAGATACATTTTCTTTAAAGTAGCAACATATTAAATGTGTGTTTTTCTAGAAAATCAAAATTGGTCTATTAAAATTTAGTCGCATGTGATGCAAAGTTTATTTGTTTTTAACCCTAGTTTGTATCTGAAAGTAATACACCTTAATATTAAGACAAAAAAGAACGGAGTGTCATCAGTAAAGTGTTCGTTAAGTGGAATAGCTATTTACCTAACAAGTGCGGAAAATGAATTTTTCCGCACGTGTCTGCCGTTCACCGAACGACGCGTAGCGGAGTTCGGTGAAGCAGCCGAGTGCAGGGAAAACATTTTTCGCACGTGTCAGGTATAATAGTTTTCCTACAGACGTGTGGAAATAAGTAACACATATTTCAAAGAAATATATAATATATTTTATAATAATATATTTTTAATTAACTATAACAATCACATACATATGTAACAGGACCTAATTCTAAGAAAAAAAGTAATAACTACAAGTTATAATTGATATATTATTGATTTTGACAGAATCGTGCCGAAATATTTTTTCGCACTAGTGTGGAAAAACCAATTTTCCGCACGGATTTTTGACATAATTGTGCCGAAATTTTTCTCCGCACTAGTGTGGGAAAATCAATTTTCCGCACTGATATCCGTGCGGAAAATTGGTTTTTCTGCACGTCTGTAGGAAATAGTTATTTTCCTAACAAGTGCGCAAAGTGATACTTTTCCGCACGCAAGTACAGTTGGACGAACGACGCGAAGCGGAGTTCGGATAAGTTCTTGCGTGCGGAAAAGCACTTTGCGCACTTGTTAGGAACAACATTTTTCCTACGAGCTTCATATCAGATAACAACAAAAATAAAAATATGATAATTTATTTAATAATTTTTAATTCGACTTTAAAGAAAGAACTATAATATACTTACAACTAAAAATTACATAACAAAAAAAAATAATAGAAAATTAAAAAATTACATAACAATAAAAAAAATAATAGGAAACTTAATTATTTGTTTATAACATTTATATTTATCGTCAGAGCTGCTCATTTTAACAGTGTTTATATATATTCCCTACCAAGGAGATTTTTGAATAGTTTTACTTTTCCGCACCCAGTGCGGATAAAAGTCTTATCCGCACTAGTGCGGAAAAGTGTAACTTTGCACACAAAAATGCGTGCGCAAAGTACTACTTTGCGCACGCTCGTAGGAAAAATAAATTTTAGTGGCGGGTAAAAAATCAAAATTATCTTATGCAGCTGAAATTTTGCACGTGGGCTAGAAACTGCATTCAAAAAAACATTTTCTTATAACTTTTTCCGATATTTTCAGAAATAACCCCACTTTTGAATTATTTTTTGAAAAAAATTAAAATTTGACAAATAATGCGAATCACGTGACTACTATTTTTTTGCTTAATTTTTATCTCGATCGAAGCAGAACTTGATGCCAAAGTCAAATTTCGAATAAAGCTATTAATAAAAAAAAATTTCATATGATGCGGACTAGTCACACTGTATTTAAAAAAAATAATGTACGGTTTAGAACGTTAAAGCTCTAAGAGTTCTCATAAAACAATGATTAAAACTAGAAAATAATACGTTTATATTTTTTTCGTGTTTGGTTATTTTTAATATGACGAAAAACGATATCTAGGTTGAATTAATGATTTGCGAGAAATATTCGGAGAACTGGGAGTGAACAGATTTGGAAAATTTTACGTTTCATGCTGTGGAACCAGGGTGATGCTGCAAATTGTATGTGGTGGCTATGTTGGGCCTTGACTAGCCCATTGATTTAACTATGTATTGAAGGTTAATCATGATCGGCATCTGTCGTCGTATTAGATTCACAAAATCAAAAAAAAATGTGATTTTAGATGTTTATTTTCAAAGTATTCGCAAGTATAACAAGAAACTAGAGGTATGTTTCTCATGTAGCTGATCGTTAAATATACATATCTTTCATTTTTGGTTTACAATAGCACAAATCCACAAATGGATGAAAAATTTAATTTTTCGGGAAAAAGTCATTCTTGATAAAAAGTTTTGCTTGTAAAAAAAATGCAATTCACGAAGAGAAAATTTGGATTTTTTATACAGGGTTCGCAAAAACTCCAAAAACATGATTTTTCTCAAAGAGTAAACTACCTTTATTTTTCATTTTTGACCAAAATGCCAATTAGAAAACTTCTTTAGAATACCATTTGTAATTTAAATCCTAGATTTAAAATAAACCTTTGATTTTTTTAGTTTTTAAATTTTTATAGATAAAAGAATTTTTTTTTGAATAGCAGCATTAGCGGTCGAAATACATACATTATCAATGACAGAGGGGTATCAAAAAGTTTCAAACACTGATTTTTGGTGGTACCAGAAATATGTATTTTTAATTTCACAAATGAAATGACACCGGAAATAACACAAGAAAAACTTAAAATAACAACAAATAATAATTTCAAAGTTTGCTATTCAAACACTCCTCCTCCATATTCATCACATTCAGCAAAGTAATAAAAAGGTAAAAAATTCCTTGTCTTTACAAAAGATGGTAGGAATGCATTTAAAATTTTAAAATAAGATACACACCACCCATTATGAAAATAGAGTCTAATAAAATTTTATATTAATATTTTTTTTGTACAGCAAAATTTCCATTTAATACCTGTAAAAATTAAAAAACTAAAAAAATCGAAGATTTATTTTAAATCTCGAATTTAAATTACAAAGGTTATTCTAAATAAGTTTTCTAATTGGCATTTTGGTCAAAAATGAAAAATAATAGTATATTACGTTACAAGACCGGAAAGTACTATTTTACAGGACGAAGCAGGCAATTTCCAGGGCGAGCCGCCAGGCGAGTCCTGGGAGCCTGCGAGTCCTGTTAACGTACTTTTCGGTTGAGTGACGTACAATATTTTTTTTACAATCGACACAAGACACCAGTGGCGTGCGAGAAAACGTTAATAATAGCTTACTATATGGGTATAGTTTTAGCAGAAAACTCTAATAGTTGGGAAAATTATGTTTAATAATAAATACAATTTGGTACAAATGTTCTTAATTCTATTTTATCTATTAATATCTATTTGTTAATTGTTATATTGAAAGTACAATTTTGTGGTGTATTAAATTGTAGACATGACGGGAAATTTTTTGATTCATCTTTATAGGATGTTTGTGAAGTTATATCCACTTTTGATCCTCCGGCTTCCTGAATTCTACTGGCTATATCAATCTTATTTTGTAGAGACTGTTCAATGTAGCCTTCGGCAACTTGGGATGATTTCCAGCCGCCATGTCGTTTTAAATTAAGGATATCGCCTCCACCTTCAACTAACAGTGTCGCCGAACTACGTCGAAAACAGTGCCCTGTAAATTGCTCTGGGTTTGGTAATCCCAAATAGGATGCTATTTTTGATGGCGCTTTTCCTACTGAATGCAAACCTACTGGTTGAATAGTGCATTTTCCTTTATTATAGAAAAGAAATAGCCTGCGATGTGGAACACTAGGCGGACGTAAAGAAATATATTTTCTATATATATTTAGGTTTCGTTCCCCAACAACTATAAATGACCTGGGTTGGTATGTTTTTGTATTTGGAATTTTTACCGCCAACATCGATTCGTTATCTTTAACATCGTCAATTGTCATATTGGTCAATTCTTCACGGCGACACGCTCCAGCCGAACCCATTATTAGTAAAAGCTAAAAAAAATAAGAAATAGTTTAAATATATTTTTTTTAAACACAATATAAGAAAAGAAGAACTTTAAGAAAACTCGTATTATGTATTTAAGTACTTACTTTGATTAAAAGATAATCATTATCAGGGGCTTCCAGCAAAAATTTGTCAATGTCTTCTCTGGTAAGTACGTTCGATTTTTGGGGAATGTATCCAACAGATTTTCTCTTTATGAATGCTATCAGTTTATAATATTTGCTTATATCAATGTTTTCTTTTAAATTTAACATAGATTTGATCATTGAGTACAAGCTCCACAGTGTAGATGATTTTAATTTTTCGGATTTTTCAGCAAAATAAGCTAACAAAACATCCTCAGAAACATTTCTGACATTTTTTTCTCTACACCAATTTTTAAAGACGCTAAACGTTTTTTCATACCGCACTCTGGACATATGCGGCAACAAATCGTCTGTAGCTCTAGCAGCTGCCTCTGTTATTTCAACTGGAACGTCATTTTCTTCCCAATCCAAATTAAGTTCCATATCTAAAGTCTTCCACACAATTTTATAAAGCCACAAAAGTTTATTTATCAAAGTCAATATCGTACCTGACAGTTCGTTACTATGGAAGCAAGAAAACATAAACATGTCAAAGCCTACTTATAAATGAGTTTGGTTAATTTTTTTAAATTGGGAGCGGAACGCAACAAAAATTGACCGGTAAAGTACTTTACCGGTCAATTTTTCATTACTTTCCGGTCTAGACCAGCAAAGTGATATTTTCCGATCAAAAAATTGTCTAGAAAGTGCTTGCTTTCCGGTCGATTGAAAAAAAAGGTAGTTTACTCTTGGAAAAAATCATGTTTTTGACGTTTTTGCGTATAAAAAATTTAAATATTTTCTTAGTGAATTGAATTTTTTTTACAAGCAAAAGTTTTGATCAAGAATGACTTTTTCCCGAAAAATGAAATTTTTCACCCATTTGTGCTATTGTAAACCTTATCCGCGGACAGTCAAATTTTAAGAATTATTTCCTTCCAATAACAGACCTAATAAAAAATCTGTTAGACAACAGCATGTAAACCTTCAGCAATCCAGTGATATCAAATTTAGACCTGCTTAAATAATTTTAACTGGTAATATTTAGTGGCAGTCAAAATAATATAAAAAAATTACTTCATAGTATTTCTTAATTAACAAATATAACTTAAATTACACGATATATTTAAGTAGTAGAAGGCTTTAAGTCAGTGACGTAGCAAGGGGGTGGGGAGCGAATGGGGCGACCGCCCGGGGCGCCATATTAACAGGGCGCCAAAATGGTCATTAGAAATACGGGAATTTAAAAATTTACTAATGCAATTACGGCTGGATTGCTTTTGACATTTGGCAACGCCGATATTTGAAGAAATTGAAGAAAAGGCGCCGCGATTCGATTGCGTCACTATGCTACGTGAATTGTGAGCTGCCACGACATAAGTCACACAAGTCCGAACAAGCAATTTTTCTTCTCACGAATGTTAAGTTCAAGTCTGTTAATCAGTGGCGGTTTCTCCATAGGAGCACGTGCACCCCCATACTCCATAAAGAATTATCCCATAAAGAAAAAATAATGTTCATTGAAATGTATCTTCTTTATATTCTTACCGTAATATAAGTTAGAACCCTCCTATTTTAACGTACCGTCAAACAATCAAACGAAACGAGGTGTAATAGCTCTCGCCAAGCCGGTTGTCAAGAGCAACCGTATGGCGCGTAGGACTTCATAAGTCGCACACATGCGTTACGTAGGCGGGGTTTCTGCTGTTTCTATATGCATCTTGTACTAGTAGGTGCGGTGGGGTAAAGCGCGATTCTAATAGGAAAACTCGCACAAATTAAATGTGCGTCGTTGAGTTCATTGCTGTATGAATTTATTATTTGGAGTTTACCTTTATATTTTTGTTATAATTTTGGGGTAGTAAAGACTTATTTTAATAAAAATGAACAGTTTTAATGCCAAAACGACTATGAATGTGGAATATTTGAGAAACAATACATTACAGTTATTCCAAACTTGAATGAAGCTGTTATTGGTAACTTTGCTGCAAATAAAAACAAAAGAAGTGACTTTACTTTTAAACAATGTACCTACTAGGTCGGGCCGTTTTTATTATTTTTTATTTTTCCGGGGGGCTTATCGCGAAAAAGGTGCAAAACGATTTAAAACTAACGTGTGCAAAATAGTATTCCATTCTGATAAGTCCTTCTGCCTCCGGATTGTAGGCAAATTTTCGAAATTTTTGCGTATCCACTAAACCACTAAACCACCTAACGTTTATGAATTCTGAAATTATGTTTTGTCTTTTTTATTTTTCTAGTACATAAAAAAAACTAATAAAATTGTGTTTTATGTTTTAAAAAATTTCGACTTTTTTTATTAAATTCGCTATTTTCAAAGCCAATCCGGAGGCATAAGTTGAAATCCGACCTCAACCATATTTTACGTGTGCTCTAAAGGTATCATGAGGCACTCTTTTCGCGATGAGCCCAAAGGAAATCGTGCAATTTTTTTTTTTACATATAAAACGGCCCAGCCTAGTACCTACCCACTAATGAAAAATAAATTGGCCTTTTTTATTTTTTTATCTTATTTAATTTTCAATAAAATAAGTAGGTAATCATAAATTTTTAAAATATTTACTAAAAATTATTGACCAAATTTGGGCGTGGTCTTAAAAAATTTTCGCCTGCGGCGCATTTGGCCTGCAACGGGCTTTTAATACACCCCCGAGTATCACGAGTCGCCACTGCTGTTAATATTTTTTTTAAACTAAAATTTATAGATGTATAATTTTACTTTCAAGATTGTCTGGTAGGGCGCAGAACTACTATTCGCCCGGGGCGCCAAAATTCCTAGCTACGTCCCTACTTGAAGTAAGTGGTATTAATGTGAGTCGCAAGGAAAAGCGAAGGTAGGCTCTTAAGGAACATTTTTTATTAAAAGTTAAAAATTTTAAATCACAATAATAGGAGCAACAGAATAACTGAAGTACATTTATGCATTTTCTATTGTGCTGTTATTATGATTGATTATGAAAACTAGCAATAGAGTAACTATTATACTAACTTATAGATAAATCAGCAAATGAAAAGAATGAGCAGGTAATTAAATAGAATGGAATTTGGGAATGAAGTTTTTCAAAATATTAAGAGTTTTTGTTTTTAATTATACCTACACTAGACCAGGGTCGATAATTTTTGAAACCAAAAAAAATAATAGTAGGATGAAACCCATTGGAAAAGGAAGAGAATATAACAAAAATGAAAGGAAAAATAATTAACGGGCGATCCGAGGTCGGGAAGGGGAAAGGGGTGAGTTTTTAAGGATATAAAACGATTTATCTAGATTTCCGGCAAAACTACAAGTTATATGGAAAAACGTTAAATGGCAAACTTGTAGGTAATAAAAAGATCTACAATTTTTTATAAAAAAATTTTCACATAACCTCAAAATTTTAGTGAAAAATTCAAATAACCAAGTTTTTGGTTTTTTATTTTTATCTTTTACAAATTTTTTTTTTTATACACAAAATTTGGTGAAAACTTACCTTGGTATGTCCCAAACACGCTGTAATTTTTTTGATTTAAAATATTTATTTTTTAACCTTATTTTGACTTAATATCGAAAAAGCACTCTAATTTTCAATCGAAAATTCTCACGTCAAAATATATGCTTTTTTAAAAAAGTCGGTAGGCATTTTGTTCGTTGAAATCTCTACTTTATGATGGTGTAAAAAAAATATACATTACTATGGTAAATATTCTCAAAAAGTGCAAAGAAACGAAAAAAAAAATCGAATCCTAAAATTTTTTTTTAATCATTATGTACAATTTTGAGCTATTTATTAAAATTTATACTTTAATTACTCGAAAAACGTAAGATTCCATGTTACATTGATAAACAAAAAAATTACAAATCCATAAAACATAAAGATCGCAAAAAATATGGGAAAATAGAAGACTTTGAGTATGGACTACTTCTTCAAAATATATATAAATATTAGATAATATTAAACGTGAGTTTTTATATGATTTAGAGACATAGTGTCAAAATAGAGTTAAAGAGTAGGTATATATTATATTATAATTATCCAAACCTAGAAAATACTATTTAAATGAAACGCAATTTTAAATAGGACTCTCTCAAGCATATTTAGTTAGTCTTAATTACAATGGCCACCTGTCTTACTCAACCATATTTACAGCAACTCTATTTTGTTTTATTTGTTCAGATTATAACTAGGTAAAACACTATACCTGCAGTTCAACATAAACTAATTAAATTCAGTCAGATAATAAATTTAAATTTATTATCAAGGAAATCCCCATAATACGACTTACATAAAGTACCTACGTAGACCCAAATATGGTTTTTATTGAATTTATATTGATTATGATACGATTACATTTCTAAATTTGTATGTTGTCTAACTTAATAATAAATACTTTATTTTATTGCCATACATACAGTATTAATAGCAATAATAATACTTTCACTTATGTAAGGTACGTAGACCCAAAAAAGATGATAGATTTGATGGCTATCCTATTATGTATTAATACGGTTACCTTTCTAAACTACTATATAGGCTAATATAAAGGTAAATACTTTATTTCCATCGGTATTTTAATTTTAATTAGTGTCCGACCGAAACACGATTTTCAGCCGAAACCGGAACCGAAACCGAATCTTCGGCCTTGGTCTCAGTTTCGGCCGAAACCGAAACTTAAAAATGTTATTGTCTTACTGAAATTAATCTATTTTATATAGGACGAGATCGATCTTGGGAACGCATGAACTCTTCCCACTAGAAAAAAAATCTATTATTTATATAGACAACACTGTCTACGAACCCACCCAAAGTTAGCCGAACGGTGCGAGACAATTCACGAACACTGAGTTTTGGCTTAGCCGAAGGTTCGGCCGATTTTTGGCCGAAACCGAAACTGTCACCGAAACTAGATTTTTTGGCCGAAACCGAACCTTCGGTCGGTCTCTAATTTTAATGTTAAAGAAACACCCATTTTATCACTATTTTTGCTTTTTTGCAGGGTTGCTATTACTCAAACAAAAAAATAATGCATGCAGAGGTTAAACTGGACCTAATTTAACCAGTGTTTTCATGTTAAATACCAGAGATATTTCCTTTATGCACAGTTTTTATTATTTATACCCTCAGCTCGAAGACTTAAACTATGAAATGTGAAAACTTCCCTAAATGTCTTAATCATCTGATGTCTAATGTTGAATTATATCGCTTTTATGAAACTAGTTTATTAATAGTTACATCATAAAAAATCGATGAAAATTAGTAAAACCTTACGAGAAACATGTAAATAATTCCTCTAAATTCAAATAGCTGATTGTTAAAGGTTAATAATAATAAAAGTTGTTTTGATTTTTGAAGAATATAGGTAGGTACCTACCGAAGTCAAAAAAATCATTTCTACTTATTTTTCTTGAAACAGAAAAGAATAACCTACATAATGCAAATATTATACATTAGAAACCTAACCTTTGTGAACAGACTTTTTAAGGAGAAAAATTTCGGAAACTATATTTCTGACAAAAACGGCATTCAGATTACATGAAACTTATTACTGATCGATGAAATCAACTAACGTGCAAGGCACACAATAATAATTATGATTAATAATGATTTAACGTCTAAAAAAAGAATAAAAATATTTTAACCTGTAAATTTTTGGTAAAATCAATAATACTTGTAGGTACTTACTGGCCACACAAAAGTAATTAAAATTTAATCAAAGTAAAAATAAAATGCAAAAAACTACTAAACATTTGAAAAACGTAATCAAAAGTAACAAAAGGCACAAAAACTCAATTCATAACTCGGCGTTTGGGCTCATTATGGTCCACTACCAATATGGGGATATTATTATCTCCCAATATCAGCTGATACGAGAGAATTCGTGGCGTTTTGTAAACCCAGTGATGACACATTTATATCGGTTTGATTAAATTTTACTGGTGATATTTGGTGACAGCCCAACAACTGCAACTATTTTTGAAATATTTATCTTGGCGATCGTTACTAGTATAGAGGGTGACAATTTAAAAACTTGAAATGGCCATATCTTAGGAACGAAAAACTGAAGAAAAAAAACGCAAAAAACAGTTTCTATAAAACGAAGGGGGAACAAAAACAAGCGTATTATTCGACCCTTATCTGCAACCCCTTGGTCAGGGTGAGATACACCCCTAAAATCTTAAATAGAAAGGGGGGTCGAGTGATACATCATTTTGAAGCTCTTGAAAAATGCTTTCCAATGGTACCATAGAAAGCTACATTTAAGGAAATTCTTCTCTGTTTATTAAGGAAAACAATAAATGAAAACACAATTTTGAAATTTTTTATTATTATTTAATTAAATGTTCAAAATGATTGCTACCAATATCCTGGCATATTAAGAGATATCTCTTAAGAATTCTAAACATTTTAAGCCTAGGTATTTTGTTTTGGTTTATTTGGTATGGTTTTTTTTTGTCGAAAAAAAATTTGTTTATAAATATTCGCATTTTATTATCACAGAATTTACTTTAAAAGTAACTTGTACTAGTATTATTATTTTAAGAACAGTTGACTTTCGGTTCAGTTTAAACGAAAAGCAGCACTTCTTATCTTTAACAATGGTGTACAGTACAGCTGAACGTGTAGAAATTATTTTCATTTATGGTTCCCAGGATCAATGTTTTTTAAGGACAGCTCAACGTTTTAACGAAAGGCATCCAGGTCAAAATGTAAGCCCGGAGTATGTTCGCCAACTAGTAGCCAAATTTGAAGAAACTGGTTCTGTCGCGAATAAAAAGAGAAATCAACCGAGACTAGCCGACGAAGCAGCGCAAATTGAAATTCTGGGGCAGTTTGCAATGAATTCAACTTTATCAACTCGTCAAGCAGCTGTAGCAACTGGATTATCTCACGAATCAATAAGAAAGGTACTTAAATTTCATTAGTTTTATCCCTATAAACTGGACATACTGCAAGAACTTGGTGACGACGACCCGGACAGAATAATTCAGTTTTGTGAAATAATGACAGAATTACGGCAGAACCTTGACTAGTTAAAAATATTTGCTTCAGTGATGAGTGTACCTTTTATTTAAATGGGCGTGTTAATAAGCAAAACTGTCGTTACTGGAATGACGAAAACCCCCACGTATTTAGAGAAGGGCATACCCAGTACCCCCAGAAAATTAATGTTTGGGCTGGTATATTGGGAGATGGTATTATCGGCCCAATATTTATACTAGGAAATTTAAATGGCGACAGGTATGCTGAAATGCTACAGAGGTCTATCGAACCACTAATAGTGCGAGAATTAGAAAATCAGAGGGACATACTCGGAAATTTATCTTTAGAAGAACGCTTACTACATTTCCAAGAGGATGGAGCACCTCCGCATTATGTAGTTCCCGTTAGGCAGTGGTTGGATGATAATTATCCCAACCAGTGGATTGAAAGAAGAGGTCCTGTTGAATGGCCACCTAGATCCCCGGACCTAACACATCTTGACTTCTTTTTGTGGGGTCATCTAAAATCTGTGGTTTTTAAAACGCAACCTGAGTCACTAGAGCAACTTCAGCATAGAATAGTTCAGGAATGCCGTGCTATATCCAGAGAAACATTTGCAAATGTACGTGAAGAATTTGAAAGTAGGCTTTATTATTGTCTTTAAAACAACGGAAATCATTTTGAACATTTAATTAAAAAATAATAAAAAATTTCAAAATTGTGTTTTTATTTATTATTTTCCTAAATAAACAGAGAATAATTTTCTGAAATGTAGCTTTCTATGGTACCATTGGAAAGCATTTTTCAAGAGCTTCAAAATGATGTATCACTCGACCCCCCTTTCTATTTAAGATTTTAGGGGTGTATCTTACCCTCTCCAAGGGGTTGCAGATGGGTGGGATAATACGCTTGTTTTTGTTCCCCCTTCGTTTTATAGAAGCTGTTTTTTGCGTTTTTTTCTTCAGTTTTTCGTTCCTAAGATATGGCCATTTCAAGTTTTTAAATTGTCACCCTGTATACTAGTAACGATCGCCAAGATAAATATTTCAAAAATAGTTGCAGTTATTGGGCTGTCACCAAATGTTCAAATACACGTGTTAATTTAAATTTTCCTCTATAAAATATAGGCCAATAATCCGATCCAAAAAAATTCGACACCATACATTAACTTTTTGTAACGTTGACTTCGTTTGTTTATTACATAATTAGGATTCTCGTAAGCCCAATAACGACTATTTTGTGAAAATACGTGCCCATTTGTGCAAAATGTAGATTCATCGATAAAAAAAAATTAATAAATAAAATAAATAAATAAATAAATATGGCTTTATTGTAATTTACAAAAGTGTAATAATTACAATTGGCGGAGTTGGAGCTTAGCTTCCTATCTCAACCGAAATTCTATTCTAATTAATTAGTATTATACTAATCTATGAAATTTTCGGTTTACAAGTAGGAATTTTTATTTTGAAACTTAATTTAGTCTTTATGCTAGTTTATAAACAACTTTGTTTTTATAAAATGTTTGTTAAAAATGATAAATAATGGTTCTCCTCTCTTGAAGCATTTTCATATTTTCCTTATTTATTAACACCCTGTACATCTGATCTAACATTTTTTTTATCGCGAATTCATTTTCTCAGCAAGCAGAACTTTTTATAAAGAATGACTTTTGGTCGTAAAATCAATAATACAGATTTTTCCCCCTCGGGGACCCCAACCGCGGACACTATGTATATTGTAGTAAATCAGGTAGGTTTAGAGAGTTTCGAGTAATTGGCATAAATGTATGTCGCAGGTAAAAGCGACGGTAGACTCTTAATGTAAAATTAAATTATTTCAAATTATTTACTTAAAATATTTTTAAAAAATTCAAATTTTTTTTCTAAAAATAAGAATAACATTATGAAAATTTTTTCAACTAATTCAAGAAACTTTCCAAATTATATTTGTACATATTTTGTGTACAAATAACTAACTCTAACTAATTTCCAAAAATACTTATAATAATAAAAACATAACCCACATACATCTGATACACAGCTGATATACTTATGTAAAAACATTTTCCAACTTCAATAAAATATACACTTACTGTTTCAATATCCCTTCGATTTTATCCGATATGGTATAAACCATTTTGAAAATTGTCTATCAAAATTAAAATAACAAATATAACTACACTGCACAACCGATTCTACAAATCCTGCTAATCTCCACTTGCAGGATCAAAGGCAATTACTGCAAATAAGCCGGCATTAGCATATTATATCGTTAGATTTAAGCACCGATTGAACGTCCTTGCATAAAAAGAATAACAGTATTGTTAATAGCCAAAGGGGTTATATCGAAAGTAAGGTTATAATTTTGGGTCGAAATGTATGTGGAGGAGTAAATTTTTTTAATGTAATTTACATAAATTCATAAATATCCAATTAAAAGAAAATATTAAAACTAAAATATTCTAAAAGAAACAGCGATAGTGTGTAGTATTTTATTATACCTAAGGGATCGATACTTGGATTCCTCCAAATTAAGTCACTAATAAATTAGGAGTCTAGCCCACAGAATGCAAGTTTCAACTATGTGGAATAAATGCCGCTAATCGTAATATTAGTACCTGGAAATTTTCTTTAATTTTTTTTATTATTTTTCTTTGAATCACACTCCTGCGATCTTTGTTTAGAAACCATATCGCTTAAATTATCAAAATATAACAAAAAATATTTTACCTTCTGTTTTTAAATTATATGACATCAACTCACAACAACAAAAGATTATGGTTATGGCCTTTATACCGTGCGAGCAAAAATTATTTGCATCAAAGAGGGCCTTGCATCTAAGGACGTAATGCTTAGCCGTAGAGCTTAATACCTGTTGGGTGTCAGTAACTGCCTGAATTAACAATCGATCAGTTATTCCGTCATCTTTGACAGTCGAGTCGTTACAAGTTATTTGATTCATCGCTAATTTTTCCAATTTCTCTTATTGCTGGGGATTTTTATCATTGTCTGAAAAGAACCGTGGCTGTGTTTAGGAAAACAGGTTCTATAGAACACAAAAAAAGAGCTGGAAGACCATCTGTAAGAACAGAAGAACTTGTTGCAAACGTTCGTGAAATAATGCAAAATACGCCAACAAATTGTATAAGACGCCTGTCCCAAGAAGTGCGAAGAGCTTATGCAACATACAGGAATATTCTTAAGAAGCAGCTAAATTTATTTCCTTATAAAGTGCAAGTATTCCAAGAAATACAAGCTGCAGGTTTTGAAAGACGCAGGAATTACTCTCAATGGTTTACCCAAAATTTATTGGAAATAAATGATTTATTAGACCTGACATTTTTTTCGGATGAAGCCTGGTTCCACCTCTCTGGTTATGTGAATTCTCAGAATGGAGTAGTGAAAATCCCCATTTTTTTGTAGCTTCCACATTGCACCCTCAAAAAATTGGTGTCTGGTTAGCTGTTTCCCGAAGAAGAATTGTTGGTCCTATTTTTTCCATGACACAGTTACAGCACAGCGGTATAGAGACAATATTTTGAATCCATTTGTGGAGCAATTACTTGACGACGAACTACGTTTTGGATATTTTCAACAGGATGGTGCAACCGCCCATATAGCCGCTGAAACTATTAACTACTTACGCAATTTTTTCGACAACAGATTGATCAGTTTTCAATCAGACATTGAATTCCTACCTACATCACTTTATTTAACGGTTATGGATTACTTCGTTTTTCCTCATTTAAAGAACACTATTTTTAAAACACCAGTTGCAAATTTAGAACAATTACAAGAAAGGATTATCCGAGAATGTGGTAACATTTCTCCAGAGATGCTGGTCAACGCTTTCGAAGATATGAAGAGACGTGTGAATTTATGCTTGGAGCATGGCGGTGGCCAATTTCAGCAATTTATGTAATTATTTTTCTATTTCTTTCTTTATATTCTTACTTTGTTAATTTTGTAAACAACAAAAATAAATTTGTATTTGTCTACTTATTTTATTACTCATTAGTTTCGCATATCATGTCATAATATAAATTTGACAAAATTTTAACCTAGATTTGGTTAGATATATCGTCCCCATATCATTGTGATCTAAACCAAGCCCTACGTTTTTTAATCCAAGCCCTCTTTGATGCAAATAATTTTTGCTCGCACGGTAGTGTGCCATTATTTGATTCTCACTAGGAAGTAAATGTAGCCAATTTCCAATAATGGTCAGCTTTAAAGCACCAAACGCAATTTTTACCTTATTTTAGCACATCTTAATAATTTATTATTTCCATCTGTCGCTTTGTGCACAGCACTATCAAAACGTCGCGTCGTAACTTTCAACAAATTGTCATAGGTAAGAAAATTGCTACCACCTAAAATTGAAATATAAATCGGATATACACCCCCAATCTGTTGTTTTTTGGTTAAAATAGAAAAATGTCTCAAAAGTAATCTTCTACGTAAACATTTTAAATTCTACGCGTTAAAATAGCTTGACTTAAAGACGAAATACACTAACTTTGATTAATTTTGATAGCTCATTTAAGTTCAATCGAGACGAAAATAAAAACAAAACTATATTTTTTAATGGTTGGCGACATTGTGTTTTGTTTTGTTAGTTCTGCCCCTGGCTTTCCAATTGACTGTGTTAAAACTCTCGTTATAACCAAGATTTTTAGTGTCGTTTCCCACTGTAGTTTTCCACGTTCCACTTAAATACCACCCCCAGGTGACCACTCATAAACCCTTGTCGCTAACTGGTCCCACACCTGTTGTCACAAAAATATGTCATGCTGACAGACTCACGCCACCGCGAAATATCTTTTCTTGTAAAAGTCAGTCTCAAATAGTGTAATAGAACGCAAAAATCTATCTTTTTATTTCAAATTATTTTTAAGTTGCGTTCTCACGAGTCAAAACAGATGTTTCCTTAAATTCAAAGAAGGGCTCTAAAAGCTTTTGTTCACAAAATAAATATAATAATACCAAACTATTTTAAACCAACCGTTTTCTTAAGCAAATAATTAAATTGCCCAAGTTATCCTAAAGATTTGTTAAGCCATAAAGTTTATTTTTCTATATCTTAAAAGTAGAATTGATAGCAAAAACTCAACTAAGTATAATAACAAATATTACCATCTGTAAAATAGCACGTTTTGTCAAGTTAATATAAATATCCTAAACCCTAGAATACCCCACAGATGCAATAATAAACAAGAGAACCTTCGTGGGTGTTCTCTTATCAGAAAATATGAATCCTATATTGGTAGAAAAATGGAAAATATGGTTAAGAATGAAAATGGACCTTGTATCTTGACCATTCAAATATTTGGAAAAGCCGAGTCAGATTTGTTCTTTATTTTCCTTCGAAGAAAGAACAACAGGTAGAAGGTTTTTTTAAACATATCTGATTTTGTGCTTTAGGCTAGTTTTTTTATTATTATTATTAATTACGGTTGTAATGCGTATAATTATATACTAAATAGTCTTAAGTAAACCTAAAGAGATGGAAGTTAATAATTTAAATTCAGTCCATGGATTAGTATCGGCACCTAGTGGCTAACTTTTCAAGCATACTTTGGGACTACGCAGTTTTATGACTTAAGGCAGGGTCTTAGTCGAGAATCACCCTGATTGGCGGCGTGGGTTTTATTGTATACTTGAAGGGGTAGTACCGGGGGCTGAAAACTAATGTTCTGACATTCCATAGGCTTGAAAAGATAAATATTTAAAGTCACACAAATTAAGGGGGGTTGCACAGTTTAGATGGTGAACCCAGGGAAAATTAGAATTCAGTTCCAAAGATACTCTTTTTCGGTTCGGTCTAAATTAATTGTTTTGTCTAGTGAATTCTCCTATTTCTTTTCTTTTAATATACAAGTGATTTGGGTCAGATTTAAGATTTAATAACGAATTAATTTCAGGGTTTAGTGTTTTTTTTTTATTTTTAAAGACTTCCTAGTCTTGGGGATTATCCATCTCAGGGCGTTAAATTTCAGGGTTTTCTGTAAATTTTTATTTCTGTATTAAAAAGGGTTTCAATCAATTAAATGTTGTCATTATGTTAATTTTCTGACTAACATTGGGTTAAACACCTCTCTTTGCTCTCTATTTACATTTTTATTGTATTATCTTAAGATTTCTTTTTCTATTGTAAATTCATATCTCTTATTCCTAATTATTATAATAGATTTAAGTGTTTTGAGAATCTGGTGTTTCATTGTTGATAATTAATAGGGGAGATTCATGTACGCGCACCGCGGCGTAAAGTCTTCTCGTCGCGCTTTGGTGTGTAAACTCAGCGCCTAGCTAGACATTGCTGTTAGGATATTATCTACATCATTTTGGCTGATTGGTATACATTGGTAAGTCGTAGAAACCTAACAGAAACTCAACTAACGATCCATAATGACGCCGAGACCTTCCAGAACTACTCTCCATTGTCTTCAAGAGTGCTCTTGCTATAATATCGCTTTAGTCATTCTATTCTCCCAAATCTACCCTTATGTGAAGGGACAGATCTAGTATTCTCGGTCAGAAACGCTACCAGTGATAATGAATCAGGCTCATTATAATCAGAACGCTACCATTTGTTTTTTGTAATTAATTAGTAATCAGTAATATACTAGATTAGTTCCGTCACATAAAAATTGGTGACAGCTAAGAGGATTTCTTGTTGTGAAACAAAAGTACAATTTCCTTTACAAAAAATAATAATAACTTAGGTAAATTACAACCTCTTCACATAAAAAAATTATTGACATTTTAGCGGATTTCTTGTCGCGAACAAAAATTACAATTTCTTTTACATAAAAATAGAGGCCAGCGTAAAGGATTTCTTTTGTGTAATTACAATTTTGTTATCATTGGATGTTTTAATGTAACATCTTTTGTTGTCAATGTTAATGATATGATTTTTTTTTCGTAGTGAATGTAATTAATGCAACAAAGAAAGAGAACCTAACGCCAGCTTTAGCGTGTTTTTTTTTGTAGCCCTAAAACTCTAAACATACTCAATATTTTTCTTTAAAACTAGTAACTATTATGTTACGTTAAAGTAAATCTTTCCTGGAAAAGTAATTGCTTTTGAGTCAAAATAGTGTAATTTTTCTTATTATTTACAATAATAGTTTGATTTTTGTGATTAGAACATATTACCCCAAAAAAATCGACTTACACATCGGAATATGAATGAATTTTGAAAGAAATTCATTTAATATTTGTTACTTTACTCTGTTTGCTAAAATAATTATATTTAATTGCATAAAAAGTCGTATTAAAATCGTAAAAAACGCGAAAAAGTTTTTGAATTTATTTCATCGTCAATGTGTTCTAGTTTTAATCAATCAAATATCATGTTAACAACAAAGTGTACTTTCTTACGTTTATTTTATTCACTGGAATAAAATATATTTAAATTAGTAAATTGCTTTTCTTAGGTTTTTGAAATTTTCGAATAAATCATGTATTACAAAAAGAAAAATTAAATTAATAAATAAAAAGCACATATGTCCATTAACGAAAAGTTTGCGGTCTATGAAAACCTAAAAATAATGATAATAATGATAATAATTTTCTCTATAATTAAAGCTTTCTTAATCTTAATGTTGGCGGATTAATGTTAGAGATATCTAGGATTTTCAGGTCATAGTAAGAGCACAGAACTTCAACAGCAAATTCAGAAGAAGAAGGATTGCATGCTTACTAAATTAAGTCGTCTTATGTTGTGTAAAAGTATTAGTTTTCTTTTTGGATAGGAACCTTAGTTGTAGAAGGTTAGAAGGTTTAAAATTTAGTAATAAAAAGAAGTTTGTCGCGGTACATCTAAGTTGAAAAATACTTTGAATATAAGTTTTTCTTTCTTCGGTTTATAGTAAAACGAAACACAACATATTTCTGACTGTTTGTAGAGTAGATAAATACTAATGAAACTTTGGAACTCCTTTGACATGTAAAGTGCAAGTACATGTCATCGTATTATTCTTTAAATGGGATACAGAATTTAGTTATTGTGTAATTAATTAAATCGATTCATTTTGTGATTTTAAGAGTTATGGTAAAACATATTTACAGCATATCTATACAACGGTTTTAACAAGGGTAATTTTATTCAAAACAACTGTCTTCTTTTATTCTCTTTTGTGGTATTGACAATAATTGAAATAATTATTTTGGCGGTTTTAATTAGTAATTCATATTATTCGTAAAAATTCAACGATTACTATAAAAAACGAAATTTCGGGTATATCAAGGTTTTATGGTCAAATTAATGCGTAATTTTTCTAGGTAATCTTTATTTACCTTGCAGGTGTCATAAACCTGCATATAAACCACCCCAGTGTCAATAAAACATAAAGGTCTCTTTTAAACAGTACAACAGTAATGGCGTCCCACTATTATTAATTTACTCGTTCTTTTGTAAAAATAATTTATTGGTTTTATTTCAGTTTTTTATGGTTGCCATATGATGCGCTAAGTCACGGCAATTAAAATTTGCTATATTGCGATTAATTTTTTTTCTTTACAGGTTTTATTGTCAGTTCTGATCTGATATAGCCGATTGACAGCAAACTGTAAATAGAGCGAATGCAGCATACTTTATTGAGGTATTTTTTTTACAGGCACTTTTTTTTTACAGGTACTTTCTTTTACAGGTACTTTCTTTTACAGGTAATTTTTAATACAGATCAGGCACCGGTCATAAGGTTATTGGTATTGGTTATCGTTTTGTTTTTATGGTTTGTTCGATAGAGTTATTCGATTTTTTTTTTTAAAGGTGTAATCATGTTGTGGTGTAAAGGTAAGAAGCATGAGATATTTATTTACATTGTACGTTTTTGACATTAAAAAGTAGTTTTATTAGGGTTGGTAGTCTGTATCCTCATTTAAATAAATTGATTTTGCACAAAATATTTTTATTATGCGAACGTGGTTTCCGCCCAGTAGGACGTTTATGAGTTAAGGGTACCTACCTTTATTGTTTGGATTATGTATGGGTCACTACTATAATCGATCAATGACAACGGAAATGTAATTAGTATTTATTTTGATTTAATGCAGCGCGTAATATGATATGATAGTCCGGGGTCTGGTGCTACGTTTACATAATAATATTCTTTTTACGATCCAATGGTATTTTGAAAGGTGTTTACGATTTAATAAGCTTTTAATATTTAATGTATAAAAAAAAAAGAAAAAACACCTATTCGGTAAAATACCATTTCCTTTGTGTGTTTTAGAAACTTTGCCATTGGAAAGGCTCAGATAGTACCTCTAGAAATATTAATTTTTGGAATTTGAATAAGCGAAATCCTATCCATTGGAAAAGATATAAAAGGATTAATATCTGGACAGGATCATTTATCCTGAGGTTTTATTCATCATTAAAAATTTTTTTTTTAAAAAGAGCTATATAAAGGCGTATATATTGTAAAATTGGAATTTTGAGGTAAATGCTTAACTTTTTGTGAGATTTTTTAAAGGTTATTCTTTTAGTTATTATTAATATTTTTATATTATAGGTTTACGGAGAAATTGTCCAACGTTTTAAGGAATATTCGGTAGAGGTTGCTTTGCGATATTTTGTGAAGTGAATTAATTTGTGTAGTGAGTTTTATTGTGCGGTTTTATATATAGTAGGTGACGTGTAAAGATACGGCGTAATAAAGGCCAAGTTTAAAGGTATTCCGGTAAAGAAGATATATCCAGAAAACACAGATCCATTTAGTAATATTAAAGTAAAATGAATAAGCATGATAATTGTGGTGGTGACGATGAACCCACAGATACTAATTTAGTAACATTACAAAGACAGATCATAGAGTTACAAGCAAAAATGGAGGATCAGATGAGGCTTATGCGAGAAACAATAGATCAAAAAAAACATATGGATGTTGACGAAGAGTCTGAAGCAGACGCAAGCAATGCTGAATCTAGAGCTATCCAGCTTGATGATTTGAAGAAAATTCAAGAATTACTTCGATCAGAAAAAAATGATTTAGAATCAATCGACCCATATACAGGAGGAAAGGATTACGAAGCGTTTATTGAAGCTGTACTTGAAATAGCTGTTAATACTGGTTGGAAAGATAAAGAAACCCTTAAGTTCATGATAAAAAAACTAAAAGATAGAGCAAGGGAGGAATTCTACGCTTTGAGACAATCAGAGCGGCCTAAAACAGTAGAGGAGATGAGAGTCTGGTTAAGAAGAGTATTTGGTACCAAGGTCCCTCAACTGTTAGGAAAACAGGAATTATCACGTTGCATTAAAAAACCTGATGAAACTTTGGGCGCCTATGCTCAAAGGTTACGCAAACTAGCACTTACAGCGTTTCCTGATGACAATGCTCATATTGCTGAGGTTACGTATAGAAACAAGGTGTTAGTAGAACAGTTTATTCAAGGGATAGATATCCGTTTAGCTAATAAGATCATCGAAAAAGGCGATTTTTATACCATTGAAGACGTGTTAGAAGTCGCTGAAAAATATGAATCAACAATTTCCAGACAGTTACCAAGAAACTTGTATGAAGCACACTACTCGTCATCAGTACGCTTTGTAGAAGATAATACAAGAGACGCAAGAGAACCGTCTAAACCTGGAAACGGAAGTTACTCCCGTGGCGAAAGTAATTTTAGAACCACTCAAAATTGGCCCAGACGAGACAATAAGGAGACGTATTCATACAGTGGAAACAGAAATGGACCAAAATACGTTTACAAAGGTGGAAATCCTTTTTCCAATCTAATCTGCTACAACTGTAACAAACCAGGTCACAAAGCTTCTACATGTAAGGCACCAACTACAGTAATATGTTTCCAATGTAATAAACCAGGACATTATAAAAACAAATGTTTTTTAAACTCAACAGCTGCCTCAAAGAAACCTCCCAAGTAATACCTACAACTGCCACTGAAACACCAAACTTAATATTAGCCATAAATGGGGAACAATCTAAGTTTATTATACTTAAGATAAGAAACAACAAAACATTAAGTTTCCTGATTGATAGCGGTGCTTCAGTATCACTAATAAAAAATTCTACAGTACAAAAACTAGGAATATTCGAGACGGAACCTTTGCTTTTTAATATAACGGACATCTCTGGGAAAAAATTATTGGATTACGGTAGAACAGATATCTCTTTCTCCCTTGGAAAAGAAATGTATATAAGTCACACATTTATCATTTGCGGACATAATTTAAGTTTCCCGACTGATGGACTGCTTGGGATTGACTTTATGGAAAAATTTAAGCCTACAATAGACTTCGATTCTGGAAGAATGGCTCTGTGTGGATATAACTTGACCTTGCATAATGGTTATCCAGAACGACCCTACCTCGTTGAAGACCACAGCAACGATGCAACAGAACTAGCGCTTAACACAGACAGAAGTGTTTTCTGTATGCCTCAGAAGTGCAGGCGAGACACTTCAAGGGATCCGATAGCGAGAAGAATGAAATTGAATTTAGTGGCGTATGGCCAGAGCGCATGGGAGCGTGTAAGAGAGATACATAGCTCAAGTTGTGCTGGTGAGATGGTACCTAACCTTGAATATGAGGCATACATGTCTAGTTCTGTAGATTCACCAACAGTTAAAGATCCTTCTAGAAGTCTTAAGGACAACTGGAGTCCCGACGATACCCAGAAGATTTCTCAGACAAATGATAGACCGGAAGAAAAGGACGACAACCTGGTTAACAATAGTAATAAGCTTCAACAGGCAAACGCTAAGGGCTGGTCCCCTAATAACAAGGTTGGTAATAGTTTTAAACAACCAAATCTTGTCAGACTGCGTGAAGAATTGGAAATTCCTGCATTTCACGGCTGCGATATCATGGTGTCCGTAGACGCCCGGGTTCCCGCGGGTACTATGATTTGCGAGCCATTAAATCACACAGAGGTCGGCATTTGTATGGCGACCAGTATAGTAAACATTGATGAACCACAAACCAACGAAAATAGATTCATTGTTGTCCGTTTTCTAAATACTACTCCCTTACCTCAGACCATTAAAAAACACACCCCTCTTTTAAATCTGGTGAATGTAGATAGTTTGGATAGGACAGATTCTCTCCTCAGTTCTGTGATTGGAAAAGTAAATTGTATGGGGCTCCGCAGTGAGCCTAGAATAAATTTAAGCCATATGCAAGATCCCGATGAAAAGAAGAAAATGTTGAAATTTTTGGAAAGTTATAGTGATATTTTTGCGGAAGGAAATACACCCTTAAAGGCGACGAATTTAGTGACACACAAAATTGATACGGGTGATCATGCGCCAATTGCAAAAGCACCTTACCGAATTCCTTATGCTCTCCGAGAAGAAATGAAAACGCAAATACAAGAAATGTTAAAGGAAAACATCATTCAACCCTCTGTATCTCCATGGAGTGCTCCTGTAGTCCTAGTAGAAAAGAAAAGTCCTGATGGAACAAAGAAATATCGATTTTGCGTTGACTTTAGAGCGATTAATGCAGTGACCAAGCGAGACTATTTTCCGATACCTAATATACAAGATAGTATAGATGCATTAGGAGGAGCAGAAGTATTTACCACACTAGATATGACCAAAGGCTATTGGCAAGTTGAAGTTGACCCAAAAGACAGAGAAAAAACAGCTTTTTCAGTCCCTTGGGGTCATTATGAATGCAATAGAATGCCTTTTGGATTAGTAAACTCTCCATCAACGTGGCAACGTCTAATGATGTGTGTTCTCTCAAACTTGACAGGTTCACACTGCTATGTATACCTGGATGATATAATCGTTTTTTCAGAAAATGATGTTGACAAACATATTGCCAAACTGCGAGACGTCTTTGACAGAGTTCGCGAAGCTGGACTATCGCTAAACCCCGAGAAGTGCGTCTTTATGAAAAACGAAACCCCTTATCCAGGATTCATAATCTCGAAAGACGGGATTAAGCCTTGTCCAAAAAAGGTTGAAGTGGTAAGAAATTATCCAAGACCCACTACAATCACAGAAATAAGATCTTTTTTGGGACTAGTAGGCTATTACCGAAGATTTATTCCAAACTTTTCTCAATATTCAGCAGCCCTTACTAATCTAACGAAGAAAAATGTAAAATTTGTTTGGAGTGAAAGTTGTCAAAATTCATTTGAATATTTGAAGAATTGTCTAATGCGTGAGCCAATTTTAAAATATCCAGATCCGAAAAGACAGTTTTTCTTATCTACGGACGCTTCTGGATATGCAATAGCCGCCATTTTACACCAAGTTTACGACGGGCAGGAACTCCCGGTAGCTTATGCTAGTCGACAACTCAACAAAGCTGAACAAAACTACTGTACAACGGAACGGGAATGTCTGGCATTGCTATGGGGAATAAAACAATTTAGAAACTATCTTTGGGGACAAGAATTCGTCGTTTATACTGACCATCAACCTTTAAAATGGCTCATGAACGTAAAGGACCCTAGCAATCGACTCATGAGATGGTCACTAGCCCTATCAGAGTATACATTCAAAATAGAATATAAAAGCGGTAAGAAACATACCAACGTAGATGCCTTATCACGCATCAAGCCAGTTAGACTAATAACTACAGAAGACGATTGTGAACCAATCTGGGATCGCAAAAGAATTAGGAAATACCAGGAAAAGGACAAGAAAGTAAGGAAAATTATCAATAATGTCGTTGCTGGTAAAGAAAATGAGTACTATTTGGACATAGATGGATTACTCTATAAAGTATCTAAAGAAAAGTATCTTGACGACATTCTTGTAGCACCTAGTTATTTAATTACAAATATACTACGTATATACCATGATCTACCTTTTGCAGGTCATATGGGCTTTGAGAAAACCTATAGTAGAATCAGAAAGTTCTTTTATTGGCCTAATATGACCGAAGATATAAGAAAGTACATTAACGCCTGTGAACCATGTGCACAAAGAAAGACTTCAAGCCACCACAGACCTGCACCCCTTCAAAAATTTTCCACACCCAAAACTCCATTTTTCCGAATCGCGATGGATGTTGTAGGTCCATTACCTGTAACAGATCAAGGAAATAAATACATTTTAACAGTTCAAGATGCACTAACGAAATATGTGGAGGCTTTTCCGCTACCTGATCAAACCGCAGAAACAGTAGCGAAAGCTTTTGTTAAAGGAATCATACTTAGACATGGAACACCACGACAGTTGTTAACTGACCTGGGTAGTAATTTTACGTCAAAACTCATGGAAAACGTTTGTCAAGTATTAAAAATCCAACATTTAAAGACGACTGCATATCGACCTCAAACAAATGGATCACTAGAAAGATTTCACAAGACTCTGAAAGATCTATTGTCTCATTACATTGATCCAAGTCATAAAGATTGGGATGAGTGGCTACCGTATGCTTTGGCATCCTATAGTTCAGCAACTCATAGCACGACTGAAGAAAGCCCTTTCTTTTTATTATTTGGAAGAGACATGGAATACCCCTACGATGAAATTTTCAAACCTCTAAGGGTAAGATATGATACCGATTCCAACTATGTATCAGAGTTTCTACAAAGAATGAAAATAGCACACCACAACGCTCTAAAGAATATTGAGAAGAATACTGAACGAATTCATAACAATTTTAATAAAAAAGCTATACCACATAAATTTAAAGTAGGAGATAGAGTTTATGTCTACAACCCTGCATATAAGATAGGGTTAAGTAGGAAATTGGCAAAGAAATGGACAGGGCCTTACAGGATTATCAGTTTAAATGGAGTTACAGCAGAGATTAAAGAGATACATGGTAATAAAGTAAACAAAGTTCACGTAAATCGGTTAAAACTGTGTCTATCAACAACCCAGACAAATAATCAACTGGCAAATATTCCTACAGATCTCAGACCATCTCATCCACACCTACCCTTAGATTGGGATAGTGAATCAGAAGAGGAGAGTGTGACTAAAGATGTGACACAACCACTTCATACACCGACGAATAGACAAGAACAATTAGAAGATCGTGAACCTACTAATGCAAGTAGTGAAAGACCACTAAGAACTCCCTCAAGAGCGAGTTCTATGGAAGACTTCCAGAATTTAGAAGCAAGCCCTATTATAGAAGGTAGAGATGATAGAAAGGACGATCAAGATGAAGAGCCAATTGCTCTACGTACTCGTAGTCACTATATCTAATAGTGTAGTTAGTGTTATTGATTTTATATTATAAAAAGAAATTTAGTTATTCTAATAGGTTTTTCTGTGTTGTATTGTATATATAATCCCGTTTAAGCATAATTAATGTCTTGATGTTTTAGAAAGAAAGCAACCATGATGGTACGAATCCTATTAACTCTCTCCCTAGCCCATGTGATTAATCCAGAAATAATAGCGTATGATTGTGCAGACAAGACCACAGAATTAACAAAGGTATCCTTACTATCCGTGAAGCCATGCCAGGACCCGAGGAACCACACTGAGAGCACCTACCGGAGAATCCAACTAGTCCAGAAGAGACAATATGTACCTGTACATGTCTACACCTGCCAAGTCAAAGTAGAGCAAATAATCGAACATTGCGGAATGCACAGCCACCGTAGCACAGTATCCGGAGGTTTTGGCAAATACATTCAACAGATTGACCAGGACCAATGTATGAAAGCTCACCGGTTCAAGCAACTTGATTTAAATGGTATTGGCGCCGGAGTTATCTCTAAGTTGATATTAAATGGTACGACAGAGGTTTCAGTAACCCTCCAAGGTTACACGGATACCCAAGGAAAATGTGAGGGTGTTCGCTTTACGGTTGGTGCAACCCAATATACCAACGTGGTAGTAATAGCTGCTTTGTCCATCCGCCTACACGATTATGTTACACTAGCAGATGTCGAACGAAATACAGTTAATCTTCATTCTGGAACGGTTTGTCCCTACAACGACGGGTATTGCTTCGATGATGTAGAAGGCGAGGTTACTTGGCAACAACATCTGACCAGCATATGTTCAACCAGTGGAGTCGACGTCTTATATGAGGGGAATGCGACGCTACTCATCATAAGTCGCAACCCTCCAAATAAATATATCATGGTGGAGACCGAAGATACAGTATTCGCACTAAAACTGACCAAACCTGAAGAACTATGCGCACAAAAAGCCTGGCAAACCGAGCAAAACCGTCTTTTGATCATTTTTGAAGACTCTGTTGGATTCTATTACCATCGCACCCTCAGACTACCGCAAAATACTGATCTCATGACACAAGTACTAAGCAAACTTCTATATCTAGAGATAGCTGTGAAGCGACACATGGCTGACATCATCTACGACTCAATAATGAAAAGATGTCAACTAAGAGAAAAAATACTCCAAAATAGGTTAGCCCTAGCAAAGCAATCACCAGATGCTGTAGGAAACCTCGTAAAGGAAACTTCGGGCTATGTGAGTAGAGTGATGGGAGAAATACTCTACATCGCTAAGTGCCGCCCTATTATAGTAGATTACAGAAGGACATCCGAATGCTATCAGGAACTACCAGTGCTGTATAAAAACCGTACGCTGTTCCGTACAGCTATTACGCACATACTAGTGGAACACGGGACGAAAGTGGAATGTCAACCACTACTCCCAGCTAACTTCAAATTGGAAAACAATTGGATTGAAGTTACCCCGGAACTAAAGAGGACAACAGATGCACTAGAATTGGATGCCAATGAAGAGGAGGATAAGATTTCAATGCGTGGACTCTCGATTTCCCCAATAAGCTCAAATGGAATTTACACACAGGAAGACATGAATAAGTTTCAACAAACATTGTTATATCCAAATACCAGACAAGCAGTCACAAACCAGGTTGCCAGGAGAATAGTGGGCATTGACACCACTGACCCCTACTATATGCCAAACCTGTTCTCCCAGCACGAATTTTCTAACATCGCCCACTCTGCAGCGGAGGAGGTATGGGGCTTCTTATCAAAGATGGGAAACCTATTTTCCATATGTGGTTTCCTATATACAATTGCTTGCGCAGTTAGTTATTTAGCTGGAGTTATTACTAACTATTTTACTCTCAAGAAGGCGACGAAGAACCACCCTAAAAGAAAACGATACCTTTTAGCCAGCTTGTGGAACAATTTAGCCCATACCTACCTCTACCAACTGCACCGGCAACACACCCGAGGTGAGAAAATCCCTACTGAAGAAGAGATGGAGTTACAACAAGTGATGGTGGAGCCTACAGCACCAGTTGGAAAAATATATCCAGCCATTCCAAACCAGGAAGGAACTTGTAAGGAGACAAATTGTCGTTATAAATCAGAACAAAAGTAGTGCGAACGCGAAGGAACTTAGTGTTACGGACTGGGACTTACTGGAACTAATTAATCGCGGGATCGTTTCAGAAGAACAAAAGTGCAGAGTGAAGTTCGTTGGTTTGTGACGCGTAGTGTTGAAAATTCGCCGTTAAAGACTGCATTTAGCAGAGTTATCAGTGTTTTATTTTTTTTTAGTTAGGTAATCGAATTTTTATTTGTTAATTCGATTTCGAAGGTACAAGATACAAACCAGTTGCGTAGATAATATTTTCCTATTTTTTTTTTATTCACTATATGATTCATTCTAAGGTGGGGGCAATGTAATAGAACGCAAAAATCTATCTTTTTATTTCAAATTATTTTTAAGTTGCGTTCTCACGAGTCAAAACAGATGTTTCCTTAAATTCAAAGAAGGGCTCTAAAAGCTTTTGTTCACAAAATAAATATAATAATACCAAACTATTTTAAACCAACCGTTTTCTTAAGCAAATAATTAAATTGCCCAAGTTATCCTAAAGATTTGTTAAGCCATAAAGTTTATTTTTCTATATCTTAAAAGTAGAATTGATAGCAAAAACTCAACTAAGTATAATAACAAATATTACCATCTGTAAAATAGCACGTTTTGTCAAGTTAATATAAATATCCTAAACCCTAGAATACCCCACAGATGCAATAATAAACAAGAGAACCTTCGTGGGTGTTCTCTTATCAGAAAATATGAATCCTATATTGGTAGAAAAATGGAAAATATGGTTAAGAATGAAAATGGACCTTGTATCTTGACCATTCAAATATTTGGAAAAGCCGAGTCAGATTTGTTCTTTATTTTCCTTCGAAGAAAGAACAACAGGTAGAAGGTTTTTTTAAACATATCTGATTTTGTGCTTTAGGCTAGTTTTTTTATTATTATTATTAATTACGGTTGTAATGCGTATAATTATATACTAAATAGTCTTAAGTAAACCTAAAGAGATGGAAGTTAATAATTTAAATTCAGTCCATGGATTAGTATCGGCACCTAGTGGCTAACTTTTCAAGCATACTTTGGGACTACGCAGTTTTATGACTTAAGGCAGGGTCTTAGTCGAGAATCACCCTGATTGGCGGCGTGGGTTTTATTGTATACTTGAAGGGGTAGTACCGGGGGCTGAAAACTAATGTTCTGACATTCCATAGGCTTGAAAAGATAAATATTTAAAGTCACACAAATTAAGGGGGGTTGCACAGTTTAGATGGTGAACCCAGGGAAAATTAGAATTCAGTTCCAAAGATACTCTTTTTCGGTTCGGTCTAAATTAATTGTTTTGTCTAGTGAATTCTCCTATTTCTTTTCTTTTAATATACAAGTGATTTGGGTCAGATTTAAGATTTAATAACGAATTAATTTCAGGGTTTAGTGTTTTTTTTTTATTTTTAAAGACTTCCTAGTCTTGGGGATTATCCATCTCAGGGCGTTAAATTTCAGGGTTTTCTGTAAATTTTTATTTCTGTATTAAAAAGGGTTTCAATCAATTAAATGTTGTCATTATGTTAATTTTCTGACTAACATTGGGTTAAACACCTCTCTTTGCTCTCTATTTACATTTTTATTGTATTATCTTAAGATTTCTTTTTCTATTGTAAATTCATATCTCTTATTCCTAATTATTATAATAGATTTAAGTGTTTTGAGAATCTGGTGTTTCATTGTTGATAATTAATAGGGGAGATTCATGTACGCGCACCGCGGCGTAAAGTCTTCTCGTCGCGCTTTGGTGTGTAAACTCAGCGCCTAGCTAGACATTGCTGTTAGGATATTATCTACATCATTTTGGCTGATTGGTATACATTGGTAAGTCGTAGAAACCTAACAGAAACTCAACTAACGATCCATAATGACGCCGAGACCTTCCAGAACTACTCTCCATTGTCTTCAAGAGTGCTCTTGCTATAATATCGCTTTAGTCATTCTATTCTCCCAAATCTACCCTTATGTGAAGGGACAGATCTAGTATTCTCGGTCAGAAACGCTACCAGTGATAATGAATCAGGCTCATTATAATCAGAACGCTACCATTTGTTTTTTGTAATTAATTAGTAATCAGTAATATACTAGATTAGTTCCGTCACAATAGTACTAAAAAAAAGAATAGCACGTACGCTAATTTTCTCCCCACGTATACTCTCAATCTCCGGTAGTAAAAAGTCAATACGAAAGGTTAACGTATTTCTTCTTATATTTGGTACACGCGTGTGGTGTTTTTGCTCGAAATTGATATTCCTTTCAACCCGGAAAGGACTCGATTGAAAGGAAAACGTGCTTCTTGCTTTGTATATATGCCCGTTGTAGTATATAAGCTGTTAGCGGACCTATTACTACGTCTAGGTTGCTAGAGTATCCCGTAGGCTGTAAATGTGTTCACGTTTTGATGTTAAATTACCGTTTTGTTGAAACTAATAAATAGAACGAAGAATAAGATACTGTTTTATTGCTGCAACGAACCAGCACTGTGGAGACTGCGAGAAAACGAAGAAATACTCGCCCCCAGCTATAAATTGGAAGAGAACACAAATCTCCAGTTTATACAATGGTCCTTCGACCCCAGGATTTTGAAGCTTTCTTTAAAAGTATCTGTTGTAGCTAAACAGGAACCAAGAACCCAAAATTAGAAACAACTCCGCCATTAGACGTTTGCCGTCGGAACCCGGAAAAAACAGCAACCAGCCCGCTGTTTAGACGTTTGCCGTCGGAACACGGAAAAGCAGCAACCAGCCCGCTGTTAGATGATTTGCCGTGGCGGATAACACCCGATTAGATTTCGCTGGCCCAGGAAAGAAGATACCTTCATACTTCGTAGGATTTGGACAATTTAAGGTCAGAACTTTCCAGTTTTTTCGTAAAACTTTTAATGCAATTCTCAGTGATTATTTTAGCTAAACTCTCGTTATAATAGTCGAATAATTTTAAATCACATCATGGAAACTTTACTTAAAAAACGAACTTCTTGTAAAGCATCTCTCACGCGAATTGAAAATTATTTAAACAAAAATGTAAATAACCCGAATTTGGTACTTCATGAGTTTAAAACTCGTCAGACACGTTTAAGTGAAGTGTTCATGATATATAATGAAACTCAGGATGAAATAGACTTATTGGATAACTCAGATACTCAATTACAGGATAGGGAAGACGTAGAAAATAGGTTTTATGCAGCTTTAGCGCGTTTAAATGAAATTATTGAAATATTAACAAAAAAAACGATCTCACAAACTACTCAAGCCGCGATTATCTCTCAAAACTCTCAAATTACACCCGCAGTAAAATTACCAAATATAGATATACCCCCTTTTTCTGGGAATCCTTCCGAATGGGTGTCGTTTTACGAACTTTTTACTACTTTAATAGTAAATAATCCTAACGTCACAAATATTCAACGATTTATGTACCTTAAGAGCTACTTAAGACACGAACCTTTACGTTTAATTGACAATCTACAATTAACTAACGATAATTTTGATATTGCAATTAACACTTTAGAGAAAAGATACTCAAATAAATTATTACAAGTAAATGCTCGCATTAAATCACATTTGAGATGCCTGCTTTGACAAAATGCAACGCACACAATTTAAGAGATTTTATGACACAATCTAAACAAAACCTTGAATCGCTGAATAATTTAATAAATAAAGAAGTTCAGCGGGATTTATTACTTTTTTATTTGTTAGGTCAAAAGCTTGATTATAATACTCGTAAAGGTTTTGAATTACACAGGGATTCTTCTCAATTACCTACTTTGGATGATCTTTTTAATTTCTTAGATAGCAAATGTGTCTCGCTAGAAATATTAAACCCCGAAACTCAAAACACTGTTAAAGTTCGACGCCCATATAACCCCAGTTTTCAAACTCACTCACACGTTGTGTCACATACACAAGTTCACTCGCAAAATCCCCGGACGCAACAGTCTGCATTATTTTGCATATATTGTAAAGTAAATACTCACAAGATCTACGCGTGTAATGATTTTATTAAACTACCTCATTCGGAAAAATTAAAATATATTCAAAATAAGCAGATGTGTAGAAATTGTTTAGGAAGTAAACACACTGTGGAAAATTGCACGTCAAAAAGTTGTTATGTCTGTTCGGCAAGACATCACACTTTATTACACAATAATTCATTTTCTCAAAATCCCAATTCACGCCCACAAAACCAAAACTCTAACCCAACATTCCCTAGAAATCATGTTACTACTGATGTAAACCACACTAGAAATCACGGTAATACGCAAAATAGGTTTGAAATTTCAAATCGTTCGCGACAAAATACAGCTGAAAATCATTCTCAAGATAGCGGACAAAATGCTAATATTAATCACTCTCAAGTAACTGCGTTCTCGACTCAAAGTTGTGATATTTTGTTAGCAACTGCGGAAGTAACTTTATATTCGGCAGATAAAAAACCCATAATCGCAAAGGTCTTATTAGATTCTGGTTCCCAGTCGTCTATAATCACAGATGATTTAGTACGAAAACTTAATTATAGCACTTATGATAGAAATTTACAAATTTCAGGAATCTCTCAAAATAGCACGGTCTCAAATAAAATGGTAAATCTTAATATATTCTCAAATGTAAACGCGAATTTAAGTTTTAACGTATCTTGTGCTATTTTAGACAAGATAACAAGTAAACTACCCCAAACACGAATTAAAGCGGATCAGTTGAACATACCTCACGATATAAGGTTAGCAGATCCCAAGTTTTTTATCCCCTCTACAATTGACATTTTAATCGGTGCAGATGTTTATTATACATTGCTATCAGATGGACTCGTAAGGTTAGGAAATAATATGCCAGTTTTGCATAACACACACTTAGGGTGGGTTATCGCAGGAAGTGTGCCCCGTCAGCACGGTTTGTCTCATCCCATGCCAAATGTTTCTTTGTTTTTACAAACAGAAAACAACTCTGAAGATATTAATCAGGCCCTTACAAAATTTTGGACTCTCGAAGAAATCCCCAATAAACCTATTCTAACCCCCCAGGATGAGTTAGCTGAAACTATATTTTTAAATACTACAAAGATTTTAAAAAACGGTCAATACCAAGTGGACATACCCTTAAAATCAGAAAAAGAATATTTATGTTTAGGTGAATCTTTTACACAGGCTAAGAAACGATTTTTGCATTTGGAAAAACGTTTTCAAAAAAATCCTCAATTATTTTCAGAATATAAAGCTTTCATTGACAATTATGTAGATTCCGGTTATGGTAAATATATCCCGATCACTCTCACGAATGAAAATAACGAAAATAAATATTATTTTCCCCACCACTGTGTAATTAAAGAAAACAGTACTTCCACGAAATTGAGAGTAGTATATGACGCATCTTGTAAAAGTTCTTCAGGATTTTCACTGAACGATATAGCGCTAAAAGGATTTCCCGTACAGCCCGAATTATACGATATTTTGTGTAGATTTCGCACTTCAAAGTTTGTTATGACTTCGGATATCGAAAAAATGTATTTACAAATAAAAATAAACCCCGAACAAACCTTTCTTCAAAACATTTTGTGGAGAGATAACCCAGATAATGAGTTCAAATGCATAGAGTTAGTAACAGTAATTTTCGGAACGAATTTCGCTCCTTATGTAGCAACCCGGACATTAAATGATATTGCTTTAAAGGTTAAAGACCAGTATCCATTGGCATCAAATGTTTTATTAAACTCCACGTATATGGATGATATTTTATGTTCGTGTAATAGTTATGAAGAGCTGATTGAGGTTTATACCCAATTAAGTGCGGTGTTAAATTCAGCAGGTTTTACATTACACAAATTTGGCTCAAATTCTCATGATTTTTTAAATCAATTTTGTAATGACGTACGAAGTATTAAATATGAAATAAAAATTGAAAACGCATCAAGTAAAGTGTTAGGTATATCGTGGAATTCGAAACTTGATTATTTTACAGTCACACTCCCGGATAATTCTAAAAATGAAAATTATACAAAACGTGAAGTGCTCTCAAAATTGGCACAAATGTATGACCCGCTCGGCTTAATAAACCCGGTAGTTGTGATAGGTAAATATCTCATGCAAAAAATTTGGTTAAGGCAAATAGAATGGGATGATTTACTTCCCTCAGACCTACTCGCTGAATGGAAAGATTTTCTAAATGAATTATCGTATTTGTCAAAATTAAAAATCTCGAGATGGTTTTTTATAGATAAAAAAATCATAAAGATAGAACTACACGGTTTCGCAGATGCTAGCCTCAAGGCTTATGGTGCCTGTCTTTATATTCGCGCAGTTTATACTGATAATTCTATATCTTGTAATTTAGTAACTGCAAAATCGCGGATTTCACCCACAAAAACGGTCTCGTTGCCAAGATTAGAACTGTGTGGTATGGTGGTCTTAGCTAAATTAACCCAAAAAATCACCTCTGTACTTTTAAATTTTACTTTTGACTCGGTAAATCTTTACACGGACTCACAAATCGCACTCTGCTGGATCAAGTCGCACCCATCGCGTTGGACTACCTTTGTGTCAAACAGGGTAAGTCAGATACAGGATTTAACTACAAATTTTAAATGGCGACATATCAGATCATTTAATAACCCGGCGGATATACTGTCTCGTGGTATATCTTCTAAAGACATAGTCAACTCGGACATGTGGTTTCATGGACCAAAGTTTTTGCAAGAACCAGAGACGGAGTTTAAAGATATTGATATAAAATTTGAATTACAAGAAATCCCGGAAATGCGAAAAAATGTTATGATAAACGTCACGAATGACTTTTGGGATATAACATTTTCAAAGTTCTCATCGTTTACGCGACTGCAAAGAACAATGGCGTGGTGCTTAAGATTTTCTTACAATTCTCGAAATAAGTATCAAAAAATAACAGGCACTCTCACGGTTGATGAAATGAAAAATGCATTAGGCTGTATAGTAAAAACTTTGCAGATTAAACACTTTTCTCAAGAAATCTCGGAATTGAAAAACAATAAGCAAGTTACTAATAAAAATATTCTCTCACTCAAACCCTTCCTCGATGACGCGGGTATTATGCGCGTAGGCGGACGATTGTCAAACGCTGATATTCATTATAATCAAAAACACCCAATTTTGTTGCCCTCGAAAAACCATGTTGTATTATTGTTTTTGAAAAAAGAACATTTAAGATTAGGACACGCAGGAGCTCAAACTGTTTTGTCAAATGTAAGATTAGAGTTTTGGCCTTTAGACGGTTTGAGAGAAGTAAAACGCGTGATCAGAAAATGTTTATCTTGTTTTAGATTTCACGCAAAACCCAATGAACAAATTATGGGTGATCTACCAAAAGATAGAGTTACGCTGGCCCATTTTTTATTAAATCTTCTCGATTAAGAAAGGCTCCAGTTCAAAAATGTTATGCTGCAATATTTATTTGCATGACCACAAAGGCGGTTCACATAGAGGTAGTGTCTGATTTGTCAACCCAAGCATTTCTCGCAACTCTTAAAAGATTTATTTCACGTAGAGGAAACCCCTCCATTATATTTAGCGATAATGGCACAAATTTTTTAGGCGCGAAAAATTATCTACACGAATTATACGACTTCTTTAAAAATCAACAAAATATTAATCACGTAAATGATTTTCTGACTTCTCTCGAAATTGAATGGAAATTTATTCCACCACGAAGCCCCCACTGGGGAGGACTTTGGGAATCAGCTGTTAAAGGCGCGAAAAATCATTTAGTTCGGATAATAGGCACTGCTAATTTAACTTTTGAAGAGTTAACCACGATTTTTACTCAGATTGAAAGTATCATGAATTCGCGTCCCTATGTGCTTTTTCAAACGACCCCTTGGACTTAGACTATCTTTCTCCCGGACATTTTCTTATAGGAACAACCTTAACCGCATATCCCGAAAGGAATTTATTAGATAAACCCGAAAATCGATTAACTTTTTGGCAGCGATGTACCCAGATACAACAACAGTTCTGGAAAAAATGGTCTGTGGAATATCTCAATAGATTGCAAAATAGACCAAAATGGTTACAACCCACGGAAAATCTAAAGGTAGACGATTTGGTATTATTAAAAGACGATAATGTTCCCCCATTAGTTTGGCCTCGAGCACGAATTACGGAAGTAATGCCCGGATTAGACGGTAAAGTTAGAATGGTGAAACTCCGAACTCAATATGGTGAATTTACTCGAAGTATCACCAAGGTTTGCCCTTTACCCCAACAAGATTCGTCAGATCTTTAATGGGAAAATAAGTAAAATTTTTTTTTCTGCTTTATGCAATTGCATATATTGTTTTATTCGTTTATATTTAATTTGTTTTATTTAGAAGTTACTTAACTTCAACGGGGGGGAGTATGTTAAAACTCTCGTTATAACCAAGATTTTTAGTGTCGTTTCCCACTGTAGTTTTCCACGTTCCACTTAAATACCACCCCCAGGTGACCACTCATAAACCCTTGTCGCTAACTGGTCCCACACCTGTTGTCACAAAAATATGTCATGCTGACAGACTCACGCCACCGCGAAATATCTTTTCTTGTAAAAGTCAGTCTCAAATAGTACTAAAAAAAAGAATAGCACGTACGCTAATTTTCTCCCCACGTATACTCTCAATCTCCGGTAGTAAAAAGTCAATACGAAAGGTTAACGTATTTCTTCTTATATTTGGTACACGCGTGTGGTGTTTTTGCTCGAAATTGATATTCCTTTCAACCCGGAAAGGACTCGATTGAAAGGAAAACGTGCTTCTTGCTTTGTATATATGCCCGTTGTAGTATATAAGCTGTTAGCGGACCTATTACTACGTCTAGGTTGCTAGAGTATCCCGTAGGCTGTAAATGTGTTCACGTTTTGATGTTAAATTACCGTTTTGTTGAAACTAATAAATACGAAGAATAAGATACTGTTTTATTGCTGCAACGAACCAGCACTGTGGAGACTGCGAGAAAACGAAGAAATACTCGCCCCCAGCTATAAATTGGAAGAGAACACAAATCTCCAGTTTATACAGACTGCGAAAAAATAAAAAATAAGCTACTTCCCTCCGATATTGCCGATTATAAGAAATAAAATTGATTCATACAATTTAAATGGCAATTTTGTTCTTACTTTTTTTTAAAATTAAACCAATTGTGTTGCAGGTCTGTGCTCCAATCATAACCAAAGCGTGAGGTGAGATGGTAAATGAAAATTTTAAATCTTTATAACTTCTGCCCGTAGCCACGGATTTTAACGTTGCGCGTTGCTGGAAGTCGGTCATGTGGTGCCCTAGACTGTCTTAAACTAATTAAAATATTTTTTTTATTTACGGTTGAACGTTTCCATTTTTCTACACATTATCTATTTAGCTGTTAATTTTTACAAATACGGGATACAACAGACACTGAGCCCAGTATAGCATCTACGTTGTTGTATTAGCTAAAGTCGCCACAGTGGATCTTTTCCCGTGCGTCATCAATCGACGATCAGGACTCAACGTGGTTAATAACTCTGCATCCTTATTTATTACAGTAACAAGTTTGAATAAAAGCATAAAAGAACGTCTCCAAGATTCCGCAATAATATAACGAGCTAGACAAGAATAAAACTATAAACGTCAATTAATTACTTTTTTTATTTGTTTAGTTGACTACCGTTGTATTTTAGAACGTCATTGTCAACCTTATTTTGATCTGCCAATCTAATTCGTATTTTGTAAATTTGTGTGCCTTAAAACTGTTCCTTTTTCTAAAAATAGTTCTTTTTAGAGCTAATTATACCCACAATCTGTTTTGGCGGTAAGTATTTATGGATTTTTAGAATACCTAATTGATTTATTTTAAATATTCTAACCGTGAAAGTTCTTTGAAAAGTTTACGGCAGTGGCTAAATTCCCTTACATGAAAGGATGTCAAAAACTTGAATTTTGCGATTTTAATAGTCAATAAAACACCAAACTTTTCTAGATTTTAAGCTTTAAAAATGGTATTAAATGTATATTAACATTTGTTTGTCAATTTCTTTTAGATAATAGAGAATGCCGGGCAAAACTTAAAATAAATAATAATTTTTCGGGATATTATGTAGGTACGTCAAACGGTAGGCAGGCACGTCCATTTTATGAACTTAGCCTTAGTTTTGACTTTTTTCCTCTCGTAATTTTGATTTGATTCATACGATTTTGATGACGTGAAAGTGATGACGCACGGGAAAAGATCTACTGTGGCGACTTTATAGTCTATTACCAAAAATATAGGCAGTGACGTAGCTCTCATAACCATGGAAACGACCACAATACTGTATGGTCATTGGCGGTTTGCATTAGTTTCCATGGTTTCGAATAATACGTCACTGCCTATAATATTGGGTTTTGAGTATAGTGAGAAATAATAATATTTAAATTAAAAAAGTACATACAGTTTGGCCAGGAAAGTCCGCATTATATCGATGGTTAAAAGGCTAAAGGTCATAGGCGACAGTTTAATAACTTCGCATTAGAACGATTTAAAGTTTTTTTTAACTTTAAATTATTTATATTTTTATTTTCGGGCGCATTTTTTTAATTTCAAAATTGCTACAATAAAATCTAAGAAGTTTTTGTTGTAATTACTATAAATACACAATAACATAGCCGTATATAACAAAATTGCTGTCGCTAAATCAATTTAGTGACCAAATTACATTTGGGTAAAAGGTCTTAACAAACCATACATTAAATGTTAGCATTTTGGTAAAACGTTTTAACCTCGTTAGATTTATATAAATGATTTAGTAAAACGTTTTAACCACCTTATTTTTAGATACAAATAATTAGGTTAAACGTTTTAATCACCTTACTTTTAAATAATACAATGATTAGTTAAAACGTTTTAACCACCGGATTAGTAAATATAGGCTAATAGGCTTAAATGTTTTAACATTCTCGTAAAAGAGCTCAAGCGACAATACTTGCTTCTTTCTTTTGTAGCAAAACAGGATAACGACCAATATTAAAAAAAATTGAATAGCAAATTGGTTTATATAAGATTTAATTGTTTTCCCAAATAATATAAACGACAGTTATTTCAAATTATCCTTTATTTTGGCGCTTGGTAGGAAAAAGTGGCTTACAATTTGTTATTTTTCGGTTGACTCAAGCGACAAAAATATCATAGTAGGAAGCTAAAACTTCGCTTATTTATCGCGGAAAAACAAAAAAACTTTAGTGACGTTTAAATAATAAATTTCACGAAATGTGTCGCTTAAGACCTTTTCTCTTTCAAGGGTAGATATGGGATTTTTTTTTATTAATAGCTTTACTCGAAATTTGACTTTGGCATCAAGTTCTTCTTCGATCGAGATGAAAATTAAGCAAAAAAAAAGTAGTCACGTGATTCGCATTATCTGTCAAATTTTATTTTTTTTCCAAAAAATAATTCAAAAGTGGGGTTATTTCTGAAAATATCGAAAAAAGTTATTGGAAAAAGTTTTTTTAAATGCTGTTTCTACCACAATTTCAGCTGCATAAGATAATTTTGATTTTTTACCCATATTTTGTCGTTGTAAACGTGTTTTTGGTGCATCATTGTAATTAATTTTTTGGAAACTGCACTTAAATATGACATAGCTTAATGACAAATTTAAATAAAAGGGTTTTAAATTAAATCGTGGAAAATAGATACCTGGAAAAAGAAGAGAAAACTTTATTAGAACTTAATGTTAAGTTAAACTAAAATTTATTTTCCACTTAATGAACACTTTACCGATGACACTGTGTTCTTTTTTGTCTTAATATTAGGGTGTATTACTTTCAGACACAAACTACGTTTTCAAAAATACTTATTTTATGAAGTTACCTTATAGGTACAGGGTCAAAAACAAATAAACTTTGCATCACATGCGACCAAATTTTAATAGCCCAATTTTGATTTTGTTGAAAAACATACATTTAATATGGCGCTACTTTAAAGAAAATGTATGTGAAATAAAGCATTATCAAAACTAAAAAGTGTTATGTAGGTTGCGTTGAGTCTTATTTTGCAAAAGTGGTGCAATTTACAAAATATTGGTGAAGAATCAATATTATCTTATGCGCCTAATATTTTGCATGTGGGCTAGAAACTGCATTTAAAAAAACCTTTTCTAATAACTTTTTCGATATTTTCAGAAATAACCCCACTTTTGACCTATTTTTTGGAAAAAATTAAAATTTGACAGATAATGCGAATCATGTGACTACTATTTTTTTGCTTAAAACTTTTAATCTCGATGAAATCAAAGTCAAATTTCAAATAAAGCTATTAATAAGAAAAAATCCCATATGATGCGGACTTTACTGGTCACACTGTACATTTATGTTAATATGAAAATTGTCAAAAAATCACAGCAGTAATTTTACATAATAATTTTAAAATCTAATTATAGACATATCGAACATTTCCATGCCTGGTTCTTAGGTTAAGTTTGGTTTGATTTTTTACTGGTTTTTAAAAATGTAGTTTTAATTCTATTTGAACATAACTAACAAGCTGTCGAAAAATTTGGAAGTTTTATACAGAGATGACTTTCCATTTTAATTGTTGCTTTTTATTTGCTATACCATGTCGCTATTAGGAATTGATTCTGACGTTTCGTTTTTCAGGTACCATCATCAGGTATGCATTTTTAAATACGATCCTGTATTTTTATTGCAGTTTCGTAGACCTTGTATCCAATATAATAATCAAATATCAACGTTTTGGACCCAATAACAACTTTTTTAATTTTGATCTTTTTAAAAGGTATATTAAATTAAATGGCTGGAACGTTGCGTTATTTGAAGTGTACTAACATGCCTTTGGAAAATTCTCGGTGCTTCCAAAGATAAAAGACCGTAAATTGTCGTTTGTATATTTTTATGTCGTTATTTAATAATAATATTTAATAATTATATAATAATTTAAATTGTCAAAATATAAATGTTGTAATTCATGGTGAAAAATTGGAATTAGTATACAATTTTAAACATTTAGGGATAATCACTGATTCAAAATTAAAATTTTTTAATTATTTTGAAAGTATTATATCGAAGATTGCCGGAAAAGTAGGTTATTTTAAAAGAATCAGTTCTAATTTAAGTTTGTTTTCTAAAAAAATTTATTTAATACTATTATATTACCACATTTTCTTTATTGTTCTTCAATTTTATATTGTGCTAGGGAGGAAATATTTGATAAATTACAAATTTTACAAAATAAGGCACTGCGGATTATTTTAAATTGTGACAAATATACAAAAATTAATTTTATTTTGAAAAATTTAGATTGGTTGAATGTCAGAATTTTAATTTTTTATTTAGTATGTATGTTTATACATCCTAAAACTGAAAATAATTTATTACCTGATTGTTTAAAAAAAAATTGTTCTTTTAATTATGATCATCATAATTATAAAACATTAGCTTATAAATCTATTTTTTATGAAGGTTTGATAGAGATATAATAATTTTGAAAATTCAATTAAAACTCAAAAATCATTAAAACTGTTAAAAAAAAATTTTAAATTACATTTAAGTAATTAAAAAACAAAATGATACGTAATATTTGCAAAATGTTTAACTTTTCTGTCTATTTTTGTTAAAAGAAGATTGCGTTTCAAAATTAAAAAATAAATCTATAAAAATGAGTTAAAAAAATGTATTAAAAAATATTTAATTGTAGCTTTTTGCTAAATAAAACGTGTACTACTTACTACTACTACTATTAAAAAGATGACGCATAACAAGTTTTAAATTTCGATTTTCACTTTTCATTTCCCATCAATTGGCGTGTCGATATTTTAAGTTCCAAGTTTCGTCTTCTGGGTGCTATCATCAGGTTTGATGTTAAAATAAGCCCTTTATATCTCCCCTTGCATTTTTATAAACCTTGTTCACTTAATTTAAACGCGATATTCGGCAGATTTATAAATAACGGTTTTTAACGAATATGGTCGAAAATACTCGGAATTTTTTTATATTTTTTTAAAGTTATGTTAGTCGACTCGGAATTGTGCAACTTGCCGCCATTTAATACTAGATGTGATAAAGTTTAAAAATGTTAATAATGGGGTCGAATCATTGATATTTAAGTAAAGTAGTATTGCATTATTATTTTATTAGACACAAGGTCTACGAGACAAGATAATAAAAAATACAGGCCTGTATTTAAAAATGCATAACTGATGATGATACCCGAGTGACGAAACGTCAAAATCAGTATCTGATTGCGACATGTTTTAGAAAAAAAAACGGCAATGGAAATGTTGCATTTTGCCATTTCTGTAAATAAAGCTTCGAAAAAATAAAAACTGTAACGCGAATTTTCGGACTGGTGAAATTTTTCATTTTTAGCACGGCTTTCTTTTCCACCCTATACCGGGTGTCCACGGAAGGTAGTTCACCCCTGTAACTTTTTGTTTTTCAAGATAATCGTATCTACAATTTAGGGGATTTGTATACGACATAAAACTGCATTTTTTGACAGGTGACTCAACATTATGGAACTTCCGGTTTAACCGGAAGTGACATAACTTTTCGATTTATAAATGGGACACCTGGTATATTTTTCCTTTTTTTGACTTTAGGGGAAGGTTGCCCATATTGGACCAATTTCCAGATTTCTTATCATAAATCCCGATAATGAAAAATTATTTTTGCGCAATTTGGAAACATTGCCTAAATTGGACCGGTTAAATTTTGGCAATCACGCAGTGGTTCAATTTAAGCAACTACCACGTGTTTTACAAAACCACCCAGGAAAGAAACGAGAAAAACAAATATGGCATGGTAATAGGAGAAATAGAAAGAGAAAAACTTACTTGATAACTTGCATAAAAAAGATTTTGCTTAGAGTTTTATGGTTCTAAGGTAAATTCTTAGGAAAATCCTAAAAATATTAAATTAAAATTGTGTAAATTACGTTTTGCTCTGTACACGTCAACCACTAACGGCCAACTAGTTGAGTTTGTTGCCAATCAAAGGTTCTGGGTGGAAGTATGTTACAGTGTTGCCAGATGATATGGCACTTGTTTAGTTTCGGAGAAATATACTGTGGTCCAATTTAGGTAGCGATTCAATATAGGCAATCTTCCCCTATGTGACATTCTAAATATGTATAACGATGTGTTACTTGTCACTTTTTGTCACAAAGAAAATATTTTTTCCAAATTTATTGTTTTATCTAGAGGGCTATGAATACCTACCTTAAAATCACTTATTACAGTTCTTTAATCTTGGGAAAAAACAATTTTACTATTTTTGGTCCAATACCATGTGCTGTGTGAAATATAATCTTTAAAGTTATATAACTAATTTTTTTTTAAACGGCAACATGGTGGATGGTCGGGTTAAGTAAAAATAAGTATTTTATTACGATTATTTTGATACCAAGCACTAAAAGATTTTAGGAAAGCTGCCATTAAAAAACTTTAAAAAGTTAACTTAGAACTTTCCTAAAATAAAGCATATTTTGAGAATAAATTTAGATTTAGATGCATCAAATAGCCTATCACTAGCAAAACTAATAAGACAAAATCATGCCTTAAAGAAAATTGAATTGAATTGGAAATTGGGCTGGCGCCATGTCAATTTTCTTTAAGGGATTATTTTTTTTATCAGTTTTGCTGGTCACAGGCTACTTGATGCGTTTAAATCTAAATTTATTCTCATAAGAAGCTTTATTTTAGAAAAGTTCCAAGTTAACTTTATAAAGTTTTTTAGTGTCAGCTTTTCTAAAACCTAATAGTGTTTGATATCAAAATAATCGTTATAAAATCCTCTTTTTTCTTAACCCGACGAGCCACCATGTTGCCGTTTAAAAAAATGAGTTATGCAACTTTAAAGGTTAAATTTTACACAGCATATGGTATTGGACCAAAAATAGTAAAATTGTATTTTTCCCAAGATTAAAGAACTGAAATAAGTGATTTTAAGGTATTCATAGCCCTCTAGATAAAACAATAAATTTGGAAAAATATTTTCTTTGTAACACATCGTTATATTTAGAATGTCATATTATGGAGTCAAAAAAAGGAAAAATATACCAGGTGTTCCGTTTAAAAATCGAAAATTTATGTCACTTCCGGTTAAACCGTAAGATACATAATGCTGAGTCACCTGTCAAAAAATGCAGTTTTAGGTCGTATACAAATCCCCCAAATTTTATTTCATTTTCTTGAAATACAAAAAAGTTAGTGGGGGCGAATCACCTTCCGTGGACACCCGGTATAATATTAAAGTGTATTATTTACGTTAAGGGAGTATCATACTATCAATCTGCAATAAACAATCTTTTAAACTCTGCAAATCTGTGATGAGCATGAAGAAAATTTACATTTCACCTAAAGTATGCGCGTTTTGCTATATTGTAGCTTCTTCGGGTGTATGGTCCTAACTTATTTTATTTCAGTACATTAACAAAATGGTCTTGTAATGTGTATACCGGAATTGAGTAATTAGGTATCTAAACCATTTTGTTATTGTACTGAAATAAAATTAGTTAGCACCATACGCCCGAAGAAGCTACAATGTGGCAAAACGCGTCGTGTAAAGAAAAAGTTTATCCATAAAAGTGGAAATTTGACAAAATAAACTGTCTTTCATTGAGTTATACGTGTAATGAATTTCCATCAAGTAAAGGCCTCAACGATTCAAAGTATAAAAATATATACTTACGGTTTAAGTACTCCCTCGATTTTATCCGATATAGTATAAACCATTTTGATAATCGCCTGTCAAAATAATAACAACAAACGGACCGTCACAACACCAGCGATTTTAGAATTCTCGCTAATCTCGACATGCAGGATCAACAGCCGTCACTGCAAATAAGTCTGCATTAGGAAATCATATCGTTTGATTAAAACATATATATTTTACGTCCTTGCAAGCATAATATACAAAAGCATTCCGTTCAATAATAGCCAATATAGTATATTTTAAATATAAGTTTGGTTAGTTTTTGGTCGAAATGTTTGCTAAACCAGTGTTACTAATATAATTGCAAATTAACTATTAAATCACCTAGTAAAGCAAAATATTAATAAATATCAGTTGTCTTTTATTGGCTTAATAATGCATATGTTGCAGGGACGTGCTGTTTGTGAGATTTAAAAGAAAATAAGGAAATTTGTATAAACTATAAGGACAGTAATTACACTTTTTTTTTAAACTTTGCCTTACCCTAACTTCATAACGAAAATATGTATCCAAGGTGGTTTTAAGTTTCTACTCTTTTTATCTTATTTTATAACACCACTAGTAATAATTAGTGCTGCGTATCTACAGGGTGTTACAAATTCAACGTCACCATTGGGATCTCGTAAATGGTTAGAGATACAGCGAAGGTCAAATTATGGCAAAGTTGCGCAATTTGGCGACGATTAACATGCCGTCAAATTTGGAAAATTCCGAGTGCTTCCGAAAAAACCGAAAATTCTTAATCATATTTTATTTTTGGCTGGCTTTATTTACAGAGATGGCAGAGAATTAATTTTACATTTTTATTGCCACTTCTTATTTTCTATAACGTGTTATTATCATAATATAGATTATGATGTTTCGTCTTTCGGCTACCATCGTCAGGTAGGTATGTTTTTTTTTTTAAATACGGACCTGTATTATTTATTGCAGGTCTGTAAATCTATATTTGATAAATTAATAATGTAAGTAATACTACTTTATTTAAAAATCAATGTTTCGACCCCAATAGTAACATCTTCATTTTGTATTATCGTAACCGGTAGAAGACACGCCCAAGAATAAATGACGGCAAAATTGCGTACTTTGGAGGCGACTAACATTTTTTAAATAAATTTAAAAAGTTCCTTCCGAAGACATTCGTAAGTAACCGAAAATTTCAGTTTTTGTTTCTTTTGTGGCGATATCTACAAATATGCCACATAACAACGTCACATCACGTTTGAATTGTATGAAACACACAAAATTGCAAGAAAAAGCTCAATATTTAAATTACACACCTGACGATAGCACCCAGAACGCGAAACGTTGGACTCAAAATTTCGGTACACCAACTTAAATGAAAATAAAATGTGACAATTAAAATGTAAAACTTGTTATGCGTCATATTCGTAGATAACGCCACAAAAAAACAAAAATTAAAATTTTCGGTCACTTACGAATGTCTTCGGAAGAAATCAGAATTCTTTAAATTACGCAACTTTGCCGTGATTTAATCTTTGGCGTGTCTCCTACCTTTAATGATAATACATGCAGGTATTATTGGGGTTGAAACGTTGATTTTTAAATAATAGTATTGCACTATTGATTTATTAAAAATAAGGTTTACAAAACTGCATTAAGCAAAAGACGAAACATCAGAATCAATATTTGATAACAACACGTTGTAGAAATTAAAAAGTGAAAATGAAATTGTAAAATTAATTTTTCGCCATCTCTGTAAATAAAGCCAGCAAAATGAAATGAGTTAGGAATTTTCGGTTTTTTCTAAATATCTTCAGAAGTACTAGGAAGTTTCCAAAGTTTTTTACGGCATGTTAATTGTCGCCAAACTGCGCAATTACCTTCGCTGTTTCTCTAACTGTTTAGGAGATCCCAAAGGTGATTTTCGAATTTGTAACACCCTGTATATGTGAGAACGAAATCACTATAGCAAAAGTGGCATTATTTAATATTATATACTGTAGGTCCTCTTATAGGCTATTAAATATGTCCGTTTATCATCAGGAGACAGAAAATTTATATAGTGCTGATGGTATTAGCCGAAGAGAACCTTAATGGAGCTTTTATGGCATTAAATATTATTTAAATGTCTTACAGAAATATCAATAATTCTGCAAATATTTTTATATAAATGAATTAAAAAATACTCGACACCTTCTCTTTAGAAGGCCTTTTCTTCTACCTTATTTCATTTGATTGTTTAGACATCTTTTATCACATGCTCAGCATGTTTTAACTTTCCTCAATTTTTTTTATATAGAATAAAACGGGGTAATATGGCAACTTAAATTTTGAAGGATCACATTCTAATAACTAACGAACGTAGCTGAAACGTAATGGCTGCACTTTAGCGCTTACACATGTAGGTATGTGTCGTGAGACGCTCGTTGCCGTATTCTCATTGGCAAAAATGTAGCAAGCAAATATGTTCAATGATGCATTTGTGCCATATTACCCGATACTAGGGTAATATGGCTTTGTGCCATATTACCCGATACTATGGGCAATATGGCATCTCTTTGCGGGTAATACGGCAACATTTATTTTTAATTTAAAAATTGTGAATTACAATGATTCATGAAAAAGATTCAAAACTACAAAAATTAAACTGTTTTTACTGTAAACTAATAGAAAACAACATAAACAACAATTCTTAAGCTATTAATGGTGGTAACAAGGAAATTTTAGTTAAATTTCCTGAGTTCATTATTCTCATTAAAGTACGCACTGGGACTTTATAAGTTCGACTTATTTCTCGAACTAACCCTCTACCAATACGAATGTCCCTTACTGCGTTCTGGAGGTCTTCTTCTGACCACTGGGCCCTCAAGTTTTTTGTTATATAAAACAAACAAAAAACACATGAATCATATTATGATATATCGTACCTATCAAGAAAATACTTTGGGTAATATGCCGCGCTAACAATTTTATGTGGCATATTGCCCCCGATTACAACAAAAATATTCTAGCTATAAATTAAAATTAACGCGTACCTAAACCTAAACAACAAATATTACGATGAAAGTTAGGTTAGAAATTCTATTTCCCCGTACATTGGAGATATTTCACTTAAATGGCCAGTGATTCAGTAAACTCGCAATAAATTAATAATAATAATATTATTTTTCGTGGTTCACTTATCGATTATTATGAAAATTTTCACTAAATTGAAAAAGAACCAAACACCGACTGAGACAAGTGGTTCTTCCAGTATTTTCTAACGGGTATATTTACTGCGGCGGTATTACCCATCTTGAGTGGGCTTGGAGCTAAGTGAGGCGTATTACCCGCTGCGACATATTCACCCGTTTTAGTCTATGTCACTTCTACATTTCAATTTTTTTAATGCCATAAAAGCTCCATTAAGGTTTTCTACCATTTTTAAGACAACACATTTTTCTAGGTAGGTACATCACTTAACCTCTCGGAGATAATAACAGAACTATGTTTTTTTGTTTTAAAGATATAAATAGTTTAACAGCGTATTACAAAAAGAAGTATTCAAAGTATTGATAGACAAAGAATGGCTATAAGTTCTTTAAAAATTGTTTAACTGTTCTCATTATAAGGCTGACGAGAACTTAGTTTAGTTTTATTCGGGCTTTTCGGTTTTGTGTGTGGAAATAATTACTTGAATTAATTACGCTTTTGCGACGCTACTGTTAAAACATTTAAATAATAAAAGGTGTTGCGTGTTCCAATTAAATCAATTTATATTCAAATCAATAAAATATAAAACAAGGGTTCTGATGCTAATTGATTCTTTGGATTTTTTTACTGTGCCAATTGAAAGTGAAAATATAATTTAAAAGAAAATGTTTTTGTTTAAAATGAACAAACTTAAAGGCTGTTAAAAAAAAATTTTAAAACGCCAAAGTTAATACGAATTTCTGTGACTGCAGGAAATAAGCTACACATTTCCGAGAAATATAAACAGACTGCTTGTCTGCTGTCTAATAAGATGACGTATTTATTAAATTTGATAACCTTTTTGTTGCAGTCATGCAAGCATTCTAGAATGTTTTAGAGTGGAAAGAGACAAAATTCTGACCACTGCATAATGGCGAATCTAGAACGTTGAGAGGGTACAAGACTTACAGGACTCGCTTGTCTGATAACAGTTTTTACTAAAAAAAATATTTAATATTTAAAACGAAACTGTTTAAATATTACATCTAAATATTATGTCCGTTACTAAAACTAGGAAGCCCAAACTTTTAAAAAGGTATTTATTGATAAACAAATAGTTGTTAACGTCTTTTCAATAATTACACTTTGATTAACGCAGTGAGCCAGTGCTCAGTTAAATGCAAATCATCAAGTTTTATTTTTTATTTTATGTATCTATACCGGGTGTTTCTCAAAAGACCTTCACCCCTATAACTTTTCTGTATTTATAGATATTAAAATGAAACTTTGAGATTATACATAAGAGTCTGCATTTTTTGGCATAATTTTCAATTTGTTAGCACTTCCGGTTTGACCGGAAGTGACCTTAACTTTGATATTTTAAATGGGACATCTTGTATATTTTTACTTATTGGGATTCAACATTCTGAATAAAAATGACACCTCACTTGTAATTTTTTGACGTGTTGTACCATTTTTATGTTTATTTTTTATTTTCAATCTAGAATGCTACAAATTAATGAAATCTGTTAATTTATAGTCAAGTAGTATATGAAAATTAAAATTATGTCATAATATTGTCTTTCTAAGTTTCACAAGCGTTTAAAACATTAAATTTTGTTTTCTTGATGTATCCATTTTTCCAAATAGATCGATGGTGGTTCACTAGGATATTTAAAACAAGCATTTTTTTCCCAACAATTTAATACCATACACTCCTATGCTATTTTAAAATTGACACGAATTAATTTGCCTTATATAAGTCCCAATCGCAAATTTAAAAGCGTTATGCATTCTGTCTCATGTCTTTTCTAAAGAAATATAAAGGCGGCTTTGAAAAACAATGGAATTGTTTTAAATTAAAATTGTAATGTCATTCGTTTTTATTAAACTTACGTTGTAAATCAGATAAAACGGTTAGTTTTACTAGAAATGAACAAATTGATATGCTCCTAATTTTTGGAGTGACCAGAAAAATTCTTCTGAAGCCGCAAGATTGTATGTATTGTATGTTTTGTAAACTAATGACATTACAACTTTAAATTAAAGCTATATAGCTTTTTAAAACCATTACATTGTTTTTCAAAGCCGCTTTTATATTTCTTCAGAAAAGAGAGGGCGGCAATAATGCATAACGCTTTTAAATTTGCTATTGGGATTTAAGGCAAATTTTTAAGTGTCAATTTTAAAATAGCATAGGAGTGTACGGAAGTAAATTGTTGGGAAAAGTGCTTGTTTTTAATATCCTAGTGAACCACCATCGTTCCATTTGGAAAAATGGAGTAAACGTCACGAAAACAAAATTTAATTTTTTAAACGCTTGTGAAACTTAAAAAGTCAATTATTATGACATAATTTTAATGTTCATATTATACTACTTGACCCTAAATTAACATATTTAATTAATTTGTAGCACTCTAGATTGAAAATAAAAAATAAACATAACAATATCATAAGACGTCAAAAAATGACAAGTGAGGTGTCATTTTACTCAGAATGTTATGCCGAATCCCAATAAGTAAAAATATACAAGATGTCCCATTTAAAATACCAAAGTCAAGGTCACATCCGGTCAAACCGAAAGTGCTAACAAATTGAAAAATATGACGGTAAATGCAGAATCATCTCTTATGCATAATGCCAAAATTTCATTTTAATATCTATAAATATAAAAAAGTTATGGGGGTGAACGTTTTTTGAGAAACATCCGGTATATACATATGACGAGTCAAGGGAAAGAAGGATGAAAGCACTGTTTAGGTAGAAAATAACGTAATCAGTGCAAAATATAGACATATATGACACGAGGCACAATGGCTTAGAAATACGGGCTATGCCAGGAAAAACGATGAATGTCTAATCGTCAGCGAGAAACGCTGAAAGTCCACTTTTTCTGTTAGGGCGATTCGGTAATGTTTTGTTGCGAAACTAGAGCAGAGACTCTTGCAGACTAGATAACAACTTTTTAGACTAGTCTGGGTAAGGCAACATCTTTTAAGAAGGAAAACGTCAATCACAACTTCTTTCGTCTATGAAACACACTCCTAAAAAACATTTATAAGAAAACTTGTCAATTTGCGACTAGACCTATTAAAGAACGGCGACTATCAAAGGAAAACCCAAGATGCTATCGTACAATTTTCAATGCAAACTGGCAATCAGTTTGTTGACATCGTCGGAAAGTCTCTCAAAGTAGATGACGATAAAGGGGAGTTTGAGATGCCGGCATTTTCTAATACAGATAAAAATATTATCATTATTGTACATGAACCCCATTAGTAAGCTATTGTTTTTTTTTTGTTTTAGATCCTTTGCCGCTTTCATTAGCCAAATATAGAGACATAGAAAAGCTATGTTAATTTTGTGGACATGAAGCCCAAAACTACCTACGACGCTTGCCATATTAAATATGATTTTATTTTAAAATGACGCTTATTTTGTAACATGTTCAATGTTTGATAATAAATGACTCTTAAAGCCACAAACAGACACTTTTTTTGGGGAGATACAGGGTGTTAACATTTTAATTAAAAAAATATTTTTTCATTGCCATGCCATTCATTGCCACTCTAGATATTTTTATGAAATTTGGTACATGTCTTTTGAGCATCGAAAGGCATTTTTTGATGTAAAATATTTTTTTTTAAATTTTAGCAGTGGCGTCAGTGCGGAGCTTGCATTTAATATTTTTGAAGAAAAAAATGGTGCGCTGCTTTTTCTTTAAATAAAAATTATTTTTGAGATTCCCGTCTAATTTAGAGCAAATTCGGTCTCTAGACTAATTTTCTTACGGTGCACCGTTTTCGAGTAAAAAATAAAAAACATTTTAATGCATATTCCTGGAAACACATACCTAACCCATTTAATTACCATTATTTCGGAAAGGAAGCGTTTTTTTTTTGCTGGTCTCCGGGTATTCTTCTATTTCATTTAAAAACGATTTATTTAATTACCTAAACGAAACCTATTTCTTTGAAAATGTCCTAGTAGGCTATGGCGTTGTTTGGATAATTTTTGTTTTTATTATTTCTGAAACGTGCCATTTTAATTTTTAAACCGTAAGTTGTGTACAAATTAGAGTTTGTAACGTTCAATAGCGTTTTAGATATTCGTTACAGTATTGTTTTACCATGGAAATTTTTACGAATTCTGAAATGGCTGAGATGCATTTCTATGGTCTTGCAAATGGAAATGCGAGAGAAGCCAGACGTCTTTACATGGAGCGTTATCCAAATAGAGTAGTACCTGATCATCGAATTCCGAGAATTATTAAAACCTAAAAGTTCTAAACTCTTGTTAAACCTACTTACCTTTGTTAATTAAATGGGTTATGTGTTTCCAGGAATGTGCATTAAAATAATTTTTATTTTTTACTCGAAAACGGTGCACCGTAAGAAAATAAGTCAAGAGACCGAATTTGCTGTAAATTAGACGGGAATTTCAAAAATAATTTTTATTTAAAGAAAAAGCAGTGGCGCATCATTTTTTTCTTTAAAAATATTTAATGCAAGCCCCGCACGGAAGCCACTGCTAAAATTAAAAAAAAATATTTTACACCAAAAAATGCCCTTCGATGCTCAAAAGACGTGTACCAAATTTCATAAAAATATCTAGAGTGGTTTAAAAATGGCAATGAAAAAATATTTTTCTAATTAAAATGTTAACACCCTGTATCTCCCCAAAAGAAGTGTCTGCCTTTATGTAATTATTTTTAATTATATGTAATTAGGATACTGTTAAAATGTCAGCGTGAATCAAACACTTCATTTTGTATTTTTAAAAAAACAACTTGGGGGTGTTTTTATTAAATTTAATGTTAACCCCCTCAAAAGTGTCTGCCTTATTAATTTTTGTGTTTTGTGTCATTTTAAATTTTGATTTCTCTTTGTTTGCCTCTGAAACAAACACTTTTTTTGGGCAAAATTTTTGGACACCTTTCTCCTATGCGCAGTACCTGGTGTCCCCAAGTAGAGCTAGCCAACACTTGCTTACCTGCTCATCTATCCAGTAGATACTATGACACAAAATTTTGAAGTGCATCAAACACTTCATGAAACGGGTGTTACTAGCTCTCCGACTATACCACATTTCATTTCTCAGCAAAAGAGGTAAGTGTTCTAGTAGTATAGGCAATTTTTGTTGCAAAAAATGCCTGGTGCTAGTACCTGCATTTTCTTCTATTTCATTTAGAATAGCTTCTTCGAATTGTAGTGTTCTAAGAGTACACCTAACCTTTAATTTACAAACACTTGTGGACAGAAATTAATATTTCAAATGCGAACTGACAAAATTAATAAAAATAAGAGATAACCCAAGTAAAGCCAAGGCATACTAGACCAATTTAGAATCCACCAGCGGCTCCCCGAAAAAAGTTCATGGGGAGAAAAGGGGGCATGACCCCTGAAAAAATATCTCCCTGTAGATTCTTAAAACCATTTGATATGCCCAATGATGTAGGTCCTACAGCGTAACCTATATTCCAAATTAGAGCTAAATATCTCCAAAACTGCAGGTGCTATAAAGAAATAACTAAAAAAATTTTGAAATTTTAACACCCTGTAGATCGGCAACGAAGCGTTTGCGCACCTACAGGGTGGCCCTTTAGTGTGGCAAAGTACAATAGCTCCGTTACTATTTCAAATACATTAAAAATATTAATACAAAAGTTGAAGGGCAGTAAGTGACTTATAACGTAAAATTATTTTTAACTCTATAGGGTGGCTCAAAAAAGCGGAACAATAAAAAATGTACTTTTTTCAAATGGAATACCCTGTATATTTTTTCATTTTTAAATTCCACATAAAATTATAATTATTTTTTATTAAATACATTATTAGTCTATACTTTATAGTTTCCGAGATATTGACTCTTGAAAAGTGACATTTTTGAACTTTGACAGCTTCTAGCTTTCTAACAGTACGTCTTAGAGCAAAACGGCTTACATGTCCCTATCTTTAATTTTTATTATCTTCCCAAAAAAATCAACTTCCGGTTAAACCGGATGTTACTCGAAAGCAGGAAATATAGTTGTTCCGGTTTAACTGGAAGTTGATTTTTTTGGGAAGATAATAAAAATTGAAGATAGAGACATGTAAGCCGTTTTGCTCTAAGACGTACTGTTAGAAAGTTAGAAGCTGTCAAAGTTCAAAAATGTCACTTTTCAAGAGTCAATATCTCGGAAACTATAAAGTATAGACTTATAATGTATTTAATAAAAAATAATTATAATTCTATGTAGAATTTAAAAATGAAAAAATATACAGGGTGTTCCATTTAAAAAAAGTACATTTTTTCTTGTTCCGCTTTTTTGAGCCACCCTATAGAGTTAAAAATAATTTTACGTTATAAGTCACTTACTGCCCTTCAACTTTTGTATTAATATTTTTAATGTATTTGAAATAGTAACGGAGCTATTGTACTTTGCCACACTAAAGGGCCACCCTGTATGTTTATATGAATTTTTAGTCATTAAGTAAGCCAAGGAATTACCCCTTTTCGTATTTACATGATATTTAGGAACACCCTGTAGAGTTGGAATAGCTATTTACCTAACAAGTGCGGAAAATGAATTTTTCCGCACGAGCCTGCCGTTCACCGAACGACGCGTAGCGGAGTTCGGTGAAGTAGCCGAGTGCAGGGAAAACATTTTTCGCACGTGTCAGTACAATAGTTTTTCTACAGACGTGTGGAAGTAACACATATTTCAAAGAAATTTAATAATTTTTTATTAACTATAACAATCACATACATAATATGTAACATTAACTAATTCTGAGAAAAAAAGTAATAACTACAAGTTATAATTGATATAGTATTGATTTTGACATAATCGTGCCGAAAAATTTTTCCGCACAAGTGTGGAAAAACCAATTTTCCGCACGGATTTTTGACATAATCGTGCCGAAAATTTTTTTTCGCACTAGTGTGGAAAAACCAATTTTCCGTACGGATATCAGTGCGGAAAATTGATTTTTCCACACGTCTGTAGGAAAAATTTATTTCTTGACAACATGGTGAGGGAATTGCCAAAACATAGTCTTGGGATACCGTCCGAAAAAAGGTAAAAAAAATTTTCTATTTCACGTTCATAATAAGCTCAGTACGATACGCATTTGCGTATCGTAATGAAGCTATTTTGATACGCGTTTTTTCTTTATTTGATGTTGGTAACATTTAAATGTTTTATTTCATTGACTTGCGCTGCCTTTGTGATTTACGAGAAAACCCATTTTTTGCAAAGGAAAAATAGGTTGATAACTTACTTTTTTATTCTGTGTGGATAACAGTCATGTATGTTGGTTGCATAAATCTATAAATCAATATTTTGTAGATGCTTCAAGCTATCATTTTCTGCCAAATCCTATCCAAAATTCAATCTACTAACCTTCCGATGTCGATTTTAACTTCAACTTTATTTGAATTTTCCATCTTCCCTATACTAAATTGCAATGCCGTGAAGTAAAATCACGTCTTTTGAAATTCGAAAAAAAGTAGCAAAATCTCCCGAATTTCCGAACGCTCTGTATATGTACCGAATGTACAATAGGTTGGGCCGTTTTTATTATTTTTTATTTTTCCGGGGGGCTTATCGCGAAAAAGGTGCAAAACGATTTAAAACTAACGTGTGCAAAATAGTATTCCATTCTGATAAGTCCTTCTGCCTCCGGATTGTAGGCAAAGTTTCGAAATTTTTGCGTACCCACTAAACCACTAAACCACCTAACGTTTATGAATTCTGAAATTATGTTTTGTCTTTTTTATTTTTCTAGTAGATAAAGAAAACTAATAAAATTGTGTTTTATTTTATAAATATATATTGTTTGTCCGTGGTTTCCTTGCTGTTATGTTTTAAAAAAATTCGACTTTTTTTATTAAATTCGCTATTTTCAAAGCCAATCCGGAGGCATAAGTTGAAATCCGACCTCAACCATATTTTACGTGCGCTCTAAAGGTATCATGAGGAACTCTTTTCGCGATGAGCCCAAAGGAAATCGGGCAATTTTTTTTTTACATATAAAACGGCCCAGCCTAATGTACAAGGATCACACAACGTATTCCGTCCAATTTCAAATCTCATATCGCTAAACTAACTTTAGAATCTCGTGGTGAAAATGGGTCAATAAATCAAAAAATTACAGTTTGCAAAATAATTTTTGTTGACCAGAGGCTACTATGATAAAAAATAGTATTACCAACATTAAATTTAGACATAAAAATTTACAAAATTTGAAGGATTTATTTTTTCTTAAAATGTATTTTTCTTGATTATAAAAGGTGAAATAGAAAAAAAATGTATAAAGCACATATTTCATAAGGCGTTTTAGCGCACGTGTCAATAAAAAAACTCGCCACTTTGTGGCTCGTTTTTTAAAATAGACGCTTGCGCTAAAACCGCCTCTTATGAAACATGTACTTTAATATACTATTGTTTACCTTCTAAAAATGTCGCCACCATTTTTGGGTTGGCCGCGTTGGCTTTGCAAGATAATAGAGGATAAAGGAAATGTGATAGTTGTGAAAATCCCTGATAGTAAAAACAATAATACTTCAAGAATCTTTATAGTATCCAATGAAAGAAATAAGGGATATTATTTAGAACTCTATTATATTAAATTGCGAAAACCATGGGGCATTTTTTTGTGCAGTATAGACCAGAAGCATGCAGTATTCAATGTGTTGGAATAAATTAATCCGGTAAAATGCTATTGGAAATAGTTGCATATTATCCACAATTTAAGAATCCAGAGCGGTATACAGGACATAGTTTCCGTCGCGTTCCTCGGCTACCATGTTGGCGGATTCTGGAGCAGGAATCACTAATATTAAGCGACTAGGAGGCTGGAAAAGGACGACTGTCGCCGAGAGCTACATTTGTCGATTTCGACAAATCAACAAAAGTGCATGTGGAATAAAATATTGGCCACGAACTCTCATTCTATAAATCAACCTTAATCAAGCCAAAATGTTAACTGCCCTTTTGCGCTAAATAAACTGACCGGATCTGCAATCAATTTGCAAAATGTTAATAAGTGTTGTTTTCTGATTTACTTATAAACAAATAATTTAATTTTCTATGATTATGTAATTTTTATTTAATAGTTCTTTCTTTCAAGATTATTGAATAAATTTTCATTTTTGTTGTTATCTGATATGAAACTCGTAGGGAAAATTTTGTCCTAATACATGCGCAAAGTGCCTTTTCCGCACTCTTGTAATATGTTGATATTTTATTATACAGTGTGTATCAGCCAAATGGAATAAATTTGATAATAAATACATGGATTGGTATTTCTAGTTGCGCATTTTCTTCAATAAAATCTTTTTATACAGGGTGTGTCATGTAATAGTGGCCAATACCAACTTTCTTATTTTAAATGCAATACCCTGTATATTATTCAATTTTTGGATTCTTCAGAAAATTCTAGACATATTTCATGTACAATATCCTATACCTAATTTTAACTGTTTCGGAAATATTAAGTGTTTTCAGATTTATTGCATTTCAGCGTTTCTTTTTACTGATATAAAAAAAAAGTTTAAATAGTTTTGTTTCCTTTTGTTTAAAACTAACTCCTGACCTTAGCGAATTGTTGTCTGTCTGCATGACAGTAGTTGTCAGTATTCTTGTCGTTTGAATTTCGTTAACTGCATATTAGCAAAATGGTTTATTTAACAGAAATGCACAAAATTACAATTCTACAGATAAATAATTGGTTATGGAGATAAAACACGGACACAAATGGAAGTTGCTCGCTTATTTCATGAAAAATGTCCAAATTTGCCGCCTATAACTTAAGGGAAAATAAGTAAAATAGAAAAACAGTTTCGCTAGCTTGGACATGTAAAGCAGATAGAAAAAGTAGCTGCCAATGCAATAAGTGATGATATTATACCAAATTAGATATTATGCTTAAGTTTGAGGAAAACCCACATAATTCTAGTCGAAAAAGAGCCCCAATATTCGGGTTTGTTCGTTGCCCCATTCATCGATTATTCGAACATTACAAGAAAATATATCCCCATAATAATACCTACTCATGAGCTCATGCACTGAGGAAAATCACTCAATACAAGTATTTTTTTGAATATATGTGTATTACCACAAGAAAAAATCCATTTATCTCTAAAATATTTCGTTTAGTCGTAATCAAGGACGTTTTTTTGACAACAATATTGTTACGTGTGCTCAATGCTTTTTTATGGTAACAGAATATCATATAACCATAACAATATGTATCCAATAAAGTGTTTTTAAAAAGTATTTTTTTAATTCCTATAAGGTTATCTTATTACCACAAAAATAAAAATAAAAACTAACCAATCTTTTATACCTATCTAAAATATACCTTTTAGGAACTAAACAGTTGCTTTTTTAAGATATGGTGAAATCGTTTTGGTTCATTTTATTGCCATTTGCAGTGTTGTTAGTTTGTTTAGTGGTTGGTGGATTATAGTTTATAGTGGATGTTGGATGGCCATTGATTTGATAAATTTTTTATATTTTAATAATTTCATATAGGGTGGTGTACTTTTAGTGCAACGTTATATAATAGGTGTTGTGGCGGTGTGTCCCCAAATTCAGGTAGGTACAATTATTTTACGAATAATTATATTTATTAATTAATAAGTAACTCATGTTTATCACATTACTCTACTTAGGTACCTACAAAAAATCGTTGACTTAGGTGAGTCTTTAAATTTTGTTAGGCGAGAAATTAATTTTTTCAGAAATACAATACAAATTTAGGGGATAGCATCGGAAAACAATCTGACTTTTTGAGATATTTCTTCCCCGTTCTAAATTTTGCAATGCAAAATCGCATTTGTTAGGTTTTCTGATACCTATTAATAAAAAAAAAGGCTAAAAAGGGTCATGTTCCTAGCAGTTTGTTACTTTCAGATCAGTCAGATCCCCCCGTTATTAAACAAAGTTTAACATACAATTTTTATCAAAAATACTGCCCTAATAAGTGCAGAACGGAAACTTAATGGCGGCCATGATCGGAATGAATTAAAAAATATAAGTAATAAATATAATTATTAGTAACATAATTGTACCTACCCGAATTTGGAGACACACCGCCACAACACCTATTGTATAACGTTGCACTAAAAGTACACCACCCTATATAGAATTATTAAAATTTAAAAAATTTTATCAAATCAATAGCCAAAAATCCACTATAAACTAATCCACCAACCACAGCCATTTTGGCGAAGCAGCTAAAAAAAGGAATTTAGTAGTAGCTAGGTGGACTAGCTACAATAAAAATAAAAGTATTTTATAGCTGGCTGATTCTTTTTAGGATTAAAAACCGATACTTTTCTAACTACACGACCTCAATTAATCACAAAATCATTTTTGTTTACCACTGCATTATATATTTTTTATAACAATAGAGTTGTCTTTTAACAGCAAAAGAATATTATTTAAAAAACGACCATGTTGAGGTTAAAAAGTCATTTCAAAAAAAAGAACCTTGTAGCTACAACATAGTTGTTTTTTCGGCGCCTATTTAATGCAGATTTCTTGCTACTGCGAATGGATTTCTAGCTACGGCTAATAGAGTTTTCTCTCAGTGTGGAAGACGATTTTGATAGGAGAACCATTTGGCTGATACACACTGTAAGTAAAATTATTATTTTAATTCACTACATAATGATGCTAACGACTAATCGCGAATAAGTATCAGGGTATGCCACAAGAATGTCCTTATACTTCTATGGTGATGGAAATCCACCTCTGTAGCAGAGTCGTACATAGGATATTCCTTACAAAATAAAAAAATTATTGTTCAGAACATTCTGCAAAGCTCTAATACCTCACATAGAAGCACTGAGCAGTGTTCAACATCAACAGCAGTAATAGTGTTAGAGATCTTAGAAGATGCTCCTAGTCTACCAACGCTTTATTAAACATTTTAATGGACGTTGTGTCAGTTTTTTTTACATAAAAATATAATAAAGCAAGTGTTTGTATCTAATACTTTTTACCAATTGTGGAATTTTTTTTTAACTTTTTATTTTTTATTTAATATGAAAGGAATTATTTTTAACTTTAATAATAAAAATATGTTATTAATAGAACAGTATTGTTTAATTAAGTAGGAAAAACAATACCTTTTAAAAATTTAAGTCACGAGTTAAAAGTCTAACCTTAAAATGTGTTTTTCAACATTTTAATTAAAATGGACGAGGCGGGTGTATGTATATTTTCTTGATAATATGACGAACTGAATACATTTTAATTATTGTTTAGTTAAACTTTTCTTATCTATAAAATTTATCAAACTTTTTTTTTCCAGAGGAGATGTTTTATTCTATTTATCCGTACAAATTCTAAGAATTATGAAAACAGAACTTACGGTATAAAAAGTTCATCCGAAATAACAAACTCGTGGTTTAAGCTGTTACACTACTAAATTGGTTAGCTTGAAAAATGCTACTATACCTACAATCGTTCAAAGATACACTAAGGTATTTACAAAATCATAAACGTTTACTATGATTAGAAATATTTTAACTTCAACGCTAAACATAAAAAGATGATACTTAGAAAGATACAACACTACACTGTAACAAACGCATATAGTTAAAATGTAGTTAAGTTGACCACAAGATAACTATGGACATTTAATTTTTATTAAGTAATTTTTTCCCATAAAAGTATTAATAACCAAAACTAGTGAATTTATCCCAGTAGCGGATCCAGGATTTTGCTGAGGGGGGGGGGGGGCGACTAAGTTTTAGAAATGAAGCGCCATAGGCGAAAAATTTTCGCGACCACGCCCAAAATCAAAAATTCACTCTGAAAAGAAATGTTAAAAATAAGTTAAACTAAAAACTGTAATATCTACCTACCTACAAAGAGACGAGCAGGATAGTGTCGGGAGAAAAATTTTCTTGATCACGCCCAAAATTTCTCAAAAATTCACTATAAAAAACTGTTAAATATAAGTTAAACTAAAAACTCTTTTTTTATAAAGTTCTACCTTAGACATAAACTAGCTGAAAGATTATTTGGGAAATTTTCTGAAAAACTTAAAAAAAGATTTTTATTCATTAAGTCAAAAAATTGTACCTAATTCATGCAAATCTGAAAATCTTAGTTCAATCTGGCGTTTTGTAGTATCTAAAATATCATTGAAAAGCTGCTTATAATGAAATTTCTGCGAAGGTCTGCGTGTTTGGTTTGTTTTAATTTTAATGTTGTAAATGCAGCACCCTAATATTTGCCGCCCTGGGCTACAGTCCTTACAGCCCCCCCACCTAAATCCGCCGCTGCTACCAGTTAAGCCATATGCATTTATCATAAAATAACAGTGTTGATCTTTTCTTTTATTTTTAAAACATGACAATAAGTTTATTTATATCATTAGCTGGCTTGTTTTATAAAATATTCTATTATTTCTATTATTAATTATGTGAAGTTGAAATTAAAGTTTTTCTTATATTTATTTCACAGGAATTCGCGAATGACGTATTTGACTTTAGGTGTGGTTAAGAAGGCTCAGGGGGGGGGGGGGCGAAACCCCCGTCGCCCCTCCCCTAAATCCGCCGCTGATTTATCCTTAATATAGTAGATAATATAGTGTCCACATATCGGACAAGTGTGTAACTGTTTTTTATACTGGAATACACAGAGATCCAAGCACAATGGATTAATGGATACCCTGGTGCGGGTAGGCCATGACGGCCGTTTCGTCTTGTTAGGACTCAACGGACAGTCATAACCCAAGCAATCCCAACAACAGCGGTTAAGATGCATTAAAAGCCTTTTACAAAATTAAAGCGGTCATCAATACACCGTAGCGCCATTCCAGCGGAATTAACTCCGCAATACAAAAGACAGTAACTCTGGTAATAATCGAAAGGTAGACAACTAAATGAACCACGAAGTGCATCACAATCCAGTATAGGAAACGCTATTTGCGTTTTCATCGAGACAGTCTGCAGTTTTGCAGATTAGAAACAGATCACGCAGCGGCTCCCACTAGAATGCGCGCAATCCGTTTAGGAAAAGCCATAAAAATGTTTAGAAGATAGTGTCCGCGAAAATAATTAAAAGCAAATAATTGTGTCGCTACGGTGTATTGATGGCCGATTTACTTTTGTAAAAGGCCTAATACATCTTACCGCTGTTGTCGGGATTGCTTGGGTTATGGCTGCCCGTTGAGTTCTAACAAGGACGAAACGGCCGTCGTGGTCTACCCGCCCCAGGGTATCCACTGTGATTGAATCCCTGTATAATCAAATATAAAAAACAGTTACACACTTGTCCGTTATGCCACAATTATTCGCTTTTAATTAATTTATTTTATATTAAAAGCCGCTCTATAAGTTCAGGGTTGCCAGTACTGTATAAATGCATTAGCACTATCATCAGTTGCGGTCGTTTAAATGATAAACTCACGAGTACAGCTGGTAATTATTTAAATAAAAATTCCAGGCGCAATACCAAACAGGAAAGGTACGGTAATATATCAAATACTTTTTTACTGTGTAGAGTTGTAATGTTCATAATGATCATAAAGATAACACAGATATACATTCATAAGTACCTTTTGTCTGGTGTAGACGTCTTGCACTGAGGGAAAATTGTATTAGCCGTAGCTAGAAATCCATTAGCCTAGTAGCAAAAAATCTGCATTAAATAGGCGCCGAAAAAACAACTCTGTTGTAGCTAGGTACTAGGTTAATTTTTTTTGAAATAAGTTTTTAACCTCGATATGTTCGTTTTTCAAATATTATTTTTTTGCTGCTGAGACAACTCTATTATCCTAAAAGAATATATTATGATGCAGTAGTCAAAAATATATTATATTACTAGCGTGTACCCGGCATGCGTTGCAACCCGCTGGTATAAATACAAACCCGATATATTAGTACCCGGCATGCCACTTTCTGAAATTGCACCCGTGCGAAGCCGGGGCGGGTCGCTAGTTATACATAAAAACCTTCCCCTTGAATCACTCTATCTATTAAAAAAACCGCTTCAAAATCCGTTGCGTAGTTTTAAAGATTTAAGCGGACATGAAAGGGGACAGACGGGCGACAGCGACTTTGTTTTATACTATGTTAAGATTTATAAAAAAATATGATTTTTTGATTAATTATTGAGGTCATGTAGTTAAAAAAGTATTGCTTTTTAATACTAAAAATTTTCTGCCAGCTGTAAAAAAATATTTTTATCATTGGTAGTCTACATAGATACTATTAAAGTACCTTTTTCTGATCTATTTTTTTTAGGATTAGCCCTCAGTGACGTATTCGCTATTTTATTAGATTTTTTACTTTTCTTTAGCCAAATTAAATCTCTGAAGTTACAGTGACGTTTATTTTTAGAAAATAAAGTAAGGAAATCATAATAAATAAGAAAATGGCGTAGAAATTCTTACCTAAAGAAACATATCAGTTGGGATAAGGCTTAGGTACCTAACAATACACAAAAATTAACTACAATGTTTTTTATATCAAAACATTTATTTTTACAACCACGTAAAACCAAATATGATAAGTTTCTATGATAAAGTATGTTAATAACAACAGAGGATCAAGTTTATGGTTAATTGTAAAATAAACCTTGAATATAAGGACACAGCTACACAACATTTATATCACGAAACACAAAATTAGGTTTGCAGTCATGCACCTCGCACTTATACTAAAAGTACACCATACCATCAGACATCAATCACCCACCAACAACGACAATCAAATAATATGTTTTGAATTATCCGTGAAACTTAAACCACGCGGAGCAATGACAAATCGTTATTTTAAGTTCGTTCGAGTTTGTTCAGTTGTAGTAAGGGAAAGACTATATTATAGCGCTCGCTTAAAGCTACTAACTATTTGGTTCCTAAAAATTATACTTTAGCTATAAAGAGAGGGTTTGTTTTTTGTGACAATTAGATAACCTGGTAGGAATTAAAAAATCATCTATTAATAATATTTTATGCGATACATATTTTAATGGTTAAACGGTATTTTGTTACAGGAAAAAAATAACGAATTGGCGCAAAATATGTTGTCAAAAAACCAACCTCGTGTGTATCTAAACGAAATATTTTACGGATTAAAGGATTTCTTTTTGTGGTAACCCTAACAACAGTGTGGATCAATAAAACAAAAAATCAAATCATAAGAATAAAGAGTTATTTGACATCTTGTATATTTAGACCCTATTTTGCGCTTACTTTGACTCCTAAGCATACGTAAAATACATTTTTAAATAGGAAAAAGAAAGTATTTTCTTGCTCTCCTTTGACAACGACCCGCAAGAGCCGAAACACGTGTCAGGAAACTGATTAAATTTGTGAAACATAACAAATAGTTATTATTTTTACGTCGTGTGCAATGAAACAACAGTTTCACCAAGCATGTAGCCCAACACAAATTAATTATATATAAGATAAATAAAGTTAGTTGAATGATGCTACTGTATAGTAATACGACTATTATCGGAGTTATATATTAGAGACTTTTTGCACTTCTTAAATTAATATCAGTTTTTAGCTCCGTTATGGTTAACTTTATTAAACATAAGGAGTAGCGCCACTGTTAAAACCAGAGATTTTGCAGCGCCTACGTTCTGTCTGTGGTTATTAATTTGGCGCCGGAGCACCTAAACAAAATAAAATACCTAACCTAACAATAATTTGATTAAGTTGTATATTTTAAATTTTCCTGTTGGTCTTCGTGTGTATTTCGTTGTGTTGTCATCATATTATAGTCGGATCTGATCTTACCGTGCGGGTCATACGATTCAAGAAAGACATACTTTCAGTTTTTGTTTTCTTTACTTTCGTTTAATTTTACCCTCTAAATAAAATACGTAAGATAAATGAGACATACTTATTCCATTTTGACATGAAAAAAAAAGGATATGTATTTACTTTCCAGCGATTCTAAAAAAGCTTATAATAGCACCAGCTACGTTTTATTTTAAATATGCCAGTTTGTGACTTTGACAGTTTGTGACAAAATGAAACAATTTTCTGGGTTTTTGCATCCCCAATCAAAAAAAATGGTACTTAATCTGATAAACTATTTCGAAAATGAAAGAAAAAGTGGAAATTCGCCAACCAATATTCAGGAAACAGTAGCCAAAGCACTGGGAATTAGTTTAAGGACTGTGCAGAAAATTGTGCATGAAACAAAACATAACATAATACCCAAGAATACTAAAAAGTGTAAACGAAGAAATCCAAAGACTGAGGATTTAAGCGAAAATATTAAAATGGGAGTTCGAAATGTGATTTACGATTTATACAAATCAAAAACCAATGTAACTCTTCCAGTTTTACAAAAAACATTAAAAATTCGGGGTGTTTTGGAAATTGGACTTGAAGCGTTATCAAAATTAATAAAAAATTTAGGTTTTCGCTATAAAAAAGACTGTAACCGAAGATTTTTATGTGAGCAGCCACAGATAGGGAGTCAGCGTATTCAGTTTTTAAAAAAATAAACGGACAATGACAAATCGAAATTTAGAAAAGTGGTATTTTTAGACGAAACGTGGATATTTTCGAATGGAAGTGGTTCAAAATCTTGGCAAGATGAGTCTGTAAAAAGTGTTAAAAGGAAAAAGGGGTGCGGTACGGGAAAGCGTTTTATTATTTTGCATGCCGGTTCTGCAACAGGATATGTTGCAGGTGCGAGTTTAATTTTTTCTTCAACATCAAAAAGTGCTGACTATCATGATACTTAATATGAATTGCGAAATGTTTGAAAAATGGTTAAAAGTTCAATTGATACCAAATTTGGATGCTCCGTCTTTAATTGTATTAGATAATGCATCATATCATTCAATAATTTTAAATAAACAGCCTACTTCATCTTGGAGAAAAAGTGATATTTATGAGTGGCTGGAAAAACACAACCAAAATCCTTTACCAAATATGCTTAAATCGGAACTCCTATCAATAGCAAAGTCTCTTAAAAAACCCAAAATATACGCGGTAGATGAAATACTGCGTGAATATGGTCATGAGGTTCCACGACTGCCGCCATATCATTGCCAGTTTAACGTAATAGAATTAATATGGGCTTATGCAAAGTCTTATTATGAAAAACATGTAGGTGATGGTCTTAAATCCGACCAAGTACAAATAGTTTGGCAAGATTCGTTAGATCATGTTACACAAGAGTACTGGAAGAAATCGGTGGAACATACAGAAATATTAATAAGGGATTGGTGGGGTCGAGAACAAGTACTAGATGTCGAAGTAGCGCCAATGATAATTGCTCCATTTGAAGACGACTCAGACGACGAGGACTTTTCAGATTTTATAAGTGACGATGAGAGTTTTTAGGCTATAATGATAAACGGTGTTTTTCGTTTACATTTTTTAGTATTCTTGGGTATTATATTATGCCTTTTTTTCATGCACATTATTCTGCATAGTCCTTAAACTAATTCCCAGTGTTTTCATTACGGTTTCCTGCATATTGGTTTGCGAATTTCCACTTTTTCTTTCATTACCGAAATAGTTTATCATACTAAATGCCATTGTATTTTTAGGTTTAAGTAGTAAAATTGTTAAAATAAATTGCACTGTTTATTATTGTCGTTTTTAATTAAAGGGTACAGTAGGTATATAATTAACGATTATATAATTTTTTTGTAACTTTTTCAACTCCCCTGTACGTAACTTTTACAAAACTAATAATATTAGGTATATGTGGCTATATTCGCGATAGCTAAAATAATGAAACTATTTTTCCTTCCTTCGGTATATTTTTAAATAATCTCACAACATTTTGATAGCCTCTGTGTTGTCTGATTTGACGCATATGATTAGTGACCTTTGGACCCGCACGTTAAGACCAGATCTGACTATATCTAGATTTCTAGTTGTTTAAGCTTAAAAAAATGGAAGACGCCCTAGATAACCTTATCAGAAGGGAGGGCCGAGAACCAGATGGGTTTGACCATAACTCAATAATAATTGTATACCACAAATAAATAAATTTTCTTTGATATCTGCCCACACAGCTGTATTTTCAAAAGGGTTTTGCCCTGCAACTTCTCGAAGGAGATTTAAATCATCTTCTTCAGTAAAACGAAGTCTTCGTTTTATAGGCATAAGGATATTTCTGGGTAGTGGTATTTGCATACTTAAAATGAATAAACTGAGAAAGACACACCCTAAAAAAACAGAACAAAGACCACCCGTCACTCTCGGTACATTAATTCAAAGAACAAAAAAGTATAAGCATTAATTTGAAGAAAAACAGTGCCATTTAATTTCGTAAACAATAAAAAAAAGTAAGGTTAGGTTGCACCAAAAGCAGGTGTGCCAGATTGAGTCCAATGTATAATTCCGTAAATATATAAAAAAAAGAAAAATCTACCCAGTACACCCAGGTCCATTTGATTTCTTTCAAAGAATCCACTTTTCTTGTTATCATCGTTTATTGCCATGTAAAGCTACTATTTGCTTTGGATTTTAATTAATTGCTTATCACAATTTTGATTCATAGCAATGATGCTTTATAACTTTTGTATGTTCCGGCAACCATGCAGCTTAAGCATAACCGTAAGGATAACGATAAGCTCTTCCTTATCCTTCCGTAACTAACGGAGTCCGTTATGGTTATTAACCATAGCGGATCACCTTTCTGACATTGCGCATGCTCAGAATAACCATAACCACAAAAGAATGACGAATTAAGAGGTGCAAAAAGTCTCTATTGTTTTATTGTCGATGTCGTAGCAAAAAATATAGTTTCAGTTAATTGTAATGTAACTGATTGCTTTAATATAAACAACCTTAGCGTAATTAAGCAACTAAGTAAGCTGAGTATTCTTATTAAAAATGTATTCTATTATTCTAAAATAATATTATTTCATATTAATTTATCATACCAACCTATTGTACTTTAAGACGTTACCAGCACATTTTTTATTTATATTATAACATAACTAACGTAATATTAAGACAGTACACACCCCTAACTGGTGTGAAGTTAAAAGCTCAGTTAAACGTCTTCTTGCTTGGTTTGGTTAATAAAAAACCATAAATACACATTTTGGCAAAGGGGACAAAACCAAATATTAATCAAATTCAGATGAACAGTACCTAATGCTTGTATAATTTGATTTATGATATAATTTCTAAGTAATTACGCGCGATTCTTATCTCATACATGCTTTTCCGGAAAGCTACTTTAATTACCAAAACAGTCCCGAATAAAATACGAGGCTGGATTAAAAGTCCCCGGTATCACATGGCATTGATACCGTGCGAGCAAAAATTATTTGCATCAAAGAGGGCCTTGCATCTAAGGAAGTAATGCTTAGCCGTAGAGCTTAATACCTGTTGAGTGTCAGTAACTACCTGAATTAATAATCAATCAGTTATTCCGTAATCTTCGACAGTCGTTACAAGTAATTTGATTCATCGCTAAATTTTTCCAATTTCTTGAACAATTCATGCAATGGGCTTTACGGAACAGCACAAAACATTCATGGTTGAAGCGTATTTTCGAAACGGAGTAAATGGTGAGTGGCAATACAATCCGGGTTTGTGCATGGACGATTTTCACGAACATTTTCCTAACGTTGCTTTTATTGCTGGGGATTTGTATCATTGCCTGAAAAGAACCGTGGCTTTGTTTAGGGAAACAGGTTCTATACAACACAAAAAAGGAGCAGGAAGACCATCTGTAAGAACAGAAGAAATTGTTGCAAACGTTCGTGAAATAATGCAAAATAAGCCAACAAATTATATAAGAAGCCTGTCCCAAGAAGTGGGAAGATCTTATGGAACATGAAGGAATATTCTTAAGAAGAAGCTAAATTTATTTCCTTATAAAGTGCAAGTATTAGAATTTTGTAAACAACAAAAATAAATTTGTATTTGTCTACTTATTTTATTACTCCTTAGTTTGGCATATCATGTCATAATATGAATTTAACAAAATTTTAACCTACATTTGGTTAGATATAATATCGTCCCCATATCATTGTGATCTGAACCAAGCCCTACGTTTTTTTAATCCAAGCCCTCTTTGATGCAAATAATTTTTGCTCGCACGGTATTTAAATTTCTCTTAGGCTGTTGTTTTAGTTGTCCAAACCACAAAAATCCAAATTATCTGTCAATTAGCTTGCTTTTCATAAGCGCCAATACGCAAAAAACGAAAAATTTTGGATTTTTTAATTTTAGGAAAAAAAGGGCTCCGCTCATTCTTTTTTAATTTTAAGCCTAAAACACGCCGCATCGTAGCTAAGTCACCTGTCATTTAAGTTGAAGTCTAGTCTATTTTACGTAAGATGTTGGCGACAGAGACAGGACTCGGCTAAGGTCTTTTACCATCGCATTCACCATAATTATATCGTCGGTCTTATGGCATAAGGCTCTATCTCGTTTTTTGCAAGTTTTTAGGAGAGCAATTTAAAGAAAACTAATATCTTTTCGCCAACAGAATACAAAGAACTATACCGATTTTCGCTATCTTTTTTTGAAATTATGAAGAACAAACCATGTAAGTTTTTTCTGAAATACCACATTTCAAAATAGAAATTAACATTTGGTTGTAATAATGGTTTATGTGAGATAGGACCTTTTGTAAAGACACTAAAAATGTTATTGGTATCTTTTGGTCGAGATGGGCCCTTTGAAGTAGAAATAAATAAAATTACCTATTTTACGCATGTTTTTTATATTAAGTAAAATACAAAACAGTAAAAAATAACAAAAATAAAGAAAAACTCAATTTAATATTTAAAAAACATGATTAAAAATATTATTTTAAAACGAAAACAGAATAAATTCGGGAACAAATCGAATTTATTGTCATTATTTTAACATAAAAAACGAAAAATGTAGGTATCTCTACAAAATTTAAATCTTTATTATTACAGTAAGAAAATACGACAAAAAACTTTTATTTTATTTTTGAGTATGTGGTATATGAGCGGTAAAATAATTTATCTTCAGGCGAAGAAATAACAGGCTTAATGCCAGAACAAAGGGACATTAGATTTTCATACTTTAGCATAGATATAAGCCTTTGCTCTTTATTTAATTTTTTGACCATTAAACAATGTAGCATTTGCCTTTTTAAAGACATTGAACGGTATTGTTTGTCTACGTGGCTAGTTTTAAAAAATATTTTATTAGGATCTTCCTTTTTTACAAAAAACTCAGATACATTCGACCATTTAAATTCATTTCCGGTGTCATCCGATTTTATAGATTTGATTCTTAGATCTTCGCTTAATTTTTTATAATCTAAAAAGCATCATAATTTAGAAGGTAAACTTTATAAGGCTTGTTTTGCCTTGCCAAGCGAAATACTGGAACCAACTGGCTGGAAGTAAACAAATCTCCAGCTTTTTTTATAGCGTACGTAATTGCACTATGGGAGAGTCTCCTTCACTCTGCCCATGGTTAGGCGAAAAAATCTAAGACTTATTTCCTTTAAGTGTTTTGACTGTAAAACCGTATACAAAAGAACAGTTGCCATAATTGAATTTTTATTTTGCCCGCCACAACCATAATATGCAAATAACTGGGCGGAAGAAATATGTTTTTCTTCGTCGTATTTTTTTAAGATCATTACAACGGCAGTAGAAATTTCATTAGATCCGCGACCAGTAGAACATTCATGCCAAGTTAGACAATAACAATCACGGTGGGCAAAGTCGTATATCGTAAAATTAAACACAGAAAACCTACGTTTATAAAAAACCGCATTGTCATTAGATATAGGTAATGATATTACCTGTTGCAAATCGGAACAAGCGCAAAAAAACTTTGGATCAATTTTAGCCGCACTTATAAAATTTTCTTTAAGTTCATGAACTGCTTCTTTCTCTACTATGTGTTTATCGTAAATTTCTTTTATTTTTATTTTTTCCACGACGACAGCGATGTACACCTTTTACAAAAAAAGCACCGACATAAAAATTTTTCAAGAATCGCATCGAATGGAGCCCCCGAATTCATCCTTGTTCTGTTTCTAACCCTTAGATATAAACAAGGAACAAATACTTTATTGAGCGCTGTCGTATAATTTCGGAATTTGTACTACTACAACAGTGACGGGCCTAAGTCAAGATTCTATCGAAAATTGTCACAACAAAAAGCCCTATCTCAAGATTCGCCTTTATGCTGTAATAAAACTGTTTATATTTCGAGATAGGGACAAGTGTTTTGTCGCTTTTATAAAGAATTAAAATGATTTCAAGATAGGACCATTGGCTAAAAACAAGTATACATTAAAACAACATATTCTATGACGCATTTTGGCCCTATCTCGAGATTGGGCCTTATGTCATAAGACCGACGATATTATATTATATTTTATTAGCAGAATGGCTTGCAAAAATACAGCGTTCATTTTATTTACAATTAAAACAACGAACACAACGTGCGATAGATTAAAAGTTATGGCGTTATTCATTGGTAAAACATAGAAATACATTTGACATGCACTAAACCTGCCAATGGAAAACGCTATGAACAACCCTGATAACATGACAAGAGTTTCGCAGCACAAATATTGTAGCTACGAGCCAACCAAGCGGCAAAAGGCGCGCTTGCGCATATTTCGGGTTCAATGGTGCGTTGTCATATTATAATTTACGTTTGCGCCATGTGTTTTTAAACACAAACATATGGTTTAGTTCTCAGTGACCGCAAGGTTTCGCAAGCTATTATTGTACCCTAATTAAAATGGATAAACTAATAATATTAAATTTATATTAGCAAATAATGATAAATGAAATGTTTGTTATTGGAAATAGCAGCCCCCAATTTTGGCTTTGCGTTTGTGAATTTGGTAAGCAAGTTGGGTTACGAAAGGTCGTGACTCCTCGGTGGTATGACGCCCGAGGGCATATTGCCGGCCAGAAGAAGTAGAGAACTACTCATCCATCATGGGAGTACTTAAAAATTATTTTTTAGTGAAAACTTTTAATTTACTAATTTACTTTTTATAGCGCAGTGGGTGTTTTCACGGTTTTTTATAGTAAATGTCACTCTTTTAGGTAGGTAGGTACTCGTCATACAGGGTTCAGTCCTTTCTTTGGCTTTGCTTTAATATGTTTATTTTCATTATTAATTTTACTTTCTTAAACAAATTTAAAAGAGGGGGAAATTTTCTTTTTCAGTTTTCTAATTTATACAAAACCTAATTTATATTATAGGTAGGTACTTTGGTACTTATACAGTATGTCTCCGTAAATTTGCACCATAAGGAAAACTTTTTTATTATTCATTTTACGAAAAAAAAGTTATTCTTCATAAAAAAAGCTCTGCATGTTCTAAAACCTAAAATGCGATCATCAAATATCGAAATTTTCCAGTCAAGTCATATACGAGATTTGTCAAAAAATGTGATTTTTTCCCAAGAGTAAAGTACCGTCAAAGTGGGTGACTTGAAAATGAGGGGTGACTTGATAAAATTCTACTGGGTCGGATATTTAGCCACCTAATTATTTAGCGACACGGAGCTGGAGCTTCAGCCACGGGCGATCGTTTGACCTTGGTCTATGCCTACTTTCCAGCAGCGTGGCGCTTGTGTAGCTTGCTTTTTGGTTTAAACACGTCCGTTGCAAATATTAGGTAAATATCAAGGAATTTTGAAGCGCTCAAACTTTTAATTGGCTGGAGCGGAAGGAATTTAATTTAAGGTAAAAATTTGTGATAATTACCTTTAAAAAATAGTTCTTTTCAAGGTTTTAATATAATATCAATTTATAATTCGGGTTTTCCAACCTTTAGGAATTTTTTTTTATGTTTGATACATTTTTAGGGTGACTTGAAAAATAAGAAAACAATTATGCCGCAGAAGTATAAGCGCAAAATTGGGGGACGTGGTTACGTTCGCTACACCAAGGAGACATTAAGTATAGCATTGGCCGCAGTTAGGAAAGGAATTTGTTTTGCAGAGGCAAGTGAAACTTATAACATTCCCGTAAGCACTTTATGGAGAAAATACCACAAAAAAAATCCTAAGAAATTTGGCGGGCAACCTATTCTAAATTATCTTGAAGAACAGGCCATTGTTGATGCCATCACTACAGCAGCTGAGTGGGGTTATCCTTATGAAAAAGAAGACATAAAATGTTTAGTTAAAAGCTACTTGGACCGTGCTGGAAAAACAGTGAAAAAATTTGTTAACAATATGCCTGGAAAGGACTGGTGTAAGGATTTCCTTACAAGACACAGTGATGTTTTAAAAGTGCGGTTAGCCGAGAACATAAAAAGAGCAAGGGCTGGTGTATCGCGACAAATCTTAAACGAATATTTTGACAGATTAGCACATTCTCTTGAGGATGTCCCCCCAGAAAATTTGATTAATTACGATGAAACTAACTTTGTCGATGACCCTGGGAGACCGAAAGTTGTTATTCGACGAACTATGAAACATGCCGAAAAAGTCTGCGATTCCACTAAATCTGCTCACTCAGTTATGTTTGCTGTAACCGCGTCTGGAGTTATGTTACCCCAATATGTTGTCTACAAATCAGATAACTTGTGGTCCACATGGACTCAAGGTGGCCCTGAAGGTTGTATTTATAACCGAAGTAAATCAGGCTGGTTTGATCAAAGTTTATTTGAAGACTGGTTTTTTAAAGTTATTGTGCCATATTATAGGCGTCAAACAGGTCCCAAAGCGATAATAGGAGACAATTTGGCGAGTCATTTGTCTGTGGCAGTAATTAGAAAATGCCAAGCTGAAAATATTAGATTTATGTTCCTTCCTGCAAACAGCACCCATTTGACACAGCCGCTTGACGTAGCCTGTTTTAGACCAATAAAAATAGCCTGGCGGAAGGAACTAAAAATATGGAAGAACTCAAATCCAGGTGTTCTTCAAAAAGATCATTTTCCTCGGATTTTAAAAAAAACTATGAAGGCAATCTCCATCTCTGCTGAAAAAAATATAAAATCTGGGTTTGAGGCTACAGGATTATGTCCGCTTAATCGGGATAAAGTTTTAAGTAAAATTCCGGTTGAAGACCCAGATGTTGGCCAAACTACAACTTTGGTGGCACAGGCAATGACATCGTTATTCAAAGAATCTAGATACAAGGATCCTAGAAGAAAACGTGTGCAACGTAAAAAGTTGACTGTTGCTCCTGGAGAAAGTGTCACAGATCAGTCATTGGAAGACCGCCACTTCTCAGAGTCGGAAACACAAAGCAAGTCTGGAAGTGAAGAAATGTTGCTCAACGACGGCTCAGATGAAAATGAAGATTTTGAGTTGCCTTGTTTTGTTACAGAACAGAAAAATTATCTTGGTGAAAATAAATTAATGGAAATCCAAAGAGAACAAATCACCAAAGGGGACATTGCACCAGAAGACTTTCTATTGATAGAGTTTACCACAGCCAAGAAAAAAAAGGAAAGGTTTTTGGGAAAGGTTCTGGAGTGTAATAAATTTATTCAGTGCACGTTTCTGAGGCCATCTGTCAAGATGAGTGATGCCTTCATTTTCCCAGTTGTACCGGATATTAGCGATGTATCCTTCGACCAAATCATTAAAAAAATGAACCCGCCCGAAATATTAAGGAGGGGGGCATTAAAATTTTTTGTTTAATTATTATTTATAATAATTACTACCTGTTAATAACAATTATTTGTTTAAGTATTACTAAGAAAGCTTTATTTTAATTAAGAATTTCTTGTTATGTTTCTTAAATTAAAAATAAAATATGTATTTCCTTTGTTTTTGTTTATTTTGGCTGTTTTTTGTTTCAATTAAGGTAGGTACCTATAAATTATTTTTAAAACACATTTTTTTCTTTCAAGTCACACCTGGAGTGGGTTTCAAGCTCAAAAAATAGAAATTATACCAATTTTTCAAGTCACCCGGATTGCGGGTGACTTGGAATTTTGGATATAATATTTTTTTTTGAAGTAACGAAATGACATATAAGCCAAAATGAGGTGGGAATATGTTCCTTAGACCCGTATGCAAGTTTTATCATTTTTTTGGGATTTTTTTTTTGAATCAGCTGTCTCCTATAACCACATTTATATCAAAATCGTAGTCAAGTCACCCACTTTGACGGTACCTTTATTTTTGACATTATCAAAAATGGTTATTAAAAAAAGTTGATCAGAACTAAAAACCACGTCTAAATATGCAATAACACGCATTAAATTAATTAAAGAATTAAAAAGTTAAATAATTACATAATAATAAATTATTAAAATAATTTTTCAACATAAATGCGTATAATTGCATATTTAGACGTGGTTTTTAATTCTGATCAACCTTTTTTAATAACAATTTTTGATAATGTCAAAAATAAAGGTACTTTACTCTTGGGAAAAATTCACATTCTTGGGAAAAATTCACATTTTTTGACAAATCTCGTATATGACTGGAAAATTTCGATATTTGATGATTGCATTTTAGGTTTTATATGTAAATATTTTCTTCTGGCAAAACAGCTCATTCAACGAAAAATATTAAAGAGGTAAAATAGCTTCCAAATACATTCAGTCACTCTACAAAAATATCTGGGTTGTCAAAACGCCGTTCATATAAAAAATTAGGAGGAAAAACGTATTATATCACTTTTATAACACTTCCACTTATTTACAGCCGGTGACTATACTATTAGGATACGTCATTTTATAGTGTTAGTCTACATACTAAAAATCATTAAAATCGATTAGCAGGTTTTCACGTAATTTAGAAAAAACCAATATTTTTACAAATTTTGAACGCCCTCTACCGGCTAAACGAGACAATTTTGGATATAACTAAGTCGGCTTAGATCGACCTATTTTGACGTCAGGAGTCTGTCGTCAAACGTTGTACACGTATTTTCCGGACACCCTGTATACAACAGTGTGTCCGCTTGAGTTCTGTACATATGGAAAACTTTTTTAATATTAATTTTACGAAAAAAAGTTACTCTTTATAAAAAGTTCTGCTTACTGAAAAAATAATATTAGACTATTCAAACGAGATAGTATTTACAGGATGATCAAAAAGTATCAAATCAAAATTGACCTAAGAGAAAAGTACCCTTAATTTTAATTTTAGAGCAAAATGGAATAAGAAAATGTTAATTGGCAATAAAAATTATATCTGTTTCTACTCTTAGTAGACTATTATTGAAAATATATTTGACATTTCAAAAAATATAATTTTTTGAAATGATTTATAATTAATCATTGTATGCAATTCAAGCTAATAAACATTTATCAATTATTTTTATTCAAAGCGTAACCTTTGATTCTTTAGCCCTGTTTTGTAGTAATTTTATGACGCATTTAAATAATTATTAATTGTATAGAGGTAGCCGTTACTTGATGAAGATCCATTATAAGAACTATAAAAAAATACTTCGTGTATAAAACTTCACTAAATTTATTGTTATACCATAACAATTGTTTCGACACACAGTGTCTTCGTCAGATGGTTACAAATGAATGGATGATTTAAATTATCTTAAACTAACGAAGACACTGTGTGTCGAAACAATTGTTATGGTATAACAATAAATTTAGTGAAGATTTATACACGAGGTATTTTTTATAGTTCTAAATAATTATTGATAGAAACATGATAATTTATTTTGGAAAAATACAATTATAATAATAAACATTAAAATATGAATCATTAACCCCTCACTGCACATTTGCCTCGACATATCCTCCCTCCATTTCAATACATTTAGCAGTTCTTGCAGAAAATTCTCTTAAAACATTTCTAATCATGGCAGGAGTTATATTTGTAATTGTCTCTCTAATTACCCTCTCTAAATGGTCAACATTTTGAAATGGCCTTTGTAGGTATACATTCTGTTTTAAGTAGCCCCACAAGAAATAATCGAGGGGGGTCAAGTCCGGAGACCTAGCGGGCCAAGAAAGGTCAGAATATCTATCGATAACTTTTCCATTAAAAAGGGTATTTAAATATTGTCTTACATTCCTCGCACTGTGGCATGGTGCACCATCTTGTTGGTACCATATCCGTAGTCTATCGGGTATTTGAAGTCCATGAATAAAATTAAACAAATAATTATTTAAAAAATGCAAGTAACGTTCACCATTTAAATTTTGTCGAAAAAAAAAGGTCCTATTATTCTATCTTTGTAAATTCCGCACCACACATTTGTTTTAAATGAGTATTGATCACGTGTCTGTATAGTAAAATTTGGATTAACGTCACTCCACCAACGACAATTTTGTGAACTTACATACCCGTTCGAGGTAAAGGTTGCTTCGTCTGTAAAAATTATATCTCTTGCCATGAAAGGGTTATCTTCTAACTCTCCTTTATTTTCATGTAATATTTTCGAAATCGTAGTTTTCCCTACATCATTTGGTAATGTTGTTGACATAGTTCGCAATGATTTTTTAGGATCTTAGGTTCTTATTGTAGTTATTTTCCACACTTCCAAAGGTCTTGAATTTAGTCACTATGTTCCCTACTGTTGTAAAAGAAATCATTTTTCAGGATATCTGTAGTTCAAATTTCGGCAGTTTCCCGATACGTTTTGTAATTTTCACCAACAATTAAAATTATTTCAATTTTATCTTGCATACTCAATTTCAACGGCATATTTATCTAATTATTCTACCGATGTTTCAGACAAATAACATAACTGACAGTTGAAATTCAAATTCAGGTGGGAAATGGTGGCAAGATAATGCACATGCCATTAAGAATTTAGATTTAAATTTTTAATTTAATTTTCAATAATAGTCTACTAAGAGTAGAAACAGATATAATTTTTAATGCCAATCAACATTTTCTTATTCCATTTTGCTCTAAAATTAAAATTAAGGGTACTTTTCTCGTAGGTCAAAAAATTAATATACTAATACGTCTACTTATATGGATTAAAAAATAAACAGCCTAAACACTTTATTTCGCAATGTTTTGAGCGGTCAAAACTAAAAAGTGGGTTAAATATAAAACCAAATAAATCGGTGATTCATATTAGGGTAGTTTCCTCTACTCTGTAAACTTCGTTACATTTTGTTTCGTTATTCCATTTCCTTTTATACAATAGCATTGCAACAGGATACATAATTTATATTTTGTACCCCGTCTTAAGAAACCTTGAAATAAAATGTAAAAGAGGGCAAATAAATTTAATACCACGAAATTAGGGTTAACGATGCCCGCCCTTCCAGGCAGCTATAAAATAAACAACTTTAAATGTTTCATTACTCTTTACATCTCCCCTAGTAATAAATAAAATCTGATGGGGAGGGAACATGTTTCAGTATTCTTGCTTATCTCGTTTTATTTTTTGAGCTTATCAACACACATACTTTTATAATAGAGTCCCAAACAGTGTATAAAACGGACGTCAAGCTTTTATCAAAAGTTCGCTCGGTGATTTTGTCGCCCCCGTTATGCGAGAGATGACATATTTATTAAAATGAACTAAAATTCCACAGAAATATATAACGGTGACTGCTACGAGTTCAAAATATACCGTGCTTTCATATATTTGAATATTTTTGGCAGTTCTACTAGTTGATTATTTTACTGGAAATTAGGTACTACTGGTCATTGGTTTAGAATAAAACATGTTTATTCCTAAATGGAAATCGAACGTGTCACATTGCCAAGCCAGGTCACTGATGAGTACTCAGAATCAGAAACAAAAACGACCTCACAATTAATTTTAAGTGAGGCAAGGAATGTTTGTGTACGTGAGACAGATATAGGAGACACTGATCATTTGTGGACTGAAGTGATTGCATCGCAAACAGTAGCCTATGTTAAATGTATACAGGCAGGTTTCCCCCTTTGGTTCACTGTGCTTCCATGTACCAGGCAGTAACTTATTCTGCCATGTCTGGTACCTGACCTTGATAGTCAGGAGCTTGGCGCTTACGGGTTTACCCTCTAGCGGCTTCACCAATGGTAATCTCTGTCAAATTGTATAGCAAAACATCTCAATCCTTAGTCTGTTCCGTCCTACTGGGACTCATCAGAGACGCGCGATCACCCTGAGGCCGCGGCCCGCAAAGGGTCTGCGCCTATAGATGGTCAATCGTCTGACAGCTGGCGTTCTTCATCATCGTCATAGAAGGTTTTGGTCTCCATATTCACGAACCCCCCGCGAGCCGCGGCCTCAGGGTGGTCGCGCGTCTCTGATGAGTCCCAGTAGGACGAAACAGACTAAGGATTGAGATGTTTTGCTATACAATTTGACAGAGATTACCATTGGTGAAGCCGCTAGAAGGTAAACCGGTAAGCGCCAAGCTCCTGACTCTTAAGGTCAGGCACCAGATATGGCAGATTAAGTTACTGCCTGGTACATGGCAGTGGCGCAGCCAGAATGTTGTTGGGTTTGGGTTTTCAAAAAAAAAGAACAGGATTTCAAAATTTTAAAAAGCGCTATTTTTTTTTTCTTTGGTCGTTAATTTTAATACTGTAGGAAAATTTGTATGAATACAAATTCTGTATTTTTTAAATTAATACCTGTTTAAAGGCCGTTTAGACCAGGGTCGATAATTTTTGAAACAAAAAAAAATAATAGTAGGATGAAACCCATTGAAAAAGGAAGAGAATATTACAAAAATGAAAGGAAAAATAATTTACGGGCGATCCGAGGTCGTGAAGTGGAAGGGTGGGGTAAGTTTTTAAGGGTAGAAAACGATTTATCTCGATTTCCGGCAAAACTACAAGTCCTATGGAAAAACGTTAAATGGCAAAGTTGTAGGTAATAAAAAGAAAGACTTTTGTATTTACACTGTTCTCACATAACCTTAAAATTTTTGTGAAAAATTCAAATAACCAAGTTTTTGGTTTTTTATTTTTATCTTTTACAAGAAAAATATGATTTTTAATCGAAAATGCTCACGTCAAAATATCTGCTTTTTTAAAAAAGTCGGTGGGTTTTTGTTCGTTGAAATCTCTACTTTCTGGTGGTGTAAAAAAAATATACATTACTAGGGTAAATGTTCTCAAAAAATGCAAAGAAACGAAAAAAACTCGAATCCGAAATTTAATTACTCGAAAAAGTAAGATTCCATATTACATTGATAAACAAAAAAATTACAAATCCATAAAACATAAAGATCGAAAAAATATGCGAAAATAGTTGTTCTAAATATAATTAAATGTAGGATTTAAAGGGAATTTCATCACATTTACCAGAGTAATGTATATTTTTTTACACCATCAGAAAGTAGAGATTTCAACGAACAAAAAGCCCACCGACTTTTTTAAAAAAGCAGATATTTTGACGTAAGAATTTTCGATTGAAAATTAAGGTGCTTTTTCGATATTAAGTCAAAATAAAGTGAAAAAATAAATATTTTAAATCAAAAAAATTACAGTGTGTTTGGGACATAAAAAGGTAAGTTTTTACCAAATTTCGTGAAAAAAAAAATTTTCTTTTAAAAGATAAAAATAAAAAACCAAAAACTTGGTTATTTGAATTTTTCACATAAATTTTGAGGTTATATGAAAAAAGTGTAAATACAAAAGTTGTAGATCTTTTTATTATCTACAACTTTGCCATTTAACGTTTTTCCATAGGACTTGTAATTTTGCCGGAAATCGAGATAAATCGTTTTCTACCCTTAAAAACTCACGCCTTTCCACTTCCCGACCTCGGATCGCCCGTAATTTATTTTTCTTTTAATTTTTGTTATATTCTCTTCCCTTTCCAATGGGTTTCATCCTACTATTATTATTTTTTTTCACTTTTTACCATTTTCAAAGGCTTCAGCCCTGGTCTGAACCGTAAAAAACCATCTTAGTCTGGGCGTCTGGGGGGGTTTAACTCCTAAAACCCCCCCTCGCTGCGCCACTGGTACATGGAAGCACAGTGAACCAAAGGGGGAAGCCTGCCTGTATGCATTTAGCATAGGCTACTGTTTGCGATGCAATCGCTTCAGTCCCCAAATGATCAGTGTCTCCTATATCTGTCTCACGTACACAAACATTCCTTGCCTCACTCAAAATGAATTGTGAGGTCGTCCTTGTTTCTGATTCTGAGTACTCATCAGTGACCTGGCTTGGCAATGTGACACGTTCGATTTCCATTTATCATAATGATCCTCTAGACTTCTTAGCTTATTGTTGTCGGTGATTTATTCAACACATGAGAGGTAGGCAGCTTGGCTGCTCCTGAGTTTTAGTTAAGGCTGTAAGCCTTCCCTTTAGATCATAATGTTTATCCCTGTATATGTGTTTAAAAATTATACTTGGGTGTACGTAATATTTATTTTTGTTTTTATCCATGCACTTTTAATTTTGACCTTGTGCATTGAGTTAAAAAAAAATCTGCTGTACTTATCAGGTTTTAAAATTTTGAATTTCTTAGTAAGAAAATAAGTAAACAAAATCACTTCCTGAATTACCTTGTCGAATCTTGATTCCTGTTTCTAAACGGTATTTTTCAATTTCAGTTATCGAAGCAAGTGTGGCGAATTGTACATTGGAGAAACAAAAAGACCTCTTCCCGTACGAGTTAAATAACATCTGAACCATACTCAAAGAGGTGAAACGTCGAGATCAGGTATAGCGGAACATGTATGGACCAACCAACGTAATATACAGTGGTCAGAAGTCAAAGTTTTGGACACGGAACAGCATTGGAGAAAACGGAAATTCAAAAAAGCAGGTTTCATAGATCAAAATACCCATAGATTTAGTAAACGAAGTATAGATATCCCCAATATCTGGAAGCGTCTTCTTGTCCAAAACCAACAGCTCAAACTTTACACTCCAATAAGCACGTAGAAGGAGTCATTAAGCTTCATTGCACATGGATAGTATTGAAGACAGTAGCCTTAGAATTATAATTTAGTTTACACTTGAAAACGGTTAGAGATACTAACTAACCGAAACGTTTTGTTAAGTAACAAAATAAAGACAATAGAAGTCCGACAAGGTAATTGTTTTGATATTATTAAAGTTTGTTAACTAATTAATAAATAACGGCAATATTAAAATACAAAATACTAGAATTTTTAAAAAGTAGCAAAAGGAAATAAGTTACTATATTTCAACTTGTATCCATAGACATTTACCTTTAGATACTTATAGCTTATCTCAGAACCGGCTCGGTGCCATTATTGTTGTTGTGTAGTTAAAACCGTTGTATGATTTTATGATGCACAAATAGGGTTAAAATACCGCGTATTTTGTATTTTCAGTAAGTATGGAGTAGTGATGTATCTTGATATATAACTTTATTTTATTATAATCGACTTAAACACATCTAACTAGGCCTAGGGTACACAAACAAGGAATGAAAATAAAGAGAAATACGCACCAAGACAGTCTATTTTATTTGCAGCCCTGCAATCTAATTATATACGCCTATTTTTCGGACAATATATTGCTTCAAAAAATTTAAAAGACACTTTTCTCTGTACTTATATAAAATAAAAAAGTAAATACCTAGGTATGTTTATTATATTAATCCAAGGATGAATGTATTCCACGGGTCAAGTTTTCGGGCAAAAACTTTTTCCAATTCTTGAACAAGAAATTGTACTTGAAATTGTTTTACACGTACCGGGTGAACAACTAAGAATGGTCGTCGGCGATATCTCAGAAACCGGAAGTCATGGAGCTTTTAAGTAAAATATTTTTTAGTAAAAGTGCCCAAAAGAAAATGTTGGAAATTGCTTTCGAGTTTGTAAAACGTCCGCAAGGGGGCGTCAGAGTCATGACCACTGCAAATATTAAGATTTTCTTCGTGTTTTGACTAAATAAGAGGTATCGAAAACATCTTTGTTTTAATGCTTAGATATTTCTTTATAAATTTTATAATTCACGAATTTCTCTATCTAGTGAAATAAAGTGGTGGGGGGAATTCAAATGTTTTTTTACATAAACTACGATTACTCCCATTTGGCATAACCGATTTTAACTAACTTGGTCTCATTTAAGAAAAGAGTATTTTATTTACTAATTGTGCCTTTTTTATTATATCCTTGAACTTTACCTTCGCCGCTAGATGGCGTTAACTGAAATATAAGCGAATATTAGGCTTTTTGGCGACAAAGTTAAGTACAATGATAGGTCTGTTTTGACAGGATTAGATAGATAATTAAACTCTTAACATTTTCGTGAAAACCTCATATTCGTATCTTTTATAGAATCGGAGTTAATGACTAAAATAGACTAATATATCGTATTTTTTTCGTTTTAAGGGCCTTTTAGTTTATATATTGGATGCGTTTCGCACACATTAATTATTATAAATGAACAGACAGTTACACAAAGTGTTAACTAAAACAATAAAAAATATTATTGAAAACTTCTACCTATATTTTCACAATTTATAATAAATTATTTATACTGCAATTTACTTCTTTAAAATCGCACACTAAATATTAGGGGAAAATGTAATAATGACCGCCCAAATGTTCAAAATCATTATTAATGCAAGCCTGCAACCTCTCCTGCATGTATAAAACAGCAGTTTCAATTTCCGCAACTGATATATTTCCTAACGCCGCTGTAATTTTCGCAATCATATTTTTTCTGGTTGCAGGCCGGTTGGAAAAAACAATGTCCTTAACCCTCCCCCACAAATAAAAATCTAGAACGGTGAGGTCTGATGACCTAGCTGGCCAGGGAAATAAACTTCCCCGCCCAATCCACCTGCCAGGATATGTCCGATCTAAGAACTCCCGTACGTTTACAGAAAAATGCGCCCGACACCCATCGTGTTGAAAAAACATATCACGGCGAACATCCAAAACAACATGTTTGTGTTAAAAGAAGCGGCAGCTCATTTACTAAAAAATTTAAATAAACTACTCCAGTAACAGTTTGGTCTACGGGTCCAATGATTTTACCCCCCCCCCCCCCCCCCAGAATGCCGCACCGTCCTAGATTTTTATTTGTGGGGGAGGGTTAAGGACATTGTTTTTTCCAATCGGCCTACAACCAGAGAAAATATGATTGAGAAAATTACAACGGCGGCTTAGGAAATATATCAGTTGCGGAAATTAAAACTGCTGTTTTATACACGCAGGAGAGGTTGCAGGCTTGCATTAATAATGATATTGAACGTTTGGGCCGTCATTAATACATTTTCCCCCAATATTTAGTGTGCGATTTTAAAGAAGTAAATTGCACTATAAATAATTTATTATAAATTGTGAAAATATAGGTAGAAGTTTTCAATAATATTTTTTATTGTTTTAGTTAACACTTTTTGTAACTGTCTGTTCATTTATAATTAATGTGTGCGAAACGCATCCAATATATAAACTAAAAGGCCCTTAAAACGAAAAAAATACGATATATTAGTCTATTTTAGTCATTAACTCCGATTCTATAAAAGATACGAATATGAGGTTTTTAGTCATTAACTCCGATTCTATAAAAGATACGACTATGAGGTTTTCACGAAAATGTTAAGAGTTTAATTCTCTATCTGATACTGGCAAAACACACGTATCATTGTATTTAACTTTGTCGCGAAAAAGCCTAATATTCGCTTATATTTCAGTTAACGCCATCTAGCGGCGAAGGTAAAGTTCAAGGATATAACAAAAAAGGCACAATTAGTAAATAAAAACTCCTTTCCTAAATGAGACCAAGTTAGTTAAAATCGGTTATGCCAAATGGGAGTAATCGTAGTTTATGTAAAAAAAACATTTGGATTCCCCCCACCACTTTATTTCACTAGATAGAGAAATTTGTGAATTATAAAATTTATAAAGAAATATCATAGCATTAAAACAAAGATGTTTTCGATACCTCTTAGTTAGTCAAAACACGAAGAAAATCTTGATATTTGCAGTGGTCATGACTGTGACGCCCCCTTGCGGACGTTTTAAAAACTCGAAAACAATTTCCAAAATTTTCTTTCGGGCACTTTTACTAAAAAATATTTTACTTAAAAGCTCTATGACTTCCAGTTTCTGAGATATAGCCAACGACCATTCTTAGTTGTTTACCCGGTACGTACTCAAGTTTTTTTGCCAAATAGTAAAAATCAATACAAGATAAATACAAACTAATATTTGACTTGAGGTGACGTACGCGATAACATCGAAGATTGGTTATTTCGCTAGTTTGTTTTTTACATTTGATTTATAAGACTAGTTTAATTAACTTGTTTTCCTTTTTTCTACTTCCTATTACCTTCCAAGAAATTTATGACGTTTTGCAAAAAGTGACTAAAAAGAAATTCTCTGGACCAGACAATATACCGTGTTTCATTTTGAGGGATGTTGCAGATATCATTGGTTTCCCTATTAAGGACATAATAAATTCATCTTTCCTAAATGAACTTTTTCCAAAAATTCAAACTAGCCAAGATTTTAACAGTTTTTGAAAAAGGAGACCGCGAAGAGATCTCAAACCATAGACCGAATTCAAATCTGTCTGTTTTGTATTTAAGGGTTTGAGAGGTATGACCGGATAGTTAAATATTTTAATAAGTTTGCACTCTTTTTTCCCACTCAGCATGGGTTTCTCAAAAACATATCAACGGATATAGCACTATTCGAGGCATTCCATTTTAACTGCTAGAGTTAGGTAATTATTCTGTAGGTATATTTTACGACCTTAGTAAAGCTTTTGACATAATCAACATCTTAAAAAATCAACTTCTAGTGTATGGCATCTATGTATCCCCACTAAAATGGATTATGTCTTATGATACCGAAAGAGAACAATTTGTGGTATCGCAGGGCAATAACAACATTTGTAAAAATGTTTCCTACAGGTCTGATATAACCCGTAAAAGATATGGAGTACCACAGGGGGTATTCTGTATTCTTTGTTTTTTTGATTTTCTGCAACGATCTATCTAAACATCTTGCTGCTGACTCAAACCAACATGAATGCCAATTTGCAGACGATCGATCGTGATTGGTGATAATGAACTCTTGAAAATAACCCATGACGCAAATCTCTTATCTAGCTAACTTTTCAAATAATGTGGTTCAAACGGTCTTTTGTTGAATGTCTCCAAATTGGTTCTAATTCGTTTAAGAAAAGCAGAACGCCTGACGGCTTCCCACAGAGCATTCTAGTGAAAACAGGTAAAGCCACAATAAAAAATGAAAACTACACCAAGTTTCTGGACGTCTAGCGGACGTGAATAACCACCTTTCCTGAAAATATCATTTAGACCATTTAGCAAAAGTATTACAGCGTCCTGCTTTATGGTGCGAAATTTCTGTAGACCGGTAAATAAAGATATATGGTCCCATTTTTTTTCCAACTAAGAACATGCAGCCCCTCTACCAACCACTACTTCATAAAACTAACTCTAGCTTGAACATGGGAATGCAACCAAGATATGTTAACAACCTAAGCGTGGATGAGCCATAATAGTAAATAATTCGATAAAAGTTCTTTATGGGTGTAAAAGCTTACAATAATGCCTAACAATATAAAAAAAATTACAAGTAAGTAATAAAAAATAAAAAAAAAGGATATATTATGACTGTAACTTAATTACAACACTGCTGTTTTTTCTAGTATATAAATAAATTCGGAAAAGGCTGTGAATTTTTTTTTTGTACAGGGACGGACGCACAAAATTATAAATAGTTTATAGGTAATAGGTGGGGAAGGAATTGAAGGGTCGTTCGTTGTAAGCCTTATAATTTCCTTCAATTTTCGTATAACCATTTTTTGTTTTTAAACAACAGGTTACTTTGCCGCATGATGTAGCTTTTGGTCAGGACGGAAAAAGGTATTTCGTGAGGGTTGTCAGGCGCGGCAAATCAATAAGTGCGCTCGTAAGTGCTCTCTGTCTACAACAACAAACCGAGCAAGAAAATAAAAAAAATTCTAAATTAGGATAAATTTCTATTAAGCTCCCTTTATACTGAGATTCTGAATGCGAGATTCAGTATCTGGGATTCAGAATCTCACGTGAATTCTAACGAGATTCAAAATGCATACTTTTCTAATCTTGCGCGGTTTGGGCAATTTTGTGGAGAGACGAATAATTCCAGAGCCGCACGCTTCTGTTCAGTGTTAAAATGAATGCAGTAGAAGAAGCACTGTTGCTATATTATTATCAGATGGTGTGTAAAAAAAAGAAAAAACTTAGGAAACGTAGAATGTGGGTTCATCCAATAATCAGCGAACGTAATACAGCACGAGGATACGTTTTACTGTATAAAAACTTAGGAGAACACCTTGAAAATTTTTTAACTATTTCAGAATGTCAATTCGGTCTTTTGACGAGCTACACAATATCTTAAAAGACAAAATTTCTAAGACCGATACAGTTTTGCGCCGAAGTATAACATCGGAGGAAAGGGTAATGGTAACTTTGAGGTAAGTATATAAAATATGCGTATATTATTATGTTTAATTATTTCATAGGTTTATTATACATTTTACCGTCGTATAGATATACTGTAACAAAGAAATTATTCATCATATGAACGAGCAAATCTATAACTTTAGATGTCTGTGAATTACAGGATGAAGCTGGAGACAGTAGGCCAGGAGATATTGCAGGAGATAACAGAGTTATAGGAAGATCCTGTAGATTAGGTTGTGGCTGTGAAGTGTGTATAAATGCTATCATTTTTGTGTTGATGATAATTCATTGGTTGTTGAAAATGAGAAAAAAAATTAGTGGGATGCATAGGTGGGGAACACGCTGATAAATCGGATTGGTGGAACATTGATCTGGTATTTGGAGGGTACAAAGAAGGTGCTGGAGGCATAGCTAAGCTTTGAGGTGCAGGAGGGTTCCTGAAAATTATCGGAGCTAATGAAGCCGACATAGAATCTGATGGCATCTGATCCAAGTCGTTGTTCATATCTTTAGCCACTTTTACCCAGTGTGCCTGTTTTATTTGAATACCTGCTGAACTATCCCTTCTACTTCTTACTTCTACCGAAGTATCCCATAAGCTTAGACGTACCTGTATTGACGATATGAATTTGTCAGTGGCGAAAAAACTTTTTAAAACATCCATATTGAATTCCTACAGAAACGACCCTTTATACGGAGCTGGCAAGAGGCTACTGAACGAGAATCGCAGTGAAAATGCTTACATATAAACCAATGTTAGACCTGTCGCCGATTCGAATTCCGTAGCCGGGCGGCTGGAATTAGTGCGATTCCGAAATTTAGAATAACGATTCTGTTTCCGAGAAGACGCCCGTCTAAACGCTTCGCTTAGGCGCTACGTTAAATGTGAAGCTGACATTCAAAATCCCAGTATAAAAGGAGCCTTAATTTTTGTTTTTTTTTAAAGTCGTGGTAGTCGCAAACGAAATGGAAAAGACTAGAGCGCGCATTTCACCTGAACTCTTACTCCCGCTGCTCGAACTAGTCTGGCGAACTGCAGTGTTGTCAACTATAAAAAGCTAAATATCGCTAGAGATAAATTTACTAATGTGACGTCATCGTTATTTCTTGTCACTTAGAACTATTTATTTTTGTCCATTTTATTTTTAATTTTGTATGTTTTCATAACTATTAGGAAAATAAAAACACAAATTACGTTTTTGTGCATCTGTCTCTGTATAAAAAGAAGTTCACAGCCCTTTCCGAATTTATTTGTATACTAAGAAAGACAAATCGTTTGCAGTTTTTGTAATTAAGATACATCCATCCTTTCACGAAATTAATCCCAACTCATTCGTCCCACACGATTTGTCTGCAAAATGCACTACTAGATGAATGGTCTAAATAATGAACTTTCTGGTATTATCTCTTATGCCGGAGGAATTGGATGTGTTTTTCCATAAAGTAAAAATTGTAAACTTCTTTCGATAATGAGAAAGTGCGCGAGTTATAGTTTTACAATCTTTAGCTTTTTCACCCTTTTTTTTTAACATTTGGCGGAGTTCCTTTTAGTTACGTTTAAAAAGCAAAACATAGCCAACGGCTAAGTTGAGCGTTCCATTTAAAAATATTACTTAGGAGCCCCTCTATTTCTCATACGATTTATACGAAATTGCTTGCGAAACGTTCCTATAACAAATTAGCTAAGCAAAGATTTTTTGCTTTGCTGTTTAAAATAACCAAATGGAAAGTACATATTATTATCTTGTTTTTTCTTCGATTAAGTCAATAATTGAAATGTAAAACTGCTTAAACTTCCAACTTTCTACTGGCAAAATATAATCCTATTTTTCATTTAATCTGTTCTTATTTTACCTTTACATATTTCTTTATAAAAAATACAATCAGGATAGTTTACAGTCTTGTTATTAATTAAGTCAATTAGTATATCTACAGGGTTATCGGTTATAGTTTAAATAGTATTATTCAAAATTCAAAAAAAATATTAAATTTTAAATCAAAATGAACCTAATACTGATTAAATGCAGGTTTACATCAGATTCATTTTAAGATTGTCAACTGATTAAATCAAAGAGTTCTTGATTAGGCCGACGTATTTAAAACTGACTAAGGTAGGTTGTTAGGTTAGGTTAAAAGTGAGTGGGTTACAGCTAACCCTCCACTGCGACCATGCGGTCTATTGTGGCTCACACCTTATTTATATTTCTCCCAATAGGTCTAACTTTTTGATGAAATTAATGATGGTATTGGGAGAGACATTTTTCATGTCATCCGGCAGCAGAGTCGACTCGCCAAATAGGGCGAATCTGATTCTTCCTGCTGCGGGGCAAGCGCACATTACGTGTTCTGCTGTTTCTGCATCTTCCATGCAAAGCCGGCGTTCATCAGTTGGGGCTATTCCAATTTTATACATATGGTGTCGCAGCCTGCAGTGGCCGGTGTACAATAGTACAATCCCACTAGTGCTTTAAGGCATGACCTGTTGAGCACTAGAAGTTTGTCAGTTAGCTGTTGGTTTATATGGCTGTTTATAAATGCTTTTGAGTGTGTCAGACCTGGTAAATTTAACCAGTGTCTTTCCCATTTGCTCCATGCTTCAGCTAGTATTGTTTTCTTGGCTGTAGCATGTGATATACTTATTACCGGCTCGGGTCCATGTGAATGTTTGCGCTGCACCTCCCTTAGCGAGCTTGTCGGCAGCCTCATTACCCTCCAGACCCATGTGTCCCGGTATCCATCTTAAGGTTATTTTGTTGTTCAGACTTAGTTCGGATAGTGTTTCGTGACAGCTCCACACCGTTTTTGAAGTACACCATCTCGATTCAAGAGCTTTTAATGCAGCTTAACTGTCGGAGAATATCTTGATTGACTTATGTGCATACCGTCGATCGATCAGCAGTCTTGCACATATTTCAATTAATTAAAGACTGATTACTGATTATATTTCACTGAGGAAAATCATTCAAGAGAAGTTTTTTTTCGAATATAATATGGGTTACCACAAAAAGAAATCCTTTAATCCCTAAAATATTTCGTTTAGACAAACACGAGTGCGTTTTTTTTTTGCGAATTTTCGATATTTTATTCCGGTAATAAAATACCGTTAAACCATTAAAACATGTATCGAATAAATTATTTTTGATACATGATTTTTTAATTCCTACAAGGTTGTCTTATTATCACAAAATATAAACTAAAAATAAACCCTTCTTTCATAACTAAAATATACTTTTTGGAAACTAAATAGTTCCTTTTTTAAATTATGGAGAAATCGTTCAGGTAACTTTCAGCGAGCGCTGTATCCCTTATTACAACGGAACAGAGAGGGACGACCTAACTTAAAAGAATGATTTGTCGTTGCTCCGCGTGATTTAAGTTGAACGGAGTAATTCAAAATATATCATTTGATTGCCGTTGTTGGTGGGTGATTGATGTCTGATGGTATGATTTACTTTTAGTGCAAGTGCAAGGTTTATTTGTGTTTATCTTCCCCTTAACCATAAACTTGATCCTCTGTTATTATTAACATACTGACTGGTGATAGTGGCAAGATACCTATAGATATATATACAGGGTGATTCACGTTGAGTGACCTATTAGAAGATCTCGGAAACGAGTAAAGTTATATTTCTAAAAATTTTGTAGCGGTCATGATTGGCTTTAAACTTTTAAAATATTATATTTTGACGTTTGTATCACTTCCGGTTACACCGGAAGTTATGGCCAACTTTGGTATTTCAAATGGAACAACCTGTATGTTTTATTATTTTTGAATACCTTATTGAAACCTAAGTAACTTTTATTAATAATGATCTATACCTATCTCTAACCGTTTTTGAGATATGAATTATAAAATGAATATTTTAGTAACGTGTAGAGAATCAAATTTCCCATCTAAATGTTTAATATGTCAGTATCAATATTTGTTTTTGTTTTCCTGTATAAAAACTTTAAAAATATTTTGTCAGGTTATTTAGGTAATGCTATCGTCAAATATTATGATAATTTTATTTAAGAAATAAACAGAAATAGTTAAGCAACGAATAACGTAGACACTTATATTAACAAAATGCTGTCATTAAAGCATATTTTGTCAAATTGGTAACAAAGCTCAAAGTCAAACAAAAATCTGCCTTTTCACAAAAAAAAATAGCCTTTTTTACAAAAATAATGTGTCACAAAAAACATATTTTAAGACATTTTTTTTAAATTGCTCATAATTCCAAAACGACTAAAAATATTGATACTGACATATTAAACATTTAGATGGGAAATTTGATTCTCTACACGTTACTAAAATAAAAAATATGGTGTTCCATTTGCAAAAATTGACTTATGCACATTTATTTAAATGGCCACATTGGCACACTTTTAAAAAACCCCTGTATGCAAAACATGAAACTTAAGTAATGTAGTCTACAGCTCTATGTTTTCGTTAAAAGCCTACAAAATTTTAAATGTTTAGCTTTATTAATTTCAAAATTACTGAACTTTATTCTCGGTAAGGTTTTTACATAAAAAATGCATTTTGTAATTCATATCTCAAAAACGGTTAGAGATAGATATAGATCGATGTTAATAAAAGGTACTTAGATTTCAATAAGGTATCCAAAAATGCTAAAACATATAGAGTATTCCATTTAAAATACCAAAGCTGGCCACAACTTCCGGTATAACCGGAAGTGATACAAACATCAAGATATAATATTTTAAAAGTTCAAAGCCAATTATGCCCGCTACCAAATTTTTAGAAATATAACTTTACTCGTTTCAGAGATCTTCTAATAGGCCACTCAACATGAATCAGCCTGTATAGTATAGATTCCTATAGATTAAAAATTATTATAATATATAAAACAAGGCTATCAACTGGCCATAATAATTTTTCCTTCCATTCTTTAAAATTAGGTATCTATAACTGGGTAACTGGCTCAAAACGTCACTGTCACTACAGAGATTTAATTTGGCTAAAGAAATGTAAAGGAATCTATAGTCGGCTTCCACTTAACTAGGCGCGTTATGAACTTATCATAGAAAAACTTATATAGTGCTGTCTTGCACAAACCAAGGTTAAAACGGCATTATAAAGATATCCGTAATATAAACGCGATAAGCCTATTGGGTATTTATAAATCTGAGAGAGAAGCACATTTAATTTTCAGTAATTATCAAAATGTTTCGAAGAACACTACCGTATTATATAATGCCGTGAATAAGCTCCCTAGTTTTGACAAATGTGTCATTATTAAAAATATTGTGACATAAAATGTCGAGTATAAATCGGTTTGCAGGTTTTCTGCATCCCCAGGCAAAAGAAATGGTTCTCAATTTAATAGATTATTTTAAAAATGAAGAAGAAAAGGCTACTGAAACGGGCGAGTTAATAAATCCCAAGTCTATTAAGGAGAAAGTATCGGAAGCACTGAAACTAAGTTTAAGATCATACCAATGAAGAAAACGCAACGACGATCAAGGAAAACGAAGATTGAAACTTTACAGAAAGGTAAAAAAATTGATGTAAGGAATGTTATATACGACTTATATGCATCACAAGTCGATATAAAATAGGTCTCAGGTCATTGTCAGCGCTCATTAAAAGCTTAGGATTTCGTTATAGAAAGGACTGCAACAGAAGATATTTGTGCGAACTACCAAGAATTGCAAGCGAACGAACTGAAAAAATATGTTGAAAATTATGAATCAAAGTTTAGAAAAGCAGTTATATAATATAGGTACCTAATTAAAATACATTTTTATTTGTTCACCTAGGTTACTGCGTCGAGTATATAGTATTTTATATATTTTTTGGACTTGTGACTTGTCTATAAAAGTCTAAACAAAGATATTGTATGTATTGGCACCAATAAGTTATTTGTATTTATTCTATATACAGGGTGATTCACGGTGGATGGAACGTTAGAAGTTTCTGACGAACCAGTAAAGGAATCGTTCTGAAAATTTGGTCGCGTACATAAACGGACATGCTCTATCAACCTAAAATATTTTTAACAATACAGTGTTGCCGCTTCCATACAAAAATAACAGTAACTTCGATTTTTTAAATGCAACGCCATATATTTTATTTTATTTTCGAATCCTCCATTACTTTCCTTACAATTTTTATTAACTTTACTCTATATTTATCTCTTATCGTTTCTAAGATCTCTACTCTATATTTATCTCTTACCGTTTCTAAGATATAAATTAATTTCCGTTTTTTTTGTCCGAAAACGTCACTTTTAAAAATGCTGATAATTTTGAACTCTAAAACACTGAAACCCTGAAATTTGGTAAATAGTTAACTAATACCATAGGGCTCTTTGCCCTAGTCCCAAATCTTAGTTGCAATATACAGGGTGGTTGAAAAATACACTTATTCTGGTAACTTGAAAAAGTGATCATAAGTCCTTTTTTTCAAATGTAACACCCTGTATATTATTACGGATTTGAAAAGGTGCTAAAATTTCACTTTATTCTTGTATATCATACCTGTACCTAACTAACTAGTTTAACCATTTTTTTGTCGTATTAAGCATGATTTGTAAAATTTTCTATACAATTCAATTTTTATTCAGTTATTAGTAAGTTAGCCATGACAAAAACTAATGTTTACGTATGTTACTATGCTTATCGTTTTGACATTTCATTAAGTTAGATACAAGATAGAAATACAGTTTAAAGTCATGGAAGAAAACTATACAAATGCAGTTTTTATGAATTTATTTATTTTATTTGGACAATGTGATAGAATTATCGCCAGGACATGTGTATAAAATTTAACGAAATGTACTCTAATTTACCGCCAATGAATATTAGAAAATTCATAAGGATCCAGAACAATTTTATTAAATGTTAGCTAGGTAGTCAAATAATAAAAGACTACTAAAATTATAATTAATAAAATGCTATTTTAACAGATGTTCAAAAATCTGGCCGTTTAAATCCAAACACTTTAATATGCGGGTGTTGACTGCTTGGATTTCAAGAAAAATTTAGTTTTTATTTTTTTTGCATGTTAATGCAAACACACATTGTCCAAATAAAATAAATAAATTCATAAGAACTGCATTTGTATTTGTATAGTTTTCTTCCATAACTTTAAAGTGTATTTCTATCTTGTATCTAAACTTAATGAAATGTCAAAACGATAACCATAGTAACATACGTAAACATCAGTTTTTGTCATGGCTAACTTACTAATAACCGAATAAAAATTGAATTGTATAGATTATTTACCTCATCCATTATAAAAGCGGGTTGATTTTCTCCTGATTATTCAGCGGTAATCTCCCGCTCTCCGGTAAAAATCACCCTTGTCAAAAGTGAAAATCTCACCCGTCAAAACTGAAAATCGCACTTGTCAACAGTTAAAATCACACGTCTGTAACAACAGGTTTTTAGTATTGAAAATACTATTAGGATCGTGTTTACGCAAACTTTGCATTGCATGTCGATGTCGCTCATGTGTGTATAAACAAATTAATATTAATTATTCTTAGAAATAAAACCATACATTTAATATAATATGTTTTAGTTAATATACAGGGTGTCCCAAACGTAATGGGACACAGAGCAACAGCAGGCTCCTTAAGGCGAAATAATGCGATTTATTTAAACTTGCATTATCCCAAAATTGATAACAACCAAGATAAAGGGTGTCAAACTTTTATTTTTGTTTTCGTTTTTTTGGGATTATTTTTATAGTTCACCTTGGTTGGTCTGCTATGTGAATATTATTGTTTATAAACAAATTTATATTAATTATTCTTAGAAATAAATTTTTTATTATTGTTTTCTCAGAAAATGTTATTCTACGTAAAAGTTTTGCATCTTGAGTAAATCATTTTGACGTATTCAAATCTTCTGTGGCATAAACAAGGTGACTATAAAATAGAAAAATATGACGTCAGTGACTCAAAATGTTTTTAAAATTTAAAAACTGAAACTGCCATATTAAAGAACTAATAAATCCAAGATAAAAAGTTAAATAAAGTTTTTTTCTAGTGCTAATAGTTTTCAAGAAAAGTCAAGTTAAAAATCAAATTTTTGCCCTTATTGAATTTTTACACTTTTCATATTAACTTTCCACATTAACTGTTAATATGGCTGTTTCAGTTTTTAAATTTTTAAAATTTTTTGAGTCACTGACGTCATATTTTTCTATTTTATATTCACCCTGTCTATGCCACAGAAGATTTGAATACGTCAAAACGATTTACTCAAGATGCAAAACTTTTATGTAGAATAAAATTTTCTGAGAAATCAATAATAAAAAATTATCCCATTTGTTAAAACCAAATTTGGGCGGACCCTGTAAAATTAAAGAACATTTTTTAAACTTTTACAAAATCCAAATTAGAATGTGGGCTTTAATTACATGACATAGGCCATTAAAATTTTAAAGCTGTGTCAGGTATTTTCAATACATAGGATGCTTGCGTAAGGTGCAAGATCTGTGAATTTTTATTGCCGTGGTGATGTTTGATGATTATCTAGATAACGAACAATGGCGTTTTTGGTTGTTACTATGGACAACAAATAAAATACAAACAAACGCCAAAGTGTCATTTCAAGATATCATTTAAACGTTTTACAAAAATGGAACGTTTTGGGGATTTTTCTCTCGAAGAAATCACCAAAAATGTCGATAAAAATGGATCTGAAAATACAAAGCGATCAAGAGACTTCGTATGTAAGCAATTTCAGAATTTTTGTGAGACACGAGATTACCATTTTACATCAGTGACGCCTGATGCTATGTTGGCGAAAATTTTGAAGGACTGGGCATACAATATGAGGAAAATAGATGGAACATACTACAAAGAAGGTAAGCTGCGCGTTTTCAATTTCTAATTCTGCCTGTATGGTGTCCACGCAATTGTCTCTCTGCCTGTACGTCCGTCAAGCTCTTGTGCCAATGCTTAATGCATATTTCTTGATTTCAGGTACAGTGAAAACGATATGGAATGTCACTGCGAAATTACTCATGGAAAAATATTTCAACCAATATCAACGAAAAATCAACCCTTTCGAAGACATAGTCTTCAAATCTGCCAGAGATGCCAGAAATGCAAAAAGAAAGGAGCTTCAAAAAATTCCAGAAAAAAGAAAATGTAGTGCCAATGCTTTGACTGGTAATGAAATCAAAAAAATCATCGCTGTTCTTGATGAAAACAGTCCAGATGGTCTGATCAAGAAATTATTTCACATTTTTTCATTTGAACTTGCTTGGAGAGGAGGAGAGGCATGCACAAGTCTGGTTAGTCATTTCAGGGTAGAAAATTACTTTTGTGGGAACGTAACCAATAGAATCCAATACAACCCAATTTTTACGAAAACCGCTCAAGGGGGAGACAGAAAATGTGCCGAATCAAAATGGCTTGTTTCAAATAACGGTTCTCCAGATATGTGTCCTGTACGCCTGTATCATAAATATATGTCGAAAAGGCAGGGTACTGATAATCCAAGGTTCTTCGTCAGTGTCAATCCGACCAAAAAGACATGGTACAAAAATGTTCCCGTTGGAAAGAACACACTGTCAAAATGGACACAAACTTGTGCACAGGAAGCTGGCCTACTTACAGGGAAAAAAGTGACAAACAATTCGCTGCGAGCTTCTGCTGTGTCTGCTCTTGCGAAAAGCGGCGTCCAGGAAGAGCAGCTGATAAAAATCACAGGCCATTCATCGACTGCATCAATCAGGCCGTACTTGCAAATCGATCAAGAGCACCATGAGAATATCATTTATAAGATGAGAGGAAACGACGACAAGAACATGGTCCCTGCTGCACCCATCAGTACTCAACCTATTCATCCCAGAATGGATATTTGTGAAGAGACCACAGCAGCGAAAATTCGCTCTGTTTCTTCAAACTCCACCCCTCAGCATTCTGTTATACAGTATACTAATTGTGTGTTCAATTGCAATACAATAAATTGTGCAACATAAATCGTTAGTTTTTTATTTGGTAAATAATCTTCAAAATACATTTCGGGATTGGGAAATAATCAGAAAATCATTCTCAGATTTTTTGCCATTAGGAAATCGCTCCCGGGCAAGCCCTCGAGCGATTTCCACGGCAAAAAATCTTCGGAATGATTTTCGATAATTTCCCCATCCCTTAATATATTACTACAGAAAATTTAACAAATTATGCTTAATACGTCAAAAAATGGTTAAACCAGTTAGTTAGGTACAGGTATGATATACAAGAAGTAAGTAAAATTTTAGCAGCTTTTCAAATCCGTAATAATATACAGGGTGTTACATTTGAAAAGAAGGACTTATGGTCACTTTTTCAAGTTACCAGAATAAGTGTATTTTTCAACCACCCTGTATATTGCAACTAAGATTTGGGACTAGGGCAAAGAGCCCTATGGTATTAGTTAACTATTTACCAAATTTCAGGGTGTTTTAGAGTTCAAAATTATCAGCATTTTTAGAAGTGACGTTTTCGGACAAAAAAAACGGAAATTAATTTATATCTTAGAAACAGTAAGAGATAAGTATAGAGTTGAGTTAATAAAAATTGTAAAAAAAGTAATGGGGGATTTGAAAATAAAATAAAATATATGGTATTGCATTTAAAAAATCGAAGTTACTATTATTTTCGAGTGGAAGCGGCAATACTGTATTGTTAAAAATATTTTATGTTGGTAGAGCATGTCCGTTTATGTACGGGACCAAATTTTCAGAACGATTCCTTTACTGGTTCGTCAGAAATGTCTAACGTTCCATCCACCGTGAATCACCCTGTATATAATCTGCAAAATAAGCAGAATCGTTATCTTTTTCTTAGATTTTTTACGTCTAGTTTCCATGCTGAATCAGCATTGTGCAATGTTATAAATATATGTAAGAACACTAAAAAAGCCAGTTCTATTGTATCACGCTTTGCTTAAAATAAAATTTTTAAAAACTTAACTTCTTTTTTCGAGTTGTTAACTACCTCTATGTTTTTTCTATGGCACAATTTTTTTGGCCATATCTAAATATTAGAATCATTCCAAATATTGCGATGTCATGGGAAAAAAGTGACTAATCATGGTAATCCGTTTTTCCTCATCGTTGCTTTTTCCTTCTCATTATATGATTTTATATCCGAACAGCGGCAAAATCTGTTTCCTTATGTTTCCTAATATACGCTTGCCATGGGATTTTTTGCTACTTCTTTGTTGATTTAATTAAAACATTGCATTAAAAAGTAACTTTTTTATTTATACAGTGTCTGCGGAAAAGTCTGCACCATATGGAAAATTTTTTATGAGTTTTTTTTTGCAAATATGTTTTTGTCATTAGGTTCTGCATGACTCAAAACAAAACAAAACAAAAGCTTAAAACTTTTGACTTGTAACGTGCTTTACAGCTGCCAAATAGGAATATATAAAATATTTTAAATCAGACTAATTGCATTTTAAAATATAGTTATCCCATGCCATAAAGCCATTATATGGCAAAAAAAAATTTCTTCAAAAATTTTAAGGCGCCTCTTTGCCTAGGGCGAATTTAAATTTAAACGAATCTATGTACTAAATAAAAGCTATTATTTCTTTTAATGCATAATAGCTTTTATTTTTTAGTCAATTTAGCGTCAAGTGATGCACCTGCGCACGTTTCTCGTTCAATGCTGCGTTGGCATATTATTATTAACGTCCGAGGCATAGAACAAAGCCGCCAAAATACCATGTGTTTTTAAATACAAACAGCTGGATTAGTCCTCAGTGAGCGCAAGGTTGAGCAATCTATTGCACCTTAATTAAAATGGATAAATTAATAATATTAAATTTATAATAACAAATGATAATAAATAAAATATTTGTTATTGGAAATAGGATAGTCAATTACCCTAAACTGGTTTATTCTACCCACCGGCACCGTTCAACTTAAATAATAAACACCAAGAAAATTTAGTCTCTGAATACTGACGCGTAAGCTTACTACGACCCACTACTGACCTGTTAACTTTTAGGACGAATCCAGTATCAGCTGGTAACGTCACAATGACATGTGGTTGTCAACTGTCAAAGCGCTTTGTTTTTAGAAAAAGTTGACTCTACTTTCTATTTTATTTCTGATTTAATAAATGAAGTATCGGTAAGCGTCTTAGCACACGAGCTTATATTAAGAATAGCTAATATTTTCAAGAACTCTGCTAACATCAGAATAAAGGCACTTCTTGGCAAGAAATAGATACATTTTTGATTGGATGCCATTTTCAATTTATTACTGTTTAACGTGCAGTTGCATTTGTAGAATAAATGTCATTTTATTATTCTTACAAAAAATTTCATACAAAGTACAAAGAAAAATTGCGGCGAGAACTAGCCGGGCTACTTAATCTAACCTCCATGTAAGTTAATAATATTAATAATATATACCTATAAATATAATCAGTATTATAGTAAACAGTATCAATAAAATGAAAATTAATAATTATGAAGCAATTCGTAATTAGAAAAGGAACAATAATTATGTTAACGTTATAAGTCGTATAATTTTGTAACAAAAGAAAAACCAAAAATTAAAAAGAAGAACTATAAACATAATTAATTTACGCACCATCAATATTTACCCACGCTTAACTATTGATTATTAATAATAAAATTTTTAACAGCTTTTTAAAAGCTGGTATTTTATGAATAGCTTTACATTGTACAGGTAATCTGTTGTAGACCTTTGTTGCATTATACATTATACGAGAAGGATCTCTGAAACATGGCTGAGACATGTCTTGGCACCGTCAACTGTCGATTATGTCTAGTGTCTCTTCCATGAATATTAAACCCATAAAAAAGATTTTCCCTAAGATAATGGAAGGTTCCAAAAATTATAATTTTTTGCACCAGAATTGCAAAATGAAGTTGGAAAAGTACATTCAATTTAAGCCACTTTGAATTATTTTATAACGGTGTAATATGATCATATGTGCGGGCCCTGTAGGAAAACCTTAAGCAATTATTTTGTAGCTTCTGTAAACTCTCCCTATCCTACGCCAACAGATCCGGCCAGTAAACAACATTAGCATACGATAGACCTGAAAGAATAAAAGTGTCACATAGTTTAATATTAATATCGGAACGCAAATAGTCTTTGTGCAAATACAATACTTTGATAAAGAAAAATCCTGGAGATGGCTTCTTGATCTGACATGTTACAAATACGACATCTTCTAGAACTGAATCTGAGAATACTGTTGCCGATGTATTTTCAAGAGTACGCTCCGCAACTAAAACTGACAAGTTCCTGTTTGTAAGATATGTAACTCCTTAGGCCATCCTGGAATAACTCGACTTAAATTTAAAATGACAAATACAAATAACGGTTCCTGAATACAAAGGGAAATTTTTAAAAATAATTTACAGTTTACACTTTTTATCTCTTTTTTAGCAATTTAGTACTCATACAACGCTCTAATACTTTTTGAATTGGGCATATATATTTTAGCTTACAATTTTTAAGATAATATAAAGGGTGTTCATTTGAAAACTTCCCACCTCGATTTTCCTGCTTTAAAATGAAAATGTAGAAAATCACTCGGACTAGTCGATTTTTATTTCGAGGGGGACATCTTTTGCGTATATTGTCAATCTTGTTACTTCAAGCCCCTAGGAGGGAGGGGGAGGGGGTAAGATCTAAATCTTAAATGGATACCCCTATTTTATATAATTTTTGGATTCTGCATAAAATTCTGAACATTTTTTAATAAAAGCATTATTAGTCTATACTTAATAGTTTCCGAGATATTGACTCTTGAAAAATTACATTTTTGAACTTTGACAGCGTCTAGCTTTCTAACTGTACGTCTTAGAGCAAAACGGCTTACATGTCCCTATATTCGATTTTTATTATCTTTCCAATAGTGTCAACTTTCGGTCAAACCGGAAGTACTATATTTGTTACATCCGGTTACCGAAAGTTCACACTATTGGAAAAATAATAAAAATCGAAGATAGGGACATGTAAGCCGTTTTGCTCTAAGACGTACAGAGTTATGTATCCAACAGTTCATAGAACCTCAAGGAATTGCTGCGTTGCAGAATGCTGAGACAAGCACCGTTCCCACGAGAACCCAATAGTGCATTCTGCCCCGCTTTTGCTATTTAGAATCGACATAGACTTTGAATAGTTAATACGTACATTTTATTGTATTATTTTATACCGGGTTTACGAATATTGTAAAAATTAATAAAATTAATTTTTTTTAAAAACGTGTTTCGATAAACGCGAAACATAAAGTGGCGCAGTCTTTTGTGTAGGATTAGAAAGAGACTTTCATAGCGAAAAACTCGTCGGTTTTAACCGTTTATTCTAAGAAAAAAAAATCGAACCTTTTGCATCGCGCAAAACTGTCCAAAATTTTGACTCTTAGTGTAGTGCGTAAAGGTGGTAGAGAAAGTGCAGCATCGTGTTGGACCATACCAATTGGATTAAAATAATGAAAATCACTTCATTTATGTAAGTTGCTTTCCATTTTTCCTGTCTATGTCATTCTCCTCGTCACATTCTAATTCCACAGCGGAAAATAGTAGCAACGAGTTAAATTTAAACGATTCCGAAACTCAAACTGATTTTAATTTAGATACGTTATTTTTAAGTCTTTCACTAAACGAAATAGAAAATAATTTTAATAATTCTCAAACAACAATGGCAAGACCAAATTTTGATAATAAACTTTTAGAAATCGTTCCAAAATTCGATGGAAACCCATTAGAATTATCTTCCTTTTTAGATACCGCCAATTCCTTAATTACGACTTACTGGGACACAAAACCCGAAAATCAGAATTCTGTTCAAAATATCACACTTATTTACGGTATTTATGCAAAATTGATAGGTAAAGCTAGGGAAGTTTATAGCATTTGTATTTCGAAAGAATGGGCGAGCGTAAAAAGCGCATTAATCGCTCATTTTGGCGATCAACGCGACGAAAACGGCTTATTGTTTGATCTAGATCAATTGAGACAAGGAAATAACGAACCTTCTTTGCAATTTTATACCCGAATAATGTCGAATTTAAGTGCTCTGCATAACTACGTGGACACACACGAAAATAACGCAGGCATTGTTGCCGTAAAGAAAGAATTTTACAACACACATGCATTAAAAATATTTTTAGCGGGATTAAAAGACCCCTTAGGTTCGACTGTTCGTGCCATGCGACCTGATTCTTTAGCAACTGCCAGACAATTTATTATATCAGAAAATAATATTCGTCATTTACAAAAACCACAGGTAGATTTTCAAAAAAATAAACCAATGCAGAAATTTAATAACAACCAACCCCCTAATTTTTACAATAATAACAATCAACCCCATAATTTCTATAATAACAATTTTCAACCTAACTTCCCCCAACAATCTTATTCTAACCCCCAGTTCCCACGTGGCCCTATTAATATTCAACCTAGGCCCACATTCAATCAAAGATTTCCAACTAACAGACAAGTCTTTGGACCTCCAAAAAATCCAACAAACGTTTGGAAACCTAACCCTTTACCTCAATATCAACCAAGACCAACCGCTATGAGCGGAATTTCACACGGGACCTTTCCAAAACCCAGAACAATGATGCAACAACAACCCCCACGGTACTCTAGACCAAATCTAATTTTTGAAGAACTATATAACATGGAACAACCTCCTTTCTTTGACCCAAATATTCCCGGTCCATCTTACCAAAATTACAGTTCCTACGAACCCGATCATTTTTACACAAATAATGACATTCCTAATTATGTAAGTGTACCCAACCAACAATACGAAAATTATGAAAATCTCGAAGAACAAAACACTAAATACGCCCCTGAGCAAAACGATTATTCCGAACAAAATTTTCAGGAAATCACGCCTCAAGAACCAACTACATAGAAATTCATTCTATTTACGACCGTAAAGACTTACCATATATAAAAATATCAAACCCACCTATAAAATTATTAATCGATACCGGCGCGACAAAATCATTTTTAAATCCCGAAATTGCCGAAAAATATTTTCAAAATTGTATAAAAAACGAACCATTTACTGTATCATCAATATTTCAAACTACTAGTAGAGATCTATGTGCCGAAATACCAGTTTACACCAAATCGTATCGATACCCATTCATTCACAAACCGGAAGTTGAAAAACAGATAAATGACATGTTAAATCAGGGAATTATAAGACCAAGCGATTCACCTTGGTCGTCCCCAATTTGGATTGTGCCGAAAAAGTCTGACGCGTCGGGGAAAAAGAAATGGCGCATAGTTGTAGATTATCGAAAAATAAACGATAAAACTATCGACGATCGATACCCGCTTCCGAATATATCGGATATCCTCGATAAACTCGGTCGTTGCCAGTATTTCTCAACCTTAGATCTAGCCAGCGGCTTCCATCAGCTAGAAATGCATCACGACGACATAAAAAAGACAGCGTTTAATGTTGAAAACGGGCATTACGAGTACCTGCGCATGCCTTTTGGGCTTAAAAACGCCCCCGCAACATTTCAACGTGTCATGGATAATGTACTCAAACATTTAATAAATAAAATATGTTTTGTTTATATGGACGACATTATCGTATTCTCAACTTCTCTCCAAGAACATCTTGTAAACCTAAAAACTGTTTTTCAAAAATTGCGCGAAAGTAACTTAAAAGTGCAACTTGATAAGTCAGAATTTCTGCGCAAAGAAGTTGCGTTTTTGGGTCATATTATAACGCCCGGCGGTATCAAACCAAATCCAGATAAAATAAATGCAATATCGAACTACCCAATTCCGAAAACCACAAAAGAAATAAAAGGGTTTTTAGGCCTTTTAGGCTACTATAGGAAATTTATTAAAAACTTCGCGAACATTACAAAGCCTTTCACTAATTGTTTAAAAAAGAACGCAACAATTAATATCGACGATCCTATATATATTAAAACATTCGAAGATTGCAAAGCTCTCCTAATTAATGACCCGATTTTAGAATACCCGGACTTTTCTAAAGAATTTAATCTGACCACCGACGCAAGCAACGTTGCCATTGGTGCTATATTGTCACAAGGAATAATAGGAAAAGACAAACCTATCGCGTACGCGTCGCGCACCCTTAACAACGCAGAACAAAATTACTCAACCATAGAAAAGGAATTATTGGCCATTGTGTGGGCAACAAAATATTTCAGGCCCTACTTATTTGGCAGAAAATTTAAAATCATTACAGACCACAAACCTCTTCAATGGTTGATGTCGCTAAAAGAACCAAACTCTCGCTTAGTTCGGTGGAGACTAAAACTCGAAGAGTTCGATTACGAAATAATATACAAGAAGGGAAAGAAAAACACAAACGCGGATGCGCTCTCTCGAATAGAAATATATCCCACCGAAACTGACCTTCCACCCGTGTTACAATATATGAATGAGTTCAACAATAACCCTGTCTTAGACTCACCAACCCCCATAAATAACGAAACTACAAACCCTGTGTTAAATCCACAACCTTCGACAAGCCGCGAAACCGATAACCAATCAATAATAGTGCATACAGACTCAGACGAAAACACCGATAACGAGACAATGCACACTCACTCGACAAACCGCGAAACCGATAACCAATCAATAATAGCGCATGCAGACCCTGACGAAAACACCGACAACGAGACAGTGCACACTAGTGCCGAAAACCCAATCTTAACCATTAATATTACCGAAAAACCTATAAATTATTTTCTCTGTCAAATCATAATAAAAAAGGTGAACGAAAATCCACATATTGAGATGAAAAGAATTTTTGGCAACCCAGTAAATCGCACACGTTGGCATCTGTACGTAACAAACGAAACGTTTCGCGAACAAACAATTCAATTTTTAAAGGAATACGCTGAACCAAAACGGCAATACGTGTTTCATTTCGAAAACGATGACGATCAAAACTTTTACAAAGAAATGTGTAAATTCATCCCCGAAACTTTTAAAAATTCATCATACAAACCTCTTAAATCCAACACCATCTTACATGACGTCACCCGTGAAAATACCCAACAAAACTTAATAAAAGCACAACACGAAGGCATTACGAACCATCGCGGCATCCACGAAACGATTAATGAACTAAGGACTAAATATTATTGGCCCAAACTGAGCAATGACGTCAGAAAATTCATAAATAATTGCCATATCTGTCAACAAGTAAAATATGAGCGCCATCCGCCATTAATTAGACTACAACTAACACCTACCCCAACAAAACCTTTTGAAACGATTCACATAGACACATTTAAATTTGGCAACACCGTAACCCTCACAATCTGCGATAGTTTCTCTCGATTTGGCCAAGCCTACGTACTACCTAGCCTTTCAGCATTGCACGTATACCAATCACTATTACAGTTTATCTCTTCCTATAAAATACCCGAAAATATAACATCTGATAATGGAAGCGAATTTTCCCAAAACTTATTAAAAGATTTTGCAAAACTATATAAAATTAATTGGCATTATACCTTACCATTAAACCCCAATAGTAACGCGATTGTAGAACGATTTCATTCTACATTATTAGAGCACATGCGTACATTGTCTATTACAAAACCTAATTTAAGCCCTTTTGAAAAAATCACATACGCCGTTCTAGGCTACAATAACTCGATCCACTCTGCAACCAAACGAAAACCAATTGACCTACTACTAGGACACCTAGAACTTAAAGACCCAATTGACATCGATAATCAAGCAGAACCAATTAGTCATCAAATTAACGAACACAAAGAAATCATGATCGACCTATACAAAAAAATATAAGAGACCACCGCTAAACAAAAATCTAATGTTATATCAAATTTAAACGAAAAACGTGACGATCCACCAGATATCGAACCAGGCACTATCGGTTATAGGAAACTGACGGACAGACAGTCAAAAACGAAACCCCTTTATCGACCCGAACATATAGTAAGAAGCAACAATCTTACTGTTACTACACCGCTTAACACCTACCATAAACGAATATTTAAAAAACCACGAAAATTTATAGACAAACCATTGTTACAGGGTGATGATCCTTCTGGTTCAAACCTCGATGACACAGAAAATCCAAATACAATCCCTCCAATCCAATCCAGGGATCCTACCCTTTAAACTAGGATCTGCTAAAATAAAAATTGCCTCTCATACCTTTCTGCATTATATTCAACTGAAACCCCTCCAAAACCAAATTGAGTCAATAACCAATCAATATAATAATATAGAAGAACTATTTAATAAATCGACTACCATTCAGACGGACCCCCTGTATAGTGCATATAAACATTTAGAATACGAGGTAACACTTGTTAATAGAAAACTACAATCGGTGTTCCCAGAAAAACGTTATAAACGCGGCCTCGTTAACCCATTAGGCTCCTTAGTAAAATATATCTCTGGTAACTTAGATCAGGAAGATGCTAAAGAAATCTACGATAGTTTGGCAGAACTGGAATCTAACCAAAACAAAATAGTAAAGAAGGTAAACAAACAAATGTCTTTAACATCTAATTTAATGCAAAACATCAACGAAACTATGACGAGTGTTATACGTAATCAAAATTTAATCGAAACAAAAATTGAAGAATTACGAAAAGACTTAAATGACCTTGCCTTTAGTTACACACATTATATAGAAATACGCGAAATTTTAGATGAAATTAAATTAAATCTAGACTTGTTGCTAAACTTTCTTTCAGAGATTGAAAATGCTATAAGTTTCGCAAGCCTCAAGACACTACATCATAGCATCGTTTCTCCTACAGATTTAAAAGAAATCGTAAATAACCTATATCAAATTCATAGTCATTCCCAAATAATATTTAGTGATAATTATCTCAAATACTACAGCATAGTGGAAACAAACGTTTTTTACATTCAAGATAAAATTGTTTTTCACTCGATTTTCCTCTTATACATTCCGATACCTTCGATTACTACCATCTATATTCCATTCCGAATCCAAACCAATCAATAATAATTCCACCTTCCACATACCTCTCTATAAGCAACAATTACTACCAATATCAAGAAGACGAGTGCATTGACCTAAGACCGAACTTTCTCTGCATGAAGAACCACCTCTTACCTCTACAAAGCAACTTAGATTGTGTAACGTCCCTACTTTCCAATGGACCCAAAGTAGAAAAATGTCAACAAGTTCCTGTCCATATCAATGAAGAAATCATCGAAGAAATCAATGATGCTCATTACATCGGTATTTTCCCAAAAACCAAGAAACTTCAAGCCGAATGCACCGAAAATGACGTCGCCCTATTACAAGGGACCTACCTTTTTGTCGTCCCGCCAAACTGCGCTATCAAAGACGCAAAATCTACATATAAAAATGAAAAAGGCATTATCTCCGGCCACCCGGTCAAATTACAAGACATCAAAGAACTGCATATCCCCACCTTAGAAGTACGCAAACTTAAACTAGAAAAAGTATCACTGGATAAACTCCATGAAATCCAGCTCCAACAGCTACAAGAGGAACCATTAGAAGAACTTCATCTCCATTCAAACTACTCCACTTGGTCTCTAGTTGGCGTCGTGACGCTAGTTTTATGTGTAACTCTCTATGTCCTAATTACACGAAAAGAAGAAATCTACAAGTTGATATGCAAGAAGAAACCCACAGCAGCCAAAAGAAAACAAACTGAAGAACCGTTTATAGAAGCTCAAATGGTTCCACCCTCGAGCTCCTTTTAGGGATGGAGGAGTTATGTATCCAACAGTTCATAGAACCTCAAGGAATTGCTGCGTTGCAGAATGCTGAGACAAGCACCGTTCCCACGAGAACCCAATAGTGCATTCTGCCCCGCTTTTGCTATTTAGAATCGACATAGACTTTGAATAGTTAATACGTACATTTTATTGTATTATTTTATACCGGGTTTACGAATATTGTAAAAATTAATAAAATTAATTTTTTTTAAAAACGTGTTTCGATAAACGCGAAACATAAAGACAGTTAGAAAGCTAGACGCTGTCAAAGTTCAAAAATGTCATTTTTCAAGAGTAAATATCTCGGAAACTGTTAAGTATGGACTAATAATGCTTTTATTAAAAAATGTTCAGAATTTTATGCAGAATCCAAAAAAATTATATAAAATAGGGATATCCATTTAAGATTTAGATCTTACCCCCCCCCCCTCCCTCCTAGGGGCTTGAAGTAACAAGATTGACAATATACGCAAAAGATGTGCCCCTCGAAATAAAAATCGACGGGTCCGAGCGATTTTCCACATTTTCATTTTAAAGCAGAAAAATCGAGGTGGGAAGTTTTCAAACGAAAATGTGTTAAAAATTTGATCTTTGTTGCGCTGATCGTCATCTTGATTGGTTGGTTGGTTAAAAGTCGAGCGAGTAGCCCAAGCTTCTTACACTGCAGACTTCATGGTTATTGTGAGCCCCAGTTTTATTACAAAATATTTATTCCTTCTATAAGACCCAATACACTGAGGAAAATAATTTGTAGCCATTACTAAAAATTTAGTTACCACAGCAAAATTTTTCAATAAAATAGGGGACAGCAAGGTGGATGACTTATAACAACTAAATCAAGTTTGCTGGAATAGATTAGTAGCTACAACTATAGGATTTAGTAGATAACGAACTTATGTTGTTGGGTTTACTAAATGGTCTTAGTTACAGTTACTAAAAAAACTGAGTTAGCACAGCTAATATATATATTCGTTACAAGTAGGTGGTTTGTTAAAGCTATTATATCATTTAGTTGCAGGAACTAAGCGTAGATGTTAACGTTACTAATAAATTATATAATAGTAACTAAATTATGTAGTTAACCCAAATTGGGTGTTTAGTAAATACAAATAAAAATATTAGTTAAAAAAAAACCACAAAGTTTTTTTATTTACAACGATTGCACGCACCTTCAGTCCCCTAAGGCCTTATTATATAAGGGCATCTTAACAGTAGCTTAAGTGAACCTTTAACTTGAACCTTCCCATAAAAATCACATTGTCGTCAAATACGGTTTTTGTTTGGAACTGGCAGCAAAAAGTATTTCGTTGTCCCCTATTTAACAAGAGTTCTATGCTGCATTAGAAAAATATTTGTTACGGCTGCACATACAACTTGTAGATAAAATCCACTGTAATTGCATGTGTGTATCGCAACCGAAAAGCTCGGTATACAGCAGAAACAACTCTAAGCAGCAAAGCGTAGTTTGCTTTAGCTTTTCTGTAACCACCAAGAAAACCATTTTAGAGATGTTGAAGCTTTTCGTCTAAAATATATTGCTGCCAGTTTTAAACAGAAACAATATTTAATTTAACTGTAATGTGATTTATATAAAAAAAACTTTAAGTACCAGTAAAGGTTCAGTTGAGCTGATGTTAAAAAGCCCTTTTATACGGCCTAAGGAAACTGAAGGTGTGTGCAACAGTAGATACCAAATAAAACACTTTAACTTGGCTGTTTACTGTTTAACTAGTTAATCAAAATTTGTCTTTGTTTCTGGGAGTAACTTATTCAATATATCTATACGTCAGAATATTTAAATTCAACTATCCCACGATGCTACACACAGATTTATGGTTGTTTATATAAGATTAATTAAAAATATTTTAATCCATAAGTGATACATAAATCGAGGGATGATTATAATAACTGATCTCACTCGTGAAGCCTTCCGTGATAGCTTGTAGATGAAATTTCATTTCAGATAGATTGAATTATTTTTAAGGCTTTCTAGTTGAGGTAGGTAATTACTTCCCTAAAGCAAAAAGTTTGTTTTCTCTTCAACTTAAAATACAAAAAATAATTTTTTCAGTTTTTAAAATTTTTATTAAATAAATAACATGGATAAATCTATAACACAACACAACTTTACCTTCAAATGCATCTAGATGGGTTTGAAGCACCCATTCTAACAATAAAAGTCTGTAATACATCACTATAAACTATAATAAATAAATAACACTAATAGATACACCCTCACACACCGCGACAAGAAGCACGTGAAGCACGGAGACGAAATGATTGTTACCGCGTGGATGACCAATGATCGCGTGCGCGATCGGGTAAATTAACTAAATATTTAGTAATGGCTACCATATTTTTCGTTACGACAACTTAAGGCATTATTTAAAATATTTTTTTTTTAGTTGTCACAAGTATAACACAATCTTACGCCCTTGTTAGTTATCACAACAAAGGATGTATTTACCGCAAGTCTACCAAATCAATTGTCGGCGTACAGCCTACTAAATCGATTAGTAATTGTAAGTGGAGGGCAAAAAATATATTTGTTAGTTCATGTAAATAGCTTTGCGGTATTATGGTAACTAAGTCTGCGGACATTTTTAGTAGCTACAACTGAAAAAAAATCAACTAAGTAATTTAGTTGGCGGGTTTTTCTCAGTGTAGTTTCCAACCAAGTTTGTCATGTGGGAGGTTCTCACCACAATGAATATTTCCTAAGACTGTAAACCTTTTGCATGCTAGTGCTTTGCAGATGTAAATGACACGAGACGCAGTTTCGTCCTCTTCGCCGTAAAGTTTGCATTTATTGAGTCCATTATAAATTTTTATTTATTAAGGATATTTTGTTTAGTGCCTGTTAACAAACCAATCACTTGTTTTAATTGGGTATGCTTCAGAAGTAGCATTTAGTTCATAGTTTTTTCGACGGTTTTCTAATTGCGGCCCATGGGTTTTTATTGACCAGGTGTACCGTTCCATCAAGTTAGATGTCGTTTTTGCGTCTATCTATCTAATGTCGCTTTAGTTGCATGTTTTGACATTCAAGGGCCCCTAAAATTTAGAGCAGATCCGGCTCGGGCTAGTTCACCGAGCGTTACCCCAAGAAAAACAGTTTGTAAAGTATTTTTCACAATAAATGGTTGACTCCGTTTATCTACCTGGGACGTTATGCAAGAGAGTAGATAAGCAATGAGAATAGTATTACCCGAAGGGCTGTTTTTACATGCAAATTCCCATAAGAGAATTTAAGCTTCGATCTGCAAAAGTATGCCCATTTTAAGGCGTGGTCACTTTCCTACCCTTGGCCCTAACCCCCACTGGCACTTACTACCCTTGGCCCTAAACCCCCACTGGCACTTACTACCATTGGCACTAGTTACCATTGACGCTAGCTCACCTATCATTGGTGCTAGATATCAAGGGGTACTATTAGTCAAACGTCATCTACAATACGCCATCTATATCATATATCACTATAACCTCACCTACCAATGTTTTACCTTCTGTATGGGCCCAAGTCTACCATCTGTGACACGCCATCTATCACGCGTCACTCTAACCACAACTATCATTGGATAACCTTCTGTGAGGCCCCAAGCTTTACCTCTAAGAACAGGTACTGCATTTATTTCTAATGAATTTAAATTATTATTATTAAAAAAAGTTTCACCTACACTTTGGTTCGAACCTCCGACCTATGGATATATTTCCAACGTCCTACATACGGCGCCAGCCGAGCTTATTAGGTAAACTCGGTGACCAGTTGGTGATATTATAGTGACGTAGCATCTGCGGAGGCGGAGAAGATCTTCACTAATTTGGCTGTGGGACAACATCATCGAATTGAGAATACAAAGGAAGTAGGATTTTGCATAAACCGCCTTACAACGCAACCGACGGAAGTCGGCCATTTTGAACCCCCTTCTAATGTCTAAATATGACTCCATGTTTGTTTTGGTGGTTGACCGTGGTTGACACTAGTTGACAGGTCGAGCTGTGATTTCTGCTTTCTTTGCTGTTTTTGAGTTAATTTCCATTTTAATTAGTTAAGAACCATATTTAACGAATTCTAGTAAACTTATAATTACTTTAGTGCGACAGTGGAGTATACTTTTAGCGCTGGACAGCGATTAAAACGGATTAATTGTTTGGTATTATGGGTTAATGAAAAAGCTATAAATATGGTTAATTGTGCTGCTTGTGGGTGCTCCCGAACGCTAGGAAGTAAAAAACTGGGCATTACATTTCATCGGTAAGTTTATGTTTAGATATATAAACTTTTTTAATCTGTAAAGAAAAAAAAATGTAAATATTTAATTTAATATCAAAATATACATAACCTCCGAACCTCGCATGTCATTCGTCATTCATGGGCGTTCGTCTTATAAAACCAGAAAAATATTTATTTATTACTCGACTGGGTTACCCCATTTCTACAGAAAAGCAAATTAAAAATACTTATTGGTTTTTAGTTTTCCACATAATTATCCAAGAAAAAAGGCATGGTTGAAAATTGTAAACCGAAGTGATTGGGATCCTATATGAAACAGAGTTCTTTGCTCCAAGCATTTCTCTGAAGATTGGGTTGACAGAACTTCAAGATTGAAAGTTAGATTGGTCCCAACTGCAGTAGTGCCTACTTTTGAAGTAGCCAGGTTAAAAAATGTAAGTTTTGAAACTATTGTATCAGGTCATTACATAATATTGGAAAATATGTAGGTAGGTAGAATTAAGAATATGAATACAAATAATTCTGCATTATTTATGCTTCTGAGGAAGCTGCTTTGTCACTTTTTCATAAATTATGTAGGTATCGATAAAAGTTTTTAGATGTTTTATTGGTTTAATCTATTTTTAAAATTTTAAAGCCATGGATAAAGAATGTAATAAAATATGGATGGTAGTATAGGTACGATAAACAAAGAAATTCATATTTAAAGATTGAAGACAATGATGTTTCTAGAATGATAGAAACGTTTTCCCAATATTCACCTGAGGACGACTGGAGATACCATTGATTAAAAAAAATAAATTCAAAGCAAGTCCCAAACCTTCTATCATTCAAAGAAATTCATATCAAAATATAAAAAAAAAAAAATTACAAAGAGAGGTTGTATCACGTTATAGGTACTTTTGTGTCATTTGGTAAAGGTGCCAAACAGTGATAATTAAAAACTTATATTTTTTTGGCAGGTACGTTCCTATGCAATATCTTATAAGGCACCATGTCAAAACCTGCCTGAAGATAATTATCCTACTGTGAATCTAAATGGAACACCTTCTGGTTACAACATATATTGGAAATGGCTCTTCCAGGACATGGCTCTTCCAGGACATTTTACTATCCAACAACACACCGAAGATTTTAGTATCTTCCTTTAATCTTATATGACAATCATTAATAGTTACGGTTTCCGGATTCTCCAAAGTGTATCGGTTAGTCTTAAACAAGGTGATAACGGTCTTTGATTTATTTAATATCAGTTTGTCTTTAGAAAACCAATAATTATTTACTTCAATCATAATTGTTAAATATGTTGCTCGAGAAGCTCATGGTCTTTATGCTAGGATTTATTATAAGAACTTGTAAATACTTTAAAAATGTTAACGCCATAATAACTTTATATTAATCCCTGGTAGTTACAAAACTTTAGTATGCATGAACTATTTGGGATCCTCAGTATGCCAATAAGATTGCTCTTTTAAAATATATTCAGCGTACATTTTTAAAATTTTTGTACTACAAGTCATTTTCAGTTTATCCGCCAAGAGGTACAGATCAAGGGCTTTTGTGTAATTTGTTTAATTTCCCTTCTTTAAGACTATTGCTTATAGAAGCAAGAATTATTTTCTTATATAAAATAATTAGAGACAAAATAGATAATAAAGAGTTCTTAGGACTGCTTCTGTTTAGAATAGGCTTAGTCAATACTAGATCCGCACATGTACTTTTATATTCCTACACCGAGGACAAATCTATACAAAAACTCACCACTTATAAGACTGTGCTCTATTTTAATAAATATTGTGGAGACATTGACATAATATATAATTTAAACTATGGAAAATTAAAATTAAGGAATGAACTGCTTAGGCAAATGCTAATTGAATATTTATTATAGCTTAGGATAGCTTTTAGAAATAGGGTTTATGTATCTATAATTAACTTGTTAAGTTGTTGATACTAGAAATAAATAAAATGTTTGTATTATCTGCATAGTTTGTCATTTGACAATTTTCTTGTATACTAGAAATCTTATTAATATTATTTAGGTACATATAATAAACAGGACTATATTATATTATATTTTATTATTTTCTTGTGATTTGGTTCATGAAGAAATAGTAAGGTTTTTTAACATTTTATTTTTTAACGTAGACGTTTTGGCAATAATTTTGCCTTCATCAGTATTTATTATCTGAAACAATTTGTTTCCTGCAATTTTTTTTTAATGTATAATAAAAGGTGTTTTTTAGTTATTTAACCAGCTATTTACATTAAGGACCCTTTCACCTCCGTTACCTTATTTAAATAAATAATTAAAAGAAATAGTTGTATTGTTTTATTACTCCAACCTTAACGTATCTTATAGTTATATATGAATCTAAATATTTTTTCTATTTTCTTCGTCAAATAAAATTTCATTAATCATTTTATTATTACCATTTTAACGATACGCCACAGGTGGACCGGAAACGCGCATGCGTCAAATGTTGCCGCCATCGGCCCCCATCCCGGACAACTGTCAATCTACAATACCCTACTTCCTTTGTATTCTTTATTCGTAGGACAACATACACCATTAACCTAAAAATTTGTTAATGTCAATATGTTATATACATGTACGGGGCGATATTAATGACTGAAATTAAATTAGGTAGGTTACCATACATGCATTAGCAAGCTGCTATTTTGTTGTATGTTAAAAAATATAATTTACCACTGGGTATAGAATACGTATAAGAACATCTAAAAGCGCTTAGAACTGCCCCTTAAACATATGAAAACGGCCATTTAGCAGCCCTCGAACAGGTAAAAATGTTTAATAAACTACTACAGCATCTAAAACCTATTGGGCGGTACGATAACGGCGCTTTAAGAGATCTATTTTATGGTTTGATAATAGAAAACTATGGCGTCATTTAGCATCTATTTTAAGCTTTTTACCATATCCCTAGCCCGTATTGTCAACAAATTCTTAAATCCTATAACGAACAGAAAGTAGCACAACGATATAAGATAGACAAAGATATCTATAATCAGGCCCCCAATACAAGTAGCATACTCTCAAAGCGTGTTATGTCATGGTAACTTAATGATATATATTATAGCTATCTTTGTCTATCTTATATCGTTGTACTACGTTATAGGATTTAAGAATTTGTTGACAATAAGGTCTATCGGTATGGTAAAAAGCTTAAAATAGATGTTAAATGAAGCCATAGTTTTCTAGTATTAACCCTTAAAATAGATCTCTTAAGGCACCGTTATCGTACCGCCCAATAGGTTTTAGATGCCGTAGTAGTTTATTAAACATTTTATCCGTTCAAGGGCTACTAAATAGACGTTTTCATATGTTTAAGGGGCACTGCTAAGTGCTTTTAGATGTTCGTATTCGTATTCTATACCCAGTGGTAAATTATATTTTTTAACATACAACAAATAGCAGCTCACTAATGTATGCCTACCTACCTAATTTCAATCATTAATATCGCCCCGTACATGTATATAACATAATATTGGCATTAACAAATTTTTAGGTTAATGTTTTATGCTGTTTCATATCCAAATTAGTGCAAATCTTCTCCGCCTCCGCAGATGCTACGTCACTATAATATCATCAACTGGTCAACAGTTTATCTAATAAGCTCGGCTGGCGCCGTATGTAAGGACGTTGGAAATATATCCATAGGTCGGAGGTTCGAACCAAAGTGTAAGTGAAACTTTTTTTAATAATAATAATTTAAATTCATTAGAAATAAATGCAGTACCTGTTCGTGGAGCCCTGACTTGTAGGCTTGGCCCCCGAAAATTAATATCTAAGTAGTAGAGGTTACAGCGACACCTGATAGATGGCGTATCACAGATGGCCCCACAGAAGGTAATACAATGGTAGGTGAGGTTAGAGTGACACGTGATAGATGGCGTAACACAGATGACGTTTGACCAACCTTGGTAACTAACACTAATGATAGGTGAGCTGGCGCCAATGGTGATTAGTCTCAATTTTAGTTTGTGCCAACTGAAGTTAGCGCCAGTCATAGTTAATGCCCCTAAAATTTCCCACAGTCGGCCACGCCCATCCCTAAAAAGTTCCCACGCTCTAGATAATATTCCCACGGTCGGAAAATTCCCATGCTCTAGATAATTTTCTAACGGCACGCGCTAACCCCCAAAAATTTCCCACGCTCTAGATAATATTCCCACGGTCAGAAAAAAGTTCCCACGCTCAAGTGCCGCAATGACTACTCAAGAGCTTGGCTATAAAAATGCAAATAAACTGTCGGTCAGGGTCGGATTATAATTTGTAATTATATAGCAGGTAATATTTAACTATCTTGTGCTTACGATAACATCTTTCACACCCGAATGCAGCGTTTGTGGTTTGTAATCCCAGTTCCCCGATCCAGTTTTTGTAATCTGTTATCCGTAGCTATGCGTCGTCATTAGATTATCTAATCCGGATTAGAAATCTAACAACGACGGAATCGCACAATTTGTTGATGATGTCGAGGATATCTAGGTCATCATCAATGAATATTTCATCCTCTATAAACTCCATTTTATCCCGAAATAATAAAAAAAATTGCAAAAAAATCCAACACTTACAAAAAAATAGTGCCAAAATTTGACTTTGAAGTTAGATGTCGATCGCTAATCCAGGGCAATCCACGCTTCGTTGACCGATTAGATAAGCTGAAGCTTAAACTACATTTTTCTTGCGGCGCATGTAAACATTTAACCTAATCCTGGATTACCTAACTAATCCGCAAAATTTGCTTACGGTGCATTTGGGTATCAGTCTTTGTGTTTCTTAGGAAAAAATATTATTGATAACGAATTAAATATCCAAAGTTCTACCCTGTAGTGTATTTGCTTGTTGATTGTGTTTAACAATGTTTTATTGCAGTCAATAAGTAGATACCATTAAGGTGGAATTATCAACGTCATTCCATTTATTGCCAACCAATAACCTATTTCGCGTTGCTTTTTTAGTTTATTATTTGATTAACTAACATTTAAATAAAATCAATATCGTCGGTACAATATTTAGGTAATATCTGACATATTACAAAAATATCAATTTATTTCATTGCGGAGAATTGTATAGTGAAAGAAGAATGACATAGCAATCTTACCCGATATTTTTCGCTATACAATAATTCTTCTAAAATATTTAATGAAATTCCTTGATATTTATTTAATATGTCAATTATTACCTGTAAAATATGAAGACGATATTGATTTTATTTAAATTTTGTGTAAAAGCTAGAAAAATTAAATAAATATACGCGAAATAGGTTATAGGTTGGCAAGCATGTTGATTCACCTTAAGGGTGAAAAATACTTTACATTTATTTATTATTAGTCTTTAGTTTTCTAAGTATGCTCAATAGTTTACACGATAATTCGAAAAATATATATTTTTTTTGTAAATGTTGACAAGGTTTGATTAGCAAAACTGTTTTCAAAGTTGCATGCTGTCGTTTAAACTTTTAGGCCCCTGTCAATTTAATAAAATGTTGAAGAGAATGTAGTATTAAAAGATTGACGAAAGTACAATTTTAAACAAGTTCCTTAAATCAATTATTTATTTTATCAATAATATAATTATTTGAGTACATTATTTTAGCCACGACCAGCAAACATTTTTTTGACTAATTATCTCAATGTTTTTGAATTGGGATTAATTTCTGTAGTATGTAATACAGTGGTTCCCAAATTTCGCAAAATCCCGGACCCCCAATATCGGATTTTAGTAACATGCGGACCCCCATGGCCAGTTAATCTTTAAAAGTACTAAAACAACCGTTTTGTAGCTTACTTCAACAACATTTTATTTATCAATACAACGTATTTTCCTTAAACACAATAATACACTTAAAACACAAGGATTATCTCTATTCTAGTGCTAGTTGTAGGTACAAAGTAAATTTTAAACACACTTTAAAAATATGAAACAAAATAAACATTAGGCATATTGAAGTAACTAATTTTAAAATTCAATGGAAAGAATGAAATATTGTTTTTGAATTTATAATTTTTTCCAAATCTGGTCTAATATTCGATATGTTTAACTTTAAATCGGGACCAACATTAAGCCGATTTTTTTGCTTTGATTTTAACTGAGCATATACAGAAAAAGCTTGTTCACACAAATACGTTGTGCAAAAAGAAATCAAATGTATCATAGCCCTTTCGGCGAGCTCATTGTAATCAGGAATTATATTAAACCAAAACTGAATTAAACTATTATCATTAAAAATATCCTTTTTGGAAATACTACATGACAAGTCGACGAGCTGATCTTGTTGTTTTTCTGTAAGAACTACATTTTTTCAATGTTTTCTGTAGAAAATGGATTTCTAATCCAGTTATTATTAATATTTGGAACCGGACAATATTCACGAAAACTTATTACCAGATTACGTAAATGTTCACTGATAATGAGTTGAACCTCTAGAACCTCTAGCAGCAGTGTTTTTTCCGACGATTTTATAAATGATTCTAAATAAGAAAATGTAGGGAAAGACGATTGTTCAACGCGAATAACCCAAATTTGTATTCTTTTTATAATCTCGGGGGTTCCAACAAATACTCCGCGGACCCCAAGGGGTCCGCGGACCACCATTTGGGAACCACTGATATAATACATCAAAAATTGAATTTTTGTAGCTTATTTTAAATGTTGTTAGACTCCTTCGTTAGACGCAAATTTATAATTCCCTGGTTTATACAAACCATTCTATAATAGGAAAAAAGAGAAGCACAAAGTCTTTCTCCACAATATTTAACTAGAAAAACTATGCGAACCTAGAATAATTCATAATTCAAATCGACATGTTTTGAGTGTAGAAACACTCATCATCAGGAAAACAAAGTGAATAGTACAGTGGGATTGAGCCGTTATGGAGCTTTTAAAGGTGTACAATAGGTGTAAAAATTGAATAGTCAAAAGACCGACAATCAAGACTTCAGCATACTGGAAAGACAAGGGTTAGTGCAAGGGCCCTGTCTTGGGCAGAAAAATGCGGAGAGTAAAAAAAAAATTAAGGAGTTTTATCAGACCTTATGGAAATCATTTATGAAGTATAGTGAAAAATCTTAAGTTTTATATAGCTTTGTCAGAGATATGTAAAGGTATTAAAATAAGACGGAAGAAAAAGAAAAAAATATTTCATAATAGTCAAAGCATCTGTAAAAGATAAAAAAAGGGGTATGTAGCAAATGAAATTTAATAAAATTAGGTAGATTGGCTTACCATTTAGCTTAAAGTAAAATGCTGTTGGGATATCAGGCTTGTTACGGCCCAGTTACCCCGGCAGGAGTCAAAGTATACACATTGAGTGCAAAATTAAGTTTTAAGAAATTTTTAAAAACGTTTTTGTTTTACTAGAACATCTTTTAAAGAAGTTCCACTGCAACCAGCACGTGTCAGGCTCCATTACGGCTCAATCACACTTTTATTTTTTCTATTGCTAACAACATCAGCATTGTAGTATTCACTTCGTTTTCCTGGTGATGAGTGTTTCTACACTCGAAACATGTCGATTTGAATTATGAATTATTCTAGGTTCGCCTAGTTTTTCTAATTAAATATTGCGGAGAAAGACTTTGTGCTTTTCTTTTTTCCTATACATTTAACTCCACTTTAAGTATAGACTACTTCTTCAACATTTTACAATAGATATTCATTATTTTTGGTTGTATTGAGATTGCGGATCTTAGAATCTCTCCCCTAGCTAAACAATGAAAATAATAAAACTTTATAAATGTTTTAGATCAGAAAAGATATTTTTTTCTATCCGTACTAAAAACATTTTTGTTTGTACAATTTACATATAAAAAGGAAGCTTAGGTTTAAATTGAAAATTTTTAGGTATGGATAAAGCAACGATAAATTGTAGCCTGAAAGCCGATCCCTCATTTAAGAATAGGAATCTTGCCAGATTTCTAAAAAACATAAGTACAGATACTGAACATCACCAATTATAATAATAATATTAAAATACATTGATATTATTCTGCAACGGTCAAATGGTCGGTTGTTTTGCGCACAATGCACGGAATATGTCCAAAACGTTTTCGATAGATTAAATTACTCCATAAATTGGCCAGCTTTGTCACCTGATCTGGCACCAAACGATTTTTTTTCTATGTGGTCATATTAAAAGTGTTATTTATAAAAATGTGCGGTATCAAAATTTGGAAGAACTAAAGATTGTAATTTCAGACGTATGCAATCGAATGTCTGCGTAGCAGCTTAATAATGATCGTTTAACCGTTTTGTTTAACTTGACACTTAACGGAAAACCGGGAGAACTATTTGAGCATCTGATAAAAAAACATCAAAGTTTAATTTAAATTAGTTGTCTTAATACACTGAGAAAAAAACCTTCTAGTCCTTATAAAAACTTTCAAACTTTTTATGGAACTGTTTAACACTATACATGGTGTCTCAAAAGAATGAAATATTGCAAATATTTCCTTAATCAATGCATTGTCAGAAAAACGCTCGGACACGTCGATTTTATTTTTATTTTTTACACATTTCAAAAATATTTGTTTCTATTCACGTTGTCCGACAAAAATTTGGGACACGACAACTTCGTTTTTTCAAATGAAACACCACAATTTTCTAACATTTTTGTGTTTTACGGGAAATTCTACACAGATTACATGTAACATAGTATGATGGCAAATATAATACAAGGTGTAAAAAGTTACTTTAAACAAAATTGAAGATACGTGGTTTTAGTCTAATTCCTCGCTAAAAGTTACACCTGTTCAAATACCAGTAAATCAAGATGAGTTTTAATTATTTCTATTTTCGTGTCTATTTATTATCAAGAAACAATGAATCGCATAGAAGTTCAATCCACAGATTTTTTAAATGAGAAAAATTTCATCCGTATAAAGTGAATTACGTGCAAAAGCTTTTCGATAATGATCCAGTGCGGCGCCTGAATTTTTGTGAGCACATGATGGAATTGTGTGATCAAAATCCAAATCTCTTAGAAGGCATCCTATTTACCGATAAAGAAACTTTTTATCTTAATGGAAACGTTAATAAGCAAAATTATCGTTATTGGCTCAGACTCAATATCGGCAGAAAGTAAATGTTTGGATGGGGATCATTAACAACAGGATGTTGGGACCTTATTTTTTTCAACAAACACTAACGGCCGAGAGATATTTGGATTTTTTAACATTTGAATTAATTCCTTCTCTGGCAGTTATTTTCCCAAATTATCACGATCCAGATATTCCTGGACAACAGATATGGCTACAGCAAGACGGTGCCCCGCCTCATTATGGGCATGAAGTTCGGGAATATCTGAACACAATCTTTCCAAACAGGTCGATTGGAAGGAGCGTTGCGGTGGAGTGGCCGCCTAGGTCACTCGACCTTACCCACTAGACTATTTTGCTTGGGGATACTGAAAAGAAAGGGTATATCAACACCAACCGCAGAATTTCGACGATCTGATCGGGGCCATTTCGAACATCTGCTAAAACCGAATGCTTTGTTTCACTCTTTTAAATATAATTTTCAAACTTATTTTTTGAATTTTGTTTAAAGTAATTTTTTACACCTTGTATTATATTTGCCATCATACTATGTTAAATGGAATCTGTGTAGAATTTCCCGTAAAACACAAAAATGTTAAAAAAATTGTGGTGTTTCATTTGAAAAAACGAAGTTGTCGTGTCCTAAGCTTTTGTGGGAAAACTTGTATAAAAACAAATATTTTTAAAATGTGTAAACAATAAAAATAAAATCGACGCGTCCGAGCGTTTTTATGACAATGCATTGATTAAGAAGATATCTGCGATATTCCATTCTTTTGAGCTGTATGTGACAGCAACGCGTCTTTCTATTGTAAGACAACGAAAATTGCTAGGCCGTTGTGTAGTGATAATATATAGTGGTAATAAATAGTGGCGATTTAGCCAATGCTCTGAATAGGTACTCACAGTAATTATCAAGTTCTATTGGGGTGTAATCTGGTTTTATATACTGTATTAGTAATGAAACTTGATACTAATCATAATAATATTTGCTTGCTATGGTTAATAAAGCATAATATACTTACCACTAAAAATCAGTACTGTTGTTTTCAAAAATTTAAATAGCTTCTAGTGTGATATTTTTCTTGTCGTTTAACATTGCCTATGATTATCTATTATGCAACATGGTTTCACTGAGGTGATAAAATTCGTCCATATATTATAAAGTCTAAATACTAATGATGGGTTGTGCGAAATAAGAATCTTCTATTGCTTTATCTGACATGCAAAGTTTAAAAAAGCTTAAATACAAAGTTAAAATAAATTAATTGAAACAGGTATTGGTACAATCAATAGAACTCAAATTCAGACAGGGCAGCTAGAAGACTCCGAACAACGATGTGACTGGCGCAGCAAATACGTTAAAACTAATAATACTGCCCGCGGCGATTGCCGATCGCTACGAACCCCCACCAACGTCTTTTGGATTATAGGTTCTAACGGATACAATTCGTTTTTAGTTACGCTGTTCTGTTTTCTTAATTGTAGAGAAAGCGCTTTAGAGGGAACAAGATGGGCCGCATTGAGCAGATACAATTTATTTCTTAGCAAAATTGTTGTATTAAAAGTAGTTTATTATTCAACAAGACTGATGTGCTGCTAATAAAATTGATTGCTACCAATAAAAACACCGTTTAAGCAAATCTGGAATTGACATAACACTAAAGCTGATTTGATACACTAGCAATTTATTTAATACGGGTTAATAAAAAATAAGCTGTCAATACAAACTATGTCTTAGCAAACCTGTTGTATTAGATTATTTTCCTCAATGCACAACTTTCGTAAAAACTTTTTTTTTTATAAATCTAATAGAGCCGATTTTGTCACACAAATGGGCCACAATATACAGGGTGTCCCGAAATTAGCTGACAATATTTTAAGGAGATAAAGTACATCCAAAAGTAAAACTAATACCCTCTATTAATATACCTTCAAAAACGCTTCGTTATGGGGCTAGAGCCCCCCGAATTGGAGCTATGATAAGCAGTTTTTTCACAATATCTCAAAAACGGATTAGCGTATCAAAACAAAATTTGATATATGTTTTACCCATGACAAGACGCAATAAACGATTTAGTTAGCTTAACTTTATTTCTTCCAGTGGCGTCCCACTGGGTAGGTAGTTGGGAAAATATTGCCATAAGTTTTTATTTTTAGGATTTTTTAACTTCAGGTACAATTTTCAAAAGCCTTGAAGTTTTTTGTTAAAAAAATGTACTTTTGTTTCGTTGAGGTAGGAGTCACCATTTTCCAGTAAAATCGATTTTAAAATTTTCGGTTTTTTGAAATCCGATGAAAAGGCTAACGTTTTTTTTGCATATCTCAGCAAACACTTAATATTAAAACATGAAATTTATTAGAAGTTCTACTAGCGACAAGGCATATGTATTAACGGATATTACTTTAAAATATTTTTCCAGTGACGTCGCACGGAGTGGAGCCTTAAGTAAATATTACTATTATTTTTTTTTAATTTCATAGTTTTAATGTTATTTTTTTTTAATTTTAAATTTTTTGTTAATAAAACCTTCTATTATTGTAATTTGACAGAATGTAACGTTTTTAAATTAAACATATTTTTAGATTCCTTTGTTTTTGAAATATTTATTTTCATGGAGATTTTAAGAGAGTTTTAAAATAAAACAAAAAAGAATAACAAATTGCAAATCAAATTTGATTGTGAACAACACGGGAAACTAATTCTTAAGCAAGTACAACTCATGTGTCCCCAAAAATAATTATCAAGGGGATTTAAAGCAGGTGATCTTGGTGGCTAGGCTATGGCAACCAATCCACCTGGTAATTTTCTTCAAGCCAATTCCTCACTTGACATCTGTAGTAAGTTGGTGCCCCATCATGTTGAAAGAAGTGCCCTAAACGTAAATCCAGTCGCACATTATCTAATAAATCTCCAAGTTGATTATGTATTATTATAATTTGTCGCTAGTAGAACTTCTAATAAATTTCATGTTTTAATATTAAGTGTTTGCTGAGATATGCAAAAAAAAACCTTAACCTTTACACTGGATTTCAACAAACCGAAAATTTTAAAATCGATTTTACTGGAAAATGGTGAATCCTACCGCAATGAAGCAAGAGTACCTTTTTTCAACAAAAGACTTCTAAAAATTTCACCTAAAGTAAAAAAATTCTACAAATAAAAAACTTAGGGCAATATTCTCCCAACTACCTACCCAGTGGAGTAAAACATGTATCAAATTTTGTTTTGGTACCCTAATCGGTTTCTGAGATATTGTAAAAAAACTGCTTGTCATAGCTCCAATATAGCAAAGCGTTTTTGAAGGTAAATTAATAGAGGATTTTAGTCTTATTTTTGAATGTACTTTATCCCCTTAAAATATTGTCAGCTAATTTCGGGACACCCTGTATATTGTAAATGTTTATTGCAAATTATATATTACATTAAATAAATTACAATTTAATCAAATGAGTTGTTCAGAATTTGCTTTGTTAGTTAATAAGATATAGATAATACTTCACCTAGAGATATTAACGTATGGCTCGTAGACTGGAGCCTCAGAGCTAAAACATGTACTCTGAGAGGTGACAACCCTAATAGTATCACAAGTATTACATATTACCAAAGATTACATGTATTACTATAAAGCGAAAGAAATATTACAACAATAAATTCACAAATTTAACAGTGCCTATTGTTTGTGACTTTCTCCATTATCGTCATTAATCAAACATAATAATTAAACGATTGAATACACAAATAGTTATTTATTATACAAGGAAAAAAGTATTAGATTTCGGCTCGAGCTTGTGTTGTCTCCCGACGCGAAGCGGAGGGAGACAAAAAACCGAGAGCTAAAATCTAATATTTTTCCCGTGTACAATACATTATTTTTTTCTGTTACGGGAAAAACGACGATTTAATATTGAAAAACATATTATTATAATATATTAAAGTCAGAAAAGTATCGATATAAAATTTGAATTTTTAAAATAAGGCTGTTTTACTTATTGCGACAATTGGACCTGCGTTGCTAAGGAGACCTTTAAAATAATCAAATATCTGTCAATTTAATTCTGTGATTTTTAATTTAAAATAAAGAACTTTTACTGGTTGTTTAGTAGTTATTTTGAATAATATAAAGTTAAAATGTGTGATTCCAAGTTTTCTCTGACTCCACCAAAATTAGTAGAAGCAGCGAAAGTAGCGTCACAAAAATGTTTGCCAGCTAATTCGCGCAAAATTTACGAAACCGCGTATTCAAGATTTATGGAATGGAAAATAAAAAAGACATGCAGTTCTGTGTCGGAGACGTTGTTATTAGCCTATTTTTCGAAATTGGCACAACAACAAAAGCCATCAACAGTGTGGTCCAATTATTCAATGATTAAAAGTATGTTACAATCCAATAATAATGTAGACATTTCAAAATATTTCAAACTAATTACATTTCTCGAACAAAATGGGAAAGGTTACACGCCCAAAAAAGCTGCGATTTTTACCGGTATAGATATTAGTGACTTTTTGTATAATAAAATAAAATGTTCTAAAATTAAATATCTATCTTTACTTATATTATTTATAAATATGTATATTATATCATTTTTTTTTCCGGGGAAAAAAGTAATTTCATAAAAAGTGACATTTTGTTACCTGTCAACAGGGATAAAATATTAAACGTTTTTTCCGTCACAGAAAAAATATATTAATATAATATATAATAAGAAAAGCAAATAGTTTATTTCCACTGTTCCTGAAAAAGTATGTTTTTTTTACCCAGTAAGTTTAATTAACGTTAAAGTATGACCATCTACTATCACAGATGATTGTCAAAATGATCGTATACTGTAATGGGAAGATACCACATTGAAGTGGAAATTAATTCGTTAAGTAAATTATTAATGTTTTTATTGAAAATATTTTTTGTTTTACTAAAAAACCTAAAAATTAATTTTCCCCTGCCTGACATATTTCAATAATTAACTTTGAATACTTTTTAACGCTTTTTATCTCGTAGTTTCGATAGAGAATCATTTGAATCCAATAAACCAATACGTTACGAACAAACCGCACAATTCATATCATCAAATCATATTAAGGATTGTAAAATCTAAATAACCCAGAAAACAGCCCTCCTAATACCTCCCCATTTAAAATTTTCAACATCTAACATCTGATAATGGATAATTTGACCCCAATAACGACTAATTGACATTATGACATTTGCCCCAAATATTTCCACCAGCCTACTTCATTTTCTCTCACGGCTCTCTAATTTTCTTGGACTTTTATTTAGCAAAATTAGATTCCTTGGCCTTAATAACACTGAAAACGACTTATAACCCAGTTTCAAAAAATAGTCTTTGCAGATATATTTATTATTCCTTTTTATTAAACAGTTAAAGCAATAATCCAGCTAATTGATAGATATAGCGATGGTTTTATTGGTGTTCAAGCTTTATGCTTTAGCTGCGTCTTTTTAATTGTTTCTAGTAAGGTGTTGTGACATCTAGGAAGGGTTTTATTATTGAGATATATTTTCAACAGGTTCAAATTTATGATGTCAGTGCTAAATATCATTTTTATTTATTTATTTATTACAAATAGGGATACAACAGACACTGAGCCCACTATAGCATCCATGTTGTGGTATTATCTAGTGGGAATTAATAATATTTAAATTAAGTAAATTTATTAATTTATGTTAACATAAAAATTGTAAAAAGAAATCACAGAAGTGATTTTACATATTTACATTATAAACATATCGAACATTTCCATGCCAAAAGACAGGCTATTACAGGCGCGAGTCGCTCTACAGAGAGGAGAATTCTTTCCAGAATTAATATTTCTAAGTGGAATATTAAAAGTATTATGAAGCCTTAAGCCCTTAATCGGTACATTAAAGCTTAACTTTGATCTGAGTGTTGGTAAATCAACATGACAGTTCACCAATTTGTAAATCATTATAATATCGGAAACCATCCGTATTTCAGTAAGTGTCATTATATAATATTTTTTCATAATAGGTTTATAATTGCTATTGACTATAAATAGCTATGTCTGTCTTACGTGATAAGAACCGTAAACATTTATTTTGAATACTTTCCAGCCTTTGCTGGTAAACCACGTACTGAGGGTTCCAAACAACTGATTGCAAAATTAAGTTTACTAAATATAAACGCGTAATACAAGTTTACAACTGTTTGAGGAGTATTAAAATTTAAACTGTTTCTTATAATAAATCCTAAAAATCGATTACACTTATTGACAACCTGTTCTATGTAAGAGCTAAATATTAACTTACTGTCCATTATTACATTTAAATCACGTATTTTATTAACCGATTTAATATTACTAGTATTAATAGTATAACGAAAACTATGAACATTTTTGTTTCTGGTAAATAACTCTGACTTTAACAGAATCTTACCAAGGCATTAAGATCGTCCTGCAGCCCAATGCAATCCCCCGGTACCCTGATTATTCGAAAATTTTTTGGGTCATCTGCGTACATCAAAAATTTAGAGAATTTAAAGCATTGTTGAATGTTAATGTATATAATAAAAAACAAGGGACCGAGGTGACTACCCTGAGGTACACCAGACGGCACGTTAAAAGGTTTAGAGTAAAAACCACCAATGAAAACCATCTGTCGTCTATCACTGAGATAGGACCAAATCCATTTAAGTAAGCTCCCATGCACACCGACATCAGCAAGGCGCTCAATCAGTATGGAATGACAAATTTTGTCAAACGCCTTACTGAAGTCCGTTTACACAACGTCGACCTGCTTCCGATCATCCAAGATTCTTGAAATAAAATCTGTAAATTTCACCAGACTACTTTCAATGGACCTACGTGGAAAAATCCCATGTTGTTATTTTAAAATGATATTTTTAACTTGCTCAAATATAATGTTATGAATAATTTTTTCAAAAATTTTCCCGAAAAGGCATAGTTTACTTATTGGTCTATAGTTTTTACGTTATGTTTGTCCCCCTACCCCCCCCCCCCCCCTTCACCCCTCTCCTTGGGTAAAGTTGTAGTAAAAAAGCCCATTCCGATGACTTAGTTATACAGGATGGAAATGGTTTGATATATTCAAATGGGGACTTAATTGTACCAGAGAAACACTGAACCCTTTCTTTTAAAATCGACAGTCTACAAAATTAGTTAACCCCTAAAATCAGTTACATTTGCCGTCAGTGACCACCTCTGGAAAGAACTTAGCGCCTGCTGAAGCAGCTGCCGATATATATTTATAAATAAAATTGTGCAAGATAGAACGAGACAGCAATACTCTGTTTAAAATTGTACAAGCTAGAATGATAAAACGATACAATTTCTCTTTCCTAAAGTAATTTTAATTCGAGCTTTGGGTGAACACAGTAAACTCGTTCATTTTGGTTAAGTACTGGGAAAATGCACAGATTATACAGAACTTCACATAACCTCCTGTACTCTAAATATCTACTTATGTTATTTGTTACCCTTATTAAATTGTAGATTTCCTTTAAATTTCTTGATCTATCTACTTATAGGTTGTTGCAAGCAAACATTATATAAAGTCTGTTAATTACCGCTGAAAATTACGTCATATTCTCCATATTTGCGGTACGTCGTAAATTAATTCAGTCAGTTTGACTGCATGCGAACAAGTAAAATACAAGTGCGTTTTAAATTTATTTAATACTGATGGTTTTTGCAGAAGAGAAAATGGTGTAGGACCTTAATGGAGCTTTTATGGAATTAAAAATTGACGTATAGAAGTGACATAATATGAAGAAAATTGAGAAAAGTTAAAACATGAAAAAGGCAGTAAAGGGGGTCTAAACCAACCAAATAAACTGGAGAAGAAAAAACCCTTATAAAAAGAAGGTGTCGAGGGTTATTTAAAAAAATTTATAAAACCTTTTAGTATGTCTGTAAGACATTATAAAGATAAAAATTAGTCGAAGTATTATGAAGATATCACAATCTGTAAAAATGAAAACTAAAATTGAAATCAAAGAGTGAAGAAGTAGTTTTTTTTAAACATTTTTTTTGAATAAAAAGAAGTACTTACGAAATTACTTTATAAAAAGTGGTCTGTGGGGAAATGAGGATTAAAGGACACCACAAGCGGTTAATACGTCCTCGTGTTAAGACAAAAGTGAATGAGAGATGACAATTCATCTCTTCATATTATGTCACTTCTACACATCAATTTTTAATTCCATGAAAGCTCCATTAAGGTCCTACACCATTTTCTCTTCTGCTAAAACCATCAGCATTGAATACATTTTCTGTTTCCTGATGAGGAATTTTTATGCTATTAAATTTTGTGTAGGAAGACTTTTAGTTTTTTCTTTCTTTCTCATACTTTCAACTCCACTTTAAGCAGGGGCTATTAATTTCTTCAAATATATTTTTGTTGTCTAGTGCATCTCTAGTGCTTCAGCATATGAATTTTGTTTCAAATATTTTCATCTCTTTTATACATAGGCATAATAATATTAATCATAAAAAAGAAAATATAATAAAAAATGACAACACAACAAAATACAGATTTTTAATAATTAAAATAAATCATCTTCGCAGGGATCATCATCATTATCAGATTCGTCCAAGTTAATAATAAGGAAAAGAGAAACGAAAGCATCGTTAAATCTTTCCCGTTCCTATACATCATTGATAATTTTATTATTGTGTGTTACATGATTTTTTAATTTTTCCACTGTTACATTTTTTATGGCTTCAATCCACAGACCCAAAACTACGTCATTTGTTACAGAATGCATTGAACTTATTTTTGCATCATAATAGCGCATAATAGCATGGTAGTTCGTCCAACCTATTAGAATAAAATAATTAAAAAATAAAATAAATAGCGCTTTCCAGATTACATTTAGGTGGGATATGCTTCTTCACTATTATTCAAATCTTATCCTTCATTGCAAATAGTAAAACCGGAATTTGTTTTTGTTCTAACCATGCAAGTATTCTTTTTAACCATATTGTATTTGGAGTTTTTTCGGTTAGCCCAGAATGATAGCTGGCGTTATCCATTATAATAAGCGACGGTTCTTCCAAGTTTGATGACAATTTTTCTTCAAACCATTTCTCAAAGTTTTCAGTATTCATCGAATCATGATAATCGCCAGATTTCAGGCCAGACTTGAACTTGCATTACTTACAAATTAATTTTCTGAACCAGCATGTAAAATAACATATCGTACACCCTCTGACGATTTTTTTTAACTGTATGAAGACTACCTATCATCTCGCTTACTTCGCCTAAAAGCCCTTTTACTATATATCCAGGTTCCATCCAGAAAAACAGGTTTTAGGGGAAATTAAGAGTTGCCGTTATTCTAAAATTCTCTTAAAATTTCTACTCGTTTTTGGACTATATGGGGTTGCTCTATTAAAAAACGCCTGTTTGATACAGTACATTTACGCCATTTAAATTAAATTTTTTTAAACAGTCCGCGAATGAACCAGTGGACATCAATAATTAATATTGATTAATTAATATTAATGATTAATATTAACGTGTTTATCTCTTCTTTATGTTCCATAATACGCTCTCTTACTATATGAACTTCGTGAAATTGTCGACCATGGGATGACAATATAGCTACATTATTGTGATTCTTAAAATCTATATCCTTCTCTATCCCCTTTGCCTTAAATCGTTGCATTTTTGAACACGAAACTTCCAAAGCACCAGAAACTCTCTAAAACAAATGGGTATTTATAAAAACATTGCCATATATTTTTCATGTTTTTTTTTTTATTTTTCATGTTTTTTTTTATTTTTCTTACGATCGTGGGGAAAAGTTACTTTTCGGAACGATTTATCGTACGGAAAGTACCACTTTTCCGCACGATTTTACTCTCCCGCACAATTTTTACTTTACCACACTATTTTTGAAATTGTGACAGAATTTATATAAATTGTTCTAATTTGACACCCCTGGTATATATTACAATAATGAGGTGCAGGTTGTGATTAAAATGTCAAATACACATCACCTCGTTCTGGAGCAGGTGGAAATATTGTTTTATGCATTAGCAACTGTCAAACAATCGAACATTGACAATCAACAACTATAGCCTTTTTCCAGTTTCATCATTTTTGCAAGTTTTTGCGGTAAAATGGATAGAATAGTTCGAAGGAGAAGGTTTTTCAGAAGACATCATAGAGGCTATCAACGCAGCAAATAGTAGTATATTAATAATATGCTTAATTTGTTCTCATTTCTCTATTCTCCTAGTCTAAAATAAAGATTTTTGTAATATTTATATGTAAATATGTCATTGTGTTTATATATAAATCGTGCGGAAAAGTAACTTTTCAGGACTACTAGCACTAGTAACTTTTCCGCACGATTTGTTAAATTAATGAATAGGTACCTTATCTAAAACACTCAATAAAGTAAAATAAGTATTTTTTTTTGCCAGAAGTTCAATAATTTTTGTAATTACAGTATATTATTACGAACCGAATTGACGTTTATCTGAGAACTATATCGATCGTAGGAAAACTTTTGTACCTAACACATGCGGAAAGTGTCTTTTCCGCCCTTGACGGCTTGCCCGAACTCCGCTTCGCGTCGTTCGTGCAACTGCCGTCGCGTGCGGGAAACTACCACTTTCCGCACTTGTTAGGTAAATAACTATATGTTTTTACAATTCCTGCTTTATTATATTTACCCAACTCGTAAACTGCGTTAATGGGTAAAAGAGTCTTTCCGTCATCACTTTATATTTAAAAATAATCAAATAATTATAAAATGAATGTTTTTCTTTCTCACAATACATGACATTTTCAAAATAATGTGTGATTTCAAATTTCACTGTCAAAAGTGACAATAAAACATTTTTGACTGGTAAAATTATAAGACATTTATTATTGGCTCTAATTTACTATCTCACCTAGTTCACGAATGTTAGAAAGATAAGCACTAGTCGTGACGTAACAGTCAGCAGTCATTGAACATACTTTATATATTGATGAAATTACTTTAGCTATATTTTACCAGCGAATTAAAGGTCACCTCCTTTTTTAAAGTCGGTTTAAACGCGCAAGGAAGTTTATTAATAATTCCATAAAGAATTAATTCAAGACTGTAATTTTGTGCTTTGTTAAATCCCTCTTCGTACTACAGTTTTTATTATCTTAATCCTTTCGGAAAAACTTGGAAACTTTTTAATGCCACTTAAACTTGTAAGATTTACTAGATTAAGCAAAATACCACAGATTATAAAGATATTCAGAGAGTTGCGATTGTAGCAAAGATTCTTGACTTTGTTAAATAAATTAAGTTTTGAAGAGAAATGTCCTGAGAATACTACATTTTAAAATTTAGTCTGTGCTCCGCGGTATTTTTTGTCTGTAACTCTCTGCCGCCATAAAAACATGATATCAGTATCGAATTTTTTTATTTGGACGTTCTGAGATATTTTTTATTTACTTAAACGAAGTTCCGCTACACAGAAAAAAGTAAAATGTTGAATCTAGCAAGTCCATTGGATTACTTTTAAAAAGGTTAAATTAAAACAATTTGGGTATTTTTAAACAATTTTACTCGATTATTTCTACTACTTGATTGGGTTGAATGTAAAATGTTAAATTAACCAATTTAAATTGTTAGAATCACCTTCATTGGGTAAAAACAAGCTCATTTAAAAGGTAAAAATATTAATACTTAATTACACCTTTTCTGTGTTAATTCAATCTAATCAAAATGTTGATTTTAAACATTATATTGTTTTAAACAATACTGTATGGTTCAATCAACCATTTCATTTCGTTAATATTACCTATTTAATAACCTTCGGTTTAAAATTCTATTTAACCCTACTGTCGGTTAGATTCTAGCATGTAAACGTGTTAATTTTAGTAAATTTGAAAGATAGTCAGGCCATCGCCAATTGACCAATTGCAGCTCAGTTTAGGGACGCTAATAAAGCAGCAAGTGTCTCGTCATTCGCGGCATTCGCATAACAACAGTAACAACATAACCTTATCTGTTTTGTGGCGGCACTGGAGTCTGGAGATCATTTATGGTTTTCCTCGTGTTTTTCTTTCTTTGTAAGTGTAGGAAAATTGTGCAATGGAATTGAAAACGCTGTTGCGGGCTTCCACACCTAGTGGAAACATTTTTGGGTAAGGATAATAATATATTATATTATATATAGTATACTATATTTAGTGTCACCTGTTTCATTATTCCTAAACTAATTGTATGTAGGCACTATAAAAATACTACATTAAATTTGTTATTTTATTAGGTACTAGCGTGTACCCGGCCTGCGTTGCAACCCGCTGGTATAAATACAAACCCGAACAAACCCGATATATTAGTACCCGGCATGCCACTTTCTGAAATTGCACCCGTGCAAACAAACCCGTCGCTAATTATACATAAAAACCTTCCTCTTGAATCACTCTATCTATTAAAAAAAACCGCTTCAAAATCCGTTGCGTAGTTTTAAAGATTTAAGCACATAAGACAGGATAGCGACTTTGTTTTATACTATGTTAAGAAGTATACTTCAGTGTATCGTGGTACCTGCCTACAATTGATAATAATTTTAGGTAAGATAAATATGTAAATTTTAGTAAAAATTTGCCTAAAGAGACATGAGATTCATGGTCTATATAGAATACGACCTAAAATTAGTCGGTATAAAAAATCCATGTTTTCTCTTTTTAATAATTACCTTACCTAATAATATTTTCCTTAGGTATACCTACCTACAAGCAAAAAAATATTCTTAATAGGTGCTTACCTTAACCTATATAACCTAATTGTTTTAACCCTTTGTGTATACCAACGGGACGGGACTGTCAAGTCCCACCAACTTTATTTATTTATTTATTTATGAGTGGAACAATAACTCATATTTTGTTGTATTCGAATATTAAAGATCGAACTATATATTTTTCTGTCAGCTCTTTAGATCTATATGTAGGTAGGTACCGATCATATTAAACAGGAAAACAATAATGTTATTTTATTATTGGTTTACAAAAAAGTATGTAAGGGTTTTATGGCAATTACATAACACTAATTTGGTTTCTCCCTCAGGCAGGTATCTCCAAACACTCTGGGGTGAGGGTATCTAGAGTCGGACATACGCGCAAGCGCAGGCATGGACGACCATAAGAGGCACAGCTGGGAACAGTGGGAACACGACCGGACCGGCAGTCTATACCAGACTGGCCCATCAAGGATCCGCACCGTTCTGTTTCCCTTGTAATCTGTTAGGTATAAGTAAAGAGATTGTGTTTAAACTTGACCAGTACATTACGTTGTATAATAAACTACTACTATATAAAGCGGGTATATATCTTTTATTACACCTCGGATATCACAAATTTAACCTATTCATATTTTAGGTCATATTCAAAGTTACAAGGATATGGTAAAAATAACCCAATGATATTGTTACTTTAATCATATTATTTGCTATATTATACCTTTAGTGTGGTTTAAATCAACCAAATAGTCGATTGATTTGATCATACCAAGTTAATCATTTCATATAGCTGATTTAACCAGATCATTGCGTTGTTGCTATTTAAACTGATTATTGGGTTAAATCAAACCTATTTGCGTTAATTCAATCTTTTACTTTTTTCTGTGTACCTAAAAAAATTATATTGTGTTTATTGTACAATGGGTAGTGAATTAAAACTGATTGATTGATTGAATGATTGATAATGATTGATTGAGGTACTTGAAACTAAGATATTTTTTTCGGTATGTATACATAAGCACGGTCGCGGACAACAAGAGTAGAGAAATAATAAGTTAATGTACTATTGCTTATTGCTTGTTAAATTGATATGCACAAAACTTGACCTTAACTTTGTTAACAGTATACAACTTAAATTAATTTAAAATTGAGTTATACAACTTTGTAGCATTATAGGTAAAATTTTTTTGACGTTTTATATTGGGATATGGTAAAACTTCTTCAATATTTCTATTGTGAATATTATCCCTAACAACGAACTTATTTTTAAGTTTTTTTGAAGTATTCGGCAGGATGAGGACTTTATAAATAAAATTACCAATACCATTACTATGCATGTGTTTTCTTATTCCGTAAATTAGCCTACAGTAAGTAGCCTACAGAAGAAGTGTGACAAAACCAGTGTAAACAAGTGTTGATTTTTAATTAGGATCTGGCAGAGTTAAAAATATATCGAGAAAATTATATATTATGCTAGTCATTCGTTAAGTTCATAATATGTTTAAAATATATTTATAATATATTATATTATAAATATATTTTACATTTACCCATTTTTGATTTTACGTTTATAATCCCAGAATTGTATCGTTAACATATAATGAGTATACAAGAAGCTTTGAAAACACCATTAACTTTTTCCCAATCATCAGATATCATCATTTTATCACAAAACTAATAATTGCATAATATGTCTTAATGAATTTAACCAGTTTTTACTAAAGAATCTTTGGTTTCCCTTAGAAGGAATACAAATAATGATTATTAGGTCAATAATACAGATTTCAATGCTTTTTTTTTCAAAAAACATCTTTTAGGGTAAACTCATTCTTTAATTGAATTACAAAATTTAAAATTTAGTAGAATAATATCAGTTTTATATTCCATTTTTAATTATAGATGTAAACGAGTAGTAACTATACCGAGAATACTACAAAACCTAGATAAAAGTCATGAACCTGGCGCCTAAGCTACATATTATGTCTCATGTACATTGAAGTTCCTACTCTCAGGTATAGTAGTATTTCACGAAAAAGACAAATTAGTTCGAGTAAGTATAGCGGGAATGAGGGCAGGCAATGAAATGACACAATTATTGTATTTATCCCAACGTTTCGTTTTATATAAAAACTTTCTCAAGGGTTTGAAAAGTCTTTTTATGTTTGCCAAACTAAACAACTGTTAAAGGACAGACGTACACAACACATGGTATGATTGTAGTAGGGTAGACAAAAATCAAACTTAACTGCACTCATGGCCGTATGCACCGTTAGCATAATTTCTTACTTAGTGGAACTTTTCGACTTAAGTCACAAAATTCTTATGCACGAACAACAAAACAAGCAAAAGTCGTTCTTAATTTAATCCTGGACTTAAGGTGGAATTATCAACGTCATTCAATTTATTGTCAACCTATAACCTATTTCCCTTTGTTTTTCTTAGTTTATTATTTTATTGACTAAGATTTAAATAAAATCAATATCGTCTGCACATTATTTAGGTAATATCTGATATATTACAAAAATATCAATTTATTTCATTGCTAATTTTGGGAGAATTGTATAGTGAAAGAACAATGACAGAATAATATTTAAAAAATCTTAACCGATATTTTTCGATATACAATTCTTCTTAAATAAGTGATGAAATTCCGTGATATTTATTTAACATGTTAATTATTACCTATAGAATATGAAGACGATATTCATTTTATTTAAATTTTGTGTAAAAGTCTGAAAAAATAAATAAATCTACGCGAAATAGGTTATAGGTCGATACTCCGACCTTAAGAAATTAAGTTGTTCTTAGTGTATGACTTATGTTATTACTGTCATTATCTGACAAGAAATAACATTAACATTTAAGAATTTTTGTATTTCTGCAAAAGATTGTGTTGGAATAAAAATACTAAACTGTTTTGCTTCAACCTTTAAAAAAAATATGGAAGTGGAAGACGCTATCTTCTTGGAAGACGATTTTGATGTTATCGATATAATTGAAATCGGTTTCCCAGGCAGACAATACGATAGAGAAGAGTATTTTGATACTCTGGACAATTTATCGTTTTTCCGTCGATTTCGCTTACGAAAGAACACGGTTTTACAAGTGCAATGTTACAAGAAATTGAACATTTATAAGATTTTAATAATGATTTGTAAGTACAGCGATGATAATTCTTTAGGCATACTTTTACATAATAATATCTTAAATAGCTAATTTCCGTTTGCGTTTTCTTTCGTCATTTTTACCCATTTTGTTGAAATAAAAAGGAATAACAACAATAAACTTTTGATTTTAATCAAATTCGCCGGTTCAAATCGCAAGGGCGCGGTAAATGAGTGGTTAAGTGGATAAGCCACAGAAAAATAAAGGGCATAAGCACAGAAAAGCTTCGTGACATATCAGTGCAGAAAACAGTAAAATAAAGAAAATCACTAAATTTCTCAAAGTTGCCAAATGTACTGTTTCCTTTACAAAGACAACTTATTCTAGATACGATGCATAAAAAAGATTATCTTAACTTTAAGTATGACTTTATAAAGCTGAACTTAACGATAAAACGGAGCATACAGGCATCAGTCTCCATCACTATCTATCGGGCCATGACTTTGATTTTTCCCACCCACGAGTATTTCACATAGAACGTAATCACATAAAGAAAAATATTCGTGAAATGATTTATATTAACTTAACTAATTCAATTAATTTTAGAACTGACACAAATAATTCGAATGCTTGCTACTCTGGGATCTTAAATAAACATAAAAATGGTATGAGTACGGGAGACATTAGTACATTCAATCTTGTGGTGAGGGGAGAAATAACTCCACAGTCGGTTGTTTCGCTTGTTTATATTTGTCGATTTTTCAAAACATACCATTATTATAACGGAGCTCGTTATTAACTTGACCGCTGGGAGTCCATCGGCAATAGATATCTATAATTTAAATCTAACTTCACTGTTTACGTTTTACTATCAAATTAGTACTGACAGTTCGGATATTACATGTATCCAATGTGTTTTCGAGAAAATGTGATGTCATATTCCACAATATGAATAGACACGCTTAAAGACCTTTTTATTGGTATGTTGTACCTAATATGTACCTATTTGTTATTGTTAAGTTTCTAGCAGGAAGCTCTAAATTAGTTAAAAACTCTTTTAAAAAATACGACAGTTATTGACTTTTTATGACAACTATTTTTATTTAATATATCCAACTACACCTTTAAAAAATATATAAGGGCAAACTAAAAATGCTGATATTCCTCAACACCTTCCCTCATTTGAAAGTTTGACTAAACCCATTGAACTGCAAAGACCTTGTAACCTGGGCTTAAACAATGGCTTTGTCAACACATCTGCTACCTGGAGCGTAGTTGATATCTTCTTAATATCGATAAGTCCTTCTGAGACCAGCTTTCTCTCACAAAAAATGTCTTGTGCGTATATGCTTTGTTCGACGATGAAACTCTGGATTCTGCGCTAATTTTATAGCAGCTTCATTATCAACCACAAGATTAGGCACTTCTTTTAATTTAAGAATTTCTCCATAAAGACGCCTTAACCATAGCATCTCTCGTGCAGCTTTACTAGCAGCTACAATTTCTTCCTCAGTAGTTGATATGGCTACAGAAGTTTGCCTTTGACTTAACCATGATACTGCACCAGATGCATACATACAAATCACTCCAGTAGTGGATCGTCCTGACGATAAGTCACCACTATGACCAGCATCACTAAATGCTTCCAAGTACCCTCCAGTTCCAGCGACATATCTTAATCCATAATCTAGTGTCCCTCTTAAATATCTAAATATACGTTTTACTTTTATCCAATCTTCTTTGGTAGGATTTTCAAGTGTTCTTGAGGCAACACATAGGCTATGTGTAGTCTGGTTCCTGTCAGTAAATATAATAGAGCTCCAACAGCCTCTCTATAAGGAAACTTTTCAGTTGCTGTACCTTTTTCCTCTATTTCTTCTCTTTCTACCTTCCCTAACTGACAATTTTCCTTAATTATTGGGGTGGAAGCTGGATTACAGTTGCTTATACCAAATCTCTTTAATATTTTCTTTGTATATTCTATTTGGCTTAGGCGAACTGACCCATCATTTTCTTTATCTATTTCTAAACCCAAAAAATAGTCGGCTGGTTTAACTGTTATTTTATATTCTTTTTTCAACTTCTCCAAGAAAGTTTGCTTCATTTCTTCATTATTTGAAACTACCAAACCATCATCTACATAGAGTGCCATACGAAGTAAGCTTGTGCCTTGCTTTTTGATAAACAAACACAAATTTACTTCACTTCTTTTAAATCCAAGTGAAATAATAAAGATAGCAATTCTTTTGTTCCAACATCTAGGTGCTTGCTTTAGACCGTAAAGACTTCGCTTTAAATGACACACTCTATGTAGATGATGGTTTGGAAGTTGAAAAAAAATATAAAATAACAGTTAAACCAGCCGACTATTTTTTGGGTTTAGAAATAGATAAAGAAAATGATGGGTCAGTTCGCCTAAGCCAAATAGAATATACAAAGAAAATATTAAAGAGATTTGGTATGAGCAACTGTAATCCAGCTTCCACCCCAATAATTAAGGAAAATTGTCAGTTAGGGAAGGTAGAAAGAGAAGAAATAGAGGAAAAAGGTACAGCAACTGAAAATTTTTCTTATAGAGAGGCTGTTGGAGCTCTATTATATTTAATGACAGGAACCAGACCTGACATAGCCTATGCAGTTAGTGTTGCCTCAAGAACACTTGAAAATCCTACCAAAGAAGATTGGATAAAAGTTAAACGTATATTTAGATATTTAAGAGGGACACTAGATTATGGATTAAGATATGTCGCTGGAACTGGAGGGTACTTGGAAGCATTTAGTGATGCTGATCATGGTGGTGACTTATCGTCAGGACGATCCACTACTGGAGTGATTTGTATGTATGCATCTGGTGCAGTATCATGGTTAAGTCAAAGGCAAACTTCTGTAACCATATCAACTACTGAGGCAGAAATTGTAGCTGCTAGTGAAGCTGCATGAGAGATGGTATGGTTAAGGCGTCTTTATGGAGAAATTCTTAAATTAAAAGAAGTGCCTAATCTTATGGTTGATAATGAAGCTGCTATAAAATTAGCGCAGAATCCAGAGTTTCATCGTCGAACAAAGCATATACGCACAAGACATTTTTTTTGTGAGAAAGCTGGTCTCAGAAGGACTTATCGATATTAAGAAGATATCAACTACGCTCCAGGTAGCAGATGTGTTGACAAAGCCATTGTTTAAGCCCAGGTTACAAGGTCTTTGCAGTTCAATGGGTTTAGTCAAACTTTTAAATGAGGGAAGGTGTTGAGGAATATCAGCATTTTTAGTTTGCCCTTATATATTTTTTAAAGGTGTAGTTGGTGGATATATTAAATAAAAATAGTTGTCATAAAAGTTAATAACTGTCGTATTTTTTAAAAGAGTTTTTAACTAATTTAGAGCTTCCTGCTAGAAACTTAACAGTTATTAATTCATATTTTTCATTTATATTTTATCTAAACAACAACTATTTATTTAATGGCCAAAGTTGTGATGTATTATTATATTGATTAGGGACTTACTGCCTTATTTTAATTTTTGCTATGATTGTATTTGTAATTTGAATTTTATTTGCATTAATTTCTTGTAATTGTCTTATCTCTCTCTTTTCAGACCCTTGAGAAAGTTTTTATGTAAAACGAATCGTTGGGATAAATACAATTGTGTCATTTCATTGCCTGCCCTTATTCCCGCTATACTTATTTGAAACTACTAGTAAGGGCGCGGTACTTACCTAACTAGACAAGTTCATTTAAATATCAATATATTCAAAAATAAAATAATAATATATTTTTCCCTTATATAATTATATAATATTAATAATACACATAAAACAACATATAAACCTAACGGAAAATTTTTAATAAGAGGCAAAAATTACTTATACCTATGTAACTGTTTTTTTTAAGAAAACTAGAATATGTAGTTTTTGACGATATAGTACTTTTTATATATAAAATCAACAAACAAGGACAAGGTACAACTCATTTTAAATGCATTTAATACTTTAGTCATTTTACTTACCTACTTCACCTTATGAACCCCTAAAAACTGTCGCTAACTTATTTTTAAAAGAATCTTAGCGTAATCATTATTTTAATTTAAAGGGAGCTAGAGATCCAGCATTTCTGGCCATTTACCTAAATTAGTCTTGAATAGTATTCACAACGCAATGATGAGTAGCTAGAGAATTAGTGAGTATAGTAAAATTGTGCTATTTGCCCACGTTAAAAAATTATCTTAAATTTAATTGAATACCCGTCGCCCCATAGAACCAGGGGAGTAGTTGTTTTAAAAATAAGCCTGTTTTTCTAAATAAAATCCATTCCTTAAGGCGATATCTACAAATGTACACAAGTTCTGATATTATTTATAAATACTGCAAAACTAAGACTGTTGAAACATTCGTAAACAATTTCTGAAATAACGCATTCTAGACCAATCTTTAAAATATAATATTTTATACGATAGCTGTATTGTGCTCTCAATATAACCTTCAATGTATATTGTGAATACGTGAAAAATTTTATAACACCTCAAACGTGTACTCAAATGTTTAAGAGCATAAAATGTTTAAGTCGCTTTATTGAAAGGAAAATATGTTGAAAATACTAAGTTAAGCATACCATAGACGCAAAAACGTAAATAATGTAGGAATAAGGAATACTATTATTTAATTTTACCTATCAGTAAACCTGGTAAGTACACCAGTAAATAGAAACAATTGTATTTTGAATAAATTTTCAGTTCAGTTCATGCATAAACATATTTTTGACACAACCAGTGGCAGATGTTTCTGAAAGCCAACATTGTCCTCCTTCTCCATGGTAAACTTAATTGTAGGTGCCAGGTTGTTCATATGTTGTAGAAAGGTTTGAAGTTCGTCATCGCTTCCATTCCAAATGATAAATGTGTTATCTACGTAACGAAGCCATAGCTTTGGTTTAATATTCGCCTTATCTATCGCCTGATCCTTGAACCATTTCATGTAAATGTTGGCTATTACTGGTGATAGGGATGAGCCCATTGGTAGTCCGTCCTTTTGGCTAAAGAATCTGTCCTTCCCCCGAAAGTAAGAATTATTTAGGCAGCATTCTAGAAGCTCCATTATGGCATCGATGGGTAGCGATGTTCGCTCTTCGAATGTTCGGTTCTCCCCAAGTTTTTTTCTAATGATCTGCAGTGTGTCCTTCACTGGGACGTTAGTGTAGAGACTTTCCAGGTCGAAGCTTACCAATCGGTCCTCTGGTTGAATTTCCGTTCCACTTATCATCTCGACGAAATGCTGAGAATTCTTTACATATGATGCGCTGTGTCCCTGGAGCGATTGTAATATTGGAAGCAGATACTTGGAAAGTTCGTAAGTTGGAGAGTTTTGGGAGCTTGTAATGGGTCGTAGAGGCATGTTGTGTTTGTGTATTTTTGGCAATCCGTATAGATGTGGGGGTTTACTGTGATGCGGTGTTAAGCGTGTTCGTGTCCTTTCCGGAATGTGTCGTTCATGCTTCTTGAGTGTTCGGTATACTCTTCCCTCAATGGTGGTAGTGGGGTTCTTTAGAATGCTCTGGTAGTTTCCTTTTTCCAAGACTTTTTGACTTTTTGGTTGTAGGTGTCCACATCCATCACGACGAGACGGTTGCATTTCCCTTGTCTGCGGGTAGAATATTGATGGTCGTATCCTTCCGTAGTGATGGATTCTTCCTTGGTAATGTTAGGCTTCGGAGGTTTTGATTTCTGTAAAACTTCTCTCACTTTCCATCGGAATTCCTCTGCTTGGGTTGCTTCAATGGTTACTGTGTCTGCCGCGCTTAGTGGGATTTCTTTTGGAGCAATTGTGAAATTCAGGCCCTTTGCGAGCAGCGATTCTTCCGTGGTGTTCCATTGTTTGGACGAGATATTGACGCTGGTTCTCTGACTTTATCCTTGTATTGTTGTAGGTCTTTTCTGTTGATGTTTCTTTAGTTTCTTCTCATGGATAGTTTGGTATTTAGTTCGAATTTTGTCGCAAGTGGCGTCGATTTTTCGAAAAATGGGTCCGTTGTCTTCTTCCAAAGTGACTTCTTTGATTTCCTCAAACCGTTGTTGTACATCGGTGAGTAGAATGGATTTGTTGTAGCGGTGGTAGCTAATTTGAGAGCGCATTAGGGCCTTGCTGGCGTTCTTTAAAATCTTTTTCGCTCGTTGACCTGGAATAGGTGATTTGATCTTAAAACCGTCAGGAATAATTCCTTGGTCTCTCGCTTGTAGTAGGAATTTAATATGCGTTTCTTCTCTGGTAAGTTTGATTTTAGATTTCTCGTAGCTGCGAAACTTGTCACTTATACCGGGTCCATACCGGGATTCTAGTATTTGTTTGAAGGTTGTAGACAATGATGTATCTTGAGTAATAGATGTGTTTTGGACTTCCATTACCTTTAGTTTTTCATATCACAACGTTTCAACTTGTAAGTATCTCCAGACGTCTTCAGGTGAATACTAAGCAAGTTACAAAGCTACGAGCCTATTTATACTACCTAAAGAAGAGCATTGGCGGAAGAGAAAATTCAAAGAAGCAGCTGTCATAATCCAGAACACTGACTGTTTCAGTAAACCTTCTGCAGATATAAGAAACATTTGGAAGCCGTTGTTAAATAGGTGTATGCTCAGATTGAGTATTGATGCAAACGTGATGACGTAAGCGGATGACGTAAGCAGATGAATAAACATGGTGACGTAAGCAGATGACTCACGACTGCACCCGATTATACGTCACTAGCTCCGCCCCCCCCCCCCTAGGTAGTATAAATAGGCTCGTAGCTTTGTAACTTGTTTAGTATTCACCTGAAGACGACTGGAGATACTTACCAGTTGAAACATTGGGATATGAAAAACTAAAGGCAATGGAAGTCCAAAACACATCTATTACTCAAGATAAATCATTGTCTACAACCTTCAAACAAACATTCTTAACTTCTGATTCGATGAATTTCGGGTCATCTGATGAATATCCTCTATATTTTATAGCTATGCGAGTAGAACAACAGTCTTTTGTCAACATTAAAATTAATAAGTAAACATTCGCATAATAAACTTCTTTTCCTTTGGTGCCACATTCCAAAATTAATTCAAAACTTCTTATAAATTTGGAGAATTCTTCCGGTTCAAACAGATTTATCGAGTTGGCTTTCTTGTATGATATTCTTTTTAAGAAGAATTTGTTAAGGACATGTTCCTTCGGTTTCCGCGCCTATGGCATATAAATCTCCAGACGTCGTACTGGTATTTTTTCAAAAAATAATTACGTCTATAATTTTTCAAATAACCATGAAAAAATAAATGAAAAGCAGATTTTTAATATGTGCTGTTAACGTTTGAAATAATTAACCCTTTGGAATTGCATTAACTCCGTTAATCTACGACAGTGCCATTATGACGTATTTAGCATTATCATTTAGATATCATTATGATCTTCATAAAAGAAAGTCGGTGCAAACTATTTATTTGTTATTATTACTTAGAAAGTAGGGAATCCATTCTCTGCCGTCTTAAGGAAGACCACCGCATTTGCAGATTTATCTAAACTGAGTAAATCAAGGGCAAACTTTTGGCAACTTTTAAAATGGTCACAAATTCTTATAACTCGGCAAATGAAAATTGTTCGACATCCGAAGGGACACTTTCGGATTCAGAATCTCCCCTATTTAAATTATTTTTGGCCAACACTTTGCATACAATAGAAAATTAGACGGCAATAATGACGTTGTCAAAAACGAAATTGAAACAATCGAAAATGCGGTTACCATGATATCGACTAATATGGACCACCTGAAAATTTTTAAAATTACGAAAACGTTATCTGATATCAATGAAATTTAGACGAATAAAATCTATTTGCACTGTCGTAGATTAAATTTTGAATGATACACGTTCGATATGAACTTTGTTAATGAAACTTGTGCAATTAAACCACTCGGCTAATGTCTCGTGGTTTAACGTTGCACACGTTTCATTATAGTGTTCATACCGAACAAGTATCATTAATAACTATTTAAAAATTGCATATTTTTAATGTAAAACAGAAACACTTACGCTTCTATCCTTCAAATGCTTTTTTTTTGCTGACGACGGTGGCGGAAAGCAACAAAAGTGGCGAATTCTTCTAAGGTTGGGTGATTTAATATTTAATAATTTAAAATTAGAAATGGGGACACTAGGAAAAAGTAAGAATTTCCTTTTAAGTAAATACAGACAATTCCTTAAAATAACACATTACTATCTTACATACTAAATTATTTTTTCCCGGAAAAATTGACATTTTGGCGGAAAGTTGCTTAATAAAAAAAAAACGTTGAAGTTTTATGTACAAAGTACTTAAAAACTTTTCACCTAATATTACACTTTGGACAAGAACAAATTCAATAAAGTTTTTATGGATAATTCTAGAGACGTTCGGGGCAGAAGTTAAGAAAACAGAACACGAAAAAGGTTTAAATGCTGCCAAAAATAAAATTAACTTTTTTTATTTAAAACCAATAATACATTTTCCTTAATCGGGGGGAAATGGTAGGGCTGTGTTTGGCTAAAATTTAATAAAATCTACACTGCTCTTTAGAGATATTTTACAGGATCGATCATAAAAATGCAACGTGTATCAACTTTCATTTTTAATGAACATAATATTGTATATTTTTACATTTTCACATTCGGCAATCAATTCTAGAAATGTTTCGTGAGCTTTTGATTACCATTGCGGCAAACTCGCGCCGCTTTAAAAACGCGTTAGTTTGTGGGATTGTCGGATATGGATTGGTATCCTTAAGGATGGATTACTCATCTCATACTCGCTGTGGTGCTAAGACTCCTAATAGGTGTTGAGCTATATAAGAAGAGGTGTAGTGGAAAGATTGTGAATAGAACAAGGACAAAGACATTTCTAGTTCGTAGGAGGAGTCAGTAGACAAATGCTGATAAGAAATAATTGTTTGTAATTGGTTGGAATAAAGGGTTCCATTTTAAATAGTTCATTCAGGGAAATCCCCTCTTTTATTATTATGCAAAATTATTGCTGACATAGCAAAACGAGCCCCCTTCTTCCAGTTGATAAGAGTTGCAAAACTGTACAAAAGCTCGAAAGAACATTTACTCAGGGAGTTGTATCAATTATTCAAGTGTAAGGGTAACCTCTGCCCGTTTGTCTAGTCAAGTTTAAAATCAAGATTAAATTTAATAATTGTTGAAGCAATGAAGAGGTCTGCACCAAAACCAGTCTACTTTGCTGCAATTGCGTAAGTGTTCTAGCGCAGCACAGTAAATAATAAGAATAAATCAAAACCATCTAAGCTACACAATCCAGTCGCATACCATTTTGATATGCGACAGGATTCTTAATGAATTGTCAGGATAGTGCGAAGATTAAGATTAATCTTAGATGGTAAACTTAATTTTATTCAGCATGTCAGCAGCTTGCTTTGCACCATGACTATGAATATTTTTCCACTTTTTAATTTTTCTTCGGAGAGGTGACGAATATCGTTTGGCGGTAATAACATTTTCGTAGATATCAACATGTATTGTGTTATATGATTAACATAATGAAGCTAATTAAGATCTGGTTGGTTAAGTTCATTTAAGGGAGGAAATAGTCGTTCGTTACTAATATTCTTGCTGTCAAATAAATTCCTCATAGGAATTCGACTTATGAAATCAGGAAGTTCATTGTTTTTGCCCGCGCAATGTTCCAAGTCAAAAGAATATTCCTGCAGCAACAATTACCATCTAGTAAGTTTTGCCATTGAATGTTTATGTTTATTAAGCCACAACGATAGAGAGTCTGTAATAAGCTTACATTTTTACCTTCAGTGGGAGTAAAACGCGCACCAAAATATGAAATTATTTGCCGTTCATAGCTTGTTTTAATATTAACCTAAAAAAAACTTCTTTGTTACACTGTTTATCTATGGTTTGAATAGGAGAGGAATTCAAAAGGTACAAAACCTAGGTCTGGTCGACTTTAGGGACAGTGGAATTGCCAAACATTTTTTTTTCAATAGAATGTACACACTTTCAATAGTATATTTCACGAAAAAAAATTTGCGGAATATCCAGTATTTTTGTCAAAAAAAATGTTTAAAGTGCACTGAAAACGAAGGTTTTAAAGACTCCAACCGTAAAAACTAGCTGGTTTCGGGCTTGTTAATTGACAACTGACAGCAACGTTGCCGGATTGTAGGAAATAATTTAAAGTCAGGAAATACACTGAACCTGAAACTGCATTTCTTATATTTGTGCACAAAAAAAATTGCCCTGTTGAACAAGTGCTAACCCGCCCCGATACACCGTTTGGAGCCGAACTGAGGATTTAGCATCTCCTCCTACGACTCGTCAGGAACTCGTTGGTTTCGGGCTTAAGTTTGCAAATGACATTGTGGCAACGTCGCAATATAAATTTTCAACATCCATAAGCTGAAAGCTGTCAAATTGAATAGTTTTCCATCATGGCTACATATGAATATCATAACAAATAAAGATTTTTATCTGTTTTAGTGTATTATTATGAATTTCAGTGAATTAAATTCGGTGATTTGTAATTATCCGCATTTTTTTAAGTGAAAAAGAAGGTAAAACTTTGTCTTTTTGTTGTATCTTCAAGGAAAAATCGACAAATGTACTGTCCCTTAAGTCGACCTTACCCCAAACCATTCTTGCAGATATATCTTTGACTTGCACAAATTCGTTTTTCCTTACATATCTCAACTTTACTTTAATGTGACTCAAACCGTGCGAAGCGATTTATAGATATCGAAGTTGATTTATTGGACAAAATAAAATAAAAACAATTACTTTAGTTTTTATTCATTGGCTTTTAAGAAATTACTTCGATTTTATAAGAAAAAGCAATTGCTAAATTTTTGTATGTATGTGTTGTACAATTAAAGTATGGTAATTTCAGAAAAAGTCAGCTTCAGCGCAGGATTCTGAATGCTGGACCACTTTTCAGCGCTGAAATCTGAACGCGTAACTAGTTAACGCGCCGAGCGAATCTCTAACGGACACGGAATATCAGAAGAGATCTTTTTCGTGCGTCGGAAAAGTTTGGAAAAGTTTTTCGTGTTTTTCGGACTTTCAAAGAAAATTTGTTTTGTGATTGGTGTGAACATGGTTAACTTTATGTGACTATCAGTGAGTTCTTTGTAAACTTTTAGTGGCGAGGAGTCAATTTTGATAATGAAGGTAATTTTTATGTCTACAGTTTGGCAGGAGCACGACTTGTTTGATTTAATCTAGCAGAGTCAAAAAAACGCTACGAATATGTTGCCGTTTATATTTTAATTTAAAAGCCATTTTTAAAAATGTTTGGTGTTACCAAATAAATTAACTTAAGAAAAAATGCGAAATATGTAGGTAAGATAATTATTGTTTAATTACCGATAATTTTAACTGAAAAAATAATTTGGTATAATTTTTTAAAATAATTACTTGTTTATAATAACCTTTTTTAATGTTAAAATTTAAAAACATACAAAAAGAAATTTGGTATGAATTTATTTAAATAATATAATACATTTCCTCCAAATAAAAATGCTGATGAGAATAATTTAAGGTAGGAATTATGGTGCTTATAAAAACAAGGCAAATGGACAAATTAATTTACCATGCTTATTTTTACTTCTGGATTTGATTAAGTTCTTTTTAAGCTTAGAAGTTAAAAAATGTTTGGAAAAGCAAAATAAGTAAAGCAATATAAGTATTTGTGAAAATATTAATACTAGTACTTACAACAAAGTCTTAAGTTCAAAACAGTTTCAATTCGATAATTGTAATTATATAATTGTGAGCATACTGGAAAGTCAAGGGGTAATGAAAATGCCCTGTCTTGGGCAGAACAATGAATAGAGGAAAAGAAAATTAGAGAGTTTTAACAGACTTTGTCAAAATCATTTAGGAGGTATAAGTAGTAAATTGAGGGAAAGAAAAATCTTAAGTTTCAATAATTTTAGTCGGACATCTGACATACTTAAAAAGTTTTATAATCATTTTTTTTTAAAATAACCCTCGACATCTTCTTTTTAGAAGGATTTTTTCTTCTTCCCCTGTTTATTTGGGTGGTTTAAACCACCTTTACCGACTTTTTCACATACACATATGTTTTAAATTTTCGCAATTTTCTTCATATTATGTCACTTCCACAAATCAATTTTTTAATTCCATAGAAGCTCCATTAAGACTCTACACCATTTTCTCTTCTGCTAAAACCATCAGCACTAAATAAATTTTCTGTCTGGATGAACGTTTCTACGTTCCAAACATGTAGAGAACCCTAGAGAATTTTTATTCTATTAAATTTTGTGAAGGAAGACTTTAAGTTTTTTCTTTCTTTCCCATAATAATATTTACTTACTGCGATTAATAAAGCATATACTTACCACTAAAAATCAGTACTGTAGTTCTCAAAAACTTAAATAGCTTTTAGTGTGATTCTGTTCTTGTCGTTTAACATTGCATAATATGATTTATCTATTATTCAATATGGTTTACTGAGATGGTAAAATTTGTCCATATCTTATAAAGTCCAATACTAAAGATGGGTTCCGTTATCCGACATGCAAAGGTTATAAAATCTTAAATACAAAGTAAAGATAAATTAATTGGAACAGGTCTTGGTGCGATCAATAAAATTCAAATTCCGACAGGACAGCTAGAAGGCTTCGAACAACGATGTGACCTGCGCAACAAATACGTTAAAACTAATACTATGGCGCGTGGCCATTGCCGATCGCTGCGAACCCCCACCAACGTCTTGTGGATTATAAATTCTAAAGGATATAATTCGTTTTTGGGAACGCTGTTCCTTTCTTAATTGTAGAGAAAGCGCTTTACTGAGAACAAAATGCGTCACATTAAGAAGATACAATTTATTTCTTAACAAAATTGTTGTATTAAAGGTAGTTTATTATGTGACGAAGACTGTGCTGCTAATAGAACTGATTACTACCAATAAAAACACTGTTTACTGGAATACTATGACACTAAAGCTGGTTTGATACACTATACTCAAAACCCAATATTATAGGCAGTGACGTATTATTCGAAACCATGGAAACTAATGCAAACCGCCAATGACCATATTTTGGTCGTTTCCATGGTTATGAGAGCTACGTCACTGCCTTGGTAATAGACTACAGCAAATTATTTAATATGGGTATATAAATAATAAAAATAAGCTATCAATACAAACTATGTCTTAGCAAACCTGTTATATTAGATCGTTTTCCTTGATCGACCTTCCGAAATTTTTGAACGAAAATAAGGTATCTTGGTATATACCAGACTACTAAATACAAATTGAATAGGTGTCAGGTTGAAAGTTATAAATGAGTAAAAATAGTTTTACCAAGTTCAGGAATTTTTGATTATCATAAAAGATTAATATAAGTTTAAAAATAACTTTTGTGAATGACCCTATAGCACATTTCAGAATATTTGAGTATACAAACTAAGGATTAATTAGCCAAACTGTAAGCTTATAAAGCAACTGGTAAGTTTAGCTATGAGAAATTCTATTAGGTTTCGCATAAAAGGGATAGTTTTTACTTGCTTTATTAGTAATTGCAAATATTGCAGTTATTATCTTAATTTTTTTTTAAATTGTATTATGTACCACGGTATGTTCTTATACTATAATATAATATACCGCGTTGTCCGCGGAAACTTTTGCACCTTATGGAAAACTTTTTTATACGTTTTGTTTTTGCAAATCAATTTTTGGAATTAGGATCTGCATGATACAAAACAAAGGCTTAAAACTTTTGACTTGTGACGAGCGTTACACCTGTCAAATATTATTTAAATGTTTCACACGGGCGATAGTTTCTTTTTTTAAGCAAACGAAAAAAGTTATAAAAAATATTGCTTTTTAACATATTTTCAGTCTATACCCAAATATTTCTTTAAAAATTTATATACAGACTGTCTGCGGATAGGGTTTACAATAGCACAAAATCAATGGATGAAAAATTTCATTATTCGGGAAAAATTTATTCTTGATAAAAAGTTTTGCTTGTAAAAAAACTGCAATTCACGAAGATAAAATTTTGATTTTTTTATACAGGGTTCGCAAAAACTTCAAAAACATGATTTTTCTCCAAGAGTAAACTACCAATATTTTTCATTTTTGACCAAAATGCCAATTAGAAAACGTATTTGGAATAACGTTTGTAATTTAAATCAGAGATTTAAAATAAATCTTCGTTTTTTTTAGTTTTTTAATTTTTAGAGGTAAATGGAAATTTTGCTGCTCAATAAAAATAATAATATAAAATTTTATTAGACTCTATTTTCATAATGGGTGGTGTGTATCTTATTTTAAATGCATTCCTACCATGTTTTGTAAAAACAAGGAATTTTTACCTTTTTATTACTTTGCTTTACGTATGGGGCAAATTTGAAGTTGTCAAATAGAATTTGATGTGTTTTAAAAATGTTGACCTTAGAACAAAGGGTTTATTTAGTTTAATGTTACGGTGCGGGAGAAAGTTCTTACAACTTTGTGATAGAGAAATTTAATAAGATGAAAATAAGACGAATTTTCAAAAAATAAAAAATAAATTACATATAAATTTTTAAACAAAAATTGGGGTATAGACTCAAAATATGATGAGAAGCAATTTTTTCTAACCTTTTTTCGTATCTCTTAAAACATTACACTTTCGCCAGTATGAAACATTTAAATGACATTTGACAGGTGTAACGCACGTCACAGGTAAAAAGTTTTAAGCTTTTGTTTTGTTTTGGATCATGCAAAATGGATTTGCAAAAAAAGACGCATAAAATTTTTCCATATAATGCTGACTTTTTCGCGGCTACTGTATAATAGGTAATTGGTAATTATAAGCGAGATTACCGCTATCATTTTAGATTTTGTCACCATGGAACTAAATAAAATAGGTAGGTACTAAATATAAAGACCTGAAAGAATCATATTTATTTTATTTAAACCAACCAAACAAAAACTTTTTTCTATACTTTTATTATCTTATTATGGTTTGTAATATATCTGAATTATAGTTGTAAAACGTGTATTTTAATAATTTTATGAATCTAATATGTGACTGAACAGAGGGTTTGATAACAGCACTTTTTTTATTGCACGTATTAAGTATAGTGACCGTGGACGTGGATGTATAGTTGGACATGGACAATACAGCTAACCAGACAAATAGTAAACGCTGGAATCTTAGATTTCTTCAAAACGTAAACAATGTAGTATAATATTCTATTGCGCTATCGTAACGGAACCATCAGTAAAAAAATTATTCTAATATGAAAGCTGAAAGAGCTATGTGGTTTTCTGTGTGTATAACAAAAATAGAACAAATGACACCAAATTGCTATAAAATTTTTTAAAAAATTTCAAAAGATTATTTTCCTTTTATTTCGTCAGATCCATCCTCAGAGAGGTTTCGCTATATCATTGCTCATCGATAAGGCTAGGATTCGACGAAAGAAAGGAAACTCAAAGTTCTATATAAACCAGTATACGGCCAGGGACATTGTCAAGAGGATGAAGCGCTAAGCTCCATCTAGTGTCGATGTGGGATACTTTTAAAGCAAATATAAAAACATTTTTTAAGTTTGGGATTCAGTCATTGCATTGTGTTGATAATACAAAATTAATTATGATCGGCGCCGATGAAAATTAATATGTTAAATTCAATAATCTTTTGTATTTTTTTATTTTTCATTTTTGCAATAATTATTAAAAAGTTTGTTTTTATTAAAGTATTTTTAACAAATTAGCGTTATTTGACTCTACGGTATTAAACAAATACAAAAATATCTTCCCCTAATAAAAAGATGTGGTAAAATTACAAAATTCAACATTCTTTTTTCTTTGTTTCGAACATAGAACTCCCATGTACCAGTACTATTTCTTATGCGTCAGCCAGAACGTATATAAATACTCTTATATGTTACTATAATGTTTAGTAAGAGTTTTTGTAAATTTATTAAATCGAAAATAATAAAATATAGTTTTGTATGAGCATAGGAGCTTTTAGGCATCATTTAATAATAAATATCGAAATACTAGCTTTGCTGGCTTTAATTTAAAAATATTATAATAAATTTAATAATTCAAATTATAACAATTAGTTTCATAAACCTAAAAACATTAAATAATTTTAATTAACTATTTATTGCTAAAGTTGTTTAAAACGGCACTAATTAATCGACAGAAAAATATGTCAATAAATAAGCAAATAAAACTTAACCGATAAATTTAATATGGTAATTAAATAAAATTTTAAAACAAAATTAAAAATCCGAAAAAAAATTATTGAAAATATACACAGAACGAAATATAAAAAATGTCTTTTATAAGATATTAGATGTATTGGATACGCTATTTTAAAAATATATTACTGCATGCTAAAAAGTTACAATTAAAGCAGTTGATCTATTATATACAGGGTGACCGGAAATTATAAGCAAAAAATTTAGGGGATACTGCTAGACCGAAAATAAATGCTATCTCTTCCTATACCATTTTTTCGAAAACTGAGTTAAAGTTAAATTTTATTTGCAGTTTTTTTTGCAATAACTTTTGTCACGCGCATAATATTTTGACGAAATCTCGTAAATGGGGCTATTGTGCTATCGTAACGGAACCATCAGTAAAAAAATTATTCTAATATGAAAGCTGAAAGAGCTATGTGATTTTCTGTGTGTATAACAAAAATAGAACAAATGACACCAAATTGCTATAAAATTTTTAAAAAAATTTCAAAAGATTATTTTCCTTTTATTTCGTCAGATCCATCCTCAGAGAGATTTCGCTATATTATTGCTCATCGATAAGGCTAGGATTCGACGAAAAAAAGGAAACTCAAAGTTCTATTTAAACCAGTATACGGCCAGGGACATCGTCAAGAGGATGAAGCGCTAAGCTCCATCTAGTGTCGATGTGAGACACTTTTAAAGCATATTCAGGGTGTCCCCAAATTAGCTGACAATATTTTAAGGAGATAAAGTACATCCAAAAATAAGACTAATACCCCCTATTAATATACCTTTAAAAACGCTTCGTTATGGGGCTAGAGCCCCCCAAATTGGAGCTATGATAAGCAGTTTTTTCACAATATCTCAAAACCCGATTAGGGTATCGAAACAAAATTTGATACATGTTTTACCCATGACAAGACGCAATAAACGATTTAATTAGCTTAACTTTATTTCTTCCAGTGGCGTCCCACTGGGTAGGTAGTTGGGAGAATATTGCCCTAAGTTTTTTATTTTTAGGATTTTTTAACTTCAGGTGCAATGTTTAGAAGCCTTGAAGTCTTTTGTTAAAAAAAGGTACTCTTGTCTCTTGTCCTTTTCCAGTAAAATCGATTTTAAAATTTTTGGTTTTTTGAAATCCGGTGAAAAGGCTAAGGTTTTTTTTTGCATATCTCAGCAAACACTTAATATTAAAACATGAAATTTATTAGAAGTTCTACCAGCGACAAGGCATATGTATTAAAGGATGTTACTTTAAAATATTTTTCCAGTGACGTCGCAGGGGGTGTAGCCTTAAATAAATATTACTATTATTTTTTTTTTAATTTCATAGTTTTAATGTAATTTTTTTTTAATTTTAAATTTTTTGTTAATAAAACCTTCTATTGTTGTAATTTGACAGAATGTAACGTTTTTAAATTAAACATATTTTTAGATTCCTTTGTTTTTTAAATATTTATTTTCATGGAGAACAGAAACGAATAAAAAATTGCAAATCAAATTTGACTGTGAATTTTGTTTTGATACCCTAATCGGTTTATGAGATATTCTAAAAAAACTGCTTGTCATAGCTCCAATTCGGGGGGCTCTAGCCCATAGCGAAGCGTTTTTGAAGGTATATTAATAGAGGATTTTAGTCTTATTTTTGAATGTTCTTTATACTCTTAAAATATTGTCAGCTAATTTCGGGACACCCTGTATAAAAACATTTTTTAAGTTTGGGATTCAGTCATTGCATTGTGTTGATAATACAAAATAAATTATGATCGGCGCCGATGAAAATTAATATGTTAAATTCAATAATCTTTTGTATTTTTTATTTTTCATTTTTGCAATAATTATTAAAAAGTTTGTTTTTATTAAAGTATTTTTAACAAATTAGCGTCATTTGACTCTACGGTATTAAACAAATACAAAAATATCTTCCCCTAATAAAAAGATGTGGTAAAAGTACAAAATTCAACATTCTTTTTTCTTTGTTTCGAACATAGAACTCCCATGTACGAGTACTATTTCTTATGCGTCAGCCAGAACGTATATAAATACTCTTATATTTTACTATAATGTTTAGTAAGAGTTTTTGTAAATTTATTAAATCGAAAATAATAAAATATAGTTTTGTATGAGCATAGGAGCTTTTAGGCATCATTTAATAATAAATATCGAAATACTAGCTTTGCTGGCTTTAATTTAAAAATATTATAATAAATTTAATAATTCAAATTATAACAATTAGTTTCATAAACCTAAAAACATTAAATAATTTTAATTAACTATTTATTGCTAAAGTTGTTTAAAAGGGCACTAATTAATCGGCAGAAAAATATGTCAATAAATAAGCGAATAAAACTTAACCGATAAATTTAATATGGTAATTAAATAAAATTTTAAAACAAAATTAAAAATCCAAAAAAAAATTATTGAAAATATACACAGAACGAAATATAAAAAATGTATTTTATAAGATATTAGATGTATTGGATACGCTATTTCAAAAATATATTACTGCATGCTAAAAAGTTACAATTAAAGCAGTTGATCTATTATATACAGGGTGACCGGAAATGATAAGCAAAAAATTTAGGGGATAATGCTAGACCGAAAATAAATGCTATCTCTTCCTATACCATTTTTTCGAAAACTGAGTTAAAGTTAAATTTTATTTGCAGTTTTTTTTGCAATAACTTTTGTCACGCTCATAATATTTTGACGAAATCTCGTATATGGGGCTTTTTCGGGATGAGGAATACAAATTTGCCCACCGTTTTTTCGCATTTTGTAGAGAGCGCCACATAGAAGCTTATACTTTAATTTGAATGGTACCAACTTTTTTGTCCTACACTGTGTGCACATTTTGATTGAATATTCTTATTCTCCTACCCTATTGACATAAAAATGTTTCAATAAATATAACCGCTGTCGAGAAAAACGCTAAAATAACATTACTTGCATGTAATAAATACGAAATAATTTTAATTTATTTTCAACCTTAAATATAGCATAGCAAAGAAAGGAATATTCCATGGAGTTCGTCGGAATTTTTTAAGAAGAATTAATTTATGCATTGAACAGGAAGGACCGTCACTTTGAACCTTTGATTTGAATGTTTAATTTATTGTTCTAGTGACTTATGTATTTTAAAACTGCAAATAAAATTTACCTTTAACACCCTGTCACTCCGTTAATAATTAATTTTTGAAAAAATGTTAAAGGAAGAAATAGCATGTATTTTCGGTCTAGAATTATCCCCTAAATTTTTTCCTCATTATTTCTAGACACCCTGTACAAAAATACTTTTATTTACAACCCAAGGTTATATTAGCCTTTTATACGGAATACCGCCCACTTAATTAAAAATCGCTCGGACTTGTCAAATTAATTTCTTTGCAAACATTTTTTTAGTATTAAAAATACTATTGGGATCGTTTTTAGGCAAACTTTGCATTGGTGGTGTCGTGGCCTGACACCTCAATATCTCGAGCGGTCTTGTTTGTAACATAATACTCTGATAGTACTTGTATTGGTAAATATAAATATGAATAACAGCGTAAAGTCGGCAAGTAAATAAAATAATATGGGATAATTTTTTTTATTATTGATTTCTCAGAAAATGTAATTGTACATAAAGGTTTTGCATCTTGAGTAAATTATTTTGACGTATTCAAATCTTCTGTGGCATAAACAGGGTGAATATAAAATAGAAAAATATGACGTCAGTGATTCAAAAATTTAAATAAAGTTTTTTTCTAGTGCTAATAGTTTTCAAGAAAAGTCAAGTTAAAAATCAAATTTTTGCTCTTATTGAATTTTTACACTTTTCATATTAACTGTTAATATGGCTGTTTCACTTTTTAAATTTTTAAAATTTTTGAGTCACTGACGTAATATTTTTCTATTTTATATTCACCCTGTATATGCCACAGAAGATTTGAATACGTCAAAATAATTTACTCAAGATGCAAAACTTTTATGAAGAATAAAATTTTCTGAGAAATCAATAAAAAATTATCCCATTTGTTAATCAAATTTGGGCGGACCCTGTAGAATTAAAGAACATTTTTTAAACTTTTACAAAATACAAATTCAAATTAGAATGTGGGCTTTAATTATTTTCTCTATTTAAAATAAGCCTCTCTTATGGGTGGTGTGCAGGGAAGTTCTAAGAAAATTGTATAGGTGGTAAATGTGGTCTGAAAAAAAGAAAACACAATTTTTAGTACTTGATAAAACTAAACAAATTAATTATCTCAATTACAGTGGCGGTGCAAGACCTACCAAAAAAGAAATAGGTGTTTCGGAAAAATAATGAAAACAACAGAAAATAATCTCATGAAACTATAATTATATTTATTATAATGCCTAATATTATAATGCCAATATTATTATAATGCCAATATTATTATAATGCCAATATTATTATAATGCCAATATTATTATAATGCCAATATTATTATAATGCCAATATTATTATAATGCCAATATTATTATAATGCCAATATTATTATAATGCCAATATTATTATAATGCCAAAGTCAAACAGCATGGATAAAAGAGAGTGGGATAATTTTTTTATTATTGATTTCTCAGAAAATGTTATTGTATATAAAAGTTTTGCATCTTGAGTGAATCATTTGGACGTATTCAAATCTTCTGTGGCATATACAGGGTAAATATAAAATAGAAAAATATGACGTTAGTGACTCAAAAATTTTTAAAAATTTAAAAACTGAAACAGCCATCTTAAAGAACTAATAAATCCAAGATAAAAAGTTATATAAAGTTTTTTTCTAGTGCTAATAGTTTTCAGAAAAGTAAAGTTAAAAATAAAATTTTTGCCCTTATTGAGTTTTTACACTTTTCATATTAACTTTACATATTAACTGTTAATATGGCTGTTTCAGTTTTTAAATTTTGAGTCACTGACGACATGTTTTTCTATTTTATATTCACCCTGTATATGCCACAGAAGATTTGAATACGTCAAAATGATTTACTCAAGATGCAAAACTTTTATGCAGAATAAAATTTTCTGAGAAATCAATAATAAAAAATTATCCCATTTGTTAACCAAATTTGGGCGGACCCTGTAGAATTAAAGAACATTTTTTAAACTTTTACAAAATACAAATTAGAATGTGGGCTTTAATTACATCACATAGGACATTAAAATTTTAAAGCTGTGTCAGGTATTTTCAATACATAGGATGCTTGCGTAAGGTGCAAGATCTGTGAATTTTTCAGAAAAAATATATTATACAGGGCGGATCATAAAAATGCTACATGTAACAATTCTATACATTTTTTATAAATAATGCCCCATACCCATCTTCAGGTATCAGTTATTCAAATTTTATTGCCAAAACCAAAAAATCATAAAGTCGAGCCAGCTATGAGAATTACCCGGTATTTGTCATAAAATTTAACATTTTGCGGCAATACAAGGTTAGTTCGTGGACTTGGTTAAGAAAATTATCACCTCATTTTTACAACATCTCTTACAATAAAATATTATAAATGACTATTTATACACGACACTACGCGATGTGTCTTTAAAAATCTCTTTTCTTAAAGCTTAAATAGTGCTTGAGAAACGTAATCCGACGTTATTCCTGTAGATTATTTTTAACGAAATAAATTTTGATTTCTAAGCGAAGCGGTAATACATTTTTTTTAATATCTGATGAGTTTGGTTTAAAATGTACATATAAAAATAAACCAATTAAATTGCCAATATTATGTTAAAACATATTTGGTTCAGACATAAAACATATTTTATTTAGAATTTGAGTTATATTCTGTCAATGCACTTATATCGACGGGTTCAATACGTCTTGAAAACTCACATGTCATTTCGCATGTAATTTTTTTTTTGGGTTTGTGTTTTCAAGTTGTTGTTTTTTAGCTTATAATAATGCCAATAAAACATTCAATTAAGAGGATCCGCAGTAATTTCTAAGGAGTTGTTGGCCGTTGTCGTTTCGCAAGACATTTGTATTGTTCTTAAATATTAAGAAAAATAAAAAAGTAACAAAATACGAACTAACTGGCAATTTCACTTTGACTTCTTTAACAAAATGGTTATCGGTATCCATTGAGTAATGTTGCAAGCTTATTATATAAACACTAAATGGCTTTGTTACCATTTAACATTTCTAACCTCTTTAGATAGAGATCGGTACTACACTATAATTATTTATTTTGATGAGACTTTTATACAGGGTCCTGCAATAATGCGTCAGGCCTTAATACAGTGAGGAAAATGATTTGATACAACAGGTTTGCTAAGATAGTTTGTATCGATTGCTTATTTTTCATTAACTCATAATAAATAAATTGCTATAGTGTATTAAACCTGCTTTAGAGTTATATCAAATCCAGACTTGCTAAAACAGTGTTTTTATTGGTAGTAATCAATTCCCTCAGCAGCACAGTCCTGCTAAATAATAAACTACTGTTAATAAAGCAATTTTGTTAAGAAATAAATTGTATCTGCTCAAGGCGACGCATTTCCTTTCCAGTGAAGCGTTTTCTCTATAATTAAGAAAGCAGAACAGCGTCCCCAAAAACAAATTGTATCCGTTAGAACCTATAATCCACAAGACGTTGGTGGGGTGGGAGTTCGTAGCGATCGGCAATCGCCGCCCGCCGTAGTATTACTTTTAACGTATTTGTTGCGCAGGTCACATCGTTGTTCGGAGTCTTTTAGCTGTCCTGTCTAAATTTGAATTGTATTGATCGTACCAATACCTGTTTCAATTAATTTATTTTTTACTTTGTATTTAAGTTTTTTAAACTTTGCATGCCAGATAAAGCAATACAAGATTCTTATTTCTTCAGTATTGAACTTATATGGACGAATTTAACCATCTCAGTAAACCATGTTCCATAATAGATAATCATATGTAATGTTAAACGACAAGAACAATATCACACTAGAAGCTATTTAAATTTTTAAAAACTACAGTACTGATTTTAGTGTTAAGGATATGCTTTATTAACTGCGGCAAGCCAAAATTATTATGATTAATGTTAAGTTTTATTACAACCGTCAGTAAACCTGATTACACCCCCCAATAGAACTTGATTATTACTGTCAGTATTCAGAGCAATAATGGCTATAAACCATTCTATGGTAGCAATAACTACTATTTCCTATTGGCTAAATCACCGTGATATTATCACTAAACAACGGTCGAGCAATTGTCATTGTCTTACAGTAGGAAAGTGCATTGCTATCATATATAGTATTAAACAGTCGTATAAAGAGTTTGTTAATTCTGATAAGGAGTAGAAGGCCCTTTCCTCAGTGTAGGTCCTATTATATACAGGGTGACAATTTAAAAACTTGAAATGGCCATATCTTAGGAATGAAAAACTAAAAAAAAAACGCAAAAAACTGTTTCAATAAAACATAGGGGGAACAAAAACAAGCGTATTATCCCACCCTTATCTGCAACCCCTTGGACAGGGTGAGATACACCCCTAAAATCAAATAGAAAGGGGGGTCGAGTGATTCATCATTTTGAAGCTCTTGAAAAATGCTTTCCAATGGTACCATAGAAAGCTACATTTCAGGAAATTATTCTCTGTTTATTAAGGAAAACAATAAATGAAAACACAATTTTGAAATTTTTTATTATTATTTAATTAAATGTTCAAAATGATTGCTACCAATATCCTGGCATATTAAGAGATATCTCTTAAGAATTGTAAACATTTTAAGCCTAGGTATTTTGTTTGGTTTATTTGCTGTGTTTTTTTTGTCGAAAAAAGAAATTTGTTTAAATATTCGCATTTGATTATCAAATAATTTACTTTAAATGTAACTTGTACAAGTATTATTATTTTAAAAACAGTTGACTTTCGGTTCAGTTTAAACAAAAAGCAGCACTTCTTATCTTTAACAATGGTGTACAGCACAGCTGAACGTGTTGAAATTATTTTCATTTATGGTTCCCAGGATCAATGTTTCTTAAGGACAGCTCAACGTTTTAACGAAAGGCATCCAGGTCAAAATGTAAGCCCGGAGTATGTTCGCCAACTAGTAGCCAAATTTGAAGAAACGGTTCTGTCGCGAATAAAAAGAGGTATCAACCGAGACTAGCCGACGAAGCAGCGCAAATTGAAATTCTGGGGCAGTTTGCAATGAATTCAACTTTATCAACTCGTCAAGGAGATGTAGCAACTGGATTATCTCGTGAATCAATAAGAAAGGTACTTAAATTTCATAAGTTTTATCCCTATAAACTGCACATACTGCAAGAACTTGTTGACGACCACCCGGACAGAAGAATTCAGTTTTGTGAAATAATGACAGATAGAATTACGGCAGAACCTCGACCAGTTAAAAATATTTGCTTCAGTGATGAGTGTACCTTTTATTTAAATGGGCGTGTTAATAAGCAAAACTGTCGTTACTGAAATGACGAAAACCCCACGTATTTAGAGAAGGGCATACCCAGTACCCCCAGACAATTAATGTTTGTGCTGGTATATTGGGAGATAGTATTATCGGCCCAATATTTATACAAGGAAATTTAAATGGCGACAGGTATGCTGAAATGCTACAGAGGTCTATCGAACCACTAATAGTGCGACGCTTACTACATTTCCAACAGGATGGAGCACCTCCGCATTACGTAGTTCCCGTTAGGCAGTGGTTGGATGATAATTATCCTAACCAGTCTATTGGAAGAAGTCCTGTTGAATGGCCACCTAGATCCCCGGACCTAACACCTCTTGACTTCTTTTTGTGGGGTCACCTAAAATCTGTGGTTTTTAAAACGCAACCTGAGTCACTAGAGCAACTTCAGCATATAATAGTTCAGGAATGCCGTGCTTTATCCAGAGAAACATTTGCAAATGTACGTGAAGAATTTGAAAGTAGGCTTTATTATTGTCTTCAAAACAACGGAAATCATTTTGAACATTTAATTAAATAATAATAAAAAATTTCAAAATTGTGTTTTCATTTATTGTTTTCCTAAATAAACAGAGAAGAATTTCCTGAAATATAGCTTTCTATGGTACCATTGGAAAGCATTTTTCAAGAGCTTCAAAATGATGTATCACTCGACCCCCCTTTCTATTTAAGATTTTAGGGGTGTATCTCACCCTGTCCAAGGGGTTGCAGATAAGGGTGGGATAATACGCTTGTTTTTTTTTCCCCTGTCTTTTATTGAAACTGTTTTTTGCGTTTTTTTCTTCAGTTTTTCGTCCTAAGATATGGCCATTTCAAGTTTTTAAATTGTCACCCTGTATATAAAGTTACGAATTTCATTCATATGCCGATTTATACTGTTTTACAGGGTGTATTTCAGGAAAATATTTTCCTATATACAGGGTCGAACAAACATATGTGATGACATAAAGTTACATTTTTTTTAAATGAGACACCCAGTATTTTATTCAATATTTAGGTTAGTATTAGTGTTATTTATAATTACCTGAAATTTTATTGAATTTGCTGGGGTAGTTTAAGAGCAATTATTTAATAACTGAAAAAAAGTTTTGCAGTCCTAAAAACAAAAATCAAAAAAACAATCTAAAATATTTTTTTAGCAATGGCATTTAGTGAAATTAATTAACAGGGGATCTAAAGATACTATGAATCTTATAATGTTTATCTAGTTTATACAAAGTGCATAATAAGATTTCAAAAATTTCAAAAACCCGTTTACTCAAAACTCTTTGAACTTCAAGATATATTTGTTAATTTTGATGAAGATAAATATTTCAAAAATAGTTGCAGGTGTTCGGCTGTCACCAAATACCTATCACCAGTAAAATTTAATTAAACAGAAATAAATTTGATATCACAGGACAGCTAAAGGTTCAATCGATCGCAATATATTTTTATTTAGGCCTTTCTTTCAGTGAAAATAATTTTTAAAGTTGCCCTATTTATACTAACACAAGTTATAGTATATTTTAAAAAGGAGAGGATAATCGGAGAATCTGCTACATGAGAGACATAGTTTAAGGATAGGTCTTTCAATATTTTTAATTTGAAGGAAATCATGGTTGTAGAAATATTTTCAAGAGCGTATTGACTTGTGCATAGATCAAACTGGAAGACATTTTGTAATTTACGATTATTAATCTAGTCGCCTATCCTTAATTTTAATAATAAAAACTCTATATAAACAACATTAATTATGAAATTCGCAATTAGTTTAAAAACTGCTAAAGATAACTAATATGCTTATATTATAAAAAATTTGTATCCATAAATTACATAAAATAGTCATAGTATCATAGTCACATAACATATCGATGGTTAAAGTGCAAAACCTCGTAAGTCAATTTTTATAAATTTTACAGGAGAAGCGAAAAACGATTAAATTCTTTAATTGAAAAATTTGAAAAAGTATTTTAAACAAAATTATATGATTTGCTGAAGCATTTTCTGGGGATATACATACTTTTTGAAAATTTTTGTTAATTAAAAAGAAAATCTACATACGAGGTTTTAACTTTTAATATTTAAACTTTTCAGAACTTACGAGGTTTTGAAACGAAATAACAAAAATTAATTTGTTAACAATACTAAAAAAATATGTGGGTTAAATAAATAAAACGACTTAATTTACCAAACCTGTTTATTCAGAAATGTGATGTGAAATGAATAATATGTGATATCAAAACCTCGCAAGTCGCAGATTTTCGTGTATAGAATATTAACTCAAGTATCAAAACCTCGTAAGTCGAATTAAGAGATTTCTGCATTTAAGTACTGTCTGGCAAATTAATTTTACGAGGTTTTGGCAGATGGATGGCGCCAGGGTTCGTAAAACTAATAATGGACTTACGAGCTTTTGTAAGCTTAAAGAATATATTTTTTTCTAAGTGTTTATCAAATAAAAGGTTAAATGGAAAAAAACCGACTTACGAGGTTTTGCACCTTAACCATCGATATACTTTTTATACCAACTATCAAAGTGATCGCTGCAAATTTTTTATTTAATTTTTAGTTCCAAAATTACTCCACATTATTACAGACAGGCTTAAGATGGCCATAAAAGGAAAGTTTATTCTATCATCTTTCTTGATTAAAGGTGGTACACAATTCGCAAGTTTACACTTGAAAACGGTTAGAGATACTAACTAACCGAAACGTTGTGTTAAGTAATAAAATAAAGACAATGGAAGTCCGACAAGGTAACAAGTTTTTTTTTTTTTTTTTTTTTTATGATCGAGCACAAGCACTATAGGAAAATCCTTTAAGGCGCTCTGGGAGCGGTGCGTGTGCGAAGAAAGCGATTCACGTTTTTCTTGAATCGTTGGAGGTTATATTCGGTTGGAAACACGGTCTCAGAAAGGCCGTTCCACAAAGATGACGTCCTCCAAATGAAAGAGTTCTGAAACAATGATGTTCGGGGTGTACTAAGTTGAACCACATAGGGATGGGCGGCAGTGGTTCGTCGTGTGTTTCTGCTATGCATTACTCTAGGTGGAATCGAGCGGGCAATATCTGTCGAACACTTGCCATGAAAATATCTGTAGAAGAGAGTCAAATCACCAACCTGTCTTCGATGTTCTAAGCTGTCGAGGTTCTTAGTCAGCTCGTGGTCGCCGATTAGACGAACGGCTCTCCTTTGGATGGAATCCAACAACCGAAGGGTATGCTTCGGTGCAGAACTCCAGATATGAGAGCAGTATTCCAGTGATGGTCGAATCTGGGCTTTATAAAGTGTCAAAAGTTGTTGAGGTGTATACAACTTTTTGGTACGGAAAAGTATACCGAGCTTCTGAGAAGCTGCCCTGGCGATTGCCACTACGTGATTATGCCAAGACATATTTCCTCCCAGGTTGACACCCAGCAAATTAATAGACGAAGTCAGTGGAATTGCGTGTCCTGCCATAACGATATCGGGTTCTGCAATGTTGACCTTCTTAGAGAAAACTGCAGCCTGGGTTTTTTGAGCGTTAAATTCGACTTGGTTACTGTCACCCCAAGACAAAATTTCTTCCAGGTCTTTATTGAGGCGTGATACCTCATGTTGTCTGCGAAGATGTGCGTCAGTAGCCGATGTTTGAGGTTTCAAAGTAAAAGATGAGATAAGTGTGCTGTCGTCAGCAAAGCAATATAATGGATTTTCTGTTTTCGCTAGAAGGTCGTTAATGTACAGTAAGAAGAGAGTGGGAGATAATATGGACCCTTGAGGAACACCAGCATTGATGGTGAAGGTGTCTGAGAGAAACCCGTCAATCGCCACTTGCAGAGAGCGGTCCTTGAGGAAGCTAGACAACCATGAACAAAATCGACCGGGCATACCATAAGAACGCAGTTTGCTTAGGAGCCCCTCGTGCCAGACACGGTCAAAGGCTTTAGAGATGTCCAGTGCAATAGCCCGGGACTCCCCATGATGTTCGATTGCGTTGCTCCAAAGATGAGTGACATAGGCTAGCAGGTCTCCTGTTGATCTGGACTTACGAAAACCATACTGATGGTCGCTGATAATTTTAAGGCCTTCCAGGTATTTTATAAGTTGTTGGTTAATAGCTTTCTCCATCACCTTTGATATAACTGAAAGCAATGCGACTGGTCGATAGTTGTTTGGCAGGGTTTTCTTGCCTTTCTTTGGTATAGGCTGGACTCGCGCCTTTTTCCAGCATGATGGAAATATTCCTTTTTTGTAGGATAAGTTAAAAAGTCTACAAAATACTGATGTGAGTTCATCGGCGCATTTCTTGAGCACTATAATAGGAATTTCATCTGGACCAGAAGCTTTTTTGGCATCGAGCCCCTTCAGAATTCGTTTGACAGGACGCTGACGGAATACGATATCAGTCATTTCCGATCGAACTGCTGGAATGTTCGGGGGTGTTTTTCCCTGAAAGTCTACCGTGGAGTGTGAAGCAAAGAGTTCTGCGAGTAAGTTCGCTTTATCTTCAGCCGTGGTTGCTATTGTGCCGTCAGAACGTGTTAGCGGTGGAATATTTGATTTGGTAAAATTTTGACTGACGGCCTTAGCGCCTGACCAAAAGGACCTAGATCCGTTAGGACTGGCGAGAAGTTTATTTTTGATCCTCATGTTGTGAGCCTCTTTGTTTTGATCTATCGTTTGCTTGCACTGGTTTCGAGCGGTAACAAAGATGGTGCGATTCACACCGGTAGGATTTTTACGCCATTGTCGATAAGCTAGATTTTTAGCTCTGACAGCACGCTCGCAGTTCTTGCTAAACCAGGGGTTGCCATTTGAAGGGCGCTTCTTGGAGAAAGGAATAAAGGCTTCCATGCCAGTAAGAATGACATCGGAGACCTCTTGAGCACAAGCGGATGGCTCATCTGAAGAGAAGCATACTTCCAGCCAAGGAAAAGTGCGAAAATGGTCCCGTAGGTCTTCCCAACTAGCTGATGTGTAGTGCCAAATTTTACGAGGTTTCGGAGGTTGTTCAGAACAAATTGGCAGCTCGCTTAGAGTTGAAATAAGTTTGTGATCGGAAGATCCTAATGGAGGATGAACGGTGACTGTGTATAGGTCAGGGTTGGATGTCAAAAAGAGATCTAAAAGACTAGCAAAATCTCCATCTCGGTCTGGAATTCGCGTTGGTTCTTCCACGAGTTGAGTTAGACCAGAACTGATCGCAAAAGATTCCGCCTCACGACCCTGTTCATCGTTGGTATTTGAGTATTTGAGCCAGTTGATATTGTGGACGTTAAAGTCACCAAAGATAGCGACTTCGGCATTAGGATGGTTGGTTTGCAAGAAGTCAATTGTGTTTGCTAGTGACGAGAAGAGTGCTCTGTAATGGGTGTCACTTGGAGGACGGTAAAGGCAGCAGATAAACTTGGTGATTTTCTGCGTTGATATTTTAAACCACATTACATCAAACTCTGCTGGTTCAAGTGTGTCCTCTCGTTGGCAGCAAAGATCATCTCGGATAAAGAGACAGACCCCAAAGTTGCGTCTAAATCGGAAATGAAAATCGTATCCAGGATATAAATAGCTGACGGTGTTCGTTGACGATCTGACCTTTGTCTCGGTCAGTGCGAGCACATGGGGCTTGGATGTTTGTAAGTGCTGGTGGACCGAATTGATGTTGGTATTAAGCCCTCTGATATTGCAGAAATCAATTTTGAAGCTGCTGTTTTTGGGTGTGTCAGCAACTGTAGGTGCCACACTATTTCTCCGTTGAGTGTTGTTAGGGGAACCCAATATATTGTCGGAGACAGTGGATGTTCGGTTAATATCGCTTGATGAGGCCACAGGATCAGCCCCCACCCGGAGATCCGATCGGGGGGCGAGTTTACCTCCGGAGTATTTTGGTCCTGGAGCTTCCATCATGCTTTTTCTTCCCACCCTGGAAACCGGGAACATCGGCACAGCGACGAAACGTTGACTCAGAGAATAACTCAAGAGCAACTTCACGCCGCCTAAGCCGATGCAATGGTATCTCACCGGGCGATGCCGGGTGGGCCAGCATCTACCATTACACAAGTGTTGAAAGTGGTACATTTCAAACGAGGAGGTATTTAGTACGAGGCGTCAGCCGAGTGCGGAATTTCTCCGAGTGTGAGAAAATCACTTTCACACGAGTAATGTACACAATTTTTCCTACGACCATACAAAATAATTAAAAAGAGATTGTTTGGTTTTTAATAGTTTGTACGTATCACCATTGTGTTGAACAAATTTTTTCAACACTAGAGTTGAAAAATTTATTTCAACTCTAGAGTTGAAAAAAATAAAAACAATGCCCAGTGACACATTTTAACTTACCTAGATTTAAATTAAAAGAATACCTTTTTCTCCTATTTGCTTACGCACATCATACCTACTATCTATGTACAGGGTGTCCCAAATTCGAGCCTCATCATGGGGATCTCGAAAACTATAAGAGATACAGCATCGGTTAAATTATGGCAAAGTTGCGCAATTTCATACTGAGCAATATCGCAAAAAAATATCTGAGCTATCTTTTTTAGTTTTTGAAATTTTTGCAAAAAACTAAAATTTTGAGTTTTTGTTTTTTTAAATTGCTCGACTTATTTTATCCGCTACAGAAAAACAAGCACAACATTGTTGAGGCAACATTTTACGCTCCATATTGTGAGGTTTTTAGAATTTCGTTACAACGTTTCGTTTTTGTGGAACTATTATCAACTTTAATTTTTAAATACGGACCTGCATTTTTTATTTTATTTTTTAATAGCCCTTTAAGCCCTAAATTTAACCATGTACCACACTTAATTATATTTAGAAGTTTTGATGTTATTATTACATCTTCAGGAATGTGATAATTATTTTTAAATACGGCCCTGGTGGCCTCTTGGTTTATTAAAACTACCATACTGGGCTAAATAAGTATCAAGCGTAGCAAAATAACTATAATGAGGCTGCAAGCGTTCAGGATATTCCTGTAAATAACGGTCACAAGAAATTTGTGAATTCCTATTGGAAGAATAATAAACTCGTAACATGTCGCGCTTTTCCAAAGCAGAAAACATAATTTTGCTGAAATATTCAGTATAAATGGTGACTGCAGTTGTCAAGATAATTAAGGTGGAAGTATCAACATGCTTGCCAACCTATAACCTATTTCGCGTATATTTATTTAATTTTTCTAGCTTTTACACAAAATTTAAATAAAATCATTATCGTCTTCATATTTTATAGGTAATAATTGACATATTAAATAAATATCAAGGAATTTTATTAAATATTTTAGGAGAATTTTATAGCGAAAAATGTCGGGTAAGCTTTTTTTTAACATTATTATGTCATTATTCTTTCACTATACAATTCTCCCAAACTTAGCAATGAAATAAATTGATATTTTTGTAATATGTCAGCTATTACCTAAATATTGTACCGACGATATTGATTTTATTTAAATGTTAATTAATCAAATAATAAACTAAAAAAAGCAACGCGAAATAGGTTGGCAATAGATGAAATGACGTTGAGAATTCCACCTTAAGCCAAACAATCAAGTAAAAGTTTTTGTCATAGTAACCTTTGTTTTGTTTGGTTTTATTTTTACTTTGTTACAATTTACATAAAAACTTAAATATAGTAAATTATTTATATAAAATTCCGGATCCATCTACATGTTGTATGTGGTAAAAAGATTAAGTAACTAACACCAGGGCCGTATTTAAAAATAATTATCACATTCCTGAAGATGTAATAATGACATCAAAACGTCCAAATATAATTAAGTGTGGTACATGGTTTATTTCAGGGCTTAAAAGGCTATCAAAAAATTAAATAAAAAATGCAGGTCCGTATTTAAAAAATTAAAGTTGATAATAGTTCCATAAAAACGAAACGTTGTAACGAAATTCTAAAAACGTCACAATATGGAGCGTAAAAAGTTGCCTTAACAATGTTGTGCTTGTTTTTCTGTGGCGGATAAAATAAGTCAAGCAGTTTAAAAAAACAAAAACTCAAAATTTTAGTTTTTTGCAAAAATTTCAAAAACTAAAAAAGATAGCTCAGATATTTTTTTGCGATATTGCTCAGTACGAAATTGCGCAACTTTGCCACAATTTGACCGATGTTGTATCTCTTATAGTTTCCGAGATCCCCATGATGAGGCTCGAATTTGGGACACCCTGTACAGTGAATAAATTTCGTTTCTAATTTTTTAGCTGCTTGCATTCTTTCAATAAAACAATCATTTACCTAAATATACATACAAATTAAGTCATATACTTAAAAATAGAAGGATACCACAATACCTTAGGACAAGAATATTTGAACAGTGTGTAGTGCCGGTGATAACATATGGAGCACAGACCTGGACTCTCACAAAGACGATGGTGAATAAATTGAGGACAACACAAAGAGCCATGGAAAGAGTTATGATAGGCGTAACACTAAGAGACAGAAAGAGAAACGAATTGATTGGACAGAGAACAAAGGTCGTAGATATAGTGGAGAGAGTCACAAGCCTAAAGTGGAATTTTGCAGGACATATAGCCCGCCTTACCGACGACAGATGGACTAGCCGAATAATACGCTGGAGACCATGGGACGGAAGGAGAGGAAAAGGAAGACCAATTATGCGATGGTATGAAGACATAGAACGAGTGGCAGGACTTGGATGGACGAGAACAGCACAAAACAGAGAGAACTGGAGGAGAGGAAGGGAGGCCTATGCTTAATATTGGGCGCAATGAAAGGGCTTGATTGATTGATACATACAAAAACAACAAAACAGAAAACTAGAACATAAAACATAACCTCAACATTATGGAAATATAGAGATGGCGTTAAATATCGATAGCTTGCTAATTATAAAAGTTCTGTCTATATTCGATTTATTTTGAATATTGCTAAAATAAATTTACTTATATAAAGCACTTTCACTTGTCCGATAACCTTAAACATTGTATGGATATTTTTATCCGAGATTGTAAAATATAAATCGGTATTTCCTAGGGTATTCTATTTCTGCTCTACAGCTGCCCCTTTTTTTTCTATGGTTCAACTCAGTTGACATTTTATTGAAGTTCTGTGGTTGACATGCGCCTGACATATTTTACCTTTTTGATATACTATTATTTTCATCATAAATACTCTTAGGTTCCCAAAAATAACGAAAAAAAAGGATCTTTTATAATTATTGCACTAATGCCCTAGTGTACTTTACCCCACCCAGCACCCCAATTTGCTCCACGGGTCCCGTAAGTTTGTTATTTTTTTAAATAGTTTTGCTGTCAAATTCGTCGGACATCAGCTGTTTTATATTTCAACACACGTATTAAAAGAAAATATTTCAACACGCGTGTGATATAAAGGACTTGCGAGCCAAGTTAGGCGTGCTTTATTTCTCATTTTCATAGGTGGTCGTAGGAAAAATAATATACGGGCGTTCCATTTTAAAAACTTGAGAAAAATGAGTTTAAATTATGTCATATTTCATATCTCATTATGGACACTCTGGTTAAAATAGACAAACATTATAAGATTTATAGTATCTTTAGATCCCCTGGTAGAGTCTATTCAGCTAGTAAACCTGCAATATGGCCGACATGTCATATGACAAAAGTCATTGAAAATGCAAAAATTTATTTTATTTGACTTTTGTCATATGACATGTCGGCCATCTTGCAGGTTTACTGAGTGAATTGACTTTAATAAATTTCACTAAATGCCATTGTTGAGAAAATATGTTAGATTATTATTTTCATAGCTGCACATTTTTTAAAAGTTTTTAAATAATGGGTGTCCCATTTAAAAAAATGTAATTTAATTTCATCACACAATTTTGGGCTACCCTGCATCTATATGGGAAAATATTTTCCTGAAATACACCCTGTAAAACAGTATAAATCGGCATATAAGATAACTTTATTCGTATGGGAGCTATGGAAGCCTGACGAACAATTGCAGGACCCTGTATAATTCACAAGTTCATTTAATTTTATGATTTAGTATATATTTAATTCCGTTGTATCCTTTACTCACATTTAACGAGAATACGTATCAATAAAAAGTATGATTAGAACAATAATTAAAATTGGACCAATGAATAATTTATCTCACAATGAATAATTTTGTTTATATTGATTGGAAATAAAGCAGCTTTGAAACCGATCCAAAGCTTACGTGTTTATTTCCGCTTGTTGAATATGGGTTCAAGCTTTTGTTAGGCCAATATTTAGCATCAATAGTTAAAAAAAAAAATTTTTTCAGAGGATAAACTACCTTCCAAGGAAAAATATTTTGTTTTTAATTTGAATCTAATCAAGTGGAGAATCAAATCAATAAGCTTATCATCGTCATTATTTTTTATTTAATTTTTAGTTCCAAAATCACTCCACATTATTACAGACAGGCTTAAGATGGCCATAAAAGGAAAGTTTATTCTATCATATTTCTTGATTGACGGTGGTAGACAATTTGCAAGTTTACACTTGAAAACGGTTAGAGATACTAACTAACCGAAACGTTGTGTTAAGTAACAAAATAAAGACAATGGAAGTCCGACAAGGTAATTTTTTTGATCTTTCTTGATGTTGCATATGTATACAGGGTGTTCATTTGAAAACTTCCCACCTCGATTTTCCTCCTTTAAAATGCAAATGTGGAAAATCGCCCTGACCAGTCGATTTTTATTTTGAGGGGGACATCTTTTGCGTATATTGTCAATCTTGTTACTTCAAGCCCCTAGGAGGGAGGGGGGGGGGGGTAAGATCTAAATCTTAAATGGATACCTCTATTTTATATAATTTTTTTGGATTCTGCATAAAATTCAGAACATTTTTTAATAAAAGCATTATTAGTCTATACTTAACAGTTTCCGAGATATTTACTCTTAAAAATTACATTTTTGCACTTTGACAGCGTCTAGCTTTCTAAAAGTACGTCTTAGAGCAAAACGGCTTACATGTCCCTACGATTTTTATTATCTTTCCAATAGTGTAAAATTTCGGTTAAACCGGATGTAAGAAATATAGTACTTCCGGTTTGACCGGAAGTTGGCACTATTGGAAAGATAATAAAAATCGTAGGGACATGTAAGCCGTTTTACTCTATGACGTACAGTTAGAAAGCTAGACGCTGTCAAAGTTCAAAAATGTCATTTTTCAAGAGTCAATATCTCGGAAACTGTTAAGTATAGACTAATAATGCTTTTATTAAAAAATGTTCAGAATTTTATGCAGAATCAAAAAAAAATTATATAGGGGCTTGAAGTAACAAGATTGACACAGCGAACATATTAAAAATTTAAGGAAATTTAACCGACGGCCATTTTCCATAAGAGAAGTGCGGGGTTCTTTACCTGTTTAGTAAATCCAAAATCAAACTAACCGGCTCACTCTGATTGTGAGCACTTATTTCTGCCAATGTCATTTATGGCAGTCAAAGTTGTCAATTGTCAATTATTGTTTAAACTCTTTATGCAACCCGACATTGCGGAGCTAAAACAACTGAACTTAAAATCAAGCAAATTGAGACCTTAATATTGTCCAGTAATATCTTTTTGCCACAACTCAAAAAATTGTATTTTAATTATAGAGTTTAATTTGAAATTAATCAACTTTCTGTGTCTTTATTTGGCAAACAATATTTCATTTTCTGAGAAATAAGGGTCATTTTTTGCCTAAAAATTAATCCAAGTCAAGCAGAATTTTCATTAAGAGCTGAAGTTTTGCACTGTTTGACAATAAGCAGCAGTTTCTTAACACTACAAACAACAAAAATTATGTGCCAAAGAGTCTGCGAGTTAAGCTTCGAAAGTATAACTAAATTCTTTGTCATTCAATAGTGTATAATTGGTATGTCTTATTGAATGTATTAGTTCCATTAGGTATAATATTTGTTCATCTACAAGTGTTTATTTATAATAATTTGTCAAGTTCCGGCGGCACGTCCGTCGCGAAATTATTTACTGTGCTCAAAACATGTATTAAATATGTATGCAATAATTGTTCAGTATCGTTAAAACGACATTTTTCCTCTGTTCAGAAGCTTTTAAATTTTTAGCTCTTTGCATCGATATACACTTTAATTTTTTTTAACAAGTTCTACTGTATGTATGATTTAAGGTGGAATTCTCAACGTCATTCCATCTATTAATTCTCAACGTCATTCCATCTATTGCTAACCTATAACCTATTTCGCGTTGCTTCTTTTAGTTTATTATTAGATTACCTAACATTTAAATAAAATCAATATCGTCGGTACAATATTTAGGTAATATCTGACATATAACGAAAATATCTATTCATTTTATTGCCAATTTTAGGATAATTGTATACTAAAAGAACAATGACATAATAATGTTACAAAAATCTTACCCGATATTTTTCGCTATACAATAATTCTCCTAAAATATTTAATGAAATTCCTAATTGATATTTATTTAATAAGTCAATTATTACCTATAAAATATGAAGACGATAATGATTTTATTTAAATTTTGTGTAAAAGCTAGAAAAATTAAATAAATATACGCGAAATAGGTTATAGGTTGGCAAGCATGTTGATACTCCCACCTTAAGTAAAAATCAACTGAATTCAAAACTTGATTTAAAAAGGTATAAAAATAAAGAAAACGAAGGGCGCAACAAAGGTCAAAAATTACACTCTTACCTAGGCTGATAGGCCATAGCGGCAGAGAGTCCTCTTCTACACTGCTGGAGAATCCATGGGATGTTATTATCCACTTTCACTAATTGTTTTTTATACTAGCCGTAAACACGTTAAATTAACATACTTTGGCATTAATAAATAGTATTATAAACGGAAAGGTACCAAGTAATATTTCTCAACTTCATGCACCTAAACTGGAAGTCGTAGAATTACATGCTCGACTCTGCTATATCCCTAGGTTATTCGTCAGTCCCTTAAAAAGCAGGATTATCCGCCCGAACCAATGGGTCGTATTCAGGAATCAACCAGTGACATACTGCATTTTTCCTCAGTATACACCCGCCCTGGGTATCGAACCCGGGTCGCCGCCGCCGAATGCAACATCTCTAACACTGAGCTATCATACCGGGCTGCGCTGTCCCTTAATTCTCGAAATCGAGAACTTGTACGTAAGCGAAAGAATATTCTTTATAAGGTGATTGAATCAACATAAAAAAATTAATCATCCAATGATGTTACTATATCATTATAATACCAACAGCAAAAAAAATAAATTAAATAATTTGGTTGAAGAAAAATAATAAAAAATTTCTTAATTAGTCCAAAATTAAATTAATTTTTTCCCAATTTTCTCATTTTGGAATTGACGTAGTTTAAGATGCCTCGATTGTCAAATCACGCATTTATGTAACATCCATGTTTACCTATTTATGTATTACCAAACCAACATTCGGCAATTCTAAAAAAATTTTAAATAACTTTTTCCTACGATCGTGGGGAAAAGTTACTTTTCGGCACGATTTATCGTGCGGAAAGTACCACTTTTTCGCACGATTTTACTTGTTTTTTGTTATCCTATAAAGTATATATGAAATGCACGTTTAACTTTAATAATATGCTTAATTTGTTCTCAGTTCTCTATTCTCCTAGTCTACAATAAAGATTTTTGTAATATTTATGTAAATATGTGTTTATATGTAAATCGTGCGGAAAGTAACTTTTCAGGACTACTAGCACTAGTAACTTTCCGCACGATTTGTTAAATTAATGAATACCTTATCTAAAACACTCAATAAAGTAAAATACTTGCAAAATAAATATTATTTTTCCAGAAGTTCAATAATATTTGTAATTACAGTATATTATTACGAACCTAATTGACGTTTATCTGAGAACTATATCGATCGTAGGAAAACTTTTGTACCTAACACATGCGGAAAGTGTATTTTCCGCCCTTGACGGCTTGCCCGAACACCTGTGGCGTGCGGAAAAATACCACTTTCCGCACTTGTTAGGTAAATAACTAATTTTAAAAACTACTTAAATAAATTATGTCAATAATTATTAATCATCTGAAATTAAAAAAATGTAATTCTTTCTAAATACAAAAAGAATGGTGCAGAAGGGGGAAGGATGTTCTTTTTAAAATAATATAACTTTTTCACATCTTTTGAAAGTATACAAAGTATTTATGTCTTCTAACTTTTGACACTTGACAATTGAAAAGTAGGGGTGGTAAAAAAAGCATAAATTAGTTATGAAAACAATTATTGAATTTATTATATTTATTTGAATATTTCCAGATTGAACTAAGCTCGATCAAATTATCGATATTCTACCATATTCTGAATAATTTTCCAAACGACATATCTACTCAATTATGCATCATTTTAATATAAGAGTGAGTATTCAGGGAAAATAGCATGCATTCGATGCAACCGAAGGAAACTGTTTTATAATTCACTATTGTTGAATAATATTTCTTTTTTGTAATGTTTAAAAGATGAGATGTTGACTATTTCATTATTGAGGCAAAGCGGTACGCAAAAATAGCAAACATAGTTTTTCTTCAAAACATTACAATAAATAATACAGAGTGAATATTACCATTGCAAATTTTATAGTATGTTTATTTTAATTAATTTATTTTTTAAAAAATCCATTTTCACGTCGATCATGATTAGGTACCTATATTTACTTATTTTCAATTAAAACGAACACATTGCGGATACATATAGTCCAACAATATGCAACCAGAATATCTAATACATACGCAATAATAGCAAAATGCTGTCTGCAGAACACCAAAAAATAATAGTAATATTTCTTAAAGGGGAACTCCGCTTCGATGACACTTCTGTAAATATTTAAACAAAGCGGAATAGACAAGACGGATTGACGATGCATGATAGCGTGGGCGTACTGTGTAGTGTTTCACTCTGAAGAAAAATAATTACATGAATTGCTAAAATTGGCCACCGCCATGCTCCCAGCATAAATTCACACGTCTCTTCATATTTTCGAAAGTGTTGACCAGCATCTCTGGAGAAATGTTACCACCTTCTTGGATAATCCTTTCTTGTAATTGTTTTAAATTTGCAACTGGTGTTTTAAAAATAGTGTTCTTTAAATGAGGAAAAACGAAGTAATCCAAAACCGTTAAACAAGGTGATCTAGGTGGGAATTCAATGTCTGATCGAAAACTGATCAATCTGTCGTCGAAAAAATTGCGTAAGTAGTTAATAGTTTCGGCGGCTGTATGGGCCGTCCTGTTGAAAATATCCAAAACGTAGTTCGTCGTCAAGTAATTGCTCCACAAATGGATTCAAAATATTGTCTCTATACCACTGTGCTGTTTTAAGGAAAAATTAAAGAACTGTAGTTAGTGTTAACGAAAAAATTCATACTTGATCTCGTTTATAACAGTTTAAATGGTTTTGTGTTTTTAATTTCTATACGAAGATCGATAGAGTGCGCTGTTTAAAACAAGAATACAATTTAACGTTTTTTTTTTAAATTCTATAGGATATCAGATTTTACAGCCAGGTTAAAAACCATTAAAGAATAATTTAATACCGCTTGTAGGTATTTCCATTATTAATACAAAAACCCTATAACTATCACGGACTAACTATTTGTTATTCATAAAACAATAATATTTTAAATCATGTCACTTTTTAAATAAATATATCGTAATTTATAGTATGTATAAAGGTATCGGCGTTGTGGTCTAGTGGTCAGTGCAGCGGCCTCACAGATCGATGATCCCGGGTTCGATCCCCGGTGCCGGCAACATCGATGTTAAATTTGGAATTTGGTTTAAGAGGGTCTTTCGGAAGAGACGTTAAACTGTGTGTCCCGTGTCATGGATGTTGGCACGTTAAAGAATCCTACCCTCGACAAAGAGAGATTCGGCAAAATTACCAGATAGTATGTGACAAATTCCCTGGCGTCGGTGATTGGCCTCGTTGCGGAAATAGGCCGACGTTAAAAAAAATAGTATAAAGGAGTAGTTAAACTATTGACTTACTACTATGGTCAATAATGAAGGTAGGCTCTGAAACAAAACTTTTGAAACAGACAAGTAGGTTTTGGAACAAAAATTGATAAACAGACAGGCATTGGACCAAAAATCGGATTTAAAAAACGTAGAATGCTTTGATAATATCTTTAGCTAAGAAAAAAATAATAACTTGCGGTTTTCACTGACTTTCTCAAATTAAAGTTGTCCTCTTGACTATGTAATGTTAGACATGTTTTGTTTAAAATTTTCAAGAAAAACGGTAAATTTCATTAATGTTCTAATTAGCGCTTTCTTGCAGAGTACAAATCAAAAACACAAATGCAAATGATAAAACGATTAAATCTTTTTTAAACGTGAGCAAATTTGAAAGTTGTTTAATTTCTTCCAAAAAAAAATTTTTGTCTTTCTCCCACTCCATTTCTATGGCGAGTCTTGAAAACGTGTGAGTCCTGTAATAATTGTACTTTTTAGCTATGACTTATAAACTGGTTTTAGTTTATCATTAGACATTTAAAAAATTCCATATTTCTGGCAAATAATTAATATAAGTAGGTACTGAAATACTTAGAATAAATTTGAATTAATTATAATTTGAATAATTATTTTTAATAAAGTTTTTTGGCCATTATTTCTTTCATCCGGATTACAGAATTTTGTATTTTTTGAAGATGGATATTTATTTTACTCAAATCTTTGACATTTTTTAACAAGAAACGCTTCTTTGTTTTAATAAGTTATTGAACTGAAATTTAATTTACACCACATAAACCACAAAATAAGATGTTGACAGTGCATGGCTATGAAATCAAGAAAACAAATGCATGCCAAAGAATACGTATATCTGGGTTGGTTCACTTTTTCCTCTCTGGGGAGCACAAAGGGAAACAAATTATTTGGTTACTTTTTGGTCTATTCCGCTAAATTGATATTTTCCGGCTAAAAAATTATTTAGAAAGTGTTTGTTTTCGGGTCAGTTGTAGAAAAGGAAAAATAGATCAAGCAGTGTGAAGTATTTACGCTTACTATACTTACGTAATACAAATTATTTAAAGTTTTTAATATTGTCTTCAAGTTTAAGATATTAGGAAAAACTGTAATGCTCACCCTTTGACTTTACCGATATTGTATTTTTTAAATGGCTTTTATTGTTTATTTTTTATTTTGGGACAAGAAAAACTTTCAACAAAGTCAAACTTTATATTAATCGGCTAATAATTAATGACGAATTTCGTAATGTTTAGGGCCAGCCCGTCAGTATCGAAATCCCACGACATGACCTCGCTTGTGACTTTTCGAACTTTAGCAAGGTTCTGAATAGCGTTTTGTTTATTTAGGTTACTTATTTTAATACCATTAAATTAATTTTTTGTTGATTTTGAAACTAAACAAATGGAAAGAATTAAATCCATTGTCGTCTTAAACAATGTTTAAAAATGTTTCTTTAGTACTAAGCTAATAAAAAAACGGTACCTACATTGTTATTTAAGGTAAATTTACCGATAAAGCTGGATTTTCTACAATTTTTGATTTCAAAAATCGGATGCCCGTCGATCAGACGATATGGGAACTCTAATAATATTTCCATAGTTCAGTGCGAAGCCTTACTTCGCACAGTAAGCACTTTTTGCCAAAGTTCTAGTAGCGAACCATTATTATATTTTCCTGTTGTCCATATTAGTATGAAGTCACAATAGTTCCGGTGGCGGTCCTATAAATCGAAGATATATTTTTTTTTATTTATATCAGGTTTTTTCTTTTATTTATGTATATACTCGTATTCTGGCAAACGTTCCAATAGCGAACTGCTGCCTCTTTAAATTTTGTGTCATGTCAAAGGGAGAGAGGAACTAAGTTGCAGCTTTCTTGTTAAAAGTCGTCACATGCGTTTAAAACTCTCAAACATTTAAAATATTTATCTAAAAATATCAAAAAATTGTTTATAATAAATATGATATACAGGGTGTCCAGTTTTCGTGTGTTTTCATATACCAGCTCCCTTATTATAAAAGATAGAAAAATGGGGTTTGCGGCTTACTGTTCCATTTTTTTATGAAACTTTTATTGTCGTAAACGAATTTTTCATAGCCCTCTCAGTTTCTGACATACAGGGCCATTTTCAAATTTTGTCATTTTTGACGCTCCCCTGTATCTCGATTATTAATTGATAACTTATCAATAAGGTAAAAATGGATTGTTATATAGTTTTTTTATGTTGAATTCAGTGGCGTAGTTAGTTTTTTTCTAAAAAGTTTTGTTTATGAGTTATGACCCAAACTTATATTTTTTTTAATGGGACACCCTATATATTAGTTATTTTTCTTGTTCCTCTTTTTAAGAGCTTTTCAAAAATATATAATAGTCCATATTTTTTTCTTTTAAAAAGGGAAAATTTTAACTTTTTTTGTAAAATTAATCATTTTTCGAATAGAGGGCTATGCCCGCAAATAAAAAAAAATTAACAACATTATTTTTATTAAACATAACTTTAAACCAACAATTAAGCAATTATATTAAAAACAAAGAAGTGGTTCGTGTCTGTGAAAATTAAAATAAATTGCCACGAACTTTTCACTAAAATTTCAAATAAACTAACAAAATCAAACAAATACCATTAATATTTGACAATAATCCGTAATGACGCATTTACAAAACTTTGTTTTCTGTCATGTCTATCCATGATTGATCATGGCCTTCTGGATACTAGATGAAAAATGATTAATTTAAAAAAAAAAGTTAAAATTGTCCCTTTTTAAAAGAAAAAAATATGAACTATTATATATTTTTGAAAAGTTCTTAAAAAGAGGAACAAAAAAAATAAATAACATGTAGGGTGTCCCATTAAAAAAAATATAAGTTTGGGTCATAACTCATAAACAAAACTTTTTAGAAAAAAACTAACTACGCCACTGAATTCAACATAAAAAACTATATAACAATCCATTTTTACCCTATTGATAAGTTATCAAATAATCGAGATACAGGGGAGCGTCAAAAATGACAAAATTTGAAAATGGCCCTGTATGTCAGAAACTGAGAGGGCTATGAAAATTTCGTTTACGGCAATGAAAGTTTCATAAAAAAATAGAACAGTAAGCCGCAAACCCCATCATTCTATCTTTTATAATAAGGGAGCTGGTATATGAATACACACTAAAACTGGACACCCTGTACAGTGTCACCAGTAAAGTCCGCATCATATGGGATTTTTTTTTATAAGTAGCTTTATTCAAAATTTGACTTTGGCATTAAGTTCTGCTTCGATCGAGATGAAAATTAAGCAAAAAAATAGTAGTCACGTGATTCGCATTATCTGTCAAATTTTAATTTTTTCCAAAAATAATTCAAAATTGAGGTTACTTCTGAAAATATCGAAAGAAGTTATTGGAACAAGTTTTTTTAAATGCAGTTTCTAGCCCACACGCAAAATTTCAGCTGCATAAGATAATTTTGATTTTTTACATTTATTTTGTAAATTGCACCACTTTTAAAAAATAAGGCTCAGCGCAACCTACATAAAAGTTCTCAGTTTTGACAAGGCTTTATTTGAAATACATTTTCTTTAAAGTAGCGCCATATAAAAATGTGTTTTTTTCTACAAAATCAAAATTGGGCTATTAAAATTTGGTCGCATGTGATGCAAAGTTTATTTGTTTTTGACCCTGTATAAGGTAACTTCATAAAATAAGTATTTTTGAAACTGTAGTATGTGTCTGAAAGTAATTCACCTTAATATTAAGACAGAAAAGAACACAGTGTCTTCAGTAAAGTGTTTTTTAAGTGGAAAATAAATTTTATTTTAACAACGTAAAGTTTATCTATTTTCAACGATTTAATTTAAAACCCCTATATTATAATTTATTATTAAGCTATGTCATAATAACGTTAACGTGTATTACTTTCAGACAGTAACTAAGTTTTCAAAAATACTTATTTTATGAAGTTAACTTATACAGGGTCAATAACAAATAAACTTTGCATCACATGCGACCAAATTTTAATAGCCCAATTTTGATTGTGTAGAAAAACACACTATTAATATGGCGCGGCGCTACTTTAAAGAAAATTTATCTCAAATAAAGCCTTGTCAAAACTGAGAAGTTTTATGTAGGTTGCGTTGAGTCTTATTTTGCAAAAGTGGTGCAATTTAGAAAATATAGGTAAAAAATCAAAATTATCCAATGCAGCTGAAATTTTGCATGTGGGCTAGAAACTGCATTTAAAAAAACTTTTTCTCATAACTTTTTTCGATATTTTCAGAAATAACCCCCCTTTTGAATTATTTTTTGAAAAAAATTAAAATTTGACAGATAATGCGAATCACGACTACTATTTTTTCGCTTAATTTTTATCTCGATCGAAGCAGAACTTGATGCCGAAGTTAAATTTTGAATAAAGCTATTAATAAAAAAAATCCCATATGATGCGGACTTTACCGGTGACACTTTAGGTAGATAGTCTACTTGTAACATCGTGTGTTGTAGTGGTGACAAATGTTATACGAGAAAATATTTTTCTAACCACCTGAAAAATCCTTATACAATAAGGTTGCATTTCATTTAACACAGTTAGATATTAAAATGCAGATTCAGATTGCAAAGTACTACCACAAGAATAAATAACAATTGTTATTTATTCTTGTGGTACTACTAAGAAATTAAAAATCAAGGATATATGTCGCCACCAGCAGTGTTGCCAGAGACTAAAAATTTTTCGTACCAAAAGCTATCCAAAAATGTACCAGATTTGATAAAAAAGACTTATATAATTATCAATATATTAATTTTAATTATTATTAAAATTTAACTAAATATTACATTTTTTCAACACATACATATTTTTAAATATAAAAATAATCACAATAACACAAAACTAAATCACACCAACACAACCGGTACAAATCAAACGGAATTACGGGATTTACAGGAACAGGATACGGGACGGCAATTTTCGGCATTTTCAATTGGAAAATAAAATGTTTTGACAATTGGCGCCATCTTTCCGGTGGTCGTCTAACTAACCCATAATATAGAATATTTAAACTACATGTAAAAGAGCATTTTAAAATCCGTTTCTAAATACTGAAAAGCTTTACATCGAATAATTAATTTTGAAAAAAAAAAAAAACTGGCTAAAGATCACAGTTTAGTACCAAAAACAGAAAAAAAGTTCCTACTTTCCTATGCACTATATACATAAATCGCAGTTTAGTACCAGAAAGACAAAAGGAGTACCTACGTACTTTCTTAAGGCCTTTGGTACCAAATCTGGTACAATTGTACCACCTCTGGCAACGCTGACCACCAGACCGGTTTCGAATTATTTTGTTCTCGTTAGTACAGGGTAGGTGTTCATACCTTCGATCAGACAACTTTCGTACTAAAAACTATCATATCAACCTTTGTTGGTTATATATAGCCTTAAGCGCCATCTCTTAATAGTCCATACAATCTGAGTGGCCACCCGTTTAAATTATTTCATTGTTTAAAGCAGGAAGAGGAAAAATACTTCAAAATATTAAAAGAGATTTCCACCAGTAATTTTTTACTTACTTTTTCTTCGTTAATATACAAACTTTTAAAGAATGTTTACATATAGAAGCCACAAAGAATTGCAACATGTATTAAGATACAATGCCAAAAATTGCAATATTAAATTTTAATTTTGAACATACCGCAAATTTTAAAATTTGGATGTTGTAACACGCTTGAGATTATTAATTTAGACTTACTAGTAAAAAATTAAGCCAAAATCCAATAATTTGTCCATATTCCGTGAAGTAAGATGTTGATAAAAAGCGCTCATAGGCCCTCCCTGGGGGGTCCGTTACATTAGCCCCCCCCGGTGCCAATAACTGCGTAAAATTTTAGCACCATATAGACCATACCTAGCACTACCTAGCACCCAAATTATAGAGCTAGCACCATAGTCGTTACGGAGCTATTAAGCACTTTTACCGGGGGGGGCTAATGTAACGCTAGCCCCCCCCGGTGCCCATAACTGCGTAAAATTTTAGCACCATATAGAACATACCTAGCACTACCTAGCACCAAAATTATAGAGCTAGCACCATAGTCGTTACGGAGTTATTAACCTAATTTAAAAATGACATCAACAACGTTGCCGCCTCAGACCAATTACCAGAGAAAAAGCTATTTACAGTTGGCCATAAAAACACTTTTATATTTACAGTACAAGAATTTATGCACTGTAGTAGTAATATGGCTGTGATCTCACCGCGATGTTGCCGACCTGCACTAAATTATATGAAAATTATTATTTTTATCTATAAAACAGTAAACATAAACAACACCTTTTTTTAACCAGTTGGTTAATATAGTAGATATTTTAAATAGTCTCGCAAGATGGAGGCAAAGTCACGTGACACTCTGTCAAATTTGGCCTATTTAATTTTGATAGGTTGGTATGAATTCCAGAATCAGACTTGAAAATTTTGTATATATTTTAAAAATTTTATTTTGTAAATAGTATAATATTTTAAAAGAACCTAATAATAAACATAAGTTTTTATGGTTAGACGATAAAGTCTCAAAACAGAGTTAAAAACTACCAATAAATAAAACACACAAACCTTACTTCTTTGTTTTTATTTATACGAAAATATAAAATACAAGTAGGTACTTCATCAACACTTTTATGCTAGAAAAAGTTAGTGGCGCATTCACCTTTTCATTTTTTGATCACAGGATATAATATTAAATCAATATAAGAAAAAAATTCTCTGGTTATCTAAATTACAGTTATTATATTTATTTTACAGGTACTAGCTGGTACCAGGAACACATTTGCTTACTTTTAGCATTCCATATTATGTATCCTTAAAACTTCATTCTCAAGAAATCGCCCGTCTGTCATATGGAAATATTAGATCCAACACTATAATGGTTAAAAAGATGAAATTTGGCATGCTTATAAAGAGCTATGCACCTAATAAAAAAAACATACTTTGTGTAAAAACATCTTATTAGCTTGTCCAGCACTTTTGCCCAATCAAAACAGAAATGAAGGCCTAACTTAATAGACAGCAAATTATTTTTATATTAAATCTGTAAAAATGTTATACTATTAATATTGTTAGATAAAACATAGGAACAAATAGATTTTAGTACTATTATTAAAACTAACGAGAAGAGTACATATTGTATATTCCATTGTTGATTTACAAGCACAGGTCCATCATGATTTAAGGTCTGAGAAAAGAATAATAAAATGATGGCCTACAAATTTTTTGTTTGGTGAATTGTACTTACATGGGCTTTACCGTAAACACAAAAGTTAATAAACGTCGATTAAACTCAAAATAAAATCCACTAAAACCACTAAACATTTTAAAAAAGTAATATAAAGCAACAAAAACAATTCCGAACGTGACAGGCTAATTACGGCTCACTATAATCTGGAAAGTTTTGATTTCCATATGTCCGCTGATCGATGACAAATAACTGCTGTCATCTGTTTTAAAACGAGAAAATTCGTGCCGTTTACTATACAAGAAGTTATTTTAAAAGTATTTACTGTCATCCTTATGGCAAAAAAACTAGTATTTTGTACCCTACTCAACGTGACAACGTCGCATTTGGTACGTTGGCGATATTCCGGATGCGCACGCAGCTTATGCTATCTGAAAGTCTTCCAATTCATTCTCAAATCGCTTAGCGGCAACGTTATCGATGCCATTCTTAAATTAGGTTAATAACTCCGTAACGACTATGGTGCTAGCTCTATAATTTTGGTGCTAGGTAGTGCTAGGTATAGTCTATATGGTGCTAAAATTTTACGCAGTTATGGGCACCGGGGGGCTAACGTTACATTAGCCCCCCCCGGTAAAAATGCTTAATAACTTCGTAACGGCTATGGTGCTAGCTCTATAATTTGGGTGCTAGGTAGTGCTAGGTATGGTCTATATGGTGCTAAAATTTTACGCAGTTATGGGCACCGGGGGGGGGGGGGGCTAGCGTTACATTAGCCCCCCCCGGTAAAAGTGCTTAATAACTCCGTAACGACTATGGTGCTAGCTCTATAATTTGGGTGCTAGGTAGTGCTAGGTATGGTCTATAGGGTGCTAAAATTTTACGCAGTTATGGGCACCGGGGGGGGCTAATGTAACGGACCCCTCCCTGGGCACCAAACAACTAACAATGCCGCGGCAGAATTATGAGCAAGCCGGTAGGCTAAGCGCAGAGAGAGAGCATTGTATCTTACTGCTGCTAGAATGGCAAAATCGCGAACTTTATTTTTGTTAGAGATATCGCCTTTAATGGGATTAGCGAACTCAGCAGCGCAGTCGTTGGCTTTGAAGGTTACTTATTATTGGTAGGACGGTGCCTGTTTATTTTGTTTTTGTGTGTGACCTAAGCAAGTGGGTGGTTATAAAGTTACTAAATGCGAGTTTTACAGTACTGCTACTAACTGCAGAAAACCTTCCCGATCTTCATCTTAAATTTGTATGTTTATGTATTGCATTTGCCTTCCAGTGTTTTTAAAACTGCTTACCCATTTTTTCTAATAAAAAAATTCTGACAAAACAAATAATCTATAAGGTAAAGGTTTCCTTTTTTTTAAGACCCATCAGTAAGATACTCTTATCTTGCATCAAAATGAAAACGTTTTTGTTTCTTATAATGTTGTTCTCTTTCTAGCGTATATTAAAACTGACATACTTATCAGACATTTTTGAGAGAAGCTACAAAATAGCTATGCCGATTAGTTCCTTCAAATTTGACAGACAGCGCCTTAAAACTAGTTTATGCTATTTCGACCTATACAAAGTATGGATTAAGAAACCTTTGGGGGTGTCTTAAAATATCTCTAGATATTGTCCATAAGCTTCTTAAATTTCATCAAAAGGATTTAGGAGTAAATAAAAAATGATTAAATTATTACACTTTCAAAACATCAATATTGATTAAAATTATTAATACAAATTGATTAGAATATAATCAGTAATAATTCTTGCATTAATCAGTTTTGAATAAGATGGCTTAAACTGACTCTTTGATGTAATCAGTTAGCAGAGTTAATTTTTAAATCAGAAGAGTTCATTTTGATTTAAAATTTAATCATTTTTTTTAAGTGTTTAATTGTCACGATTCAATAGATCTTTAAGCTAATATATATTTTTCAAAGGTCAACATAATATAATGGAAAGTATCTTGGAGTCTTTATCGCCATTTTCTCGACAGACATAATAAATCTTTATGTCTGCATTTCTTTGATATAAAGGAAAACTTTTTAAAAAAGCAATAGGTATATGATGTATCTGCAGCAGACAGTTTTATTTTTGATAAATTTAGATGGACGCTTTTTCTTTGTTATATTTTATAGAAAATGTATTTAAAACATAAAATGCTAAATCCAGAAACGTTTACACGATCAAGTAATGTTAAAATGTCATGATTTTATTTTGATTCTTTCAACTATTCCTATAGTTTTTAAGGAAAATCAAAATACAGTATAGCGTTGTAGCTATGCTTCATTAAGGGTGGCCACCGGCCATATCTCGTAAACTACTAAGCATAGAACCTTTGGGAAAAAAAATTATGATTAAAGTTGCTATGAGAAAATTCTGTAAATTATTTTTTAGTTCCGCATTTCGCCGCAAGAGGGCACAATTGAAAATTAATTATTAAAATTCTAAATTTCTCCGAAAATTTCCATATTAAGGTATATTTCTGGTTACATCATTAGAAAGCTTACAAAATTCTGCATTATTTTGGTTTAAGGCTCATTGGCGTACCGACTTTGATAAGAGTGAGTTATTGAAAGACATTTAAATCAACAATAAATTTTTTCTAACAATTTCTTCGATAAAAGTGTTAAAACCAATTGTTTTGGCAATAACTCTGAAACGAACAAAGATATCGAACTGCGCTCTTCACACATTTTTTCTTGCAAATTTAACCTCCTTTTCGATTATGATGTCATAGTTATACCGTATGATTTGAATTTTCAGGATAAAATAAAAAAAAACTGTTAATATTACACATTGTGCCCTCTAAGTTTATTAGAAAGTATCGTGTACTGTTGGATACGACAATTAAAAGTACTTACCTTTCTCTTCGAAACAAGCTTAAATTTGGTAAATTCAAGTTCTTTAGAAGTTACAGCGATTTAAATGATTACACTTTTAATAGCTTCCCCCACTCTTATCTAGGTCGGTACGCCAATGAGCCTTAAACCAAAATAATGCAGAATGTACCAGGATATGGGAGTTTTCGGAAAAATTTAGAGTTTTAAAAATTAATTTTCAATTTTGCCCCTTTGTTGCAAAATGCAGAACTTAAAAATAATTTCCAGTATTTTGTCATGACCACTTGAATTATAATTTTTTTTCCTAAGCTTTAATGCTTAGGAGTTTCTGAGATATGGCCGGTGACCACCCTTAATGAAACACCCTGTAATATTTTATCGATAAAACTATTATGTGTTGCCAGTTTTTTTACAGTTAGTTTACTAAAGGTAAATATATCGCATTACAGCATCAACGACTTGCAAGTTACAAAAAAAATGACAAAAAATATTTATCCAATAAAAATTCTTATACCCCCTTTTCACCCCTAAAGGACGTTTTTCAAAAAAAATAAGAAATACGTGGTTTATTGTTTATATTCAATACTATTTATGCTTAGTTTAAAAAACTCCTACAAATAATATTTTTTTTAATAGAAACTTTCACATCCCCTTTTCCGGGACCGATTTAAGAAAAAAAATTAGAAATGCATATTTTATTAATTGTGTATTAGAGTATTTATGCCGAGATTCAAGAAAGTCCGTCAGAAATATGTTCCCCAATATGAACTTTTAAACCCCTTTTTCACCCCTTTGTCCACCAACATACAAAAAATAAGTAATACGTATTTAATTACTACTATTTAAGAGTATTCATGCTGAGTTTCAAAAAGTTAGGACCAACAGTATTGTTTCAAATATAAAGTTTTATACTTACCCCTTTGGAATAGTTTTTGCTAATGCCTAAACACATGTTTACTTGTTTAAAGCAAATAATTACTTACCTCCTCAATTTTTATCCCCTAAGATCAAAATTTCCCAGAACATTATACTTGCTGATTTAAACAAAGTAAGCTTAGTAACAATTTTTAGAAATACAGCATAAAATAATAGACAGTAATAGATACACCCCTCAAAATAGGCTACAGCCCTTTTTTTTAACTCCTAAGTGAAAGTTGAAAAGTTATGTAACACGGCACATTCTGATCTTATTAGAAACTTATTATACCAATTTTTAGAACTACACCCAAATTTTCTCTTGGTAAATGCCCACTTTTAGGCTGGGCTTTAATGAATCAGTTAGTCAGTCATGACCCTTAAAATTTTATTATTGTCACGTCTAGTAATATACAGGGTGTTTCAGAACATGTGGGCAATCTCTCGGATTCATATAGATTAGGTGAAAATAACATGATAAGTTCATATAATATTTTTTCCTAAGAGCCCCCCTCGAGGAGATATATGCCCCTAAAGACCGGCCCTGAAACCTAGTTTTTTATTGATAGCCTTTGAATCGCCCTGTATATTTTGATTAAAATTTAGTATAATCTACACTATGGAAAGCTTTATTAAATAGGTTAACAATAAAATGTATAGTTCATTCTGTGGGCCAGGGACGGACTAGCTTGGGCATAAAAATCTTACATCTTTGACAGGTGTCATGCAATCGGGATTTTTATATTATTTTTGAATAGCTTACGTATTTTAACGCAAAATAGACACTCTTCGCAGATTTCGATAAGTTGAACCGTTATCGAGAAAAAGACAATAACGTTAATAATTATTATAACTATAATAATAGGAAAATGAACGGATTTTTACTTATTTAAAAAATTTATAACAAGGCTCAATTTGGGCTCCCTCTACTCTAACACACTCCCGGGCATGATGTACTGAAGACTGCTGCACCCTTCATAACACCCCTATTATAACGAAAAAACACGAAACAGATTCGGGTACGATTAAACCTTTTTAAAGTATGTTAACGGTCAAGTTGATTTTTCTCGAAAACGGTTCATTTTATCGAAATCTATGAAGAGTATCTATTTTGCATTAAAATACGTAAGCTATCCAAAAATAATATAAAAATCCCGATTGCATGACACCTGTCAAAGATGTAAGATTTTTAATGCCCAAGCTAGTCCGTCCCTGGCCCACAGAATGAACTGTACATTTTATTATTAACCTATTTATTAAAGCTTTCTATAGTGTAGATTATACTAAATTTTAATCAAAATATACAGGGCGATTCAAAGGCCATCAATTAAAAACTAGTTTTCAGGGCCGGTCTTTAGGGGCATATATCTCCTCGAGGGGGGCTCTTAGGAAAAAATATTATATGAACTTATCATATTATTTTTACCTAATCTATATGAATCCGAGAGATTGCCCACATGTTCTAAAACATCCTGTATAATATAGTAGTATATTACCCCTTTAATTTTTAGTCTTACAACAGAAATGAAAGTGATCTTGGTAGGTAAATCGATATTTATGAAACTTCTTTTTAAACATATAAGATTACACCAACCTGCTTTGAATTGTCTATCAAAACAAAAATGCAACAAAACAAAAATATCTTACAGTTGCAGAATATTAAACAGCATTTTGCATATTGATTAATCTTTTCACCTTCAATTTACACGAAATACAAATAACCCCAAGGAGAAACTGTAAAGATCCTTTGCAATAATATGCATACCTCTTCCCACTAAGATATGCGCATTCGTAAAATAGTAATAGGAGGTTAGACGACTGTGAAAGGCGCCAAGAAGTTATTATCTGAATGTAGGATGTGAATATTTAATTGCTAGTTACCTAAATGTGCCGAATTACTAAGCTAGCACAAGGCAAACATATTATTTACCCTACGACACAAAACATTTTGGCTAAAAGCAATTATAAGAATTGATATGGTTATGAATAAAATTATTATTGCTTTCACAGAACATACCTTTTGTATTAATGTATGCAGAAAAGGTCAATATATGCATCCTTCGGCTAGGTGGAAAATAGCGAAACAGTTTCATGGTTATTGAAAAGTCATAGACAACTATTACCTAAAGCAACTACACTGCTTTGTTTCAATCGGTAAAGAAATCTGCAAGAATGGCAGTAATGGTGAAAAAGGTTGTTTCCTGATATGACTCAGAGTTTAGAAGATAATAATAACCTAACTGACAATGTCGTAATAATCTGACAATCCCTTATTCCTCTAGTGGTCCACTGCAGATCGTTCTCTACATTTCCCATGCTATTTCTCTCCTGCGTGGTTCTAGTGACCCTGCTGTCATTATCAGTAAATTGCCTCTTGCATCAAGTATATTCCTACTAGATGGCACTATTTTCCATCCAATAATCTTCATTACTTTGGCCTTTCCTTAACTTTACTTTAATGCATGCAATAATCAGTGTACACCCAAACGTCTGCCAATTTTTTTAATACCTGTTCAAATTTATTTTTTGCGAATTTTCAATGTTTTATAATTTATTTTTAGTATAAGTACACATAAAACATAATTCGACGGCAACTATAAATAGACATAAAATAGAGTGTTCGAGTTTAACCAAAACGAAGAATTTATAGGTTTATAAAAAAATTGACTGACAATATTATTTAAAATGTTAAACATACCAAACGTCATAATTTTAAACAGGATCGGTATCGTGTAAAACATAAAAACTTTTACAAAAATATGCACCTTGTATATTTATAACGTCAACAATAAAGACGACAGCATTAAAAACTTAAACCAACTGTTATTCGAAGAAAAATATGTAGATATCTGCAAACGTCCTACAATTTATATATCTTCATCGAATCTGTCAAGGTTTTCGAGACCTCCACCATATTTACACATGAACTTGTTGCACCCTGTACCAGGTGAGTCAACGATTGCGCAGAGTCAATTTATGCCTTGAAGATAAGATTTGTCGATAATGTGCTTTTGTAATAAGATATGGTTGGATATCTGGCACATTTAATTTTTTTTAATTTAGACAGGGTGCGCCCAAAAAGTAGGGTGTCATAAAGTTACATTTTTTTAAATGGGACACCCTATATTTGAATACATTTAATAATTCTACGTGTTATTTCATAAATTTTTATTAATGGTTTAATATACGAAATAGTTATACTTTTTAAGATAATTCGCTTATAATGAAAATTTTGCATTTGCAAGCATTTCATTGTTGTGAAAATGCTACTTTAATTTTGACACTAAGCGATTCATAATTTTTACACTTACTAAATAAAGTCAAAAATACATATGCACTATGAAATATTTGACGTCTCATTTGCAGGGTGTTTACTTTCTAGGACCAAAGTCAGAAAACTTCTTGTTGAAAAATATCACGTTTATTAAATGGAACACCCTATATATTTTTCAGTCATCTTATAGCTCGTCATAAACTCTTCAACTTTCGTGAAGAACGTCCTATCCCCATCTCTAATAGTTTTTGATATTTCGAGATTTAATATCCTCGTTATAGCATTTTTTGTCAATGGATCACAATAACCAAGAAAAATAAATGAAAATAATGGCAGTGGATGAAATATTAACAATCAGATCAATACAAAAATTAAGCATTTTTACTGCAAAGTTTATTATCCAGTCATATTATAAGTTGGTACTCAAAATGAATTTTTCAAAAAATGAATTAATAGATATGATTTATGTTTTGGGCGAAGCGGATAAAAATTGTCTTTTTGCTGAACAACTATACAGAATAAAATATCCCGAGCGACGAACACCCAGTCCTCGAAGTTTTCAAAATTTAATGGAAATGGTTGATGCAACATCCATCCATTGACAAAAAATGCTATAATGAGGACATTAAATCTCGAAATATCAAAATATTTCAAAAACTATTAGAGATAGGGATAGGACGTTTTTTACGAAAGTTGCAGAGTATATGACGAGCTATAAGATGATAGAAAAATATATAGGGTGTTCCATTTAATAAAAGTGATATTTTTTAATTAGAAATTTTCTGACTTTGGTCCTAGAAAGTAAACACCCTGTAAATGAGACGTCAAATATTTCATAGTAAATATGCATTTTTGACTTTATTTAGTAAGTATAAAAATTATGAATTGCTTAGAGTCAAAATTTTAGTAGCATTTTCACAACGAGATGCCTGCAAATGCAAAATTTGCATTATTAGTCGAATTATCTTAAAAACTATAACTTTTTCGTAGATTAAATCATTAATAAAAATGTATCGAATAACACGTAGAATCAATAAATGTATTTAACTATGAGATGTCCCATTTAAAAAAATGTAACTTTATGTCGCCCTTCTTTTTGGGCGTACCCTGTAATTCAAAATATTTTTAAAATAGACCAGATATCCAACCATACCTTCATACAAAAGCTTATTATCGACAAATCTTATCTTCAAGACCTAAAATTACTCCGCGCAATCGTTGAATCACCCGCTATGTATAAGTATTACAGCTTTGTGTTATATTGATTTTAAATTTAAGTTTTCAAAGAGAAACGTAATAAATAGTTACCTTTCATATAACAATTTTTTGAAAGGTTTGACACTAATAATAATACAACTGTGAAACTGCTCTTTGTTATCTGTCAAAGATAATTGGAAATTTGCTAAAGATGTTCCTGACTTTTCGTTCTGGATCCAACTCCTATCCTACATTTTGTAATCCTGCCATACCGAATAAAAATCGGTCTGAAACACATCTTACGGCTATTGAATTTTAAGAGGATCTTTGGGAATAAACTCTGCTGAAGACTTTGTCGATAAGCTAAAGAACATTTCGTAATAATAATAAAAATTTATCTTTGTATAATAGTTACGCAGAAAAAGTTAAAATAATTTATTATATAGTTAGGAATTTAAATTACCTACAGTGTCCCCAGTAAAGTCCGCATCATATGGGATTTTTTTAATTAATAGCTTTATTCAACATTTAACTTTTGCATCAACTTCTGCTTCGATCGAGATGAAAACTAAGCTAAAAAATAGTAGTCACGTGATTCGCATTATCTGCATGTCAAATTTTAATTTTTTTCAAAAAATTATTCAAAAGTGGGATTATTTCTGAAAATATCGCAAAAAAAGTTATTAGAAATGGTTCTTTTAAATGCAGTTTCTAGCCCACATGCAGAATTTCAGCTGCATAAGATAATTTTGATTTTTTAGCTATATTTTCTAAATTCCACCACTTTTGCAAAATAAGACTCGACGCAACCTACATAAAACTTCTCAGTTTTGACAATGCTTTATTTCAGATACATTTTCTTTAAAGTAGCGCCATAATAAATGTGTGTTTTTCTACAAAATCAAAATAGGGCTAATAAAATTTGGTCGCATGTGATCCAAAGTTTATTTGTTTTTGACCCTGTATAAGGTAACTTTATAAAGTAAGTATTTTTAAAAACGTAGTTTGTGTCTAAAAGTAAAAAATAAAAAATAAAGTAAAGGGGTTTTAAACTAAATCGTTGAAAATAGATAAACTCTATGTTAAGGTAAACTAAAATTTATATTCCACTTAATGAACACTTTACTGATGACATTGTGTTCTTTTTTATCTTGATATTAAGGTTTTTAGAGACAAACCACGTTTTAAAAAATACTTATATTCTGAAGTTACCTTATACAGGGTCCAAAACAAATAAACTTTGCATCACACGCGACCAAATTTTAATAGCCCAATTTTGATTTTGTAGAAAAACACACATTTTTTTAAAGAAAATGTATCTGAAATAAAGCATTGTCAAAACTATAAGAAGTTTTATGTAGGTTGCGTTGAGTCTTATTTTGCAAAAGTGGTGCAATTTACAAAATATAGGTAAAAAATCAAAGTTATCATATTCAGCTGAAATTTTGCATGTGGGCTAGAAACTGCATTTAAAAAAACTTTTTCCAATACTTTTTTCGATATTTTCAGAAATAATTCCACTTATGAATTATTTGTTGGAAAAAATTAAAATTTGACAGATAATGCGAATCACGTAACTACTATTTTTTTTGCTTAAATTTCGATCGAAGCAGAACTTGAGGCCAAAGTCAAATTTTGTATAAAGCTATTAATAAAAAAAATCCCATATGAGGCGAACTTTGCTGGTGACACTGTATACAAAATTTTAATTTTTTTGATTATGCTTAGTTTAATGCAATTTTGAATATTAACATCTGTATTCACTAAAGAGTTCCAAAGTTAAAATGGCTCTGATTTTATAATTAGGGCTTTTAAATGAGATATAAGAAAAATACACTTTCATTATATGATATTCGTGTAATACTCGTATACTAAAAATATAAATCTATTTTAAAACTGAATGAGAAACAAAGCGTTCCTTTCACCTTCTCTATTATTTAAATTTTTACTGCCTACATGGTGCAAAAACCATTATCAGGGCTAGCCTTCAGTCTCTCTATTTCATCTGCTTTTTAATTGCCCTTTATTCCTGAGTAACCAGAATAGGAGTTGTAAATCGGTTGGAGTTTCAAGCTTTAAAGGCAGCTTAGTTGTCTATTAGTATGTGTATCTTTCGGTCACAGCAGTCCTTTCCAAGATTCTTTAATAATATGAGATCTCTAGTTCCGGTAAACTGAAAGTCATAGACATATCAAACAAAAATGTATAATAAAAATGCTAAACACCTAAAGAAACATATCAATAGGGTCAGCTGTACGATTGTGAAATACTATTTCAAAGTTATTGGACCTAGTTGGCGTAGTGACAGAAATAGGAAAACATTTACAATACACAGTTAAGCTACCAAGTGGAAAAATGTTAATAAAAATAGAAAATCTATTAGATTATTTGAATAAGTCTAGCGGGAATGAGGGCAGGCAATGAAATGACACAATTGTATTTCTCCCAACGTTTCGTTTTATATTAAAACTTTATCAATATCAGGGGTAAATAAAAAGGTCTTTAAGCCTGTATGTATAACACATTTTCTCGAACATACATTGGATACCTGTATATATCCGAACTGTCAGTACCATATAAAACGAAACGGTGGGAGAAATACAATTGTGTCATTTCATTGCCTGCCCTCATTCCCGCTATACTTACTATTGGATTATGTTTACATCTTAAAAAAGGGGGTAAAAAGGGGAATGACACGATACTTGAGTAATAAAAGGGGAGATGTGGTGTTACGGTTGAGACCAGTCGACGATTATGGATGATGGTGGAATCCTGCAAGATATTACCTAGTATTTGTTATTTTTTGAGAAAGTTAATATAGAGTTTTTATGTTTCATAAGTAATAGTTATAAACATACCATCTTCCAAGACAGATTATTTATTTTTCTATGATATTCCATTTCTTATTCACAACACCATTGATTGATGCACGACAAGCCGCTTAGTAGGATATAACAATTTATTAATCTATGACACGTAGTTATTTATTCTTTATATTTAAAAAAATTAAAAGCAATATTATAATATCTTTGTAATAGTTTATAAATTAAAATATACCAATTTAGTATAGAATCAGTCAAAATCTGCTTTAACCAAGCATAATAATATAGTAAAACAATTATGACAAATAAATCATTTTCAAAATATTTTATTTAATACTTTTTCTAAATTTTAAAATTTCTTTGTTATTTTTCGATTTTTTTATTAAATTTTCCAAATACCGTGGGATGAAACCTATTTAAATAATAACTCTATAGCTATGTTCGGAAAATATTCATAATGACAGCCGAACAGCCATATATTTAATACATCTAGAATATGACTTGAATCGTCTATCGTCCCTTAAACTGCTAAAAAGATTTGACAATAATTAGAAAAAATGCTTGTTACATTTAATTTCATTCCAAAACATAAAGTGTTTATTTTGTAATGAAATTTACATTGCTATCAACTTAAGCCGTCAAAGGATTGGGACAACTAGCTAAAGTAGATTTCATGATTATACTTATTCTAGCAGCACCATAAGTAAGGACATTGGAGATGTCATGATTATACTTATTCTAACAGCACCATAAGTAGGGACACTAAAAAAATTAAAACTATACGTTAACTATTTTCTCCCGTACTAAATATGTTTGCAAGAAATAGTCTAGAATAAAATAAGGCGAAAACGTTTTTCTTTAAATCTTTAAACGTTTTACCCTTCGTATCACATTTTCTTATTAGATTGAAGGCCAATAAAAATGCGAGTCAGAAATGACTCTTTGTTATCGGTAGCGGAAAATCGAACCGATACTAAATATCTTTTCGATTTTTCTAGACCAGTTTCTTAACATAACATCTAAAACCCTGTCATATATAAATAAATTAGATCTTAACGGTATTTTGCTTGTGTATTTATTTTATTTCTTTGGTTAATAAGCTTGTGGTTAGATCAAGCGGCAATCGTCGGAAACCAGAGCTCATTTCTTAAAGGATAAAACGAATAAATAATAACAAAACATTATACTTAATAACAAGCACCAGGTCTCGTCTAAACCTACAAAACGGAGGGGGGGGGTAGGAGGGATGACAAAAATCTCGTTTTAGCGGATGTCGTACACTAGTCCGGTCAATCTACACCAAAAAATGATAGGGAAGGTAAATAAAGTTACAACAAGCTGAAAATCAGTAAAATTGGTCAAAATATAATTATTATAAATAAAATTTATTACACCGATGACATTAAAAAGGCAATTCGATATTCCTGTTGATTTAATGTTGTTTTTATTACAAACTTACAAACCAAAACTAGGAAAGATTGAATTAAAACAATTACAAGAGTATTAACAACGATAATTTGTTTATATGCAAAAATGCATTTACCTCGACATTCACATTCTTTGAAACAAAACTAACATTTAAATCTTAAGTTGTGTACACGTGGTACAAGTACAGTTAAAATAGGATGTTTTTCAACGCATCGTCAAAATATTATTATGACAAGATGCCGTTTGATTTAGATTGTAGTTAAACTTCTCGTTACAATTTTATAATGTATGACTGTCGCTTTAACTGTGGCAGAGGATGGGTACAACTTAATCCGTTACGATTTGTCATTTGTTGAAACAACACTTTTCTTGAGATTACTGCAATTTATAATAATAATTTATTTACTAATAGCAAAAAAAGCTGACAACAATTACATACTGATTCCTATATAATTTGTTTCCTGCTAAATAATTATTTCAAAATTTGTTAAAATTTGCTAATGTAATATCTGCTGAGAAATAATTAAAGTCTCTTAAGCCTCGACAAAATAAACCATTTTGTGGAAATCAAATGATGAATTGGCATAAGGAACATAAAAGTTAAATCTAGCTCTTGTATTGAAATTATGGGCATGTTGACTCCTTCAAATTTACATAATGAGGTTTTGGGGACTGGATTATTACTGTGTTTATCATGGCCTTCTAACAAAAAATCAAGTAGACCGGTTGATATTTGGAGGAGTTTGCGAAAAACAATAAATAAGTATAAAAGTACAGCCTATGTGGACAAATAGGAAATGTTTTCGCCTATCCATTTAATGAACCAGCAAGGTAACATCGTATTTAAAAAAAAATGTTACTTTTTACCTCCCTGTATCTAAAATTCCATTTTTCGGCAATTAATTATTGAGCATCATAATATTTACTTCCACAACCAAAATTTCGAGTTTCACCATTTTATCTTTAAAAATATATTCAATTTTAGCGACATCCCGTTAAAGGCCAAAATTTGAGGAAAACAATATTTTTCTCAGAAACAGATAGAATAGGACAAAAAAATGTTTATAAAAGGTATTGGAAATAAGGAAAGAAACACAAAAAAAAATATATCATACAGAGTGGTATCTACTTCCGGTATAACTGGAAGTTGTATATTATCGCTGTTATATCACTTGAAGAGAGCATCTCCTTGAACGCCATTATCCAAATTTATAGGATTCAAATCACATTCCATCCAGATCCAGCTACTTTAAACTTTTATCTTAGCCGTAGAAAGGAGACTGCTGGTGACTTTGGGTTCAGACTGGCCACTGTTGGTGATGTTGAGGGGGCATTATCTTCTAAAAGTCGGAGGCTATAGGTTGTGATGGGATTGGCTTAACAATGATATCTTACTGTTGTCCTTATATCATACCAGTAATTACTCATATATTTAGTAAATTTTTGCATTGAAACTCAAACTTTTCCCGAATGCTGGAAAACCTCATATGTGCTACCATTTCCAAAAGTATCCTCTCCAAGTGAATTAAAAGATTTAAGACCGATCAGCATATTACCAACTCTCTCGAAGATCATTGAAAGGATTCTTGATAAACAAGTAAGAGAATATCTTGTCCACCACAAACTGTTGCCGGCTGTACAATCTGGTTTTCGCAAGGGTTATAGCTGTGCAACTGCGCTTTTAGAAGTGGCGGACGATATTCTGGAGGCCTCAGACCACGGCGAGTTAACAGCACTTGTGCTCATGAACTATTCGAAGGCCTTTGACCGTCTAAATCATGATCTTCTGCTGGGCATACTCCACTATCTGGGATTTAATTATGATTCACTACTACTCATTAAGGCATATCTTACTGGAAGGGGACAGATGGTAAAGGTTAATGGTAGGATATCAAATTCTGTGTTTGTGACGTGTGGCGTACCACAAGGTTCAATTCTTGGACCACTATTTTTTTCCCTTTATACATCACAACTTATAACATATTTGCTGTACTCCACTATACACTTTTACGCTGACGATACACAGCTATATTTCTCATTTCACCCGGATAAAATACTAGAGGCAATAGATAAATTAATGCATGATCTCAATGTTCTTCAGAAGGCGTCAGAAGCACACTGCTTGGCGATAAATCCCGCCAAGTCACAGGTTATGCTGTTTGGCCGGTCACAATCTCGAAACCAAAATGAACATCTTTTGCAAATCAGCCTAAACAATGCTGTTCTGAATACATGTTCCACAGCAAAAAATCTGGGGCTACTAATGGATACCGATCTAAGATTCTCGGGCCATGTTAACAACTGTGTCAAAAAGGCATTTGCCAATCTTAAATTAATATTCAACCAGCGGGCGCTGCTTAACGCGAACCTTAAAAAAGTTTTGTGCGACTCTATTGTATTATCGCATTTTAACTACTGCGATGTATTGTATGGTCCCTGTCTTATAGACTCTGATACTAAGAGAATCCAACTGATGCAGAATTCGTGTGTGCGATTAATAGGCGGTATTCGAGGTCGTGAAAGGGGTGTGAGTGCTAAATTACGTGAGATTGGTTGGTTAAGAATGAATGAGAGACGCACCTTACGAAGTTTGGTATTATTCAACAAAATAATTTGTAAAAAATGCCCTGATTATTTATATGAAAAAATTAAATTTAGATATGACGCCCATAATTTGGAACTTAGATATAAGTTTGTGATAACTCCACCTAGACATGTCACCTCTTTATACGAGCGCTCTTTCAGCTACCAAATATTAAAAGTCTATAATAAGGTACCTGCCGACTTTAAAATGGTCTCTGGTTATAAGTTCAAACGGTTCGCAAAACAAAATGTTCGGATCTTTCTGTAGAATTTGTATAGAGTTGTGTGTATAGTATATATTAATATATATTTTATTTTCTGGCTGCCTCTTGGGCCATTACATATATATTTATATTCTACTATATTTATAAACCAATATTTTTTTTATATACAACTTCTTTTGCATATTTATGCTCATCCTCTGGTTGGCTGCAACACGTATGTCAATTTTATTATTTAGCGCCTGTGTTGTATTACCTAGCAAATTGTAAAATGAATTTAAGTATAATACTAATTAATTAGAATAGAATTTCGTTTGAGATAGGAAGCTAAGCTTCAACTCCGCCAATTGTAATTATTACACTTTTGTAAATTACAATAAAGCCATATTTATTTATTTTATTTATTTTATTTATTTATTACTTTCCAAAATATTTTAATGGATTTAGTCATCCTGAGATACCCGGTCTGTATATAAAGCTGAATGAAACAAGAAAAAACTGCGTTTGTCCGGAGAAAAAACCTACTTCCAGATGAAGTGGGAAATTCAAATTTTCCATATATCTATAAAATGCTTGCTAATATTTACTGAAAAAATTTGAAATTCAAAATTTGTAACCATGAGCCGAGTTATACAAGTAAAAAAATGCAATATATTCCTTGACAAAATCGTGATTGAATTATCAAAGGATTGTCGGCAGCACAGAAACCATATCAAGTTGATAATATGTGAAAGCGCGGTCGGCGAACTACCGTGCGAGCAAAAATTATTTGCATCAAAGAGGGCCTTGCATCTAAGGACGTAATGTTTAGCCGTAGAGCTTAATACCTGTTGGGTGTCAGTAACTACCTAAATTAATAATCAATCAGTTATTCCGTCATCTTTGACAGTCGTTACAAGTAATTTGATTTATCGCTAATTTTTCCAATTTCTTGAACAATTCACACAATGGGCTTTACGGAACAGCACAAAACATTTTTGAAGCGTATTTTCGAAACGGGGTTAGAGTAAATGGTGAGTGGCAATACAATCCGGGTTTGTGCATGGACGTTTTTCACGAACATTTTCCTAACGTTGCTTTTATTGCTGAGAATTTTTATCAATGCCTGAAAAGAACCGTTGCTATGTTTAGGGAGACAGGTTCTATACAACACAAAAAGGAGCAGGAATACCATCTATACGAACAGAAGAACTTATTGCAAGTTGCAAGAACTTGTTTTTCCTCATTTAAAGAACACTATTTTTAAAACACCCGTTGCAAATTTAGAATAATTACTAGAAAGGATTATCCAAGAATGTGGTAACATTTCTCCGGAGATGCTGGTCAACACTTACGAAAATATGATGAGACGTGTGAATTTATCCTTGGAGAATGGCGGTGGCCAATTTCAGCTATTTATGTAATTAATTCGAAAAGGTTTTGTCTGTTTCCTTCCGCCAAACTCATCCCCAGACGCGTTTCGCCGTTTACGGCTCATCAGTGAGGCTCAGTTTGGCAGAAGGAAACAGGGCTCGAAGACAAATCACTTGTCAGGGTCGATCATCGACGTTTATGTAATTATTTTTCTTTTTCTTTCTGTATATTCTTACTTTGTTAATTTTGTAAACAACAAAAATAAATTTGTATTTGTCTACTTATTTTATAACTCATTAGTTTGGCATATCATGTCATAATATGAATTTGACAAAATTTTAACCTACATTTGGTTAGATATATCGTCCCCATATCATTGTGATCTAAACCAAGCCCTACGTTTTTTAATCCAAGCTCTCTTGGATGCAAATAATTTTTGCTCGCACGGTACTAATACCTATGCGTTAGAGGTGGATCGTTATTTGGTTAACGCGATTTTGGAACGGTATATTTTGATAACGCTTCAACGCGCTCCACAACGTCGAATAAAGTCGATTCAGCCAGTAAACCTGCAAGATGGCCGACATGTCATATGACAAAAGTCATATTCCAGCTATTTAATTTTTAGTAAGAATAATATTGGCAGCAATAGGTCATAAATGTCTAAAAATACTTACCGGCAACACAATAGCACAATGGAATAGCTCTGAAAACAACTGTTTTTAGAATTAAATAAAGTTTCAAGGCACAAAAATGGATAAAAACGATTTTAAAGGACAAATCAAAACACCAAAATTGAACAATGTCAACTAAAACCTTAAACATTAACTCGAATATTACTTTATAATTATATCTATGTCTAACACGTTATATTCCGTTCAAGACGTATTGCGTTGCTACTCCTGGAAACCCCGGAAACGGTCTCTACGTTGCGCTTTACAAAAGCAATGCCTGGCCTGCCCTGTGATCATATAACGGTTCGTGTTGGTTAGCACCGGTATGTGTCTCTCTCTATCATGCATTTAACTCGATACGAAGAGACAAGAAAGATATATGATTTAGGGACTTAATAATAGTTGCTTTTACTTATGTTTGGAATTGAATTTTAATAATTTATGGTGTGAAATCCTAGTAACTTTTTGCCTTAATTTATTTGTGATTGGAGAGCGCTGACATGGATTATCCGCCGCCATCTTGCAGGTTTACTGGCTGAATCGACTTTAACTAGTTATTAGTTACCTTGGAGCGACACCAGCAACAAGTCTTGATATGCGACCCGTAACGCCCAGCGTCGTCGCTTGAACGCAACGTTCGGAGTGAAGCTTCCCTTCAAGAATGCACATGTTGGACCGCAACACAAAATACATCGCAGCTCAGAACTTGGATTTTGTAATGGTGGTTTTGCTGGTTGTCTACCCTTGAATCCTAGTAATAGAAAATAGAACGTGTCGGTAACGCGGTTTGGAGTAAAGTGGAGCTCCTGTTCAAGGTGGAAGCGACGCTTCAGGAGCGACACTTTAGGAACGAACAACAGTTGTATCGAATCGCAAGGTGTACCTACGAATAATGTCTTGAGTTACGGCTTGAATTTAAAATAAACCGTTATTGTAATTACCTTTAGGCACGAAATATATAGTTAAGCTTGCGTAGCTATATATTCTGTGCTTTAAGTTAGTAGATTTACTGAACTTTTACTGTTAATTAATATATTAGGAATAATAACAGGTACGCAAATAAAATATAATAGCATTATTTTTAAATTTAAGTTCGAATATAAAGTTATCTTTTAAATATTATAATCACGTTACCGCCCAAACGTTCAACTTATTAAGTACCAAAATGTGCCCATACATCTACTATATATTATGTATATATACAGTGACCGGCAGAAAGTAGGCACCAAAGGGGATTTTTTTTTATTTCAAAACTTACCAAATTTTTTTGGCGGTGGAAAAGTTCTGCATGTTCTTAAACAAAAATGAGCATAGACAAAACTAGTAAGTATTGCGCTGTATACGAGGGAGAGGTAAAAACGTTTAAATTCACTCAAGAATAAAGTGCCCTTATTTTTCGCCGTAGAAATTTTTTAAATTAGGAAATGTTGTTTGCACTTAGAAGTTGTCCATAAATACCAAATTTTAGCACGGTAGCACAAAAAAAATGTTTTTACTTTTTTTTTTACGCCCCCTCGTATAACGAATCGATAGAAGCTATGCGACCTATAAAATCAATATTTTAACAGCTCTTGGGCAATTAAACACATCACTTACTTAAATTTGTTTAAATACGCGAGAACTGGACGTTTAATAAAATAACTTCAAAAATAATCTAACTTTTCTAGTGCACACCGTACATTATTCTATGGATAAGCGGAATAACTTTATGCAAAAGAAATTAAGGTTTCTTCATACATTTAACAATATTTTGCCGTTCTCAATTTTTCAAAAACTCTTAAACCCATTGATTTCTGAATTAAAGTTTAAACCCTTACGATAAAATTCGTTTTTATTTAAATCTAGTTGCCATGAAAAATATTTATATTTGTGCTACCGAGCTGAAATTTGATATTTATGGATAACTTTTAAGTGCAAACAACATTTCCTAATAAAAAAAAATTTCCACAGTGAAAAATAGGAGCAATTTATTTTTGAGTGAATTAAACGTTTTCACCTCTCCCTCGTATACGGCGCAATATTTACTTGTTTTGCCTATGCTCTTTTTTGTTTAGGGACATGCAGAACTTTTCCACCGCCAAAAAAAATTGGTAAGTTTTGAAATAAAAAAAAATCCCCTTTGGTGCGTACTTTCTGCCGGTCACTGTATATATATTTCGACATTAAAAAAATCAAAAAAAAAAAATTTATAAATTTAAATGGCGCTCATAAGCAATAGAGTTCTGTAGCCCACGGTAGTCTACACGCCGTAAAAGATTAAATCGATAAAAATAATTTTTGCGACCTGTATCGCATTACAGCGAAAAACCAATATATTTTTTTATTAATTCCTCTCTAAACCCAAAAAGTTTGAATCGTTCCCCAACAAACAATTATAGTTTAAAAACGGTAAATTTTACCTAGGGTTTTTACTGTAAAGCTAAACAGGCCTCTTTACATAGTCAGAAGTGAGTAATTTGAACCACTTAATCACCTAGTGGGGAATAAAACCAAGGTAATAAACTGGTAAAAAACACATTTCATTAGGAGAATTGGGCTTCATAGACAAAGACGTAGAAGATTACTTCGAGGTAGTAAAGAGGTGTTTTTAACCTGTATTTACCTTTGGTGGGCCTATGTTGGGTCCGTTATGGGCTAAGAAGTAAATAGAAATCCATAATCACAATTTTAGAAAAAAAAAAACAGGAGTTTTCTTAAATCAGAACATGTCATGTCAGACGCTATTGATTTTTAAAATGGAGTGAAACTATATAGATTCTTATTAAATCACTATTTCATCAATGTGAGGTGAAAAATTAGGTGCTTGTAAAAAATTTTCATATAGATTTTAATTCTATCTTGAAAAACTAACCGCGTCCCTGAAAAAAAGGCATTTAATTAAAAAACAAAGTAAATTAAAAATTGAAAATACAAAAAATTTAAAATATAGCCAATATTTTCTGTTTTTGTAATATACGAGTGTTTGTTTTTGTTTTAGAGTTACAGCTAATTTAACAAAATTTAAGATAATACTCCATATAAGAAAAATATGGCGTCAGTGAAATATTTTTTCTAAAGGTCATGATTTCCAAAAGAAAAGGAATATTTGACTATAAAGAAAAGATTTCAGTCATTACTATCATCTATTTTATACTTCAAAGCCTCCTGGGTACAAAAATGTAAGATTAACACACCTGAGGAAATGTTCAGATTATAACCTGACCATGAAGATATATTAAAGACAAAACGAAATAATTTATTTTAGACCAAACTATTAAGTCGATTTACAAGGTAAATATCTTACTATTTTGGACCATCTCTTGGGACTCTTATATTTTCCTACTTTGAACACGTAATAATAAATTCGAATCACTCACTTTCTTTTGACCAAACAGCGTTTCGTCCAAATAGCCCATTTGCAAAAAGTCTATTTTTTTACCTAAATAGGTCATTTTCTCCAAATGAAAGGTCGCTGAGGCTTTAATGTTTGTTGAGGCGACTGTAATCGTCTCCGAAAAAAAAACCCAAATGTCAAAATGTCGAAAGTACCGACAACGGCAACGTAAATATTTTCTTTGGCTCGGACAGCATAGACATAGACATAGACATATTTATTTGACCACGTTTTTGTAAATTACAAATTGTAGCAAGTCATATAAAATATAAAGCATTCTTGGACGCATGTATTTAACTAAATTAAAATATATAATAAAACATAATTATTGTATAAGAACACAGCATCAAAATCTGTTATAAACAAATACTATTCACAAAAAAATTTTCTTATTTCTTACACTACAACAGAAAAAAATTGTTAAAACAAACCATCCGCTGTGGCTGTGTCCATAATAATATACTCCTGAACTGTGAACAGTGACGGCGATGAGATTTTTTAATCAAAGATTTGAACTTTGAATAACTAAGCAGCTTTACATTTTTAGGTAGTGCATTATACAAGGAGATATTAATAGAATTATCCTTGACCTACTTTTAGCTAAATTTTTTATGTGTGATTAAGTCAAAGCCTCTAGTTGAGTAGTTACGAAAATTGGAATTTAAGTAAAAACTATTCTTGTTTTTATGAATTTCGAGCAGTTGATAGAATATAAACAGCGAAGGTAGAGACATAATTCCAAACCTCTTAAAAAGGGGCTGACAGTGGTCAAAGTAAGCAGCATCGGCAATCACACGAACAGTTTTTTTCTGCTGTCTAAAAGCTTTAATGGCCGATGAAGAATTGCCCCACAATATGACACCATAACTCAAGTGAGAATGAAACAGTGCGAGATAAACAGTTAAAAGGGTAGATGGATTAACTGACTGAAATTTTTTATTTCGGCAGGACAAAGGTAGAGGATGCTAGTTTTTATGTAAGACTATTAACATGTACAGACCAGTTTAATCGATCTTCTAGTGTGATTCCCAGTAATTTTCGCCGATTTACCACACGTAACAGTATTATTGGTAAAAAAAATAATACGCTGTGTTTTTTCGAGATTAAGCTGTAGGTCATTGGTTGTAAACCAGTCGTGTATGGGCTTTAGATTGTAAGAATGATATGCTCGGTGGTATGCTCAGAATGTATTCATCGGAGGTAATAAATGAGGCGTTGTCCGCAAAACAAGTACATTTATTTGGGGCTAAGTAATGGCACAAATCATTAATATATACAATAAATAATAGCGGACCGAGCACAGAACCCTGCGGTACGCCGCTCTCAACAGGCCTAAAAGGTGACCTTGATTCCCCGAGCTGGACACATTGGTATCTGGATTTCAGATAGGATGAGATTAGATTGAGAGGAAGACCCCGAACACCATACCTTGAAAGTTTTTCAACTAGATGACCATGAGAGACGCAGTCAAAAGCCTTGCTAAGATCGCACAGAGTCAAGCCCACGTGCTCACCCCTTTCAAGGCTCTCGACCACATCAAATATAACCTTCGATACAGCTTGCACAGTGGAGCAGTGTTTGCAAAATCCAAATTGGTTGTCGTTAAGACATTTTATTGAATTAAAATAGTCAGTCAGCTGATGTGCAATGAGAGACTCAAAAATTTTACCCAATATTGGCACTCTTGATATTGGTCTGTAATCGCTCGCTGTATAATGATCACCCTTTTTAAAAATTGGGACAACTTTAGTGAGTTTAAAGGGTTTAGGGAATTCTCCAGATTCAATGCATTTATTGAAAAGAAAAGTCAAAGGCTTAATAATATAGCAGCTGAGTTCTTGAGCCAGAACACTGGTAAATTCGTTCAGGTCAGCAAAGTAAGATTTTTTAAGTTTATTTAATGTATCAAGCACTTCAGCCTCCGACACTGGACGTAGAAAGAAAGATAAGGATTCTAAAGGAATTTTTAGAAAACATTCATTTTGTACAGATTTGGTAGCAGAAAGTACATTTATGATCTTTTTTGCAACCGCAACAAAAAAAAATATTAATATATATGAACTATAAAAAATATTTCGTGTATAAATCTTCACTAAATTTATTGTTATACCATAACAATTGTTTCGACACACAGTGTCTTCGTCAGATGGTTACAAATGAATGGATGATTTAAATTATCTTAAACTATAAAATTTACTCTAAATATTTACCTATTTTATTTTATTACACTTGGAAATACCAAATAACCCAACTATCTGTTATTATTGAAGAATAGGTCATTATACAAATTTTATTAATGAAAAAACCCTAACGGATTAAATTTAAATTTAACAAAGGAGAATTGTTCAGGTCTAACTGGTCATTTAATAGAATATTTGATCTTTTGCATTTGTTAATTTCCATACTTTCTAATAAATTAAGTTTTGTTGACTTATTTTCTAAATGTAAAATCTCAAAATTTTCATGAAAACTGTGTTGTTCACTATTTAAATGTATTGCATAATGGGAATTAATGTGTTTTTTATTGTAACTATTTTTATGTTCTTTGATTCTTTTTTCAAAACATCTGCCTGTTTGACCTATGTAAATTTTTGAACAACTACCGCATTTAATTTTATAAACACCACATTTTTGATTTTTTCCGGTTTTGCTTTTATTATTTTTGATTAATGTACCCAATTTATTGTTAGTTCTATAAGCAATTTTAAAATTTTGTTTTTTCAAAAGTTTATTGACCTTGTCTGTAATGTCTCCATTATATGTAAGAGTTTTGTATTCTATTTTATTTGGTTTTAAAACTGGAAATGCTAAATTAATTGCTTTTTTATATTGTTTTTTATTGAAGCAATTAATTTAGCATTTCCAGTTTTAAAACCAAATAAAATAGAATACAAAACTCTTACATATAATGGAGACATTCCAGACAAGGTCAATAAACTTTTGAAAAAACAAAATTTTAAAATTGCTTATAGAACTAACAATAAATTGGGTACATTAATCAAAAATAATAAAAGCAAAACCGGAAAAAATCAAAAATGTGGTGTTTATAAACTTAAATGCGGTAGTTGTTCAAAAATTTACATAGGTCAAACAGGCAGATGTTTTGAAAAAAGAATCAAAGAACATAAAAATAGTTACAATAAAAAACACATTAATTCCCATTATGCAATACATTTAAATAGTGAACAACACAGTTTTCATGAAAATTTTGAGATTTTACATTTAGAAAATAAGTCAACAAAACTTAATTTATTAGAAAGTATGGAAATTAACAAATGCAAAAGATCAAATATTCTAATAAATTACCAGTTAGACCTGAACAATTCTCCTTTGTTAAATTTAAATTTAATCCGTTAGGGTTTTTTCATTAATAAAATTTGTATAATGACCTATTCTTCAATAATAACAGATAGTTGGGTTATTTGGTATTTCCAAGTGTAATAAAATAAAATAAGTAAATATTTAGAGTAAATTTTATAGTTTAAGATAATTTAAATCATCCATTCATTTGTAACCATCTGACGAAGACACTGTGTGTCGAAACAATTGTTATGGTATAACAATAAATTTAGTGAAGATTTATACACGAAGTATTTTTTATAGTTCTTATAATGGATCTTCATCAAGTAACGGCTACCTCTATACAATTTATAATATATATTATTATAGAGAAAGGGTAGTCGTTGCTGACTAGTTAGGAAAAGAACTGGGGAACTATTGGGTTCTGCAGCAAATGAAAGTGTACTCTTCGACGTTAAACCAAGCTTTCGGAAATCTTTATTGTCATTTCCATCTTCAGGGTATCTATAAAGTATTACGGGGTTAGGGCTTACCTAAATAACAGTAGTAATCTATAACTTACAACATTTATGAGGATGTTCATATCGATGTTAGAAATTTTTAGGTACATAATTCTTGGAGAATTGCAGATACGGACCAATAAACATACTAGGTCACTAAATTATGGAAGTAATTAAAACTACATCACAACAAGTTAGAAATAATAATACTTAAAACAATCGATTTTTGCTAAAAGAGTTCTAGCGTGGACTACATTTCTAGAAATTTCTGAAAAAGATAGGTTAGGTGTCAAAGGAAAGGTAAAGGATCTCCCTTCCTCTGTGCTAAATGGTGTCGTATCGATGCGCATGTTTCGATGAAAGGGAAATTGTTGGATAATATTGTTGCAAGGTAAGTATGCAGCGAGAGTTAGATATTAATTCGTACTGACATTTTCTTTTTGAAGGGATAACTGCAAAACAGACTGGAGCATCATTTTATCTTAATTTAATTGATTATAGAGTTACCTCTCCAATCTGGGAGTCTCTTGTAGTATGAATACTGTCCAGAGAGAGTAGGTATGAGTATATTTCACTTAAGTTTTGTATATCTGATCTTTTATTCATACAATTGGTCTGTTGCAAAATGAAGGTTATTTCAAGAAATAGTATTATAGCTTCCATTAAAAGCTATATAATAATTGTGTGTCAACCCCTCCTTTGACAGCAAAAGTGTTTCATCTATATCATAAAACATTTCCTTATTAGCCTTGATACTAATAAAAAACCTAACTAGAAACTGCTTTTTGTTATCAGTCATAAAGATAGTCTAAGGAATACAAAAGACGTTCCAAGCTCTCCTATATCCAGCTTCCCAGCTCCGTATCCTAATTTCTAAAACCCTGTGATAACTAACAAAATTCTATGTGAAAGACATTTCGCGGCTATTGAATTTTAAGTAGATGTATTCGTGCATAAACCCGACATGCAAAGGTTATGTAGATAAGCGACAACGGAAATTGAATTCTTGATGAAATTTGTTTAGCAAGGAAAATGTGGTAGAATGTAACTGAAATAAATCGTTATTATATCAAAATCGACATTTCTTGCATTAAAAATTTCGGTAGGTTAAAAACAAACGTGTGTTGTTTATACCATAAACCAATATATTATACCAAAAACTAGAAACGCCGTTATTTTTAGAAATAGCTTTGGGCAAATACTTGACTCCGAATAATAGTATCTTACTTTACAAGTGTTGAAAGTGGTACTAAGCAAACAAGTAGGCATTTTCCGACTTTGAGAAAATCAGTTTCACAGGAGTAGGTAATGTATACAATTCTTCCTACGACCATAAAAAATTATCAAAAAAAGTTTGATTTATTTTTAATATTTTGTAGGTATATCACCATTATGTTTTAAAATATTTCAACACTGGAGTTTAAAAATGTGTAACCCTTTACAGATAATAGTATATTACATAATAAGTGTTGAAATTGGTACTTTTTAAACGAACAAACCCGAAGAAATTATTTCAACACTAGTTGAAATAGTATATTACATAACAAGTGAACAAGTGTTGAAAGTAGTACTTTTCAAACGAGGAGGTATCTAGCACGAGGTGTTAGCCGAGTGCGGAAATTCTCCGAGTGTGAGAAAATCACTTTCACACGAGTAATGTACTACACAATTTTTCCTACGACCATACATAATAATCAAAAAAGTTTGATTTGTTTCTAATAGTTTGTAGGTATCACCATTGTGTTACAAAAAGTTTTTCAACACTAAAGTAAAAAATTTACTTCAACTCTAGAGTTAAAAAAATAAAAACAATGTCCACTTATACATTTTAACTTATCTAGATTTAAATAAAAAGAATAACTTTTTCAAATTAATTGATTCAGCCGATACTATACTATATAACTTTTTCTCCTATTTGCTTACGCACATCATACCTACACCAACTATCTATGTAGGTACAGTGAATAAATTTCGTTTCTGATTTTTTAGCTGCTTGCATTCTTTCAATAAAACAATAATATACCTAAATATACATACAAAAACAACAAAACACAAAACTAAAACACAACCTCAATATTATAGAAAGATAGAGATGGAGTTAAAATATCGATAGCTTGTTAATTATAAAAGTTCTATTTATATTCGATTTGTTTTGAATATTGCTAAAATAAATTTACTTTCTTAAAGCATATTTACTTGTCCCATATCCTTAAACATTGTATGGATATTTTTATCCAAGATAATTGTAAAATTATAAATCGGTATTTCCTAGGGTATTCTATTTCTGCTCTATAGCTGCCCTTTTTTTTTCTGTGGTTCAACTCAGTTGACAATGTTGACAGGTTTGATGGGTTGCCTGACATGTTTCCCCTTTTTAATATATTAATTTATCATAAATGCTCTTAGGTTCCCAAAAATAACGAAAAAAAAATGGTTTTTTATAATTGTAGTAATGCCCTAGTGTACTTTACCTCACCCAGCACCCCAATTCGCCCACGGATCCCGTAAGTTTGTTATTTTCGTCGGCCATCAGCTGTTTTATATTTCAACAAAATAAAAATAATAAGTTTTTGCTTACGCTCATCCTACTATCTATGTATTGTACCGGGTGGTCAAATAAGCGAGGACGTCGGCTTTATCTCGGAAACCATTAATCGTACAACTTTCGGAAAGATTTTTTTATGAGTAAAGTGGTAAAGAGAAATTGCTGGAAATTACTTTTAAGTTCCTCATTTTGCCGCAAGGGGACACAATTCAAAATTGTTTTTTTAAATTCTAAATTTCTCCGAAAATTTTTATATTAAGGTATAACTCTGATTACATTATTGGAAAGCTTAGACAATGCTGCATCATTTTTGTTTAAGGCTCATTGGCGTATCGACCTTGATAAGAGTGGGAGAAAGCTATTGAAAGTGTAAACATTAAAATCGATGTAACTTCTAAACGACTTATCCGATTTTACTAAATTTAAGCTTCGTCGTTTAGAAGTTACAGCGATTTTAATGTTTACACTTTCAATAGCTTCTCCCACTCTTATCAAGGTCGGTACGCCAATGAGCCTTAAACTAAAATGATGCAGAATTGTCTAAGCTTTCCAATGATGTTATCAGAGTTATACCTTAATATGGGAATTTTCGGAGAAATTTAGAATTTAAAAAAACAATTTTAAATTGTGCCCCCTTGCGGCGAAATAAGGAACTTAAAAGTAATTTCCAGCAATTTCTCTTGACAACTTTCCTTATAAAAAATCTTTCCGAAAGTTGTACGATTAATGGTTTCCGAGATAAAGCCGACGTCCTCGCTTATTTGACCACCCGGTACACTAAATAAATTTCGTTTCTGATTTTTTAGCTCCTTACATCTTTTTAATAAAATAATACTTATGTTTAGGATAGATACGTACAAAATACTAAAAAAAAAAACAACAAAGCTGTACATAACACTCATAACTCTAATAAATATAGACGGATTGAGATGTAGTTAAATATCGATAGCTCGTTAATTAAGAAAGTCCTAAGTTCGATTATTTTTAAATACCTCCAACATTACTATTAAAATAAATTAACTTTCATAGAGCATTTGTATGTATAATCTATCCTAGATAAGATAATTGTAAAAATCGAACTTAAATTTTAAATCGGTT